>CM060698.1:145213627-146656127 GCA_030686995.1 Artemisia argyi
TCGCTTATATATATATATGGGGTGGTTTCTCAAAACCTCCCACACGTGAACATATTGGAAGCTTCTCCGACCAATAGAGCGTTGTTCAAAAATGGTCTTTGCATTATTCAGACGATCACTGTACGCTGCAACTGATTGAAAATACTCTCCACTTGTACGCTGTAACTTATAGAAAATAATGTTGAATTGTATACAATCCAAGTTAATTCTTGTCCATTTACCCCTGACCATATTTATGTTACGATTGTCACCGACGGTTTGATCATTGAACATGTCTACAACCTTATTCCAAAATAAGTGATCATTGTAGGCGTGTGTGTGTTGGTTCACTTCAACCCGAACTTCAGCTAGCAAGATTTCTTCTACTTTTGACCATCGAGTATTCATTGTAAATGTTTGAAATGTGTGAAAAATATTGTGTTATGGGATATTATTTATATCAGTTCAAATTAAAAAACGAGATGGATATATTTACAATTCAAATTCAAAAGACGACCGGGATTTCAAATTTGAAACTCAAATTTAAACGGTCTTGTCTTATTCAAAATTCAAATTCACTTGTCACACACAAACACATCCGCTAAGGATTTTATTCAAATGCAAACTTAAAGCAATAGTACAACATATTAAAAACGATACGGAAAAACAAATTAACACGATACGGAAAAACAAATAAACACGATACGGAAAACAAAACATTTTATTCGTCCCATTTGGGGTGGTTTCTCAAAATGAACCACACATGAACATTTTAGAAGCTTCTCCCACCAAAGCGTTCTTCAAAAATGTTCTTTGCATTCTAGTGACGTTCATTGTCATTTTTCTGACTTGTACACTGTAAATGCTTGTAAATATCATTGAATTTTTTACGTTCACTACTAAGTCTTACCCATTTACACGTGACCATATTTTTGTTACGATGGTCACCATCAGACTATTTTTAAACCTTTCTACAACCTGGTTCCAAAAAGAGCATTCATTGTAGTTGGTTACGTCTTGGGAAACTGAAACCCAAACTTTAGCTAGCAAAGTTTTTTTCTTCTATTGACCAACGATTAGTCATTGTAAAATGGTTTAGATATTGAAGTGTTGAAGAATAATATGTTATGGTATGCTATTTATAGGGGTTTATAGAAATTTTAAATATGAAATTCAAAATTCAAAAACAAGCGGGATAAATTCAAATTCAAAACCGAGCGGGATTTTTTTCAAATTTCAAAATTCACACTTAAAGCGGGCCTATAAATACCCATTCACAGATGCACACAAACAACTCAAACATAATTCACACACAACTCATACACAATTCACACAATTCATACACAATTCACACAACTCATACACACAACAATGTCACACAAAACTTCAACGAATAATGAATCTGTTTATAACACCCCACCGGAATATCTCTTTCCGATATTCTCAAATAAAAACGAACTACAAAATACTCCACCTGCATATCTATTTCATGTATTCCCATATGAGAATCAACCACTAAACACTCTACCGGAAGTTCTCTTTCCACCACTGGCAAACAATCAACCAGCAACCAATCAACAAGCAAACAATCCACTAGTTATGCTTAATAAATTAGTTGTCATAACTATACTAATCATGTATGTTTTTGCAGCATGCACATATGTTTTAATAAATTTAACGAGAAAGCGCAACGTGCACATATGTTCTTGGAAGGGTACTCATATGTTCTTACGAAATTGATGAGAAAGTGAAGCGCGCACGTATGTTCCGGAAAGAGTGCACAAATGTTTTTTAATGACGTGCACATTTATATTTAATAAGATACATTCGTATTTTAGTTGTATTCCATTGTAAATCCAATTTTTTGTATACTATTTATGTTTGATCTGTTATAAATTTAGATGTTATATTTATATGTTTATGTTTTTGGTTATAAATTTGAAATATTATTGAATTTACAAAAGAAACATATGTGCAATTACCATTTTAAGCAAAACAAGTTTAATGTTTAAACAATTGTACACAAGAAATTTACGTAAAATTGCAATATTTTAGAAAATCAATTATGCACTTGTTTGAAAACATGCATGTAGAAAACATATTAAAAAAATTGAAAATTTAAATTCTTAGAAAACGTTTTTTATTAAAATAAATAAATAGAAACGTGAAAGTGTGTTTTACTATTATGCCCTTTTGAATTAAATAAAAAATTTAATAATACTAATACTAAGTATTTCACAATGTAACTAAATAATTATAACATGCATAAATAATGTTTCAGCAATGTAGTGGCACAGAGGGCTTTATTTAAGTTTTGAAAAATAGTTATAGTTTAGGTTTGAACCTCGTTCTCTATAACTACGGCTCTGATGCCAATCTGTAACACCCTCATTTTTCGATTACGCAGCGGAATATAAGTTTGGGGTATTACTTTAGGTATCACAATCATAATAATAAAAACATATATCATTCATTTATTTAAATCAGAGTTTACATAATAGAGGTCCCAGTGGGAGTACTGAAATACATATAAAAGTTATTCGATGAATGATAACAAAATAGACACCCTTTTTATAAAAAAGCCCATTGCCACTCTGTGCCATGTTATGCTTCAATTACCTGAGATAAAACATGCTAAAAAGTCAACAAAATGTTGAGTGAATCCACAGTGTGGACATTATAAAATGAAGTATTACAACGTAGCATATTGCCCTAAGTCTAATGACACGCAAACCTTAACAGTGTGGACATTATAATAATTTGCGATAATGTAACGTTACTGACATTATAATAATAATGTGAGTAATAGTGCCCTCGAGTAGGAGTTTGCCAATTTCCTATTGTTTCTCAAATATAATGCATTTGGCCACTTATCCAGCAACACAAATGGGGCGTCAACTACCAATAGATCTATTCACTATATTCGTGTTCACTCACAAGTGATTAATGGTTCATGATATGAGGGTCTTTTAATGGCAAAACAGCTAACTTAGGCAATACCAGATCAGGATAGCATACAGAAAAATACTTGTGTTCGGTTTGTAACATGTATCTCCCCACAAGTTTGAAAAACATATAAAAAGTGGGACTGTGAATTCACCTTGGTGTTACAGTAGTATGGATGGAAAAAAAATGATGTTTATTGGATAAAATGCTCCGACACGTAACCTAAGGATTTATGTCAAGTATTTGTGAGTTTAATATTCGTTTAAGAAAAGTTTATTGGTGTTTAGTTGTTTGTTTGAAACAACATGAAGTCTCTACAAAAGTTAGTTGATAACATGAAGTATCTTTGTTAGCATTAAAAATATGTATTATAAAGTGATGGTCATTCTCATATTGTAACTTTGTGTCGTTTGTTAAGATTAATAGTAGTTTAGTCATTGGGCCTTGGACTTGGCAAGCTAATATGTTATGTGCTATGTTTCGTAAGCCTAGTTATCCAATCATGTAACCAAGTCCAAGCCCAAGCCCATGAAAGCCTATGTATGGAACTATAAAAGGCACCTTACCTCTCATTTGTAAGGAGTGCTTGTGTGTGTATTATGTGTATTTTTAATAAAAGTTCTCTTCATCTTTATACTCTTTTTCTCTCATATTAACGCCACACATATTGCATCAAGTCACCATCTTTACTTCATCTAGTGCTTATATTTGTGTTAAAGTTGATATATCTAAGGTCCAACAAGTGGTATCATTCGCCTAACAATGATTTAGGAGTGTTTGGTAATCGTATTTTTCAAGTTTTTTCTTAAAAAGTTGCATTTTTTCTTGTAAAAGTGCACTTTTTCTTTAAAAAGTCTTGATCTTTAAGTGTTTTAGTGTTAAAGTTGTTGTTTTTCTTGAAGCTTTAGTGATTCTAAGTGTTTTGGGAAATATTTGATCAAAAGAATCAAGTGAAAAAGTGTTTTTGGCTGAAAAAATCGGATTTTTTGGCTGTTTGGGACATCTTACGAGTAAGATTTTGAGTATAGTACATGTTACAGCTGTCTACAGTACTTTCTACGAGTAAGTTGAGGTCAAAACCCCTTTTCTACGCACAACATTAGTCAAAACCCTCTTCTTACGCACAAGATCAGATCCTACGCATAAGATCCTACGCCTAAGTTGAGTTTCTACGCCTAAGATTGGATTCTACGCCTAAGATTGGAGTTTACGCATAAGATCTTGCGCATAAGTTCTTACGCATAAGATTTACGCATAAGTTCCTACGCATAAGTTGTTACTCAGTACTTCCCTGACTTGGATAAGTTTGTGGAATACTTCGACACGGGATATCTTTCAAGCTTGGACAAGTTTGAGAGATTTGTTTGGTTTTTAACCTTACGCATAAACATTTCTTACGCATAAGTTATAGCTTACGCGTAAAGTTCAAGTTTACGCATAAACTTAGTGTTTACGCTTAACCTTACACTTTACGCATAACCTTAACCTTACGCATAAGATTCCAAGTTACGCGTAAGATTCTAAGTTAAGCGTAAGAATCATTGTTTACGCATAAGTTCAGGGTTTATGCATAAGAATTTGACATTTTGACAACCAAACTTCAAACGGCCATAACTTTTGAACCGTAACTCCGTTTTCGACGAATCAGCTGTCAAAACGACCGTGAGACAGAGGAGAACGACACGCTAAATGATTTATCGATTTAGGCGAAGTTTCGAGGCCTAAAAACGCTCCGGGAAGAAGTTATTGAGGTTTTAAGGTTCCAGATCAAATTTTTCACCATAAAAACTTGTATCAACTTACACTAAACACAACTCCTACTTCGTTGGAACGATCCAAGAATCAACTTTATCCATCTACACTTCATCAATGGCAACTCAGCAAGACGTTCATGCAGCTGGTGCGGAAAACCGACCTCCAATGCTTGAAAAAGGTGGATATCTCTCATGGACAAGCCGCATGCTTCATTACATCAAAACAAAGCCTGATGGTAAATTAATGATCAACTCCATTACAAATGGTCCATTCAAGCCAAGACAAGTTCAAATTGAAGGTAATCCAAATACAACACCTCCTACTCAACCATTCGTGCGTGAACAAATAGAAGAAGATTACACAGAGGAAGACAAGAAGCAGATCGCCGCTGATGATATGGCAATGCATTTAATCCAACTTGGATACCACGGGAGATCTTTGCTGCGGTTGACAGCTGTGAAACTGCTTATGCTATGTGGGAACGTGTTAGAAGGATTTGTCATGGAACAGAGATTGGACAACAAGACGTTGAGAACAAACTTCTTACTGAATGGGAGAACTTTACATCCACTAAAGGTGAACAGATTGAATCTTACTACACAAGGTTTTGCACTTTGATGAATGAGTTAATCAGAAACAAGTTGACACCTCGAACAATTGCAACAAATATCAAATTCATCATTAACCTTCCAGAAGAATGGGGTCGTTATGTTACAATTGTCAATCAAACAAAGGATTTACATAAGGTGAATTATGATCAACTCTATGACTTTTTGAAGCAAAACCAAGCTGAGGCTAATAAAGTAAGGAAAGAAAGATTGGCAAAGAATCATGATCCTCTCGCATTAATTGCTACTACACCAACACCGCTACCAGTGAACACACAACAACCATCATCATCTTCCACTCACAACTACATGCAACCATCATACATTCAACAACCAACACCGGTCTACCAACAACAGTTCTACCCACAGCAACAACAACATGTTATTCCACAACAGCAATACCAACAATTCCAAGAACCAGAATTCACTGAAAATGATGAAGCTACTGCAGCATTGACCCAAGCGTTTGCTTTTCTGTCAAAGGCATTCCAAGGACGCTATTCTACACCAACAAAAAACAACCAAAGGATTTCATCGAACACTCGCAATAAGCAGATTGCTCAGCCGAGTTTCAATATGGGCAACGGAGGCCAAATGGTTGGAGTTTATGGGAATCAGCAAGGATATGCTACTGGAATTAACATGGGGAATCAGAATATGCTGAATACAGGGATTCAGAATGCAGGAAATCAGTATGGTCAATATGCAGGGAATCAGTTGGGTCAGTTTGTTGGAAATCAGAGGGGTCAGAATGTTGGTAATCCGGCAATGGGTAATCAGAATAGAAATGTTGCAGCTCCAGTAGTTGGGAATTTGGGAAATGTGAATCAATCTAATCCGGTAAAGTGTTTCAACTGTCAGGGTGTAGGTCATATGGCAAGGAACTGTCCTACTAAGCCAAACAAGAAAGACACAGCATACTTGCAGAAAGCATTACTGTTGGCACAAAAGAATGAGGCAGGGTTTCAGTTGAACGCAGAGGAGAATGATTTTATGGCTCTTATGGATGACATGGAAGATAGAGAGGATATCGATGCGAACTGCATATTCATGGCGAATCTTCAGGAAGCTAAGTATGACACGGATTCTGATACACTTCCTGTTTATGACACCAATGCACCATCTGAGGTATCCAACTTCAACACATGTCACAATAATGATATATTTGATATGTCTCCTCATGAGGAATAGCATTCTGAGAAGCTAGCACCCACTTATGATACATACCTGGACACGCCAAGTAGTAGGAATACTCCTTCAGCAACTCCAGATGTGAATCATAATGGAGGCTTCGTTTCACAGCATGCTGAGAATGATGAGGAAACACGTGCTTTGTTTGAATCATTATTGAATAATTGTCGTATTGAAATTGAGAATGTGAAAAAGGTCAATCGCGATGTTAAGGCCGCGAATGTTAAATTGACCGCTGAGCTTGAGAGTTACAAAGAAAACGTTAAAAGATTGTATGAATTAGAAACTGGTTATCAAAATTCCGTTTCAAGGGAAAAACAATTGCAACTCAAGTTTGATACACTTGATGTTAATTCTTTCAAAAAGATAAAATCTTTAAACGCGGAAATTTATGATTTACAAAACCAACTTTCTAAACAAAAAACAGCTTATACCAATCTTGAAAAAGAAAGGGATGAGTTGAAAAAGGACTTTGCAAAGAAAGAAGACAAACTTTTGGCCAAAATCGTAGAGTCAGAACACATGATTGCTCATTTAGAAGAATTAGTGGTTAAATCGGGTCAGTCAAGTCAAACAATGAAAATGATTTCAAATCAAACTAATCCGGTTTACCATACGAAACATAAAGTGGCTCTTGGTAACAACACCCCCAGTAATCTCAAGAAAGCTCAGCAAGAACAGAATGTTTTGTATAATGGAAATATGATTTACACCAAACATGATCCTCCCGTCGTTCGGGATTCTGTGCAAACGATAGAACATGTCGAAGAGAGCATAAATAAAATGAAACAAAAGGATTTGAAACCCATTGATTACAACAAATTGAACAAACTTTCGGGAATTACTTTTGTTCCACAAAAAGAACCATCTGTGTTTTCAATAAAACGACCATTCTCAAAAATGTTTTCTAAGAAAGTACTTGCTTCCAAATCTCTTTCAAAAATGGAACAAATATCCTCTAACAACACTTTTAATACAAGTGAAGCTAGAGAAATTTTGGATGACGTTAAAAAGAGAATTCAAGAACTTCAAAATATTGTTGCTTCTAAAACTACAATCAATATTTAACAACTGGCATTCCAGTTTTCATAGTGAGCAGAAAAAAGTTTTTGAAAACGAAATTACTATCCCACTGAATAACACCAGTGCGAGGGTAATCCATTTTGAACAAGCTTTCTTAAAAGAAATGGCCGACTTTGTCAAGGACCACAAATCCCTGGTAAACGAAGCTAATGATACTCGTGAAAACATGAATGTTTTAGAAAACCTAAATGATTCTCTCTTCGAAGCTGTTATGACCACTGACATTATGTCCATCATTTTACAAACATATTCTGTTCAAGACGATGAACGACTAAGAGCTGAGACCTCCGCAATTGTTTCAAAATATGAAAATGCTCTTATAAAGCTTGAAAAAGAAAATGTGTCATATTTTAAACAACTTGATCAAAAAAAGGAAGAATGCAAGTATGACAAATTGTCGTATGAGCGTGCCTTAAAGAATGTGAAAGAGCAAAATGATCTTTTGAGGGCTCAGCTTGAAAGTAAAAAAGGAAAGGGTGAGGAAACTAAGTTTGCAAAACCATTGAATTCGGAGAAACCAAATGTTTCAAACACGGTTCAAAAACCAAAAATGTCAATTTCACGGTTTGCTCCAAAAGTCGATGAGAAAAAGGATTTGACAAAACCAGTCACTCCAACACCCTTGCCTAAGAAAAGTGAAAAATGTTAAGATTGTTGATAAAGGAAAAGCGGTTGTCGAAACACCAAAAGTGATAGCACCTGGCCTTTTTAGGATTAGTCCCACTAATGCGTTTGCCTCAACATCTAAGATAAATGCGTGCAAAAAGGATAATTCTAAAGAATCTAGTGATGCTAAAAAGGACAACAATATAAATCCTAACGCGTGTGCCTTACCTTCTACAGGATTAGAAAGCACCTCTAGGAGCAGCAGACTAAAGCCTAGGAGCAATACAAGGAACAATAGAGTCTCGCCTGTTTCTAAAAGTAGTTGCAAGAATAAAGCTAAAGAAGTAGAAGAACACCCTAGGAATTTATCGCTTTGTAATAAGAGACATGTTTCATCTGAATGTAATGTCGAGAGTACTGTTTCTAATGCATGTAATGACTTTGTTTGTTTAATATGCAAGAAATGTTTAATTAATGATGTTCATGATGAATGTGTTTCTAAAAATGTGAATGTTACGCCTAAACAGAAGTATGTTCTGAAGGGAACTAGTGCCAGATCAAGATCTATAGAAAGATTAGTTGCACGCTTTATGTCTACCACTAGTAGTCGAATGCCTAGGAACTACCTTAAGTTTTGTATGTAGATACCAACGGGTAGAGAGTTCATTCTTCAGAATGGCAAATTAGAAGTTGTTCAAAATAAACATGTAGCAACCTTTGATGTGTGTGATTCGGAATTTACTCCTATCCCCATGGAACCAAATTTAAAACGGTTTCCAAATACAAACTCTTCTGTTCTTGGCAGGTTATCGAAATATGTCTTTGGATCGTCGACTCAGGTTGCTCCAAGCACATGACCGGGAATTTAAAGCTGCTGATCAATTTCGTCTGAAAATTCATGGGAACTGTACGCTTTGGAAATGATCATGTAGCAGCTATCCTGGGTTTTGGAGATCTTCAGTTTGGGAATTTTTTAATCACTCGAGTTTACTACGTCGAAGGGTTGGGACACAACTTGTTTTCAGTTGGGCAGTTTTGTGATGCAGATTTAGAAGTTGCATTCAGAAGAAACACGGTTTTTATTAGAAATTTGGTTGGTGATGATCTCTTAACTAGTAATCGTGGTACAAACTTGTATGCTATCGACATCAACCAAATGGCTTCTACATCACCAATTTGTCTTATGACAAGGGCAACCGAAACTAAGTCCTGGCTGTGGCATAGACGTTTATCCCATCTCAATTTCGACACGATCAACAAGTTAGCCAAAGACAACATCGTCACCGGACTTCCTAAGTTCAAATACACCAAGGAACACCTATGTCCATCATGCGAACAAGGAAAAAGTAAAAGAGCATCATATAAACCCAAAACCGTACCTAGTTCGGACGCAAGGTTACATATGTTGCACATGGACTTATGTGGCCCAATGAGAGTTGAAAGCATTAATGGGAAGAAGTATATTCTCGTTATTGTTGATGATTATTCAAGATATACTTGGGTAAAGTTTTTGAGATCAAAAGACGAAGCACCAGGCATCATCATCATCACCTTTCTGAAGCGTATTCAAGTTCTACTTCAAGCTCCAGTAAGGATTGTAAGAACAGATAATGGCACAGAATTCACTAATCAGGAGTTAAGAACCTACTTTGAAGATGTAGGAATCACTCACCAAACATCAGTTGTTAGAACTCCACAGCAGAATGGGGTAGTTGAAAGAAGAAATAGAACTCTTGTGGAAGCTGCTCGCACAATGCTGATTTTTTCTAGTGCACCACTATTCTTATGGGCTGATGCTGTAGCCACTGCTTGTTTTACTCAAAACCGATCCTTAGTCCATCCGAGATTCAATAAAACCCCATATGAGCTAGTGAACAACCGTAAACCTGACATCTCTTACCTTCACGTGTTTGGCGCTTTGTGCTATCCGACGAATGACAGAGAAGATCTAGGGAAGTTAAAAGCTAAGGGTGATATTGGAATCTTCATTGGATATTCAGAAAACTCGAGGGCATTCAGGGTGTATAATAGAAGAACGAAAAGGATAATGGAGACGATGAATGTGAAGTTTGACGAGATTTCACAAATGGCTTCTGAGAGATACGCTCTAGAACCCGCGCTTAATCCAATGGCTTCTAATTAAAACGGATTAGGACCCGCACCAAACAAGCAGACTTCTGGACACATCAGTTCAGGACTCGTGCCTTAAGGAGCTCAGTCAACAAACACGGATAAACCTTCAGAACAAGAACTGGAAAACTTCTTTGAGTTAATGTTTGATGAATACTATGGTGGAACTTCGACAAATGCATCTCAACAACATTCCGCTGCACCCGCTCAAAACCATCAACCACCCCCACCACAGGATGCATCTACCACAATCGAAGCTGAAGCACCAACTACATCAACATCATCTACATCTACTCAAGCAACTCCAGTACTTGAAACTGAACTACCAAGAGTTGATGAGCAAAACCAAAACACAAATTTTCAAGAAGAACCTACAAATAATTCAAACGATGTTGCGTTAGAAGAAGAAGAAGTATTTGAAAACCCGTTTGCAACAGACTCTGTTGAATCTTCTTCAAGGTTACAAGAACCATCTAACACACATTCGTTACACCCAAGGTACCCTTCTACGTTTCAATGGACAAAAGACCATCCAATAGAACATGTTATTGGTGAACCTTCAAAGCCAGTTCAGACAAGGAGACAACTTGCCACCGATCTCGAATTGTGCATTTACATTTGCTCAATCAGCTTCAAAGAACCAAAGAACATTCGGGAAGCAATGGCAGAATACCCTTGGATAGAAGCGATGCAGGATGAAATTCTTCAATACGATTTACATGACAGTTGGGAACTTGTTGAACGACCACTTAATAAACGTGTTCTTGATCTCAAGTGGTTGTGGAAGAACAAACTGGATGAGGAAATGACTGTTATTCGCAACAAAGCTCGTCTCGTGGCTAAAGGTTATCCACAAGAAGAAGGGATAGATTTCGAGGAATCATTCGCGCCTGTAGCTAGACTTGAAGCAGTCTTGATTTTCTTAGCCTATGCAGCTCACAAAAACATCACAGTCTATCAGATGGATATTAAGACTGCCTTCTTAAATGAAACTCTGAAAGAAGAAGTGTATGTGAGTCAACCAGAGGGATTCATCGACAAAAGATCATCCAGACTACGTCTACAAGCTTAAGAAAGCAATTTATGGTTTAAAACAAGCTCCAAGAGCGTGGTATGACGAACTATCATCTTTCTTGCTTAAAAACAATTTCACAAAAGGAACGGTTGATGACACCTTGTTTATCAAAAAATTCAAAGATGACATTTTGATCGTTCAAATTTACGTGGACGACATTATTTTTGGATCAACCAATCCTAACCATTCAAAACAGTTTGAAAATCTCATGAAAAGCAAATTTGAAATGTCCATGATGGGGGAACTAAAATTCTTTCTTGGTTTACAAATACATCAATCCCCTCGTGGTATTTTTATTAATCAAGCTAAATATACAATAGAGATTTTGAAAAAACATGGAACGGAAAACTGTGATTCTGTTGGTACACCAATGGTCACTTCACCAAAAATAGGTGCTGATTTGTTTGGAAAACCCATTGATCCGAAGAAATATCGGAGTATGATCGGTTCTCTCATGTACCAAACTGCTAGCCGACCCGATATTCAATTTGCTGTTTGTTTGTTAGCACGGTTTCAGGCAAAGCCTACCGAACTTCACCTCAAAGAGGTTAAACGGATCTTTCGGTACCTACGAAGCACCATTAACATGGGACTTTGGTATCCGAAGGATTCGGGGTTTCATCTAACAGCATTTTCAGATGCAGACCATGCTGGTGATCAAGTTACAGCAAAGAGTACATCAGGTGGAGCACAATTTTTGGGTGAAAAGCTTGTAAGCTGGTCGTCAAAGAAACAGGATTGTACTGCGCTATCAACTGCCGAAGCCGAGTATGTGTCTCTATCTGCGTGTTGTGCCCAAGTTCTTTGGATGCGGACACAACTCACAGATTATGGCTTTACTTTTGACAGAATACCTATGTATTGTGACTCAAAAAGTGCCATAGCCATCTCGTGCAATCCCGTACATCACTCTAAGACGAAGCATATCCAAGTCCGCTACCATTTCATCAAAGAACACGTGGAAGAGGGTACTGTTGAATTATTTTTCGTTAAGACTGATTATCAACTCGCCGATCTATTTACTAAAGCCCTTCCAAAAGAACGGTTTGACTATTTAGTTCGACGAATTGGCATGCGAAGCCTAACTCCTAAGGAGCTAGAACGTCTTCTCGAATCTTCTTGAAAAATGTTTTCAAAATCGCTTCGCTGTAAATATTTTTGAAAAATCAAAATACAAAATTTGAAAAACCAACAAAAACAAAATACAAAAATATAAAATTTTCAAAAAATACAAAAACAATATAAAATCAAAAATCCAAAAATATTCTTCTCACGACATGTCTCTCGTATAAATCAATATTCTGTACGTTTCTAGAAATGTCATTCAATAATGATACGGACATGTACAGATGCTTGAACGGGAGTTCTTTTAATTGTTTTTCTAAAACATGTCGTTTCTCAAATGTTTCTTCACTATGGCTTTCGTATACATCAGTACGAAACCCGTACTTAAACGATAACTTCTGATTAATTTTCAAATCAAGGACTCGTACGTTCAATGACGAACTCTTTTTCAAAAAGTTTGAGTCTAAACAAACGAAAAAGATTTGAAACATAAACTCGTTTTTCAAAATACATTTCTTGAGCATTTTTTCAAGATTGTTCAAAAGATTTATCAAAATCTTTCAAATGAGTGCTCAAGATAACTCCCTCTAAACCCTTAATTGATTTTAAAATGTGTTATCATTAAAGGGGAGTATAAACAACTAAAATGTTCCGTATTTATGCAAAATGAAATCTGTCTTTCTCTCCAAAAAGCTTTTTTACTCAGTTGATATCAAAAATATCACGATATGCTATTTTTGAGGGGGAGAAGACATGATTAAAATGTGATCAAAGATGTTTAAAGATTGTGGCTGAATCTCAAAAGAGCTCGACTCAGATATTACCAATGAATTGACGAAGCTTAAAATGTCAGTAATCGAAAAGACTTGTCCTGGACGGGTAATAATTTCAAGCTAGTCCAACTAGTGATGTAAGCGTGTCTCGAATAGGACTTGTCTGAGTAGAGTGTACCGTTTCGAGAGACTTTCTTTGGACTTGACCAGGACGGGTAATAATTTCAAGCTAGTCAAACTAGTGATGTAAGCGTGTCTCGAATCGGTCATGTTCACTGAAAGTGGATCAATTCAAAAAGTGCAAACTCCTCTAGCATGTGCAAATTTCTTAAAATTCATGAGCACATGTGAAGGGGGAGTCCTTCAAAAGCTGCAAAACTCTCAAAGTGGTAACAACAAAGTGTTTCATTATCATAAACACTTTGAGAGATTTTCAATAAATGGTTTCATGATCAATTATGGGATAGTCATGGAGTTATAAGGTGACTAAGGTTAGGAAAAACCGTCCTATGATCCGCCAGAGCCGGAGGGATCTACCCAAGGACAAATCCAATAGATTAGAATTAGAAGTCCTTAGGTATGATTGAAAAAAGGAGAAAATGAGAAAGGGGAAAGAAGGGGTTGAAGAATTAAAAAGAAAAGTTATGAAAAAGGGTGAAAAGAAATAGCCCTCCAAATGTTCAACCTTAGGGTAGACACCGGGTTCAACTCATATGCTACTGGCTGTTACCAAGGTGACACCGGTATTGAAGACAAAGACGTCATGGACCCAGTGACGCACTGCACTAAACCTTCTTAACCACTCAAGTTCTCTTAAAAGAGCTTGTTTCATTCTCACGGGGAACCGGCATAATCTATCGACCTGTCTCTTAGAGATGGTTGATATTGAAGCAGGAGACCTCTCCCTAATCTCCGCATAGGAAACCAAATGTGCACTTATCGAGTCTAGAGCCCCGAGATTCATCAAAAGATCTCATAGGAACACATAATATTCCTACACTGGTTGTTCATCATTAAGGACGCCAGATGTAAACTTTAGAGTCCTACGCAGATCTTAGCAATCTGCCAGAACATTTATGAGAGGATTCACTTTTGTGTTTCTCAATGATTGAATGGAAATTCCTGCCAGGGTCAACATCAAACAGCCCTGACAGCAGGTCACTTCGGTAATTCTTTATGGGTTACGCTTAGTGTTTGCGGTGGTTTCAAACGGTCTACAGTCGTGGAGTGATCCCCAGCGACTCACCCAGTCATTGAGCTACTAAGTAGGTCTTGTAAGCTCTCTCGAGAGTATCTGACATGGGAACGGCCTTGGTAAGGGTTAGAAGGAGTCTTCACACTATGCTGTTGACGATCTCTAATTCTTATATGTAAGTACCGGATGTTTTATTGCTAACTGTTTATATGCAGGGACACTTCATCTCCATGGCGACAGATTCCACATGCTCATACATACATCTGGAAGTTAAAGAAAGCTCCCTCAAAGATCTATACAACACAAAGTTCAAAGAAAGATTCTACGCCAAAAAGAAGAATCTACAAAGTATAAAGACTAAAGATCAAAGTGAAAGAAAGGGAACTACGTGCATATGAATATCAAAGTCCAAAGATGTATGAGCATGTTGGAATGACAAACAACCACCACAGACGCAGAAGTGACGAATGGCAGATAACTCCACATCACAAAGGAACAAAGAACGATGAATAATCAGTTATCAAAGATCACAAAGCATGAAGGAACAAAGACTAAGACTATTCTACAACGACACACAAAGTTAAAGACAAAGAATACGGAAGACCCTCTCACGTGGAGCATCATTCGAATGACCACCCCTTAGGGGGAGATTGTTAGCATTAAAAATATGTATTATAAAGTGATGGTCATTCTCATATTGTAACTTTGTGTCGTTTGTTAAGATTAATAATAGTTTAGTCATTGGGCCTTGGACTTGGCAAGCTAATATGTTATGTGCTATGTTTCGTAAGCCTAGTTATCCAATCATGTAACCAAGTCCAAGCCTAAGCCCATGAAAGCCTATGTATGGAACTATAAAAGGCACCTTACCTCTCATTTGTTAGGTGTGCTTGTGTGTGTATTGTGTGTGTTTTTAATAAAAGTTCTCTTCATCTTTATAATATTTTTCTCTCATATTAACGCCACACATATTGCATCAAGTCACCATCTTTACTTCATCTAGTGCTTATATTTGTGTTAAAGTTGATATATCTAAGGTCCAACAATCTTCAAAAGTTAATTAATAATAACACGATCATTGTTAAGGTTTATTTGTTAATTTATCAAGTTCCCGAGTCACTTTAGTGTTATTAATATGTTCCCGTGATAATTTTGAATATTACACTTTTTACCCCTGTAGTTTTAGGTATTGACAACATTTACCCCTGAACTATCATGAAATGATAATTCATACCCTCAAGTTTCATATATTTACAACCTATACCCCTCAAGTTTTATATAATTACAATTTATACCCTTCATGTTTTAGGAAATTACAATATATACCTTGAAGTTTGGTGAAATGACAGTTTACCCCCTCAACTTTAGTGGAATAACATTTCTACCATATACTTTCAAATATGACACTTTCTATCCTTAACCTTAAGTTTATTTCATTTTAAGTTTAACTCATAAGAATAGTTTAGAGTTTTGACATGAGATACCCTCCATGCAAAAATAACTTTGCACCTAAGGTCCTTTTTAAGGAAAAACGCGTTTTTAGCCTAGAAAAAGGGCACGACTTCCAACGACTCTTCCATTTATGTCAAAATAGGTTTGTAAATAAGTTTTCTATGGCTTATCAGTTTATAACTTAAGCTTATTTGTTCTAAATGATTAAAATAGTGAGTTTGTTAAAACACGCGACATGGCCAAACGTGAGAGTAAATAAAGACGAGGCATCAAAGGGTTTCTACTACATTCTTGTTCTTTTTAGTAGCCTGCTGTGGGGTCTTTAACATAGTTTAAACCAGAAGTCATAGTCGATTATGGTTATGTCACAATAACTTTCTAAAGTTGGGAGTACAAAACTATTTTCACGTAAAATAACTAAGTGTTTTTGGTGATTTCTAGCATGTGACAAGCCAAAGTATGGCTTGATAAAAACGAGGCTACTCAATCATTTACTACATTTTTGTTTCTTATTAATCTATGTTGGGAGACCTTTAATTCCCCTAGGTTTCAGATTTTTAAGTGTACGTTTAATGGGGTGAATAATTTTGTGAAGTTGGTACCCTGGAGTACCCCATGACCCCAAAACAGAATATGAAAACATGTTATAATTCGATTCTTAAGCTTACAAACTGACTTATTAAGCATCCTAATATATTGATACATGTTCCTAGATGTCCTATTAACAATATTAAGGGTCCATGATTAGTGTACATGTCAAAACAAATAATTTAAGGGTGTTTGTTTACCTCAACCTAAAAAGAAAAGAAAGAAAACATAATTTTTGGTTTAAAACTTATACTAAGGCTTGATTAGCCATAGGTTTAGGATCATTTGGAATGTATAAAAGAGTTGGAAAAGAGTGTAGATACTTACTTATGGGTTATACGATATTGAAAGAGATTTAGGGCCAAATGACTTGAAAATGGATATTATCTTCTCCTCCCTAGGCTGCTCCAAGTCGGCTTCTTTGGCTTCTATTAGGTGTATAGGATCAGTAGGATATGGGTGTGTGTGGTTTTTTTTTTTTTTTTTTTTTTTTTGGTTCGAGCAGAATTGTGAATAAAATGGGAAACTAGGGTTGGATATTTATAGTGGTGGGATAAGAAGGCTTCTAGATTAGTCTGGCTCATCATGTTGAGTTCAAGAGGGACATGTTGATGCATCCTAGTCCCCGGTTCGACACTTGTAATGAGAGGGTGCTTGTTTAAGTGTGGAATTTCCCTAGCCAAGCATTCTAACTAATCTCTTTCACTTAAGTGAGGGCTTCAAGAGACTTGATTATGTGGATGCATAAAGGAGCAAGAGAGTGTTTTATGTTGTAGGGAGTTTACAAGTAGCAAGGTTTAAAGCAATTTGGTTTGATTTTAGTTCATTTCAAACTAAAAACAGTTATGGATCGATCATGCTTTAGAGTTTGTACCTAGGGATTAGTGAGTTGTACCTAAAGCTTAATTTGTGTAGATGACTTAGTTTTGGGTTTAGGTTAAGTTGTGTTCAAGTAGAATTGTAGATTAAGGTTTGTTTGGTTATGTTTTATGTCGAAATGTACAAAAGAAATAAAGTGGGAGTTGAATTATGCTTAAAGGAGTGGTACTCTAGGCTTATGAGGGTTGTACCTTAGGTTTAGGAATATAGAAAATGTATTTTTAGTGTTTGGTAAGTTTATTATTAGTTTAGGTTAGTTTTATGGAATATATATATATATATATATATATATATATATATATATATATATATATATATATATATATATATATATATAATGAAAATGTAATTTTTAGATTTTGTGCAATAGATACTTGTGCCACTTGGTTATTAGGGTTGTACTCGAGTTTATAAATCATCGAAAATATATTTTACCATTTTGTTAAGTTAGATTAGTTATAAGTTGATTTATTTAGGTTTTAGTTTAGTAAATGTATAATTTTTAGGTTTCAAGCATTAAATGCTTGTACACTAGGTTTAGGAACTTGTACTTAGGTTTATTAAATATAAGAAAATATATTTTGAAGGTTTTTGCATAAAAGGCTTGTACAATGTGCTTTGAAAATGAGTACACTGAGGTTCATAATGAGTTTATGTTGATATTGTGTTGTTATGCATTATTAACTTGTACCATAGCTTGAGAAACTTGTACTCTTGTATTTCATGAAAATAATGTATATACTATTTAGGGTTTCTAAGATTAGGGTTCATATCGGGAGTTAAAGTGGAATTAGGGTTTTTATGCTTTAAAAACTTGTACATTGTGTTTGAGGGTATTGTACTTTAGGGTTTCACTGGTTTAGATACTTTATATTAATATTATAGTAATTTTAGGGTTAGAAAACACTTAGTGTGATTATTTAATAAACGTACGTTAACGAATTAACGTAATGTGGCAAATGGGATATTGTGATGTGGTATACCTGACATGTAAAGATGTTTTGTGAAATAAGCATACAGTAAGTTAGTGTCGGTCTGCGTAGGAGCACGTTTATCTAAGATATGAGTTACGTCAAATTCAATAGTAGTCACGTTCAAATTAAAAAAAATAAAAAGAAAAAAAATAGAAAAAGGATAAGTGATTTCTTTATTAGAACATGAGATAATTGTTACAATGTGAAATTTTCCCAGTGGTTACAAGTTGGATGGGAGGGTTCTGCACATGACACGCATTTAGATCTAAAGGTTATCATGGTCTAGACCATGAGATGATTAAGCCGAAGGATCCAACCTTTCAAGAAACACCTCTTAAAATAATGAATGATAACAGATACATGCCATACTTCTAGGTATTCAATTATTTATTTATTTATTTCTTTTTATTTTTTATGATTTTGATTCCATATCGTGATCATCTTATATTTTTGTAGGATTGCATCGGTTGTATTGATGGCACGCACATAGGGGCATGCATCTCAGAGAGCGAACAAGTGCCTTACTTAGATAGAAAAGGGGTACCTACTCAATGTGATGGCAGCGTATGACTTTGATTTATGCTTTACCTTTATATCAGTTGGATGAGATGGTTCTGCACATGACACACGTGTATTTCTCAGTGCCATTAACAATCCATCAATGAACTTTCCAATACCACCCAAAGGTAAATTTATTTGCCTATTATATTGTATTCTACATTTTCAAATGCACTAATTTTTATGTTATAAGCAGACAATATTATTTAGTAGATAAAGGATATCCAGATAAAAAATGATGTTTGGTTCCATATCCAAAGACTAGATAACATAAATCACAACTTGAAAATGAGCCGCCTAATAACATGTAAGAAAGTATTAATCGTTCTCATTCGTCTCTCTGAAGTGCGATTAAGAGCTCATTTGAAATGTTGAAAAAACGATGGAAGATACTCGGTAAAATGACTAAATACAGTGTGAAAACTCAACTTGATGTAATTACGGCCGCATTCGCCTTGCATAATTACATTTGTAATACTGACAAAGAAGAGACGGTGTTCATAACATTTGAACAACATCTAGATTACATGGGAAGTGATGAACTTCGTGATGTACGTGGCTCGGGTGCAAATAACGCTCATATTTCTAGTGCAACATCTACCGAGATGAAACATATTCGTAAATATATTGCCACTTCAATATGGAATGCACGTCGTTGGTAGTATATTACTAGTGTATAGAGGGAATTATGATCAAGCATGTAAAAGTAACTTTATTATTTATTTAGCGGATTTTCTATTGAAATATGTATATGCCCTTTTACGTTATTTCACATATTTATAAATACAGCTACAACTATGTTACCAAATGTTTTAATTCAAAAAAAAAAAAAAAAAAAAAAAAAAAAAAAAAAAAAAAAAAAAGTTACTTCTCACGCCTACGGCTATTTTTAACAAACACACCCGGAATATTGAAATGGTAAACAAGCAAGCATGCACTTAAAGTGCTTGCTTATGACTTGCCAATAATTAAGGCAACATGGAACTGTAATTCACAGACTGAAATTAACGTGAACATGTGATAGTAGCAAAATATGTTGATGAATGGTCTTGTAATGCACGTATCAATGTCTCATTCCACTACAATCCTAACAAGTATAAAAAATGCTAATAACAATAAAAATAAAAAGTGGGTGATAACTATTAACAAGGTTTTCCAGGAACGCATTTGAGCGTGCCAGCACAACTGGTGAGTTGAAGAACTGCTGATCCTGGTTCAGCTGGAATCAAATGGCTTTTTTGTTCCGGGGTTAGATGCGGGTCGCACCCTGATGCTACAAATATAGCTCCATTTTCTAACAAGTCTTTCTCAGATCTCCAATTCCACTTCATTGACTCTGTATGTGGTGCATCAGCCCTCACCAACACCTTCAAAATAGTAAAAACATATAAATATTTAAATATATACCCATTCCAATAATATGTAACGTATATATCCGAAGGTAAAGGTGTTTATTTAGTTTTCTATACATTTTTCTTCATTGGGTCATTGGGAGCATGGAATCGGTTGCCTTGGCTAAGGATAGTAGGATTGGCGCTACCACCAATGGCGTACGTTCCCCAGCTGGTGTAGTCGTTGTTAACAACTTGGAAAAATCCAAATCGACATCGTGGCATTCTTTGATCACATGCTTCTGCGAACCTGTTGAATGCGACTGTGACATGCATTTTTTTATCGTCTACATGTGAATTGTCTGCTCCGAGTAATAGAATCTGTTTGTGCAAAACAGTTTAGTGGAATAAATCATATATACATTAAATATATTTTAGAAGTTTCTTATTAGTTACTTTTTGGTGATGGCTAAATTTGCAATTGGAAATGGTAACGGCTGTGCTACCCAACGTGACATCAATAAGGCCATCTGGACCATGACTAAGTGTGCAATGATCGATCCATATCTTCGAAGAACCAGCAACACAAATACCATCTCCGTCACTCTTATGTCTATGTCCTGGTTTAGCGTCCGTTGCCTTAATAATTCCACCTTCCGTTACTTTAATATCATGTATGTGAATGTTATGAATGATCACATTGCAAACGTTGTGAATGGTGAGACCGCCACAAATGATCTCAACATTTGCACCTCTTCCATCAATTGTCTTGTCTTTGTTTATCACAAGCTCGTGTTTAAGTTTTATGACCATATCTTTCTTAAAGATGATCCACAAAGGTTTATCTTGGGTGACACCACAACGAAGTGTCCCTGGCTTTGGATTTGCAGCATTGTCATCTGAACAATCAGTCACCACGTAGATTTCCCCTCCCAATCCGCCAGTTGTTCCCTTTGCAAAACCTTGCGAGCATTTGGCTAATGCTTGTCGGTTTTTTTCCCAATCAGCTTTGCACCTCCAACACTTGTCTATTATGTTATGTGCTGCACATTCGTGTAAGCCCCTCCTTGTTGAATTAAATTGAGCCCTAAAACACAAATTTACATCTTAAAAAACAAACCTACAACTAAATATACCACGAAAATAAGAATATCTGCACTCACGCTTCGAGCTCATCACCAATGTCAGCCCGAGCAGCTGCACCCACGAAAACAAACGCTGCGGTGAACAATATAACAAAATAATGTTTTTCCATTGTATTGTATGATTATCTTTTTTTACAACTTTCTATCTCAAAGTACCGAAGGTACTTTATATATTGCTGATTATTTATTGTGTTGTCTAAAGCGAATCATGTAGCCATGTATGCAAGCCAATGACTCGCTTTGTTATTTTTATTTTTATTTTTATCAATTTTTGTAGATTTTCATCATTTTAAGAAGGCAATCCGGCTTGTTTCTGTACATATATAAGTTAACGGTTAATCAAGGAACGTACAAGGATCGAAATATAAGGAGTCAAGGACAATCTTACATTCGTCAATGTTGGTCTGTTCAAACAATTAACTAAAATAAGAGATAGAGAGTGGTTGTAGGAATGCTCATTCATACAGAACGAACAAAATAAAATACTCCCTCCGTCCCAAAATATAATTTCATTTCTGATTTTTCAAAGTCTTTCTTTTCCAAGTTTGACCATAATTATTTTCTTTCGTGTTAAATAATACTCGATAAAAAGTATATCAATGAAAATGCATTTAAAACACAAATCTATTTATACATTTTGCATCAAGTATTATATAACACGAAAAAAAATAATTATGGTCAAAGTCGGAACATAAAGAATTTAAAAGTGTCAAAATGGACTTATATTTTGGGACGGAGGGAGTATATAATAGTCATTACCTTTGACCTACATGAACGAAGAGAGTATGAAATACCAGCGACTTTCATTTTACCCGTCACATCAGATTTCTCTATCCTTATAAGAGCGACTTTTTTTTTCAACTTTTTTCAACAAACAAATTTTAATTTTATTACATTTTTTTTACTTCTTTTATAAAATGCTTTACAAATAATATCTAAAAAAAATTACATAACTAAAATATAAAAAAATATAATAATAAAAATTAAACGTAGCAAACACTACATTTACCACAAAAGGCTTTACACACATTTACCAAAAAAAAAAAAAAAAAAAAAAAAAAAAAAAAAAAAAAAAAAAGTAACTTCTTCATCTTCAACTTTTACACACACTAAAAAAACACTCGCACTAAATGCATCTGAATCATTAAAAGTGGGATCATTTTGTTGGAAAGTGGGAGAGTAATTGTCGATTGTTGCAGTGAAGGAAAACAAAAAACAAAAAAAACAATTGATTAACAAGCGATCGACTGCCACAGTAAGGGCGATCGATCGCCCTGTCGATCATACCCCTTGCTAGTTTTAGTCTTAGAATTTAGATTTGGAGAGAGTGGCGGGAACACCCTGACCCCGGGTGCCTTTTGACAACAGCCATTGTCCACCCACAAAATCGAGTATACATTTCAAATTTGTTGATATCTAATCGGGTTTGCTAATAACTTTGTGATATCTAATCAGGTTTGCCACGAACATTTGATATCTAATCGAGTTTGCTACTATTTATAGAAAATCTACTTTTAATGATTCAGATGCATTATATAATTAGTAGCAAACTCGATTAGATATCAAATGTTCGTGGCAAAACCGATTAGATATCACAAAGTTATTAGCAAACCCGATTAGATATCAACAAATTTGAAATGTATACCCGATCTTGTGGATGGACAATGGCTGTTGCCAAAAGGTACCTCGAGTCAGGATGTTCCCGCCACTCTATAACTTTTTTTGTTGATATCGGTTGATTAGTAAAGAAATCTTATAGAAATTGGATAACTAGTAGAGATTGATTAGTAAAGAAATCTTATAGAAATTGGATAACTAGTAAAGAAATCTTATAGAAATTGATATCAAATGGGTTAGTAGAAGGCAAGATTAGATATCATTGATTAGATAGCACGAAATGAATGAACAATGTGCTTATTGTTTATGCTTATGTTATTTAGCAATTTTCTGTTTTACTCACTAAGTATTTCGACTTATCATTTTTATGTTGTCGTTTTTACGTAGGTGATCATAGCGATGAAACGTAAAGGACAACAATTGGTCATTATCCAGGTCCAACGGTTAAGCTCGTGGGTAGGGTAATCGAACTTCTCTTAGCCTCCTTTTAGATCCATTTGTAATTTGCTCAACTTGAGTGTTTATATTTTGTGAAAACTTGATAGTTAAAAGAGTGATTAGTTATAGCTACTAATTCAAAAATGGGTCAAAGTGAATCGGGTGCCAAAACTGTAAATATGTCGTTTAAATGAAATGGGTCAAGAATCATGTAACATTTTATGTTGCATGATACTCTTATGAAAGAAAGTTGGAATCATTGAAAGTTAAGAGGTGTTTTTAAAAAAATGTCAGAGTTGCAAGTAGGTCATTTTGTGACCCCATAAGTGTTTTGCAACTTGTAAAAAAAACATTTGGGCGTTGGAGCACATTATATGGAAGACCCCGACAAATATATATTCTGTCATTTTTTTGTAAAATGCAACAAAGAGCACATTATATGGAAGCACACCTTTCGTGAGAAATGATACCGCCCTTCGCTCTCACCCGAGCTTATCTAGTGAATACCACCTAAATAGTTAACTTTTTTTAGTAAGGCCACTTATATAACATAATAAATGCAAGACCAAAAAGTAATGGAATACTAATGTCACAAATGATTGTAAAAAACGTTTCAATATACTCTAATAAATTTGAACAGCGCTCACAGAGAATTCATCCTAAAACACGTGATTCACCAAAGAGCAACGTATAGAGGTAACTTATCGTAAAGTATTTCCAACTTCAGTTACGGAGTATGATTCAACTAATTAAGTCGAACTACTGTATCTTGCTTTTTTCAAGTTATCTTAACTCGCGTACTGTCTACATCTATATACAAACTACACACGTTTGAACAATCATTTCCATTGGAACCAACCAGGCATGTTAACAAAATGTAATATTTCCCTCGACTGTTAACAAGGTTTTCCAATGAAACATGAAAGTGCACCCGCACAACTAGTGAGATGCTCAACGGCTGATCCTGGTTCAGGTTGAATATTCATGTGTTGTTGTTGTTCAGGGCTTAATATCGGATCAACCCCTGATGCTATAAATTGAGCTCCGTTTTCAAATACGTCGTTTACTGTTCTCCAGTTCCATTGCTTCCATTCTTCCTCAGTAGCATTAGCCCTCATACTCACCTACAAAACCGTTTGTAAGAACTTAGAACTGACATTAAACTTTTGTTACAAATAATATAAAGTTCATTAAGTAGTTCATTTACCAATTTTCTTCCGCCATCAGGAGCTATGAAACGGTTGCCTTGGCTGATGATGGTAGGTTTTGCGCTACCAACGATGGCGTACATTCTCCATGGTTGGTAGTCGTTGTTAATGATGTGGAAAAAGCCCCATCGGCATCTAGGTATTCTTTGGCCCAATCCAGCATCGAACTTGTTGAATGCCACAGTGACTTGCATATTTTTATCCATTTCATGTGTATCGTCTGCCCCGAGCAACATGACCTTTTTTTATGTATCATAATATTGAACAAAATAAGCAGTTTAAAAAGTAGTATTTTGTATAGAGAAGACAATCTGCATATTTTAGGACGTTTCTTACTTTTTCATGATTGCTAAATTTGCAATTGGAAATTGTTATGGCTGTGCTACCCAAGGTGACGTCAATGAGCCCATCAAAGCCGTTACTGAGTGTGCAATGGTCGATCCATATCTTGGAAGAATTAAAAATGGTCATACCATCACCATCACTTTTAAATCTCTCTCGCGCGGGTTGATCTTCTTTATCCTTAACTAGTCCACCTTGCGTTACTTTAATATCGTGGATGTGAATCCCATGAACGATCACATTGGCGACATTTCCAATCGTGATGCCTGCGCCATTAGCGATCTCAACTTTTACACCTCTTCCATCAATTGTCTTGTCGTTATTTAATACAAGCTCGTGTTTCAGAGTTATGATCATATCTTTTTCAAAGATGATCCATAAAGGCTTATTTTGGATGACACCAAAACGAAGTGTCCCTGGCTTTGGATTTGCAGCATCATCATCTGTGGGATCGGTTACCAAATAATTATCCCCACCAGAGCCGCCGATGGTTCCCTGTGCAAAGCCACGCACACATTGGGCTAATACATGTCGATTTTTATCCCAATCATCTTTGCACCTCCAACATTTGTCTATTTGGTTAGTTGCTACACATTGTTCACCATGTAGGTCCCTCCTTAGTGAAATGGATTCATGTAAAGACCTACAAGACTTTAATATGCTGATGTTGTTCAAATAAGTAAAAGAAGAAATAGAATCACTCACCGTTCGACTTCTTCTAAGAAATTTGCAGAAAACATCTCAGGATCATGGTTGAATGATTCGTTGGCGTCCTTACCACTTTCATCAGTAAATTCATCAAAAAAATCTTTGCCCGTTTCATTTTTCACGGACCGTGCTACAATATGTGGCACCAGAAAAACAAAGGCCAAGCTAAGAAAATACACAACATAATGTTTCATCATCATATGATTATCTTTTTAACAATGGTACGCTTATTGTGTTTCTTTTTGGATCTTTTTAGATAAGGTATATTATTCTATCTGCATGATAAATGGTTTACCAAGAAGATCATGTCAATCAATATTATGCGCGGTAGAGGAATATACGACGACCTAGATACAAGGACAATACTACAAATAATGTGCGCCACGAGAAACATATGAAGACCTAAATATAGGACTAGACAACAAGTTATAACATTATACAAGGAGAATACCACATTCACGATCTAATTATGGTCTATATCAAATGAGAAGAATCCTTAAAATAAAAAGGATGAGAAATAATTATAACTACACATTAGAGATGCATCAACGCATCCCTAATCTTTAAGATACATAATAATATATTTTATATCAAAAAATTAGATGGATATACATACATTAGATGCATTTCATCAAGTTAGACGAATTCTATATATTTTTCGTCCTCTGCATATCAACTTTGTTGTTAGTACTACTTTGCATTGTTTTCACTTCAAAATCGCTTTCGAAACTAATTGTAATGCATCTAAATGGATAGAGATGCATCTAACTCAAGTCGATGCATCTCAATATGCAGTTATTTGTATTTTTCATTCTTCTCATTTTAAGTTTTTTTCTCACTGGATCCTTACCCCTAGCCACATAAATAACTAACATGAGATATAGAAACTTTAAAAAAAAAATCAATTACCAATCTTTACTCTTATAAATCCAATTTATCAAAATCGACACAAATTTTAGACATTAGAGCATTAGGTGTAGTGATGAACCACACTTCGTCATTTGGGCCCACAGGCTGTCACGTCACTTTAACATTCACAACTAACCCTCTCACAAATAACTAACCACAACTTACTATTTGAGGCTCACTACTTACAACTTAATTCATTTCACTAATAATTAAAAATAATACAACGTACTAATTTTATTTCAACAAAAAAAAAAAAAAAAAAAAATACAACACATACTACTAATATGAAAATTAAACATTTTATTCGTTAACGTCGTCATCGATACTTTGGTATTTCTTGGTTATCAATGCTTGTCTCCTGCGAATGATTTCGGCTCTTACCGGGTCATTAACCAAGCTGGCATCTAGCATGAGCATCTGCATTTCCTGCATCTCGAACGCCTTTTCTTCCTTCTCAAACGCTTTTTCTTCCCTCTTCCTCCTCGCCTCGTAACAAGCCATTGAGCGTCTTTTGTTTGTGAATACTTTTCGGATAATTGTCCTGAAAAAGTACTCGTTTGAATCCCACCGGAGCTCGCCGCACTCGACGTATCCGTCGACTTTTGTTTCTTTGCAGCTCGTCTATTGTTTCTTTCGAGACGCGGTCGTTTGTCCGGGCCGAATATATCCTCAACACATGTAATGTCTATCGGATCCTCGGCATCCCATTTCGGGTAATTTCTCAATATCTCCCAAACGTTAACATACGTGAAACCCCTCGAACCAAAGCGTTCTTCGAAGTTCGCCTTCGCAGCCTCGATATGATCGTGCTCATTTGCACCACTTCGACGACCCAAATGTTTATAAATGCCGTTGAATTTTTGGCAGTCGCCATTAAGCCTCGTCCATTTACCGGTGATCATATTTTTGAAACGAGGGTCACCGGTAGTTTGCTCGTTGAACTTCTCCATAATTTCGTTCCAAAAGAAATCTTCGGGTTTGTCATTTCCCATTTCTTTGTCTTGGGAAAATTCAATACAAATTTCCGCAAGCAACTTTTCTTCGGGCTTGTTCCATTTCCGATTCACACGAGTACCTGCTACTTCAATGTCATCGTCAGTGTCTAAATCCACGACCTTTTTTGATTTTTTGGCCATGGCTTTTTTCCCCTTACTTTTGGCCGTTTCACGTGGTTGTGGTACTTTAAATTGTGAACCGCAGGGTTGTGAGTCGAATGGTGGTTGTGGTTGTGGTTGAGATAGAGGAAACGTGGATGGTTGAACGGGTTAAAAAATTGTGGTGATGGGTATCGTTGGGGTTGATTTGCGAATCCTTGTTGAAACGCATATTGTTGGTTGAGATAAATTCCATTCGGATTGAATTGTTGCAAACCATATGGCGATCAAGAGTTTGAATTTTGTGACGAGAGGGTAGACGGGTTTGACAATCCCCTGTATTGTTGTTGTTTTGAAGTGAGGAGGTTCGTGAAATATCTGGGCTCATTCGGGTTTTGAGACATGGTTTTTTGTTTTTTTTGAGTTGAGATATAGAAATGTATGTATGTTTTGGTTGAATTGTAGTGAGAAAAATAGATGTAATTGGGTTGGTATTTATAGTGTGTTAAGTTTATTGTTTTTGTAAAAAAAATAAATAATAATAATAATAATAACCGTTTGAAATGAAATGGTAATATTACCGTTTAAAAAAAAACTTTGCAACGTACTAATGTCAGACACTCACTTCGTTGTGCAGACAATGGACCAACCAACGGCGAGCTACAACGAACCCAAACGGTGCGGTGGTGGGGACGGCGAGGGCCACGTTGGAGTGGTGAAGCTCTCTAACGAGCTATACCGTGTGCTCTTACCAATATCTACTTAACGTGTGAATGCTTTTGTACGGCAAGAGCCACGTGTCACATTTAAGTTGGTTGACTAAATATTAAAATCTAAAAAATTAAACCACTTAGCGTGCATTTTCTCGCTTTCTTCAATTTGCAAGCTAAGATGACATGGCAATTAAAATAAATGAATAAATAAATAAAATGTTTTGCTAACAATAATCTAGTAGGTGTTGTTTAAGTTTGTCTTAAATAACAATAATCCAGTGGGTGTTGCAAGCTAAGATGACATGGCAATTAAAATAATTAAGGCAAGATTAAACAACACTCATTAGGTTGTTGTTAGCAAAACCCTTAAATAAATTGTAACCATCAACTAGTGCATTAAACGATTGTTACCCCTCTTTCTTTTTAATGTATATCGTTAATGATTCTACAACAAACAAAATATTATAACCCATTTTACCATTTTCTGATAAAGAAAACAAGATAACTAAGGGGTTGCTTGATAAAAACTATGATTTAGCACTGAATGGTTCAAGGTTGCTGAATGAAACGGATTTTTTGACAACCATTTTGAAAAAAAAAATAATAATAAAAATAAATAAATAAATAAATAAAATGAAGATGACCGGTATGACTTTTTTTTATGGTTACCCCTTCATAAAAATATGTAATTTAATAAATGTTTTGACATGATAGAAATTTTAATTCAACAAAAGTTAGCTCGAAAACAATTTAAAATAACGATCATACCATACTAGTCTACTAATTTCAAATATAGAAAAAATTACTTGAAAGACGTGTTCTAAATCTTACCTTTTTGTTTGTTTGATCAATGATAATTGATATATAATATAAGGAAAATGATTTGCATGACTAAAATTCATGCTTAAAAACATGCCTAACTCTATGATAACGACACATGGCAAGATTAGTGGTGAGGATCATGAAAGAGAATATGTGCATTCCACATGTCACATGATTAATTGATTAGGCATAAATTTAGTCTTATGAATTAGGTCCCTCTATCATTACTAATAATATAAATAGGTAAAGAGAAGAAAAAGCATAGTACAACATTCAAAAAGAAATGATTACATAGTCTACTTAATGGGAGATTGTACTTTTGACGATGGCCCACTTATAAGTAAATTAAACCATATATAGCACCTAGTTTTTTGGTATCAAACAACTCCTTCACTGACCGACTAGGAGATGCACACTTAATTATCTAAGTGGCTATCAAACACCCCCTAAGCATGCAAAAAACATGGAGAGGAAAAACGTTTGCACGTACATACACCTCATGAGAAAACTAAACTAGGCGTGCAAATTAACATGGAGAGCAAAACGCTTTCCACATACAGACATGTGTCACATTATTAACCAAGGTTTTTAAGATCGGGATCCTACCTATGATCGTTTTTGTCTTTGCAATATTGTGATGGTAAGATCGGATCGGAATCTTAAGATCCACTATTGTGTCATTTCTTAATAGGCGTTGTAAAATTATGAAAATATACATATTATTATATATCATGAAAATGTATGTCAAAATTATAATTATGAAATATTTAATACAATTAGCATCTTGTTTTTCATATTCTACAAAATTTAATACTCTCTCCGTCTCATAATAGTAGTCTATATTTTCTTTTTGGGATGTCTCAAAATAATTGTCCACATTCTTTTTAAAGTAAAAACTAAAGAATCTAGTGAGGGCATATTCTATTTGAGTGATTGATAATAAAAGTGGTCTCACTTTTATTAAATTTTGTATTTTTTGTCTTTCGACAATAATTTTGAGACGGATATAGTACATAATTTGTAGTTTTTTAGCTTGTGATTCGAGAAGAGTAAGATTGAGTTGATCGAGATCTTAAGATCTTATGTTTAAGATGGGGATACTATTAAGGTCTTATCTCGCAAAGATCCTACGTAGAATTGGGATCATTTTTGCTCGGTATTGTCGTAAAATCGTAATATCTTATTTTCAGGATTAGGATCTTAACAACCATGTTATTAACCATTACTTTTATATAAACTAGGCATGCAAAAAATATGGAGAACAAACTTATTTGCACGTACAACCACGTGTCACATTAATAACCTTTTAATTTAATCAAACAACATGTATGGCGTGTAAACAGTTTTGCACGTAATGTCATGTAGTGTCAATTTATATACAATCTTAATTTGATTAAATTACATGTGTATAGATCATAAGTTAGGAGCGCAAATAATCATGGTGTGTAAAATCAATTTGCGCATTCAGTAGATTTTGATAAAACAGTTTTAGAGGGTTCATTTTCGTAACACGGTTACGTTTTGGAAATCTCCTCAACTTGAAAAGCATTTGTCAGAGTCCAATCTTGTATAAGCAAGTAATGATATACAATGTCATAAGTAGCTACAAGCAACACAAGAGGCACTGAAACTTTACAAATATCTCAGTGACCCTAAAGACTTATCTCTAAAAGAGAACCTTAGTCTCTAATGAATGGGCGGGAAACTTCTTGGGAAGATAATAGAAAGGTCTTATCAAATGACGATAAAGCATGATTTTTGGTACAAAAGTTTGTCAGCATTGGAAAGCAAAAACACGCTTTACCTAGTTTCCTAGGCACGTGTTATCTACATCCAGTTGGCAAACTACTATACCCATGTGCATCCGCAGTATTTTCCGTCCTATTTAAACGAAACTTTGTAAATGGGATAAATAGTGATCCTAAACAAACACATAAAGTAATACTTAGCATTACAGTCGATAGAATCCCCTCCTAGGAACGAACTAAGCAAAGCTAGCTGCCACTAGTCATTCTAATATGAGTGTTTCATTTGTCATCAACCGGAATAGTTTACCGTGAGCTATTCCATTATAAATCTTATTCATTTTCAATAAGAGTTATAACCGTTGAAAAGTACAAATAGTATTATTGTGGTTTTAAGTGATGTTGTTATTTTTCCTATTATTAGTAGGAAAATATCGTCAATTGCTCAAACTGTGTGAACCAACACAAACTCGTTGACATCCTCTACCTATTTATGCAACCGCGTCAGATCTAGCAAAACCGGCCCTTTTTAGTTATATGATTTTAATTGGGTGCTATAATCGGGTTTGAATATTTGATTGCATTTTAGATGGGTTTTTGCTCAACTAATTAGGCCTCGACACTTGTAATTCCTTTGAAAAACAAATGGTTACAAAATGGTTTTGACTTTTTATTTTGTTACAGGTGGGTTTTGGATTTGTATTCATATAAAAGAAAGTGTTTGAACTTTGAACTATTTTTTCATTCAAAACAATAATCATTTATGTTTTGATTTTATTTGATTTTTCATAATATTTTGAATGATTATTAATTATGAGTAAAAAACATTATGGTAGAAAAAAAGAAAGTTGATTATGAAAACTTAAAAGAAGTTTGTTGATATTTAATTTGTTTGATTGAAAAATAAAAACTTGGTTTGTAATTTTTATATCTGAAGTTTATATTTTGATGTTATAAAATAAATAAATAAAAATAAAATAAGAAATTTATAGGTTGAAGAAGAAAAAGACAAAATGACTAAAATAAAACACATGGGTGATCTATCTAAATCATTTAACTACCGTTATAATAAGGTTGAACTGTGTTACATAACTTCGTTATAGGGATTTATCATGCAAAAAAAAAAGATTGAGGACCGAGGATGAGATTTCAGCCAAACCACATGAACGAACGGTGTAATTTACTTTAAAATTAATTTTTATTACTTGAGTGATTGTGTACCATAGAAAGTATTTTTAAACCCTATGTAAACTTAAATAATTGTAAGAAGTATGAACCTGCATAAACATAACTGAGATGAGAAAAGTTCTATACGAAACTACATTTAGCTAAAGTACAAACCAAACGATCTCATCCATCCATCCTCATTCCATCCAACGGTGTAGATTAAATATGATTTAAAAATAAAAATAACCTGAGGGGCATTTTTGTCAATTCACACAAACTAATAAGTCACGCTATTTTCACACACACACGCCATTTTCGTTTCTCTCTCTCTCTCTCTCTCTCTCTAATACACCGTTTCCCCAATTCGTAACCCTAACCCTAACCACCATCAATCCACCGTCAATCCACCACGAAACCACCGCAAAATCATTCTATTTTGAAGGCAGTTCGTTAAAATGGACCTACGTGGTGAAATAGCGCAATCTAAAGAGCGTTTGTTGTCGGAACCCATTGATAATGTCGAATCTGGTATATTTTTGTCTCATTTTTTTAAATCAGTTATTATTTTGAATTTTTGTTATCGATTAGGTTATTTTTTGAATTTATTAGCTTATTTTGTGGTTTTATTAGCCTTTTTGTTACTGAATGAGAGTTTGGATTAGTTTATGTTAGCGAGTAGATTAGATTTTAGGATTAGCTTATTTTTTTGATGTAATGACTGTTTAGGATTAGCTTATTTTTTTGATGTAATGACTGTTTGGATTAGTTTATGTTAGCGAGTAGATTAGATTTTAGGATTAGCTTATTTTTTTGATATTTTTGTGGTTTTATTTATTTATTTATTTTTTTTTTTGTTACTGAATGGATGGTTGGATTATTTTTGTTTTGTGATAAGCATAATTAGATAAGCAAATGGGATTTTGCTTATCACTGAATAATCCTATGGGATTATCACTGAATCCCATGGGATTCACATAAGAAATTAGTGGTTTGTGATATAAGTAGATTAGCAAATGGAATTTTGCTTCACTGAATAATCCTATGGGATTATCACTGAATCCCATGGGATTCAAATAGAATTAAAATTATGGCAAATATCAGTTTAAGAATAATCCTATGGGATTATCACTGAATCCCATGGGATTAACATATAATGAGTGTTTGTATCAGCTTTTAGGAATCAGATTTATAGTTTTCTGTTTTGTTTGTTAGTTTTAGGTGTTTGTGATTAATTAGTTTTTTCTGTTGTTAGTTGCTTATAACTAATATTATTCTTTTCATCTTATAATTTATGTAGGTAAAGTATTGAACCCAACACCGTTGTCTAGGTTCAATCTGTTCGATAATTTGGGAAAGAAAAGATCGCCGGTGAAGCAGCCTCGCTTCAATCCGTTTGATCTTAAAAAAAAACAAATCGCCGTCAAAGACAAAACCAGCGGGTGATGTTAGTGAGGCTGCCAAACCAGTAGAGTTTGAGGTTAATGTTCAGGGGAAGGCGATTGTTGATCAGGGAAAGGAGAGTAGTGTTGTTATTGCTGCAGTTGTTGCTGATTTGGAGAAGGAGAGTCAGAAGGAGACGGAGAAGGAGAAGGGGAAGGGGAAGGAGAAGGAGGAGAATGTTATTGAGAAGGTGGTGGAGAGTGAGGAGAACGTTATTGAGAAGGTGGTGGAGAGTGAGAATGAGAAGAGTGGGAAGTTGGTTACATATAAATCAAAAAAGGGTAAAAAGGGTTCTGTTATTGATGATAAGAAGCTTAAGAAGAATTTGAAGGTGACGGTTGTTGATGATAAGAAGCTTAAGAAGAGTGTTAAGGTGACGGAGCCAGTTAAGACGACTCCGAAGAAGAAGTCTGATAAAGTAATATCAGAAGCTCCTGTTTTGACATCCAATAAGTTGGTTCAGTATGATACTCCAACTCCTCCAAAGAAACGGAAATTAGCATTACCAAAAGTTGATGATAGTTCAAAGAAACAAAAGCTTAAGGTTCCGAAAGGTATAGATATGTCCCAAATCCATGAAATTTGTTTTGATTTTCATTGTTTGTTTTGATCAATTTGTGAATCTAAGCTTCTGTTGGAATTAGTTGTTATTGAGAGTTGAGATTACTTCTGTTAGTATAATTGTAGTTTATTTGATCACCAGATTCTAGTTTTGTTGATTATTTCATGCATTCCTAGTTGTAACTGATATATTAGGGAGTGTTTGGCTTAACTATAATCTGAGTTGAGTAACTGCTAGTTTGATGTTTTAGTACTACATATAGTTTACATTAGAGTATTGGTAGGCTTTTATAATGTAAAATCAGTAGGTTTAGTTAATTGTTGCTCATTAGTACTCATCTATTTTGTTCTTTGTCTACTATTGCATTTTGTTTTTAGATATCCATCTTTTCAGCTTAATTCTTGCTTCTTTAATTGATATTTCTGTCTGATCTTTGTTTAGTAGGATCTCATAGTATTAGTTAATTGAGTTTTTCAGTTTAGTAGATTAGCCTGTTGTCTGGTTAGCATTTAGGAAGATTGTAGTTGGCTGCTTTTTGTTCTGTCTACACTTTAGTGCAAACCTGCTAGTATTTTTAGTTTAAAACAGACCTGAACTAGGAAATTATTAGAATAGCAATTGGTAATATTACATAGGGCTTTTTGGTTTTGAGTAATCTCAGTAGTGTAGAGATTGAATTGCACCCATAATTGTAGTCCTCAGCTTATTAGATTCAGCTTATTGCATCTGCTAGTTGGTGGTTTGAGCTTGTGTAAGCTTGTGACTGCGATATTTTGGCTTTTCAGTGTTTAGTTACAGTTATTTTAGAGTTAAATATAGTCTACTTGTTCTAGCTTTTTCATTTACCATATCTGCTTATTGATTAGCCTTTGTTAGATTGCTTATTTGCATTGATCTTGTGTTTCTGAGTTTCTTTTCATCATAGTTGTGCATAACTGAGTCCATTGTAGTATTATATACTTGTGTGTTCAGTCCTGATCTCATGGGATTAATAATGAATCCCATGGGATTCACTGTCAATCCCATGGGATTAATAATGAAACCCAAGGGATTCACCGTGAATCCCTTGCGATTATGAATACAGAATGGCATTATGAATCCCATAGGATTCACAGTGAATCCCATAGGATTCACAGTGAATCCCATAGGATTCAATGTGAATCCCATGGGATTGTATGTGAATCCCATGGGATTTGATAATGAATCTTTTTTTATCAAGTTGTTTATATTATGTTTGTATCTTTATGTAGATGCTATTGAAAAGACAGTGCAGGAAGAAAGTCACCCTAAACGGAAAAAGCACAATGTTGAAAAAGGTATAAATCTGTCTTTTTTTTGTTTAATAGAATTCAGTATTCCTATTTATGGCCATTTAAGCATTATATCTTAAGTTTATCTGGTTTTGAGTAAAATGTTATGCTGTTTGAACCATTTAACTAATTTAGTATTAGCTTAAAATTTCAAGGTTAGGTTGTATGAATCCCATGGGATTGACAGTGAATCCCATGGGATTGACATGTATCTCTTTGTTAAAATTTCAAGGTTAGGTTGTTTATATTGTGTGTTTTTTTAATGTAGATGAGGTGAAGAAGAGAATGAAGGGTAAGGGTCCGTTGAAGGTCAAGGACGATTCTCCTGAAGTTTTTTCTGATGATGTTGAAAAAGGTATAAATCTGTCTTTTTTTGTTTGATAGAATTCAGTATTCCTATTTATGGCCATTTAAGCATTATATGTTAAGTTTATCTGGTTTTGAGTAAAATGTTATGCTGTTTGAACCATTTATTAGTATTAGCTTAAAATTTCAAGGTTAAGTTGTATGAATCCCATGGGATTGACAGTGAATCCCATGGGATTGACATGTATCTCTGTTTTAAAGTTTCAAGGTTAGGTTGTTTATATTGTGTGTTTTTTTAATGTAGATGAGGTGAAGAAGAGAATCAAGGGTAAGGGTCCGTTGAAGGTCAAGGACGATTCTCCTGAAGTTATTTCTGATGAGACTATGAAGAATCTTTTGAAGAATATGATGAAAATGCTTCAGTTAAAGAATTTGTTAAAGAGGAATTTGAGGAGAAGCCGAATAAGAAAGGCAAGAAGAAAGAAAAGGTGTTGTCAGAACAAGAAAAACAACATCAAGATTATTTGAAAAAAATTCCCATTCTTCAGGCTAGGTCAGCTCCTACTGCTCTTCATACTGCCATCCATGGCATAAAGCATGTTGATATTGAGAAGTTTTTGGAGGAGATAGGGTTTAGCTCATTTTGCAAGCTTGATATCAGCAGAATTCCGTCAAGGTTAGGTAGGTATGTTGTTGAAAATTTTGATGCTCAGACTTGCGAGTTGAGGTTGGGAGGTGAGAAGCGTATTCAGGCTACTGTTAACAAAGTTCATGAGCTGCTAGGTATTCCGATTGGCGGCGAGACTTTGTTATCTTTAGAAAAGAGGCCGGTTGGAGATGATTTTGAAAGAGTTTGGGTTGGTCAGTTTGAGTCAAAGACTGCTAAGCAAATTAGAGTTAACGATATTGCTAGCAAGTTGATTGAGTCTAAGGAAGTTGACTTCCTTTTTAAAGTCAACTTTCTTACGTTGTTTACGAATACGATGGGAATGGTTGCGGGATTGCAGTGGGAGATAAACTTTGATGTTGTTAGGCATCTTCGGGAAGATACTGATATTCGTGGAATTGATTGGTGTGAGTACATCTTCCATTGTCTTCAAGTCAGTAGAAAACCGACAACGTTTCTAAACAAATACATGGGGCCATATACCTTTCTTGCTGTAAGTTTTAAACTGTTTTTATGTTTGTGTGACATATTATGTTTATATCATTTTACTGTGAATCCCATGGGATTAACTGTGAATCCCATGGGATTCATACAAAATCCCATTGGATTAACTGTGACATAGTTGTATCTTTCTTACACTTTTTCGTTCCTTGTTTTTTTGTTTACAGCTGTTGTATTTAGATTCCACTAAATACAACAAGCTTTCTTATGTCCGCTCACGTCCAGCGATCAAATATTGGTCATCTTTCTTAATGTCAAAAAGGGAGGAGATGGAATTAAAAGAAGAGGTTTTGGGAATGTTAGATGTTTATGATGAATCTGAGCTCCCGGAGACTGAAGGTTTTGTTGCTGGTGGTTCTAGTGAGAGTTCTTACAAGGAGGTTTGTTTAATTCATTGTGTTATTTTATTGTGATACTTCTTTATTTGTGAATCCCATGGGATTCATAAACAATCCCATGGGATTCACAGTTAATCCCATGGGATTGTGCATGAATCCCATGGGATTCAATGTACTTATCTCATTATGAATATTCCTGTTTGTTTTTTCTCCAGGAATTTTTTTAAAAAATTGAAGAAAAGTTATCTGTTATAAGCAATGAAAGAGTTGCTGTTGAAGGATTTTTTGTTATGGGCGGTTTAGAGTTCCCTGCCGATCCAAAGCTCGTTGAACTTCATCAAAGGTATGTTCAGATCCTCGAGCATCCTGTCTCATTGAATGGTGAAGATCTTCATTGAGCTGATGATAATGGAGGTGATGAGGGAGATGTTGATACTGTAACTGATAAACTCCAATCTGGTACCGATCCTTAATTCCGATGGGCTGTTGTGGTTCTCTTTTGTACTTGAAACTCATGGGATTTATGTAATAACTTTTTTAAATTTGTTAAATTTATAATTGTTGTAGTTCCCTTTTATTGGATATCTTTCCGACGTTTGGTTAATTTATTGGATCTGTTTTCCTTTTATTGGATCTCTTTTATTAAATCCTATGGGATTTATCTGTGAATCCCATGGGATTCATCTGTTAATTCCATGTGATTCATTTTTCAATCCTAGAAGTTTTGTTCCCTAATGTTCAAAGTGTAAACCTCATAAGTTTTGTTTTAGTTATTTCAACAGTGGTTGATCCATCTCAAATACAAGAAGAATGTGATGATGGTAATGGGGATGATAAAGATGCCGAGAAGCCAGATGATGCAGTTCCTGTGAATCAAGTTGCTGAACCTTTCTCTTTAACTCAATGGATCGAAAACAATTTAGACCTGATTGAATAGTGGTTTAATTGTGCAGCTGCTGAGTTTTACTATGTAATACTCTTGTATAATGTTAGTGTTTTAATTTAATTTATTTATTTTTAATTAATTTTTTTTTGTTTTATTCAGCTAAAGTCGGTCGCTGAAGGTACTGTGGAGCCAATGGGTGGCGATGTGAATCGAGGTGCCATTACTCCTCAAAATATGGCTACTCGTGCCTCCGATGTAAGTTTGAGTCCTGAAAAGCGTTTGGTGAAACCGTCTTCCTATTTGTTGTCTCCATATATGAACAAGAAGACAAAGGTTCAACTTAAACTAACTAGGCCGGAGTTCGTTCTTGGGAATAGTGTTTTCGCGATGCAGGGCGAAAAAATGTAAGTTTGTGTTTTTTATATAAGTTTCATTGTTATCTGATTCAATGTGAGGGATTGACAGTGAATCCCATGGGATTCACATGAATCCCATGGGATTTACATGAATCCTATGGGATTCATTTGTAAATCCCATGGGATTGTATGTGAATCGCATGGGATTCACATGAATCCCATGGGATTTATTTGTAAATCCCATGGGATTTACAATTATATGATATGATTCTTAAATGATTTTTTTCTTATATAGTGAACCAGTTTTTGAAACACGTTCTGGGGAGCCATATTCAGTTCGTTTGAATATGGAGACATTAGCACCCGGTTTGGAGGTTGATGCTAATGTAATTGATTGTTTAGCTGCAATTTTGAATCATGAAAATCGTTCTAGAGGCGCTGGTTGTCCATCGCGACACTTTTTCCCAACTGGGTGTATTGTAAGTAATTATTTTTTTATTTTGCTTAGTAAACTGTTTTCAATTCATATCGTAACATGATATTGTAAAATCGCATATACACCCGATAACTATGTTTGATGGAACATTGGAGTCTGATGATGATAAATTTGAAGAATTTGTAAAAGAACTTTCGGCTCATTTTAAAGATGATGTTGGTGGCATATCTCTCAATGGCATTGAATTGGTAAAATTATATTTTTTTGTTTTAATTTTTTATTTTTGTTTTTACTTTTTGTCATTTTTATTATGTTTTTTTGTTTTGTTTAAACATGCATTTTTTCCTATTGTGGTGCAACGTATGAGGAAAAGTATGAAGATTCATGTGAACTTCTTGTAAGTACTTTTATGATTTATTCTGAATCCCATGGGATTGAAACATAATTATAGTTATTTATGCTCTCTTTTCTTAATAATTTTTGTAGAAAACATTATTTGCCCGTCATCTGGAGTTGTATGGATTCAATAGACATGCTAGCATTCGTAAAGTCAAGCCAAGAATCGCAAGCCTCAAGTGGAAGACCAAGAACAACTTCACGGATTGTGGTGTTTTCGCTATGTTACATATGGATAATTATGCTGGTGAAGCTCCTGGAAAATGGGATTGTGGTTTGGTTGCTAAGTCTAAAGAGCAGTCTGACCAATTGAGGTTATTGAGATTCAAGTTTTCCACCAAGATATTGTTACACGAGATTAATGTTCATGCGGGTAAGATGTATGAATTAGCTTTGGAGTTTGATAAACTTCCTTCTCGTGAAAAGCTGTCTATAATTTTGACAGCAATTAGGAATAGGGATGCACATGACCTCAAATTCTAGAAGTTTGTCTTTTGTTAATGGTAGAACTATAACTGTTGAAGTAATTGGTTTACACAGATGGATTGCATGATGTATTCCGTTGGATTGACTGATTAATCCCATGGGATTCACATGAATCCCATGGGATTCATTTGTATGACATTTGTATGATATTCTTTTGTATGGTTGGGATTTGTTTATGCTATTATCAGATTTTTATGATATTTTTTATAGATTTTCTTGCTATTATCTGATTTTTATGATATTTTTAATGTTGATGGTTGAAATTTTAAATGAAGTTATAAAATAATCCCATGGGATTCATTTGCTAATCCCATGGGATTCATTTGATAATCCCATAGGATTCTTATAAATATTCAATTAAAAAATTAGAATAACACAAATTCAGAAATTTCTTTTCAAATTCAGAAATTTCTTTTCAAACAATCTAAATATTCAATTAAAGAAGAAAATAACTAACAAATTCAGAAATTTCCTTTGCAAATCATCTAAATATTCAAGTAAATAATAAAAAAGATCTAACATAAAATCAGAATATAATAAGTTTGTTCAAGAAACTTTTGGTTTCGGCTTTCGCCTATTTGGGTTATCCGAACAAGTTGTTTTTGTATGCAAGTTGGTCTTTTTTCCACAAAAGCCGCAATTCCTCCCTTGTTTCTTTTTAACTCCAAGTGCTTTTTCTCTCTCACTCTTTCGCCTTTTATTGCGTTCCTTTTCTGTAATATTCCCTTTGTTTCCTACCCTTGTTGGATTGTTGACTATTGTTTCTTCAGGATTAGAAATTGCATAATGTTCACCAATCACATCTGCCGTTTTACTTGAAGGAGGATTTGGAACCTCAGCCTCCACTTCTGTTTTCAAAGTCTTCAACTTTTCTACAAACTCACCCATCTTCTCTACATTATTGCTTAACCTGAATAAGCAATCGTCCACCACAGAAGTTGCTTCGTTTGTAAGTCTTTCAACTTCCACATTTTTTTCCCATATCTGTTTCTTTTCCTTCTCAATTCAGGTGGTATTATATCCCTTGTCCAACGCCTCAAAATATACTGTTTTGGAATGACGTTAATATCACGGTTCTTGAAGACAAAGAATATGTGTCGGCATAGAAAACCATATCGAGCAAAATGTCTACAACTGCATACCACCGACCCATCTTCTATTGTACGCAGTACCTGTTTTAAACAAAAATTAAAAAAATAATTAATTTGAATTACTTTTTCCTTAAAATTCATACCGAATATCATGGATTCATAACTAATCCCATAGGATTCACATACAATCCCATGGGATTCACTGTAAATCCCATGGGATTCATTTCTCAATCCCATGGGATTTACATGTGTATATCATGGTTTTTATGCTGATAACAAGACTAACAAATTCATTCTCAAAACTAATCCCATGGGAGTGAATCCCATGGGATTCACTGTGAAAAATAAAAGAAGGATTACTTTGATTTACTTTTTTTTTTTTAAATTCATACTGAAAACCATAATTTATAAGTAATCACATGGGATTGGAATTACTTTGAATTACTTTTTTTTTTTAATTCATACTGAAAACCATAATTTATAACTAATCCCATGGGATTCACTGTGAATCACATGGGATTTACAGTGAATAAAAAGCAACACACCTTATAGTCTATAAACTTTTTCTTCTCCACACTATTGTCTTCCTCTGCTTGTTCTTTTGCAGCTTCCTTTTTAGTTTTTTTATAAACCCACGGATTTTTGTCTCTTATCTTTACAATCTCACAACCTTCTTCTATTTTTAAATCTTGAATCGTACAATTCCAGCATGCTTCGTATATTTCAGCTTGAACCAGCAGAAATATCGTTCTAGTATACACTTTTGCTGCATGACGTTCAATCTCTAATTCTGTTAGGCATTTTGGAGCCGCGTCAAATGTTTTAAAGTCCAAATGTTCTTGCCTATATCGTTGTCTTTCCATTGCTGATTCATAGGACATCATAAAACTAACTAGCGTTGCTCCTGGGCTTGTGAAACTTTTGAAGAACGAGTTTTCACTCTCGGATCTTGATGTGGTTCTCATCAAACCAAACAATGGCGAGTCGATGAAAAAAGCTGGAATCCACATTTCTCGTAGGTTAAACATCTTGGTCATCCATTTGTGATTTTGCAAACCAAAATCCTCAATCAACTTAGCCCATTTCTCTTCAAATTCCAACGGTTCCATATACATATTCCAAACAATCTTCCTAAAACATCTCTTGAAATCTGTTTCTACATATATCTCTTTACAAATCTGTTTTTGATAAAGATAGTTTTAGAATCATGTTATCAGCATAAATAAGATGATTTACACATGTAAATCCCATGTTTTAGAATCATGTAAATCCCATGGGATTCATCATGCAATCCCATGGGATTCATGTGAAACCCATGGGATTCATGTGAATCCCATGGGATTAATCAGTCAATCCCATGGGATTCATCATGCAATCCCATGGGATTCATCAGGCAATCCCATGTGATTTATCAGGCAATCCCATGGGATTTATTAGGAAATCCCATGGGATTCATAGTATCATATGTGAACATTTTACCTTTGCTGGAATCTTTTGGTCAATATGCCACATGCAAAGTCTGTGCTTTGCTTTAGTGAAAACAGCTTCAATGGCTCTCTTCATTGCTCCATCTTGATCTGTTACCACCATTGTTGGTTCTTTTTTGAAAGCTGTCATAAATGCTTTTAGAAGCCACGTGTATGACTCATTGTCTTCATGTAATAGCATTCCTGATCCAAGTGTGACACACTTTCTGTGATTATCGACACCGATGAATGGTACAAACACCATATTGTACCTAAAAATAACATAATTGTTAATTACACACACAATCTAAAAGGGTGAATCTCATGGGATATAATCTGTGAATCCCATAGGATTTCATGAGAATCCCATGGGATTTCATGATAATCCCATGGGATTTCATGATAATCCCATGGGATTTCATAAAGAATCCCATGGGATTCTCATTAAATCCCATGGGATTTCATAAAGAATCTCTTGTAAAACTTACCTGTTACATCTGAATGTTGCATCAAATGAGACTATGTCTCCAAACTCCTTATAATTGCATTTCGCAACTTCATCGGCCCAAAACAAAGCAACTAACTCACTCTCTTCTACCTTATACTGAAACGTAAAGTTTGGCACATATATCTTTCTGTTTTCCATTTTATTTATAAGCATTTGTGCGTCACTTTCCCCAATGAACATATTAACATCCCACATTTCATTCTTAAAATCATCAACTGTCCCATGAACATACTCATACCCTCCCTTCATACTCGTTAACAAGTTATGAGCCCGTGTTGGACCAATCTTGTTCTTTGCAGCTTTAACAACGAACATTTTTTCTGCTTGTGTCATTCTTCTTTGCTTTTTTGTAAAATGCTTGTACTCTTTTGGTAGGAGCATATGGTTGTGTTTTGCAATAAACTTAACAATCTGGTATTTTTGAGAAACAACATCCAATTCTAACCTTATACGAGCTTTACAACCTGTTATATAAAAAAATATTTTAAAAACATGTTATTCAAAAACAAATCTCATGGGATTCAGAAAGAATCCCATGGGATTCAGAAAGAATCCCATGGGATTGACAAAGAATCCCATGGGATTTACAAAGAATCCCATGGGATTTACAGAAACTTATAAATATATTAGAGAGCTTTACTACCTGTCACATGCATCATTGTATTTCTTTTTTGTTTGTCACTGTCTTTAGCATCTAAAGTGTCGATATTAATATGTCTTGGAGCTCCTTCTTTATTACACATGATGTATTTGAGTTGCACCGCTCCAGATTTTGTTAATTTTTGTCCTGCTTTTTTAATTTGAAAACATCCGGCTTCAGCGTAGTTATCATACATTTCTATAGCTTCATCTAGAGTGTTATAGAATTTTCCTTCTTCTGGTATAGGAATTCTTTCTACAAGAGGCTCCCAATATTCCGATCCGCCCAGTGTCTCAGTGTATTCATATAAAGTTGGTCTTGGTGATTTCATAGAATCTGTATATAAACAGTAGAATCTCAAGGGATTAAGAATTCTGCAAACAATGAATCCCATGGGATTTATAAAGAATCCTATGGGATTTATAAAGAATCTCATGGGATTCATAAAGAATCCCAAGTTATTCATAAAGAATCCCATGGGATCTTAAAGAATCCCTTAAAGAATCCCATGGGATCTTAAAGAATCCCATGGGATTCTTTATGAATCCCATGGGATTCTTAACGAATTCCATGGGATTCTTTTATAAGTTCCTTGTGATACATTTATAAATTTCTTGTACAGAATCCCATGGGATTCACACACAATCCCATGGGATTCACACAGAATCCCATGGGATTCACATAGAATCCCATGAGATTCTTTATAAATTACTAGATACATTTATAAAATCAAATTGATGAATCAAATGGGATTCATCTATGAATCCCATAGGATTCAGTATGAATCCCATAGGATTTATACTTCTCTTAAATTATTAAACAAAAAAATTAGATTCTGAAAGGATTTACCATGAACTTTTGTAACAGTAGCATCTTCATCAGGTAAATCACCTTCTGTAATCAAATCATCTTCTGACATGTTTATTGAAGAATCCGGCGGGTTTGTAGAAGATTCTGATCTGATTATTGATGATTTCGACGGCGGCGGTGGTGTTTTTGATGAATTCGTTATTCCGATGATTTCCGATTGGTTTGTTGATGATTCCGATCGGATTATTGATGTTTCCGGCTGGGTTGATGATGATTCCGATGTAGGTGGTGGTGTTTTGTATGGAGGTGGTGGTGTTTTGTATGAATTAGTTGGATTCGTGATTCCGATTGGATGATTTTTCTAGCAGTTGGATATTTAATCCGGCGATTGGATGAATTTTCCGGCGAGAGAATATGGCGATTGGATGAATTTTTCGGCGATAATATGGATCTCAGATCTGGTTTTTTGTATGGAGGTGGTGGTGTTTTGTTTTGGATGAGAGAGGATATGGATCTAAGTAGTTTTTTTTTTTTTAATATGATTTCTAAATTACTATCTTGCCCTTGTTTGTATTTTCTTGGTTTAATCTAAGCCATTAGATGGAGGGGGAATGGATGGTTGGGATTTGTTTATATGTAAACTTAAATAATTGTAAGAAGTATGAACCTGCATAAACATAACTGAGATATCCTACCTAGAGGGAGATACAAAGTTCTTTCACAATGGACATTTAGCAGATAAATTATACCCCGTATATAGTTGTAATATATACAACGTACGTGCACGGGGTATTATCACTTAATTATTTACGCAATAAAATGTAAATGTACATATTAACACAGCACATACACATGCAAATTTATAAAAGATACATGTGTTTATATTCATGAAGATCAATTGGTTAAATTCACATGTTATATATTGTACCAAACTACATGTTCGAATGTCACTACCCAATCAAACATGCTAATACATTGCAATGGCTCATTCCATTACCTTAATACCTACGAAACTTAGAAGAAGAAAAAAAAAATGATTGGATAAAATATAAGTATTAACAAAAGCAATGAAACGGGATGCTGATCGATTAGCAAGGTTGCCCAGGTTTGCATGAGAGCACGCCAGCACAATTGGTTAGTTTTGGAACATTCGCTCCTGGTTCGGCTTCAATCAAGCCGGCCTTTTGAGCAGGGGTTAATTCCGGATCAATCCCAGATGGTATGAAAATGGCTCCATTTTCAAGTTTGTCTTTATGGGTTCTCCAGTTCCACTTCATCGACTCGGCTTCTGGTGCATCAGCCCTCACCAACACCTTCAAAACCATATAAAAACGCAAGTTTATTACTATTTCAATAATCTTTACATATCTAAAGGTAAATGTCTTTAATCAATAGGAATACTTTTTTCTTGGCAGGGTCATCAGGAGCTTTAAATAGGTTGCCACAGCTGAGGATCGTAGGTTTGGCACTACCACCAATGGCATACGTCCCCCATCCGCAATAATTGTTGTTAACAACTTGGAAGAACCCATGTCGACACCTTGGCATTCTTTGGTCACATCCATCAGTAAACAGGTTGAATGCGACAGTTGCTAGCATATCTTGATCTTGAGTGTGTGAATCGTCTGCCCCAAACAATATGACCTATTTTACGTAGTAGTTAGTATAAATATGCGATATGAAATGACATAAAGTGCATTTTTCCTATTACCTTTTGGTGATGGGTGAATTTGCAATTGGAAATGGTAACGAATGAGCTTTTCAAGGTGACGTCAATGAGCCCATCAAAGGCGTTGCTAAGTGTGCAATGATCGATCCATACCTTGGATGAACCAGTGATACATATACCATCACCGTCACTCTTTTGTCTCAATCCTGGTGGACCGTCAGAGTTCTTAATCATTCCACCCCCCTTTGGAACAATGTCGTGAATATGTATCCCATGAATGATCACATTTTTAACGTTCATGAGGGTGAGACCTGCACCTGTGATCTCAACTTTCGCACCTCTACCATCAATTGTTTTGTCACATTGTATAACAAGCTCATGTTTCAAATTGATGACCATATCTTTTTCAAAGATGATCCACAATGGTTTATTTTTGGTGACACCACATCGGAGTGTCCCTTCCTTTGGATTTGCAGCATCATCATCTGAAGGATTGGTCACCTTATAGATTTCTCCACCTTTGCCACCTGTGGTTCCCTTTGCGTAACCTTGTGCACAGTTAGCTAATGCTTGTCGGTTTTCACTCCAATTGGGTTTACACCTCCAACACTTGTCTATTATGTTGTTTGCTTGACATTCGTGTAAGTCCCGCCTTGTTGAATTCAGTTGAGCCCTATAAAATTCCTTAATTAACAAGCTCAGAAATTGCTTACAACTACAAAATTCGCAAGAAAAAACATAGAAACTTACAGTTCGAATTCATTGTTTATGTCAGTACGAGCAGCTTCCCCCACAATAACAAAAGCTAAGGTTAGAATCACAACGAAATAAAAATTTTCCATTTTGTGATTATTCTTTTTTTGAGTTTTTTCGTTACCTAACGTACTTTATTTTTTTCTTTATTCTTTATTATGATTCGTTAAACCGAATCATTTCACAAAACAAGCTGCAAAAACTTGCTTATTATGTTTCTCTTTGGAGATGTCTATCGTTTAAATAACAATTGCTCGTTTCTATATAGTCAGTAATAAGCGGTTTACCAAGAACTAGATACACGGTCAGTATTTGTTATTTTTGGAACAGATTGTGTGCACCAAAAGGACATTCGACATCAAGATACAATTAGTCGTTAATTTTAATTTGGTTAGTTCAACCAATTAAAATGGGTGATAGAGAATGTCTCTAGGATTCTATTAAAAAATAAATAAATAAATAAATAAATAAAAGTATAATACATATATGTATGATTATTTGTACATTTACCACAACATGGTTGATGGTAACCACCTTAGCTTCGTTAATGTATAAATTATCATGTATTTCATAACCTTCAATTCTTAAACATAGCTTAAGTGCTATGTTTAGCAAAACTCTTAAAAATTAATAAGTATCTGGTTGTCGGATAGACGCGTGAAGAATTTCGATTGAGTTGGCATTACAAGAAAAGTGTCTTTTAGTGACACATGTTTTAGTGACACTTATGATAAGTGTAAGTATAAATATACATTTACTTACAGTTTTTTAAAACGTGTGCTTACATTTTAGTATTTTCTCACACTTTAAAAAAAGTGGAAGAAAAGTCTAACTTTCACTCACACTAACTGGTCTAACTTTCACTCACACTAACTGGAATATGTAAGTAAAAGTTAAGGTTGTACCCACACTTAAATAGTTGTGTTAGCAAAGTCTAGTTTCCCTACACATTTTTACAAATGTCAGTAAAAATTTAACTTTTTACCCACACTTTTTCTTAAGTGTGACAAAAAGTTTTATTTATACCTACACTCATAAAAATGTGTAAAGCTACAAACGCTAAAAAAAATGTGTTAATAAAAGTCTAGTTTTACCCACACTTTTTTTTAAAGTGTTAGCAAAATGTAATACTCCGTAATATTTAACCAGCTCATGATAACATACGTAATTTCTTTTATATGTAACTAGAACGGTACCCGTGCAATGCGGCGGCGGGTACCGTGTGATTATATTTTGCGTTATTTGGTTACACGTTTAGTTGTCTTTATAAGTAGAGATATTAGAAATGGTTTAGCCAAATAATTTTAGTTTGAACAACTAACCGCTTCCTAACTAACCTGATTCCTAACAAATTAATTTTGATACTTTTTCATAATAAGCAAGAAAAAAGTCTTGAATTTTAAATTTTTCTCAGATTTCTTTTATTCCTTCATATGTAACTTCCTTTAGATAAGGGCAATTTCCTTATCTGTCATTACCTTTAGAAAACTCAACTATCGATTAAGTAATTTTCTAAATCAAAATCAACTTAACAATTTCTCTCCCCTTTCAAATTAGTATCTTCAAATTAAACACTTCAAAGATTAATTTATTAAAAAGAATTAACTTTAACAATTCCCTTTCAAATTAGTATCTTCAAATTAAACACTTCAAAGATTAGTTTATTAAAAAGAAGGGAAAATTCTTTTAAAACGTATCATACTTGTCCAAAAAATCACTTTTGAGTATCGAACTTTTTATTTTCCTTATTGGGTTATTAAACTTTCATTTTTGGCCTCTTTTACGCACTTTGGGACGTTTTTGCCCCTCAAATTTTTTGAAATCCAGGGGCAAAAATGTCATAAAAACGTTTTAAAATGCTTAAAAAATGCCAAAAATGAAAGTTTAGCACCACAATAACGAAAATTAAAAGTACGTTACTCAAAAGTGATTTTTTTGACAAGTATGGTACGTTTTGAAAGAATTTTCCCTAAAAAGAATTAACTTTAACAATTTGAAGAAAGATTGTTTCGTGTCAAATTTGTTCCGGTTGATTCTTTTTACCCATGAAAGCAAAACTATGAGTTTTCACCCTATAGCCAATCTCCGCATTTCCCACATCTAATCATAGCAACATAGTTGGTAAGATGCTTAACATTACACGTTTTGCTTTATTTTTGTATGTCAATGCTCCTTGGGCAGCAACAAGAAGCATGGATCCCAAACTCATTATTTGGGATCTGCATCACTCTATACCCTGTTGCACATGCGAACACGAGGTATGTCTGTAGCTAACTTTAATTGTGTGAAACTCAAGTTTACCTCACGGCTCACTTCAACATAATCCATTTTTTCCTTGTGTCACAAGTTTTGTATGCTAATGTTGCATTTATCTGTTATAATCACTAGGAAGGTATTACGTGCTTGGCATGACTCGGCACATCTCGCTTTGTGGCTACAGGCTGTGTTGACGGTAAAGTGAGAATATGGTACAGTCTTTTTGTACTTGTACTTGTACTTGTATTTAATATTCGAGAAAGATGTTTGTTTGTTGTTTGTTGCAACATGCTAGGCAAAATACTTGGTTTATATCGACCTGTGGTTAAAATAGTATATAGGCTTCAAGCTCAGTTTTTTGTTATTTTTACTAGTTTTTCATGTGTTATTTTTTGGATAAATAAAGCCGCCCAAAATGTATATATACATGGTAGATGCATACGAACAGATTCTTTAGTTGTAGCCTATAGTGACAGATGTGTGTGTCATAAAAAGTCTCAACCTTTGATGACACTTTTAAGTGTCAGAACACTTTGTCACTAAATACTTTTATTGTCAGAATTTTTATTAACACTTTTTATAAGTGAAGGTGAAAAAAAAGCATTTAGTGACACTTTTTTTACATTTTCTGACACTTTTTGTGTGTCACTAAGACATTTTTCTTGTAGTGTGGTGCTTTATGAAATTATATATATATATATATATATATATATATATATATATATATATATATATATATATATATATATATATATATATATATATATAATTTCTTTTTGAGTAAGATAATGAGACGGTGAATATATATGATCTCAAGTGTGTGGAAAGTGAAGTTAACTCATACCCAACTATATAAATTATGTATAATGTTGTTATTCAAAAGGGAAAATGGTCTAAAAAGGCATTTAACTTAATACTTTTTTTTATACATCTAAAAAAAATCTCCCAAAGTATGCAAATACTTTCTTAATCTTCCTATTGTAACTAATAATTGGTGTGTTATGATGTGGCACTTATAAATTACACTAATCCTGTTATATTTTGTAGTTTCCCAGTTTCCTAACTTTTGGGTCGTTTTGACAATTAACAAAGACTTATTTATTTAAAATATTATTTGTACACACAATTACCCATAAACCTTTTCAACCATTCCTCAATTATATGTTATCACAATTTTCTCAATTATAGGGTATATTTGGTAGAGAGAATTTCATAGAAATAAAATAAAGCAGAGAATATAAATTCAAATAAATGAATTGGTTGAGAATTTTTTTAAATTCCATTGTTTGTTAACGACAGAGAATTAGTTTTCGATTATTTTATTTTGATTTAATATTTTATCAGTTATCGCAATTTTCTACAAATAAACGAAGTAACAAATAAAAACTAACAAATGATAATTTGAAACGTTAATTTCACATTCAAAAAAAATGAAATTGTTAGTGCAAATATTACGATATTTAATCTATACAGTCTTGTTTGTTTTGATTGATGACAAACGTATAACTTGATACATAACGTAAAATGTACAAGTTACTTGTAATCATAGTTTGTCTCAACATACATTCAACACCTCTCAACGTCTCGAGTCGTCGTATGCTACAACACAGGTTCGTACATATTTGTTATGTAGCATTATGATCAAACCCCTTGACCAACCATTTAGAATGACTAAAATACTTTAGGAGTCTTTAAGTATTTTAGGTGTCAAAGTACACTTTAGGTGTTAAATAGAATAAGTGCTACATTAGGTGTCTAGATAATATTAGTAAGTTTACAATATATAAAAATGTGTCTTATAACAACATAAGCACATAAAACATTTTTAGTAACTTACTAAATATTATATAGCTAGCTAATATATTTTTAAAACAAGTAACTTACCTTTTTAAGTTAGTATATACATTTGTCTAAATGTATTTTTCATAAAATGGAAAACTAAATTTGGAAAGATCTTGATTAGACTAAACATAAATATAGAAAGACATTGTGTCATACATCTTGTAAGAGATGTCATAGAATCTTGATTTGACATATTGTGTGTTGACTTAGAAGATCTTGATTTGACATATTGTGTGTTGACTTGGAAGATCTTGATTTGACTAAAGATAAATATATTTGGAACATGGTTTTATCTTTGTTAGTTTTGGAACATGGTTTTGGAAAACCCCTTTGTAAGTTTACCTATAAATAGGAGTTCATAGTTTACTTGCAAACTTGATAAAAAAACTACACACACATAGATATATAGGAAACCATGTAGAAACACACATGAGTCACCCTTTCCATAATGATCATAATGCTTCTAACATTCATCATTGTTGTAAGCATATCATACTTCATGATCCACCAAAAAGGTCACAAGATCTTGAAGTCATCATTCATTAAAGCATTCCAACATATGAAGATTAAAGGGCACTTGACATCCTCAATGGTTGAAGACTTCTTATTCAAGAAGTTCATATAGATTAGGCATGCATATCCATTAGACTTTTATGTCATGGATCATCATTGTATCATCACAATATAGATTAGATAGTTTATGTGTTTGTGCCATAAAACACAAGGTTTTTATGTTGGGCCACAAAACATAGCGGGAGTGGTTGTACCCTTGGTAAAGAACTCGACATCTAGCTTAGTGTCGGAAATGTTGTATAAGCGACGATAGGAGTGGTTGTACCTTGTAAAAGAACTCGGTATCTAGCTTTGTACCAGATAAAGTGTAAGCGACGATTTTAAGGTTTTCTCCGCCGAGAAGGGAGGTTGTTGATCTAGTGAAGTAACTCTCGAGTTGGGTACTCGAGGAGTGGAGTAGGGCGGAGAGGAGATCCGTGACCGAACCACTATAAATCCTCGTGTTCGGTTTGCACTTTCCTTTTACTTATTGCTTTACTTTAATGTTTGCATTATGTGATTGTTTGTGTTGTGACTTGTTGATTGTACTTGTGTGATAACATGTTTTAAGTTATGTTAGTCATAAACTACAAGTAACATCTTTCATATTAGAACAAGCTAAAAATGGACATTTGATACAACAAATTTAAAGTTTTCAATGGTAAACTATTCAACCCCCCTTCTAGTTTTTCACAATTGGTACTAGAGCCTCGTAGCTCTTATTTTCAAAACAAATGGTTTTTAAAATGGAGTACGATCCATGTATCAAATTACCATTGAAGCGGAATATAATATGAAGAATGTTTCACAAAGTATACTTAGAAATTTTGTGGTTAAATGCTACTTTGTATACAAGCTTGAAGGTGTCCTTGAAAAATAAAAGAAAACATTTCTCAAAATTTGTAAGAGTCAAATTATGTGGTTAGAGCTAATGTACGTTAAACACGGTTTTAAAAGGAGTTTTTGGAATAACTAAAAACTTAGTTGAATAATCACCTCCGTAAATGATTTGATGTGTCACATAAGAAGAAATGATGTTAAAATAGTTGTATTAAATGTTTACTAACAAATCTAGTAAGTCCTACACATTTTGGCTATGTGAAATACATGTTTTTAGCATCGTGTGACATTTTGTTACAGCAGACCCGCGGAACCCTCAGAAGGGTTCCTTGCCCTTTGGACGAGGGTTCCTTGGCTGCACAGTCAACATTTTTTGTAAACTTCAAAAATTCATAACTAATTAACCGTAAGTTCGTAGGAGTCGCGCCACCTATCAATTTGAAGGGAATTGTGTCTACTTTCTTTTAAAACTGATATTATGGCCTAAATCTAATCTGAAGTCAAAAGATTAAACCAAATACTTCAATGTGTTCAAAATATCAAGTTTCGTTTTGACGTAGAAACTCAAACTTTTGAGTTAGGCAATATAAGTTAGTATCATTTGAACATTGACATTATTTTCTTTGAAACTAAAGAACTTTGTGATATTCATATATACAAAGGAAACTAATCAAGCTTGGCATACATTGTCATATTTAAACGCAAAGTGACGAAAAGTATATTTCTTTTTGGGAAAATTACTAATATAGCCCGTTGCCCAGCGGGTTAGGCATATGTAGCCCCTTTTTTGAAAATTCTCGTTTTAGCCCGGGTTTCCCAGGGCAACTAACGTGTAACCAGCTACAGGATGACACGTGTCCGACCAACCACTATTGGTATGCAGTACATGCTTCGTATTGTATTTTGGGCAATATTTGTTTTTTGGGCAACCAATACAGAGCAATTGGGTATTTTGGTCATTTAACATGGATTAAAACAATGAATTTATATTGATCTATGTACGAGAAGAAGCCTACAGTCATACATACAAAAATGGTGAACCAGTCAACGTCTCCTGCTCGCCATCGCCATCGCGCAAAGTTGTCATCTCCATCGTGGACCATCCCGTTGTATCCCCTTTAGTTGGTCGTCTCCATCGGAAACTGCCTTATTCATTTTAATTCACGGCGGCTCTGGCCCACTCTACCGCCATTGGTTTTTTGAACCTTTCTGCAGCTTGTGAGAGATCCGGTTGTATATGATTATAGCCTTTTCACAATAGGTGTTATAATCTTTTTGCAGATTTTGAGGGATCCGATTGAATCTGATTCTACCCTTTTCAAATTAGGTGTTATACTCCTTGTTTAACTAAAATTAAGGTACTTTTTCTTTATTTTTTATGTTGGTTTGATTTGCATTTTCAGTTTTTCACTATATGTAATTTGTTAATTTTGCTTCTTTTTTTTTATTTTTTTTATTTTTTGAATTGTTGTTTTTTTTTTCTAATATAGGTTGATATGCTTTGAACATAATTTGTGTAAAAAAATAAAGGATCTTATCGACACTCTTTATGCTACATTATGGCCTAGGTAAGAGGTTGATTAAGTACAAGCATTTCTGAGTGATTCAAGTTGGCTGTGTTTGCACCTTACATCCATGGTTTTAGTAGACTAACTATAGGGTGAAAATATATTTGCCACAACTTTGAGGTTTTGCAGTAATCCGGCTCTGTTGATTGAATGGCATGTCAGAGCTTGACTCAGCCAATCGGGCATCGGGTTCTGACATCCATTCAATCAACAACGCCTGATTGCAGCTAAACATATGGTCTCTGCTCGGCCCATCGTTAGACGAGGTTAATCACAAGGATGATAAGCGCGTGTGAATCAACTAGGAAGGTCAAGTTGACATTCTCTTTTTATGTATGCTGAAAACTTTGTGATAATAGACACTTGAATTAACCAAAACATTTTAATCATAGGAACTAGGATGGTGGGCACCAGATATTTCTAAACACAAGGGTCTCAGGGATTGTTGTTACTGCAGTTAAGGTAAATTTTTACAATCAGCAATATGTTATCGTTTTTAAAGCAATGCCATTACTTACCTTTAACAGTCACCTTATTGTAACAGGTGCACTATTCGCCAAAAAGTTAATCCCAATGGTATTGAAACAATCCAACGTATGAACAGACCAAACAACGAACACATGACGACAACAGCACCACAGCAATAAAATAACCAAAAAGACAGGAAAGGTATGTTCTTTCTTAAATTTCACATCCATAGAGCTTACATTACTTAAATACTAAAACATAAGACATCTACAAAAAAGGAGAAAACATAATGCATCAGTATGTCATGGCCTTGAGCCTGTCAATGAACAACAAAAGCTCCGTTGCTCGCTTTTATTTCTTGATAACATTCACCAAGATCATTGACACCTCCGTCAAATCTTGGGTTTGCAGATTCGTGAGCTCTGAAGCACAAAGTCCCTCTAAGCCACACGACTCATAATCTCCTTGCCTTTTTTTCTTAGCTCCCCTTCATCCACTAATGTGACACTGACCTCCCTCTCAAACCTTTCAACCATCATGTCCCTAACCAAGCTTGACCCAGCAGCAGCAGCAGCCAACTCGTTGAAAAATGGCATAGGTGTTGTCATCTTTTTCTTTCTTATAAAAAGGCTGGTTTTTTTGTGAGTATATGTTTGTGTTTAGGTTGAGATGTCGATTTGTTAGTGATTAATTTATCTTGTTTGTTTGTCAGTTATAGTTATAGTGGGTTTAATTACCACCCTTGAGCCACACAATAATTACTCCTGCTTCATTTCACTTTCACATACATGAACAAGTATTAATTGTGTGTGTCTGTTTAATGTGCAATTTATCTTTGGTTATTATTACTAATTTGTGTTTTTATATGACTTATAAGGCCACATGATTTGATTGACACCCTTGAGCCACACGAAGTAACAGTAAATCATCATTAACTTCCCTTCCACATGCATGAACACACAATAACTACCCATCCCTTCACATCCAATAGCAGTTTGACCAAAAGTAACTATATTTATATTAGTGGTAACACACAACACATATGACATAAATAATTTATCTAACATACTTTTTGTAACATAACTTATCATGGCTTCTTCTTCTTCCACCAACATAAATGAAATCAAAGAAGTATCTGGCTCTTATAATTTGGCAACGGAATTCAAGGGTCATTTCAACAATGAAATGACTGAAGACAAGAGTTGTTTGCAGCGATTCGTGGAAGAGCGTAGTCAACTAGAAAAGAAAGTTGAGGACCGTCAAGTACCACTCAACGAGACGCAACATCTGGCTCGATTGAACGTAAAAGCTGCTGCTATCCGTGGTTGTCTACTTCAAACACAAGAAAGGGAGCGTAACAGGATTATTTTGTTGACTAATCTAATCAATGAGATAACTGATGGGATTAGGGAGAAGGAACAACAAACCAAGCTTATGGAGGTTCATGAAATAACCGATGATGAAGCACTACTCCCTACCTATGTGCCACCATTCCGTCCTCCCCATAATGATCTTCCAGTGTTTAAGGATCTTTTAAACTTGAATCAGACACCAAGCACTTCAAGGGGTAAGGAAGTTATGGCCCCCAAATCTCCAACTTCATCAGAATCATCAGAAGACCCAGACTGGATCCCTATCAGACCTCCATCATCCAGAACAAGAAAGTCAAACCCTCCTCTTCCTAAAGATAGAGAAGTGGTACTTGGGCTTTCATGCCCTAGGCATTGATGTAGTTGTAGATTGTTTTCTTTTGTTTTTGTCTGTTGATTTAGCAATCTTTTGTTAACTTGGGGAGTGATTTGTGGATGGAACTCTTTGAATTGTAATATTTTGGCTTGAATGAATGATGAATGATCCAGTTATGTTTTGAATATTTGCATTCTTGTAAACTAATAGCAATAATCATCACTTATAACTTTTCCTGCAAAATGTTAGGCCAAACACCACAAAACATACAAACATATGTTGCAAATGTACTAGAAGTATGCAGCAGTAGAATCAAATAGTAGCAGAGTACAGTCCAACTTACATGAACATATTATCATCAAATAGATATGTTGAAGGGCATTTGGTTAAGTATATAGTTCTGGGTCCGCCACTGGTTGCAATGACACATAAATTGTGTCCACATAATTTACAAATATTCCTAAAAATTACACATAATTTAAATACATCATAAATTTTAGTTGGAGTTCCAAATATAAGTAAAATTAATGCGAATCTACCAAGTTGCTCAATATTACCAAGTTGCCCTATGTTTCCTAGTTGCCCTCGAATCCATTTTTTGACTTAGTGACGTTGCTTTACAATGATAGTTGACCAGTCAACTTGTTTTTTGGTCATTTCATATTTTTTTTTTTAACCCACAGGCTACACAAGAATATAAAACGGCTATTTCACAAACAGATCATACCTACTGTTACTGCGCAAACCAATCATCGGAACACACAGAAACCTTCAAACCCTAGAACGATTAAACAAATCAATCTCAAACATACCGTGAATATTGCGATGGCGAACAAAGACTGGAGCAAGTTCAAATACACCGAAGACATGGTAGACTATATGTATGAAAGGTATAAGAATACGCGGAAGCCAGGGGATGATGCAACGGATGAAATGTTAGACGACTTATGGAACTATGCTATGGTTCAAGGTTAGCACATTGTTGCATTGTTCTTGTTTAGAATAATAGTTTAACATAATGATTTGAGTTGACCTTTTGTTCATCATCTGCCCCATCTTAATTGACAGAGCTAAAAAAAGGACCCAGTGAGGAATTTCCAACCATTCAGGCTATGTTGGGTCAGACCTCAAAACCTATTGAGGGAAAGCAAGTAGACGCGAGTAAAGGTATGCATTTGGGTCAGACCTCAAAACCCATGAAGGGGAAGCAAGCAAAGACGAATAAAGGTATGCATTTTTGGTTTTTATTTAAAATTGCAAACATTGAGCATGTCCTTAGACAATTTTGATGTTGATTTGCCTATTTTTTGTTGCCATACTGAATGCCTATTTGTTGTTGCCATACTGCAATTTCACTTTCCAATTTAGTAAGAAACCATATTTACTTTAGCAAGTGAAAGTGCATTACTTAAAGTGCAAATTGTGTTTGACTTTACTAATTAAGGGCCTTTGTATTTGAGCTAATAAGTCATAATTGTCTTGTGTAGGACTTTAGGGGTCTTTGAATGACTGAAAAACTTGGTACAATTAGAGTTAGCATATTAGTTGGATATATGTATTACATCTAACATGTGTTAACCTAACTAGTTGCAGAAGAGCATAAGGATTATGAAAGCATGCTTATAAAGCTTGAGAAGAAGATACAAAACCTTGAAAAAAGGATGGAACCAGTTGAGGCGGTGTACTTTTACAGAGGAGATTCAGCTGAAAGGACGCAACAATGGGGAATTGTTAATGAAAAATCTAGTGAGGATGTGGTTGAACACCTTTTTAGGAAGATAAAATGGCTTGAAAAGAGGATGCTAAACCTTGAGTATGAGTGCTATTCGAAGGCAATGAAGGATGTTCCAAGTGATGAGGATGTTTCTAATGAAGATGATGTTGCAAATGAGGTGTTTAGTGTGTCAACTTCAGAGGATGAAGCTCCTCCAAAAAGATCCAATCCTTCCAGTTCAAAACTTGCTCCAATAAGATCCACACCTACCACTTCCAAAGCTGCAGATGCAGTAAAACATGAATACATGGATGATCAACCAATCCAGTGTTCTGAAATGTTGCAAGTTCCTTCAACTTCAAATGTGTCACATGCTCTGAAAAGACCAAGAGGCAGACCTCCCAAAATAGGCAGAACTTCCGGTCAGTGTTCTGAAATGTTGCAAGTTCCTACAACTACAAATGCGTCACATGCTCTCAAAAGACCAAGAGTCAGACCTCCCAAAAAAGCCAGAACTTCCGGTTCAACTGCTGTAGCTGCTCCCAAAAGACCCAGAGGTAGACCTCCGTCATCTAAAAAAACAGTTGGTCACAGGAAAACATCTCCCACACAAGATCCTTCAAGTTCAAATCCAAGAGGCAACAGGCCACCACCCATGACTGGAGTGATACTTGGTTTAAGTGCATCTAAAGCTCAGTTGGTTGCCTCTGCAAACTCCGTTAGAAAGTCCATTGCATGGTTTGAAGTTGACATACTTCATGGATGTTTAAGCTTCATGCTTATAAACAATTTGTTTTGTTGGTGGATGGTACTTTAAGATTCATGTTCAAAATATTCCGTAATGTTGTTGGTGTATGGTACGTTTATAATCAACATATTAATCAAGTAACATTAACTCTAGTAATTTTCAATGATTTGCTTTTCTTCGCTGACTTTTAAAAGTCAATTCAAGACATGAGCATATTTTAGTCTATTGGTTTATGGCTTCTTTGAAGATTCTTTTGCAGACTGCAATTACATATTCAAACAAGTTAGTTTCGAAATGCAATTTTAGTAGCCAACAAATACAAAATATGAGATTTTCATGAAGCATAACAACGGAATCTTGAAATCACATTATCTCAATCAGTTAGGGATCATATTGTTGGGAACCATACGTTGTATTCTTCGATGTATTTGATACTGGTAGGCTAAAACGTAGTACTGGTCGATTACGCTAGGTACTGTTTGGGACTATCCTTGCTTATATGTTTCACTTAATTGTGTAATTGATTATCTTACTTTACACAAACATATTTTCAAGAGAAACATTACATGTATTCACGCGATCAAATCAAAACCTTAAATTACATATATATCATCTTAATTGGGTTTACGTAGCACACATAAAAAATTTCGATGACATTTTGTTACACCAACCGAGTATATACTTTTCATCCAATTTCTAATGTTGTACAAATTTAATAGTTTGATAGGAGAAATTTGATAGTCAATCCCATTTACCAAACACGACGGCTGAATTTTGTGCATCATTTAACAAAGTTTACCACAAAATGATTACATTGCCTATAAGCGTCTTACAAAGTTAAGACTAATAAAAAATGCTCCAAACAGTTGGCCCATAGTTGAGATAGTTGCCCAAAAAATATGAAAAAGGTTGCACCACTGTCCATGTCCAGATATGGTAAAGGTCCACTTGCCCTGCCACAATCATTTCGTAACTTGTAATCATAATGTCTGGGTTACTGTGAAAGCCTAATAACTTGACAAGACATTGCTTTTTACCACTTGAATTTCCTTATCAACTCAATTGAGTATGTACTGTTACTTGAAGAATCATTAGTTATTTTACTTCTTTTGTTTTGTTGTTTTATTATTTATTTATTTATTTATATATTTTTTTTTTTTTTGTTATTTTTTCCATACTCATATGCTCCGTCATACCTTCCCTCGTCTGCATATGTTCCAAATACCACTGATATGCTCAATCGGAAGAATGGACTGTTGTAGTACATCAAAGTACAAAAAATACTCTTATTTTTATTAAATTTATAAGTACACACAACTGTCATTTTCTCTTTTTTTGACTTTAACTTCGCCATTGTGTCTTTTTCACTTTAACTTCTATTTTATTAGGTTTATTTTTATTAAATAGAATAATCTTTGGCCAGTATAGCCTGCCAACTCTGGTTGCCCAATGAACACAATCCATTTCATAAGTTGCCCTATAAAGTAATTCAAACAAAAAGTTGGTTCTCTCCATATAACTACACACATTGGAAACCGTTGTCAATTAACCGTTGTGACGCTAATGTTCCAATAAATGCACAAGGATAACATCTAACTTCTCATATATTTTGCATTATATACTTCATTCCTATTTTATTTCTTTGTAACATTAATGGCTTCATCATCTTCTAATCCTAATTCAAAGAAACATAAACGTTCAAAGGATACTTCTCCTAATGAAAGAAAATTTAGTGTTGAAGAGAAGTTTGATAAAAACCATTCTGTCAGACCTGAAACTGAACGAGAGTTGGTTGCAATTTACATTAACCGCATCAACAAGTTGGAGGAGCAAAACAGAAAAGATCAAGCAACCATACGGGAACATCAAATTAGAGTCGATCTTCGAAATCAAGAAATTGAAGATATCCGTCAAAGAATTGTTGGTGTTTACAATACTATAATTTGATGGTTCATGTATTGAAATTTGATTTTTAAGGTGTTTGCTATTATAATACATAAGTATGTTATTTCAATAGTTTATTATGTTATATCTTAATGTTTCATGTTTTGGTGCTTGTAGTTTCAACATATCATTACATACGTAGTACTTACTACTTTAGTTTCGATGCTTTATCTTAAATTCTTGATTTGCATCGTTGTTATATGTTTTTTATTTATAAGGTATTAGTTATAGGGCAACTTGTGATTCATGGGGCAACCCTATATGGGCACATTTAATTTTATTTTTCGTTTACATAAGTACAATTGTATAAAATAATAATATAGTGCATTTAGAAACAATTAATTTGGGCCAACTTTTTTTATATATAGTTGGTCAAGTTCATTTAATTTCTCTTTTACAAAAGTCAAATTGTATAAAATAAAAATATAGTACATTTGGGCAACTTGTGCTTTAGGGCAACAATTTTTTTAATTTGGACAACTTTTACATTTTTCGTCTTTAAGGAATAGTAAAAATTTTATAAACTAACAATATAGTACATTTGGCAACTTATACTTTAGGGCAACATTTTTTTGAAGGTGGGCAACTTTTTGTATAAGGACAGTAACCTGTTTGGGTAACCAGTAAGATAAGCAACTTTTTATGTGTAAGTTAGGCAACCTGTACTTTGGGGCAACTTTATATTTTAATGGAAAACTAAATGGGTTTGTTGTATGCGAGTATTTTTAGACGAGTATGGGATATGGGTACACTTTGATACAACATCGCCGGTTGGATAGACCAACAAATACTGTTGCTGCATTTAATAAACTCACATACTAACACATACTATGTAGACAAATAATATGTACACATGAAGTCCTATGCGCCGCTTTTACAAAGATATACCTTCACCTTTTTTTGGGGTGTTGCTATAGACACACCCCATTAGTACAAAAATCTTATGCACACACCCCTAAATCACCACCGGTGATGCACACAGTACAACACCGCTATGCATAAAATGGTTTGTACATAGGAGTATAGGAGTGTTTGTATAGAATTACCCCTTTTTTTGGCGCTTTCCATCTTATGCTAGAACATGACCCACAGACACTGTGCAAAACATTGAATGCCACACCAACTAAAGTATCCATCATACCAAAAGCTGCAACAAATTGATTGCCACACCAAATACATTAACCATCTTATAAAAAAGTAAGACAACATTTATTAAACTGAAAAACATACTCAAATACAACTAATATTATGTCGTTTGCTGAAACCAGTCGTCGCCGGGTTCATAGAACCTCCGACTATGCATCAGAAGAATATATTGGCAAGATGCCAAATACTGTTATCACTAATATTTTGAATCGTTTGCCACTAAAAGAAGCGGTGAGGACCTCAACGTTAGCTAGAAACTGGAGGTTTAAGTGGTGTTTGCTAACCGATATAATAATTGATGAGGATTTCTTCTATTTTCTAACAAGTAAGTTTGATGGGAATGATATAACGAGGGTTTTAGTTAAACTTATAGGTCCAGTAAGAAGGTTTGTCTTCTCCATAGACCCAAAACCTGTTTGTGGCATCTCAGACTTGAGTTATGAAGAGATTGGGGATTGGCTTTTATTCTTGTCTAATGACGGAATAGAGGAGCTAACAGTTAGAAACTGGTATGGTGAACCGGTTACGTTGCCAAGCGAAATTTACTCCCGTACTGAGTTGAAACATTTGGAACTTCATCATTGTAAGATGCTTAATTTGGAAACATTTTGTATGTTTCCAAAACTATTAAGGCTAGAATTGTTATATGTAAAATTTCTTAGTGGTACATTTTGGGAGTTTATAGTGCGTTGTCCCCTACTTGAGTTTCTGAAAGTTAATATGGATACTACAAAGGAAATGAGACTTTTGGAAATAGCAAAACTCAGAAATATGAAGGAGTTACATTTGTCATTTGGTGTTTTGAATAAACGGACGACAATTACAGCGTCCAACCTCCTTTACCTGGCAAGTCTTCCAAAGCTTGAGACGCTTACATTGGATTTTGAAGATTGCAATGTAAGCCCAATTTGAGTTCTATAAATTGAAGGTATGCATTTTAAAATGAATCTATAATAAATATGAAATGTGGAATTTTGTAGATGTTGGTACAAGCTGATTCCAATAACAATGTCGATGTCGACTTTGTATCCCTCAAGACTCTTACTCTGTCCGGAGTCGATTTTGGGAATAATGTTATGGCATCATTCGTCATTGGAATGATTAGTGCATCTCCAAAGTTGGTAATTCTAGAAACAAGCGTAAGTGGAATAAATATGTAAAAAAAAATTAATTCATGATACATTGGCATGTATTTGCATCTCACTGTTATGTTTTTTTTCATGTTGCTAACGAGCTTAGTGATGTTCCTTTTCAAGTTTTTGCATTTGAGTCACCAAGCAACATACTGGCCCCAAGGCAACTGCAGAGTGTGGTGTTTAAATCATTTCCTGTTTCCGATAATGAAGTGTGTATAATAAAGTTTATACTTGCTTGTTCCCCAATTCTGAAGAAAATGTATATCGGGGTCAGCAATTCAACTAATGATGCACATGAAAATATCAAGATGAATTGAAAGTTGGCTAGGAAGATTTTGAAACTCCCCCGAGCTTCCACCACATCCGTGGTAGAGTTCTTTTAGTGCTAGTACTTTCAACCTATCATTACATATGTTTAATTATAATAACAATTAAGTATGTTATTTGTTATTTCATATGTTTAGTTATGCAGTATGTCATAAATATTCTTCATTAACTGTTCAATAAATAATTAAACCGTGTGTCTTTTCCAAAGCAAAAAAAAACCTTTCACTTGCCAATGGAATGGTTATAAATTGCAACATTTCTAAACAACCAAATCACAAAAAAATCTTAAATATCTATAATAGAATTTAGGCCATCAACCTCAAGAATGAATGTGCAAGAAATACAACCAAATGTTCAAGATGCAGAGAATCAACAAGATACCACCTTTGAAGAGTCTGTTAGATGGTATTTTGAAGAAAAAAAAAAGAAAACAGAGAGAAAAAGTCCAAAAGTTTAAACAAAAAGCTGCAAGAAAACCAGATAAAAAGAAGAAGAAAAAGAGTTGGAAGAATATGTGGGGTTACAGAAAACACAAACTTGCTTCTGATCAACAAGAACACTCATCAGACGATGAGTGTATTGACTATGACAAATTACATTTGTCATTTGATCCGGAAAAATCACCGAAATTTACTTTGTAATTTTTTCATGTCCCATTTATGTTTTGTTCAATGAAAAATATGGGTTACTTACTAGTTCTGAATAAACAACTAAAATTAAAGTACACAACCAACAAATTATTATTAATAGGCCCTAAAATATCTATACATAAACAACATGCTCTAACACTAGTACAATGTTGTTTGTTCTTTTAGACTCATATATTCTTCTGACCGACTGACGACACACTTTTATTTTGTACTTTGGGCAACCTGGTTGGAGGAGTTGCGCAACTAATTATCGTTTGTGGAAACCTTTTTTTTTTGTTTAACTTTTTCTATATTTTGTGTGTATTCTTTTTATTTTATAACAATGGTGAATACATTTACTCTAAGTATGGTACAATTCTTAGATCTAGTCAAAATAAAACAACAAATCAAGTAACGCAAGAACATAATGAGTAGACATAGTTTCATTATTAAAATTCAGAGTAATCCATTCTAGACTTGATAAAAGTTCATAAGACCCAAAATACATAATATTCTGGATAAAACGTCAATACACGATCAACTAGACTACTTAGAGACATACCCACAACCCATAAGGACACTTAACTTATATAGCGTATATACCACAAATAGTAGCAGAAAATTCGATTTAACTTCAAAAGCTGCTTGTTAACAAAGGACACAAACCTTAACAATGTTTCTTACTTAAACATCCTCAGGTTCTTGATAATCCTTGACTTTTCAGTGGCACGACGCAAACTTGCCTGTCGCCTTTTAGTCAAAAAGGCGATTTCTTCCAAATCCTCCTGTTGTGCTAACTTAAGACGGTCCAAGGGTTCATTCATCATTTTATAGGCTCCAAATTTTTCAAGCTCCAGTAAGATAGCATGTCTGTGCTCAACACGCACCTGTATTTCCTCAATCATCTTCACATACTGCTTCTCGTCACCCCTGTTGGCCTCTATCTCTCTAGAAAACATAGCTAGGAGGACCTTATCAAAACGCCTAGAACCAATCTGATGTACGATTTGATCATAAATTGGTATGTTAGACGCCATGATGAAGGATACAATTGAAGAAAGAAATTTAAGAAAGTTTTTGAAGAAGCGTATAGGAGAAGAGTAGTAATAAATGAAGCAAACTTATATGGCAAAAAATAGATTAATTTATTTAGAGAAACCTAAATAGAAACTAAGTATTTAAAATAGATTAACTTTAGTTACCCTTCACAAGTACAAAAATAAATAGTAGTAAAACATAAGTATTTAAAAAATAAAAAAGCATATATCCTAGCAACGTTAGTTGACTAGTCAAGTGGTTTTTTTGGCTATTTACTCCATAAAATTTTGAAATGTTGCCGCATTTTGTCCCGCTTTCGTTCCCGCCCATCCTATTGGGAACCGTTCTACAACACTGCAGCCTATTTATAACATCCTTTGTATACCCTAGAAAACGCACACCAAAACACTAATACCTTTGAAATTAACCACCATTAAACATGGCAGGCCCAGATGCAAATGGATGTTTTCTAAGTGAGGCTGACGAATACGAGTTTGTGTTAAACAATACCTTGTTGTGGGACGCAGTGTTCAATGAATTCGGATATGATCCCGTTTTTGAATTTGGGAATTACAGGCAGGTTAGCATCGGGATGAGGACACAAATACTGAGATGGGTACGGAGACACAACTTTTACTGGGATGAGGTTCTGGGGTTGAATGAGGAAGAAGACATAGAGGACGAGGAAGAGGAGGACCAAGAGGAGGTGGGTGATGATCAAAATGAGGTGGTGCAGCAACAAAACTTGGTGGAGCAGCCGCAAAATGTGGTGGATCAGCAGCAACAAAACTTGGTGCAGGAGCTTAATTTGGAAAGCAGGATTTCGACTCTTGAAATTGTCTTTCAACAATTGAAAGAAAGGAAGGAAATGAGGGAAAGGGATAAAAGCGGGGCAGAGAGCTCTGGTTCGAACCAGTTCGGGTGACATTGAAAATAAGTTTTTAATTAATGTGGTGTTTGTAAGGTTTTTACTATGTTTCTAATGTTGTTTTAATGTTTGATGTATGGAACGGTTGCTGCTTTTTACCTCTATCAATGAAAAGTATATCTTTAATTACTAGTCCTATGTTTGATTTAAAGTAACAAGCTATGCAAGGTAAACTACAAATCGAAGACTGGTCAACCATACCCCAAATGAATGTAATAGTCGATGATCTCAACCTTTATCATAAGAAAGTAATGATTTCCATACTTTGTACACTAGTAACATGAAAACCATGATCAATTAAGTCAGACAGCATCAAATGATGTTCATCGTATGTTGGTCATGGCTTTAATTGATTTCGAAAAGTTAACTTCATGGTGAGACTCATTGGAGCAAAATGTCATACTAGTATACATAAAATAGTTTGTAATAGCTAAATAAATAATTTAAATCTTTAAAAATGAAAGCTAGGCAAAACAAAATTAAACATATAGAAATAGCGGAATTATAATTACTAGATTAATATGTTCCTTCTTACAACTAAAATTTGGGTCATTTCCAAACATAACGCTTACAATGTAGGAAGATTTTCCTTTCCAGTTCTTTTACCATCTCAATCTCTTCTTCGACAGTCAACTTTACAGATAACATGACAGACAGAGCATGTATTGACAATGGGTATTCTTTCTCTACCAGCATGTATATGTCAGTTCCACCTTTTGTAGACACATGGTGAACTCCACAACTATCATACAATATCCATTTCAATGATGCTTCATATGCATTAAACTTCCATAATTTATCAGCTTTATCTGGTTCAAAAAGTCTATTCAATTCGACCCATAGCATTTTTTCCTTGTCAGCAGCTATCTGTGTTAACTTGAACCTTTCATTGACTAAATTCCATAACTTGATCAAATCTGATCTGTCAAAAGCTTTCATCATATCTTTAAAGTGTCTGTATACCTCACAACGATTTCCACCTCTTATGATCTTCCAGTAGTTTCCAAATTCATCAGTGTAGCTCTCCCAGTCTATCATTGGGTTTTTTGGTTGTAGAGCATCTGCATTCATACCGTCGTATGGAACAATATTCAACATATGTTTAATCTGTTCGTCAGTCAATTCTTGTTGCTCTTGGTCTGAAACATATGTTTTTTGCTTCTTTGAACAGTTTGATTCCAACTGAAAACCACCTATCTTCAATCTTGTACTTTCTTCTGACATTGGAATAAAGTCGTCATTCCACTTGCGAGCAAGTCTGTATAGATTTAGTATCTGTTCATAAGATTGGCCTTTCAGTCGACTGTAAGTCCAAGGAGTTTGGTTGGTTAGATATTGCTTTATATACCTCATCTTTTGTGCTTTAGTTTCGGGTTTGTTGTTTCTAGTTTCAGTTTTCTTTGCAATCGGTTTACGTTTCAAATTCCTTAAGATATCATTAGTAGGAGTATCTCTGATATGTACTAATGTCTGTGCAGCTGTTTCATCCATATTCGTGTGACTAGCATTACAACAAGAGCCGTGACCAGTACGAATATGTTCAACAGTATCGTTAACAGTATGTCCATCAGCATCTTTAAAAGCCATATGAAATCCTATTTTTTCTTCAAACCTCCCGTGAGTCTCTGCACCCTCTTGGACTAATGGTATGTTTGGTTCCTCAACAACGTCAGCAACGATCCTCCCCATTTGTGAAAGATCCTCCAAATCAACTTCCTCCAAACCTTCTGCAGTATCAGACCTAACAACGGTTGATTTCGTTTTACCTTTACTTCCCTTGTGTTTGTTGCGCAACTTCTTAACTTTCTCAATCAGCTTGGTACAAGCGCGAGCATAAAGTACCCGTGTATCTTTCAACTTTTTCTCCAATCCATTAACTCTGTCTGACAATTTTGTACAAATTTCCATCAATTCTTTGTATTTCAGACTGCCTACATCACTTCCATCTGGGTTCACTTTCGGAATACCCGAACCATGAACCATATCAATCACTGTATCATGAGGCATATGACCCATTGTATCATGAGGCACATCACCCCTTGTATCTTGAGGCATGGGGTTTATATCAGCTAATTCAGGCTCATAAGAAACTGAATTAGTAGATGTTGCCATGTGTTGGTTCTTGTGAATGTTACCACTGACCTGCCCATCTTCTAAGCCTGTGATACTACTGGCAGGCCGCACCATTGTGTCAGAGACAGGCTCATCTGCTACATTTGGCTTTAGTTTCGGGTTTGTTGCTTCATGACCCATTGTATCATGAGGCATATCAGCCACTGTATGATGAGGCACATCACCCCTTGTATCTTGAGGCATGGGGTTTATATCAGCTGATTCAGGCTCATGAGAAACTGAATCAGTAGGTGTTGCCATGTGTTGGTTCTTGTGAATGCTACCACTAACCTGCCCATCTTCTAAGCTTGTGACAGTACTGGCAGGCCGCACCATTGTGTCAGAGACAGGCTCATCTGCTACATTTGGCTTCAGTTTCGGGTTTGTTGCTTCATGACCCATTGTATCATGAGGCACATCACCCCTTGTATCTTGAGGCATATGGTTTATATCAGCTGATTCAGGCTCATGAGAAACTGAATCAGTAGGTGTTGCCATGTGTTGGTTCTTGTGAATGTTACCACTGACCTGCCCATCTTCTAAGCCTGTGACAGTACTGGCAAGCCGCACCATTGTGTCAGAGATAGGCTCATCTGCTACATTTGGCTCAGTAGGATATCTGACCAGCCGTACAACAGATTCCTTTCTGATTCTTCTTATAAATCTTTTTGTAACATGAGGTTGTGATGATGATGGAACACTTCTGGTTATGTCATGGGACTGAGCTTGGGTTCTTGATCCTTCACCCTCAGCTGGTGGAACAATCATTGATAAAAATAGTGGTGCTTCACTACCTTTATACCCATTACAAATCGTACTCATATTACTAAAAACCTTTCGGCTAAGGGTAGGAGGTTTTAAAATGTTTTTGTGAGGTAGAAGCTGATACTTGTTCAAAAATATTTGAATGAATCTGGGATACATTAAAAAATTGTATTTGCTTTTCACATTTCTCACCATACCATCAAAAATCAATTTTGAAAAGTTATACTTCCTTTTTGTTGCCAAGCAAACAATAGCAGTTGCTATGTTGCTACTAAATTGTTCCCAACAAGTTTTTTTTGGGCTTAAACAATGTACTACGGTATGAATGAGAAATCTCCATTGAGGGGGGAATTGGGGTTTTTGAAAAGTTAAGTTATCATAAGTTAACCCATATCCCATATAGGAAAGATTTAGGAAAAGTTCAGTATTTGGCAATGAACTGATAGCACCATCATTTGCTAGTTTGAGATGCCTCCTAATAGATGACTCAGTAATGGCCATGGCAATGCCATCTACTATAGCATTTAACTCTCTTTCACCATTATCAAGTGTGCTGACACTGGCAGTGCACCAAAACTGATTGATTTGAGAAATATATATAGTAGGATTCTTTGTAATAGCATACCTTATATAACTGGAATTGAGAAAATCGACTATCTGGTGAAACTGTTGACTTCCCTCTGGTTTCTGTAAGTAAGCAACCATGTTGTGTGCCTTAGAATGATCCAAAATCGCCATTACGATTGGAAAAAATTTGATTAGGATTTTGGGTTATGATCGTTTAGAAGATTATGTGTGGCTGGTAAACACGATTGAGATGGTATAGATTTAATTTAGGGTTTTGATTTGATCGAGTGCATAAATGTTATGTTTCTTTTGAATATATGTTTGTGTAAACTAAGATAATAAATTACCCAATTTAGTGCCAAACACTATGAAACGTAACCGACCCGTCCTAAGTTTTTGCCTGCTAGTACCAAGGGTAACCGACCCGTAGTAAGTTTTACCCTACCAGTACCAACCGTAACCGACCCGTACTAAGTTTTAGCCTACCAGTACCAAATTCACCGAATAGTACAAACTATGATTCCCAACAATATAAACCCAAACTGTTTGAGATAATGTCATTTAAAGATTCCCTGGTTATGCTTCATGAAAATCGTTCAATTTTCTAACTGTTGTGTTATACAATTACATTTCCAAACTAACTTCTTTCAATGTGTAATTATAGTCTGCAAATGCATATCCAGAGCAGCCATAAACCAATACACAAAAAAATGGTCATGTGTTCAATTGACTTTGCATAATTCAGCTAACAAAAGAAAAACATTGAAAATTACTAGACTTAATATTACTTTATTAATAAGTTGATTATAAACATACCATACACCAACAACAATAGGGAAAATTTGGAACATTTCCAACAATTACATAAAGTACCATCGACCCACAAAATAATTTGTTTACCGGCATGTAGCTTAACCAACTATGAAGTCAACTTCAAAACACTGGACTTTCTAACGGACTTTGCAGAGGCAGCCACTTGAACTTTAACCAAAAATAGTTCAGTTTGCTCACTGCCAACCTACAATACATAACAAATTTAGTATGCAGACACGTATACAGGTGCCGTAAACACTATCACCAACAATTTAGCTGATACATATAAACGCATATTTAATAATCATTGAATGGCTAATTGGAACCTAAGTACAACCCCTTGGTATTTGACAATTTAAATAGAGAGTTTTGTATACGCGTATATCAGTGGTTATGACCCTAGTTGACTCAGGCCAATCTATCATTAACCCCATATTTCCAGTACAGTTTCCAGCTTACAAGTGATGATACATTAACAACAAACACCTCTAAACTAAAGTGGATAAATTCGGGGCTTATCAAATACAAACTATAAACACAAATGATATCATAACCCACATAAACGGTTAAAATTTGACACACAAACTATAAACCAACGAAAAATTGTACAATCAAATACTTTTGGTGTCAATCAGGGCAATACAAAAACACCAAAGACACATCCTAAATGATAACATCAACCATCATTGGTAAACATAATTTTGTGTTAGCACTGTTTAATGAATAGTGAGTGCGTGTGCGAATCAGCGAAACATACAAATTAACCGGAACAAATTCAGTAAGTGAAATAATATTGTAAGAACATTGGATATTAACATTGGAGATTCAAATAATAGTGAGTCGATATGGAGGGAAGAAGTGGTTAATCGTGATACAGGAAAGACTGTTTGTTTTTAAAGTTTATGATTATTTTCCTTCGTATTAGTTTGTTTTCGTATACGGTCCTCACAAAAGTCGATGGGCAAAATAGTGTATAATGTGTAAAATGACCAAAAAACCAGTTGCCCTATTACGGTTGCCAACTAAAATTTGTTGCCCAAAATACATATACGCAACACGTGTCTCCATTTGATGGAAGTTGCCCAATCTTAAAAGTTTCCCGTGCTAATACGGGAATTTTCAAAAAAAGGGGCTAGATATGCCTAACCGTTGGGCAACTGGGCTATTGTACTATTTTATCATTTCTTTTTATGTTATGCTAAATGACTACTTGTTTTAGTTGTATGCATATATGGTATTTGCTTATTGAAAGTTGTGATTGCATTTGTTTATTTGTGATTCATGAGTGTCTATCTTGTCATGATATTCATTTGTTTGTTTGTCGAATTCATGTTTATACACAATAGGATATTTGCTAGATTGTGTGTTCTAAGTTGAAAATTTGTGTTTGTATTGCTTATTGATTTAGATATTCACTTAGGAATGAGAATTAAGTAATACTAATTAAATAGGATATTTGCTAGATTGTGTGTTTGTATTCCTTGCATATGTTATGTGATTATTTTGCATAATTCACTTAGGAATGAGAATTAAGTAATACTAATTAAATATCTTGGAATATGGTCACGCGTCTAAATGAGTCACTACATTTTTAAACATGTAGTATTCTTGTAAAATGGTGTTTGGTATACATGCTTCTACAATGATGTTTAATGAATGTGTTGTGCTATAAGATAGAAACTCATCTTAGATTGATCTTGCAAACTAACCATATCATGTTTGGACGATAACACTTTGTTGTTATCAATTTTCAATGCTTAGCTTAATTTCCATTTATGGTAAGCTCATAATCCTCGGCTTGATCTATATGCTAACACGTGTTAGAATATGTGTTTTTGGTTTTAATCTATCACATCTAATTAGGTGCATATGTTCCAAGTATTATTAGGATACTTGAACGGGTTTCGGAAGTCAATAAATGCCCATTGTTAAGGAGTGTTTGGCACTACTTGAAATTTGAACAATTTGGTAATTAAACAATGTGTTTCATGGATATATGTACTTCTAGGATCTTTCATTATCTTTGTACATTGTCTTGTACTAATGGATATGCAGGTAGACAACATTTGGGATGTTGTCAAATTTTCAAGTTTATGGATATTTCACTAAGTGTAGTGAAATTCGCTAGCCCCCGGTCAAAGTCTAATGGTTAGAGTGTTTCTATATCCAATCTTTGCATTTCCTACTCAGATATGGTATAAATTTTATGTTTTAGGAGTTTTCGGAAAAATTGGAAATCGTCTCGATCCCCGAAAATCTGGACTGTCTACTTTTTGCCCCCTGGCGGAACCAAATATAGGGTTCCGCCAGTGTAATTTCTGGGTACTCCAGAATTTGGCCCAACGGACCAGGCGGAACCAAAAACTGGGTTTCGCCTGTGTATTCGTATGGTTCCGCCAGTCCTGGAAACTCCTTTTTAAATTTTCATTTAAATCCCTCACTCAAGATCACTCACTTTCATCACTAGGATTCTTCTCACTAATGTTCACTCATATTAGGATTAGGACATCTCACCTGCACCTATAAGATAATCATCTATAATAATACTTTCAAACTTCACAACAATAATCCAAGATACCTTTCTCCTTAGAGGAAGGAATCCGGAAACTTGTTCCTTGCAATACTCGAACCATTGGGTATTTGTGATCACTACACACACTCACTGCATTCTTTTGTCCTTTACTCATTCATTAGCTTGATTTGTAAATTGACAACTTCCTAACCAATCCGGACTCGTTATTTGCAAAGATTACATACAATATCGAAATCACAAGTCCAACTTATGACTAAAGATATTGTCTTGTATCTACATATGTTACCTCACTTGGTTAACATGAAAATAATGTGTCATCCTTCAAGACGATAAGGATTTACATCGAGTCATAACTTACTCTTAAGTTCTAGATGTATTATCGAGTCTTGCTATCCTTTTATGCTATCCAATCTCAACTAAGTAGGATTGACAACTTAAGTATTTCGTTCAAAATATTCAAGTAAACTTGACTTACTACCATAGTCATTAAAAGTCATATCCGAAATTCAACACCCAAGTAGTTTAACAATGTTTGTTAAAACACTCATCACAACTAGAACACTTATTATAGTACTCTCCCAATCAATAGGAACAAAAACAAATGTCAATAGGTTTTCATCCTTAAACATTTAGCACTTAAGTTCACTTGTTCTTTCACCATCATCTCATCACATTCACCTTGTGATATATCTCAGCCCATAAGCTTCACAAACATGAGCAAAACTTCAAGCATCTTCCTCATAACCTTTCATCACTCAAACCTCAAACAACCAATGTGAAATGAGAAACCGAGTTATCCTTTGTCCTATGAATATCGAGTCATCCACCATTTCCATGCCCTCAAAGAAACCAAGAGTCAATATCATCTTTACCAATAACTCCACCTAGTCATCTTCACAAGAAGATTCCACAATGTAACCAAACAAGTGTGTCATCCCCACTACAACTTAACCCATTAAGATTAAACCACCTTTCATGATACATAAACCTATGTTCACCCTTGTGTCGCTCTTTGAAACAAAGGGCAATTGTCATATCCATACACTCATTAACATATTTGTCTATGTCGTCAAAAATCAAGTGAATTTCATTATGAAATGCGTCTTTTCCACTTTCTAGCAAGTGAAGAACACAAAGAAGATATCCAAGCTTCAAGTGTTTTCAAGCAATCACCAACTCATTTCACATATCCACTCTTGGTCGTCAACCATACTTTACCACCTATAGGATTAGAACCTTCACCATCAAATGAGCATGAAGCACACATTCAATTACACTAGGTTTAAGTAGTATCACTTTCACAAGTTATTAAAGTATTAGAAATACCTTTAACTTATGCATATGTCTCACTAAATCTCAAATCAACATCTGCAAGTTCTAGGATCTAGAGCCTCCTCATCATCTCGTCATTCTTGTTTTCATAAGCATGGTGACTTTATTCCACGTGATAACCCTACTTATTGAAAGACACCATATGTGTCTATTTCCTTTCAAGCGTTCATCATAACCAAATCTTGCTCATAACCCAATTCAAACCCTATGCCTATTCTACTCATCTCGATAGCACACACAAGATCTATTGAATTTAGTAATTTCACTTAGATTCCTGTTCCAAAGAGCTTTCTTGAGAATGTTCTTAACATATTTCATTATCACACACAAACACATCTCTTGGTCTTTGATGATCAAATCACTCTCATAACACCTACTCAAACTCAACATAAAAGATGTCTCTCTTTAGATCATTCAACCATAGATTCCAAACACAAAGATTAAACTCTTTTTGCATTACACATACATGTGTCGATTGCATGTTATTTGTTTGATATGATTAGACATCTTAACATAACCATGATAATTATTTGATTGATTCATGTGTAAATCTTGGTTATATCTTTATGATGCCTACATGCTTATATGTTTCGTGTTACTATATATCAACATGATTGTATGATATTTTCAGTCTTTATTTATATGATGTTTTGCATGATTAACATGTTACTTGTTAACTCATGATATGTCAATTTGGTACATGATGCTTTTATATGATATTCATATATTTGAAAGCTTGTGTATGTTGTTGTCATTTATTAGATCCATGCTTAGGATGATCTATATAATACTTGCTCCAAAATGTTATCGTTTAAACATGGGTTGCATAAATTTTTCGTCTTGTCTCTTTCGTAACTTTGTCACACTATTTGTTCACTTCGTGTGCACTTATTATTTGTAGAAGTACTCTTGGTATGATAAACATTTAGAAGATGTTTTATCATATAAATTTATCACATAGATTGTTATATGCTTAAGTGTCTAAGCTTAACAACAAAACAATTTCACAATGAAGTGTTTTAAATAATGTCATGCTATTGCTTAGTATAATTATTTGTTGCTATGTGGTAACTTTATGTCTAGTAGTCGAATGCGTTGTTTGTATTAGATAATGTCTTTAGATTTTTATCTTGTTGACATCCTTTGTCACTAACAAATGTGTTTTAGTGGATTGAGAACTAATCACTTGCCATCTCACTTCGTTCTAGCTTTTATATGCTCATCTCGCATAACTATAATCCCTTTATTGCTACGTGGATTAGTAATATGTTTTATGGAACCCCTACACTTGCATATAGTTTTATAGCTAATAGGATTGAGTCTTAGAGATTTGAAATTTTTGTTTGGGTATCTTTCAATCAACCTCTTTCTAATTCGCATTAGTTCTTCCGCTTTCCAAAATCACCTCGATAACAATACTCTAATCCTTTCCACCTCCTTTGAGAAAACCACATGCCTCATCATACGATCATCTCGCATTGATAGAGAAGAGCTACATGACTTTAAGGATAAAGTTCTTTGTATGCTAACCAACATCCGCAAAAACATTACCAAGCTCATCGTTTTCATTAACCTACAACCTCCTAAACACTTCAGCATCATTCTTTATACAATGCACTATACAATATGTTGGATGTCCACCTATTGAGGAGGAGAAAAATTCATTTACATATTTGTATTTTGTCAAATTGTATTTAAGAATATCTACTCATGTTTCTTACACCCTAAAATACCAACACATAGGTACACTCCATTTAGTTAAAGTCGGTTCACAAAACCACAAGTGCTTCAAGCCTTTGACCTTTTCTCTTTTTTTAATTGTTCAAGCCTCTTTCACTCCCAATATCTCATCAAGTAAAAAACACATCATGTGTTTGACAAAGTTATTCACTTCCACAACCAAAAACTAAACCAAATGGAGTCTAGGATTCTTCTCTCAAAACTAGGACTTCAAAACCTCATTTTCAAGAACACCATCATAGGATCTCATCCTCTTCTTCCTCGACACATATCATGCACGTCATTGTCAGCGCAAATGATATATTAATCAAAGCCATCATTCCCAACACTTTCTCAACACGTTGGTCTAACCAACACTCTCGCATCATATGCTGTCATTCTCATCCTCATATAGGTATTTAGCATTTTTTTTTTACTCTTTTCATATGGAATTCTTGTTCCTAGGTGCCTATTGTCCTCACTTCCTTTCAATTCCATTCAAGCATGTATTATGGCAAGATACATCATCTTTGGTAGATGATAAAGTCATATTCGTTGTTTATCCCTCGAGTTGTGAATTTTAGGATTGCATGAGTCGATATGTTCTATCTTTATCTTTCGTTAGAACATTTGCTATACACACGAGCTTCTAATTCTTTAAATAGTTGTCTACCATCACCACCATTAGCACCATCCTCTTTAAGCATTTCAACCTCATGTCTTCCTTCTAGGCTTTGCTTAGTAGGTTCCTATCATATTATATTCACGTTTTTCTTATGAGTGCATTTCTTTTTAGAAGCATACACCTCATGAGATTTTTTGGTTTCACGGTTCTCCACTTTGAGTCGCTTATATCATTTATATATTTAGATCTTATTTTTCTTTGAGATGAAATATATTGCACTAACTCTTTCATTGTAGGTTCACCATTATATACGCTCGATCGTATATAGCATAATCATCTAAGGATGATGTTTGCATCGAATATTTTTCTTCTTTCATTATAGGTGCTTCTTGACGTAGGAGGAATATCTATCAAGCACTCATATTGCATCTTCTATACACGTTGTTGTAGAGGACATGCTTGTCTAAAGACAAAACTTCCACTATACTAACTTTTGTTTTGTAGGTTCATATTGACGCCCTAAAACAAGGGGAGCTTCCGTCAAGCATAGGAAAATTATTGTCTTATACTAACCTTTATTTTGTAGGATTCTTCATCCTTGCATCATATACGTTGGTACCCTAGCAACGGGGAGTATTGATCAAGGGGGATTCGATCATACACTAACCTTTGTTTCTTTTGTAGCTTTCTTATCCTTGCATCATATACGTTGGTACCCTAGCAACGGGGAGTATTGATCAAGGGGGAGCTAATCATGCACTAACCTTTGTTTTTGTAGCTTTCTTATTTCTTGTGTCATATACGTTGGGACCCTAGCAATGGGGAGTATTGATCAAGGGGGAGCTACAATCTAGGGGAAGCATGCACGCATTTATCTTTATTCTCATTCTTAGACACATGTTTGTGTTTCGACAAAAAGAAGGAGATAAGTCAACATAGTCCAACATGCATTTTATTGATCATGCATTTTTCGTATAATTTTTATGTTGCACAAAACTAACCTTGATGTAGGTCAAGGAACTTAATTTGATCCATGGATCCGCTAACAACCTAAGGGACGCAACAACCTTAGGAAATTGGAGTTGAAGAATTAACTTCACTAGGGATGATGCAAGCTCGCCATTTCGGGGAGAAATTAAGTTAACTCCAAGGACACACCCCTTTTTGTTTCGAAAAAAGGGGGAGAAGAGTGTAAATGGAGAAAGAGTTGCGGATACAAGTAAGTTATACGGACACAAGTAACTTTTTATATTGTGCGTTCTATCACGTTTACATATTTTGTCATCATCAAAAAGCGGGAGATTGTTAGTGCAAATATTACGATATTTAATCTATACAGTCTTGTTTGTTTTGATTGATGACAAACGTATAACTTGATACATAACGTAAAATGTACAAGTTACTTGTAATCATAGTTTGTCTCAACATACATTCAACACCTCTCAACATCTCGAGTCGTCGTATGCTACAACACAGATTCGTACATGTTTGTTATGTAGCATTATGATCAAACCCCTTTACCAACCATTTAGAATGACTAAAATACTTTAGGAGTCTTTAAGTATTTTAGGTGTCAAAGTACACTTTAGGTGTTAAATAGAATAAGTGCCGCATTAGGTGTCTAGATAATATTAGTAAGTTTACAATATATAAAAATGTGTCTTATAACAACATAAATACATAAAACATTTTTAGTAACTTACTAAATATTATATAGCTAGCTAATATATTTTTTATACAAGTAACTTACCTTTTTAAGTTAGTATATACATTTGTCTAAATGTATTTTTCATAAAATGAAAAACTAAATTTGGAAAGATCTTGATTAAACTAGACATAAATATAGAAAGACATTGTGGCATACATCTTGTAAGAGATGTCATAGAATCTTGATTTGACATATTGTGTGTTGACTTAGAAGATCTTGATTTGACATATTGTGTGTTGACTTGGAAGATCTTGATTTGACTAAAGATAAATATATTTGGAACATGGTTTTATCTTTGTTAGTTTTGGAACATGGTTTTGGAAAACCCCTTTGTAAGTTTACCTATAAATAGGAGTTCATAGTTTACTTGCAAACTTGATGAAAAACTACACACACATAGATATATAGGAAACCATGTAGAAACACACATGAGTCACCCTTTCCATAATGATCATAATGCTTCTAACATTCATCATTGTTGTAAGCATATCATACTTCATGATCCACCAAGAAGGTCACAAGATCTTGAAGTCATCATTCATTAAAGCATTCCAACATATGAAGATTCAAGGGCACTTGACATCCTCAATGGTTGAAGACTTCTTATTCAAGAAGTTCATATAGATTAGGCATGCATATCCATTAGACTTTTATGTCATGGATCATCATTGTATCATCACAATATAGATTAGATGGTTTATGTGTTTGTGCCATAAAACACAAGGTTTTTATGTTGGGCCACAAAACATAGCGGGAGTGGTTGTACCCTTGGTAAAGAACTCGACATCTAGCTTAGTGTCGGAAATATTGTATAAGAGACGATAGGAGTGGTTGTACCTTGTAAAAGAACTCGGTATCTATCTTTGTACCGGATAAAGTGTAAGCGACGATTGTAAGGTTTTCTCCGCCGAGAAGGGAGGTTGTTGATCTAGTGAAGTAACTCTCGAGTTGGGTACTCGAGGAGTGGAGTAGGGCGGAGAGGAGATCCGTGACCGAACCACTATAAATCCTCATGTTCGGTTTGCACTTTTCTTTTACTTATTGCTTTACTTTAATTTTTGCATTATGTGATTGTTTGTGTTGTGACTTGTTGATTGTACTTGTGTGATAACATGTTTTAAGTTATGTTAGTCATAAACTACAAGTAACATCTTTCATATTAGAACAAGCTAAAAATGGACATTTGATACAACAAATTTAAAGTTTTCAATGGTAAACTATTCAACCCCCCTTCTAGTTTTCCACAGAAATAACAAAAATCAGTTGCTTTATAAAGGACAAATAAAGATGTTCTACAACAATAGTTAAGTGTTACTTAGAAATGTTCACTATTAAAATAGTTAGTTTTATATAAATAAATAAATCAGTTGTACTTTTTATATGCCCACGTTCATTATTACAATTATTAACGTTTGCCACTTTGTAAACAAAACATGGAGAATACCATTTCCATTCCAAAAAAAAACAAAAAAACTAGCGAGAATTTGGAAGGAGAATTAATTCTCTGCTTTTTTTTTCCTTGCCATACCAAACAAGAGAAATGTTATTTCCATTTCTTTGTCTTCTTTTCTCTCTACCAAACACACCCTAAATTCACACACACACACTAATTTACTCAGAAACCACATTTGATGTGCGTTTTGATATTTCATGTATATATTCTTTGATTTCTTTGCTTATGCTCTTTTTTATCAAAATAATTAGCCTAAACATATTTATAAACCTTAATTTGTTATTTTGTCAATTTTGTAACAGAATGATACCTGGTACCAATTTGCACCAATTTGATGTACACAATGATGGTTATTTTGCCCATTTACCTTTAAAGTTGATGATGGTGTGATTCTTAATATGGTTGTTCCAAGGATGTCGTATGAAACATTTACTGAATTCTTGGAAGAAAAAGCTGGTAACTACTTTCAAATTTTGTATTACAAAGTTCTAAATCTTGAATTAGAGAAAGGTGTAGTTAGAGTAAGTATGGATGAGGAAATAGCATACATGTTTGATGCTGCTGAGTTGTTTGATAGGCTAGATCTTTATCTTGATCACTTAGATATGGATCTGTTAGAGTATTAGGTAAAGCAGATACAACTTTTATGGATGCCTATGTTTCTAAAGCAAAAGGCCCTCACCAAAAGAGGTATTGCAATGAGTTTCCAGTAGATGAGTTGGTTAATTGGGCTGAGATGGAGGTTCAGTATGAGGGTTCATCTTCTAACCATCCTAGAAAATCATATAAGGGCAAAGAAAAGGTTAACGACACAGAAGGTGATAATACTAGGACTAGTGTAGAGGGTGATGAGACTAGGGCTAGTGTAGATGGTGATCATAGTAGGAAGGTAAATGTTGATAAAGGCAAAGAAAAGGTTACACAGGATGAAACAGATGGTGATTATGATTCTGAGTTTGATAGTGACTATGCTTCAGATAAATCAGTTGACTATCTCAGTCCTGGTGAAGAGGAGTTGATTGAACTTAGAAAGAGGATCAAAGCTAGTTGAGGGAAGGAACTTGATTTTATGCCAGAAATGAGTGAACCAAATGATGAAAACACTATACCTACTAAAAACACTATACATAGTGATAATCATAGAAGTGAGACTATGATAGAACATGATTTGTTCATGAATAATTTGATGAGAAGGCTAAAATCATCTGATGAGAATGGAAAACATCAAGATCCTTTTATTTCTGTAGAGAAAGCTGTGGACAGGTATCCAGTCTATGATGAAAGTTTCCACTGGAGACTGAGGCATCCAAAGGTATGCTTCTATATTTTGAACTTGTGATATTGTTTATAAACATTTGCTCTGTTTGAAATGCAGGTTGGTGAAAAGTATCCCACTATTGACAAGTTTAAACAGGGTCTAACCTACTATGCATTGGCTAATGGCTTTTTATTGTGGTATGAGAGGAGTGGAAGTAAGATGGTTGTAGCAAAATGTGGACAGAGAACACCAAGGATGGTTGATCCTGACAAAGGTAAATAGAGGAAGAATAAAAGGTATCCTAGTGTAACACCCCCAAAATTTGATACAGCGGAAGACTCAACAAGCTTTCGGGGTGCTACGGGGATTGGTATCCATTCAAAGTCATGAAAGAACGAGATAAAGTAAACATAAGAAAAACACAACCAAAACGGGTTTTAAAGTTTACATTTATCCCAAGAATTATCCAAAGTAAGGCCCAAAAGAAATAAACATAGGTCCACAATAGTTTATCAGAGTTTTAGAAAATAGATCCATAACCGGGTGCCATTGCCAAGCCTCCAATCCAAGCATCCAAAGGGCATCACTTAATTACCTGAGAAAACGTGCTAAAAGTCAGCTTTCGCTGGTGAGATCATAGGTTTAAATTCATAATTCAATATAGTGGACATATACGCAAAACGCTTGCTAGCTTGACTAGGCCTCAATCATCCAACCAAAATATCCAACCAACATAATCCAACCAACTAAAATCAACCCTATAGGTGCACGCTATAGCTCAAATCAATCCAATCAATAGCTTACCTAGATCAAGTCTAGGCCTCGCTCTATAATCAATCCAATAGCTTACCTAGTTCGGGATTAGGCCTCGCTCAACAACCAATCAATAGCTTACCTAGTTCGGGACTAGGCCTCGCTCTATAACCAAATCAATAGCTTACCTAGTTCGGGACTAGGCCTCGCTTAATCCTACCTAGTTCTATAAGCATAGCAAGTTTTAAATGAAACAAAGCGATAATAGTCCACGAAAACATTTGCACGTTTCTCACCCCAAGTATTGAAAACAAAGTTCAAGAGTAAAAAGTGGGGCTATGACTCACCTCAAGTTCAGCAAATCCTCAAAAGAAATCGATAGATGAAAGACGTAAGCAAACTCAAGGAACGGCAACTACAGATGATACGTGGGAATCGCACCAGGCTTTACCTCTCAAGGGATCTTGAGAAGCTTACAACCCCCACCAGGCAGTGTACCTGATCGTTGTAGTATAGTATAGTGACAAGTACCGGGGGATTGATCGTTCAGCTAGGAATAGTGTCGTTAGGATTGAAATTAATCTAACTAGGTCTAAAGGTGAAGGATGATTCTTTTAGTATTTTTATATTTTATGAAAAGCAAGTAAAAATTTCGGGTATTGGGAGAATGGGCGGAATTAGTTGCTAATCAACTAACCCAAAAGCTACTAATTAAACTAGTTAACAAGAAAAGTAAACTAGGGTTCTACAAGATAAGTGAAGCATGTCTACCTATGATATGTTACTCATTGCTAGCTATCCAATCCTACCTATTGAATTGTAACCTTGTTTTAATTGACGGGTTGTATTCCTTAATACCATTCATGGGGTATCGCACATAACTCCCCAATTCTATGAGCTCTTATCTCCTCCTATACCATGCCCAGCACAACCATAGGGATTGTAAACAGTGGCTCATGCATTAAATACAACCAATAAAGACCTTAGTGCAATAGGTTCATGTTTCCTAAGACGTTCAAGCATGTTACCATTTGGAGATCTGCCAGTTTTCTTAAGCCTAACATATAAATCATTCAATCAAAACAAGAATCAATAGGAAACAAGGATTATAAACTAAACCAACTAGATCTATTGAAGTTGTCACACCTTAATTGATGGAGATAGACACACACATCAACAAGAAATCAATGAGATCTAATCAATTATATACAAGTTTCACATAATCACAAGTAGACACAAGGTGAATTAGCAAATCATAATCAAAGAAGGACAATCAACAAGAATAATGAAAAACATAGTTGAGATAGAATCATCAAACCAATACATGATGTTTATAGAGTGATTGAAACCCTCTAAGTTGCTGGAAAAACACCCACCTAAACCCAGGAATCGACTTTAGGGTTTAGGGCTTACAAAAAGTGAAGTTATGATGTTATATTTATAGGCATGTTTTCTGTCGGCCCTTCTTGACGGCGTCAGCCCGTTACTCTTGACGCCGTCAAGACTATTTTTTCACCAAATTGTAGATCTCTTCGTCCTCTTCGCGTGGGCTTTTGAATCACCTAAATCCGAGTTCGTATACAAAAGTTATGACCAAAACAATATCAGCTACTCCGCGCGCAAGTTTTGACAAGTTAACACGTGACGGCCTTGGGTGACGCCTTCAAATTCTCTCTGGGCCGTCACCACTTTTACTCTTGACGCCGTCACCAAAATGCTCTTGACGCCGTCAGGTACTGTTCTCAGCATGGAAAATTAAGTCTTTGGCGTTTTCTTCACTTTTATGCTCCAAAAACGTCCAAAATGCTTCCTTTTCCAGAATTCACTCCCAAAGGACCTAAAATCACAAAAGGAACGATTTAGGGCAATATCTGATCAAATAAATTCGAATTCGGGCTTAAATGACCCCCTAAAAACGGATCATTTTTCGCCTCATCAACAGACTCGGCACTTCCTAACAATATCAAGCTCATTCAGAAATCATTTCCTCAAAAATCAAATATTCCCATTCCCGAACGTATTCCATTAAATTTTCCAAAAATATCCATCTCTCAAATTATCTTCATATATTAATTTGAAGTTTGACGTTTGGTATCCATATGGGTGGAGGGTCGACACAACTCAAACCAAGAAGCCACAACAAATAGAAATAATAAACCATCTATAGGTCTAATATTAGCCCAATATATTATTTAAATAAATCATCGAAGTTTATCAAATCCGTCGATTTGGTAATCCCCCATATTTATTTACGTAATATATCGTTCCAAGATTATACCCAACCTAGAGCACATAGCACAAAGAATACTATATGGTATATATCGTAGTCCAATAAATTCCCTATATATATCGTCAAATTTGCCAAATTCGTCAATTTAGCCAATTCCACGAGATATATAGTAATTTATTATCCTAATACACGTACCACAACCTATGGGCATCGTAGGATACGACCCCCATTAATATACTTATTTTCTATAGCTAAATAAACCCTATTTAACCCGTCGATTAAATAAGTTACGTAGTTATAGAAAATAGATATATTAATCGTCATATATCCGTGACAACACAAAAGTCACATAATAAAGTCCACTTGAACTTAAGTAACCACACTCGTATAACTCGATAAGTTTTTTTTTTCTAATTTATAAAAGTCATCATGTTTTTATTTATTACTTACCCGACTTATTAGTTCTCTACATTATCTTTAGTTATTTATTTATAATAATACTCCGACATTTATTGCACTATTCGCATAGTACAATAATTATCGTCACATTATTATAACGTCTACTCGTGATCGTTTTATTATTAATATACGCATTTATAATAATATATATACGTTTATCACGTCTATATACTTATATAAACGATTATATTACTAATAATATTATTACGAGTTTTATTATTAGCATTTGATTATAAATATTCATCGAGTCATATGTGTTGGTCACATGTCCGAGTCATCACTCTCGGCTCATTGTCCAAGTCCACGAATAAAATAACCAAGTCATAAATAAGTAATCCAACTCCGTCCAAATCAATACCCATAACACGTGCTACAACAATAGGGTCTGACTACGGCACCCGACTAACCTATCTCCGTCATTCTAAGTGACCTTCTCACAATCGGTCCCCATTTCACATTTCGACAACACAACTCCACAACATAAATCATGATGCCATTTCATTCTCGGCTCCAAAGTAACGACAATAAAATCAAAGGTACCAATAGTAATATACCTCAACAACAACAACAATGTCAACAATAACCATAACAACAACAGTGATATACAACAACAATAACCTGGAACAATAACAAGAAAACATCAAAATATATACGTGTTCCGGGTCGATTTTACCAAGTCAAACCCGTGCCGAGAGACCCACTTGGGTCTCGGCTACACCACGAGTCAAGGTGACTCAAACCCAAGACCACCTTAGTCTCGGCTTAGGCTCATCCGAGCACACAAAAACAGCCCATACGGACCCTTTGGGTCGCGGCAACACAAGAGTAACAACAAGCATCCATTGTTACCAAAAATCAAGCCAAAACCAAACTCCATGTAAACAACTACTCTCGCTACCATGACTACGAGATTAAAACCATAAAGAAAACCACATGGGCTCAAAATAACACCAAGCCGAGAGCCATAGCTCTCGGTTTCATCTCGACCTCCAAAGGAAACACCAAACCCGGATACCAAACTCATTTCTATATCAAAAATATTGATTCCCCATCATTTTTAATCAAGATTTCATCAAAACCCATTAAATTAATCCATGTTTCCACGGATTTAAATTCACATCATGGCACCCATGATACCAAACTGATGCTACCTACCTTTTTATGCTTCCAAACTTGTGAATCTTTAAAAATCAGGTAATATTAATGGTGGTGATGGTGTGTACGGCGGCGGGGGTTTACCCAACGAGGTGATAGGGGTGTTTGCGTGCGCGTGGTACATACCAAAAGAAGGAGAATAAGGTGAGGGTTAAGGTGGTGGTGGTGGTGTGGTCGTGGGAGTGGCGGTGTGGTGGTGGCTGCCGGAATAAGAGGGCTGCGGCTAGGGTTTTAAGATGAGGGGGAGAGAGAGATAATAAAGAAGAAGATGAGGTTTGTTTGTGTGTTGTGTGAAAACCAGGAAACACAAGGACGATTTGTAGTCCCTCTTTTTATCATACTTATTTTCTTTCTTTCTTTCTTAGTAACAATAATAATAATAATGGGGTAAAGGATAATTGGCTAGTCAAATAAACGAAATGACCAAACCCGAAAACCTTTTTAAAATATCTCAACATTCTCGAACCAAACTCGTTTCCAATAATCAAAATTTCAAGATACGTTCCATAAATATATAACCCAATTCGTAAATTCAAAATATTAAATTTTGTTAGGTTATCCTAGTGCCGGAATCAACGTAGTGCCTAATAGATATCTCCAATTAAATCACCACAGATATTCCAAATCAAAACAATAATTCAAATTCCATAAGTAACGTACGGTTTAAAAATCACATTCCAACGTTTACAAATCTCATCACGAATAAACTTTTCAAATATTCCAAAATCATTAATTTTAAAGTAATGCGGATTTGTAAATTATTTCCCTAAATTGCCAGTTGTCACACCTAGTGTTAGTACTTCTGATTTACCTTCCTGTCCTTGGAGATGTTATACTAGGTGGATGACTAAAGAGAAAACTTTTCAAATACAGACATTAAATGATGAACATACATGTATTAGGAATTTCGAATTTGGTTCATTGGTCAACTTTAAGTGGATAGGAACAGTCTTTGGTGATAAGATTAGGGCTAACCCTGAGATTAAGTTGTCTGCTATAGCTGACCTAGTGATGAAGAAGTATAAATGTAAGGTAACCCTAAATCAGTGTACAAATGCAAAGAAGTTTGCTTTGACAGAGTATGTTTTGGGCAACATCTAATGCCTCATATCCACAACTCTTCAACAAGATAATTGACAAGATTAAAAGGGCTAACCCAAAGGCTCATCAGTTTCTTATGGATAAGAATCCAAAAACATGGTCAAGAGCCTTTTTTGAAGTTGGCATAGGATGTGAAGCTGTTGAGAATAGATTCAGTTGATGCTTTAATATTGTTATTCTAAATGTTGGGGACAAGCCATTGCTAAATATGCTTGAAGCTATTAGAGTCATAGCACTAGAGAGGATGCACAGAATGAGAGAAATCGATAAGAAATGGAACCCTGGAGTTCGTCCCAACATTCAAAAGAGATGGGAATGGCTGAAAGACCAACAAAGGTATGTTTCCTTTAAAAGTTAATGTTAATTATCTTATGAAACAGTTTGCATTGACATTAATAACTATGTTATATTGCAGGTTCTGGCATGTTATCCCTACTGGTGGGAATGTGTTTGAGGTGAGATCAGGGAGTGAGGCATTCACAGTTGATGAACCAAAGAAATCTTGCACCTGTAGAATGTGGCAGTTATCTGGTATACCTTGTGTACATGCAACAAAGGTAATATTCTATATAAACAAGGTACTTGAGAGTATGTTCCATCTTGGTTTGAAACAGACATGTATTATGTGACATATCACCATTATATGAAACCAGTTGGTGGTATTGATTTCTGGCTTGATCAAAGTATGTACTCAGTTGTTTTACCTCCTAAACCCAAAAAATGACTGGTAGGTCAAGTACAGTTGGTGGATCAAAGAAGAAGACTTGTGGCTCAAGTGGGTCAAATAGGAAGAGCTTGAAAAGAGGTTGCACATCAGCTTATGCAAGATGGTTTGGTGAGCAACAAGATGAAGTGGATGCTGGTCAAAGTGAGCAACTAAATGACCAAGGTGAAACTGAGCAGCAAAACGAATTTCAAACAGAGATTGATTTGATAGCTACTCAAGTTGAAAACATGCAGGCAAAAGAAGATCAAACTCAAGAGCAACATCAACAAGTTGAACATGAAGTACAGATGCAAGATCCAGTAGTACAGGTAAGATTGAGGAGGCCTAGTGAAAGAATCATCAAAAAGAAGTTGGCTAAACAGTCGAATGGCCAGGGCAGCACTCTAGAGTCTGCACTGGATCTAGATGATGCTTGAACAACCCTAATTTCATGTGCCCATTTTGTACATCCTGTTAGGGCAACTAATGTAAACTTTGATACCTAATCTTGGGTCTGTAATATGACTAGAACAACTACTCTTTAGCAGCAACTAATGTTTTTAGTTTATGTAATGACCATCAAATAATAGCCCATTTTGTACATCATACGTGGCACTTTTGATGGTCATTGTTAAATTGTTATGTTCAATGAAATATGCAGTATGCTATTTTCTTCAATTTGTGCAATCTGTTAAGTTCATATTACATTTCATAGTTTATTACATTATGTTGTATTTCTCACTTGGTCAAATGCAGTCAAATTTCATATGTAAGGTTGGTAGTATATCACTGTTTTTTTCTCACTTCACATGCAACAAGCATCTTACTATTCTGCATGTGAGTATTTGCAAGAATCTTAGCCAGCACATTTCTAGCATAGCCTGCAAAAGGCTTAACACTTGCACTATATAAGAAACCGACATTCATCAAACATCCATAACTAACCAACAACTGAAAAAATGGCTTCCAAAAAGAATCAAGGTATTCAACATTCATTTTCATCTCAATTTCATCAGTAACCTTATGTGTTTTTTATCAATTTTGTGCAGAAATCATTGCCATTTCCAGTGACAGTTCTGAAGCAACCATGGATGCAGAGCCATTAACATAGGAGGATTATTTTTCAAAGGATTATTTTGTGACTTCAAAGAAGGTGGAAACTAGCACTAATATGACAAACAAACATGACGCAAAGATGGCTTTTGATGCAAGGGTTAAGGTACTAGGGCTGCCAAATGAGAAAACTTGTGAAGATATTGGTATCAAATCATTTGTCATCAAAAATCCCAAAGATCCAAAAGGAAAAGGGAAAAAAGATGGTTTAAAAGCATGTTTCATGTACTAATGCTTTTGGTTACAAGCTATGTATGTATGTTTCTGGTTAAGTGTATAACTTAAACCAGCCTAGAATGAAACCCTTGTAACCCTATTATGAATGAAATGTTAATTTCTCAAAAATGTTGTCTTATGTAACATTGTAGTCTTTCTCATATGTGTTCAAGCTTATGCCATTTCATTTGAAATATCTTATACCACTTCAGTAACTTTGTAAACCCAACACATATCAAAGAGTTCATAAATACACTAACTTAACATTAACATTTGAAAACATTACATTAAACATTACCTTCATATCATCTACCAACTTCATCTAATCATTACATCACTTGGATAGTGTCATACCAAACCCAACACATATCAAACACAAAAATCCTAACATGATCATAAACAACCTATCATACAATTCCAACTTTGACTTTCTAGCCTTCAACTCATCTTCCAATCTTGACTTTGTAACCTTCAACTCATCTTCCAACCTTGACTTTTCCAAAGCAAGAGCCTCAATCATTGGTGCAGTATCCATTCCTCTCTGCCTTTGAAAGAACCCATATACCAAGTCTTTGTAGTATTAACTTGGAAGGTCATCATCGAGAAACTCATACACTCGACAATCGGAACATTTTACGTATCACTTTCCTAGATTCGTCCTTGTGGTTGAAGTTTGCACTCTTAATTGACGATTACACTTACAAAAGTGTTCAATCTTACCTCCAATTAAACGGGATTGAGCTGAAGACGAACTACTCATGATTTAGGGTTCTTGTTTTTTTTTTATTATTTTGACCGTTTGGGGAAAATGGGGAAAGAGGGAAAGTGTTGTGGTGGATAAATATGGTGGGGGGGGGGGGGTGGGGGGGGGGGGGTATTGATACTAAATAAAAGTGATAAACCATACCTCCAATTAATAACGATTGGCAAAACAGACCCAAAAGTGAGAAAAAATGGTTAACTTAAAAAGATAACGGGATTAGTGTAATTAAGTAGTGTCACATCATAACACACCCGTTATATGGTTACAATAGGAAGATTATGAAAGTATTTGCATACTTTAGAGGGAAAAAAGTTAGATGTATACAAAAGAAAAATGCGGTAAGTTGGATGCCTTTTTAGACCATTTTCCCTGTTCAAAACTCAAAACCTTATGACTATCTTGAAAGAGTTAAAGTAGCCACATGTAGTTGATCTTGATATCATCCAAACATAGAGCTAAGGGAAACTGAGGAGACGTGATATTGGTTAAAGAAACTCAACATATAAAAGACATATTCATTCAAAAAATGTTGATTGTCTTAAGGAAGCTTGTAACTTGTGCATATTGTGTAGTGTTCCAACAAAACTTTGTGTGAATCTTACATTTAAATGGCAACGTAAACCCAATAAAGATGTCGACTTCTTGTCTATTACTGTACTGTAGTATCTAATTATGGCAACAACACAAAAACAACTTATATTAAAACTCTTTAGCTTGAAGTATTAGAACGCCATGTGTAGTAAACTAGTAACACTACTGTCAGAAAACGGTGTTGCCCCATCAGCATAGCACCAACAATAACAATGAAAGTTGGACCACTAAAACACACCCGAATACACACACAATCACAGTGTTTTCCCATCAATGCTGAAGGTACCGAAATGGGTATATAACACCAATGTGGTCATAACATCGGGACTATAACATTGTTATACCCCGAGCTCGTATAAGCTAATTAGGTGGAAACATTTAGTGGTGAATCATGGTACAACAATATCCATGTAGTCCATTACAGAAACATATTCATATATGCTGCATGACTGCATGCGTTTAGTCTGTCAACTGACACATTTAAGTTGGAACACGATTTACAGCTTCATATTATGTGTTTTATTACAAAATCATATACAGTTAATGAATGCTCTTGGTATACAATATTTAGGCTTGATAATGATATGGTTCATTGCCATGTTCGTACTTTAGAATTTGTTCATATATGTAACGACATGGAACAAGCGGTGACAATGAGCTTATGATGCTTCCCATACCTTGTAATCTTTGCCTTGAACAGCTAATGACCATTTCTGGTATCCACTTTGGGGTTCGTAATGGCCCGGGCCAATCTTCATAGCCACCTTGTCATCAATAATGGCTGCATAAACATCTCTCTCCACCTTTGTGATTTTAACCTACACATCACACGACACGCAAGAGATAGTGTGTTTGTTTTAGTTTGTATAATGAAATAGTACTCCATTACTTATAACTATCTTTATGGTACTTACTGTACTCCTGCATTGTATCTTATTGCGGTTCCTGAGTGATATAAGTGCAGAAATTTCAGGCTTGTAGCGAGAGAACATGTGATCATAGAAAACTGATGGTGTCCCAGGATGAGTCAGTATGTAAGCATATCCTTGCATCTCTTTTCCACCAGGAAATCTCCAGTGACCCTTTTTATAACCAACTTGATAAGTGTCTTAACACACACGTACACAAAAATATACACTAATAGGAGATAAGTCAATACCTGTGTAGAACCAGTGTCGTGATTTTCGATAAAGGTGACAGCACGAGAGGGCCACCAGCCAACAACGCCTGGAGGTTTTCCCTTTGAATCACTTAATCTCCAGTATTCACATCTTTCAATTGCCTATATTATTTATATATAGAAAAAAATATTAAACAAAATCTCACCGATCCAAAATCATATAAGTTGTTGTGAATACATACAGAATGAAGAATTCCTTTTGTTGTGACATCAAATGCTCCAGCAGTTCCATTGGTGTCATTTATCCAGTCAATAATCCTTTGGCGATGAGCATCTTGATTGTGATCCATCTCACCATAGGTATAACTTAAAGAATCCCAATATTCGCCCACAGAAAAATACGGCTCACTTGCCTCAATGTATTCCTTTACATAACCACCCCAAAACCCGCGTACATAATCCAGTCTCCATCCATCATACCCAATCTCTTTCCTGCAAGATTACAACACTTTACAACAAATGGATAAAGCAACAAATTTAAATAAGGTGAATGACTAACCTAAGCCAACGTAACCATTCACAAAGATCTTTTCTCACAAAGTCTTGTGAATGATCAATGTTTGGGGCAGCATGGAAATTATCCCCACTACTCTTATTTCCCCGCCCCTACAATAATAACGGAAGACAGTTACAGAATGCTTTATAGCATCACAAGCAAAAGAAATAAGTTAAGCACGTTCATACCTGAAAATGGGGATCGTCCCCAACAACTGCACGATCATCCCAGTTCAATAGACCACCAAAAATGTTCCAAATACCATTTTGATTCTGAAAATGTGCACAACGATGATTTATGACAGCATCTCCAAGGACTCTGATACCAACTTTGTGGAATTTTTTCACAAGGGACTTCAACTCATCAATGCTTCCATACTTGGAGTTCAAATTATATAGATCCCTTGGCATGTATCCTTCGGGTGAGATGGATTCAGTTGGTGGGGGTAACCAAACAACAGTGAAACCAAGTGACGCTAGCTCATCAACTTTTTCTTCTAGTTCAACATACCATCTTCCAGACTTATTAGATTCCCAATTGAACCCTTGGAATAATATTTCAAAACCTGAACCAGTTGCTGAGCTTATTTTTACAGCAGGCTCAATATCCTCCTCGATGATTTCTGGTGAAGTTTGAACTGGGCTTCTGAAAATACCGTACGCTTCTGCTGCTAACTTTTCAATTTCTTGAAGAATCATTTCTTGTGCTTCTTTACTCTTTGTTTTCCGGCTCCCTTCTGAAGATATCCCACTTACCAAATGTCTAATTTCATCGATGATTTCATCAGTATACGCAGAAACTTCCACATCTTCCTCAGATACTGCCGAAGGAAGTTCTACTTTCTGGATGACGCTTGGTTTTGGAACAGGTATGTAGAAATCATTACCCATATAATTAATCCATGTGTTATCCTCAAGTTTCAAAACAAAAACAAAGCCATAAATTCCTTCATCTAATGGAAATACACCGAAGGAGCCATTTCCACCATTTTGCTGCAATAGAGTACGCAAAGCTTTGTTCTTATATACGTTTGTATTAGCAGGATATGGTTCAGAGGGAATTTCCCACTTCTTACTCTCATCCTTGCAGACTCCCCAATGGACAATAATGTCACCAGGAATATCAGTTTCTATATGCACCAGATGATTTGATGTTTCTGTAGATTTCTTCATGTAAACATTCATAGAATTTTGAACCGAAGTTTCCTTTACAATTGAGTGTTCTTCATGGTAACTTTGAAGGGTGATCTTTTGCTGAACAGATTCCTTCAAATTACCATTTTTATCATCATCATTGGATTTTGTGTCGTTTGATCGGACCAACGTGTTGGAGAACTGCCCTGAAATCCCTCATTCAGAAAAAATAGACAAGTAGATACTTAAGTATTGCTCTTTTGTTAAATCATAAATATTGACATATTACAAAAAATAGTGTCATCCAACCTGGCCATATGGCAAAGCCCGGTTTAATTCCTACAGTATTGTCATCATCATTGGAGAAATTGACAAGTGGCACCTTAAAGTCTCTTCCTCTGTACTGATACCAAGATCCAGTTTCCTCGTCCTAAATCATAGAAAGTTTATCGAGTGTAAAGCGCCAGAATTACAAAGACAAATTAGGATCCTTAACCACTAAAAAACTTCCGCCAATACCTTTAAGACAAAATTTATAGCTGCAATTGAACTTGCAGTGTTAAAATCAATCTTCACTTCATAAACTGAATCTGCCTCTGTCTCTGCTGATGATTTTTTCAAAGGGGTCTCAACTGCGTAGTCCTGAAAGACTTGGGTACAAAATATTGAGCACTCCTCTCAAAAGCATTAAAGTACATTTTCACATAATATAATTGACCAAATTTTATACCTTTATGGTAATAGAGTCCGGGGGTCTCATCTCGACAGGAGGCAGATCCCATTCACTACAGGTATTGTGCAACAAATAATAAAAATAATATATTCTGATTCATATGACAATAGCATATATTAATCAAAACTATAAATGAGGTCAAAATTGATGAAATAACATGTCTGTCAGTCATGAAGAACATAATTGAACATTTTTACATATACAAACATGTAAAGTGGCGTTATAAGGTTGTTCAAAGTATTGAAAGATATACAAGATTGTGAAAAGTGTGACTAGATGGTCACCAAACCTGCCAATGTCGTTGACATAATTAACACCCCAATGAAGAACCCATTTACCAGGAAGGTTACATCCTATAGTTAGCTGCCAATTATCGTCATCCTTACCACTATCTAATCTGATTAATATCTTTCCCTCCACCTGTCAGTGATGCGGAACCATTAACACCCCAGCAAAACTATTCATACAGCAAACTGGGTACAGAAAGCAATACAACAAGAGCACCAGATATTGGACTTATGATTGATGTTAAATCAACTAATAAACAGATAGTAACATAGGCCTAATCAATTGCCGGAGGTCTTTCTGGAAGCAGTCCCTTTACCCTCGGGTAGGGGTGTGACTGTCTACATCTCACCTCCCCCATACCTCGCTCGGGCGGGATTGGGTATTGTTGTTGTTGTTGTGAACATAGGCCCAATCAAGAGGACCTTGTGTTTCCATGTCCTTTAAGATATGGCCTTTTCTTTGTTTTCTTATGAACTCTGCAACTTCTGGCCTATATGCTATTATTACGCTTCATCTGTATTTTTTTAAGAACAATATTATATTGGGAATTAACTCGACACGACGAAGAGAAGATGAGAAACTGAATTACATACACCAAGTACAATTTCCTGAAGCTAAAACATAAGATGGATCATAGATCTTAACAACCCGGAGCAATTACATACCATATCCCTGAATTTAGCTACCTCCAGAATGAATGGGCATCTATTGCAGATACTTACCATACCCCTCAATAACAACATAATTTCATTTTAGTCCAATATGATTAATGTACTTGTTTATTGCACACATAGATTAATCTTTCAAGTTATGTGCTATTATAAAACATGCTAAAAAATGATCCAGAAATATATTGATAAGGGTCTTAAAATGATCCACTTTGGGGTTACATTGCTTTGAGGAAGGTAACTTAATTTACACATAATTGCAACAACCACGTACCATTGAAACATAATTGTGAAGTAATTGAACCAACTACATATAGCTACTTGACTTGAAGTCTTTTGCCAAGTAAACCTTAACCATAAGATCCTTGAAACACTAAACGATTGACCGATATGTTTCTTGTTGGTTTGTCGGGACATAACTGCTTAGCTGGCCTGGAATCTTATATCAACTAGAAACTTGCACTAGACACCAAATATATATATGACAGAGAGCAAACCAAAACACAAACTACCAAAAGAAAATTGCAAATTAATCCCTAAACTAGGAATTTGTCTTTCGCATCCGCAAGGCCAATGTTTCATATATTCATCAAGTCATATCAATTCTGAACTTACCTAAACTACTTTTTAACCAATTATACATTGCACAAGTTTCAACTACTTAATCTATTATCCTACAACTTAGGTTTCCTCTTAACTAATCAAAACACACAAATTAACAAACACAGACACACTTGGGTAGGAAAAAACCTTTTCAATACGTTGCAATGGAAATGTTTCTTGAAAGATGACGTCACCCGATACCGCGGTATCCAGCACAGCCATATCCGATGTAGAGGCATTAGCAGTGGCTCCAAAGGTTGTTTTCATACCCCTAGAATCAACATATGGTCTGAAATAACTGGTTTTGGCGCCATTTTTGAGCAAACAGCTCACTTTCTTACTATAATTTAGTGAAGATTGTTTGTATTTAGTGGAAATAATGGGGATTTTATGGGATTCTAAGCGGCTAGAATGGTAGATATGAGTTCCAACAGGAACAGTTGTCATGTTTGAAAGATGAGAGAGAGAATGAATGATGCAGTTTGAGTTGAGTTTGTGTTTCTGTTAATATTGGTTGCAAGTTTTCAACTCCTATAGTATTTACACTATGCACCTTCAAGGTTTTTAGTTTATTTCTTTAAGAGCACAAAATAAAATATCGAAAGTGATAGTGGTATGTTACTATGTTGTTCTCAAAGTTTAAAGAAGATATGTTTGCAAATCTTTCTAATCCCTAATATTTCATCAACATCTCTAAATCCACGTAGCCAAGTATGAAATAACATCAAAATCCAGTAAGTATTAATGTTACAAATGGTTGTATCACTAGTTCTCATCGAAGAACCATCGTTAAACGAATTCTGCTGTTTGCTAAATGGGTATTGTTAAAGTAAAACCTTGCATAAGATCCTTTGGATGGGCGTAGATTCCTACACACAAGAAACACACGTTAGACTCGCCTTGGGGTTATCCCAAGACCAACATCCGATGTGAGAGTAAGTATGTGATAAGACGAAGGATAGGGGAATTAATGAGAGTAAATGCAGTATGCGTGTGTTAGTTGCATATCATAAATGAGGTGGGGGTATTTATACTACCCACACCTCGTTACCTGTAGTGCCTAGGGACCAAGCAAGCCGAGCTAGGTCTAGTCTTGTGAGTAGGTGTCAGATTCCGTACAAGACATGATCCTAGGAAATCCGCGTTGGCGGCACAGCAGTGGTTCGTACTTTTATCCACGAGGTAACAGATGGTTCCTTCTTCATTAAGGGTGTCTTTACTGTCTTCGGCATAGACCCTTCGGTTCACGGTATCCGGAGGTGTATGTTGGTCTGGACAGACATGGCGTCCGGACACATACGCCAACAGGTATCGTTGTTTTACAAACACATATTCATCATTTACGACCACATGATTTCACTAACTTTATAATCATCAGTTTACATTTAAAACACCAATGACAAGAAAATGAGATCGAATGTTGCGTCAATTTTCAAAATAAACTCCTATTGCAACTTAAACTATATGCATCAAGAAAATACCCTTTGCATTGTCATACGACTCATATCAAAGAATTAAGCGGGTAGCGTTATTCTCAATAAAATCAATATATTGGAATTACTTGTGAATTGATGATTGTAATTCTCTCCATGTGTGGTGATAGTGTTGTAAAAAAGTGTTGCCACATCCGCAGAACACCAAACAACATTTTACCTGCATTCGTAAGACCACTCAAACATACCCAATATACACACACTCACAGCATTTCCCCATCAACACCGAAGGTATACACCAAAAATGGGGTATGGTATAACACCAATGTGGTCGCCGGGGCTATAATGTTGTTATACCCCGAGCTCTTATAAGGTGGAAACATTTAGTGGTAAATCCTTCTAGAACAACATTATCCTTGTAGTCAATTACAGAAACATATTCATGAATAAGCATGACTGCATGAGCATAGTCTCTGTCAATTGACACAAATAAGTTGGAAAATGATTTACAGCTTCATCTTATTTGTTTTATTACAAAATCATATACAGTTAACGCTCTTGGTAAACAATATTTCAACTTGCTAATGATATAGTCCATTGCCATGTTCATACTTGAAAATGTGTTCACTGACGATATGAAACAAGCGGTGACAATGAACTTATGACGCTTCCCATACTTTGTAATCATTGCCCTGAAGCGCTAATGACCAATTCTGGGACCCACTTTCGGGTTCATAATGGCCAGGTCCAATCTTCATAGCCACCTTGTCATTAATAATGGCTGCATAAACATCTCTTTCCGCCTTGGTGATTTTAACCTAAACATCACACGCACACAAGAGATATGGTGTATTGATCTAACTCTGTATGAATTAAATACTCGATAACTCATACTAAGTTTATAATACTTACTGTACTCCGGCATTGTATCTTGTTGCGGTTTCTGATTGATATAAGTGCAGAGATTTCATTCTTGTAGCGAGAGAACAAGTGATCATAGAAAACCGATGGTGTCCCAGGGTGAGTCAGGATGTAAGCATATCCTTGCATCTCCTTACCACCAGGAAATCTCCAGTGACCCTGTTAACAACCAACTCAATAAGTGTCTTAACATACACATACACACAAACACACCCCAAGAGGAAATAAGTCGATACCTGCGTAGAACCAGTGTCATGATTTTCGATAAAGGTGACAGCACGAGAGGGCCACCAGCCAACAACGCCTGGAGGTTTTCCATTTGAATCACATAATCTCCAGTATTCACATCTTTCAATTGCCTGTAATATAGAAAAAAATATGTAACAAAATCTCATGGATCTAAACTCACAGAACAATATCTTGGAAATACTTACAGAATGAAAAATTCCTTTTGTTGTTACATCAAAAGCTCCCGCGGTTCCATGGGTATCATTTATCCAGTCAACAATCCTTTGGCGATGAGCATCTTGATTGTGATCCATCTCACCGTACGTATAACTTAGAGAATCCCAATACTCGCCAACAGAAAAATACGGCTCACTTGCCTCCATGTATTCCTTTACATAACCACCCCAAAACCCGCGTACATAATCCAGCCTCCATCCATCATACCCAATCTCTTTCCTGCAAGATTACAACACTTGACAACAAATGCATAAAAGCAACATATATAAATAAGGTGAATGACTAACCTAAGCCAACGTAGCCATTCACAAAGATCTTTTCTCACAAAGTCTTGTGAATGATCAATATTTGGGGCAGCATGGAAATTATCTCCACTACTCTTATTTCCCCGCCCCTACAATAATATCGAAAGACAGTTACAGAATGCTTTATAATTATAACATCACCATCAAAAAAAAAGTTAATCATATTAATACCTGAAAATGGGGATCGTCACCAACAACTGCTCGGTCATCCCAATTCAATAGACCACCATAAATGTTCCAAATGCCATTTTTATTCTGATAATGTGCACAACGATGATTTATGACAGCATCCCCGAGGACTCTAATACCAACTTTATGGAATTTTTTCACAAGGGACTTCAACTCATCAATGCTTCCATACTTGGAGTTCAAATTATATAGATCCCTTGGCATGTATCCTTCGCGTGAGATGGATTCAGTTGGTGGAGGCAACCACACAATAGTGAAACCGAGTGATGCCAGCTCATCAACTTTTTCTTCTAGTTCAACATACCATCTTTCAGACTTATTAGACTCCCAATTGAACCCTTGGAATAATATTTCAAAACCTGAACCAGTTGCTGACCTTATAGCGGGTTCAGTTTCCTCCTCGATGATCTCTGGTGAAGTTTTAACTGAGCTTCTGAAGATACCGTACGCTTCTGCTGCTAACTTTTCGATTTCTTGAAGAATCATTTCTTGTGCTTCTTTACTTTTGGCTTTCTGCTTACCTTCTGTTGATATTTCACTTAGAAGATGTCGAATTTCATCGATGATGTCTTCAGTATATGGCGAACCTTCCACATCTTCTGAAGATGCTGGAGGAAGTTCTACTTTTTGGACGGTGTTTTCTTTTGGAATAGGTATGTAAAAATCATTCCCCATATAATTAATCCATGTGTTATCGTTAAGTTTTAGAACAAAAACAAAACCACAAGTTTCTATATCTAATGGGAATATTCCAAAGGAGCCGTTTTCGCCTTCCTTTTGCTGCAATTGAGTACGCAAAGCTTTGTTCTTAAATATGGATGTATTAACAGGAAATGGTTCAGAAGGAATTTCCCACTTCTTACTCTCGTCCTTGCAGACTCCCCAATGGACAATAACGTCCCCAGGAATATCGGTTTCTATATGCACAAGGTGATTGGAAGCTTCTGAAGATTTCTTCATGTAAACGTTCATTGAGTTTGTAACCGAAGTTTCTTTTACAATTGAGTGTTCTTCACAAAAACTTTCAAGGCTGATCTTCTGCTGAACAGATTCCTTCAAGTTACCGTTTTTATTTTCGTCTTCAGATTGTGTGTCTTTTGATTGGAACACCGTGCTGGAAAATTGCCCTGAAAGCCCTCTTTCAAAATGTTTGTTAGCCAACTTGTTCTAGTTTTTAAATTAAAAAAATGATGTATTATCATTCAACCTGGCCATATGGAAAATCCCGGTTTAACTCCTACAGTATCGTCATCATCGTTGGAAAAATTGACAAGTGGCACCTTAAAATCTCTCCCTCTGTACTGATACCAAGATCCAGTTTCCTCATCCTAAATCATTGGAAGTTAATTAATAGCAAAGATCAAAAAGTACAAATCAAATGAAGAACTATAACCAACAACCAATACCACAAAATAACCTCAGCTAGTACCTTTAGTACAAAATTTATAGTTGCAATTGAACTTTCAGTATTAAAATCAATCTTCACTTCGTAAACTGAATCTGCTTCTGTCGATGTTGATGATTTTGTCAAAGGGGTCTCAATTGCATAGTCCTGAAATATGCAGGTACACAATATTAAGCACTCCGCTAATAAAGTATTAAAGTCCACTTAAGCATAATAGAATTCGATCATCAAATTTAGTACCTTTATGGTAATAGAGTCTGGCGGTCTCATCTCGACAGGAGGCTGATCCCATTCACTACAGGTAATGAGTAACAAATAATGAGCATTACTATGAAGAGCATACTTGAATATATATACAAGTTCAAACATGCAAGTGGTGTTAGAAGTTTATTGAATGTATCGAAAGATATACACGAGTGCAAAATAGTGTGACTACATGGTCAAGCAAACCTGCCAATGTCGTTGACATAATTAACTCCCCAATGAAGAACCCATTTCCCTGGAAGGTTACATCCTATAGTTAGCTGCCAATTTTCATCATCCTTACCACTATCTAAGCTTAGCAATATCTTTCCCTCCACCTGTCATTGATGCAACCATTAGCACCCTAACAAAAACTAAGCATACAACAAAATTTGCATACAACATAAACACTTGATATTGGACATATGATTAATATTGCATCACGTATAAACACAAAGGAATATAGTCCTGATCAAGAACATCTTTGTGTTTCCAAGTCTATAAAAAACGGGTCAAATTAAACCGGGTCAACCCGCCGTCCTAGGTCAACCCGGTTTTCGATGTGTGTTAATAGTTTCCTTTTGAAACATACGTGTATTAATAGTTGAAATTGCTCATAATTAATTGTTTCAACATTTCATTTTTAATTTTTTCAACTTTTCACTTGTGGTGGTGTAATCCGCATAACCGGTCCTGATGTCTAAAGTAACATGCCAAAAGATCCGTGTAGAACTAATTTTTACCATATAACCAAATAACCAATCAAGCAATCTTAGCCATTAATTTTTTTATCAAATTAAAAAAAAAAAAAAAAAAAAAAAAAAAAAAAAAAAAAAACTTTCACCATTTTTTTAAAAGTAAATATCTCGCAAACCGTAAATCGTTACGCGAAAAAAAAAATCGCGACGAGAATTAAATTATCTTTCTATAGATATGCATTGTTATATACTTTCGACGAACTTTTTTTTTTCGACGAACTTTTTTCTTTCAAAATTTCCGCCCAAAAAAATCATATATGATTTGTAAAAATCATATGTGATTCGTTAAAATCAAATCATATGTGATTTTTACGAATCATATATGATTTTTACAAATCATATATGATTCGTAAGAATCATATGTGATTTGAAAAAATCAAATCATATGTGATTTTTACGAATCATATATGATTTTTCTTGGCGGAAATTTTAAAAAAAAAATTCGTCGAAAAAAAAATTCATCAAAAGTATATAACAATGCATATCTATAGAAAGATGATTTAATTCTCGTCGTGATGGTTTTTTTTTTTTTTTTTTTTTTTTTTGTAGCTTGAAGATTTACCGTTTGCAAGATATGTTGTTTTTTAAAAAAAAATTGTAAAATAAAAATGGGTGGCTATGATTGGTTCATTGGTTCTATGGCAAATATAAGTTCTATATTGATATAAGATTGGGGTAGGTTTGACATTGGTGATGTTTGAGTGGAATTATGTTTAGAATGGAAAGTGGTAAGTTCTGAGAATGTCCCTTGCTGTTGTAAGGGGTGTTTGGTTCTTTGGATAACAGTGGATATTGTCATTGTATTTCACTGTTCTATTAATCAGGCCATTACAATGGTGTAATACCTTGTATCTTGGAGTTCTAATTAGTATGGTTGTGCCTATGTTAACCTTTTGATTGTTCAATTTGGCCTTGGAGGAAATTGGACATTGAATTGGTTAAGTAGGAGGCCTAAATAGTATGAATGTACCATAAAGAAGGGTTCCCTTTGTGTAGGGTAAATGGTCTTGGAGGATGGTGTATGATGAGAGGAATACAGATGTGTGAAAGATAAACCTTCTCGGTCCTCTCAATACATCATCACAGGAGGAATGGTTGGCATCATTGAGGGTGTGTGTTTCCAAACAATTGAAGCCTTCCTATGAGAGGGAAATGTAGGTTGTTTGGAAGAGCCCCTCCATGGATGGGTATAGGTTCCTAGTGATGCCACCATCCATTTTTACCTTGTTTACTGTGGTGGCAGGTTGAATAGCTAGGTAGAATGGATTGGTGGAAATGTAGCTAGATGGTTGGTGCTTGGAAAGGTGAATATTCTAGGGATGAAAGCATTTGGCTGATTAGTGAATGCTAAAGTTGAAGTATTCTAATGACTTGCTCTGTTTTTTTGATGTAAAAAAAAAAAAAAAAAAAAAAAAAAAAAAAAAAAAGGATCTATATTGATCTCATCTAAAAGTAACATAACTTACTGTAAAATGTGAAAAGGGTTTTGCTGACATGTTAAAGAAAAAGGAAAATTTTACAAAAAATTTTATCTTCTTCTTTTTGCCTCATTTCCTAAAGTCATCAGATAAAAAGTTAAAATACATCAATACGTAAGACAACTTTACCGGTTATGTTGATTACGGATTGAAAAAATAGGAAAGTGATAACTACTTTGAACCACTGAAAAAAAAAAAAAAAAAAATCTCTAACTTAAATGGTCCACTGTAAAATGTAGAGTACAATGCTATTTCATGACATTAAACCATTCGATCATATATTAACTAAAACTTATACTAGACCCCAAACATATATATAGTCCTCAAGACAGCTCAGCAAACCATAAAAAAGGCTACCAACTAAAAGAATACACAATTGAGTTGGAAAGAACCTTTTCAATGCGTTGCAAAGGATATGTTTCTTGAAAGATGACGTCATCAGATACAACGGTATCCAGCACAGCCATATCCGATGTAGAGGCATTAGCAGTAGCTCCAAAGATTGTTTTCATACTCCTAGGATCAAAATAAGGTCTGAAATAACTGGTTTTGGCGCCATTTTTAAGCATGCAACTCACTTTCTTACTATAATTCAATGAAGATTGTTTGTATTTAGTGGGAATAATGGGGATTTTATGGGATTCTAAGCGGCAAGAATGGTAAATATGAGTTCCAACAGGAACAGTTGTCATGTTTGAAAGATGAGAGAGAGAGAATGAATGAAAAAGTTTGTGTTGCACTTGCAGGTGTGGTTTAGTTTCTGTTTATATATTGGTTCTGCTTTTTTTTATTTACACTATACACCTCCATGTTTTTTAACATACTTAAGTATACCCCTTTTAAAATATCAACGTATGATCTAGTAGCAAAGAGCGTTCGGTATAGTCACGCACTCGCGCCCAATGGCGGAGCTAGAAAAAGTTTCTTGGGAGGACCGGAATAATTTTTTTCCGGAAGAATATTACTCCCTCCGTCTCAAAATATAAGTCCATTTTTTATTTTTCAAAGTCTTCTTTTCCCGACTTTGACCTTAATTATTTTTTTTCTTGTTATATAACACTTGATAAAAAGTATACCAATGAAAATGTATTTAAAACATAAATTCATTTATATATTTTGCGTGAAGTATTCGAAAAAAATAATTAATGTCAAAGTCGGAATAAAAAGACTTTGAAAAAGTAAAAATGTATTTATATTTTGGGAACGGAGGTAGTAGATGGGAGGGCCGATATGAAAAAAAAATTTAACACATGAAATCAAAAAATACATTAACAGGCTTAGGCCTAGGGGGCCGGGACCTTTCCCGGTCCTTTAATAGCTCCGCCCATAGTCACGCCCTAATGTGCCTGTGGACTTTGATTTGACGCAGCCAGTCACCCGTCACGTTAACCAACACCCCCCACCCACGCCAAGTCAAACGGCAAATATTTGGTGGACGTGAAAACAAAAGAGGGAAAAAAAGCGCCGTTTCAAAAGTCAATCTTTTATAAAATTAAAACTAGCAGGGTACCCGCTCGTTGTAGCGGCGGGTACCCTAAAATAAAATTTTCCAGTGAATCATTTATTTTAGTTTATTATGTTCTTTTTGACACTAAATTTACGGATATCAAAAATTTCATGTAACGTATTTCAACTCGTTAACTAAGAAATTTATTTCGTCGTCTTTTTTAAAGCAATTCGTATAACATGAATCTGTTTGGCCCGTAACCGTTTAACCCGTGCCGGTTCGAGCTCGAGCCGCTTTAGCCCATTGCCCGTTCGGGCTTCAATATTTGTATAATTTTATTATTTGTATTAGTGATATTTAATGCAGGAATTGTATTTAAGTTGGTTGTACAATATCATTGATAATTTATATTTCTTATGTAAGGGGTATTTTAATAACTACATTAATTATATTTATTAACTAGTTAATTTATGAATATAATTGTGCAAAAGTAAATTGTACATTTTGTTTTAGTATTTGTATTCATTTAAAAATCTGGACTAAATTATTGTTCATTTAAAACTAAAATAAATAGTGTTTTTGTGTTTTAAAGTGTTGTACACTATGCGTTAAAAGTTGTACGTCTTAAAATTAAAAGAGATAGTCATTCATGCTTTATATATAGTATAGATTAAACCCCGCTTTCTACACTATATATATCCTAATACATTTTTTTTACACACATTACTTCCAATATCACTTTCATTTACACAAAAACTAAAACAAAAAAAACGTCTCAACAATCAAATTATCCGTTTCTTAAATCTCTTCTCGGTATGTCGTGAAAATCATCTTCGTCAAACTCTGCTACACCTTCGTCACAAAACTCAATATCTTCATCGCAATAACCTTATTTTCCTCCGTATGGTACCCAATATAATATGCCTACATACACACCGGAACAACTACATCAGCATCAAATGTATCAATAACACCAACTACTCAACACACAATTTCAAAATCCAAAAAAAAAACCACCCTAATTATATCAATCACAACAAACACAACCACCACGCACAAGAACTACAACCACCACAACAACCACAACCATCACCACAAGAAACCCGTGAACAAAAGTCACGAAGGGGAGGAAACGACCCGCATAAAAACAACGACAACCACGGTGGGCGTGGACGATGACTAGGTGGCACCGACACGGTTTGTCCAACGTTGGATGACGGAAGAGGAAAAATTGTTTGCCAAGTGTTGGGTCCCCAATTTCGAGAATAACAAGATCAGATCCGACCAATCAGACGACTCGTTCATGTGGCAAGTTACGAACAAGTTCAACAAAACTTCAAAACTTCATCATACCAAGGATATGAAAACAGGGAAGTGGGCTACGTTGAATGGTCATTGCCAATTTCAACGCTATCTTCAAACGTTTGGGAAAAAGCGGAGAAAGCGAGGTTGATCTTTTGGAACTTGTTAGGCAAGCATATCATGAAGAGTCAAAAGGCAGGACAAAAAAAGTTTACTCAAGATCACGCGTGGCGTATCTTGAAAACACGCGCCAAATGGGATGCAGTCGAACCGATTGATTCAGCTGATCTCAACGGGCATGCCAAACTATGCGGCGATGATGCAAGACCACGTCCCCTCGGCAAACCTCATCCCGCAGAAAAAACAGAAACCACGTCGAGCACCGCAGGAAGTCACTCGCAAGATTCTTTATCGGAGTCTTTTCATGCGGAGTTTAAACACAAACGAGAAGCCGCCGAATTGACGTACGAGGTGAAGAAGGAGGAAGACCGGGCACTAATAAAGTGTAAAGAATTGAACTTTCTCACGATTAGCATCGACGATTTGTCGGATGACCAAGCTTTCCTCATCAACATGCAAAAAAATATATAATAATGAAAAAATATCGAAGCAACTAGTCGTCTACGTTATATTTTTTCTTTTAATTCTAGTATATTTTTTTCGTGTTTTTAATTTGTTATTGTAGTTTGTATTTTAATTTAATGAATAAAAAAATAGTTTGTTTGAAAAATGAAAAAGAAAATAAAATGATAGGTAATGCCCCAAATGAAAGGGTGTTATGAGTTATGAGGTATTGTAATGTGTGAGTGTTTAAAATGGGAATGTTGAGCTAGCACCAAAAACTTGTATTTGGCATGCTATGGCCCGACGCTCTAAGGTACTTTCGTGATCTCCTCACAACATGTCAAGGATTTAAATCATATTAGACGCACATTCGAGGTGGCGAGAGTAGGATCGAAGATGTTCACGAGATATTCCAGTTAAGCCACATACATCTAAGATAAAGACTCGTATTATCTGAGTAACCTAAACAGGTTGAACCTCATTTTTTTTTAACCTGTTTCAAGTGTAAACCTTTTAGAGCATAAAAAGTGATGCCGAAATTTGATCTCACACATTGCCTCTTGTACAAAGAAAGAACTAAAAATTTCAAAGCTTTCCGTTGAAAAAAAAAATAATAAAAAAATAAACAAATAAAATAGAGCTAACATTTACAATTGTTAACCATGTTGCTTTGTTTTACGACATTAGCAAAAAGATCATATTTTGAATGACATGTCAAAGTTAAAATTAAACCAAAATTTAGGTAATATTAAATGAGATTATTTTTATAAAAAACGTTTTTAAAAAAATGGATTTTGTGTATTATATAGTCAATGGATAATTATGATTGGTTGATAATTCTGTAAAAAGTGTGTATAATCTTAAAAGACATGATAGCACACCAAATGATTGATTGTAATTAAATAATTTAAGTTCTTAAAATGAATTATACTAAACTGTTAGGAAAACCTAACAGAAATAATCAAGTACTTAGAGATTTTTTTTTAATGTAATAATAACATTGTTATTATTATTAAAATAATTATAATATTAAAAACCTCGTGTCTAAATATACAAATCATAGTATTGAGCGTATCATACGTGAAACTTTATAGTATTCTTTCCGTTTCAAAATTATTGTCATGAGACAAAAATCACATATTTTAATAAAATTGATGTCATTTTAATTTTCAATCACTAAAATAGAATATCCTTTCATTAAATTATCTAGTTTTTATTTAAAAAAATAGATAATTATTTTGAGAAATACATAAAAGAAATATGAACAATAAATATGAGACAGAAGAAGTATATCACAAAACTTAAACATCAACGAGGTTTGAAGTGTGCAAATAACTAGGCGAAATTGAACTTTAAATTTTTGTGATTTTGAGCATACTATAGGGATTATTTGTGTAACTTTCTCTATATTCCAACTCAGCAACTAAAAATGGTACAAAAAAATATGTCAGATATTACTGACACATTATATTTGTGGTTCATATGGATATGTCCAACTCCATGTCGACGGCCTTTAATTAGATTTTTTTTTTTTTTTTTTTTTTTTTTTGAACGAACCTTTTAGATTGATCAAATTATTTTTAGCAGTCACGGCGCTTTATTTTTCAGTTCAACATTTTTTTCTTTCCGGACTTTCTCTTACTTTTCACATGTGATACTCACCAGTCACCACTCTATCAACTTTGATTTGAAATAACCAATTTTATACAATACATCACACAAAATACTTTACACACTCGCAAACCAAATACTCCTTAATTAATAATAAAAACATTAATAAAGCCCTCAATGAAAGTTTCAACCCACAAGGGTTCGAATCTGGAGAAGGCAGGGTTTACTTCAATTTAAGTGTCGTGCCTTCGGGCGGCTTAAGTTGAAGGTTTTCCCCCCATCGGGTTTCAAATTGGACTTGGATTTCCCCAATGAAAGTCAATTTTCAAAAAAAATAAAGCCCACATTTGCAAGTTTTCATATAAGACCACTCCGGCAGTCACATCAATTTACTATCCACCCCAATTTTCTCTTTCCCTTCACTTTTAGTCATAATTCAACTACATTTCATTAAAATACCCACTTTTATACAACATACGTCATTAAATACCCTCCACACACTCACAAACTAAATACTCTCTCCGTCTTAAAAATTTTGTCCACATTTCCTTTTTAAGATGTCTTAAAATAATTGTCCATTTTTCTTATTAAGTAAAAACTAGAAAATCTAATTGGTGAATATTTCATTTTTAGTGGTTGAAAATTAAAGTGTCCCCACTTTTATTAAACTTTATGATTTCTATGATGACAATAATTTTGAGACGGAAGGCGTAATAAATAATAAAAGCACTTGAGGGCCCACTTTTACACACTCCCCAGTTAGGTGAGGAGGTTACCTTTCGTGAGTTGTTTTTGCTTGGATCACGCATGACAATGGCAAATAATAATAATAATAATAATAATAATAATAATAATTAATAAATGCTCTCACGCTTTTTGTTGGGAGCAACCTAAGGTGAGGAGCACACCTTTAATGCTTGGTGTGAGCACCTCACCTTTCGTCCCCAGCAAGCCTCACGCGTGAATACATGCAAGGAAAAAAAGCCTCGCGCTTGTTGCTGGGAGCAGCCTTAATTGCCAAACTTAGACTAGAAGCCGGTAGTAGTCACACCCATTCATCTTTCACATCAGCGTCATTTCAGATATCTCTCTTCGTTCATCTTCTCTCACCTTTCACCTATAATGGTCACCACTTCCTTCATATTTTATTAAAATAAATATTTTTATACAAACATACCTCATATAGACTCACAACTCAAATAATTAATAATAAAAACATCTTATGAGGCCACAAACACAAGGTAGCCGAGTGGTGAGCTCGATCACCTTTCGTCCTTCTTTTGTGCTATGTCACTATATCATGTGTAGAACCGTAGAGGGGGGTGAATACGGTCTTTTCGGCTTCTTCAAAGTTTATTAACTTTAAGCCTCAAAGATCACCAAGTGGTTATATTATAATAATCACAACCATAAACACAAACAAAGTATATAAAGCATGTAAAGAGACACCACGATATATACTGGTTCGGGACGGGGGGTTTATACCATCCGTACGTCCAGTTGCCAATCCACGACACCGATACTATTACTCTAGTATAATCCTTTTGGTGGATTACAAACCATTACAACTTCACTCCACCGATACGCACAAAGATCGGTGCTCACAAAGAAGAGCTACTCCCAACGGTATTCCGCCCTCGGAAACCAACCTAAAGAATCTCGTGATTCGAGTTACACAAGGTCACAAAGACCACAACCAAAACTTCCACCTGGAAGTATCAAACCCCAACTAGATCCCCAATGATCTAGGCTTGGTCACCAAGACACAAGACTTCCCTTAGAACCAAATTGAAAGAATAAATGTTTGATTGTTTAATCAAGCCCTAACCTAACCTAGAGACTCGATTGTAATAGAAAGGGTAAAGATAAGAAGACCATCGACACAATCACAAGAGTTGATTAAGTTCTTGTGATTCTTCCCTTGCAAAGATATGTGTTCTTTCAAAGATGTTAGTGTGAAAATTAAGAACACAAGATTAGAGATAGAGAGATTTGAGAGTGTTTAGAGAGAAAGAATAATAGCAAGGGGTGAAGAATACAAGAGGCAAGGCATGGTATTTATAGGCAAAAACCCAACTTGGGAAAATTTTACCGAGGTCGGCGCGCTGCCCACGCGTTGACGCGTGGGTGGCGCGCAGGGAAAATTTTCCCAAAGCTTTGGGTGTTGGCTTTATAAATACCTTACCTTGCTAAACCCCCAATTGTACTTCACACTAAACCTTAACATTAATCAATCTAAGGTTTACCAACTCAAATAGCCAATTTGGAAAATGTTTTGTGAAGTGTTTATGAGAAAACAAATTACCAAGGGTATAAAGTGTAGATAGGGTAATTTGGAAGGGGTAGAAGTGTTATTCCTCACATGGCATAGAAAAGAGAGAAAGAATATATCAAAGTATATTCCATTGCTTGAGGGAGGGTGAGATGGTTTTGGTTTGAAATGGAGGGTTGAGATTAAAAGCATGTGTTGAAATAGAGAGAAGGAAGGATGGATGGTTGAGATGTGTTGGTTTGAATTGGATGGTTGAGATGTGATAAGGCGAAAAATGAACCGTTTTTAGGGGGTCATTTAAGCCCGGAATTGAATTTATTTGATCAAATATTGCCCTAAATCGTTCATTTTGTGATTTTAGGTACTTTGTGAGTGAATTCTGGAAAAGGAAGCATTTTGGACGTTTTTGGAGCATAAAAGTGAAGAAAACGACAAAGTCTTAATTTTCCTTGCTGGAAACAGTACCTGACGGTGTCACAAGCTTCTTCATGACGGCGTCAAGAGTAATACAAGAGGTGGAAGTGGATAAAGTACGTGACGGTCCAGTAAGTTCATGACGGCGTCAAGCTAGGCCGTCACGTGTACCTGAAGGCGTCACCAAGGTCGTCACGTGTTAACTTGTCAAAACTTGCGCGCGGAGTAGCTTATATTGTTTTGGTCATAACTTTTGCATACGAACTCGGATTTAGGTGATTCAAAAGCCCACGCGAAGAGGACGAAGAGATCTACAATTTGGTGAAAAAATGGTCTTGACGGCATCAAGAGAAATGACGTGACGGCGTCAAGCCTTGCCGACAGAAAACATGCCTATAAATATAACATCATAACTTCACTTTTTGTAAGCCCTAAACCCTAAGGTCGATTCCTGGGTTTAGGTGGGTGTTTTTCCAGCAACTTAGAGGGTTTCAATCACTCCATAAACATCATGTATTGGTTTGATGATTCTATCTTAATTATGTTTTCCATTATCATTGTTGTTTGCTCTTCTTTGATGATGATTTGCTAATTCACCTTGTGTCTACTTATGATTATGTGAAATTTGTATATAATTGATTAGATCTCGTTGATTTCTTGTTGATGTTGTGTCTATCTCCATCAATGAGGGGCTTGTTGATGTGTGTGTCTATCTCCATCAATTAAGGCGTGACAACTTTAATAGATCTAGTTGGTTTAGTTTATAATTTTTGTTTCCTATTGATTCTTGTTTTGATTGAATGAATTCGATGTTAGGCTTAAGAAAACTGGCAGATCTCCATCGTGTAATATGCTTGAACGTCTTAAGAAACATGTAGCCAAGGCATACTAGGCTATTAAGGGAGTATTTAACGCATGAGCCACTGTTTACAATCCCTATGGTTGTGCCGGGCATGGCATAGGAGGAGATAAGAGCTCATAGAATTGGAGAGATATGTATGCCACTCCATGAGTTATTAGGAATACACCCGTCAATTAAAATAAGGTTTACGGTCAATAGGTAGAATTGGATAGCTAGCAAGGAGTAACATATCATGGGTAGACATGCTTCACTTATCTTGTAGAACCCTAGTTTACTTTTCTTGTTAATCAGTTTAATTAGTAGCTTTTGGGTTAGTTGATTAGCAACTAATTCCGCCCACTCTCCCAATACCCGAGATTTTTACTTGCTTTTCATAAAATATAAAAATACAAAAAGAATCATCCTTCACCTTTAGACCTAGTTAGATTAATTTCAATCCTAACGACACTATTCCTAGCTGAACGATCAATCCCCCGGTACTTGTCACTATACTATATTACAACGATCAGGTACACTGCCTGGTGGGGGTTGTAAGCTTCTCAAGATCCCTTGATAGGTAAAGCCTGGTGCGATTCCCACGTATCAAGTTTTTGGCGCCGCAGCCCGGGGAATAGTTATTGCTTATGTTGAAATTTTAATTTTATTAGGTCTACTCATTAGATTCCTTTTTAGTGAGATTTTTATTTTTATTAGCATTCTCGTAGTCTATCTTTTCTTTGTGTATTTGTTCGTAGAAACCTTTCCATTGACTCTTCCGTTCACCATTATGGAGTACGCGAATCCACCATACCACCAACCACAAAGGCCATTCTACCCTATTGACATCTCGAATTTCAAACAATATCGAGATGAACCCATATATGATGCATGGACTCGTTTTAGAAATTTACTCCGAAAATTCCCTCATCATAGTTTCGCTTTAGCATTCCTAACCCGAACCTTTTACTATCGTGTTGGCCAATATGACCAAATGCGCATTGAGGATTTTGCCAATGGGGACTTTAGGGAATTAAGTGCTGAACAAGCATGGGATGCCATAGAAGATTGTGCCCAATATTATTATAGGGTAGACAACCTAACAAACGTTAGTACAAGTCAATTGAATATAAATTTCCAGGATCATGAAACAAGTTTGTTTGGGGATGAATATATTAGTGTTGAGATACCTAAGTGGTTGTCATGTAATGCCATAGTACAAAACAAACATATAGGTAATCTAGGTACAATGGAGGATGAGGTGGATAATCCAAGCCCACAAAGTACCCCACAAGCAGGGACGGAACTTGGGCAGTTTTACCGGAGGGGCCGAAATCATCATAAGTTTAAGATGAAAAGCATGAAGTATAAATAACAAAAAAGAAAGACAAGAAATACGCGATAAATCAAAATATAGTTTAATTTAAGTACCAATAAGGGGGCCAGTTTGTAATTTCCATTTTTGGTATACGTATAAAATACAAAGTTTATAGTTCGAAGTGAAATATTTGGGGGGGCCACGACCCCCCTTTGCCCAAACTATATTCCGTCTATGCCCACAAGTCCTACCATCATTTGAGGCACATACACCGCCCGTGACTTACCCGGAAGAAGTAGATGAGACTATAGGAACCCCAATTGAGGTAGAAACCTTGGACCAAGCACCACTAGAGGATATAGGTTTGAATACTTGTAGTGATAACCTTACTCCTAGTTCTAGGGAATTTCCTAATGTTGATGAACCGGAACCTCAACCTTTACACAACTTCCCATCCTTAGATTTATTTCTAGGAGACAAAAGAGGAACCAACCCACCCATCAACCTATATTATCCGGGTAGTTTTAGGATGAAGGAAGCCATTCACTCACCCCCTTCACCTCACGTGGCATATTTCCACCCTAAGGGTGTGTATCACTACTTCCACCCACACTTAATCCTAAGTGTAGGGAAAACCTCCCCTATTTCCGTTAAATAAGGGTAGAGTCAGGCTCGTGACTCGAACAAAAACAAGCGCTTCTTGGGAGGCAACCCATGTTTTTAATTGTTTGATGTTTTTATTTTATTTGTTTGTTTGTGTCATATATGCTTAATCATAGTTGTTTAATTTTCATGTTTCGAATAATTTGTGAAAATGCTTTATTTTGTTTTTAACCTCGTCTTAATTGCATATAAAGGTATTTTACAAAAAGATAAGTGTAGGGAAATTTATATCTTGTTAAAAAGAACTAAATTCGAACATGAAAACTTCACAATTCATGAGTAGCATATATTTTATCTTGTTTGTGTGTCAATAATTGTGGATATGTTTTATGAGGCTTGTGATAATAGCATTGAACCGTGTGTAACCATTGTCAATGGTCTCTTCATCCGAGATCGCAAACTTCTCATATTGTTTGATGAGTAAGTCGATCTTGCAATCTTTGACTTGTGAGTTACCTTGATGTATTATGATGAGAGAATGCCAAATCTCCTTGGCGGTCTTGCATATATGAACTCTCTCGAACTCCCTTCGAGGTAGAGCGTTGTAGATTAACATCTTGGCTTCATCATTCTTACCAAGCTTTCTCTTCTCATCATCTTTTAGATCCGAGTTGGGCTTTTCCACTAACAACTTTGTTTCGGGGTCTTCCACCATGAACACAAAGTTGCCATTTTGAATAATTTCCCATAAATCAAGATCTTTCGACCTAACATAGGTCTCAAACCAGGTTTTCCAAAAACAAAACCCATTGGTCTCTAGCAAATGTGGTCTTTGCATAGAGCACCCCTCAACATAGTTCTCTTGAGCCATGAATCTATACTATACTTTGCCAAGAATCTTAGTTAGGATTTTAGATTTTTTGGAAAGAAGTTTTTGACTTAAAAGGACTTCTCGGGAAGGTTTTAATGCTCAAAAACTTGAGTATACCGCTCTGATACCAATTGTAGAACCGTAGAGGGGGTGAATACGGTCTTTTAGGCTTCTTCAAAGTTTATTAACTTTAAGCCTCAAAGATCACCAAGTGGTTATACTATAATAATCACAACCACAAACACAAACAAAGTATATAAAGCATGTAAAGAGACACCACGATATATACTGGTTCGGGATGGGGGGTTTATACCATCCGTACGTCCAGTTGCGAATCCAAGACACCGATACTATTACTCTAGTATAATCCTTTTGGTGGATTACAAACCGTTACAACTTTACTCCACCGATATGCACAAAGATCGGTGCTCACAAAGAAGAGCTACTCCCAACGGTATTCCGCCCTCGGAAACCACCCTAAAGAATCTCGTGATTCAACTTACACAAGGTCACAAAGACCACAACCAAAACTTCCACCCGGAAGTATCAAACCCCAACTAGATCCCCAATGATCTAGGCTTGGTCACCAAGACACAAGACTTCCCTTACAACCAAATTGAAAGAATAAATGTTTTATTGTTTAATAAAGCCCTAACCTAACCTAGAAACTCGATTGTAATAGAAAGGGTAAAGATAAGAAGACCATCGACACAATCACAAGAGTTGATTAAGTTCTTGTGATTCTTCCCTTACAAAGATATATATTCTTTCAAATATGTTAGTGTGAAAATTAAGAACACAAGATTAGAGATAGAGAGATTTGAGAGTGTTTAGAGAGAAAGAATAATAGCAAGGGGTGAGGAATACAAGAGGCAAGACATGGTATTTATAGGCAAAACCCCAACTTGAGAAAATTTTACCGAGGCCGGCGCGCTGCCCACGCGTTAACGCGTGGGTGGCGCGCCAGACACCCAGGGAAAATTTTCCCAAAGCTTTGGGTGTTGGCTTTATAAATACCTTACCTTGCTAAACCCCCAATTGTACTTCACACTAAACCTTAACATTAATCAATCTAAGGTTTACCAACTCAAATAGCCAATTTGGAAAATGTTTTGTGAAATGTTTTTGAGAAAACAAATTACCAAGGGTATAAAGTGTAGATAAGATAATTTGGAAGGGGTAGAAGTGTTATTCCTCACATGACATAGAAAAGAGAGAAAGAATATGCCAAGGTATATTCCATTGCTTGGGGGGAAGGGTGAGATGGATGGTTGAGATGGTTTTGGTTTGAAATGGAGGGTTGAGATTAAAAGCATGTGTTGAAATAGAGAGAAGGAAGGATGGATGGTTGAGATGTGTTGGTTTGAATTGGATGGTTGAGATGTAGAGAGTTGGGTTAAGGAGGGATATTCCAAAGGGATATTCCTTTGCCTGGGGGGAAATAATGAGATGGAGGGTTGAGATGATTTTGGTTTGAAATGAATGGTTAGATTTAAACACATGTGATGAAATAGAGAGGAGGTTGGATGGATGGTTGAGATGGTTTTAGTTTGAATTGAATGGTTGAGATCAAAGGGAGCCTTTTTTGAATTTCAAACTATTTGGCATGTGGGAAATATGGAGGGTTGAGATGTGTTTATTTGAAATGGATGATGGAGATCAAGAGTGTGTAAGGAATGAGTTGGATTGTATGGGAAGTTGGTAGATTGAGGGAATATTGTGTGGGAGTATGTGAAGGGACAAAGGTACACTTTTGTAAGAGAGTGTAAGAGAATATTGTAATAGAATGTTGGGAATGATTTTGGGAAGGATTGTGGGAGATTTGGTTCTGTTGTCTTTTGTAAAAATGGGATTAAGAGAATATTAAGACATAATCTAATTGTCATTAAGAAGAAAAGGTTTAGACAATTAAAATTATAAGTTGAGAAAATCATAGGTTACTTATAAGTTCAAGTAACACAACGTTGAGAACCCATAGTTTCATATCTCGTGACTTTTCACGACTCGACGTTCTCAACTAATACCTTGGTTCAAACAAGTTAAGTGCTTTGCCTTGATGTAAAGCATAACCCAAGTGGGAAAGGATGCGTTTACGCAAAGTGACCTTTGACTTAGTTTGATCAATAAGGGAGTAAACCCTTTTACGTAATTAGAGAAGACGTAAGCACGGGATATGAGCATATGGATGCTTCAACACGATGTCACGTGAAATATACAAGCTCCCTAAGTTTAGAAAAGCCTTGGCTAGAGGCGATAGTTAGAAAACACGAGTTGGCGTTTTCCCGTAAATGGGTGTTTTAAAAGTGGGATCTCTCAAGTCTCAAAACTCGTTTCGAGTGTTCTCAATTAAGCACATAACATATCAATACCTGTATTGAAAGATCCACATTTGTTGGGTAAGGGGAAAGCCGACTTTCAAAATTCGCTCGGAACCATACAGACTCCTGGCGCGTCACCCGCGCGTTGACGCGCGGGCAGCGCGCCATGAGCAGACAGTGGCTCCGGCGATTTTGAGCTAACGTTTGTTATTTTATGTGTTTCGATGGTTTATTTGTCATCATTAAAACAAGACGAGATCTTGATCATGTTGCCTCAACATCATGTGTGACTTTTCTTCCCAATAATGGTCCCTCCCGAGTGAGAAGCTCCTCGAAATTGCAACCATTACTTTTAGTCTTAGAGCAAATGGTACTAGGATTATTAACTCACATCCATTTTATAACACTACAATACGAGCACAAGGTGTCACGGCTTGAGCCATTTTGCTACCATAATACCACCTCGACATTCTACTTTTCACATTTACACACCAAAATACCCTTACTCATTGTTTGAGCCATTTCCATTTTTTGAGACTCGCCATTTTATTTTATTTTTCAAACAAACAAATTTTTTACTCATTCAAATAAACATACAAATAACAATACGGCAACAAAAAATATAAAATTTTAAAAATAGACATAAAAAAATAAAACAGTAGGAAAATATAAAAATACATAAAATTTTCAATAAACTAATTATTTTGTTGATATCGTTGCCAAAGATGTTCCATAAGTTCTCGTTGAAGATTTTCATGTGTATATCTAATCACGTAATTCTTTGGCTTTCCTTCATTGTATAACGCATCTCTCGGTCCAAGTACGTTACATTTTTTTTTTTTGCGGAGTAATATATAATTTATTGAATTCACTTATTGCAAACTTTTGATCTTTTAAAATCATATTATGCAATATGATGCACGTGTACACGATTCTTCATAGCCTGTTGAAAGTGTAGCACGCGCCGGTTGTTGTATAATTCCTCAACGTCCTTATAAAACACCAAAAGCTCGTTCAACATCCTTTTGTGGACCTTTTTGTACCACCGAAAATGATTTGACAAAAGTTGCCCGATGTGGGTAAATCCCGTCAGTTATGTAATATATTTTTTTCTTAAATGTAGTTCCATTTACTTGAAACGGAGCCACATGGGCGATGTCATCAATAAGGTCGTCGAATAACGGAGAATTATTTAAAACGGTAAAATCGGTATTCCACCCGCTATCCCAAAAAATGCATACTAAATTTGCAAATTGAAATAGGCAACAACTTTAAGCATTATAGTTGGATATTTTTTTATCACCTATTCCAAATTGTCCGTGCCATGCTTTCGGACAATAATTCATTCCCGGTGCATACAATCAATGCTTCCAAGCATTCCCAGAAACCCATGAACCCTCTTATATGTTATATATAAATTTCGAATATCACTAAAGTCGTGTTTTATTAAACTCAGGCATGAACAAATCAATAACACACTTAGTAAAAAAAATCTAGACAATTACATACACAATGTTCACTTATTTGTAAATATTCATCAAATGCACCAGGTGTTGTGATGTATGCCAATTGACTTATGGCAAAAGTGCCTTTTATAATAACACAAAAACTCATTTGACCCGTGGAATCGGATTGGACTTTAAAGAATTGAAAATGCTCGAGAAGAAGAACGTAATTATAAGTTTAAAAGCCTTTGACTATTTCTAAAAGTAGTTTCCTACTCATACAATATTCACGTCTAAAATAGGCCTCCGAATATTTGGGATTATAACCAAAACAGCCGGCTGCTTGCTTCAGCAACATCACGTTCACGATATATCGGATTACGTGTTTGTAAAGTTTGAGCTTGTTGTTTTTGCAACGGTGGTATATTGATAAGCTTGTGTCAAAAAGTAAACGTCAATTTCATCATTGGAATCAAAAAAGTTTTGAATATCATCATTCGGATTCATTTTCAGGTGTAGAGAATGTGTTTTTATGGTAGCGAAAATGTGTTTATTGTGTGAAAATTGTTAGTGTGGCTAGTAGTTAAAAAGGTGGGATAAAAATAAATAAATTCTAATTGTTATACACGTCCAACAAACTGGCGCGACGTTAGTGTACTCATGCTGGAATTAGTGCCAGGGGGTTCAGTGGTGCCTGAATGGCATAGCCATTGCGTCTCTTTTGTGTCATGTGTCACACCCCCAAGATCGGGTCCAGCGGAAGCATACGTGTAGCTGGGGTGTAACTCAATCGGTATTACAACACAAGTACAAAAATGGTTTTCACTTTAATTATTTAGAATAAAATCGTTTAATCAAAATGTTGAATTTACATCGTTAAAAGTAGTGCGGAAGTAGGCCCTTAAAATAGTTTAAAAACGGTCCCTATATAAATAATCAGAGTCTTCTATGACCATGCCATGCCCTGCCAAAACCTCCTGTAGTGTGCCATAGGTTAAAACCTGAAAATACATGCTAAAGTGTCAACACGAGGTTGGTGAGTTCATAGAGTTTGTTTAACAAATAAAGTTTATAGAAAATGATCACACAGCAAAGGCATCGTAAATCCACTCAGTTACAAGTCCCGCCATAAGAGACTTGTAACCTGTGTGTTCACAACCCACTGCTAAAATAGTTTAAGTCTAGTAGTCAAACACCCGTGGTCAATAATAAGTCAAGGCCGCTCCGAACAAGGGAGACTTTATAACGTTGCTCCGAACAAGGGAGACTTTAAGTCACTCCACCACCTAGGCGAGATTTATTAGTCACTTTACCGACTTGGCAAAGATTTATTAGTCACTCCACCATGGCGAGATTTATTAAGGATGCTCTGAACATGAGAGACTTTATAACGTTGCTCCGAACAAGGGAGACTTTAAGTCTTAGAACATACAGTACAATAAGTCCAAAAGTTTAAGTCAAGTTCAAAAGTTCATAATAAAGTTCAAGTCAAAACCATGTTTAAAGAGTCAAGTAATAGTTCAAGTAAAAACGAGCATGTATTCTCCCCCAAAAGTTGACAAAACAATTTAAAAGAGTAGGGGCTATGACTCACCTGGTACGATAGTTACGAAGACAAAAGTGGTTACACAGAAATGAGGTTCGATCTCTAACCGCGACCTAATATGAACGAATGATACGATCTACTTAGATTATGAAAGGATGTAATGAATGTACATGCACATGAAGCCTATACCACTCGTAGTTTGAAAATAAGTGTTGGCGTTGAATTATAGTGTTTCCATAACTTAAGAGAATATTTGCTATTAGATGTTGTCAAATATATATATAGTTCGCCTAGTTTCAAAAGTGTATATCTTGGTCGTTTTAAGCTCGTTTTCTTCGTTCTTTACATTCCCGGAATCGTGGGACAACATACTAACATATTTTTGATAAGTCGGGATGGCTAGATCAAGTTTTATGCCCAAAATAGCCCGTGACAACTGTTCATCAGCAAGCAGTTTTTCAGAAAATATAGTTTTCGTCGTTAAACTCGTTTTTAGCGTATCTCCTTCGTTATTAACTCGTTTTAATCCGTTCTTTCGCCAAAAGTTTCGTTTTTGAAAGTATATTCTAAATCTTTGGTCAAAAATTACCCACCACTTACTGATTTTCCCACGATTTCAAAATAGTAACAGTAGGTATATATATAGTTTCAAAAATCAATTATAGTGTTTCTAACTAGTTTTATCTTCAACCAAATCACTTTCAATCACCACAAATCTAGTCTAATCTTACCATACACCTTCTTAGGGTGTCATGGGTTCCTAAACATCATAAACCAAGTGGATCTAACAAGGATCTAACTATAATCCATTTCTAGAGTTCAAAAGTTATATATATATATATAAATGAGTGGTATATACTAACATATGCATGTAAACCTTGTATGAAATCATATGACCATAAAAATAACATGAAGAAATGATGAACAAGAGTTTGACAACTTACAAGAAAGATTAGTGAGCTTGTGATGATGAAAAACCAAAGAAACCTTGAGTTTTTAATACAAAACTCAAACAAAGACAACAAAAGGAACAATAAAATGGCTTGATCTTGGAAAATTTATTCTCCTTGCTCCTTGAACACCCTAGTTCGATCCACCCTTAAGAGAAAAGAGAGAAAAGTTTGCTTGTGTTTAGTAAAAATGATTTTTAGTGATAAAAATGGATGAAAAGTTTATTATATATCTAGGGACAAAAGTTTGGTAAACATTAAATTGAGTTGGTGAGATTAGCTCATTAGATGGCTTAGGAGGGGGGGGGGGGGGGGGCGGTTCACAAAGGAGAGAAAAGTGGGTTTGTGTTGGGTAATTATTTAGAGAGTTAATGGTAAGAATGTGTAGTATTAGTTGGTTTTAGGTTTTATCGGGTACCGGGTTTGCTAGAAATAAATTTTATCAAAGTTATTCGGGACATAATAAAGTCATAAAATTTGTAAAAATATGTTGGGTACAAGTATTGGGTGTTTGGATGATTATCGTTTAGTTTTTAAGAAAACCGTCGTAATTATATTAGACGTACGATACGAATTAAATAAATTTCCAAAATAACGGGTAAATGAATTTTATAATTTTTGTATCATTATAATGAGTGTAAAAATGTCTTAGGACCATAGTTGGGATTGTCGGATCAATTATTTAAAATAATAGCTCATAAGATAACGTTTCTTAGATTAAAAATCGTACGTTTACAAAAATGACGCAACCCACGTATAAATGACAAATTTTCTCCGGAGGTGAATAGTGTTTTATGAATAGTAAAATTTTAAAACGCTTCTCAGAATATCAAACTGACCTCAAAAATGATGAATAGTAAAATGATGAATAGTGATCGATGAATAGTAACCGGTGAAAAGTAAATGTGAAAGTTCGGAAAAAGACCAGAATTTACGAGTTGTGACAGTCTCTACCCCATAAGGGAACTTCGTCCCGAAGTTCAGTTAACGTTGGTCTCAGAAGTGTTATAAAGGTGATGATTCATGAGATGAAATGACGAGTTGACGTGTTTCTAGGCGGCGGTTCACGAGGTGATGAAAAGTATAAGCGTTCTGACAATGAGGGTATACACACACATAGATGAAACATTCGGAAATTGAGTAGAGGATTCAAACCAGACAAAATTTTATTATAACCATTCTCAGTGTTGCAAAATTCATTTCTGAGTCGGATATAGGTAGTCAGCCTATGTCCCACTATCCCGGGTTGAATATAGGTGACTAGTCTATATTCCACCGAGGTTCCATGAATTTTGAAATACTTAGCTCAGTTATACTACCAAGACGTTCAGAAAGACTAAGGCAGGTGACCAAACTCGAGGTCAAAAGATGAAACTATGCAGGGAGAAACATAACAGGGTGACATATATGATACGTGAACATGCTCATATGAAAGACAATGATAGAGATCAATTAGAACAAATGAACATAATATACCAGATAATGAGACACAAATCTCATCACCTAAGTCAGCAACAAACCACAAGTGAGGCATCATCTTGGCAGGCAGGCACGTGACGGTCATAGGGTTAAGTTTTTAGTAAAAGTAGCTATAGTCTAGGTTTTAAAAACACTTAGTTCGCTATAGCCAAAGCTCTGATGCCAATCTGTCACACCCCCAAGATCGGGTCCAGCGGAAGCATACGTGTAGCTGGGGTGTAACTCAATCGGTATTACAACACAAGTACAAAAATGGTTTTCACTTTAATTATTTAGAATAAAATCGTTTAATCAAAATGTTGAATTTACATCGTTAAAAGTAGTGCGGAAGTAGGCCCTTAAAATAGTTTAAAAACGGTCCCTATATAAATAATCAGAGTCTTCTATGACCATGCCATGCCCTGCCAAAACCTCCTGTAGTGTGCCATAGGTTAAAACCTGAAAATACATGCTAAAGTGTCAACACGAGGTTGGTGAGTTCATAGAGTTTGTTTAACAAATAAAGTTTATAGAAAATGATCACACAGCAAAGGCATCGTAAATCCACTCAGTTACAAGTCCCGCCATAAGAGACTTGTAACCTGTGTGTTCACAACCCACTGCTAAAATAGTTTAAGTCTAGTAGTCAAACACCCGTGGTCAATAATAAGTCAAGGCCGCTCCGAACAAGGGAGACTTTATAACGTTGCTCCGAACAAGGGAGACTTTAAGTCACTCCACCACCTAGGCGAGATTTATTAGTCACTTTACCGACTTGGCAAAGATTTATTAGTCACTCCACCATGGCGAGATTTATTAAGGATGCTCTGAACATGAGAGACTTTATAACGTTGCTCCGAACAAGGGAGACTTTAAGTCTTAGAACATACAGTACAATAAGTCCAAAAGTTTAAGTCAAGTTCAAAAGTTCATAATAAAGTTCAAGTCAAAACCATGTTTAAAGAGTCAAGTAATAGTTCAAGTAAAAACGAGCATGTATTCTCCCCCAAAAGTTGACAAAACAATTTAAAAGAGTAGGGGCTATGACTCACCTGGTACGATAGTTACGAAGACAAAAGTGGTTACACAGAAATGAGGTTCGATCTCTAACCGCGACCTAATATGAACGAATGATACGATCTACTTAGATTATGAAAGGATGTAATGAATGTACATGCACATGAAGCCTATACCACTCGTAGTTTGAAAATAAGTGTTGGCGTTGAATTATAGTGTTTCCATAACTTAAGAGAATATTTGCTATTAGATGTTGTCAAATATATATATAGTTCGCCTAGTTTCAAAAGTGTATATCTTGGTCGTTTTAAGCTCGTTTTCTTCGTTCTTTACATTCCCGGAATCGTGGGACAACATACTAACATATTTTTGATAAGTCGGGATGGCTAGATCAAGTTTTATGCCCAAAATAGCCCGTGACAACTGTTCATCAGCAAGCAGTTTTTCAGAAAATATAGTTTTCGTCGTTAAACTCGTTTTTAGCGTATCTCCTTCGTTATTAACTCGTTTTAATCCGTTCTTTCGCCAAAAGTTTCGTTTTTGAAAGTATATTCTAAATCTTTGGTCAAAAATTACCCACCACTTACTGATTTTCCCACGATTTCAAAATAGTAACAGTAGGTATATATATAGTTTCAAAAATCAATTATAGTGTTTCTAACTAGTTTTATCTTCAACCAAATCACTTTCAATCACCACAAATCTAGTCTAATCTTACCATACACCTTCTTAGGGTGTCATGGGTTCCTAAACATCATAAACCAAGTGGATCTAACAAGGATCTAACTATAATCCATTTCTAGAGTTCAAAAGTTATATATATATATATATATAAATGAGTGGTATATACTAACATATGCATGTAAACCTTGTATGAAATCATATGACCATAAAAATAACATGAAGAAATGATGAACAAGAGTTTGACAACTTACAAGAAAGATTAGTGAGCTTGTGATGATGAAAAACCAAAGAAACCTTGAGTTTTTAATACAAAACTCAAACAAAGACAACAAAAGGAACAATAAAATGGCTTGATCTTGGAAAATTTATTCTCCTTGCTCCTTGAACACCCTAGTTCGATCCACCCTTAAGAGAAAAGAGAGAAAAGTTTGCTTGTGTTTAGTAAAAATGATTTTTAGTGATAAAAATGGATGAAAAGTTTATTATATATCTAGGGACAAAAGTTTGGTAAACATTAAATTGAGTTGGTGAGATTAGCTCATTAGATGGCTTAGGGGGGGGGGGGGGGGGGGCGGTTCACAAAGGAGAGAAAAGTGGGTTTGTGTTGGGTAATTATTTAGAGAGTTAATGGTAAGAATGTGTAGTATTAGTTGGTTTTAGGTTTTATCGGGTACCGGGTTTGCTAGAAATAAATTTTATCAAAGTTATTCGGGACATAATAAAGTCATAAAATTTGTAAAAATATGTTGGGTACAAGTATTGGGTGTTTGGATGATTATCGTTTAGTTTTTAAGAAAACCGTCGTAATTATATTAGACGTACGATACGAATTAAATAAATTTCCAAAATAACGGGTAAATGAATTTTATAATTTTTGTATCATTATAATGAGTGTAAAAATGTCTTAGGACCATAGTTGGGATTGTCGGATCAATTATTTAAAATAATAGCTCATAAGATAACGTTTCTTAGATTAAAAATCGTACGTTTACAAAAATGACGCAACCCACGTATAAATGACAAATTTTCTCCGGAGGTGAATAGTGTTTTATGAATAGTAAAATTTTAAAACGCTTCTCAGAATATCAAACTGACCTCAAAAATGATGAATAGTAAAATGATGAATAGTGATCGATGAATAGTAACCGGTGAAAAGTAAATGTGAAAGTTCGGAAAAAAACCAGAACACTATGTCTAGCTATAACTATTATAAACAAATGTGAGTTCTGTCTGATATATATATTTTTTTAGTATTTTCTTTTAAAACAAACACATTTCATTAAACTAAAAATAAAATTGTAATGTATAAAATAAAATACAAACATTTTAATAAAAATAAAAGATATAAGATCATTTGAGGACCAAACTTTTTTTACATACCAAAGGACTAATCTCCACCATGCATCTTCCCTCCATCTTTATTTGATCTAATGGATGAGATTAATCACAACAATTTAAAAAACCCACTTTCATCATTTTTTTTCAAATATTAATATCTTTCAAACCGTTAATCGTTAAGCGAAAAAAAATATACCGTTACGACGAGCATTTAATTATCTTTCTATAGATATGCTAATTGATATATTTTCGACAAATTTTTTTTTCTTCGTTTTTTTTCGTGGCCGAAAAAATCATATATGATATTACATATAATATCATATATGATATTACATATCATATATGATATTACATATCATATTATATGTAATATCATATATGATTTTTTTTCGGCCACGAAAAAAAAAACGTGAAAAAAACGATTTTTTTTTCTTTTTCGAAAGTATATTAAAGTGCCCGTCTATAGAAAGATAATTAAATGTCCGTCGCGATGGTGTAATTATATTCGCTTAACGATTAACGGTTTAAGAGATATTTAAATTATAAAAAATTGGTGAAATAATAAAATGCTTTTAATCTCAACCATTGATTTCCTTTTTAGATGGATGGTGGGATGAGTCTCTTGATATGTGAGGAATGTTTTGTTTGTAGAATAACTCGACTCAAAATAAAAAAGTGAGGTGATATGTACACCACTAAAAATGGTGTGCACACCACTAAATTACACTGATGATGCATACAATACAACATTCAAATGCATAATTAGTGATGTGCACACCACTTTTAGTGATGTACATATCATCTCTCATAAAAAAATTACATTTCAACTTTGTTGTGATATAATAATCCGAAAAATCATATCGCTACCAAACTTCTTACTCCGTATATCTTACAACTTTGGATATACGCAAACAATGTGAGATTCGTGACCACAAATAATATACAAGGCCCCACATGGCCCACATGCACCTATTAGTCAAAGCAGAGATTATTTTGATTTTTAGATGCCTATTTTGTTACAGAACAGAAAATCTGATCAAAGATTTGTGCTCCGCACTTTCTATTTATTGTATGGTTGGACATCTATGAAGTTCTAGTTCTTAAGAAGAAAAAAAAATGTGAAAATTTTTAAAAAATTATAAAAAAGGTTATGTTCATTGTATTACGGAGTACATGTTTAAATATTCAAATATTCTAATTAGTGTTTAATCACATGTGATTTAAAATGCAAGTTTCAACAATGAAAAAAAAAAGGGACGAAAAAATGTGAAAGAAAACAAATTCTCGACAGTATAAAAAGTGGCCGTCTATAAAAAGATAATTAAATGCTCGTCGCGACTGTGTTTTTCGCTTAACTATTAACTGTTTAAACAATACTCCCTCCGTCTCAATATAATTGTCCATATTTCCATTTTTGGATGTCTCAAAAAGATTGTCCACTTTCCATTTTTAGTAAAAACTAAAGAATATATTGGGAGAATATTCTCTTTGAGTGGTTGATATTTATAAGGGTCCCATTTTTATTAAACTTGGTGCTTTCTCACTCATGACAATAATTTTGAGACGGAGGGAGTATCATTTTTTGGAAAAAAAATAAAATATATGTGAAAGTGGGTTTATTATTTAATCTAGAAAATGAGTGGTTAACGATTAACTGCTACTTCAATTATATGTTATTTTTTCAACTATTTAGAATTTATTTAAATTAATTTATTTTATTGGATTATTGCTTAAGTATGTAACTCACTTTTTGGGCTTATTACGAGTTTGTCAATTTAATTTCGTGATCTTATGTAGCGTTTGTTTTTCTTAAAGATCTCTTAATAGGCTCTGAATGACCTTAACATCTGATTTCGTCAGAGGCAAACACTAAAAAGAGGGTTTGTTTTCTTTTCTTTATTCAGACGTGGACAGATCCTAAAACATCTTACCGGATCAGACTCGGAGGGGCAGTCTTAATGCATCTGAATCTTTAAAAGACAAAAGAACGCTGCATCATCCTTCTTATATTTAAGCCTACTTCTTTCACAAACTCAAAATAAAAAGAAGTAAAAAACCATTCATAGAAGCAACAATTTGTCGACTTCCTGGTCAGTCACATTATAGCCGGAAAAAGAGAGTGACAGATTGTGTGCCGTAGCTATAAGATGAATTTTAGTTGGTTCTTATTTCTTGTAGCTTTTAAAAGGGTTTAATGTTTTCTCATTTTTTGAGGTGATAAGGTTTGCTGGTAGTAATCAACGAGTGGTGTACCACTTTTGGAGCAAGTAGTGCAAATTATGAAATTATGTACAAGGAAACAATGATTCAACTAATGGCTCTAATATATTGCTATAGTGTAAGTGGAATTATTTCTGTTGTAGGTTGGCATCAACTTACAATGGGTTTATAGACGCAATTGTTGGGCAAAGTTATAACGAAAGTATATCAATGTCAGTATGTTTGTGGTTTTTGTTGTGTTAGAATTTTCTTTTGTGTATTAGTGGGTTAAAGTTTTCGGTTGTGCATATTTATCGGTTTTTGTCATTATTATCAAAGACACACAATATCTAATGTTCAGAAGTTTTTACAGAATACAAACAATCTTATTTGATTCAAATTCAGACATTTACACATAAGATTCAGATTCAGATGTGCGAATCAGATTAAAATCCAGAGCCTCTTGATAAACAAACAGCACATTAGATAAGTGTCAATAAAGCTTGTGAGTTTTTATAAATTCAAATAGACACACAATATGACCAAATAAGATTAATTCAAATATTATCTTATTGTCATCGCAACGCACGAGCAGTAAAATTCTTGTTATTTTTGAAGTACACTAAAAAGTTTGAGACACCCTAGTCAGTACTAGGATGATAAACATATACTACATCGTACACAGGTGAAGATATACTGATAGAATATGTGTATATCTGTAACATATGCAGATATACACATATTCTATCATATTCTACAGATATATACATATTCTATCATATACCACTATTTTATAGCTTAAATCTTAAAACTATTGTTTAGCGGAAGAAAACAATTAGTTTAAGAAAAATGCATGGCATAAGTTAAAGTAAAACATGTTTACTTTTTTTGTACAGTTTTTAATTAATAAAATTATTTAGTTTTACCAACGTGAATGAGTTTTAACTACAACTCTTAGCGTGGACAATAATTTTGAGAAAACAATAATAATTATAATCGTTTGGAGGCGTTTAGTTTTCAAGGTTAGTGCTACTATGATTGGTCATTCTTTGAATAGTTATTTAAATGATCTACAGTTTGGTGTTGGGGTATCTGGAGGAGGAGAGGCTATTCTTCATGCCGTGAATCGGTTGATTGAAGACCGTGGAGATGATGTGGGTCTTTTAATGTTGTTAGTGGATTTCAAAAACGCGTTCAACTTGGTGGATCGTGAGATTATGCTACATGAGGTTCTCCTTCATTGTCCTGCTATTTCACGTTGGGTGGAATTTTGTTACTCCAGCCCAGCTAGATTATATTATGGGGAACACACTTTATGGTCGCATCAAGGTGTGCAACAAGGTGATCCACTTGGACCTTTGCTTTTTCTTTTGTGTTACATTCTTTGTTATGCAAGATTAGAGACTCCTTTAGCGTTTCATTTGATGTGGCTCTTCGTTCTACTCTTGAGCGTATTGTCACTGCTTCTGGACCTGGTTTTGGCGATTGGCAATTGAGGCTTGCTACCTTACCCTTTAGGTTCGGGGGGCTTGGTATTTACTCTGCAGGTGATGTCTTGAACTATGCATTTCTTGCGTCTAGATTTCAATCTACTAGCTTGCAAACTAAGTTGCTTCAACATTCAGGTATCGTAACTTCTGGGCCTACTTTTGATGATGCCTTGTATGTTTTTAATGCGAAAATGGAGATTGACCTTTTGAGTAATCTATGTGAGATCGCTACCCCCAAACTAATGAAGAAACTGGCAGATATATATTTCACATGTGTTACCCAAACAGCCGAATCAACATTTTCTTTATCTACTCGATAGATGGCGTTATGGAAATCGCAAATGAAGGACTACACTTCGGACTGGCTTATGGTGGTTTCGATATCTGGGTTGGGACAAACAATGAATGCTAGGACCTACCGGTTTGGGTCATCGCCCTTGACGCAGACTTCTATGGTTGATTTTGTGTCGGGTCGTGCGGTGATTGAGGCTGCACAACGTAAACACGTCAAGTATGAGGCTAAATGCACGAATATTTCATATGGTTCCTCCCCTTCTCTTTCTCTTCTTTTGGAGAACTTGAGATAGATGCAGTGACTTTAAGCGAATCCGAAAGTTCTCGATAACCCAAGACATTGCAGCTCGTGCTGCTGCTCATATATTTAGTAGGATTAGCTTTTCTATAGCTAGAGGAGTGGGAGTCCAATTAGTATCTCGACTTACAACTAACTTCTTGTAAATCCTATTAAGTTTCTAATAAAGTGATGTTTAATAATAATAATAATAATAATAATAGTCATTTGAGACCGAATATGACACAAGCCAACAGAAATATAGCAGCCCACAAATGCATCAAACAGTCAAACAAAGTTCAACAACAGTAGTGTTTTTAACATTTTACGAGTAACTTTTTAAGCCAAAAAATTGTTCCATGTATAAACCTTTTATAAAGAGTGTTCGTTACCATAACGCTCGCCAGGCGTTATGATCTACATGGCATTAAAAAAAACGGCGATGAAAGGCGTTTCCCATACCGAGCACGAGGGCGTTGGTGGGGGCATTGTAACTTGCGTTGTTTTGCTAAAGCGCGTTGAAACGCAACATTGAATTTTTAAAAAAAATGTAACCGTTATTTACAAACGGTAATTCTTCAAAAAAAAAAAAAAAAAAAAAAAAAGTTTCATTATAAATACCCACACCCAGTGTAGGAAAAAAAAAAAAAAAAAAAAAAAAAAAAAAAAAAAAAAAACTCATATGCTATTATCCGAGCTTCGACTAGCACCGGCGGGAGTGCGTCAAGCTATTTGGAAGTTATGTCATCCGAGCTTCGACTTAGACGGGAAACGGCCCAAGCGGCATACGAGGCGGCTAGAGTTAAAGACGAGATGATAATGCGTTTGGAAGAATTTAAATTTCTGGGTATGAAAACGAGTGAGATGGATCCGGCCACTGCGTATTAGATCGAATTGGAAAAGAAAAAAATCGCCAAAAAATATAATTTGCCTCCACCGCCAACCGAATATTTTTACTTATTTACTTATTGTATTTTATTTCGTATTTTTCATTTCGTAGTTTTTTTCCTAATTTTTTTTAATTGTAATGTTTAATTTTATTAATAAAATATTAGATTGTTTAATGAATGAAATTGTTGATGGTAGAATTTGTAAATTATGAAGAACAAAAAAACAAATAAAAAAATAAAAATAAAAAAAATCTTAAAAGAGTGTGTTATTTGGTGTTATGATAAGGGGTGATTTTTTAATGTTATGTTATTTGGTGTTGAATGATATGGCGTTGACGTGGCGAGAAAAATGGTGTTATGGTACCGAATGCTCTAAGGTCACTTGAAAATCATTCATATACATGTTGACATAAAAATGGAACCGACAATCAACTAATGAGCTCAAAAATTGTACTATATTTGGGCCTGTTTGGTAGGGGCTTTTTGAGGGAGCTGTTAGCTTTTTGTCACAAAAATAATCTCTTTTAAAATAAAAGCTCCGTTTGGATACATGAACTTCAAGCTTTTATGTCAAACAAATAGCTCCTAAATGAAAAGCTGATTCATGAAGCTTTTAAAACTTTTAAGAGCTGTTAAAAAATTAAATTACTGATATACCCTCCAAACATTTATTTATAATTATAGATATGTTCTTTTATGTCATTTTACATCTTATAATTACATTTAAGAGCTACCTTACCAAACACTTTGTTTGAAAAAATGATACAGCTTGTAGCTCATGTTAACAGTTTTGCAGTTAACAGCTTACAGTTTACATCTTACAGCTAATTTTGCCAAACATACCCAAAAAAGATCTTAGTTTTACAAACAGTCTTTTGACAACTGTGCTATTAAACGAAAGGGGACTTTTAATCCACTGTGATTCAAGTTTTATATGATCATTTTAAGATAACTGAATTCCATAAGTATCATTGAAACTGAATTAAATTGATTATTTTAGATAATTACAATGTACCTTGATTTCTCTCAACATTGGTCTCTAACTCTCCCCATATGTTTTACCCACCACGACCTACAGACTTGTTTCCTCCTTATGTGTGCATTGACATTGGTCTTGTGGTCTGCCGTTGGCTACCATATCACAACCACGTCTTTTATGCAGGAAACGTAAATCGATAAACACCACCACCATCAAACATACTTAACTTGAGGTTAAAAGTAAATAACCTGATTGCTTCTAACCACTCTCTCCCTCTCCTGTTCATTTTTCTCAAGTAGTTGCCTTCTCTTTTTACTCATAGCTATCGCCTCTGCATCCCACCCATCTTTAATCTCTGTGCCACCGTTCAGCAATGGTCGCCCCATTTTTCTCTGTGCCATATCAAACTCTCGACCTGACTCACATTCAACACTAACCTTCGCACCATCACTAGGTTTATCAGTAGGTGAGCACTCATCTTCAATATTAGCAGCATCAACCGCATTGGTGGTTGATCTTTTGCTTTTGATCACCTTTGTCAGATTCAATATTCCTTCTTTCTTGTCGTACTTGAAAAAACATACATCATCATCCGTTAAGTTGCAATGTTGTCGGAACTTAGACCATCCGGATGATAGGCTGTGTTTGATTCTTCTAAAGTTCCGCTCCACTATTATCCCTACACTCCATTCGTATCCTTCATAATCCTTCATCTTTATAATGGTTTTATTTTCTAGTCCCGCTGCCACCACAAATGCCCTCGGCAACACCTACAGCACATGTTAAACAAAATATTCTTATTAATACTTGCAGACATAGAGCATAGAGGTAGCTGGATTGCATTTTGAAAGTAAATTATGATATTCAATAAACATAATCAGATCCTTTGCTGTGACACATAAACAACACCCTTTGACAAAAACGCACTGCAAATTGCTATTTGAAGTTGCAATAATTTTATAGCTAGTTGTTTGACAAATTCTGATTATTAAATAACTTTATAGATACTAGAATGATTTAGAATTATTTTCTTGAATATAGTCATGAATTTAATGTTCAGGGCTAATTATTTGACCTTAAAATAGTCAAATATCAGATTCAGATACCAAAACACACAACAGCTAAACATAAATGCAAAATCAAATATCCACTGTCATATCACCACTAATGCAACACAAAAGAAAGTAAAAAATAGAAGCTAGTCCTAAGGATGAAATGATGATATCCAGATATGTACATAAAAGTCTAGCAAAAACCATCATAGACAATAAATGGTGATATCCAATGTCATATCACCATTCACCAGTAGCACAACATAAAAGTTATTACAGTAATATGATAAAAAAGAGAATCCATCTTTTACTAATAATGGATGGAGTGGAAATGTAAACTGGTAAATAAAAGTCTAGCAAAAACAATCATGAATGATATTTGTTTGACTTTTTACATACAATAATCCCTAGCCATTGAGATGTCACACAAGAGGTCTCATGTTCAAACTTCAAACCTCACTATGTACACATCTTGGGATCAGTGGCGAAGCTTGGAATTTTTAAGTGGGGGGTCGGGATCAAAATTTTTTTTCTTCCTAAGGCTATATTTCAGGTATACCGAAATTTTCGGGGGGTCGAAACCGAATATACCGAAATTTTTCTACACGAAAACTATATACCCCCTACATCGCAAAAAAAATTTCAGGGGGTCGGGCGCCCCCCCCCCCCCCCCCCCCCCCCCAGTAGAAGCTGCGCCCCTGCTTGGGATGGCCATGAAAAGGGTCGAATAGACGAAAACGGTCACGGGTCACTATGTACACATCTTGAGGTGGACAAGAAAAGGGTCGAAACGGTCACGTGGGTACCCCGGTAGGCCACGTACATCTTACTAAAAAAACTCGCCCTCCCCGGGTAACCTCAACAGGAAAAACATCATCTGGTTTACCCGTTTCCTCCCTCTCATGGATAATTTATGCATATAGTCTATGACAGAATGGTTTCTGCCTAAATGGCCGGATTGTTGGATTTCGCAGTTTACTCTAATGAATGTCAGTGACACCTTAAATTAATAAATCTAGAGGTATAACTTAACTTACTTTGCTATTTAAAAAAATAAAAAATGAAGGGATTCACGAAGTCATTGATAAGAATTACCATAGAATATCTTTGGGTTCTCACTCGAATAACCTTCTGAAAGCTAAGATCTTCATCTTCCATAGCTTCATCCACAACAACATGACCATTATCTACAAAATAGTATTCATTCAACACCCAAATTAACAAACACAATGCATGTATACATAAAAACCTCAGACATAAAAAACAAAAAATACCCAACTGGATTTTATTAGAGGGAGTTTTTTTTCACATCCATCTGCACCAAAAAAAGTAACTTGAATTGTATAGGCATCAACAAGCCAAAAGACAACAATATCTTTAATACACAATTGAACATCATGAGCCACTTTTTCCCATCCAGTTGCAAAACAATAATCTTCACCAATCCTTTTTATCTCCACCCTCCATGCATAATCCCCTGATTCAGTCTTCAATGTTGGACTCCTAGACATTTTCTTGGAATGGGTCTCCACAAATGCACTTGGCAATGCCTTCAAAAAAAACAAAAAACAAAAAAAACATACACACACATTAGAACATTCTCTAATTATTAAAAATAAGGTTACAGGCCTGTGCGATCGCGCACTTCTGGTGCGAGACTTACTATATGAGGGGAGGAGGGGTAACGAATGACTTTGAAAAAGGAGAGTGAATCTTGGTGTGGTTCGCTAGTGCTACAACTACCCATTTGCATTGAATTGGAGAATAATTTGAGTGTTTTTTTTAATAAAAAAAATAAAGGATTTAGGGTTAGATTGCAGAAGAGTTAGACGACAGGGATGAAGTGTTGGAAAAAGAACGAGAAAAGGAAAACTGAAAAAGTTGTGTTCCGGTTTCCAAAGTAAATACTTTCTACCGTGTCATCCATGTGACTAGACATATTAATTACCTTTTCAATAGGGTTAAAGTCCACTAATTAGTACTACTAAGTACTAACATATTTTCACATTTTTTTAGAGTCCGATAACAAACTTTTTTATAAATTGCGTGAGGTGTACAATGACGGCATGGTCAAGCATCAAGTCTTAGGAGTTATGATGAAACCAAGGTGTTTTTTAAAGCGTGACTCAATGCGGTATATATATATATTTTTTAATTTATATATTTATCACATTGATTAACTCGTTATATGAGTCGTAGAAATAAGTTGAAAACTTAAAACTGATTTATAAAGTTACTAGGCCCAAGTCTTATAATCTCATATAGCCTATATCTTTTATACTTTCTCAGTCTCAAAATAATTGTCAGTGAACAAAAATCACAAGGTTTAATAGAAGTGGGGCTATTTTATTTTTCAACCACTTAAATAGAATATTCTCCTTCCAAATTCTCTAGTTTTTACTAAAAGGGGAAAGTGGACAATTTTTTAGACACTCTAAAAAGGAAATATGGACAATTAATTTGAGACGGATGGAGTATTAGTAATTCCCAAATACTACTAAATTCTTTAAAAACTTCAAAAAAAAAAAAGCGGCACGCCTTGAGCTAAGGCACGACACGCCTCACAACGCGCCACGCCTAGAGATGACGGCTTGATCTGTTTCGTAACGTGGAGACCACGTCTTGCGCCTTAGCGGCGCCATGGCACCTTTTAGAACCCTGATTACGCTATTTAAGTAACGAGACTTGTTGTAACGAGATAAAATTACTATTATGACCGGCTGATTTTCCATGTAAATTAATATTTTATTTATTAATTTCACTTATATCATCGCATCTCCATATATTTTTCTTTCCAGTCCCTACCATATATAGGGCTGATGCGTAGGGATTGCACCAGGCTTTACCTCTCGAGGGATCTCGAGAAGCTTACAACCCCCACCAGGCAGTGTACCTGATCGATGTAGTATAGTATAATGACAAGTACCGGGGGATTGATCGTTCAGCTAAGAATAGTGTCGCTAGGATTAGAAAACCTAAATACTAGGTCTAGAGATGAGGGATGATTCTTTTGGTATTTTTATATTTTTATGAAAGCAAGTAAAATTCTCGGGTATGAAGGAGTTGGCGGAATTAGTTGCTAGTCAACAAACCCAATTACTAAGATGCAATCAAAATAAAATACTAAAAATGAAAATAAAACTAAATTATACTAAAGTTGTGAGCAATATGTGGGAGAATTGTGTTTACTTAGATTTCACTACTCCCTAGATATCTTTTACACGTTAATTACTTGTTATAGTTGCGTGGATGACGGATTGTATTCCTTAATACCATTCATGGGGTGGCGTACTTACTTCCTCAATCCTATGAGCGCCTACTTCACTTCTATGTCGAGCCGGCTAAGAAGCTCCTAACATGGGATCACTAGAATTTGCTCATGCATTAAATACAACCAATAAAACCTAGTACACATCGGTTCATGTTTCCTAAGACGTTCAAGCATGTTACACAATGGAGATCTGCCAGTTTTCTTACGCCTAACATTGAAATCATTCATCCATTACAACCATAAACAAGTAATCAACACATAATTAATATCTAGGTTTCATTAGATCTAAGCAAACACAAGATAGATCTAGCCTAGCATGTTAAAATCAAGACAAGCACAAGATATAATCAACCAACACATAGACATATTGATTGAATTAAGAGAAGACTTATCTCAATAGAACATGAAAGGATTCAAGGGGTGAAAACACTTGAAAACACTGTAAAATATGACCTAGGGTTTACAAAGTTCGGCCCTAGTTTTCTCCACACAAGTTCCTCCTTTTATGAATGAAAAATAGAAAACTATATATAGAGTTTGATAGGTGACAGCGTCAAGAACAAAAGTCTGACACCGTCATCTCGCCGCCAAATAGTTTCTCGGACTGCCTAGATCTAGATCTGACGCCGTCATGTATTCCCCTTGTGCAGGCCGTCACCAAATTAACTCTTGACGCCCTTGTTGTGACGCCGTCAGGTTTGCACTGGGTTGTCATGGTTTTAACTCTTGACGCCGTCAGGATCTTCCTCTTGACGCCGTCAGGTACTGCTCTCAGCATGGAAAATTAAGTCTTTGCCGTTTTCTTCACTTTTATGCTCCAAAAACGTCCGAATTACTTCCTTTTCCAGAATTCACTCCCAAAGTACCTAAAATCAGAAAAGGAACGATTTAGGGCAATATTTGATCAAATAAATTCAATTCCGGGCTTAAATGACCCCCTAAAAGTGGTTCATTTTTCGCCTCATCATATACCCTTACACTTGAGATTTGCTTGTCCTCAAGCAAATGCGCTTTTATTCTAGTCAAAATACAAGTTAGGGAACATTTAACACTAACATAAAAGTAATTACAACAAATAATCGTTCCACTAAAGACCAAAGACAAGCATGGAGGTCATACACTAGCACCTCACAAATAGTGTTTAGATACTCACATCTCTCGGGTGTAATAAAGTAATATCACAATATGGAAATGGAAAACATCTCTCACTACCTGTCATAGCAAACTAGATTACTATAGGCTTGGGAAAGGATCAAACCTCCACCACATGGCGTAAGTGATGAGGCGAAAAATGATCCATTTTTAGGGGGTCATTTTAAGCCCGAATTCGAATTTATTTGATCAAATATTGCCCTAAATCGTTCCTTTTGTGATTTTAGGTACTTTGGGAGAGAAATCTAGAAAAGGAAGCAATTCGGACTTTTTTGGAGCATAAAAGTGAAGAAAACGCCAAAGTCTTAATTTTCCATGCTGGGAACAGTAGGTGACGGCGTCAAGAGTAATTCCCTGACGGCGTCAAGAACAAAATTCCATGACGATCCAGTAGAGATTTGACGGCGTCACGAAGGTAGGGCGTCAAGAGTAAAAGTCATGACGGCCTGGAAATGATTAAGTCTTGACGGCGTCAAATGTAGATCAAGGCAGTCCGAGAATAGTTTTGGCGGCGAGGTGACGGCGTCACAAGCTTGGTCTTGACACCGTCAGACCCCTTTTCCTATATATAGTTTTCTAATTTTCACATTTAAAAGAGGGAAGTTTTGGAGAAACCCTACGTACGATTTTGGTGCGAATTTTACAGGTTTTTCAAGGGTTCCAAGCCCTTGATACCTTTCATGTGTAATTGAGATAAGTGTTCTTTTAATTCAATCAATATGTCTATGTGTTAGTTGTCTATATCTTGTTCTTGTCTTAATTCCATCATGCTAGGCTAGATCTATCTTGTGTTTGCTTGGATCTAATGAAACCTAGATGTTAATTATGTGTTGATTACTTGTTTATACTTGTCTTGGATAAATGATTTATATGTTAGGCTTAAGAAAACTGGCAGATCTCCAATTGGTAACATGCTTGAACGTCTTAAGAAACATGAATTGACGCGCACTAGGTCTTTATTGGTTGTATTTAATGCATGAGCCACTGTTTACAATCCATATAGTTGTGCTGGGCATGGTGTAGGAGGAGATAAGAGCTCATAGAATTGGGGAGTTAAGTGTGCCACCCCATGAATGGTATTAAGGAATACGATCCGTCATCCATGCAATTATAACAAGTAATTAACGTGTAAAAGATGTCTAGGGAGTGGTGAAATCTAAGTAAACACATTATCTCCACTTATTGCTCACAACTTTAGTATAATTTAGTTTATTTTCATTTTTAGTATTTTATTTTGATTGCATCTTTAGTATTGGGTTAGTTGATTAGCAGCTAATTCCGCCCAAATCTTTCAAACCCGAGATTTTTAATTGCTTTCTAAAAAATTATAAAATACAAAAATAATCATCCCTCACCTTTAGAACTAGTATTTAGGTCTTCTAATCCTAGCGACACTATTCCTAAGCTGAACGATCAATCCCCCGGTACTTGTCACTATACTATACTACAACGATCAGGTACACTGCCTGGTGGGGGTTGTAAGCTTCTCGAGATCCCTCGAGAGGTAAAGCCTGTTGCGATTCCCACGCATCAAGTTTTTGGCGCCGTTGCCGGGGAATAGTTATTGTCTAGGTTAGAATTTCTTTTTATTAGGTCTACTTGCTAGATTCCTTTCTAGTAAGATTTTATTTTTATTTTTAGGTTCTCTTTAGTCTATCTTAATTCTTTGTGCCTTTGTTCGTAAAATATTTCGATGGATCACAATAACATTGATCGGTTGATTCCTGTTATTCGTGTTTTTCGTCGTAGGATCTTCCAAATGCCCGCCCCACTTCCTTTAGCAGAAAATGAGAACCCACCTAACCTCTCACCCAACCACCACTTTGGCAATAATTCTGAGTTAGAAGAGTCTGATCATGATGATGACCGTAGGGCTAGTCCTTTTTACTATTCAGACTCCGATGAGGATCTTGATGATGGTGATGTGATTAATGAGAATAGGATGGAAGATGAAATAAACCCTCTTAGGTATGTTGACCCTAGAACTAGGATTGAGTGTGATATTTCATTTAACATGCAATTCCCTTGTAAGATTGGATTTAAGAGCTTTAACGCCTATCTCAACTCATATCTTCCAATGAACATAGTCTCACGTAATGAATACAATAAAATCATGGTAGATGAGTTAGAATACAAAGGAGAAAACATTATTGCTAAGGCAATACCATTGCAAGTGTTTGTAGGAAGCTTGGTTTATCTTGTTGAGTTCATGGTTATGGAGAATCTAGGAGAGTTTATTGATGATAAGTTGACCCAAGTTGTGTTTGGAAAACCTTTCAAACAGTTGACCAACCTTGATGAAAAACTCATAGAAGGGTTAATTACATTCTCGGATGGGGAAGAAGATTTTGTCTATCAAATGCCCCGCACACACCCTAGGTTCAAGGATTTTCCCATGGAAAAGTGTAGTAGGTATCCGCCCATAGAGATGCTAAGTGAGAATGATAAGAGAAAAGGACTTAAGTATACTCGTGAAAAGAATAAAAGATACTATTGCGGATGCTTAGAATTAGGAGATGATTATAAGAAAGATGAGGCGACTATTAGATGGCTTACACTTGGTTATGTGAGCATAAGCGATACCCGTTAACCCATGACCTTGAGTCTAGCTACAAGACTCGTAAATAAGAAAAGCGCTTCTTGGGAGGCAACCCATGTTTTGTGTGATTTTATTTGTTTGTTTGTTATTTGCTTCCGTATGCATGCTTAATTTTTATTGTTGGTAGATCATGTTTCTAAACTAAATAGTGGAAATACTTTACTTTGTTGTTTTGGCCTAGTCTTAACTCCACTTAAAAGTATTTTTGCAGAAGATAAGTGTAAGGGGAAACCCTAAATATGTTTTCAAGAAACAAACCGATCATGATTCTCCACAATATTAAGTGAACATGTATATTCGTATTTGTTAGAGTCAAATGCTTGTATTGAGTCATAATGAAGTTTTGTAGGATTTTCCAGGAAGTAGGACCATGTTTTTCCAGAAATTTTCCGGAAACTTAACATAAGAATTTCTGCAGGTCACTTCTGACGGCGTCAAGAGTTTACTCTTGACGGCGTCAAGTGTAAAAATCTGGAAATTTTACCGGTTTTGTTTTTCTAACGGAGTCTTATGGTTTTTGTGAATTATTAAGTTTTATAATCTCCAGGAGATCTGCAAACTTCATTCCACAAGCATTATATCTTATCTTGTTTTCTAGGATTTAGTAACTTATATAGGATGCCGCCGATTTTACGCGAGGTTGTCTTGTCTATTTTATCAGGTTTTACAGGTTATGTATGATAAGAAGATGATTTATATTCTGGAAGGGAAGCTTTGATTGTTCATTTTCTTGGAGGAAGATTTAACCTGGTCACCTTATTATCCATATCAAGCGAATCAGGGGAGTATTTGATTTCATTCTCTTTACTTTTTTCACTTTTACATTCTTTACTTGAACATTGGGGACAATGTTCATATTAAGTGTAAGGGGAGGGTAAAAAGATGATTCCTTACATATGCACTTTCGCTTGAGTTTGTTTTGTTTAATGGTAGATGTGTAATAAAACTATGAGAAATACTTGTTAGTGCAATTTTAGCGCCAAATTTAAAATTTTTTACAACATTTAGGAGTGAAACTTTAGCCATAGCAAGCGTCTCATAGATAGGAGATTGTATGACTAGCACATAACCGTATATTCAGAAAAATTTTCCACCCAAATATGTGAGGTTTACCTTTAGATTTGATAGGAAAAGCATTTATTATTAGTGCTTATGAGTGTACCAGTAGTATTTAGATTCTAGAACTTGCGTTAGTGATGCATCCCGAGACCGCTAGTGAGACTACATTCGTGTGGTAGGATTTACTACATGATAAGAGGCATTAGGATCACCCTTGTGTTAAACCCGTATCATAATTACTTGACCATTTATGTCATATTACTTGGCTAATTAAGTCAACTAATTTTTCCCACACCCTTAGCGTTGTACTCATTTTTAGTACACGAAACCCCTAGTACACCCCTCCGAGCCTATCTTTTTCGTTTCTAACTTTAAGCATTTTACTTAAAGGAAGAATTTGTTACACCCCACTTAAATGTACAACCAAATCGCGTTAGCCTTCCTTGTATGCGCTCATTTTTAGTGCATTATTGTTATTTGTTAAACCCTAAGTTAACTATCTAATTGATTACATGGTTGCTAAGTCGAGTCATATCCTTGTACATATTGTTTTGGGACGATTGGGACTCATGGGTAAGTACTTATTTTATAGAGTAATGGGGAAGAACATCATTTATTACCCCCATATGTACGTTAATCTTAAAAGTACTCCAAGTGTTTTGATTTTCTTAATTCGAGTCATTAGATTAGTTTAATGTAAAGTATGTAAAGATTCAAGTGTAAGGGGAATATTCATCCCCTATGATGTATTATTTTGGATGGTAGGGTAAGAGTGTATGCAAAAAAAAAAAAAAAAAAAAAAAAAAAAAAAAAAAAAAAAATCGAAAAAATCAAGAAAAAGAAAAAAATAATAATAAAAAAAAAGGAAAAAGAGAAAAAACATTCGGACTACCATCCCTTTTTATTCTATGTTCATTTTATATTTTTGTTATTTTTCATTTATTAGCTTAAGTCGAGTCTAGTCTTGGCTTAACAACGCCATCTTGTACATGTAATTAACCAAGATTGTTAACTCGCCACCAGTAAAACTTCCTTTATCCAACAAAACCGTGTATTTCATATCCCTACACCTAACATTACAACCCTTTAAAAGACCTCTTTGATAGTTTATCCTAGGTGCTTACGCCATGTGGTGGAGGTTTGATCCTTTCCCAAGCCTATGGTAATCTATTTTGCTATGACAGGTAGTGAGAGATATCTTCCGTTTCCATATTGTAATTTATACTTTATTACACCCGAGAGATGTGAGTATCTAAACACTATTTGTGAGGTGCTTGTGTATGACCTCCGTGCTTGTCTATTGGTCTTTAGTGGAACGATTATTTGTTGTAATTACTTTTATATTAGTGTTAAATGAGCCCTAACTTGTATTTTGAGTAGAATAAAAGCGCATTTGCTTGAGGACAAGCAAATCTCAAGTGTAAGGGTATATGATGAGGCGAAAAATGATCCGTTTTTAGGGGGTCATTTAAGCCGAATTCGAATTTATTTGATCAAATATTGCCCTAAATCGTTCCTTTTGTGATTTTAGGTACTTTGGGAGAGAAATCTGGAAAAAGAAGCAATTCGGACTTTTTTGGAGCATAAAAGTGAAGAAAACGCCAAAGTCTTAATTTTCCATGCTGGGAACAGTAGGTGACGGCGTCAAGAGTAATTCCCTGACGGCGTCAAGAACAAAATTCCATGACGATCCAGTAGAGATTTGACAGCGTCACGAAGGTAGGGCGTCAAGAGTAAAAGTCATGACGGCCTGGAAATGATTAAGTCTTGACGGCGTCAAATGTAGATCAAGGCAGTCCGAGAATAGTTTTGGCGGCTAGGTGACGGCGTCACAAGCTTGGTCTTGACACCGTCAGACCCCTTTTCCTATATATAGTTTTCTAATTTTCACATTTAAAAGAGGGAAGTTTTGGAGAAACCCTAAGTACGATTTTGGTGCGAATTTTACAGGTTTTTCAAGGGTTCCAAGCCCTTGATACCTTTCATGTGTAATTGAGATAAGTGTTCTTTTAATTCAATCAATATGTCTATGTGTTGGTTGTCTATATCTTGTTCTTGTCTTAATTCCATCATGCTAGGCTAGATCTATCTTGTGTTTGCTTGGATCTAATGAAACCTAGATGTTAATTATGTGTTGATTACTTGTTTATACTTGTCTTGGATAAATGATTTATATGTTAGGCTTAAGAAAACTGGCAGATCTCCAATTGGTAACATGCTTGAACGTCTTAAGAAACATGAACCGACGCGCACTAGGTCTTTATTGGTTGTATTTAATGCATGAGCCACTGTTTACAATCCCTATAGTTGTGTTGGGCATGGTGTAGGAGGAGATAAGAGCTCATAAAATTGGGGAGTTAAGTGTGTCACCCCATGAATGGTATTAAGAAATACAATCCGTCATCCATGCAATTATAACAAGTAATTAACGTGTAAAAGATGTCTAGGGAGTAGTGAAATCTAAGTAAACACATTTTCTCCACTTATTGCTCACAACTTTAGTATAATTTAGTTTATTTTCATTTTTAGTATTTTATTTTGATTGCATCTTTAGTATTGGGTTAGTTGATTAGCAACTAATTCCGCCCAAATCTTTCAAACCCGAGATTTTTAATTGCTTTCTAAAAAATTATAAAATACAAAAATAACCATCCCTCACCTTTAGAACTAGTATTTAGGTCTTCTAATCCTAGCGACACTATTCCTAAGCTGAACGATCAATCCCCCGGTACTTGTCACTATACTATATACTACAACGATCAGGTACACTGCCTGGTGGGGGTTGTAAGCTTCTCGAGATCCCTCGAGAGGTAAAGCCTGTTGCGATTCCCACGCATCAGTAAGCACCTAGGATAAACTATCAAAGTAATCTTTTAAAGGGTTGTAACGTTAGGTGTAGGGATATGGAATACACGGTTTTGTTGGATATAGGCAGTCTTTACTGGTGGCGAGTTAAAAATCTTGGTTAATTACATGTACAATATGGCGTTGCTAAGCCAAGACTAGACTTGACTTAAGCTAATGAATCAAAAATAACAAAATCATAAAATGAACATAGAATAAAAAGGGATGGTAGTCCGTATGTTTTTTTTTTCTCTTTTCTTTTTCTATTTTTTTTTTTCTTTTTCTTAATTTTTTTTTTTTTTTTTAGAACATACACTCTTACCCTACCATCCAAAATAATACATCATAGGGAATGAAAATTCCCCTTACACTTGAATTTTTACATACTTTACAAATAACTAATCTAATGACTCGAATTATGAAAATCAAAACACTTGGAGTACTTTTAAGATTAACGCACATATGGGGGTAATAATATGATGTTCTTCCCCATTACTCCATAACATAAGTACTTTACCCATGAGTCCCAATCGTCCCAAAACAATATGTACAAGGATATGACTCGACTTAGCAACCATGTAATCAATTAGATAATTAACTTAGGGTTTAACAAATAACAATAATGCACTAAAGGTGAGTGCATACATGGAAGGCTAAGGCGATTTGGGTGTACATTTAAGTGGGGTGTAACAAATTCTTCCTTTAAGTAAGATGCTTAAAGTTAGAAACGAAAAGATAGGCTCGGAGGGGTGTACTAGGGGTTTCGTGTACTAAAAATGAGTACAACGCTAAGGGTATAGGAAAAATCAATTGACTTAACTAGCCAAGTAATATGACTTAAATGGTCAAGTAATTATAATACGGATTTAACACAAGGGTGATCCTAATGCCTCTTATCATGTAGTAAATCCTACTACACGAATGTAGTCTCACTAGCGGTCTCGGTATGCATCACTAACGCAAGTTCTAGAATCTAAATGCTATCGGTACACTCATAAGCACTAATAGTAAATGCTTTTCCTATCAAATCTAAAGGCGAACCTCACATATTTGGGTGAAAAATTTTTCTGAATAGTACCGTTTTGTGCTAGTCATACAATCTCCTATCCATGAGACGCTTGCTATGGCTAAAGTTTCACTCCTAAATGTTGTGAAAACTTTTAAATTTGGCGCTAAAATTACACTAACAAGTATTTCTCATAGTTTTATTACACATCTACCATCAAACAAACAAACTCAAGCTTAAGTGTATTTGTAAGGTATCATCATTTTACCCTCCCCTTACACTTAGGATAAACATTGTCCCCAATGTTCAAGTAAAGAATATAAAAGTAAAATAAGTAAAACAAATGAAATCAAATACTCCCCTGATTCGCTCGGTATGGATAATAAGGTGGCCAGGTTAGATCTTCCTCCAAGAAAATGAACAATCAAAGCTTCCCTTCCAGAATAATAATCATCTTCTTGTCATGCATAACCTGTAAAACCTGAGAAAACAGACAAGGCAACCTCGCATAAAATCGGCGGCAATCTACATATGCTAATAAATCCTAGAAAACAAAAGAAGATATAATGCTTGTGGAATGATGTTTGCAGATTTCCTGGAGATTATAAAACTAATAATTCAACAAAAACTTTAAGACTCCGTTAGAAAAACAAAACTGGTAAAATTTCCAGAATTTTACACGTGACGCCGTCAAGAGTAAACTCCTGACGCCGTCAGAAGTGACCTGCAAAAATTCTTATGTTAAGTTTCCGGAAAATTTCTGGAAAAACTTCGACCTACTTCCTGGAAAATCCTGCAAAACATCATTATGACTTGATACAAGCATTTGACTCTAACAAATACGAATATACATGTTCATTTAATATTGTGGAGAATCATGATCGGTTTTGTTCTTAAAAACATATTTGGGGTTTCCCCTTACACTTATCTTTTGCAAAAACACCTTTGGATGAAGTTAAGACTAGGCCAAACAACAAAGTAAAGTATTTCCACTATTTCAGTTTTGAAACATGATCTACCAACAATAAAAATAAAGCATGCATATGGAAGCAAATAACAAACAAACAAAATAAAAATCACACACAACATGGGTTGCCTCCCAAGAAGCGCTTTTCTTTATTTACGAGTCTTGTAGCTAGACTCAAGGTCATGGGTTACTACGTGACTTCATCATCAAACGTTACATCCTCCTCACTAATCATTTCATTATTATTTTCTTGATAATGTTTTACACGTTGTATGTTAACAGTAAATTCTCTACCTTCATCGTCTAATAACACAACGGCTCCAGTTTTAGAGGAACTTTTCACCGTAAATGGTCCATACCATCTAGACTTGAGTTTCCCTGGAAATAATCTTAACCGAGAGTTGTACAATAGGACTTTGTCCCCTTCTTAAAATTCCTTGGGTTTCTTAATTCTTTGGTCATGCCATCTTTTTGCCCTCTCTTTATTTGTAATGGAAGACTCATAGGCTTCTAATCTAAGCTCATCAAGCTCGTGTAATTGCAAGAACATATTGGTTCCGGCAATTGTATAATCTAAGTTACATGCCTTAAGCGCCCAATAAGCCTTATGTTCTAATTCTACTGGCAAGTGACATGCCTTACCATACACCATGCGAAACGGGGTCGTTCCAATTGGTGTCTTATAGGCGGTTCGGAATGCCCATAAGGCCTCGTCGAGTTTAAATGACCAGTCTTTTCTATTCTGACTAACCGTTTTTTCAAGTATTCTTTTAATAGCCCTGTTTGTGTTTTCGACCTGGCCATTGGTTTGTGGATGATAGGCGGTGGAAAATCGATGGGACACCCCATACCTCCTCATGACCTTTTCCATTTGCGCATTGCAAAAGTGGGTTCCCTGATCACTGATGAGAGCTTTAGGAATCCCGAATCTAGCGAAAAGCTTTTTCAGGAAATGAATAACCACCCTGGAATCGTTGGTCCTAAGGGCTTGTGCCTCTACCCATTTTGAAACATAATCGATGGCAACTAAAATGTATTCGTTCTCTCCTAAAGATGGAAAGGGTCCCATGAAATCAATTCCCCAAACATCGAAGACCTCACATACTTGTATAAAATTCTGAGGTGCTTCATCCCTATGCGATATGTTCCCGGCCCGTTGACATGCTTCGCATGCCTGTACCATTTCTTTGACATCACGGAAAATTGTGGGCCAATAGAATCCCGCGTCGAAAATCTTTCGGGCGGTGGTGCTTATCCCATGATGCCCTCCAGAGGGACCAGAGTGACATTCTCTCATAATCTTTACTTCCTCACTCTCCGAAACACAACGTTTTATTATTTGGTCAGGACACCTTCGGAATAAAAATGGTTCATCCCAAAAGTAGTATTTTAACAGAGAAAAGAACCTTTTCCTTTCGTACCTAGTCAGGTGTTCTGGAACGAGTCTGCTTGCGAGATAGTTGGCAAAATCGGCGTACCAAGGCTCCGAATCAGTTATTGACATGAGTTGTTCGTCAGGAAATGAATCCCGAATCTCACTTCTGTCGTGCTCATCCAAGGGATTTTCAGGGCGAGATAGATGATCTGTGGCCAGATTTTCTGCCCCCTCTTATCACGAATCTCAACATCAAATTCTTGTAACAACAAGATCCACCGAATTAGTCGTGGCTTAGCATCCTGCTTAGCAAAAAGATATCGAAGAGCCGAGTGATCAGTGAAAACGACTGTCTTTGAAAGGACAAGATATTGCCGGAATTTATCGAATGCGAACACTACGGCTAACAATTCTTTTTTGGTGGTAGTGTAATTCTATTAAGCGGGATTCATGGTTTTGCTAGTGTAGTAAATAGGTTGGAATAGCTTGTCACGTCGTTGGCCCAATACAGCCCCGACAGCGAAATTGCTAGCGTCACACATGATTTCAAACGGTAACTCCCAGTTGGGTGTAATCATGATTGGAGCTTGTGTGAGCTCCTTTTTCAAGAGATCGAATGCATCCTTGCATTCTTGGGAGAAATCGAAAGGAGCATCCTTCATTAGCAATTGAGTCATTGGCCGAGCTATTTTGGAGAAGTCTTTGATGAATCTCCGATAAAACCCGGCGTGCCCCAAGAAGCTGCGTATTGCTTTAACAGTCATGGGATATGGTAACTTAGATATAGCTTCAACTTTAGCTTGGTCCACCTCTATCCCATTCCCTGAGATCTTATGCCCTAACACAATCCCTTCTTTCACCATGAAATGACACTTTTCCCAGTTTAACACCAAGTTGGTTTCCTCACAGCGTTTAAGCATTTTATGGTATGGGACCCACTAGGAGGGGGTTGGGAGAACCCAAATTTATGGTATGGGACCCACTAGGGTGGCCAGAAAACACCACCAAAGTTGGTGGTGTGGGACTGTGGTAGCTGCAGCAGGGCAATACCTTGCCCTGCAAGTGTGTTGCTTGGGGTGTGGGGCCAGTATAAAAATCCCAAAAATACAAGCTATGTGGGATACTGAAGTAGAGGTGGTAGACAACAAGTAGGAACAAGTTTCAAGTCCTAAATCCTTATACAAAATTCAAAACAATTTCCCCAATATTTGGAAAAACTAAGTTTATGCCAATTTAACTTTTTGATTGAACTAGTTATTTTGACTTTTATGAGTCTTGAACCTAATCCTAGTGACTGAATATGAAGTAATAAGTTATAATAAGACTTAATTAAGCTATCTTAACAACTATAAAACAGATTTGAGTGATTGAGCAACCTAAACTCCTAACAGTGAAAGGAAAATTAAGACAAAAGTGTGATTTTGACTTTTCTTGCTATGACCTCTAAATTTTATGACTATTCTGTGATACTAGAATCTAATCAAACATGTCAAAGTGAGACTTGGCCACTAAATACCACAAATGCACAGGGTACTCCCCTGTGCCAAACACCCCTATAACTATGACTGTTTTGAGATTTAACTAGCAATTAAGTACTAAGGCTTATGAAATCAAATCACAGTAACTTATTATGACTAGGTGAACTTAATTAAGCACTAAAATAACAACAATAACAACAGAAACTAAGAAATGATAAAAAGACCTATTTGACTGTGAAACTAAAATTTAAAGCAACTATGATATTTAAAGAACAAGTTATCTGTTTTAACTAATGAGTATACTTAATTAGACCACATAAATATAAAAATACAGAAGAACATGTGATTTAAACAAAATACAGTAAGTATGCTAAAAAATAGAAAATTGCTTACAAGTGGTTTAGATTGGGAATAAGTGAATCATGGACCATTCTTACTTCCTAAAGCCTCCCATAAGGCACTAGTACCAAGACAATCCAAAATATACCCTGCTCCTTACTTCTTCTTTCTTGTGCACCAATTTTTTATTTTTCAACTATTTAATATGATTTTTTATTATTTTTTTCTTTTATGAGCTAAACAGACAATTAAGGTTTTCTAAAACTTAGCTGAGCTTTGTCAGAGCTTATATAAGCTTATGAATCCAATAACAACAAACAGAAACAACAATCAAGCTTTTTGAGAATTATTGAAATAATAGGAAATTGCATAAACTGATGATCACAATGAAATTTGAAATTGATTATTGCAAAAGTTTAAAGATACATTCAAACAACTTAATTGATTGCTTAGAAGCTTAAGATTACACTGAAAAACTAAAATTAAGTTATACGACACTAAATTATGCTACCTACTCTAATACTCTTCATCCCTGCTTCTTCTTCCTTTTGTAGATGATATTTAGGGTTTAGTGGGACCCTCTGACACTTTCCCAACACATCTGAACCTTTGATTTGGTCAATTTAATCCTCACCGTTTAAAAACCTTTTTCGCGCCAAAAGTCATGGGGGCAGCTGTGGTTGCGTGTGAGGGAATTCAGGGGTATTAATGGGTATTGGGAAGTGTGGAGAGGTGGAGGGATAAGGTGGTATCAAGTTGGTGGTGAGCTGGTGGTAAAACCAGAGAGGTGGAGGGTGGTATGTGAGTCTGTGAGTGTGGGGTGGTTTTGGGGGGAAGAAAGGGTAAAAGGGTAGGTTTGACCGGATAGTTTGACCCCGATTTTTTTATTTATTTAATGGGTGTAGGCTGGGGTTGTAGGTTGGGCCAAGGGAGTGGGCTGGTGGTTGTTTGTGTTTTGGATTTGGTTTGGTTTTGGGTATTTTTATTAAGGGTCCGTTTGTATTTGTAGAAATGAAAACCATAGGGACCAAAAATGTATATTGCAGAAACTTGAGGGGTAGGTTGTATAATATTTCCAAAGTTAATCAAGGGACTAAACTTGCCAATATTGAATACCCCAAGGACCAATAATGATAATTATTTTCCATTTTAATATTTCCAGGGACCTTTTCTGTAATTTATGAAACTTCAGGGACCAATTATGTAATTTCACCAAACTTCACACCAAGGACCATTCCTGCAAAAGATTAATAGTATAAGGACCAAAATTTATTTTTCTCAAAGTTTTTACATCCCAGGGACCATTTATGTTAATTTCCAAAGTATAGGGACTAAACTTGTAATTTTGTGAAACTTTGTACCAAAGGACTAAATATGTAACTTTATGATTTAAAAAGGACCTTTGGTGACTTTTTCATGTTTTTAGAATAACCAGGGACTAGTTTTGACAACTTTTGAAACTTGAGAGACTGAAACTGCCAATTATGCAAACTTTGTTTGTTTTTTTTATCTGTTTTTGCTTATTTTGCATTTGAAACATATAAAATACACTTCTAAGATATTTTAAGTATTTTGATGCATATTTGAGTGTTTTTGGATGTTTTGGCAGTTCAGATTGGTATAAAATGATGAGTATTTAGACACTCATCAATCCCCCACACTAAACTATTGCTAGTCCCTAGCAATCTTTTGAGAAAAACTTAATGGATTTGAAAAAGTCTTTACCAAAAGCCATCACTTCTGGAGTAGCCAGATGTAAGAACTGTGGTACACCTGATAACCGTGTGATTTTGAGCAAACCACCAGCTGTCAACGGATTTGATTTGTCTTTACCAAAAGCCGTTTGCTTCTGGACTAGCTAACTCTTGATGGAATAGTCAACATCTTGGTGAGCTGATTACCAATTATGGTTTTTCCACTGCCTTTACTACAAGCCATAATATTGCGGGCTAGCCAACTCATTCGCTTTTTAGGATATGGCGAGTTGAGGTACCATACAATTTTTGGAAAATTGCAAGCCATCAACGATTTTGAGATATCTTTACCAAGAGCCGTTTGCTCCTGGATTAGCCAATCCTTATGTGGGTTAGACATGGCGGACTGATAACCATTTATTGCGTTCTAAGTGAGAAAAATTTTTAAAATTTGGGCTAAAATGGGGGTTCTTGATGGAACATGTGTTTAAATTCGTTGGAATAACGAATCTCCCCCCACACTTAGAACTGAATATTGTCCTCAATATTCAAAGTACCGGGTGTTAAACCAACACTTAGAACGTAAGAAGGAAAATACTCTTAGCCTTTATTTAAGTTTATGTACATTTTTTTTAGAGAGAATATATACATATATACAACATGTGGGTTAGTATTTCCCCCACACTTAGGGTGAAAACCCTAAGTACATGCTACTGTTTTTGATTACCGAGTCGCTAGCTTGACTCGACTCCGAATTTATTTGTCCATGGGGAAGCATGATGTGGAAGAGACAATCTGCATCGGACTTTCATTCAAGATATTTGGATAAACATTTGAAGCACGTGAAAGTTCCACACCGATGAGATACACAGACACCCGGCTCAAAATTTATAAATGAGAATGCCGGGATCAAAGATAATGTCCTCACTCCCAAAAGAGTGAAGAACAGGAGAAGCCACGGGATATATGAAGAAAAGAAAGAAAGTCATGATGAAAATCATGATTAACTCCTCATCTTCAATAGGAGAATTCATTGTTTCATGAATCTTTTCTTTTAAGCTCGTTTGATCAAGACATATTATGGGTATGTCTAGATCAAAATAAAAGTTATCATACTCCGGTGGAGATATGATATGAGTGAGTTCACAGGAGAACTCCTCCAAGGTGAATGATTCGTATTTGGGATTGATTTGAGTGAATTCACTGGGGAATTCCTCAAAAGTAAATTCATAAACAGGAAGAGAATTATAAGAATGAGAAGTGGTAATACCACTTATCTTCTCTCCCGTATGATCAAAATGGAACGTTTGCAATTCCGTAATAGAATCATTGATCAAAACCTCACTATCCTTGACGGGGATAGGAGATGAAATAGGCTTTCCATTAAAAGCCTCGATTCTAGAAATGCGAAGATTAGCATTTAATAATGTAAGACAAAGAGCTTCGTCTTGGATTATTTCTTCATCATTCTCTTCTTCTGAGTTGACAAGCTCAGAAGGTAATTCCCCCACATAACTTATGTCTCCACAAGATAAAGAATAGTCCTCATCAGAATCAGAGAACATCTCAATATGATCATTTGGAAAGACAAGAGGGGGTGGGATATCACACATATGATCAAGAATTCCCTGTGACTCACTTGGGATTGAGACAAGGTTCTCAACACTAGACTTTATGAATTCGTCCGATTCCTTTTGAGGAACAGTGTCAAGATGCTCGTCCCCCATGCTCAGAGAGAGTGGGAACCTCGGGTGTGATAACAGCAGACTCAGGGAGTTGAGAAGGACTAGCAGTTATGGTTTCTACAAGTTCCATTATTTCTACTGCTAGTGATTCAGTTATATTCTTTTCTCCTAGTATTTCTACTGAAGTAGCTTCAACTGAAGTTGAATCAAAAGGTTTCTCAGATACCTTTGGGATTGGAACAAGGTCATTTATTTCCTCAAGAGGATTTACTTTGACTTCCTTGCCCCACATTATCAAGATATCTAAAGGATCCTTTGAGTTTTTGTCTTCAATTGGTTCATCCTCGTCACTTTCATCCTCAAGATATAATGAGTTAACAAGAGGTTTTTGTTTCTTAAGAATCAGATCCTTAAGACTGTTTATTCCATCTTGAATGTTTTGGTTGAATTAAGTTTGAGCAATAATTATTTTAGTAATCAATTAAGCTTTAGCTAACTCGTCCTGAGGAAGTGGTTGAGGGTTTGTGTACTGTGAAGGCTGGTTAAAACCAAATTCATGATTGTTACAAGGAACCTGTTCATAGACAAACTGATTCCTAGTTTGACAATCAGAGCCGTAGTGAGGGCCTCCACAATACTCACAACAGTAAAACTGTTGGGTCTCATGGTGTGGAAGCTGATGGAATGAATCAGTCTTGTCATAGTAGGAATAGGGATTCTGGTTATAGACAGACCCGTTTCCTGACTCTACCATGCCACAACTGGGGCAATTACCACCATTATAAGGACTACCACACCATTGACAGACAAGAGGGTGAGAATAAGACATAGAAAGAATCAAAGGGTTTAGGAGGGTGAGAAATGAAGAATCAAAAAGGTAGGAGGGTAAAGGTGAATATTTTTGGTATTTTTGAAAATTTTTGTAGTAATAATAATAAAGAAAATATTTTTGGGTTTTTGTGTTCGTTGAAAACTGATTTTAAAATGTTTTCAGGAACAGTTTTGGTTTTATATGATAATAATATGAACAAAGATGGATAAATATACAATGAGCGTGTATTCAGATTCACGAATACGCAAAACCGTTTAGAATACGCGCACAACCTCCCTGGCAGCGGCGCCAAATTTTGATTGGTGTGAAACCGTCAGAAGATTATTGGTCAACCACTTGTGAATGGTCAACTATAATAGTCAAACAGCTTAGGCCAATGCTTCCGTGAAATACAGTGTTTTCCCGGGTCGTTATGTCCCGACGAGGTGTGGATGGTATTAAAAACGAATCTGTGATCGAGTGAATATGAACAGGAAAGGGTATAAGTGTGTGTGAGTGATTACACTAAGGATTTATAACACAAAATAACTTAAATAAGCTATATGAGTGATTACGTAAACCTAAATAACTTAGAAACGTTTAAAACCTAAAAACACGTACGTTTAATTTAAATCTACGTAAACGTACGAAACAAAACGTTTTTAACTAAAGTAGGAATTTGCATGCCTTAGGGGCTTAAATGCAAATTAAATAAACTTAAAATATTTATTTTATAATTACTAATTATTTAATTAATTATTATTATTTAATAACTATTATTAATTATTTAATAATACACTAATAAATAACAAAATGTAAAATAAGTCTTAGAAAAATAAAATTAAAATTTGTAAAAGTCTAAAATATTATAAAACTTATTTTAAAAATAAAATTATATTTTTCACACTATTTATCTAATTATTAGTAATTTATAACTATTTAATTATTAATTAACTAATTATATTGATTTAAATTATTATAAATACTTAAAAGACTTAGATAATTAAAAAGATTTTTATAAATCTAATTAACCATCACAGGAATCCTAAAAAATTATAAAAAGTTTATTTTATCTATTTTTAAACTAGTTTACTAATTATTATTCTATTTATTAATTAATTACCAATTAAACTATTTAAATTAGTAAAACTAGTAACTGAGCAGTATAAATTACAAGAAAATTTCTAAAGTTATTTTATGACTTATAAAAGCTAGGAAAAATATAAAATCTAGGTGTTGCTTTATAAAAACTAATTATGCTATTTAAAACTTAATTATTGATTAATTATTAATAAAACTAATTTTAATTCTAATAAATACTAAATGACAAAATAAAAATCTGAGAAAATTATTAAAAATACTTTAATATAAAAGGAAATTAATAAAAATATAAAAATACAACTTACTTAATAAAAATCTTAAAAATGAAAATGAAAATTAAATTATATTAAATAGAAACTATCACTTATTATTATATTGGTTTTTCTTGAATTTTCTTTTAGAAATCTATTTTATATCTAAAAATAACTAACTTTTGTAAAAACAACTTATTTATAACTTAATTATAAGCATTGTGAAAGCTTAATAGCTTCACAATTGACTTTGTTTGACCAACTAAGCAAATAAGCTCAAATGAGCTTGTGTGGGACCCACTATGGTTGACTCTGGTTCCAATAAGTTGTTTGAACAATTTAGAGCAAAATTTGATCAAATAAGCCTTAGGAATATGTGGAAAACTAGAAGGGGGGTTGAATAGTTTAACGCTTTTTTAAATTCTTTTTAACTTGAATATCTTTTACGTTTGCTTAAAGATATAAACACAACGTTATATGTTTGATTCTTTGAAAAGCTTTTTATGTAAATGTCAATTCTAACTTTACTAGTTTCATACATTGAAAAGCTTTGCTTGTGATAATCTTAACTTTGCTTGTATAGTTATTTGAAAAGCTTTTACTTTTGTTTGAAGATACAAACACATCTTTACTAGTTTAGTTCTTTGAAAAGCTTTATATGTAACTAGCAATTCTAACTAAATAACAACATGTAATAAACAAGGATAAAGAAAGAAACGATCAAACCAAAACACGATTGTTTATCGTGGTTCGGCTACAAGGACTCTTTTTCCTTGCCCTACATCCACGCCCCGAGTTTCCAACTCGAGAGTTATAAGCACTAATCAACAAGCTCCTTTCACCGGCGGAGAAAACCTTTACAACGTCGCTTACACTTTTACCGACACTAAGCTAGATGTCGAGTTCTTTTACACGGGTACAACCACTCCCATCGTCGCTTACACTTTTACCGACACTAAGCTAAATGTCGAGTTCTTTACCAAGGGTACAACCACTCCCGTTAGTTCTTTTACAAGGGTACAACAACTCCCGACACACTACGTATTTTGAGGCCTAAAATACTAACCACTTACTTCTACATACATGACACAAATGAAGTATAAACTACCAAAGCTTATACATGACCAAACTACCAAGACTTGCAACTTTAGAGTTGAAGCTTGTAACTTCTTGAATGATCTTGTGAAGTTCCTTGCTACATAAGAGAATCACACAAGTCAAATGTTACTGAGTTAGTTGAGAGAGTATATGAAAATATGTCCTAAAGGGGTGACTCAAAACTAACAAATGGTTTGGTATTTATAGCACACCATTCTGCAGGTCGGGCGGATCAGGCGGACCCCTCAAAAGGGTTCCGCCCGTGTACCCCCAGGGTACCGCCAGGGCTGCAGTTGGTTTTTGCAATAAATCTTGCAAACCAAACAAAGTCACATCTCATTACTCTTCCAAACCAAACAATGTCACATCTCATAATATCAAGTCAAACACTAAACTTGCAAGCTACCACTTAGTAAGTCAAACACACTTCTTACCATAAATGTATAATGACAAAGCTTGCCCTAAATGTGATGTGACCTTACTATATTAAGAAATAAATATGATGTAACAAGACTCATTTTAGTTTAAGAAATAAAAACAATATTTTGTTTAAAAGGAAATGTTAACCTTAGTTAAACAAGACTTAAACACTTTAAAGTGATGATTTACTTATAGCTAAACTTCATACTTTGTCATTAACAAAACTTAGCAAAGATCGTAAAATATAAATAACGTTTTTAGGCGATATTTGTATTAACAGAATAAGCTAATAAGCAATTAATAAGCACTTGACAACTTGTTGATCAACTGAAAATGGGACAGATTTAAAGGGTTGATTCAGGTGGGGTCCACAGGGTCCTAGGTCAAATAAGTGGTCAACTCTGAAAACCTACTAGGAGGGGGTTGGGAGAACCCAAATTTATGGTATGGGACCCACTAGGGTGGCCAGAAAACACCACCAAAGTTGGTGGTGTGGGACTGTGGTGGCTGCAGCAAGGCAATACCTTGCCCTGCAAGTGTGTTGCTTGGGGTGTGGGGCCCAGTATAAAAATCCCAAAAATACAAGCTATGTGGGATACTGAAGTAGAGGTGGTAGACAACAAGTAGGAACAAGTTTCAAGTCCTAAATCCTTATACAAAATTCAAAACAATTTCCCCAATATTTGGAAAAACTGAGTTTATGCCAATTTGACTTTTTGATTGAACTAGTTATTTTGACTTTTATGAGTTTTGAACCTAATCCTAGTGACTGAATATGAAGTAATAAGTTATAATAAGACTTAATTAAGCTATTTTAACAACTATAAAACAGATTTGAGTGATTAAGCAACCTAAACTCCTAACAGTGAAAGGAAAATTAAGACAAAAGTGTGATTTTGACTTTTCTTGCTATGACCTCTAAATTTTATGACTATTCTGTGATACTAGAACCTAATCAAACATGTCAAAGTGAGACTTGGCCGCTAAATACCACAAATGCACAAGGTACTCCCTTGTGCCAAACACCCCTATAACTATGACTGTTTTGAGATTTAACTAGCAATTAAGTACTAAGGCTTATGAAATCAAATCACAGTAACTTATTATGACTAGGTGAACTTAATTAAGCACTAAAATAACAACAATAACAACAGAAACTAAGAAATGATAAAAAGACCTATTTGACTGTGAAACTAAAATTTAAAGCAACTATGATATTTAAAGAACAAGTTATCTGTTTTAACTAATGAGTATACTTAATTAGACCACATAAATATAAAAATACAGAAGAACATGTGATTTAAACAAAATACAGTAAGTATGCTAAAAAATATAAAATTGCTTACAAGTGGTTTAGATTGAGAATAAGTGAATCATGGACCATTCATACTTCCTAAAGCCTCCCATAAGGCACTAGTACCAAGACAATCCAAAATATACCCTGCTCCTTACTTCTTCTTTCTTGTGTACCAATTTTTTATTTTTCAACTATTTAATATGATTTATTATTATTTTTTTCTTTTATGAGCTAAACAGACAATTAAGGTTTTCTAAAACTTATCTGAGCTTTGTCAGAGCTTATATAAGCTTATGAATCCAATAACAACAAACAGATACAACAATCAAGCTTTTTGAGAATTATTGAAATAATAGGAAATTGCATAAACTGATGATCACAATGAAATTTGAAATTGATTATTGCAAAAGTTTAAAGATACATTAAAACAACTTAATTGATTGCTTAGAAGCTTAAGATTACACTGAAAAACTAAAATTAAGTTATAAGACACTAAATTATGCTACCTACTCTAATACTCTTCATCCCTACTTCTTCTTCCTTTTGTAGATGATATTTAGGGTTTAGTGGGACCCTCTGACACTTTCCCAACACATCTGAACCTTTGATTTGGTCAATTTAATCCTCACCGTTTAAAAACCTTTTTCGCGCCAAAAGTCATGGGGGCAGCTGTGGTTGCGTGTGAGGGAATTCAGGGGTATTAATGGGTATTGGGAAGTGTGGAGAGGTGGAGGGATAAGGTGGTAGCAAGTTGGTGGTGAGCTGGTGGTGAAACCAGAGAGGTGGAGGGTGGTATGTGAGTCTGTGAGTGTGGGGTGGTTTTGAGGGGAAGAAAGGGTAAAAGGGTGGGTTTGACCGGATAGTTTGACCCCGGTTTTTTTATTTATTTAAGGGGTGTGGGCTGGGGTTGTAGGTTGGGCCAAGGGAGTGGGCTGGTGGTTGTTTGTGTTTTGGATTTGGTTTGGTTTTGGGTATTTTTATTAAGGGTCCGTTTGTATTTGTAGAAATGAAAACCATAGGGACCAAAAATGTAAATTGTAGAAACTTGAGGGGTAGGCTGTATAATATTTCCAAAGTTAATCAAGGGACTAAACTTGCTAATATTGAATACCCCAAGGACCAATAATGATAATTATTTTCCATTTTAATATTTCCAGGGACCTTTTCTTTAATTTATGAAACTTCAGGGACCAATTATGTAATTTCACCAAACTTCACACCAAGGACCATTCCTGCAAAAGATTAATAGTACAAGGACCAAAATTTATTTTTCTCAAAGTTTTTACATCCCAGGGACCATTTATGTCAATTTCTAAAGTATAGGGACTAAACTTGTAATTTTGTGAGACTTTGTACCAAAGGACTAAATATGTAACTTTGTGATTTAAAAAGGACCTTTGGTGACTTTTTCATGTTTTTAGAATAACCAAGGACTAGTTTTGACAACTTTTGAAACTTGAGGGACTGAAACTGCCAATTATGCAAACTTTGTTCATTTTTTATCTGTTTTTGCTTATTTTGCATTTGAAACATATAAAACACACTTCTAAGATATTTTAAATATTTTGATGCATATTTGAGTGTTTTTGGATGTTTTGGCAGTTCAGATTGGTATAAAATGATGAGTATTTAGACACTCATCACATACTCTAAATGGTTAGGAAGTTTCTTAAGATCTAGCTCAGGAGGTTCGATAATAGAAGGCTTAAGCTTGTTTTCGGGTTTTCGGAGCTCGAGATGCTCTGTGGCCTCTTGTCTAGGGTAGAAGGAGACTGCACCAACATCCTCCATCTTTTCCACCTCTAACAAAGGTAGAAAACTCTCATCCCGTAACCAGCCTTCCTCGATTTGTTAATCAACACAGCTATCAATGACATCCGTGAGTTCATCGACCTCTCCAATGAAATAGAGCCGGTTAGCTGCTTCGAGAGAGAGATCCATAGTGTCCTTAATGTCGAAGGTTATGCTATCGGTTCCCACTCGTAAGGTTAACTTGCCTTCATGAACATCAATGACTGCACGAGCTATCGCAAGAAATGGTCTCCCTAAGATGATGGGTACCAAGTCATCCTCCTCCATCTCTAAGACTACGATGTCGACCGGGAATTTGAATTTCCCAACCTTGACTAGCACATTCTCGCATATCCCTACGGGGTATTTGACTGATCTATCGGCTAGTTGGATGTTCATACGGTTAGACTTTAATCCAGAGTATCCTAGTTTAAGGAACATAGAGTGAGGCATGAGGTTGATACTCGCCCCCAAATCGGCAAGAGCATTCTTTATTGATAGAGATCCTATGGAGCAAGGCAAGGTGAAGCTGCCTGGATCGTCTACCTTCTTTGGTAGCCCTCGGTGGGTCACCACCGAACATTCTTCCCCTAGGGTCACAAGACCCTCGAGTTTCTTTCGGTTAGCGAGTAAGTTTTTAATGTATGCGCTATACTTCGGCATGTGATAACAAGCATCAAGGAGGGGTATGGTGACTACTGAGTCTTTTAGATATGACAGGAATCTTTTATTATCATTCTCAGTTTTCTGGTTTTTTAATCAGGATGGGAATGGGATTCTCACAGGTTGGTTAGGTGGGGTTGATGGGGAAGGGGTCGCCAAGGGAGGTTGGTTGGGAGCCTCGCTGCCCACATCATCCTCCTCTTCGCGAGGCTTGTTTGGATCGGAAGTGATGGGGGCGAGCTCGGGTAAGGGGGTCCTTGGTTGTTGTTCCAGCTCGAGTGGTTATCGCGAGCATGGGATCTTTTTGGCTTACTGACGGCATTTCAAGGTTATCGAGGGTGGAGTTAAGCTTGTTGAACCATTCTCCAATGTCATTCTGCTGTTGATCAACAAGTTCATTAAGACCTTTTAATTGTAAGCCTTTTTCATGAGTGAAGTGACCAAGGTCATCTTCAAAAGTGCTCCTGATTTCGAATTCAGGACCTTCCTCTCCTTCTTTTCTTTTTACCAGATTTCCCCAGAGGGTGTAATCATCATTTTGGTAAAAAGGCAAAAGGGAGGGATCAGCATAGATGTCACCTCCTGACAAGCATGCATGTTCAGTCGTGGTTTCTCCTCCGCATTCCTCTACCTCATGCGGGCCCCCACAGTAGTCACTGATCAAGTAAGGATTTGAAAGTTGTTTAGGTAGCTGCGACCCAGCTAGGTATTCCATTCTTTTGTTGATTTTTCTTAACCGATCTGAAGATGTTGAAGTGATTTCAAACATGCTGACAGTCGACTCAGGTTCATCCCAAGTGTCATCCTGGTCTTGAGCATATTCTTCAATCCTATCCCATCCTTCTTCGGCACTAAGATTGGCCAATCTCCCTTTTCTAGAATTGTTGATTCCGTTCCGATCATTTGAGGAGACATTGTCGTAGAAGATTTGGACCAAAAGCCAAAGTTCGATGCCATGATGGGGAACTTGTCTTATTAAATCCTTGAATCTAATCCACGATTTATGGAAGGGTTCGTCCATCCCTTTTTGGAAGCGGAGGATCCTATCTCTAAACGCTGAAGTTTTTCCAGGTGGAAAGAACTTCTCATAGAACATCGATATGAGTTGTTCCCATGTGAAAATAGATTCAGAAGGGAGTTTATCATACCACTCTTGGGCTTTTTCATAGAGGGTGAAAGGGAAGAATCGTAATCGGGACGTGTCTCTAGTAGCCCCATCCGTATGGAGGGTGTCTACTATTTTCAAGAAGTCCTTAACGTGTTGAAACGGGTCATCATCATCTAATCCACAAAACTTGCACACACTTTGGACAAGCCAAACATCGGTCGCATGCAAGACCTCATTGGTGTGTTCGTTTGGGTAGACAATGGCATTTGAGAAGCCACGAGGGTTTGGGGAGGAGTAGTCCTTAAGGCACTTAGGAGTGGGAGTTGCGGGGGTACTCATCTCGTTGTTGGGTTGGGAGCTAAGGGTTGTAAGGTGATTTTCTGAATTTTCTTCAGAAAGGGGTGCATCAAAATCGATGGCAACGCTAGATGGTTCAGGTGTTGAGTGAGATCGTCTTAACCTACGCATTTCTCTACCGGGTTCTGCATAAGGCAAGACAAGGTTTCTAGCGGAGCTACGACTCCGAGTGATCCTAAGGTTAGAGAATTCGTCGGTTGCCATAATGGCGGATGGTAAAGAGTTACAAACCGAAACACGAAGAAATAAGATAGACTAAAGAGAACCTAAAAAAAATCTTACTAGAAAGGAATCTAGCAAGTAGACCTAATAAAAAGAGATTCTAACCTAGACAATAACTATTTCCCGGGCTGCGGCGCCAAAAACTTGATGCGTAGGGATTGCACCAGGCTTTACCTCTCGAGGGATCTCGAGAAGCTTACAACCCCCACCAGGCAGTATACCTGATCGATGTAGTATAGTATAATGACAAGTACTGGGGGATTGATCGTTCAGCTAGGAATATTGTCGCTAGGATTAGAAAACCTAAATACTAGGTCTAGAGATGAGGGATGATTCTTTTTGTATTTTTATATTTTTATGAAAGCAAGTAAAATTCTCGGGTATGAAGGAGTTGGCGGAATTAGTTGCTAGTCAACTAACCCAATTACTAAGATGCAATCAAAATAAAATACTAAAAATGAAAATAAAACTAAATTATACTAAAGTTGTGAGCAATATATGGGAGAATTGTGTTTACTAAGATTTCACTACTCCCTAGATATCTTTTACACGTTAATTACTTGCTAAAGTTGCGTGGATGACGGATTGTATTCCTTAATACCATTCATGGGGTGGCGTACTTACTTCCCCAATCCTATGAGCGCCTACTTCACTCCTATGTCGAGCCGGCTAAGAAGCTCCTAACATGGGATCACTAGAATTTGCTCATGCATTAAATACAACCAATAAAACCTAGTACACATCGGTTCATGTTTCCTAAGACGTTCAAGCATGTTATACAACGGAGATCTGCCAGTTTTCTTAAGCCTAACATTGAAATCATTCATCCATTACAACCATAAACAAGTAATCAACACATAATTAACATCTAGGTTTCATTAGATCTAAGCAAACACAAGATAGATCTAGCCTAGCATGTTAAAATCAAGACAAGCATAAGATATAATCAACCAACACATAGACATATTGATTGAATTAAGAGAAGACTTATCTCAATAGAACATGAAAGGAATCAAGGGGTGAAAACCCTTGAAAACATTGTAAAATATGACCTAGGGTTTACAAAGTTCGGCCCTAGTTTTCTCCACACAAGTTCCTCATTTTATGAATGAAAAATAGAAAACTATATATAGAGTTTGATACGTGACGGCGTCAAGAAAAAAAGTCTGACGCCGTCATCTCGCCGCTAAATAGTTTCCCGGACTGCCTAGATCTGGATCTGACGCTGTCATGTATTCCCCTTGTGCAGGCCGTCACCAAATTAACTCTTGACGCCCTTGTTGTGACGCTGTCAGGTTTGCACTGGGTCGTCATGGTTTTAACTCTTGACGCCGTCAGGATCTTCCTCTTGACGCCGTCAGGTAATGTTCTCAGCATGAAAAATTAAGTCTTTGCCGTTTTCTTCACTTTTATGCTCCAAAAACGTCTGAATTGCTCCCTTTTCCAGAATTCACTCCCAAAGTACCTAAAATCAGAAAAGGAATGATTTAGGGCAATATTTGATCAAATAAATTCAATTCCGGGCTTAAATGACCCCCTAAAAGTGGTTCATTTTTCGCCTCATCAAGGGCTGAGCATTATAGACCGTGGACCAAATTGAATTGAGATATCGGATCGAACCGAGAAACCGGACCGAACTAGATCGACTGTACCAGACTAAACATATTTTGTTCCTGTCCTCAGTTCACTCTTTTCCTCATTTTCGGTCCTCGGTCCGGACCGGACAATCAATTTTCTGTCCGATTCGATTTTCGGACCATCGTCAACCCTAACCATACAGCCTCTCACACCATATCCCACCTATACCCACCCTCAAATTCAATCTCTCATTCCTCATCTTCTAAAAAACACGCACAATAATCATACCTTCAGTTTCACACACATATAACTGAATGACGCTCAACTTAACAACATCATTGATTCATTGTCATCACACAAAATTTTAACATCGAAAAACATCAAGAACTCCAAAACATGATGAAGCGGCGACATCTTGTGATAGATTTGAAGACGGTGAGAACTGACAAGGGTGGCGTGACGAGATCCAGCATGGTGGGTCTTTGCTTCAAACTTTTAGGGTTCGATTTGGTTATGTTGTTTGGTTATATTAAGGCTCTATTTTGTTATGGTGTTTATATGTTTCTTGGGTTTGTTCCACCATCTTCAAAGATAAGTTTAGAAGGTTTCAAATCGTCACTGTTTTTGCCTTGTTTGAAGCTGTATAGGGTAAGTGTGTTCCTCAAGTTTTTTTAGCATAAAGGGTAGAGGGTTGTTTGTGTTTGTGTTCGATTTAATAAAAGAGAGAAAAGAGAATGAAGGGTTGTGTTAGCTTTTTGTGTTTTTGTTCTTGTGTTTTTTAAGAGAAAATAGATAAGAGGAGTTTGGTTATTGAGCTGAAAGAAATCAAAGTAGTATTGTTATCAGCTTATCGTTTGGGTTTTAATAAGATAAAAAGCTTGGTTAGATTTGTTGGTGGCTGAAAGAAATGTTTATGAAAACTGCATTTTATGTGTTGATAACAAATATGGGAATTGTATATGTTTAAATAGTGGTTTATGGAATACTCATCGGAGAAGATGGTGGTTGTCGGAATATTCGTCGAAAAAGATGGTGGATGCCGAAATACTCGCCAGAGATGATGATGAAATGTATTTTGGTGGGTTGATTTAAAAGAACTATGAAATGAAAGGGGCTAAAATAGAAAATAAGATCCACATAATCAGTACACCTAATCATGAAAATAAATAAAAATGTCAAATAAGCCATGTATACCGGTTTAGCAGGTAACTGGTTACCATATTTATGATAATGTAACAAATTTGAATGTTTCGTTACCTAAATAGTATAATAAAAGTTTGTTATCTAACTCGAGAAAATGTGAAAAGTATTTCTTATTAGTGGACTTAACCCTTTTCAATATGCATTTTTGTCACATAAAAAAATTTAAACTAATTAATACCTTATAAGTTTAATCCACTACCCTCTTTATCATTGTAAACCAACACTGTGTTCTTAAGAAAGATTTAGAATGCAAAGTAAATGAAGGAAAAAAAAAGTAAATGAGTGTGGTAAATAAAAAGATGGAAAAAAATGTGTTCTTGAATGAGACAAGAAAAAAGAAAGTGAAAGTATGTTGTCATTTTTTTATATTATTGATTTTAGAGAATTACTATTATACCTTTAAAAACAAATGAGGAACCAAACTGCAATTAAAGGTACTTTTGTCATTTACTTAGTGTCTGTACTTGTTTATTCACCTTTCATCCAAAATGTGGGATGAAAGTATTTCCAACAAAAACCCTAAAACTTTCATCTCCTTTACCCTTCACTTTCCTCACTTCCATCTTTAAAATACTCAAGAACATGAGGTTAGAGGTTGTGGGGATGGGAAAGCAAAAAGAAATGGTCCCTCCCAGCTGGAAACAAGCAAAATCCCATACTTTTCCCAATGGAAAATATACAAAATATTTCCTTTCGGCACTTTAGTCCTGTGTATTTCATATGAGTGTATTATATGGGGATATGTGTAGGAGGTATTTTTAAGTGATAAAATATAGGGAAAAAAGAAGAAAAAAAAGAATGTACTGCAATGGTTGAGGGAAAGATGAGGGAAAAGATAAAGAAAGTGTTTTTTTGATGATGTGGAGCTGATGTGGCGAGGGAAAACCTTAACCACACCTTCCACACTAACAATTTTAGGGTTTATCTCATTTTACTTCATTTTCTTCTCAAAACCAAATAGCACAATGTAAATTTTCCCCTTACCAATTCACCCCTTTAGCGCCCCGGTGTGTATCCGTGTTGGCGTGTAACACCCCAAAAATAAAATAAAAAAATAATGTGTATATTGGTGGATATGTTTATTATTTTAGTAGGTGAAATAGTAAAGTCTCATTTTAGGAAAGTTAACTTTAAAAGTTAATTGGGACTTATAATGTAATAAAAGATAATGGGGTAGGACTTGGGTTATAATGCAAATTATTCGTAGGGACTAAATACAGAAAAGTGGAGAAAAGTGATAAATGATCATTATACCTTTTGTCATAATCAAGTAAGATACCATATGTTTTAGATCATCAAATCACACATGTGTTTGTGTGTGAGGTGTTTTGTTCTATGAGTTTTCTTCGAGAAGAAGGATCATCCACAATCTAGAGATAATCATCAAAAAGGGTTCCTTCAAGTTGAAACACCAAAGAGATGATCATGGTTTAATGGATGAATTAAAAGTGATAGTAAGTTTTTAGTTAATCCCTAATCAATGTAAGTGAATTAAATTGCATGTTTAATCATCCGATGAATTGGGTATATGTTTTATGATGATTTTGTGGTTTAAATGATGATTAAATTATATATGTATGGTGGGTTTTGAGAATCTATAGAATAGCTTATGAAGTGAATTTGGGGTTTTTGTGTAGAACATGTTTGTAGATGTTTTATGATAATTTCATGGGTTTTTGTGTAGTTCATGACTTATGTATTACACCCATAACCCGATGAGGTACCATTTTATAATAAAGGTGATAGTATTATGTGGAAAACTAGAAGGGGGGTTGAATAGTTTACCGCTTTTTAACTTGATTATCCTTTAAAAACTTTGCGTTTGTTTAAAGATATAAACATAACTTTACTTGTTTAATTCTTTGAAAAGCTTTACGTGTGAATAATAATCTTAACTTTACTTGTTTAGTTCATTGAAAAGCTTTACGTTTGTTTAAAGATATAAACACAACTTTACTTGTTTAATTCATTGAAAAGCTTTACGTGTGATTAGCAATTCTAACTAAAGACAATATGTAATAAGCAAAGATAAAGAAAGAAACGATCAAACCACAACATGATTGTTTATCGTGGTTCGGCTACAAGGACTCTTTTTCCTTGCCTTACATCCACGCCCCGAGTTTCCAACTTGAGATTTATTGGTAGCGTAGGGATTGCACCAGGCTTTACCACTCGAGGGATCTCGAGAAGCTTACAACCCCCACCAGGCAGTGTACCTGATCGATGTAGTATAGTATAATGATAAGTACCAGGGGATTGATCGTTCAGCTAGGAATAGTGTCGCTAGGATTAGAAAACCTAAAGACTAGGTCTAGAGATGAGGGATGATTTTTTTTGTATTTTTATATTTTTATGAAAGCAATTAAAAATCTTGGGTTTGAAGGATTTGGGCGGAATTAGTTGCTAGTCAACTAACCCAATACTAAGATGCAATCAAAATAAAATACTAAAAATGAAAATAAACTATATTAGACTAGAGTTGTGAGCAATATGTAGGAGAATTGTGTTTACTTAGATTTCACTACTCCCTAGATATCTTTTACATGTTAATTACTTGTTATATTTGCGTGGATGACGGATTGCATTCCTTAATACCATTCATGGGGTGGCGTACTTACTTACCCAATCCTATGAGCGCCTACTTCAATCCTATGTCGAGCCGGCTAAGAAGCTCCTAACATGGGATCACTAGAATTTGCTCATGCATTAAATACAACCAATAAAACCTAGTACACATCGGTTCATGTTTCCTAAGACGTTCAAGCATGTTACACAATGGAGATCTGCCAGTTTTCTTAAGCCTAACATTGAAATCATTCATCCAATACAACCATAAACAAGTAATCAACACATAATTAACATCTAGGTTTCATTAGATCTAAGCAAACACAAGATAGATCTAGCCTAGCTTGTTGAAATCAAGACAAGCATAAGATATATTCAAACAAAACATAGACATATTGAATGAATTAAGAGAAGACTTATCTCAATTGAACATGAAAGGATTCAAGGGGTGAAAACCCTTGAAAACACTGTAAAATATGACCTAGGGTTTACAAAGTTCGGCCCTAGTTTTCTCCACACAAGTCCCTCTCCTTAATGAATGATAAATAGAAAACTATATATAGATTTTGATAGGTGACGGCGTCAAGAACAAATGTCTGACGCCGTCATCTCGCCGCCAAATAGTTTCTTAGACTGCCTAGATCTGGGTCTGACGCCGTCATGTATTCACCTTATGCAGGCCGTCACCAATTAAACTCTTGACGCCCTTGTTGTGACGCCGTCAGGTTTGCACTGGTTCGTCATGGATTTTACTCTTGACGCTGTCATGATCTTCCTCTTGACGCCGTCAGGTACTGTTCTCAGCATGGAAAATTAAATCTTTGCCGTTTTCTTCACTTTATGCTCCAAAAACGTCCGAATTGCTTCCTTTTCCAGAATTCACTCCCAAAGTACCTAAAATCACAAAAGGAGCGATTTAGGGTAATATTTGATCAAATAAATTCAATTCTGGGCTTAAATGACCCCCTAAAAGTGGTTCATTTTTCGCCTCGTCATATACCCTTACACTTGAAATTTGCTTGTCCTCAAGCAAATGCGCTTTTATTCTAATCAAAATACAAGTTAGGGGTCATTTAACACTAATATAAAAGTAATTACAATAAATAATCGTTCCACTAAAGACCAAAGACAAGCACGTAGGTCATATACTAGCACCTCACAAATAGTATTTAGATACTCACATCTCTCCGGTGTAATAAAGTAATATCACATTATGGAAATGGAAAACATCTCTCACTACCTGTCATAGCAAAATAGATTACCATAGGCTTGGGAAAGGATCAAACCTCCACCACATGGCGTAAGCACCTAGGATAAACTATCAAAGAGGTCTTTTTAAAAGGGTTGTAACGTTAGGTGTAGGGATATGGAATACACGGTTTTGTTGGATATAGGCAGTCTTTACTGGTGGCGAGTTAACAATCTTAGTTAATTACATGCACAATGTGGCGTTGCTAAGCCAAGACTAGACTCGACTTAAGCTAATAAATAGAAAATAACAAAAACATAAAATGAACATAGAATGAAAAGGGATGGTAGTCCGTATTTTTTTTTTCTCTTTTCTTTTTCGATATATATATATATATATATATATATATATATATATATATATATATATATATATATATATATATATATATATATATATATTTTAATTTTTTGATTTTTTTTTTGTGCATACACTTTTACCCTACCATCCAAAATAATACATCATAGGGAATGAAAATTCCCCTTACACTTGAATTTTTACATACTTCACAATAAACTAATCTAATGACTCGAATTAAGATAATCAAAACACTTGGAGTACTTTTAAGATTAACGTACATATGGTGGTAATATATGATGTTCTTCCCCATTACTCCATAAAATAAGTACTTTACCCATGAGTCCCAATCGTCCCAAAACAAGTTTATATATAAATTCTCCCCCTTTTTGTCAAAACAAAAAGAAGAGTAGCGAAGTGGAAGTGTGCACTTGCTCCCCCTTGGATGATACTCCCCCTAAATGGAGTACCAATAAAGGAGACATGGATTTTGACCCTACAAAACAAAATGTTAGTTGCCACACAAGACAAGTCATGAAAGCATTACATGTCTAGAACACAACTAAGAGTTGTGAAGTGGAATAATGCAAAACTCATGCTCCCCCTTGAATATTACTCCCCTAAATGGAGTATCAAGGAAGGAAAACATGGATAATGATCCTACAAGAAGAAAGGTTAGTTTCTAAAACACAAGATATATGTATGCTACCATAGCAAGGTACAGTTTACTCATTATACCTAAATGGTCAACCTTGTAGTAGAATGAAATTCATTTCATGTAAAAATTTTGACTCTTAGAAAGTCAAATACAAGAAATTAGGATGGCATCATCCTACTTCTTAAAAATAAACTAAGAACATAAAAAGCTACAAGGAAATCATCATTTTCCTTAATGAGAAACATTTTTCAAAAACAAGGCTAAGGTTGTTTAAGGATGAAAATGTGTGTTGGAGGTTGTAGCGGGCTTTATTTTGAAGGTTGAAAGGATGACACGGTTTTGGTTTGTTGGTTTAAATGGGAGACATTTTCCAAAAGAAACGATTTTGTTTCATTTTGGAGACTCTAAGCTTGAGGTGTGTGAGACAAGGATTGTAAACGATCCAAAATGTGGTTTAGTATAAACCTCATTTCTTCGGATAGCTAGCGAATTTCCCTTCAAAACCCTTCACTAATGTGAGCGGTTCTTTCGCAATGATTGCAATCACGGCAGGGAAAGTTTGGTGGAAGAGTGGTTTGATTTGTTGGTGGTGGATGGTTTGAACTTGAAGGAGCAAAGGTGGATGGTTGAGAGGTGTTTTTGCTTCCTTCATTAGTTGAGTGTAGTGTTGTTTGTAAAACCATAATATGGTTGATTTGAGAGTCAACCATACGTTTGAAGGCATGAAGGTGGTTTAAATGAGTGTCAATCTCATTATTAAGGTTTGTAGGTTTTTCCCATATGGATGCTTCTATTTTCTTATAAGAAGAAAGTAGAGATTCAAATTGTTGGGAATGTTCTTGTGGTGATGGTTGTTGTTGTGGTTTTTGTTGTTGTGGTTGTTGGTTTTGAACAAAATGGCGGAAGCTTGGTTCGCCGGAAGGATTGCCATGAAGGTCTTTGTAAATTGGGTGAAACACAAATGATTGTGAGTGTGTGTGGCCTTGATCATTTGGAAAAATTGATGGTCTAGCATAACGGTAAGCCAACCGTTCTACCAATGATGGTTGATGGGGTTCATCATCTAGTTGCGCACTAGGTTGTTGTTGGGTTTCCATTTGAGCAATGGTGTCAAAGAGTGACAAGGATGGTGGACTTGATGATTTGGGTGATAGGTCTTCTAATGTTTCCAAATAGGGTAGTGGTGATGTTGGTGGTGTATGGAAAAGTTCCATTGGTGTAAGTGTTGGTGATTGAGGTGATGAAGTTTTTGATGGTTGAGCTTGTTGAGAAGATGATGTTGAATCACTTGAAGGTCTAGTTGGTGGAGGAATGGTGGCTATGTTTATGTTGCAATGTGTTGGAGAGGGTGTTGGAGTAGCAAGATTAAGCAAATCTTGAAAGGTGATTACATTGGTATTGCAATGTGTTGAGGATGGTGTTGAGGTAGTGAGGTCAAGGAAATCTTGGATAGGTGAAGAAATGTTAAGCGAATCATCACTTGCAGATGATGAGCTTGACTTGACGGTTTTGTTGAAGCAACAAGGTTTAACACTAATCCTAGTAGTTTTTGAGAAGGATTTTGATGACTCGGATGATGTGTTGGATTTAGTCATTTCAAAGGTGTGGTTTTGATGTTTTGAGAGAAGAAATTTTGATGGTGATGGTGTGATTTGAACTGTTGCAAAACTTTCAAATTTATAAGGTGGAAAAGATGTTAAAATGGGTGTTTGAATTTGATGTTCTACCATTCAAAGATTGAGGTTTCAAATGATTTTCATGACCATGTCACATCATTTGATGTCAATCCAATGGAATAGGTGATGCGTGGGAATCGCAACAGGCTTTACCTCTCGAGGGATCTCGAGAAGCTTACAACCCCCACCAGGCAGTGTACCTGATCGTTGTAGTATAGTATAGTGACAAGTACCGGGGGATTGATCGTTCAGCTTAGGAATAGTGTCGCTAGGATTAGAAAACCTAATTACTAGTTCTAAAGGTGAGGGATGATTATTTTTGTATTTTTATATTTTTTAGAAAGCAAGTAAAATCTCGAGTTTTGGAAGAGTGGGCGGAATTAGTTGCTATTCAACTAACCCAAAACTAAGATGCAATCAAAATAAAATACAGAAAATGAAATTAAACTAATTTATACTAAGGTTGTGAGCAGTAATTGGAGAAAATGTGTTTACTTAGACTTCACTACTCCCTAGATATCTTTTATATGTTAATTACTTGTTATAATTGCATGAATGACGGATTGTATTCCTTAATACCATTCATGGGGTGGCATACATAACTCCCCAATTCTATGAGCTCTTATCTCCTCCTACACCATGACCCATCACAACTATAGGGATTGTAAACAGTGGCTCATGCATTAAATACAACCAATAAAGACCTAGTACGCCTCGGTTCATGTTTCTTAAGACGTTCAAGCATGTTACCATTTGGAGATCTGCCAGTTTTCTTAAGCCTAACATATAAAATCATTCATCCAAGACAAGAATAAACAAGTAATCAACACATAATCAATATCTAGGTTTCATTAGATCTAAGCAAACACAAAGGAGATCTAGCCTAGCATAATGGAATTGAGACAAGAACAAGATATAAACAACCAACACATAGACATATTGATTGAATTAGAAGAACACTTATCTCAATTACAATGCAAGGTATCAAGGGTTTGGAACCCTTGAAAAACCTGTAAAAGTTGCACCAAATTCGTCTTTAGGGTTTCACCAAAACTTCTCTTCTTTAATGTGAAAAACTAGAAAACTATATATAGGAAAACAGGGGTGACGGCGTCAAGAGCAAGGGTGTGACGCCGTCATCTCGCCGCCAAATACTTCCTCGGACGGCCTTGATCTACTTCTGACGGCCTGCGTGACGCCGTCATGAGCTACGGTATTTTATTCTTGGGACTTTGACGCCGTCAAGAACAACTCTTGACGCCTTCATGTACTGTTCCCAGCATAGAAAATTGAGACTTTGCCGTTTTCTTCACTTTTATGCTCCAAAAACGTCTAAAATGGCTTCTTTTCCAGAATTCACTCTCCAAGTACCTAAAATTACAAAAGGAACGATTTAGGGCAAATATTTGATCAAATAAATTCAGATTCGGGCTTAAATGACCCCCTAAAAATGGATCATTTTTCGCCTCATCATATACCCTTAGGGGTGATCATCGGTCGGAAACCGGACCGGACCGGCCAAGACCGGACCGGACCGAAGACCGAGAACCGGAAAACCATAGACCGAGACCGGACCGAATATGGTCGGTCCGGTCTCGGTCCGGTCTCGGTCCGGTCGGTCTTCGGTCGGTCCGGTCCAATTAGGCAAGTTTTTTCGGGTTTTTGGTCGGTCCGGACCGGACCGGACCGGACCGACCGGACCGAGACCGAATTTGGCAAAAAGCTTAGACCGAGGACCGGACCGAATGTGGTCGGTCCGGTCCGGTCGGTCTCGGTCCGGTCGGTTTTGTCGGTCGGTCCGGTCCGGCCGGTCCGTTTGCTCAGCCCTATATACCCTTACACTTGAGATTTGTTTGTCCTCAAGCAAATGCGCTTTTATTCTACTCAAAAGACAAGTTAGGGGTCATTTAACACTAATATAAAAGTAATTACAACAAATAATCGTTCCACTAAAGACCAATAGACAAGCACGGAGGTCATATACAAGCACCTTACAAATAGTGTTTAGATACTCACATCTCTCGGGTGTAATAAAGTAATATAACATTATGGAAATGGAAGATATCTCTCACTACCTGTCATAGCAAAATAGATTACCATAGGCTTGGGAAAGGATCAAACCTCCACCACATGGCGTAAGCACCTAGGATAAACTATCAAAGAGGTCTTTTAAAGGGTTGTAACGTTAGGTGTAGGGATATGAATTACACGGTTTTGTTGGATAAAGGAAGTTTTACTGGTGGCGAGTTAACAATCTTGGTTAATTACATGTACAAGATGGCGTTGCTAAGCCAAGACTAGACTAGACTTAAGCTAATAAATGAAAAATAACTAAAAACATAAAATGAACATAGAATGAAACGGGATGGTAGTCCGTATGTTTTTTTTTTCTTTTTTCTTTTTTTTCTTTTCTATTTTTTTTTCTTTTTCTTAATTTTTTTGATTTTTTTTTCTTCATACACTCTTACCCTACCATCCAAAATAATACATCATAGGGGATGAGAATTCCCCTTACACTTGAATCTTTACATACTTTACATTCAACTATTCTAATGACTCGAATTAAGAAAATCAAAACACTTGGAGCACTTATAAGATTAACGTACATATGGGGGTAATAATATGATGTTCTCCCCCATTACTCCATAAGATAAGTACTTACCCATGAGTCCCAATCGTCCCAAAACAATATGTACAAGGATATGACTCGACTTAGCAACCATGTAATCAATTAGAAAGTTAACTTAGGGTTTAACAAATAACAATAATGCACTAAAAATGAGCGCATACACGGAAGGCTAAGGCGATTTGGGTGTACATATAAGTGGGGTGTAACAAATTCTTCCTTTAAGTAAAATGCTTAAAGTTAGAAACGAAAAGATAGGCTCGGAGGGGTGTACTAGGGGTTTCGTGTACTAAAAATGAGTACAACGCTAAGGGTGTGGGAAAAATTAGTTAACTTAACTAGTCAAGTAATATGACTTAAATGGTCAAGTAATTATGATACGGGTTTAACACAAGGGTGATCCTAATGCCTCTTATCATGTAGTAAATCCTACCACACAAATGTAGTCTCACTAGCGGTCTCAGGATGCATCACTAACGCAAGTTCTAGAATCTAAATGCTACCGGTACACTCATAAGCACTAATAATAAATGCTTTTCCTATCAAATCTAAAGGCGAACCTCACAATTTTGGGTGGAAAATTTTTCTGAATATACGGTTATGTGCTAGTCATACAATCTCCTATCCATGAGACGCTTGCTATGGCTAAAGTTTCACTCCTAAATGTTGTAAAAAATTTTAAATTTGGCACTAAAATTGCACTAACAAGTATTTCTCATAGTTTTATTACACATCTACTATCAAACAAGACAAACTCAAGCGAAAGTGTATATGTAAGGTATCATCTTTTTACCCTCCCCATACACTTAAGATGAACATTGTCCCCAATGTTCAAGTAAAGAATGTAAAAGTGAAAAAGTAAATAGAATGAAATCAAATACTCCCCTGATTCGCTCGGTATGGATTATAGGTGGCCAGGTTAAATCTTCCTCCAAGAAAATGAACAATCAAAGCTTCCCTTCCAGAATATAAATCATCTTCTTGTCATACATAACCTGTAAAACCTGACAAAATAGACAAGACAACCTCGCGTAAAATCGGCGGCATCCTATATAAGTTACTAAATCCTAGAAAACAAGATAAGATATAATGCTTGTGGTATGGAGTTTGTAGATTTCCTGGAGATTATAAAACTTAATAATTCACAAAAAACCATAAGACTCCGTTAGAAAAACAAAACCGGTAAAATTTCCAGATTTTTAACTCTTGACGCCGTCAAGAGTAAAACTCTGACGCCGTCAGAATGGACCTGCAGAAATTCTTATGTTAAGTTTTCGGAAAATTTCTGGAAAAACTTGGTCCTACTTCCTGGAAAATCCTGCAAAACTTCATTATGACTCAATACAAGCATTTGACTCTAACAAATACGAATATACATGCTCATTTAATATTGTGGAGAATCATGATCGGTTTGTTTCTTAAAAACATATTTGGGGTTTCCCCTTACACTTATCTTTTGCAAAAATACTTTTAGGTTGGAGTTAAGACTATGCCAAACAACATAGTAAAGTATTTCCACATTTTAATTGAGAAACATGATCAACCAACAATAAAAATAAAACATGCATACGGAAGCAAATAACAATCAAACAAATAAAATCACACAAAACATGGGTTGCCTCCCAAGAAGTGCTTTTCTTTATTTACGAGTCTTGTAGCTAGACTCAAGGTCATGGGTTACTACGTGATTTCATCATTGGTTCCACTCTCTAGGTCGTCTTCTAAACCAGTTTTGTATTCCGGACCTAGTTGCAAGCACTCTTTGTAGAAACCAAGCATCCTATTTCTAACATACTCTACTCCTTTACGTATATCCTCCTCATTCCTATAATAAGCCGCTTGCTTATGTTCCTTTTCAAAATTAGAGAGAAGGCGGTATTGTTCGATCTTGTAGGGCATTTGATAAGCAACCTCATCATTCTCTTTCTTGAATCTAACAATCCCTAAAGTCGGATCATAACTCATCCTAGTGGCCTCAACAAATGGTTTTCCGAATATTATTTGGCTTAGGCAAGCATCAATCACCGGACGAGTGTCCTCAACTATCATAAAATCGATCTCATAAATGAGATTCCCTATAATCACATGCAGTCCCTTCACTCTTCCTGCAAAATTACTTATCAGATTCTTACCGGGCATCATCCTAAAATTGAGTTGCTTCTTCATCACCCAATTGTAATAAGTCCTAGTCATGATGTTCACGGGGGATCTAAGGTCGATGTAAGCTTTCCATATATGCATGTGCCCGATATTGCATGGGATGTTAATGTTAGAGGGGTCTCCCATTTTGATAAGGGGTGTGCCAAAGATATATGTTCTCTCGGGACTATCGAATAACTCCTTATGGTATTCCCATTCTTCCTTGGTTGGCAACTTATCAAAGTATTCTTCTATAGGTTCTACCTCCTCTAATTCCTCATCCTTATTAACCTCAACTTCCCTACTCTCATCCTTACTATCGGCTTCTATTCTAACTTCCTCCTTGTCACTCTCCTCTATCTCCTTATCTATTGGCTTAATGGTGACAACATTGACAAAGTGGACATGTTTAGATGATGAGGGATCCTTAATTTGGCTTCCACTATTGGTGTCCCTAGTGTCCTTCCTAGGTGTGATTAACGATTGGTTGTTGAAGGCTTTCAACAAGTTGTCAATCTTGTTGGTCATCTCCGTTTGTTGTTGGTTGAATTCGGTTTCGAACCTAGCTATGCGGGCTTCTTGAGATGCCATGAACTTTGACATCAATCCTTCAAGATTGTTGGTACTACCATAGTTGTTAGAAGGATTGTTGTTGAAAGTACGGTTGGATGGTGGACCGTTTGGTTGGTAACGATTAGGCGGATTGGAAGAATTGGGTTGATTTTGTTTCCACCTAAGGTTTGGGTGATTTTTCCATGAGGGGTTGTATGAATCACCGTATGTGTTTGGCTCGGGCTTGAAAGTGTACCACTTATCTCCCGCTTCGTCGGTACGCGTGGATGCGTAGTCCGCAAAAGCTGTTCCGGGGAGTTCCACACAATCACGAGTGTCATGGGGACCACTACATAATTCGCATGAAGAAGTGATTTTGTTCACTTGGCTTGAAGGCTTCGGAGCTTTGTAAGATTTCATGAGAAACTTGACTTGGTCCTCAAGTTCCATGATCCTACGGTCGGGAGTGCTAGAATTGTTCGAAGGCAAAGATATTGCCTTGACCGTTTTCTTCAAATCACGGGGATCGTTCCAACTTTCGTTGTCATAAAGAGCAAGATCTTCTATGAGTTCCCATGATTGTTTCGCACTAAGATCACGTAGCTTACCACCGGCCGATTGGTCAATGGCTCGCCTCGTGGAGATGTCGATATGGTCATAAAAAATTTGGACATGGAGCCAAAGATCTATGCCATGATGAGGGACTTTTTGGAGTAAGTCCTTGAAACGAGTCCATGCTTCATAAAGAGATTCATTTTGACGTTATTGGAACATCAAGATGTCATTCCTAAGCTTAGTAGTTCTCCCCGGTGGGAAAATTGAGCAAGGAAACGAGTGGTGAGATCATCCCATGTGGTGATGGATCCCGCGGGTAAACGCTCAAGCCATTGACTAGCTTGATCCCGTAGAGAGAATTGGATAGGCGTAAACGGGTAGTCTCTCTAGTTTCAACACCTAGGTCTATGGAATCTACGATTTTGAGAAAGTCCTTAAGATGTTGGTTTGGATCTTCGGAACGAAGTCCATGGAATGCACATCCGCTTTGCACCAACCGGATGGTGTCGGATCGCAAGGGGGTCACATTGTCTCCGGTGAGCTCAATGGTGTTTCGGTAGCCTTGGTGGCTAGGTCGGGAATACTCTCCTAAGGTTCGGGGCCTAAGGGGTTCTAGTGGTGGGTTTTGTTGTGGTGGGATGACGGGTTCAAAGATGTTACCACCTTCCATGATGTCGGATGGTAAAGAGTTACGAACAAAGGCACGAAGAAATAAGATAGACTAAAGAAGACCTAAAAAAAATAAAAATAAAAATCTTACTAGAAAGGAATCTAGCAAGTAGACCTAATAAAAAGAAATCATAACCTAGACAATAACTATTCCCCGGGCTGCGGCGCCAAAAACTTGATGCGTGGGAATCGCAACAGGCTTTACCTCTCGAGGGATCTCGAGAAGCTTACAACCCCCACCAGGCAGTGTACCTGATCGTTGTAGTATAGTATAGTGACAAGTACCGGGGGATTGATCGTTCAGCTTAGGAATAGTGTCGCTAGGATTAGAAAACCTAATTACTAGTTCTAAAGGTGAGAGATGATTATTTTTGTATTTTTATATTTTTTAGAAAGCAAGTAAAATCTCGAGTTTTGGAAGAGTGGGCGGAATTAGTTGCTATTCAACTAACCCAAAACTAAGATGCAATCAAAATAAAATACAGAAAATGAAATTAAACTAATTTATACTAAGGTTGTGAGCAGTAATTGGAGAAAATGTGTTTACTTAGACTTCACTACTCCCTAGATATCTTTTACATGTTAATTACTTGTTATAATTGCATGGATGACGGATTGTATTCCTTAATACCATTCATGGGGTAGCATACATAACTCCCCAATTCTATGAGCTCTTATCTCCTCCTACATCATGACCCAGCACAACTATAGGGATTGTAAACAGTGGATCATGCATTAAATACAACCAATAAAGACCTAGTACGCCTCGGTTCATGTTTCTTAAGACGTTCAAGCATGTTACCATTTGGAGATCTGCCAGTTTTCTTAAGCCTAACATATAAAATCATTCATCCAAGACAAGAATAAACAAGTAATCAACACATAATCAATATCTAGGTTTCATTAGATCTAAGCAAACACAAAGGAGATCTAGCCTAGCATAATGGAATTGAGACAAGAACAAGATATAGACAACCAACACATAGACATATTGATTGAATTAGAAGAACACTTATCTCAATTACAATGCAAGGTATCAAGGGTTTGGAACCCTTGAAAAACCTGTAAAAGTTGCACCAAATTCGTCTTTAGGGTTTCACCAAAACTTCTCTTCTTTAATGTGAAAAACTAGAAAACTATATATAGGAAAACAGGGGTGACGGCGTCAAGAGCAAGGGTGTGACGCCGTCATCTCGCCGCCAAATACTTCCTCGGACGGCCTTGATCTACTTCTGACGGCCTGCGTGACGCCGTCATGAACTACGGTATTTTATTCTTGGGACTTTGACGCCGTCAAGAACAACTCTTGACGCCTTCATGTACTGTTCCCAGCATAGAAAATTGAGACTTTGCCGTTTTCTTCACTTTTATGCTCCAAAAACGTCCAAAATGGCTTCTTTTCCAGAATTCACTCTCCAAGTACCTAAAATCACAAAAGGAACGATTTAGGGCAATATTTGATCAAATAAATTCAGATTCGGGCTTAAATGACCCCCTAAAAACGGATCATTTTTCGCCTCATCAATAGGGTGGAGTGAAAGACCAACATATGCACTCAACGCTTTGTGATCATGGGGTGTGATTAGGTTGAAAATGTTCCAATGGTTTGAAGGATCCTTTAAAAGGGTTCCTTGGGTTAGTTATGTGTGAATTTGAATTTTTGGAGGGAAGTGACTTCCTAATTGTTTTAGTGAGTGAGAATTGTCCTAATATGGTTATTGGAGTTAATGAAAGATGTTTCTCACTTAGGATAATGGTTTGACACTTTACAAGTTTTGATCTTAAGAAAAATAACAAAAATTTTCTGCAGGTGACTGGCGGAACCCTCGCGATACACAGGCGGAACCCTGTTTTGGGTTCCGTCTGGTCCGTTGACCCATTTCTGGGTTGCCCAGAAATTACACTGGCGGAACCCAATTTAGGGTGCCGCCAGATCCGCTAGACCTGAAAAAGTACACAGTCCGCGATTTTGACCCGCGAGACGATTTTCAAATTTTTTGAAAACACCTAAAATCAAAAAGATAATGCATATCTGGTTAGGCAATGCAAAAATTGGACATGTAAACACACATACCATAGGACTTTGACCGGGGGGTCGCGAATATTCACTAAACTTAGTGAAATTTACCATAAGCATAAAAATTGACAAACACCTCAAATAATGTCATTATGCATAAAGGCTCATACAAACATAATCCGACAAACGTAATAAAGCATGAACGTGAAAAACAATTAAAAACACATAGTTTAACACATACAAGATTCTATAAGCCAAACACTCCTTAATCACGCTTCTCACAACCGGTCTATTTTCTTATTAAGCTTGCTAAGGTACCTTCCAAAGCACTTGAAAATTCCTTTGGTTTGCTTGAACTCTTCGGATGCATTGTCAACGATGGGGAGTTCTTGAAGGATTCTAAAGGAGGTAACTTAGAGTTGGGAAGTTTATCGTCCTCGCTCATGTCAGATGATGATGATGATGGTGTAGGTGAGCGAGTATGTTTGCCCTTACCTTTGAAAACTCGTTTATCACTTAGAGGAACGAAGATGTGAGGAACGAGAGAATAGTCAAGGCACATTCCATTATCGTTAGGAGGAATGGGTAAGATTTCTCTAAAGAGGCGAGTAAGAAGCATTCCATAAGGAAGAGCGGTTGTTCCAACTAAGGGTATGCCGGCCATTCTTTTGGCTAGGTAGTAGGCTAAGTTAAAGGGTTGACCGGTGGAAATGCTATAGAGCATGTAGCAAAGGCATGTGTTGACATGATCTCTATTTCCTATGGTACTTATGACGTTAGCTCTAAGAATTTCTTCCCACTTCTTAAATTGTGGTTTAAGCTCATTGAGCTCCATACCAAAAGGATCCTTATCCACAATATTCCCCGAACGATTCTTTCTAGTGGTAGAGGTTCTAACGAAGAGATGTTCTTTAATTGTTTCCTTACTAGCAAGAGGGTTGTTGTATGGATGAAAACGCTCAATAGAATCAAGACTTGAAATGGGCCACTTATCCGTGTAGAGACAAGTACCCTCATTTGGGACACCAAGAATGATAGCTAAGTCTTTTAAATCTAAGAAATTTGGTATTTGATTGGTTGTGAAGTTTAATGATATCTTGCCAAAATCATTTGTGGAAAGGTTTACGGTTGCATAGAATTCTAAGATGAACCTAGGACAAATTGGCTCATCGATATCAAGGAGACAATCAAAGTTGATTGCGGCAAAGCTTTGGTGAATGGAAGTTCCTTCTAGAAAGGATGGATCAATGGTTCTACCTTCGTGAACATAGCATTTTTCTAATGCCTTAAAGGTTTCTACTTGAACTATGTTGAGACCTTTGGTCCTATGGTGTTTGGGCAAGTACTTAAGGGTTTCCTTATGATCGGAGTAATTTGCGGGAGGCATGTTGATTCCTAGGAAACACAAAATTATATGTTAACGACTTTTAACAATGTGGATGTTCTAATGTGTTCCTATATATAAACAATGTGGAGACTTGGTTATCTTGACTCATTTTGATGCCCAAATTGTTTTGTTATGCAAGTTTTGTTATAAAAACAAAAGATAACCAAAACTCTCCTAATTGAATGTGTCTTCGATTGAATGTACCCGAAAATACATATTAGTTATGTATTTCCTTTAGCAATCAAGAGACAATATGCAAGCGATGTTTTAATGACGTTTTTCATTTGTTTTAACAATGTGGTGAAAAGTTATGTTCTAGTTGTGGATTGCAATTTTTGAAAGACAATGCACTTGGTGTGTTTGGCAAATCAAAATAACAACAAAAAGGATACAATTCTTAACTAATGGAAGACATGATTGGTTAGCAACCAAGTTTTTCATGAATCAAAAAGTTCTATGCATAAACCCTAAGATTCTAGTTAATGAATGTAAATGAGAATGTTATACTTGAATCAATAATGCAATTATGATTAGAACACTTACAAAGTTGATTGGATTTGAAGAGGTTAGATTGAAAGCCCTAAATTTCGTATAGTTTTGTGTTTTTGAGAGGGTGATGGCTGTTTGAAAAGTGAATGATTAAGTTAAGAGGGTGTTTGGTTTTTTAAAAAAAAATAAAACATCCTGCAGATTTGGCGGACCCGGCGGAACCAAAGGGAGGGTTCCGCCCGTATGGTCTGAAAGTTCCGCAGGTACTGCAGGGAAAAATTCAAAAGGGATTGTCTTGATTTTTGTGGTTTTATCCTAATTTTCAAAACTAAGGTTTTAGGTCTGATGCGTAGGGATTGCACCAGGCTTTACCCCTCGAGGGATCTCGAGAAGCTTACAACCCCCACCAGGCAGTGTACCTGATCGTTGTAGTATAGTATAGTGACAAGTACCGGGGGATTGATCGTTCAGCTAAAAATAGTGTCGCTAGGATTAGAAAACCTAAAGACTAGGTCTAGAGATGAGGGATGATTCTTTTTTGTATTTTTATATTTTTTATAAAAGCAATTAAAATCTTGGTTTTGAAGGAGTTGGGCGGAATTAGTTGCTAGTCAACTAACCCAATTACTAAAGATGCAATCAAAATAAAATACTAAAAATGAAAATAAACTAAATTAACTAGAGGTGTGAGCAATATATGGGAGAATTGTGTTTACTTAGATTTCACTACTCCCTAGATATCTTTTACAGGTTAATTACTTGTTACAGTTGCGTGGATGACGGATTGTATTCCTTAATACCATTCATGGGGTGGCGTATTTACTTCCCCAATCCTATAAGCGCCTACTTCACTCCTATGTCGAGCCGGCTAAGAAGCTCCTAACATGGGATCACTAGAATTTGCTCATGCATTAAATACAACCATTAAAACCTAGTACACATCGGTTCATGTTTCTTAAGACGTTCAAGCAAGTTACACAATGGAGATCTGCCAGTTTTCTTAAGCCTAACATTGAAATCATTCATCCATTACAACTATAAACAAGCAATCAACCTATAATTAACATCTAGGTTTCATTACACTAACACAAGTTCTAGAATCTAGATGTTACCGGTACACTCATAAGCACTAATAGTAAATGCTTTTCCTATCAAATCTAAAGGCGAACCTCACATATTTGGGTGGAAATTTTTTTAATAGTACGGTTTTGTGCTAGTCATACAATCTCCTATCCATGAGACGCTTGCTATGGCTAAAGTTTCACTCCTAAATGTTGTAAAAAATTTTAAATTTGGCACTAAAATTGCACTAACAAGTATTTCTCATAGTTTTATTGCACATCTACCATCAAACAAACAAACTCAAGCGAAAGTGTATCTGTAAGGTATCATCATTTTACCCTCCCCTTACACTTAGGATGAACATTGTCCCCAATGTTCAAGTAAAGAATGTAAAAGTGAAATAAGTAAAACGAATGAAATCAAATACTCCTCTGATTCGCTCGGTATGGATAATAAGGTGGTCAGGCTAGATCTTCTTCCAAGAAAATGAACAATCAAAGCTTCCCTTCCAGAATATAAATCATCTTCTTGTCATACATAACCTGTGAAACCTGAGAAAACAGACAAGGCAACCTCGCATAAAATCGGCGGCAATCTATATATGCTAACAAATCCTAGAAAACAAAATAAGATATAATGCTCGTGGAATGATGTTTGCAGATTTACTGGAGATTATAAAACTAAAGATTCAACAAAAACTTTAAGACTCCATTAGAAAAACAAAACTGGTAAAATTTCCAGAATTTTACACGTGACGCTGTCAAGAGTAAACTCGTGACGCCGTCAGAAGTGACCTGCAGAAATTGTTATGTTAAGTTTCCGGAAAATTAATGGAAAAACTTCGTCCTACTTCATGGAAAATCCTGCAAAACATCATTATGACTCGATACAAGCATTTGACTCTAACAAATACGAATATACATGTTCACTTAATATTGTGGAGAATCATGATCGGGTTTGTTTCTTAAAAACATATTTGGGGTTCCCCCTTACACTTATCTTTTGCGAAATACCCTTGGATGAAGTTAAGACTAAGCCAAACAACAAAGTAAAGTATTTTCACTATTTTAGTTTTGAAACATGATCTACCAACAATAAAAATAAAGCATGCATACGGAAGCAAATAACAAATAAACAAAATAAAAATCACACAAAACATGGGTTGCCTCCCAAGAAGCGCTTTTCTTTATTTACGAGTCTTGTAGCTAGACTCAAGGTCATGGGTTACTACGTGACATGGGCGAGTTCCTCATTGAGGACATCTTTGGGATCAAACTTAGGTTTTAACTTCCTATCAGTTTTCTTAGTACGGTATGACCTTTCAAACTTCTCTCCATCCGGATCATACAAAATCATCTTCATATGCCATGATCTGTCACCTTTCTTAGGTGGCTTGTCCCACCTCCATTTACACTTATCTCCCTCTCTTTTCCACTTGTTCATCTCTATATTAATAGGCATTACGCTTAAGAACTCAATCATCTTTCTAAAGACTAAGGGGTCCTCAAAAGGGTTTAGCTCTTCATCTCTAGCTATAAGTTGTTCCACCGAATGTGTCTTATCGATGAAATCTTTTTCTACATAGAATGGCGTTGAGGTCCTATAAAGTTCCTTTCTATCCAAGGTCCAAATCTAGATGGTCTCCTATTCATCTCTACCCAATGTGGTGTCGGTTTATCCTCACAATCGTAGCTCTGTTTCTTAACATCATATACCGACCAAGTATCGCCCTCACCCACCGCTATCTTAGACTCCTTACAATCTATCATGGCGCTAGCGGTTGCTAAAAATCCTCTTCCTACCAACAATGGGCATGTAGTGTCACTAACTATGTCTAGGACGTGAAAATCCGCTAAGATAGTTAACTTCGCTACGTGAACAACTACATCCTTAATCATTCCAACCGGGTGGGCAATACTCCCATCCGCTAGACCAATCAATACCTCTGTCTCCTCTAACTTTCCTAGCTTGAGAGTGCTGAAAAGGGATAAGGGAATCAAGTTGAGGCTTGACCCTAAATCGGCTAGTGTGTCAAAAGCTTCGGATCTTCCTATCTTACAAGGCAAAACAAATATACCCGGATCATCAAGCTTTTTAGGCAACTTGTTTTGAATGAAGGCGGTCCCATTTTTACCTAGTTTAAACTTCTCATACTTTTCTAGGAGGGCACTATAGTAGGGAGCACGAGCTAAGACATCAATAACGGGACGTTCAACGTGAAGCTCCTTGAATTCATCGTCAAGGTCTTACGTAGGAGGTGTTTCAACTATGCTTTTGACCGGTTTTATATCGGGTGTTTTATTCGATTGGTCCTTTTGAAGAATATGGTTTTGCTTGAAACATGTGCTCGTTGATTTAACCGAGTAGTATTGCGGACAAGAAGTGGGTGACGAAACTGATGATATGAAATTAACGTTTAGTTTTGGGTTCTTGACCGTGTCGCTTGGGAGTGCTCCCATTTCTCGGTCATTGAGAACTTTCAACAATGTGTCAATTTTGGTGGTCATCTCGCTTTGCTTTTGTTTGAAATCGGCTTCAAACTTAGATATGCGAGCTTCTTGAGATGCCATAAACTTAGACATCAATCCTTCAAGATTGTTGGTACTACCATAGTCGTTAGAAGGATTGTTGTTGAAAGTACGGTTGGAGGGTGGACCGTTTGGTTGGTAACGATTAGGCGGATTGGATGAATTGGCATGGTTTTGTTTCCACCTAAGGTTTGGGTGATTTTTCCAAGAGGGGTTGTAGGAATCACCATAAGGGTTTGGCTCAGGTTTGAAAGTGTACCACTTATCTCCCGCTTCGTCGGTACGCGAGGATGCGTAGTCCGCAATAGCTGTTCCGGGGAGTTCCACACCATCACGAGTGTCATGGGGACCACTACATAATTCGCATGAAGAAGTGATTTTGTTCACTTGACTTGTAGGCTTAGGAGCTTCGTAAGATTTCATGAGAAAACTTGACTTGGTCCTCAAGTTCCATGATCCTACGGTCGGGAGTGCTAGAATTGTTCGAAGGCAAAGATATTGCCTTGACCGTTTTGTTCAAATCACGGGGATCATTCCAACTTTCGTTGTCATAGAGAGCAAGATCTTCTATGAGTTCCCATGATTGTTCCACACTTAGATCACGTAGCTTACCACCAGCCGATTGGTCAATGGCTCGCCTTGTGGAGAGATCGATATGGTCATAGAAGATTTGGACTTGGAGCCAAAGATCTACGCCATGATGAGGGACTTTTTGGAGTAAGTCCTTGAATCGAGTCCATGCTTCATATAGAGTTTCACCTTGACGTTGTTGGAAAATCAAGATATCATTTCTAAGCTTTGTAGTTCTCCCCGGTGGGAAAAATTGAGCAAGTAAACGAGTGGTGAGATCATCCCATGAGGTGATGGATCCCGCGGGTAAACGTTCAAGCCATTGACTAGCTTGATCACGTAGAGAGAATTGGAATAGGCGTAATCGGGTTGACTCTCTAGTTGTAGCATCAAGGTCTATAGAATCTACGATTTTAAGAAAATCCTTGAGATGTTGATTTGGATCTTCGGAATGAAGTCCATGGAACGCACATCCGCTTTGCACCAACCGGATGGTGTCGGATCGCAAGGGAGACACATCGTCTCCGTGGGTGAGCTCAATGGTGTTTCGGTAGCCTTGGTGGCTAGATCGGGAGTACTCTCCTAGGGTTCGGGGCCTAAGAGGTTGGTTAGCTAGTGGTGGGTTTTGTAAGTGGTCTTGTTGTGGTGGGATGATGGGTTCAAAGATGTTACCATCGTCCATGATGTCGGATGGCGAAGAGTTACGAACAAAAACACGAAGAAATAAGATAGACTAAAGAGAACCTAAAAATAAAAATAAAATCCTACTAGAAAGGAATCTAGCAAGTAGACCTAATAAAAAGAAATCCTAACCTAGATAATAACTATTTCCCCGGGCTGCGACGCCAAAAACTTGATGCGTAGGGATTGCACCAGGCTTTACCTCTCGAGGGATCTCGAGAAGCCTACAACCCCCACCAGGCAGTGTACCTGATCGTTGTAGTATAGTATAGTGACAAGTACCGGGGGATTGATCGTTCAGCTAAGAATAGTGTCGCTAGGATTAGAGAACCTAAAGACTAGGTCTAGAGATGAGGGATGATTATTTTTTGTATTTTTATATTTTTTATAAAAGCAATTGAAATCTCGGTTTTGAATGAGTTGGGCGGAATTAGTTGCTAGTCAACTAACCCAATTACTAAAGATGCAATCAAAATAAAATACTAAAAATGAAAATAGACTAAATTAACTAGAGGTGTGAGCAATATATGGGAGAATTGTGTTTACTTAGATTTCACTACTCTCTAGATATCTTTTATAGGTTAATTACTTGTTACAGTTGCGTGGATGATGGATTGTATTCCTTAATACCATTCATGGGGTGGCGTACTTACTTCCCCAATCCTATAAGCGCCTATTTCACTCTTATGTCGAGCCGGCTAAGAAGCTCCTAACATGGGATCACTAGAATTTGCTCATGCATTAAATACAACCATTAAAACCTAGTACACATCGGTTCATGTTTCTTAAGATGTTCAAGCAAGTTACACAATGGAGATCTGCCAGTTTTCTTAAGCCTAACATTGAAATCATTCATCCATTACAACTATAAACAAGCAATCAACCAATAATTAACATCTAGGTTTCATTACATCTAAGCAAACACATGAAAGATCTAGCCTAGCATGTTAAAATTAAGACAAGCATAAGATATATTCAAACAACACATAGACATATTGAATGAATTGAAAGAGGACTTATCTTAATTGAACATGAAAGGTTTCAAGGGGTGAAAACCCTTGAAAATACTGTTACAAACGACCTAGGTTTTATTAGGTTCGACCCTAGTATTCTCCACACAAGTTCCTCTTCTTAATGAATGAAAAATAGAAAAGTATATATAGATTTTGTGAGGTGACGACGTCAAGAGAAAATGTCTGACGCCGTCATCTCGCCGCCAAATAAATTCTCGGACTGCCTATATCTGGGTTTGACGCCGTCACGTGTACTCCTTATGCAGGCCGTCACCAAAATTACCCTTGACGCCCTTCTCTTGACGCCTTCAGGTTTTCTCTGGGTTGTCATGGATTTTACTCCTGACGCCGTCACAATTTTCCTCTTGACGCCGTCAGGTACTGTTCTCAGCATGGAAAATTAAGTCTTTGCCGTTTTCTTCACTTTTATGCTCCAAAAACGTCCAAAATGCTTCCTTTTCCAGAATTCACTCCCATAGTACCTAAAATCACAAAAGGAACGATTTAGGGCAATATTTGATCAAATAAATTCAATTCCGGGCTTAAATGACCCCCTAAAAACGGTTCATTTTTCGCCTCATCAAGGTCTTATGAGTCCTTGACTAAGCCTAGGGATGATGAATGCTTTTCATTCAAGAGGTTTTGTGAAATCGTTGATAAAATGGTTAACGTATAAGACTTTCTTAGTTAAGATGTTCCTCAATGAACATTTTTAACAAGGCGATGATGATGGATCATAATATGTCAATTAAGAACATAATGGATTGAATTGTCGCTGAAGTCAATGTTTCCTTTGTTGAAGAGATAACAATGTTGATAAAAGAATTCCGTTGTTGACATGAATTTGCTTGTTCAAGCAGAGCTTGTTTATGTGCTTCTCCATCCAATACTAATTTGAGAATCATACGTGTTTTGGAGAATCATTGGGTAAGTAAGTATAAAAAGTGCAAGTACTACTTGGGCTTTTCTTATCAACTCATTACCGACATAATTCCATTTGGCATACACTATGGTTTCTATTCCCGTTCTTTTGGGATGCCATAATCCTAGTTGTACCTTATGATGAATCCAAACAAGCTCTTTCAAAAGAGTTTTTTTAGGATCTTCTCTAAAATGCGCACATAGACAAGCACTAAACATAATGTTGGATCTAATTGTTATGAGAACAAGTAGTCTTCCGAACATTTCTCTACGTTTAGTTTTACCTACGGATTTACTAATCTCATTCTTGATAAGTCATCAATAACTTAACCATTGATAACAAGAGAGTAACTAGGAATGTCTTTAAGTTAAAATCCCTTGCTTTTGGAGCTTGCTTTTATTATCAAAAAGTCTTTCAAATATTGACACTATAATCACTTGATTACTTTTGAAAAATCTATTTTGTTTCACTAGTTGTTTTACTCTAAATTCCAAAAACTGTTTTTGTTGAATTTGTTTAGACACAACTATGACCTATAAATCAAGTTTTATAACTTATGTCAATTTTGCTTGATTCAATGTTTGACTCAAGGTGAGAAGATGTTATTTTGTACTTTTATCCTTAATGTTTTACTCAACATACTTGTCTTGCCATCATTAGACTTTCGACTAAGTCATCATCTACCAAAGATGATATCTTAGAAGGAGGAGATCACTTGTTAAATGTTGTATTCAACGACTCCTCGACTCTTTGGGTTTCCTTACTTAGGACACTATAAACTTTATTTGTTTTGAAAAAGTCCAAGAGGTACAACATCATAAGACTAAGTGTCACATTTGATGTGTAAATCCTAGATGTTGAAAACTCATTTTCTTCCACACATCCTAATGTATGCTAATGTGTTTTATTTCACCTTGTGTGTTTTATGTGAAATTATTATAAAGGGGTGGTTGAAGTAAAACACAATTTAAGACCCAAAGTATGGTGTTTGAGAATGTTGTTTTACAAAGGTTTATTTTGCAAGCATCACAAAAGTGTTAGACATTTTAACACTTAGGAAATTCTTAGTTAGCTTACTTGTAAGCAAGAGTTGAGTGAGACTCACTCAAGAGTTTCTCGTGTTTATCTCTTGACGGTTAAATAACCGAAACACCTTATATCTCCTACTAGTACTAATGACGAAATTCCTTGTTGCAGAGAATCTAATCTTTGTTATTACTAATAGCAGGTAAACACTTTAGAGTATTACCAATAACACATACTCCAACACATAATGCTAGAAACACGAGACAATCAAAGTTAAGTTGAAGTAATGCGTACCTTTTAAATTGCATAGAGATGCTATCAAGAGAATTAACACAAAGCGTAAAATCTTGGTTTGACGACACGCTTGGACACTCATTTACTCATGTATTCAAGAAGGTTAGATAATCATATAAAAACATAGAACATGATAATCTTAATCCTTTTATTATGAGTCTCTATTAGAGATTGAATAATCTCTAACTCTCTCTTCTAGGTTTAACAAATTTTACTTTCTTTGTTTTACTAGTTGATGATGCTTTTGAGTTAAATCCCAATCCGGTTTTATCTCTAAACAACCTTTGACTCCTCAACAATCTTTCAAGAAACATTTTTCCTTTCTCATTTTGCTTTTTAATGTCTTGTTTGTAATCTAGGCATAATTTACATTCAAGATCAATTTCAGCATTACTCTCAAGTCTAGACATTTTATCTTCTAACAAGATTTCCTTTTCAAAGTTATTCACAAAAGATTTTGAAGACTCATTGTAAAAGATAGTTTTTAGGTTCATGTTACCTAAAAGTTTAGACTCATTTTCTAATTTAGAAAATTCTAAGATAAATGTGTCAAAGCAAAAATGTTTGGTTTCAACATGTACCTTGCTTGTTGTTTCAATAGATTGACAATCACCCACCGGATCATTGTCTTTGTCTACATCCGTTTCATTCCATGATTCGAAAGCAAGTTCATCAAGACACATGTACTCATCTTCACTTGTACCTTCATTTAAAACATTTAAACTAGTAGTACATGTATTAACTTCTACTAAGCGTTTATCTATTAGTTTTTCCAAAACTTCTAATTCATATGTAAGATCAAATTGATCATCTTTGACTTGACATATTCCATGATGAAAGTTGATTATATTTTTCCAAATATCATTAGCCGTTTGACAAAAATATATTCTTTCATATTTGCTACTTGATAAAGCTTTGTAAATTATTATCTTAGCTTTAGTATTTTTATCAAGTTTAGGATATTTATCTTGGTTTTCAAAACTTGTTTTCTTTGGTTTGAGATCACCAAAAGAAATAATATGCCAAAGATCTTGATCAATTGATTTCACATAGTTTTCAAAATTATTTTTCCATTCAAGGAAGTTTTCTTTTTCAAATAGCGGTGAGTTTTGAATAGGTTGCCCTTCTTTGAGATTTTCAAAATCCATGGATCGATCCAAGTTTTAAAATACACTATATTTTAAAGATCTTGAGTAGCGTAGCTCCTGATGCCAATTGTGGAAAACTAAAAGGGGGGTTGAATAGTTTCCCGCTTTTTAACTTGATTATCCTTTAAAAACTTTGTGTTTGTTTAAAGATATAAACACAACTTTACTTGTATAATTCTTTGAAAAGCTTTACGTGTGAATAATAATCTTAACTTTACTTGTTTAGTTCTTTGAAAAGCTTTACGTTTGTTTAAAGATATAAACACAACTTTACTTGTTTAATTCATTGAAAAGCTTTACGTGTGATTAGCAATTCTAACTAAAGACAATATGTAATAAGCAAAGATAAAGAAAGAAACGATCAAACCACAACACGATTGTTTTTCGTGGTTCGGCTACAAGGACTCTTTTTCCTTGCCCTACATCCACGCCCCGAGTTTCCAACTCGAGAGTTATAAGCACTAATCAACAAGCTCCTTTCCCGGTGGAGAAACCTTTACAACGTCGCTTACACTTTTACCGACACTAAGCTAGATGTCGAGTTCTTTTACACGGGTACAACCATTCCCATCGTCGCTTACACTTTTACCAACACTAAGCTCGATGTCGAGTTCTTTACCAAGGGTACAACCACTTCCGTTAGTTCTTTTACAAGGGTACAACAACTCCCGACACACTATGTATATTGAGGCCTAAAATACTAACCAATCACTTCTACATACATGATACAAATGAAGTATAAACTACCAAAGCTTATACATGACAAAGCTAACAAGACTTGCAACTTTAGAGTTGAAGCTTGTAACTTCTTGAATGATCTTGTGAAGTCCCTTGCTACATAAGAGGATCACACAAGTCAAATGTTACTGAGTTAGTTGAGAGAGTATTTCAAATATATGTCCTAAAGTGATGACTCAAAACTAACAAATAGTTTGGTATTTATAGCAAACCATTCTGCAGGTCTGGCGGGTACGGTGGAACCCTCAGATGGGTTCCGCTCGTGTACCCCCAGGGTTCCGTCAGGGCTGCAGTTGGTTTTGCAATAAATCTTCCAAACCAAACAAGGTCACATCACATGAATACTAGTCAAACACAAACTTGCACAAGAAAACTTATGGTTAGTCAAACACACTTTCTTTCCATAAATGTATAATGACAAACTTACCATAAATGTGATGTGATATTTCTATTTAAAGAAATAAATGTGATGTGACAAGACTCTTTCTAATTTAAGAAATAAAAACAATGTTTTGTTTAAAAGGAAATGTAATCCTTAGTTTAAACAAGACTTAAACACTTAAAGTGATGATTTACTCTTAGCTAAAGTTCATACTTTGTCATTAACAAAACTTAGCAAATATCGTAAAATATAAATAACGTTTTTAGGCGATATTTGTATTAACATATTATATTGTTTGGAATATGTTTTTAGAGTAAATGGTAAAGTTTTAAATTAGAAACTAGTAAGTGACAAGTTTTATTAAGACGTGTGGCAAAACTAGGAGGAATGAGAATTGAGGGACTAGTGTTGCCAAGTATCCAAAGTTAATAAATTAAATAACTAATTACTACTGTAGTAAATTAGAGAGAATTCTAGAAATTTTGAGTGTATATGAGAGCTGGATTGCTTCAGGGATAAGAAAAAGGATGGAAGAACTAATCTTGCATTTTTGTAAATTTCATCAAGGGATTTTCTTGAGAGTCAAACCCTAGACACCCTAGTTCCTCTGAGACATCTCCATGTAAGTGAATTGATGATTTTGTAATTAGGGTTCATGAAATTGTATTGGGGAAAATTGATTAAAGATTGATAAATTATAGAATTAATGTTGAATTAGGTGCTAATTAGTGTTAACCCCTTCCCTTTATGGGAATCAATTGAAGATAAAGCTTGGAATTCTAGTAGTGAGCTAGTGAATTGTTACGCCTCGTGAACGACTCAACCAAAAATTTTGACTTTTACGCAGAAACGACACAACTTTAACAAACATTTCAATACTCTTTTGACCATTGACAAAAACCCAATAACACTTAGACACGTTCTGTTTCAATGCTTATTTATGAAGGTATAACGGCTTCGGTTCCATAGGTGAGGCTAAAAGGAGTCTCCCCATGGCTTGACTTAGGGTGAGTCTTATGAGCCCATAGAACTTGAGGTAATTCGTCTTCCCACCCATGGTGGTTTCGACCTAACCTCTTTTCTATCCATTGATAACATCTCTGTTTGTGACTTCTACTTGCCCGTTACCTTGAGGATGTTACACAGATGTGAAAAATTGTTTGATCTTCAAGTATGACATCAGACACCTCACTCCATTTGATTGACCTTTTGGCCAATACTTTGATTAAGACCTCCTTCGTTAGATGAGCAAAGGCCATTGAAGCTAGTTTGCTTAATGCATCTACTTTCTTGTTCTGGTTCCTACGAACATGCTCTATGGTGTATGACTTGAATCGTTGAGAATTTCCTTAGCTTTTTTCCAAATATTGCTTGATGGTAGGTTATCTTGCCTCGTAAGAGCCTTTGATTTGGTTCGCTTCTAATTGTGAATCAACGAAAATAGAGAGATCACGAACCTCCATGTCTCTTGCAAGTTGAAGGCTTGCTAACAAAGCATCATACCCAGCTTCGTTGTTCATAGCTTCGAATTCAAAATGTTGCATAAGTATATTCCTTTCCATCCGGGCTGACTAACATTAAACCTGCTCCGGAACCATCAGAGCTTGAGGCTCCATCAGTATACAATTTCCACCCTTGCTTCATCTTCACGGGCTCTTTCTTTGGAATATCTTTGTCTTGAATTGGTCCAGAGGGTGTTTCAGCTAAAAGATCTGCAAGTATGTGGCCTTTGATGGAGTTTTGACCTTTGTACTCCATCTCATGTTCCCCAAATTCAATAACCCATTTGGCTATCCTTCCTAACTTCTCAAGCTTCGACATTATTTGTTCGATTGGCTTATCAGTCAATACCGTAATGGGATGAGCTTGGAAATACCTTCGAAGACGCCTTGCAGCATAAACTAAAGCTAGAATTAGCTTTCCAACTCCGGATAATTCAATTCAGCTCCTTATAGGACCCTACTAACGAAGTAAATGGGGATTTGCTTCTTTTCCCTTTCTGCCAAGAGCACAACGCTGATGCTCTCGAAGGATACTACAGTGTACATGAATAACACTTCGCCTTTGATTGGGGCTGTAAGTGTTTGTAATATCTCCATGAACTCCTTCAACTTTTGAAAAGTGGCTTTTGCTTCTAAACTCCATTGAAAGGTCTTTTATCTACGCACTCTTTGAGAGTCTTAAAAAATGGTAACGATCAATCTGCACCCTTCGACAGGAATCTGCTAAGTGGTGCGAGCCTTCCATTTAGGCTTTGCACGTCCTTCAACGATTTCAGAGCCTGTAAATCTGTGATGGCTTTGACCTTCGAAGGGTTAGCTTTGATCCCTTGCTTTGTAATCAAATGTCCCAGAAATTGTCCTTCTTCGACACCAAAAGAACACTTCTTCAGGTTTAGCTTCATGTTGATTGCCCATAATTGATCGAAGTTTCTTGATTGTTAGAGAGTAAGTCTTCCTCAGTCCTGCTTTTTATAACTATATCATCAACATAAGCCTCCAAGTTCCTTCCTATATGTTTGTTGAAATCTTTGTCTACCAATTGTTGGTATGTTGCTCCTGCGTTCTTTAGGCCGAAGAGCATTTTCTTGTAACAATGGACACCTTTCCAGTATAGAAAGCTGTTTTCTCCTCATCTTCTTCTGCCATTTGTATCTGATGATACCCTTTATAGGCATCTAGAAAACACTTCAAACGGAATCGGAGAGAGATTCAACCTTCCAATCGATTGCTTGCAGAGGATAGCAATCTTTTGGGCAAGCTTTGTTGATGTCGGTGAAGTCGACACACATACGCCACCATCCGTCACTCTTTTTTTACCATAAATGGATTTGCTACCCATGTTTGGTATTTCACTTCTCTAAGTATTCCTGCTCGTACGAGCTCATCTACCTTTTTGCAAAAGGCTATGTTTCTTTCAGGCACTAGGCTTCGACGTTTCTGCTTAATTGGTTCAATGTGTTTGAATTCATTAAGCTTGTGCTCTATGCCGAAAGGCTTGTCATCAATCATAAGTGTCCTTGGAACTCCCGTCATATCTGAATACGTACATGCAAAGACGTCGTTGTTGGCTTTGAGCAGTTTCTCCAAGGCTGTCTTGAAGTTAGTAGGGAGTTGCTTCCCTATTACTACCGTTTGCTCCGGATAGAGCTCATTTATCACAATGCGCTACTCAGCATCTGCACAACTTAGAATGACTTTCGAAGGCCTTTTAGGACTTTCTTTGATCTTCTTACCAACATCTTTTACCTTTCCCTGGTTATAGCTAGAGAGTTCGGTTCCTATTCCATATGTTGTTTGGAATTTCACCGCTGCGTGTATGTTGTAGACCACAATACCCATCTTTTGCAAGGCATTTCTTCTTATCAATAAATTATAATAAGAATCGGACCTTACGATTGCGAAAGTAAGGGTTTCTGTTCTTGCAAGCTTTCCTTCTCTAATCGTTATGTCTAACGGTACTTCCTCAAAAGGCCACGAATGCTCACCTGAAAACCCCACTAAACGTATATTTGAATCAGCTCGCTTTAATCTGATCGAAGGCTTGAGCTTTAGGAAGCAATGTTCATATATGATCACGCAGGAGCTTTCGCAGTCCATGTAGGCCCTATTTACTTCTCGGTTGGAAATTAGGACTTTGATGACTATAGGATCATTCGAAGGGAATTGACCTGTCATAGAGGGAAACGTTACTTCCCCTACCTTGTATATCTCCTTCTCCGTTACTTTTCTTTTCAGGCTTGTTTTACCCCAATGAACCATAAGTATTGGGGCTTCGTGAGGAGTGGTGTCTTTCCCTATTTGAGTGTTGTCGGAGGTTTTCTCCTTGCCCTTCTTTATGCCTTTCACTAAATGTGCCAACTATCCGGCCTTTACGACTTCTTCTTTCTGCCTCTTTAGCTCTCTACAACTATTCGTTTCATGGCCATAATCTTCGTGGAAGTGACAATACTTCGTTGTGTCACTGTTTCTGCCTTTGCTTGTCATGCGAGGGGCGGTTTGAAAGCCTTCGCAGTCTTCTCCATTGCCAGTATTTATTTCGGAGACTTCGTCAGGCTTCCTAGCAAATCATGGTTAGGACTTTTGTTGTATGGAGTGAACCTGTCTCGGTTTTTGTTTATATTCTTCGATCCTTCCCATGAGGAATTCTTCAGGAACTTGCTGTGGCTTTCCTTATTTTCGATCGGAGCCCATTAGTAGACACTTTCTTTGCTTCTATCCAAGTGTACGTCTTTTCCATTAAACCCTTATATGTTGTCGGAAGGTCAATGGACAGAAATTCCACCAAGCTTTGATTTCGTAGGCCATGTACGAAGCTAGAGATACGTTGACCTTCATGTAGACCCAAGATCTGTAAAGTTTCATCAGTGTACCTCGTGACAAAATCCCTTGTGCTTTCATTCTCCCTTTATTTGATGTTGTGCATTGTTAAATGAGTCCTTGTGAACTTCTTTTGTTGGCTGAAATGGGATCAGAATTCAGATAATAACCTTTAGGTCATCAAGGTTCACAATACTGCCTGGCTTCTATCCATTCCACCAGATACGAGCGGAATCTCGTAAGGTATATGTAAACATGTGGCAGGCTACAGGCATGACCCACTTTTGCATTCTAATAGCCCCTTCGAACAAATGTATGAAATTGTCCGGATCCCCCTTCCCATCATAAGTGCCTATGTGTGTAGGCATTTTCAGCTCATCGGGCAAAGGGTAGTCTTCAATCCATCTTACGAAGGGCATAGCGGAACCCATAGGCTCTGAGTACAAGAAATTATAAGGTGGCGCATACATAAGGACAACATTATATGGATTATGGTTTAGGGGTACTCCCATGGGAGTTTGGTTAGGGTAAGGAGGGTAAGGTGTATTCATGCCAAAGGGATAGCTATTTTCCATGGTATACAGAAGGTATGTCGGTGTCCGAAGGGTACGTTCCCATAAGTTTGTACTATGGTTATTGGACTGCCCATTTACCGGAGGATATAAACCTTGAGGGCAAGACTAAGTTTGGAACTAGGGATGCATACCATTTGGAGGAAGATTTCCTCCCATGTTAAACGGAGGAGGATTCCCTTCTATGTCGGATGTGTGAGAAGGCTGCAACGGAAACCGGAACCCCTGCTTCAGTCCTTCCAAGATGAGCTACTAATAATGGAGGTAGATTCACCTCCGTCTATTCCCTTCGTTGGCTTCTTCCAATTGAACCTTTGGCTACTGCTCCTTCTCTCCTGGTTGGAGCCCGTTCAGGAACTCCTTCGAACCCAACAGACCTTCTGGCTGGCCTTCGACCAACAGGGGACCCTATCCTCAGGGCTGAGTGTGTTGTCTCTTCTGCAGGAGGTCTAGTTTCCATTTCTATCTCTTTGTCGCAATCATCACAAGAGTATTCCAACTCCATTCGCATCTCCATATTTCGAGCTTGCATTCTACAAGCCCTTAATAGAGATTTTAGTGCTTCGAAGTTCGCTTTGACAAAGGCTGGGCTAATGACCAGTTCCGGGTTGGCTGATGTCGAAGCGTGATGATTGGGTGTTACTTCTGGGTGAGATTATGTTGTGAACGTGGAAGCGTGATGCGTAGGGATTGCACTGGCTTTACCTCTCGAGGGATCTCGAGAAGCTTACAACCCCCACCAGGCAGTGTACCTGATCATTGTAGTATAGTATAGTGACAAGTACCGGGGGATTGGTCGTTCAGCTAGGAATAGTGTCGCTAGGATTAGAAAACCAAAAGACTAGGTCTAGAGATGAGGGATGATTCTTTTTGTATTTTTTAGTTTTTATAAAAGCAAATAAAAATCTCAGTTTTGAAGGAGTTGGGCGGAATTAGTTACTAGTCAACTAACCCAATTACTAAGATGCAATCAAAATAAAATACTAAAAATGAAAATAAACTAAATTAAGCTAAGGTGTGAGCAATATATGGTAGAATTGTGTTTACTTAGGTTTCACTACTCCCTAGATATCTTTTACAGGTTAATTACTTGTTACAGTTGCGTGGATGACGGATTGTATTGCTTAATACCATTCATGGGGTGGCGTACTTACTTCCCCAATCCTATAAGTGCCTACTTCACTCCTATGTCGAGCCGGCTAAGAAGCTCCTAACATGGGATCACTAGAATTTGCTCATGCATTAAATACAATCATAAAAACCTAGTACACATCAGTTCATGTTTCTTAAGACGTTCAAGCACGTTACACAATGGAGATCTGCCAGTTTTCTTAAGCATAACATTGAAATCATTCATCCATTACAATTATAAACAAGCAATCAACCTACAATTATCATCTAGGTTTCATTACATCTAAGCAAACACATGATAGATCTAGCCTAGCATGTTGAAATCAAGACAAGCATAAGATATATTCAAACAACACATAGACATATTGAATGAATTGAAAGAGGACTTATCTCAATTGAACATGAAAGGTTTCAAGGGGTGAAAACCCTTGAAAATACAGTTAAAAATGACCTAAGGTTTATTAGGTTCGACCCTAGTATTCTCCACACAAGTTCCTTTTTTTTATGAATGAAAAATAGAAAAGTATATATAGATTTTGTGAGGTGACGGCGTCAAGAACAAATTTCTGACGCCGTCATCTCGCCACCAAATAATTTCTCGGACTGCCTAGATCTGGGTTTGACGCCGTCATGTGTACTCCTTATGCAGGCCGTCACCAAAAATACTCTTGACGCCCTTCTCTTGACGCCTTCAGGTTTTCTCTGGGTCGTCATGGATTTTACTCCTGACGCCGTCATAATTTTCTTCTTGACGCCGTCAAGTACTGTTCTCAGCATGGAAAATTAAGTCTTTGCCGTTTTCTTCACTTTTATGCTCCAAAAACGTCCAAAATGCTTCCTTTTCCAGAATTCACACCCAAAGTACCTAAAATCACAAAAGGAACGATTTAGGGCAATATTTGATCAAATAAATTAATTCCGGGCTTAAATGACCCCCTAAAAACGGTTCATTTTTCGCCTCATCATATACCCTTACACTTGAGATTTGCTTGTCCTCAAGCAAACGCGCTTTTATTCTAATCAAAATACAAGTTATGGGTCATTTAACACTAATATAAAAGTAATTACAACAAATAATTGTTCCACTAAAGACCAAAGACAAGCACGGAGGTCATACACTAGCACCTCACAAATAGTGTTTAGATACTCACATCTCTCGGGTGTAATAAATTAATATCACAATATGGAAATGGAAAACATCTCTCACTACCTGTCATAGCAAAATAGATTACCATAGGCTTGGGAAAGGATCAAACCTCCACCACATGGCGTAAGCACCTATGATAAACTATCAAAGAGGTCTTTTAAAGGGTTGTAACGTTAGGTGTAGGGATATGGAATACACGGTTTTGTTGGATATAGGCAGTCTTTACTGGTGGCGAGTTAACAATCTTAGTTAATTACATGTACAATATGGCGTTGCTAAGCCAAGACTAGACTCGACTTAAGCTAATAAATGAAAAATAACAAAAACATAAAATAAACATAGAATGAAAAAGGGATGGTAGTCCGTATGTTTTTCTATTTTCTTTTCCTTTTTCTATTTTTTTTTCTTTTTCTTGATTTTTTCTCGATTTTTTTTTTTTTTTTTTTTTTTTTTTTTTTTTTTTTGCATACACTATTACCCTACCATCCAAAATAATACATCATAGGGAATGAATATTCCCCTTACACTTGAATGTTTACATACTTTACAATAAACTAATCTAATGACTCGAATCAAGATAATCAAAACACTTGGAGTACTTTTAAGATTAACGTACATATGGGGGTAATAATATGATGTTCTTCCCCATTACTCCATAACACAAGTACTTTACACATGAGTCCCAATCGTCCCAAAACAATATGTACAAGGATATGACTCGACTTAGCAACCATGTAATCAATTAGATAATTAACTAATGGTTTAAACAAATAACAATAATGCACTAAAGATGAGTGCATACATGGAAGGCTAAGGCGATTTGGGTGTACATTTAAGTGGGGTGTAACAAATTCTTCCTTTAAGTAAGATGCTTAAAGTTAGAAACGAAAAGATAGGCTCGGAGGGGTGTACTAGGGGTTTCGTGTACTAAAAGTTAGTACAACGCTAAGGTGTGGGAAAAATTAGTTGACTTAACTAGCCAAGTAATATGACTTAAATGGTCAAGTAATTATGATACGGGTTTAACACAAGGGTAATCCTAATGCCTCTTATCATGTAGTAAATCCTACTACACGAATGTAGTCTCACTAGCGGTCTCGGGATGCATCACTAACGCAAGTTCTAGAATCTAAATGCTACCGGTACACTCATAAGCACTAATAGTAAATGCTTTTCCAATCAAATCTAAAAGCGAACCTCACATATTTGGGTGAAAATTTTTCTGAATAGTACGGTTTTGTGCTAGTCATAAAATCTCTTATCCATGAGACGTTTGCTATGGCTAAAGTTTCACTCCTAAATGTTGTAAAAAAATTTAAATTTGGCGCTAAAATTGCACTAACAAGTATTTCTCATAGTTTTATTACACATCTACTATCAAACAAACAAACTCAAGCGAAAGTGTATCTGTAAGGTATCATCATTTTACCCTCCCCTTACACTTAGGATGAACATTGTCCGCAATGTTCAAGTAAAGAATGTAAAAGTGAGATAAGTAAAACGAATGAAATCAAATACTCCCCTGATTCGCTCGGTATGGATAATAAGGTGGCCAGGTTAGATCTTCCTCCAAGAAAATGAACAATCAAAGCTTCTCTTCCAGAATATAAATCATCTTCTTGTCATACATAACCTGTAAAAACTTGAGAAAACAGACAAGGCAACCTTGCATAAAATCGGCGGCAATCTACATATGCTAACAAAACCTAGAAAACAAAATAAGATATAATGCTTGTGGAATGATGTTTGCAGATTTCCTGGAGATTATAAAACTAATGATTCAACAAAAACTTTAAGACTCCGTTAGAAAAACAAAACTGGTAAAATTTTCAGATTTTTACACGTGACGCCGTCAAGAGTAAAACTCGTGACGCCGTCAGAATTGACCTGCAGAAATTCTTTTGTTAAGTTTCCGGAAAATTTCTGGAAAAACTTCGTCCTACTTCCTAGAAAATCCTGCAAAACATCATTATGACTCGATACAAGCATTTGACTCTAACAAATACGAATATACAAGTTCACTTAATATTGTGGAGAATCATGACCGGATTTGTTTCTGAAAAACATATTTGGGGTTTCCCATTACACTTATCTTTTGCGAAATACCTTTGGATGAAGTTAAGACCAGGCTAAACAACAAAATAAAGTATTTTCACTATTTTAGTTTTGAAACATGATCTACCAACAATAAAAATAAAGCATGCATACGGAAGCAAATAACAAACAAACAAAAATAAAAATCACACAAAACATGGGTTGCCTCCCAAGAAGCGCTTTTCTTTATTTACGAGTATTGTAGCTAGACTCAAGGTCATGGGTTACTGCGTGACCTCATTATTGGTTTCACTCTCTAGGTCATCTCCTATACCAGTTTTGTATTCCGGACCTAATTGCAAGCATTCTTTGTAGAAACCAAGCATCCTATTCATTACATACTCTACTCCTCTACGTCTATCCTCATCATTCCTATAATAAGCCGCTTGTTTGTGTTCCTTTTCTATATTAGATAGGAGGCGGTATTGCTCAATCTTATAGGGCATTTGGTAGGCAATCTCATCATTCTCCTCCTTGAACCTAACTATCCCTAAAGTCGGATCATAACTCATCTTAGTGGCCTCAACAAATGGTTTTCCGAACACTACTTGGCTTAGGCAAGCATCTATCACCGGACGAGTATCCTCTACTATCATAAAATCGATCTCATAAGTGAAATTTCCCACAATCACATGCAATCCTTTCACTCTTCCTACAAAATTACTTATCAAATTTTTATTGGGCATCATCCTATAACCAAGTTGTTTCTTCATTATCCAATTATAATAAGTCCTAGTCATGATGTTTATAGGAGACCTAGGATCGATATAAGCTTTCCATATATGCATATGCCCGATGTTGCATGGTATGTTGATGTTAGATGGGTCTCCCATTTTGATAAGGGGTGTGCCAAGGATATATGGTGTCTCGGGGCCATCGAATAAGTCCTTATGATATTCCCGTTCTTCCTTGGTGGGCAACTTATCAAAGTACTCGTCTACAGTCTATACTTCCTCTAACTCTTCTCCCTTATTAACCTCAACTTCCCTAATTTCATCCTTAATCTCAGTTTCTACTTCAACTTCATCTTTGTCACTTCCTTCTATATCCTTATCTTTTGGCTTAATGGTGACAACATTGACAAAGTGGACATGTTTGGATGATGAGGGGTCCTTAATTTGGATTCCGTTATTGGCGTCCCTAGTGTCCTTCCTAGGTGTAGTTAACGCTTGGTTGTTGAGGGCTTTCAACAAGTTGTCAATCTTGTTGGTCATCTCTGTTTATTGTTGGTTGAATTCGGTTTCAAACCTAGCTATGCGAGCCTCTTGAGATGCCATAAACTTAGACATCAATCCCTCAAGATTGTTGGTACTACCATAGTTGTTAGAAGGATTGTTGTTGAAAGTACGGTTGGATGGTGGACCGTTTGGTTGGAAACGATTAGGCAGATTGGAAGAACTGGTCAGGTTTTGTTTCCACCTAAGGTTTGGGTGATTTTTCCAAGAAGGGTTGTAGGAATCACCATACGGGTTTGGCTCGAGCTTGAAAGTGTACCATTTATCTCCCGCTTCGTCGGTACGCGAGGATGCGTAGTCCGCAAAAGCTGTTCCGGGGAGTTCCACACAATCACGAGTGTCATGGGGACCACTACATAATTCGCATGAAGAAGTGATTTTGTTCACTTGGCTTGAAGGCTTAGGAGCTTCGTAAGATTTCATGAGAAACTTGACTTGGTCCTCAAGTTCCATGATCCTACGGTAGGGAGTGCTAGAATTGTTTAAAGGCAAAGATATTGCCTTGACCGTTTTGTTCAAATCACGGGGATCATTCCAACTTTCGTTGTCATAGAGAGGAAGATCTTCTATGAGTTCCCATGATTGTTCCGCACTTAGATCACGTAGCTTACCACCGGCCGATTGGTCAATGGCTCGCCTTGTGGAGAGATCGATATGGTCATAGAAGATTTCGACTTGGAGCCAAAGATCTATGCCATGATTAGGGGCTTTTTGGAGTAAGTCCTTGAATCGAGTCCATGCTTCATATAGAGTTTCATATTGACGTTGTTGGAACATCAAGATATCATTTCTAAGCTTGGTAGTTCTCCCCGGTGGGAAAAATTGAGCAAGGAAACGAGTGGTGAGATCATCCCATGAGGTGATGGATCCCGCGGGTAAACGCTCAAGCCATTGACTAGCTTAATCACGTAGAGAGAATTGGAATAGGCGTAATCGGGTTGACTCTCTAGTTGTAGCATCAATGTCTATAGAATATACGATTTTAAGGAAGTCATTGAGATGTTGATTTGAATCTTCGGAACGAAGTCCATGGAATGCACATCCGCTTTGCACCAACCGGATGGTGTCGGATCGCAAGGGAGACACATTGGCTCCTTGGGTGAGCTTAATGGTGTTTCGATAGCCTTGGTGGCTAGGTCGGGAATACTCTCCTAGGGTTCGGGGCCTAAGAGGTTGGTTAGCTAGTGGTGGGTTTTGTAGGTGGTCTTGTTGTGGTGGGATGATGGGTTCAAAGATGTTACCATCATCCATGATGTCGGATGGCGAAGAGTTACGAACAAAAACACAAAGAAATAAGATAGACTAAAGAGAACCTAAAAATAAAAATAAAATCTTACTAGAAAGGAATCTAGCAAGTAGACCTAATAAAAAGAAATCCTAACCTAGACAATAATTATTCCCCGGGCTGCGGCGCCAAAAACTTGATGCGTAGGGATGGCACCAGGCTTTACCTCTCGAAGGATCTCGAGAAGATTACAACCCCCACCAGGCAGTGTACCTGATCGTTGTAGTATAGTATAGTGACAAGTACCGGAGGATTGATCGTTCAGCTAGGAATAATGTCGCTAGGATTAGAAAACCTAAAGACTAGGTCTAGAGATGAGGGATGATTCTTTTTGTATTCTTTAGTTTTTATAAAAGCAAATAAAAATCTCGGTTTTGAAGGAGTTGGGCGGAATTAGTTGCTACTCAACTAACCCAATTACTAAGATGCAATCAAAATAAAATACTAAAAATGAAAATAAACTAAATTAAGCTAAAGGTGTGAGCAATATATGGGAGAATTGTGTTTACTTAGGTTTCACTACTCCCTAGATATCTTTTACAGGTTAATTACTTGTTACAGTTGCGTGGATGACGGATTGTATTGCTTAATACCATTCATGGGGTGGCGTACTTACTTCCCCAATCCTATAAGCGCCTACTTCACTCCTATGTCGAGCCGGCTAAGAAGCTCCTAACATGGGATCACTAGAATTTGCTCATGCATTAAATACAATCATAAAAACCTAGTACACATCAGTTCATGTTTCTTAAGACGTTCAAGCACGTTACACAATGGAGATCTGCCAGTTTTCTTAAGCCTAACATTGAAATCATTCATCCATTACAATTATAAACAAGCAATCAACCTACAATTAACATCTAGGTTTCATTACATCTAAGCAAACACATGATAGATCTAGCCTAGCATGTTGAAATCAAGACAAGCATAAGATATATTCAAACAACACATAGACATATTGAATGAATTGAAAGAGGACTTATCTCAATTGAACATGAAAGGTTTCAAGGGGTGAAAACCCTTGAAAATACAGTTAAAAATGACCTAGGGTTTATTAGGTTCGACCCTAGTATTCTCCACACAAGTTCCTTTTTTTATGAATGAAAAATAAAAAAGTATATATAGATTTTGTGAGGTGACGGCGTCAAGAACAAATTTCTGACGCCGTCATCTCGCCGCCAAATAATTTCTCGGACTGCCTAGATCTGGGTTTGACGCGTCATGTGTACTCCTTATGCAGGTCGTCTCCAAAAATACTCTTGACGCCCTTCTCTTGACGCCTTCAGGTTTTCTCTGGGTCGTCATGGATTTTACTCCTGACGCCGTCATAATTTTCTTCTTGACGCCGTCAAGTACTGTTCTCAGCATGGAAAATTAAGTCTTTGCCGTTTTCTTCACTTTTATGCTCCAAAAACGTCCAAAATGCTTCCTTTTCCAGAATTCACACCCAAAGTACCTAAAATCACAAAAGGAACGATTTAGGGCAATATTTGATCAAATAAATTCAATTCCGGGCTTAAATGACCCCCTAAAAACGGTTCATTTTTCGCCTCATCAAAGCGGTAATATGGGAAGGTTGTTAGGGTCATTGACTGGTATTGGTGTTAAGGTCGAGAAACCCGTTGGGGGTGTATCTTCTCTCCCTTGATTCATGCCAGAAATGTAGTGAATGTGGTTAACTGGTTATAAACTTGGGAATAACGAGACCAATTGTAACGGGACCCACGGCTGGTGCTACTGATCTTACAAAAAATTACACGATCGGGTCTTGCGATGATGATCGAAGGGTATAAGGGGTGTTATGTTTGCGTCAAGCTTGTTATTAACCTGAAATAAGAAATATAAATACACTACGTTAAGTGATTGCGCAGGAGTTGGACCCTGCGAACCACCTTTGGCGTGCGAATGAGTATATGATATGATAAGTTGGTGAATTTTTGGTAAAGTGAGAGAGTTAAGTTTGCATAACATTGTTCTCAGCCCGTCCAAGCTATTTATAGGGATGAAAATAACCTTGAAGAGCTCTTGCACGTTTTTAGTTGATCGTGGGGGCGTCCCATGATTTGTGGTAACCACTAGGGCTTAATGTCCCACTCTCCCTATCTCGACGGGAAAGCCAAGGAGAAAGAGAGAACTTGGGTGAGACTTGGTCTTAACTATATTCTGTCCTAGCATCATCGGAGGCCATACCCTGAAGGGCTTAGACCTTCGATTAGCGAATTCCCAATTGGTAACCATGTCATAGATGAATAGTTTGACGCTAATGAAGATTTTAGGAGGCTGACCTAAGCCTTTGAGATGAAGGTTGCGAACAGATCCGAAGGGGTGTCCTTCGACCTGATCGGAGAGTACATCATCAATACACAGAGTGAATATATATTTTGGAACATCACAAAATAGAACACATGAACATTTATTTTACTGATAAAGTAATATAAATCTTAAAGCTAATATATAGGTTTGTTGAATGAACCTTTTTGTTGACATATGATTTAAAAAGGAAAAAAAAAAAGAAAAAGAAAAAAGGTTTTGGTGCTAGATTAAAGAAGAAAAGGCAGATATACGTTTTGAAGTTGGAAGAAAATGCAGATGAAGTAGGTGTTTGGTGGCTTCATAAAAAATCGAGAGAGATGAGTCATAAACCGCATTGTAATTTGTAATTTTTTTTTTTTGCTAACCTATGAAATTTTTAATGTTTTATGAGACAAAAACAAGTGAGTTTAGTATGTTTATAAACCAACAACTCAATATGCATTACCAAAGGGAGGTAAAGATTAAGTTAAGTAGGGTTGAGCATGGTTCGTTATGACTCGGTTTTGGCTAAAACTAAAATTAACCGAAGATGTTTGGTTTTTGATAAACCGTTCACTTTTGGTTTATTAAGGGGGTTGGCAACACATGCGGGGAGGGGTGGTTCCCGTGCGGGAACACCGCCGCCGGCCATGCGGTACCGCACAGGATCCTTCCCTCACGGTAAACTTTTACGCACGGTAAGGGGAGAAAAATTCGACCGTTGGGCACTTTTTTTGAACGTTGTGGGTTTATTTTCAATTGTTGCATCAATAAAAAGAAAATATATATGTATGTATTTGCAGCAGGTGTGGCTGGAAAAGGAGCAGAGGAAGAAGACGACACAAAGGTTTGGGCTACACGTTTGGGCTATTTTCAATTGCATTTGGTTAATATTTGCAGGTTGGGCTTGGTTAATATTTGGGCTACTAAAAATATTTGGGCTACTCTTTTGGCAATGGTTAATATTTGTTATGTAAATGTTGTTGTTTCAGTTTTTAATTTTACATATTCTACAAAATAAAGTTTGTTTTATTTAAAAAGAAAAAAAAAATGAAGTGAGTGAAGGTGAGGGGTGTGATGCCTACAAAAAGTGAGTGGGTGAAGAAAAAAGTGGGAGGGTGATGTGGCATAAGGGGATTGGTTGTTTGTGAGTGAAGGTTGATGGGGTGAGAGGTGCATTGCCAAAGGCCTAAGTTCAGTTTTTACTTTTTAGAATAGAACGAGTGGGGTAACCCGCGCGTTGCCGCGGGAGCGCTTTGTCGATAGTGTTGTCCAAAAATCGTTGCCACCACTTATCACCTATGAGTATGGGAAGTCTACAGGAAAGTGGAAGCTCTAGTGACTTTGCCGTAACATAAAGTCTCAAACAATGTGTAAGTAAACCTGTGATTTGATATATTTACATGTAGCAGGTAAAATGAGTAGAAATGTAGTGTATCAGGTAAACAAAAAACAATACTAAGCACTCCAAAGTTACAAACAATGTGTTGTATTTTTACAATACCTCAAAGTCATCTTCACTTTCGGGTACAACGTTTTTTATACTGGTTAGCTCTTTTTCAACCGCCCTCATTCGCTTTTCTTTAAGTGCAAGGGCTTCTCTTACAACATGAAGTTCATCACTTAATTTAACCTACATTGAATTTATAAATGGTTCAATATAGTTCCATATACCTTTCTAGTGGATACAAAAAGCATATTTAAGGTGTTGTTTCATTCTTTTTCAACAGTTATTAAAAAAGTTGGGTGTTCCAATTTTTTTAATCAGTTTCCAGTTTAAGTATACAAATTCTGAACTTATACGCAGTATTAGATTAATGAACTTTAACTACTGGGGGTAAATGTATTTCTGCACATGATTTAATTGTAATTTTTGTGGGTAAAAGTTCAAATCAAAAAAAGAATCATACCATGAATGGCTTCAAAACAGCAAAATAACTATGTAGGACAATGTCGTTTTCCCCAACGATATTGTTTAAGATCTTAATTCGGACCTCTAAGATCAAGCGAGTGAGCCCCGGAGTACAGCTGCTCCCCAGTTGGCACAACCTGCACCTTCACGCTTAAACTAATTTCTGCACAAAAATAATTAAAATGATATTGAGTTTAGTTGAATGCCAACTTCAAAGTTAGTGCTTGTTCCATATCAATTTAGGTAGTCAATAAAATACACATAACAATAGTCCTAAGAATACACATAGCAAATATATCATGTATATATAATTTGGTAGGCCAGTGGCATGTGCAAGGAGCTTTTGGAATAGGCTAATATATATACAAAAGCTGAAGAAAAAGCTTAGGATTTAGCACATTACCCCGAGAATTCCAAATGCAACAGGATGAATAGGAGATGAAATGGTCATCAAAAACCATGGTAACTGTTTTCGGCACTCCTGCATATCAGAGTTCCTCAATACTTATTCAAGCAGCGATTTTTAAACAATGTGAATAAATCACAACAGAAGCACCTACTTCATTGTACTTCTTGCCCATTAAAGGCGTATGAGATAGCACTCAAAACCAATGTGCAACACTTTATGTCACGTTAGTAACTTAGTAAAACTTTAAAGTTGTCACACGAATGTTTGAATATTTTTGGTTTTCTTATTACTAAAGAGTCATATATAGTTGTTGGCCAAAACACTTAATATCTATTTGATCATGTGAAAAGTAACGCATATGGTCAATGAAATGGGTTTGGTAAATGTGATGAAATGGGTATGTTTTACTATGGGTCAAAGATGGAATTTTCTGATACGGGTTAAAGGGGCAATTTTTCGGTATGAGTTATGTACAGGCTATGCTAGATTGTGTGGACCCGCGGCCTCTTTTTGGTCATTTAAATAAAGAAGTTACTCCGTATGTGTTGATTATACATTTTTAATTACAGAAACAATTGTATTAATATATGAATCTTTGAATTAAAAGATTTAGGAGGTTCGAATTCATTTATAACAAACTTGTGTGCAACTTTGAGCCTGTTTGGCCAAACCTGTTCCCCTTAATCGTAACTTTTTCTTTGACCAGTTTGAGAAAAAAACACAATCCTAGAACTGTATATGTGCAAGATATTATTGACATACTTGTAGGGTATATATGTAAGTTTATTCCAGGCGCCTTTTGCCATATTCTAGACCTACTGCTGTTATTCCAAACCGTTGCTACAACTGTTAACCTGAGATTAAAATTTAGTAGCTTAGCTGTTAAAGTTACTTATATACCTAGTTAGCTAATACATAGTTGTTAAGAACTACCACACCAACAGTTGGTTGATTTTTATGGACTACAATGTTGTGTTAAACGTTGCTAACCACCAACTTAACTAAAAATAATATGCTATAACAAATTACGCTACACAACTTCATATAAAGAAACAAACTAAGAAGTTTTAGCAATTGCAGAAACCAATTTTTGATGCCCTTCACCTCCCTAAAAAAATAATTTTGAAAAATCACATACCTGAACGTATCCAAAAATCAATAGGTATTTCCAATAATGGATGATTGTGTACTGATAAGATAATAGCCTCCGTACCCGGGAACATGAAGAATGGTATACTAATTAGCATATAATAAGATAACACTTACATGTGTCCTCTGCCACAACTTCATTAACCATGACACAAAAGCGTTAATGAATCATGGCAAGAAAGATGTTCATTTTTCCTGTACAATGTGGAGGAAAAAACGTCTCGGAACTCAAAACTATAGGTGGCCATTCCGACACATTCCTTAAATGGGTCAATTTCAGTTTTTTTATTCTTAAATAGGTCCATGTAATAAGTTTAGCAAGAAAAGAATGGGGTCATAGAGGACTAACTGATCAAATAGAGTGAAAATATGAGCACCAAGGCGAGAACATCATAAGAAGATTAAATCCAAATCTGTTTTGTCACTTACCAAAGCGAACAATTGCATTACTCTCAAAGACAGAGCTTTCCAGAGTCTCGAGAACAGGAATCTGCATCAATGATAAATCACATGTTCAAAACCATTACCAAAAGTGTTAAAAATTGTAAAAGCAATAAACTGTAAGAAAATGTGTCGCATAATGTACTTCATTGTTTCCAATCTCTACATCATAAGAAGATTAAATCCAAATGTGTTTTACGTAATACAACATAAAGCAAGTTAAAACATGAACACGGTATTTGATACTCTAAAAACTAAACCGTCAATACCTGGTTGACCCATAATTCTGACTGTCCCGTTTTCACCCCCATATATTCCGAAGGATCCTGCAAACCGAATCATATAACCATATTAGATTAAAATAAATTAAAATAAATAAATAAACGACCGCAAACACGTAGATCAAGCGTCAAAAAAGTTCTATTTACGACGCCATTGGTTGTCCCTTTTTGTATTCTGCAATTTGATGTAAACATTAATGCTTTTTCTATTGGATTCTTGACTCACAAAGTGGTTTACCAAACATGTAATAAACTATATCCACAGTGTTTTGAGGATCATCATTAAAACTTCTTATCTATTTATCCACCTTTAAACAACTGCTTATCCATATATCTACCTTCAAAGCAACTGCAATACTCATAAACAATCCTAAATCCTTAAGAGTACGCATCCACTATATGAAAACTCAATAACCACAATAACCTTTGGCAAAAAAAAAAAAAAAAAAAAAAAAAAAAACTGAATCATAACTGATAAGCAATCCCAAATACCACTGAAGACCATATTATATATTAGCGAAAAATGAGAACTCACCAATATTGACACCGAAATCTTCATTCACCAATTCCAAGAATCAAGCTGCATCCATAACCAAAAACCACCAAATCACTCAGAAGGAAAATCACCAAAAAATTTACTTCTAGCAAAGCAGTAAAAATAAATAAATAAATAAGAATAAAAAAAATTACTTAAAGAAGGGTATTTGTGATCAGCTCCCCTAACATCTTCTATAAACAAAGAGCTAGCATAAATCCTTTTTTTATAAGAATTTAGTCGAATAACTCATCAATAATTCAATAAAAAATCACTCCATCAAATAAAATTAATAAAAAGTGTTTGTGGGTTGGGTTTTGTAGAGAAGAAATCACATTTTAGGTGGTGAATGGGAGAAGATGAAGATGAAGCGATCATCTGTATGTATGTGTGTCTTTGTGGGTGAAAATTTCAGAAAGTGGGAGAGCCAATAAATTAAAGTGAGATAATGGGATATTTTAATTTTGTGTGTGTTACTATTCATAACCACAGTGAAGTACCATCATCTGAAGCACATGTTACTGTTTGAAACACTGTTTAGTACAACTTGAAGCCCTCAAATTCTGCCTTTTAGTATATAGTATAATGGGTTGAAAAGGAGAATTCTAAAAAGAGAAAGAAGAGGAAAAAAGACTATCAAGGACTGATTGTGCTATATACAAAAAAGTAGTTGTAGCATCTACATTTCTCAAAATATCAAGGGTGTTCATTTCACACACTAATTTTATATAGCATATTCTTCTCATGTTCTTTGTTTCTACCCATGGAAAAAATAGCATATTCCTTGTACGTTTGGTACAAAATAAACAAATCATTAAATCAAATATCCAAAATAAACAAAGTAGTTTTCGGACGGTTATGTTATTAAGACCCTTTATTATGTGATAATAAGGGTTTTGGTTAAAATGTATAAACCACGATACACATCGTACGAAGTATACACAGAGCCCTACGAAACCCTCTTATGGGAGGTCCGTATAAACTCCCCTATTTTTGAAACTAAAATCAAGACAATATTTACTCCGTATGATCACATTTTTTATAAAAATAAAAAGTAAAACAAAATTTTATACCACCTACGTTTTTGAAATTATAATTCTCAATTCTATTTTAACATGTTTCAAAATAATACTGTTTTTATTGTCTCAACCAGTTAAACAGAGTTTAGTAAGCGAGCATGATATTCGATTAGTTGAAAACTGTAGCGATTGAATTGTGTATTTTTTTTGTTTGTGATTTGCTAACAATAACCCACTGTGTTGTTTAAGCATTCTATGATTACAATATTAACATTTAATGATCTCTAAACATTCTATATTTGACATCACATATAATGTTTAAAATAATTAAATGTGTATTATTATGGAATATATGAGTTCACTAAATGTGTTTTTTATAAATAAGGAATGCTTCAAAAACAGGGTTATTATTAGCAAATCTCCTTTTTAGAACAATAATGTTAGGACATAGTAGTTGCAATATTTTAAGAAGGGTTTTTCTAACTTGTGCCCCATCTTGTCTGTATTTTTTTGTGGGTCTCTGAATAATTTTCTGTATTTTTTGATGTGCTTAACTTGTATCTTTAAGGTACAAGTTAGAAAAATACTTTTAATAAAGGTAGAATAGAGTTATGAAGTTATCTAAATCCTTTTAAGAAAGAGTTATGAAGTAGTTATCTATTTGGTAGGGAATAAATGGAAATTGTTTTTTCTTGACTTTAGTGAAATAGAATTAAAAACGAGCGGCTAATAAATAGCCAAGTTATTAAAACAAACCAGATCAACGGCTGAGAAGAAAAAAGCACATGGATGCCAACAACCACGATTTAATCTTAAATATAATCGACTTGCTGCGTCTTCATTCAAATCCACAAAAATTCGATCACTCTCTCTCTTTAACCATTTCTTGAACAAGAAAGACAGACAAAAAAGAAATGGGAAAAGGTCCTGGTCTATATCCCGACATCGGCAAAAAAGCCAGAGGTACTGTATTATTTTTGTGTGTTGTTTGAATCATTTTGTTTGTGTTTTTTTGTTTTGTTTTAATAAAATGTTTTGTGTGTTTGTGTAGATCTTTTGTACAGGGATTATCAAAGCGACCATAAGTTTTCTTTAACTACCTATACCGCTAACGGTGTTGTAAGTCTTTTATATAATTATATTTTCATTTTTTTAACGACAATTTTTTTCACACCTTGTAACACCTATCTCACGATATATAACCAAAAGCCTTGGGTTTTTTATATATCTGAATGTAGAATGTAATTTATCATAGTAATGATATAGTAGTAAAAAAAAAAAAAAAAAAAAAAAAGCATAATCACTGTTTTTAGATAGTTATCTGCTTATATATTTCGCTATAGATGTTTGCGAGGGAAGTTGTAGTATCCTTGGAGTAGAACATAGCGTTTATTTAGTGTTTTGCACAGGCTTCTTGTTATATGACACTAGTATTCGAATTCCCCTGCTTCCCGTGACTTAATATATGGTTTCAGTAGTATCTTATTATTTATAAATCTCCTATGCTGTTTTGACATATAAATGAGGCATCCTTCTCAGATTTACTATGATGCTAACAACAACCTAATGGGTGTTGTTTAAGCTTGCCTTAAATAATAATGTTTCCATATATGAACTAATAATTTCTGTAAATACATGATATAATTAAGGTAAATGAGTTTTAATAAGGTATGTATTAATATCAAGTCAGTTCATATTTGGAAACATTCTTAATTAAGGCAAGCTTAAACAACACCTTATAGTTCTTAATTAAGGCAAACAGAACTCATAAAGTTGCCTTAGAGAGTATTTTAGAAATTAGAAAGTTGTAGAACATTTTCTAAATTTGGTTGGAATAAACACCACTATGTGTGGGATACTGAGGATAGAAACCAATAAGTGGAGTTGTAAATCCGCCACTTGGTTTAGGTAATGCTTGAAAGTTTTTATTATAGTTCTGTTTGTAATTAAAAGTATTTTTTTAGTAACTTCAACTATTATGATATGGAACCAAAAGGTGTGTATGTGTTCTCCTTTTTCTAATAATTAAGTTGTTTATTGGAAAAAAAAAAAATCTTCAACAAGTTAGTGTTGATTAATTAAAATTCTGTAGCCTGAGGAAGTTGCTATAATTGAAAAAGTGGCAGCTATTTGTGACTGTTATAATATCTGAGCATCTATGTCTTAATGGTTTGTCTTGCTTATGTACAAAAGTTATCTAAATGTCGGTCATGGTAATTTACTTGTTAAGTATCAGCTAGCAAGTTGTGTGTTAGTGCTTGTAGCTTTATCATTATTGACATTTTTATGTGTTGTTCATTTCTGCCTAGTCCACTTTGGTGTGTGTGATGTTACTCATCCGGCACCAGCAGTATTTGGCATTTCTAACGTCCTTTGTATTTCAGGCCATTACCTCATCAGGAGCCAAGAAAGGTGAGGCGTTTTTGGCAGATGTCAACACTAAGCTGATTAACAAAAACATCACGACTGATATTAAAGTGGACACAAACTCAAAGGTAAAGTACACATAATCTTTGTTCAGTCTCTTCGATGTAACTATAAAATATATATTCGTACGTAAGTGATTGATGTCAAAGTTGACAACAATATTTTATGTCAATGTTAACTAAACTGACATAAACTTTTTATCACCAAATTAAGATACGAGTATATGATAATAACCAATCCTGTATCGCAACCATGTAGCTATACACGACTATCACAGTCGATGAAGCTGCACCTGGACTGAAGACCATTTTCAGCTTCGTTGCTCCTGATCAGAGATCTGGGAAGGTATCTATTAAACGCTCTTGTGATTGTATTTTCACTGATAACGGTTTGTGAGCTACATTTAAGAAACGTCAAGTCTCATGAAAGTTTGGTTACAGGTTGAACTTCAGTACTTGCACGAGAATGCTGGAATCAGTACCAGTATTGGTTTGACCGCTAGCCCCATTGTCAACTTCTCTGGGGTTGCTGGAAACAACACAGTGGCACTTGGGACTGATGTTTCTTTCGACACTGCTTCTGGGAATCTCACCAAATACAATGCAGCCTTGAGTTTTTCGACTACTGATCTCATTGCATCCTTGATACTGTAAGTAGTTCACAAATTACGACATATCATTGTTGCGAGTCTGCGTTCTGCTTTTATTATATCTGACAAAATGTGTGATTGATACAGGAGCGATAAATTGGACACCCTTACTGCTTCCTACTACCACACAGTAAGCCCATTAACCAACACTGCAGTTGGTGCAGAGTTGACCCATGGGTTTTCGAGCAATGAGAACACTCTGACCATCGGGACACAGCATTCACTAGACCCATTGACCAGTGTTAAGGCTCGGGTCAACAATGCTGGCATAGCAAGTGCTCTTCTGCAGCATGAGTGGCGCCCAAAATCCCTGTTCACCATATCAGGAGAAGTGGACACCAGAGCAATTGACAAGAGTGCAAAGGTTGGACTGGCTCTAGCTCTAAAGCCTTGAAATACCAAACACTGGTTACTGTATGAAATAAGGTGGGTGGTTCCCATTGAGAGTGGTGGCACTTTTTGAACATTGTGAAGGTCTTACGGTTGACCGTAGCCTGTTGAGGACTTAAACTGCCATGTTTATTTTGTCTTTTCGGATTTGTCCATTGACCTGGTCTCATTGTTGACAATGGATCAGTTGCTGTTAAGCCACACATTTATTAAATTGGGTTGATAATCCTTGGATCAGTTGCTGTTAAGCTACACATATTTTAAATTGGGTTGATCATCCGTCTATCCGCGTCATAAAAATCTAAGCACGACAGGTCTTATTTGCAAAAACTTTGGGGATATGTTACTTGAAATGAGATTAACAAAATCCTGGTACATGACAGTTTTAGTTTACGAGTAGCGCTTTTCTTTTTATTTTTGTTTTTTTGTTTTTTTTAAACATTGAGTAGCGCCTTTCAAATACCACTTTTCATAGTGAATTTTTGTCCTGGCTTTATGATTTTTCGATACAAACCTGATGAAGAGTTTGGCTTGTAGCTACTTGAGTGACATAATGTTAATACAGAATGAGAAAGGAATTTACATGATTACTGGCAAGAGAAGTCATTAGTTGAGCGAAAACCCATGGGTCAACTCTGCACAAACTCGAAACATGTTTTAAGTTAGGTAATTTTAGCAAAATAAGATGGATAGGATCGAGTTGAAAGATCGGCACTTTTTTGAGCAAAACTGTAAAATCATAAGATCATGTCCGGAATATCAATAGGTACACAAAATAACCAAATATGTGTATTTTGGAAAAGTCTTTACTTGAGGGCGGTTGCCGCTTTCCTTCCTGCAAACGGAGGTCGCCGTTCATCCAGACCATCACATTCCAAACTCACTAACCATCAAACAGAGTGACAGATTATCTTTATTTTATGAGTAAACCCCTTAAATGCACCAAGTAAAAGTTAGTCTCGTATATACTATAAAAAAAAGGAAAAAACCACCTTCTAAAATAGACATGAGGGACAAGGCTGATTTGTACGACTCCACTTGGGCGACTTGTACATTATTAATAAAATGTGACATGTATTTCTAGTGAAGTCGCCCATGTACTTTATTAATAAAAAATATGTGTCAATATTTGGGTTGAGTTGCTCATTCGGCCAAGTTTATTTTGGAAACAGGATTTATTTATTTATTTATTTTTTTTTTATTTATTTTTTTTTTCTGGGCATCTATGTGACAATATTTGTCTTTGGATCATTTAGGGTGGTGGCAATGGTCACTACAAAAAAATTTCATACCTCCCAACCCACCAATAATATTATTCCACCTCACTATAAAAAAAAGGAAAAAACCACCTTCTAAAATAGACATGAGGGACAAGGCTGATTTGTACGACTCCACTTGGGCGACTTGTACGTTATTAATAAAATGTGACATGTATTTCTAGTGAAGTCGGCCATGTACTTTATTAATAAAAAATATGTGTCAATATTTGGGTTGAGTTGCCCATTCGGCCAAGTTTATTTTGGAAACAGGATTTTTTTTTTTTTTTTTTTTTTTTTTTTTTTTTTTTTTTTTTTGGGCATCAATGTGACAATATTTGTCTTTGGATCATTTAGGGTGGTGGCAATGGTCACTACAAAAAAATTTCATACCTTCCAACCCACCAATAATATTATTCCACCTCACTCACACTTTTTTCATACCTCCCAGGCTCTCACCCTTATTTTAGTGGCAATGGTCATTTTTTCATACCTCCCAAACCTCACTTTTTATTTTTTTATTTTTTATTTTTTATTTTCATAAATAAATAATTTAATAAAAACATAATATTTCATTAATAATTAAAATAAAAATACATAATTCTTGAAAATAAAATTACACAATACTTGGAAAAAAAACATAATTATTCAAAATCAATAGGCCATCCATATTTCTCCGCGAGCTCACGTTTTTTGCGAAGAGTGAAATCTCGCATAGCCTGATTGGTTATGTGATCATGCGGTTAGTTTTTCCTTTCACAACTTGAACATCTTCATCTAGAACATATATAATTATAACGTAAAAAATATTAACGTATAAAAATAGAACATATATAATTATAACGTAAAAAATATTAACGTATAAAAATAGAACATATAAAATTGTAACGTAAAAATAGAAATTAATACCGGTTTGAGTTTGTGGTTGCGTTTCGGGAACAAACTCAACCTCATCATCGTCATCATCATATAGTGGTAGTTCGCGCTCAACACTAGCCTCACGACGTGAAGGACCTTCACGGTAGTCAGAAAACGGGTTGAACTCATTTGTCATCATTACGTTATATTGACTTGGATTCAACGGTGGTGGGGGTCGTGGATAATATTGTTCTTGAAAGAATTGTGGATGAACCGGTGGAGGAGGTTGGGGATAGTAGGCGGATTGAGGGTGTTGTTGACTTGCAACTTGAGGACGAAAACGTTGCCTACGAATGGCACGACCACGACCTCTTGTTGAACTTGACTTTCTTTGATCCATAATACACTTTTTTTTTACGTATGATATCGAAATATAGTGTGATATAGGCGGATTGAAATTGTAGTATTTATAGGAATTTTTTTTTTTTTTTTTTTTTTTTTTTTTTCTGTTCCAAGGCTCCAACGTATATTTTTTTTGGAATTTAGCCCCCAACGTTCACTACATTTAATGCTCCAACGGATACAAAGTTTCAAACCGCAGCAGTGTTCTTCCCCGTTGAGCCTCACCGCTGGGGTGGCGGCGGTGTTCCCCGGCGGTTTGGGGCAAACCGCTGGCCACCCCGCAACCATTGCCAGTACCCTTAGGAATTGGCTCTTATTTTATAGATCAGTTGTACAACCCAAAAATTATACATGGTTTTTAGTGACAAATCTACAGTATCTAAAAAGTGCCAAAAGGCAATCTTTTGCTCATTACAAGAACAAGATGTCGAATAAAAAGCAAAGGGCTTCTTGAAAAAGTAACCACTTTTTTTAAATAAACTTCACAGCTCCTCATAAATTACACTGCCATGATCACTCTAAATTCATCACAACAACATAAATTCCACATCTGTTTCTGTTGTTTCTTATACTCCTTTAGACAATTAGAACTAAATTAAGAAAGAAAAAATTAATAATAATACTAGGAACATACACCGATGACCACATACTTCACACGCCTTACTCTACTGTTTCTCATTTGGCTTTGGTGAGTTCTGAGTAAGCTGTTGGTGAAAAGGTGATGCGCGTGTGCTATTTGATATTGAGAGGCTTCGTGGATGTTGTGACCCGTTTCTTGAAAATGACCCGCCTTGAACACGGACCCCGTTTCGCCCGCTTGGGCTTGACCCAACCCGTTCTGATTGGATAGTCTGGAAGTAATATGATGAGCTTGCCATGTCTTTTAGGGCTGGCAGTGGCTTTAAGGACTCTACAACTTCACTCATTAGAGGTCTGATTTTAGAGTCACGGCTCAAGCAACGGGATGCTAACTGAGCAGCTTTCTGGGCTCCCTTTATAGAGAAGTGACCCTCGAGCCGAGGGTCTATTAGCTTATAGAATCTCCTCCTCTCTCCTAAATGCGGCCGAGCCCATTCAACAAGGTTGTGTTCACCGTTTGGACGGTTTTTGTCCATTGACCTTCTACCCGTCAACATTTCAAGCAAAACAACACCAAAACTATATACATCACTTTTTGCAGTGAGATGTCCTAATGAAAAGAACCAAACGTAAATATACTGTACCATAAAGGAAAATAGGAAACCGAAGAAATTCATACATTAAAAAGTCAGACCTGTCATCACATATTCAGGGGCTGCATAACCGTATGTTCCCATGACTCGAGTAGATACATGAGTTTTATCACCCTCAGGGGCATCTTTAGCAAGACCAAAATCAGAAAGCTTTGCATTATATTCCTGTAAAATTGATATCATTAGAAAGATGAAAAACTCTAAGCAAGAATCACGAAAAAGTGTGATTTTTAAGGGCCGCGTGTTACATACTGCATCTAACAAAATGTTGGAGGTTTTGAAATCACGATAAATCACGGGTCTTTTTGCTTCTTCATGAAGAAAAGCAAGTCCCTTTGCTGCCCCAAGTGCTATCTTCATTCTAATGGACCATGGAAGAGGCAAAGATCCTACAAGAAACAAACATATGAAAATGGCCACAATGGATTTAACACAATTATCAGTGTCTGTGAATTAGTTTAAAACCGACAATAAATAAAGAATAGATATTCTTAGTTCATAAACTTACTTCTAAACAAATGATTTTCCAAGCTCCCCCGAGGCATGAACTCATATGCTAACAGCCTTTGATCATCTTCAATGCAGTAACCAATTAACTTAACCAAATTGGGATGAATGAGATCACCTAGATAACTTACTTCTGCCTGTCAATAATACATTTATTAGTAAACAAATATTAAAAAATTAGTAACATTGCACCACCAAAAAAAATAAATAAATAAATAAAAGAAAAAGAAATGGATAGAGTGTGTCCCACCAGCCACTCTTTATGGCCTTGAAGGCCGTCATGATTGAGAGTCTTAACCGCAACGGTAAGCCCTGTGCCAGGCTTCACTGGTGCAGTCCCATTCTCTTCAATCCACCCTTTAAATACACAACCAAATCCTCCTTCACCAAGAAGACTTTCGGGTCTAAAGTTTCGTGTTGCCATTTTGAGATCATTGAAAGCAAATTTCCGAAGGCGAGAAGCAACTTTGAGTTCCTCTTCAAACCTTTGGGTGGATGAATTGCTTTCCCCTGTACTAGTGGTAGTTGATGAGATTATTGCTGCTGTCGGTTGATCTTTGCTTGTATCATTTGTTGATTTATTTTCTGTTGCCACACACAAAACACAGAATTAAATAAATTAACCCAAAAGGACGCCTTAAAAGAGAGATGTGTTGTGAAACGGGAGTAAAAGTCTCTCAAATTAGATCTAAAAGTCTTTTGATAACCAGTTTTTCTGCTCCTGGTATGAAACTGACTACCCACTATTGATTTTTGGACCCCCTAACAATCAAAAATCAGAAGCAGAAACTGTTTATCAAACATCAAAACCTAACTATTGCAACTTCCATTCGCGATACTTAACTAATAAGTTTCAAAATGCAGATCCAAAGACCCCCAAATACATTACTACAAGATATTAACGTGCTTGCATTACCAGTTTGACATTACAGAAGTGCATATACTACCTTTGCCCCCAGAAAAAGTGTGACACTTGACTCCTACATACAAACCTATATCAGTTCTCAAATGGAAACTAATACCGATTATGTCGCAAACTTAAGAACAACAATCTCCCAACCATTAGCATTTGTTAAAAAAAGACTTACGCTAGAATTCAGAAGTTTAGAAGTTTTCCCATATAACATCAGAAGTATATTTAGAAACTTTCACTAGATAACCCCAAAATCACTAAACTTAGAATCATCCTCAGATTACCAACACAAAACCTAAATTTGATCACAAATTTGGGTCTAAACTCTAAAGCGTAAACCTTGTTCAGGAATCAAAGTTCTTGATTGAGCTAAAGTCATGAAATACCAAACAACATTCTTCTAATATGCAATCACAAGCACTAAATAAGCAAGAAACAATTACACACACAAAAAAAAAAAAAAAAAAAAAAAAAAAAAAAAAAAAAGTACTTATTCTACAAACATTCTTGCATAAACAAAAAAACCAAAAAACTAAAAAAGCAAGTAAATTTTACCACTTATGCCACTGATTGAGCTATCAACTTTAGATCTTGAAGAAACACAACTACCAATAAAATTCCACCTATTCCAACATCCAGTACTAGAAGTCTCCTCAACACCAATTTGTTCATCACTTTTTTCATTCTTATTAATATTATTCCTCTTCTTCTTATTCTTCTTCTTCTTATCCTTTGATTTCACAACATACCAAGATTCCACACCTTTTTCATCACTAGATTTCATTTTTCAAAATCAGCTACCTCACATGGCCTAACTTGAAGGAAAAAAAAAAAAAAGACCAAAACTTTGACTTGGGTACCAAAAAAAAAAATTACAAAAACTTAACAAGATTTAATTTTTAATAAAAATTTGGGTACCCAATTGGGAGTTATAACAGAAAAATGTAAACTTTAATGTTTTAATGAAGAGTAAATATGAGATTCAGATCAAGAACATAAAAAGAGTGCAAGCTGTTTTATGTATGAGATATAATCTCCTCATCAGTTCAAAAGTACCCACCACCTAGTTATGTCTATACTTGTCATAAAAATATAAAATAAAATCAAGAAATAAAAGAATGACTAGTTCAAATCATGTAAGAAAAAAATATAAAAGGAAATTAAGAGATAGAGAGATGGGTGATTTTCAAGTAGACCCCATCTTTATGAAAATTGTACAACACACAACCAATATTATGCAACTCATGCCTTTTAAGGAACTATCGAATAATGGGAGTGTGAAAGGTTTATTTTTCAGAGGAAATTACCAAACTAAGCTAAAAAAAAAATGCCATTGGTTCAAGGTTTGGTTATTTTTTTTGCAACTCGTTCTTATATTGGTTATGATCAATTGCTTGACTTTACCCATTTAATGACACGTGTCCTTATCTAGTACTTTTTTAAACATCTTTGGCCCACCATAAGTGGAGTACAGCAGTTAAGCATGACACATGTTATTAAAACGGGTGAAGTCGAATAGTTGAACATGACTAAAATAAGTAAAAAAATGCAAAAAAAAAAAAAAAAAAAAAAAAAAAAAAAAAAAAAAAAAAAAACCAATTCTTTGATAAAGGGTGGTTTTTCTGCTTAATTTCTTTAACTTTTTAATCATTTCTGTCTGTAAATGATTGTAAAAAACTACGGTTAAAAAAACATAAATATACCAATAGTTATTATAAACCTTTTTTATTTGTTTTTGTAAAATTACAGTTTTAACTTTATTCAGTTAATTAAAGTTTTTATAGTTAAAGTTTTCTTTGAATTTTGTAGTATTAATTTCAAGAAATTTGCTATTCGTAGCTTTTAGACTATGTTTAAAATATCATAACATGTAGTAACTGTTTGTATTATGAGAATAAACCACACACTTTCTGTATTTAACTACTCTCAATCGATCAAGTGATACCACCTTTAATGCATATTTTTATTAAATGTAATATTTAAAGCTACAAATAGCAAAACTCTAGTTTCAAATAAGAATAATATGATAAATCAGATCAAACTTTGTATATTCTTTTATCGGTGGATAATTTATTTAAAGGAACTCAAAACAATAACGTGAACTATTTGGGTGAAAAGAGTATTTATTTTTGTTTGAAGTATTGGGTTGCTTGTATTTCATAAACATGAATATGTTGTAATATTTGTTCAACGAACTCTTGGATTGTGTGTTTTCAACTTGAATAGTTTAGATGGTCTATCTATAAAATTTAATGTGTCTGCTTATGATATAGACTTATTTGTCTAGTTTATTGCTTAAGTAAAAGATGCTTATAATTTTGACTTGTTTGTTTCCAAAATATTGGCTTATCTAATAAGTGTAAGAGATAGCTACTTTGCGACTTGGCGCTTAACAACAAAATCATGATGCACCATTTTTTCTTTTATTTCTTTTTTAATAATCATGGTTTCTGATATTTTATTGATTAATTTAGAGGGTTTAAACTCACTGTCACACAAATTCAAATTAGATAAAGCGGCCACTTTAGGTTGTTTGCACCTAATAGGAATCGAACATGAGACTTTACATGTTTTAGTAATTTTAGTCACAAGCCTTTTGTCACTACATAAACCTTAAGCTGTTTTGATGCACTTTTTCGCAATATCGAAAGTTGGCTTCCTCAGTGACAATTTTATGACTTCACCTCGAACTAAAGGCACAAAAGCTAATTTAGATGGTTTTTACGTTTGTTGTATAAATAAACGTGTGTTTGTTTATTTGTTTGAAGTTGCTTTCAAAATAAAATGAATTACATTAAAGAGCATTTTTCATATTTTTGTTGTAGCATGTGCTATGGAGCCGGGGATGGGTCAACATAGGGTGTTCGGTGTCAAAGGAGCTCGATGTAGCTGAAGTGTTTGGATCAGAACTACAGTGGAGAAAAGAATGATCAGACACTAATGAAAAAGTGAGATTTTGTTGCCAATAATTATAAAAATGGCCGGACACTAACAAAATGTTGCAACCAACCAACTTAATAAATGTTGAAACTGCAATTGAAGCATATAATTATTAATTAGTCATATTGTTAGTCATTCTAATCATCTTTCTTTTTTTAATAACCTACAATATATATCCAAATTTTTTTTGGAGAACATTCGCCTATGTTAATGAAGAAATATGATGCTGGTCCCAATTTGCTGATAACAAATAATGTTTTGCGCTTTTTTGACAACGATAAATGATTTTCGACTATGGTATGAGTGAGAAGTAATGTAAACGAGAGTTTCGTCCAGGAGGTAAAACATGATTTGTAACATTGTTGTTCGCTTGAAAAAAAGATATACATCCAAGAGTGGTATTTGGATCAATTTTGTGACAAATGGATGTTTATAATGCATTTGAGAATATTTTATAATTAGAAATACTTAAAATTCAGATTTTTTTTTCTTGCTTATTATGGAAAGATTTCAAAATTAATTTGTTATGAATCAAGTTGGTTATGAAGTTTGTTAATAAGCGGTTGGTTGTTAAAACTAAAATTATTTGGCTTAATCATCTCTAATATCTCTACTTATAAAACATGAAGACAACTAAACGTGTAACCAAATAACGCAAAATATAATCACACGGTATTCGCCGCCGCATTGCGCGGATACCATTCTAACAGTTAACAATCAAATCTCCGTATTTTGATTAAGAAATAACACAATGTTCGAACATAGTCATTTTTGTATTTTATCTCAACACATTAACTATAAACTTTCCTCGTTGGTTTTACATAGGGCTGAGCATCGCATGTTCAAAACCGAACCGGACCGAACCGATAAGAACCGAACCGGACCGACGGCCCGTCGGTTCGGTTTCGGTTCCGGTTTTTATTGAATTTCGGTTTCGGGTCGGTTCGGTCCGGTTCGGCCCAAAACCGACAAAAACATGCCAAAATACACATGGACCGATAAACCCGAACCGAACCGACGAAAACCGAACCGAACCGACAGCCCGTCGGTTCGGTTTCAGTTCCGGTCTTTTGTGAAATTCGGTTCTCGATTTTTTCGGGTCGGTTCGGAAGTGCTCAGCCCTAGTTTTACAAGCAAAAACAATGAAGCTTATTGTTAGTCACTGTTTAAGAAAAATATATATTTTTTTTGTGAGTATTTTATAATGGAGTACATATGGATAAGTTTTATGATCTGAAGCAAACTTTAGTAACTTGGCAGTGTAAAAGTAAAGGGCTGAAATATGTAAATATCCAAAATAGATACGGTGAATAATAGAATCGAAGACTATCAAAAAGCAAAAAAATCCATAGAATACGGGCAGGAGCACAAATTCCCAATTATACCCTTGACCAAAGAAGAAATATGGTTGCCCGTTGTAGAAAAAGGAAAAGCGTTGGTCAGTTTCGGGCAAGAGAGAGAAAAGTGGAAATTTTGGTGGTTGTGGGACCCACTAACGAGTGACGTGTAGGTAAAATATGAGCGTACGCTACCCACGCGCGTAAAAGCTTTTCGCTTCTCCCTCTGTGGTGCCGTGTGCATACAGCTTTTTCTCATTTGAAATACTAGTATATTTTTCATTCTTTTTATTGACAAAATACACGTTTGGTCCTTGTGATTTACCTGAAATAACAGATTTAGTCCCTAAGTTGTTTTAATTAAATCAGACGTACCTATTTTTGAAACCTGTTGTCCATTCAGTCCCTATTATGAGAAATGGTGTCATAGTTATGTATTTACCCGAACAAACAAGTATTTTTTTTACAGCAGGACGGGAGGAGTTAAGGTTCCCTCCCGGTTAAAGGGTACATTCGACGATCTCGTTTTCACGAAAATACTTGATTCTCATTTGAACTTAGAACCGAATGATCTCTATGATAGGCGGGCCCTCGTACTTAAGGCTTTGTCTCACACCACCCAAAAAATCAAGTTCCTTTCTCTATCCCAGATTGAAACAGTGAAGAGATGGTCTCGTACGTCGTAATCTTTATTTAAGAAGTCATCAAATATTTCTTGGGGATTGTATGGAACCTGGTCGGCTAAGGGAGGATTCTGTTTCAAGACTCTCTTATGTCAACATATTGTAAAAACTTGTAACCAACATGTATGCGAGTTATCTTCATCTAATTATTATTGCATTTGTCGTACAAAGTTTGCATACCAAAGGCTTCTGATCAAAGGATTTCATGTGAAACTTACATCCTTAACATATAGGAGTTCAAGTCTCATTAGAAGTAAATTAATATTGTTGTGGTCACATCATAAAATGTATAGCTAGTGGCTGACTCAGGCTCGGAATAAAAAACCATAAGGTTTATTTTATATAAACTAAAAACTTATAACCTAAAAGTTTGGGACGATGTATATTTTAAAACAATCGGTATACTTGACATAGTTATACATTGCGCAAAAAAAATCAATATGGTTCTTGGGCCTGGAAACCCTCATTACGTTGCCCACCTATGTCATAGTATACATAGGTGTGAAAGTTTGTTTTTCAAAAAATATAAAACCAATACAAATTTCATATCTATATTGGTACAAAATGTTTTAGGTTTATGGATTAAAAAATAAAAAATATCCAAAATTAGGGTTAAGTCTGTAAATTAACAACATACATTCAAAAATTTACTCATCTAAGTAATTTACTTTGAAAAATACCATTATCACTATCAAAACTTGTTTAAATCGGTAAATATAACTAAAATGACCGGTTGCTTTTCCACCTAATTAAATATCTTCCACCTACATTTTTTTCTTCTAGATTCTACCTAGATTAATTCTAATCGATTTATACCCAATTGGGTCCAAGTTCTAACGGTTATTTGCCCCCTTTTTTTAAACATCTCATTTTTGAATCCATTACTAATAAAATCAAAATATATATCTTGTATCAATATCTCTTTCTTCTCCATCATCCATTTTGAACCGCAATCGTAGTACACCCAACCTTGCAAATGTAAGCTTCCTCTTATGGTTTTGAAATCTTGGACAAGAAGATTCATTGTTTGTCCTAGTCAACCTGCAAGGTTTTTTATTTTATTTTATTTTATTTTCATTTTTATTTTATTTTTTTAATAATAATGTTTGTTGTAGAACCGTAGAGGAGGCAAATACATTCTTTCCAACTTATTTTAGGTTTGAGTAAGTTAAGAATCAAGTTCGCATATAAGTGTGTAAGCAAACAAGCAATATAAATCGTATGTAAAAAGTTAAGGGAAGAGAGACAACACAACGTAACTGGTTTGGGATAAGGGGTTTAGACCATCCGTACTAGAATTCGTGACACATATGCTATTCACTAGTACCAAATTTTTGTGGTGGATAAACCGTACAACCTTATCTTTGACCAATCTACACCTAAACCGAGCTAGCACCTAATGGAGTTCTGGTGACGTCAAATAATCCTGATATTTAAGTGTCAATTTCCCCTATTATGCTCATTTATTTTACTTATTATATGGATATATACTTTGATTTCTTTACATTTTGTATCCAGGTTAGAAATGAGCATAGGAGCTAAAGAGACGAGAAAATTGGAAAGAACGCGCAAAAGATAAACACTTTTAGTATGCTGAATAAAGCTACGGCGTAACATTTCACTCTCTATTACGCCGTAGCTAGGAATTCAAACTTGAAGACAAAAGTCAACGCGTATCAAGAGTTACGTCGTAACCAAATCCTAAGTTACGCCGTAACAAAATCAAGTCTTTCAAGCATCCCTTGAATTGGTAGCTACGCCGTAACATAATCATGGAGTTACGGCGTAACAATGACTACGAGAGTAATCCTAGATCCAAGAATTAAACTACGGCGTAACAACACATGCAAATACGACGTAGAAGAAACCCTAATTGGAAGCTACGGCGTAGCACAATCCTTAGCTACGCCGTAAGCCCGTAACTATTACTTTCGGATAAGATCTTCTCAGGATTACGCTAGCTATGGCGTAACACCCTTTCTGAGCTACGTCGTAGCTACGACGGACCTATAAATACATCCCTAATTTCTGTATTTTACATACAACTTTCTCACATACAAAATCAGAGATCGTTGAGAGCTTTCTCAAGGCCATTCTATAGCAACATACGGAGCATTTTCAAGGGAGAAATCATGCCTAAATCACCATAAGTTTTAGCATTTCATTATTTCATTTACATTTCGAATTCATGACATTTGTAAACATTTATCCGAGTGTTGAATTTAATATGATCGGCTAAGCACCTCTGGTGCTAACCTAGTTATGATTTTTATACTGTTTTGATTATGTTTTCGTACTTTTCTTAATGCTTTTACGTGTGTACATGGTTAGTTTATCTTAAGATCCTTTAGTTGCGGTAGTTTAGAAGACCCGATCATACTTTGTATGCTAGGAGAATTGACCATAGGACCCTGACGTAGTTGGGTTACGAGGATATGGTTGGGATGACAACTGACCATGGACCTTGTGTGCGAATTGACCATATGATCACTTTTCGGGTTGGATAAACTTAAGTAGTTAAAGTGTAGTCTATGATCATGACAACGGACCATATAAGATAAGTCTAGCATGTAGTGGTACTTAATGACTCAAACCCGTCTACCGTACGTTGGCTTACTAGCATGGAGTAGTGCCTGTGGTTCCCGGCAGGATTCGGGGGAGATAGGCTAGGGAACTTGACCGTATGAACCTAGTGATATATGTCCGCCTCACCTGAAGCATGAGATTAGTTTAATAGGAAGCGTAATCATTAATAATGTAGGATGAGTAATTAAGCTAGCACATTTATCTCTTATTGCTCACAACGTCATTTATATTACTTGTTTATTTACTTTCAATTTTATTTAGTATTATTAATCATTTCAATCTTCAAAATCAGTTCAAATAGTAACACCTAGACTTAGATACAATCCAAACCACATAGCTCTTGGGACGACCTCGATTTTACCATTAACTAGTCTATACGCAACTGGATTCTCTGTCTGTTAGTGCATTAAGATAGACCATAGATAAATGATACAAAATATAAATATTAAAACCTGGTAAGTAAAACCTGCATCAAATTCCACACTCAGAACCACCCACAAAGACCTTGTGATTCTATAGCTATCACAAAGGCTTCTACGAAAGAGGCACCAAACCCCAAACTTGATCGCACCCAGTACAAGACTTTTACACCCTTGCTTGCTCGCACACGAACAAGACTTTACCCTTGCTTATCCGCACTGATAAGTCTTTACACTTGCTTATCCGCACCCAGATAAGACTTTACAAATGAATGAGAATGTTTAAGTATTTTTGTTACACCAAGACACTTGACTCAACATCTAAGTCGTTTAGGGCTTGTATTTATAATAAAGCTGATGTCGGCCCCAGTATGGCATATTCCTATATTTGGATATGTCGTATCCAATAATAAAAGTGCTCGCAAAGTAACAAAAGGTCAACGTCAGACTTTTGCCATGGATACGCCATATCCAAATAAAAGGATACGACGTATCCTTGATACGGCGTATCTAACTATACCTTGTGTGGAAAACTAGAAGGGGGGTTGAATAATTTACCGCTTTTTAACTTAATTATCCTTTAATAACTTTACGTTTCATTAAAGATATAGACTCAAATTACTTGTTAATCTTTAAAAAGCTTTACGTGTAATTAACGATTCTAACTAAAGACAATATGTAATATGCAAAGACAAAGTAAGAAACGATCAAACCGCAACACGATTGTTTATCGTGGTTCAGCTACAATGACTCTTTTTCCTTGCCCTACATCCATGCCCCGAGTATCCAACTCGAGAGTTTCAAGCACTAGTCAACAAGCTCCTTTCACAGGTGGAGAAACCTTTACAATCGCCGCTTACACTTAATCCGGTACAAAGCTAGATACCGGGTCCTAGTTCAAGGTAAAACCAACCTAACGTCGCCTATCCACTATTTCCGACACTAAGCTAGATGTCGAGTTCTTTTGCAAGGGTACAACCACTCCCGATACACAATGTATTTTGAGGCCTAAAATACTAACCGATCACTTCTACACAAGATACAAATGAAGTATAAACTACCAAAGTTTATACATAACAAAGCTAACAAGTCTTGCAACTTTTGAGTTGAAACTTGTAACTTCTTGGATGAACTTGTGAACTCCTTTGCTACATAAGAGAATCACACAACTCAAATGTTACTGAGTTAGATAAGAGAATATATGAAATATATGTCCTAAAGTGATGGGTAAAAACTAGCAAGTGGCTTGGTATTTATAGCAAAACAAACCAGCAGTCTGGCGGATCCGGTGGAACCCTAGAATGGGTTCCGCCCATGTACCCTGAGGGTTCCGCCAGGACTCACAGACAAACTTGCCATAAATCTTTCCAAACCAACAAAAGTCACATCAAGTTATTACTTGGTCAACCACACATTGAATCAACATGGAATGCTTCCAAAATGTGTAAGAGCTTATGGATAGTCAAACACATAAACTTACCATAAATGCTTATTGATGTGATGTGACACTTTCTTATTTAAGAAATAAAAACAATGTTATGTTAAAAGAGAAATGTAAAGTCTAGTTATACAAGACTTAAAACTAAAGTGATGTTTTTACTATAAACTAAAGTTCATACTTTGTCATTAACAAAACTTAGCAAAGATCGTAAAATATAAATAACGTTTTTAGGCGATATTTATATTAACACCTTGATATGTCGTATCCAATCTCGGATAGTAGATCTCCTTTTTCCCTTTCCATAGCCTTTTGAATCAACTAAATCGAAGTCCGGACAAAAGAATTAAGACCAAAATACTAAAGCAACTTCTAAGGTCATCACGTGAACTTGATTCTTCTTTTAGCTTCGTTTCTTCACTTGGTTCTCTTACAAGCCATCTATACGGCATATCTCCATAAATGGATACACCGTACCCATCTTGATACGCATCTGGTAGTCTTCGACTTGGCCTCTATAATTGTATACGTAGTATCCTTCTGAATACAAACAATCTTCAAATTCTTATAAGTAAAACATACGGCGTATCCGCATTAGCATGGATACGATGTATTCTTGTTCTGACACAATATTACACAATATTTTATTCGTTTTAGCTCAAAATCTTGCCACTTTCCGTGTCTTTTTCACTTTTGCTCCAGATTTACTCGATTAAGTAGCAATTCTTAGATAAAAACATAGTAATTGAGCAATATAATCGGATAAATGATACATAAAATATGTATTTATTTGATCATATCAAATATCCTAAACTTGACTTTTACTTATCTTCAAGTAGACTCTTAATTTCTATTTGTAAAAGTCATCCCCTAAACAAAAATCCAGGAAACATAGCTTAAATAATTGACAATGATACGCATCTTCATCACTAGAGTCTAGACGTAACTACTCTAAAAGACAAATGGGTTAAATAATGAACGGATAAATTCATATCTCCTCGTCTTTTCATTATGAATTACATATATACCCAAAATAAAACAATTGAATGCATTTTATTCAACACTTTTAAAGCATGATTTGGGTAAACAAGTTTTAGTTAGAGACATGAAATTGCCTCGACAATGAAAGACTTTACGAGTTTAAGGATAAAAATTAGACATAGGATAAGATTTATAACTTGGTTTAAAAAAATAATAATAATAATAAAAAAAATTCCTAAATGAAGGAATAAAAACCGATAAATTTTATTTTTTTCTATTCTTCAAATAATTTAAAAAACTAAATGAAGGAATAAAAACCGCAACTAAGTGCGGCTGTAACAACCATGTTAACAACAAAACGGATACTAATTGAAGTTTTATATTTGCAGGTTTCTTAATATTTTTTGCCCATTTTTTTATTCTCCATAAAGGAAATAGGGTAATTAGGTGGTATAGTATATGATTACTAAATCGTATGTTTGATTAGTGCCAAAAAGATTTTATCCATCATAACTAAGTAGCAGCCATATATTTCAAGAGTCAAAGAAAATTTTAACTCTATTGGTCACCAAACTCTTTGACAAAATCATATTCCCCTCACTCAAGTCAATGGGTTCCTAATGGATGGGGTTTGGGAGGTTGGAAATGGGATAGGGACCTCTCTGATTTTGAAATGAAGCAAATAATATGGTTTGAAGCATTTGCTTGTGTGATGACTTGAATCTTGATGGTCACAACAAAGATTCGAATCAGGACTTTTTATTGGATGTTGGAACCAAGTTATGATTTTCATGTTAATTACGCGGATTAGCTAATTACGGCATATCTAAGGGTTTTAAGCTTAATTTATCACATTGTTGTTTTTGACATAGGTGTATGTTTGTTTCATATCCTTTTTGTTTGTGTTAGATCACACGATATCGAGCTAATGGCTTGATTAGGAATCTTTTATAGAGATGTATCCGATTCAAGTTTGTAAGAATGGGCGAAAATTGGCTCACTCGTACATGGAAAAATATGTTGTAAAGAGACCCAACTTTAAACATGTATAGATTTGTATGTATGAGTAATGTAATATTCAGAAGCTATCTGAATTCTGAAACCTTATAGAATCAGTTGTATGAGAACTAGACCAACCAATTACCGAAATCAATAGGAACTTAATCTTGAAATAACAACCGAATAACATAATTAGCAAACATAGGCCCATTAGCCCATTTCTTCATTAGTCCATTTCTTTGGGTTGTACTCCGTATTTCTTTTGCTTCAGGTTTAAGGGCCAGCTTTTAAAAAAAAGCAACTTAAAAGTTGAAAAAGACTTGGCCCGAATAGCTAATTTCATGTTTTCCGAACGTAGTTGATATGCACTACAACAAGTGATGTGCACATCACAAAATCACATTTGTAATGCACATGATACAACACCACATATATATGTTTGTGTTGTGCACATCAGTTATTATTGTGTGCATATTACCTCCTTTTTCAAAACTAACAAAAATGTGACACATGACACTGTCATGTTCTTGTCTCTTTCAAACCACCGACAAAGCAAAAATAACTCATAAACCATTTACCACCGCCACTTTTGTGCGGGTACTTTGCAGTACGTCAACAAATATGAATCAGGTTCTGTTATGAATTCATTTTAGGCCTCAAATGTCAATGAAAATGAAAAACATTGAAGGACCAAAAAAGTTAAGACTACATAAAATTGAGGGTGCGTGTTGTAAAACTATAAATTACTACTATATTATTTACACCCCCTGCTGAAAATGTAAATCATATTTGAAAACTGACTTTGTCACAGTTTCTTCAATACACCTTCAACTTCTGCCTAATTAACCTCTAGCCCCTTTAGATTGATACTTGTACCGGTTAGCCCAAAACATATAATGTAGAAAATTTAGTGCACTTAACCCACACATCAGCCAGTAAAATCTCTCCAAATGATATTGGTTCAAGTTCGCCCCGGATAACCATCCGTGGTGGCCCGAGGTCCCCGTCGCGCTGTTCACAATCGAAACGATCACCGTGCTCAAATAGTAACCCATTGCTAGCGAAGCAAATGATAAAGATGTAGCTAAAGACTTCATATTCGTGGGAGCTTCAGTGAAAAAGAACTCCATTAGCCCGGCTAGTGTAAAAAGATCGGCTGACCCGAGAAATAAGTATTGGAAAGCAATCCATAGAAATGTAATGGGCAACGGCTCGTCTGGTTGAAGAACAGTTCTTGAAACAACCCGTTTTCGTTTAATCTCTACTAGAGCGGCTACAGCCATTGCCATTATGGAGAGAAGTAGACCAATGCCAATACGTTGCAAGTGTGTAACACCCGTTTCGGACTTCTTGGCTTTACGTGCAAATGGGATTATGATATGATCATAAATTGGACCTAAGACAATAATAAACACGACGGGGAAAACAGGTAGTGACGCTGCAGGCACTTTTAGTGACCCTATTTTCGTGTCCATTGTCGATGCTTGTTGGACTGAAAACGTTGAGAGTTGAGCTAGGCAACAATTGAGCATGATGGTGCAACCAAAGATTGGGAGAACTCTTAGCACGATTTTGACATCTTCAACTTGTTTAACAGTACATTGGAGAAAATTGTAGGCTGCTTTGTTGACCGCGGCTTTGTTTAGGAATTTGAGACTTGAAGATGGTGTTTCGGTATGTTCAATATCTTTTGTCACGGGTTTTTGTTGGTCGATATCAGTTGGCGACGAAAGGGACATACTAGCAATGGCATTGCTTGGACTTCTTGAAGCGCAATTGTTTAACACCGCTCCAATCAATACCTACATAAAATTGATCTATTAAACGTCATATTATCTCATGATATATAAAAGACCAATCTGAGACTCGACACTATTGCATAACTATTAAATGAGACTAAACCTATTTTGAACAATAATACATAAAGGTGTTACCTTAAAAATTGTGGTGAGAGGACTTCCGGAAGGGATTTTGTTCCTATAAAAACGAGAACCCGCTAAGAACACTGGAATGGACATCAAAATTGTGATTGTAGATATTCCGAAACCCCATTCCCATCCTTTGTTCTCTTCGATCCAAACCACAAAGGTAACTGCAATCAAAGCACCAATGGCAAGGCAAACCACAAAGTAGTTAAAAAATGTCGATCGTTGTTTTCTACCCTTTATAGTATCATCATCAAACTGTTCTGCTCCATGCGACGGTAAACATCCTTTTATACCTCCTACACCTAATGCGGCCAAATATAGGCCTAAAAAGAGCATCGCGGCTTTTGCCCCTTGCACTTCTTGACATGGGATCGTGGCTCTTGCAAGGTCACATTCGGGTGGCTTTAGTGACGATGAACGAGCTTGTATTGTCAATACCACGAGACCCTAGAGAATGTTGACACACATTGTTAGATGATGTGATCATACGATATCATGCATATTGTATAAATGTCTACAGATAAACTTTGATATGTTTGTGATTTACAAATGTACAAAACATTGGTCCATCCAGAAAAGTGGGCTTTTGTGGATGTCTTTATCTCAATCTAGCAAAATGGACCCAAAATCTGAACAACCCACTAAAATACCACTTATTGGAAGTCAAGTACTCATGTCCAAATAAGATGATCCTATCTTTAAAATGTATTATTGGATAGGTAAGACATCATTATATGAAATCTACTAGATTTGACTTCAACATTTTATTAATATTATAAATTTATAATAAGACAATGTTTAGAAAATGCGTGATATGTGTCGCTGATAAAATATAGAATTATTGTAATTTCCTTGTCTCAAATATATTGTATTCAAACAAAAATACATAATTTGAGAAAAGTGACATCACTATTTTAACCGATCAAATATCATTATCATCTATTAAACTCTCTTTTAATCAATTATAATTAAAATAAAACGTCAACAATAATATCGAGACACATTAAAATGAAAATTTAAACAATAATATGGAACGAAAAAAGTATTTAATATAAAGAGGGCCACTTGGACACTATCAATAATTGCATACTCATTACATTAATTATTTGACATATAAAGTGTTTGTACTTTTTTATTTGACAGATAATAACAAAATTTTCTTGTTGTTACTAAAATTTCCAAATATACGTGGACGCTGATAAAAGGGTTAGTCTAACTTGTGGCTTAGGGGCACAAGTTAAGCACATCAAAAGGATTTAGAGACTTACAAAAAATGACTCAAGAATCCACACAAAAGTACTCTTTTATGTACTTTTTTATGGGTCCTTTAATCATTTTTCGTGAGTCACTGAGTCTTTTTGGTAGCTTAACTTGTGCCAAAATCCTTGATAAAAATATGTGAATATTGGGCATCCGAAATTGAAGTCACTTGAGTTTACAGATTACTCTACCACACAATTTGAAGTCACTCGACTCGTGTTCCTACAAGGCCCGAAATGCATGGAATTGATCATATCCGTCGATGAGGATTTAAGCCCCATCCAAAGACAATGTCACCCGATAAGCGGAGAACATGATCCGTATTTTCGAGTCATTTCCATGTGATGATTTATGTGGTTGATGTAATGTAAGGTGTAATATGTTGACTTTTGCATTTGTTACAAGTTGTACTATATATGCGGCTGCAAATAGGAATGCAACAGGTAGGTATTTATATATCGGGAGTGGAGACAAAACATTAATGGTATCGAAGTCTATCTTGTTTTCACCACCACTTCTGATATCTAATCTTATACAGTACGTGCATGTGTTTCATGAGTAATGGCGGATGGCCCCGCACATACTATTACATCTTTCTTAAATTAGAATGTTTAAGAAAAATACAATAATACTCCATCGTCTCAAAGTAGTTCTTCTTTTCATTTTTGAATGTTTCAAAATAATAATTTTAAGTTTAGTGAGTAATGATATTTGATTAGTTATATAGTGTAGTGGTCTTTCTTTAAATTGTAGATTTTTGTGTGAAAACAGTAATTTTAAAACAGAAAGAGTAATTCATTTTGTTTCTTTCAATCACTGTAAAGTCTTGTTGTTCAATTCCTTATATTTTTCTAAAAAACTGCAAGTTTAAAGCTCAAGAAAAAGAAAAAATGTTAGGAGTATTCACGGATGTCATATCTAAAAGCCTCTTAGAGTAATCTCTAGTTATTGTAGGAATACCATGCATATATGTTGATAAAATTTAGTTTTAGTAATCTCTAGTTATTGTAGGAATACCATAATGCAGTTCTTACATGTCGTTTTGTTTGAAATAAATAGATGTGAAACAACTAAATGCTAACTTTAGACATAAATATAATATGATTAGATAGGTACACGTATTATATTACTTATTTCACCTAGCGTAGGATTAAGGGAATCTCTTAAGGACAAATTTGATTCACATGTTTCAACTTGTCTTCTAGAAGAAAATATTCGATATGTAGTGGTTGTATCACATTATCCATGTTACATATTCACTAAGTTTCGGAAAAAAGACATCAAAACACAGGGGAAATTCTAAAAAGAAGTCACTTGTATATGATATTTGAGTATATGATTTCCGTTGGTTGCTATTATTATCACTAGTCACAATTGTAACATAGATTTATTTTTTTTCCAAAAAGATCCTACTTCGTTCTAAGTTATGATATTGACTTATTTAGTCTAATTATTAATATTATCATTATCTACAAAAGGTTAGACACAATTTTCCATTAGTAAAGGAAAGTGCAAATTGTGCTTATTAGAGGCAAAAGCTTTTGCTTTTCTTTTTCATTGGGGATTTTCTCTAAAGTTAAAACACTAAAATTAATACCAATCATGCAGTCGTCTTTCATACTTTATATAGTGATGATTACGCGTTTTAAACTTAACTAAACAGCAAAGTACGTAAAATCAATTTCTTTGCCATATTTTCTATATTCCTTAAAAGCATCCACTATAAACAATAGGTTTAAAAGATTATAAAGCGGTTCAAAAATTTGTGTATCATAGAGGAAAACCATTTCAAGTCTAGATGAGTTAATTAGTCTAACATTTTGAAGAGGTTTATAAATTAATGAATTATATGAGTTGACAATTTTATAAACTTACTAAAAGCTTTATTTATAATGGTAATAGGTTTATATTATGAAAATGTTTGTAAATTTTAAACAATTTTATAAACTTTTTAATAGGTTAATTATACTCAATGCCCTAATAAATATCCGACTCATTTTCATTAATATGATAATTTAATTACCTATGTAATTCAACATTAAATAATTGTTTGCATGTTCCATGCTAAAAAGTCCAAAGCTCTTCATTGCAACTTAAGTGTATGTTTCTCTCAATACAAAAGTCATAGGGATTGAACGTAGACATGCGCGCTAATTCATTACATGTAACTATATAACTTTCAAGTTATGTTGAGTAATATATAATAACCCTAGAGAATGGCCACTCTAGTTTATAACACACGCAAAGATATCTACATGTAAAATAATACGTATAATAAACTTGGATGAATTGAAGTTGACATTCACAATTATTTAGTTATTCACCAATTTAAAATTTGATATCCTTAGAGATAGAAATAGACTTACCAAGAATTCAACAAGTGCACTAATGAGGTAGATGTGATAAGTAGTGAAGAAAGCATCAGATAGGAAGCCACCAAGAAGAGCAAGAAGAAAAGCAGTTCCCATGAAATTTGTCACATGATTTGCTGCTTTTGAAGGAGAAAAGTGCATGTGATTTATCAAATACAACACCAAGTTGCTTGCATTTGCTAGATATGCCAGATTCTCCATCACCTCAACAACTAAATCAACAAATTTAGCCCATCAAGATTTGATCAAATAGATGAAACATTTCAAATAGCCCTTTCAAATATGTGCAAGTACTTAAAGTGAAACTTTAACCAATATTGGAAATTAGTTCTGATCATCTTGACTTTACCTAAGACAAAGGAGGCAGCTAGCATGCCACCATGTTTGCCTTTGACAGCAGGTTTCTTCTTCCAATCCACATATCCATCCCATGTGTTGGATTGTTCTTGTTGTTCAACTTCCTGTAACAAACAATCAAGAGTGATTAACTATAGGTAGAATATAAAAAAGCAACCTCCTTGTTTTGTAAAGAGAGGATGAACTCACCATTTCTCCTGTGAATCTTTTGAAAAGGAGAGTTGGGAGTTGGGAGTTGGAAGTGAGGAATCAATTGGAAGGAGATATGAGGGGGGAAAAAAAAGGGTTTTATTTAAAAGATAGAGAGTTGTCTAGAAAAGCTCTCTTGCTCTAAAAATTCACTTTTTTTGGAGGAAAAGAATCACTTTCACCATCTCACAGCCTATATAGTTTATAATGGAACATATATGGGTATATATAGTGCTCAAAAGCCCTTTCAAATTGACATTTTTGGCATTGATAAGCAATCAAGGACTTAGCTTTCTATAGCTAGGGAGGAGAGAGAAACCGAAAGATGTATACTTTCTATGTGGTGGGGAGGGAGGGAGGGGTCCGGGGTGAAGGAGGGAAAGGGTTTTATAGGCGCAAGTTGGGGTGGGGATTGTGAGAAAAGATAGGTATCAAATGCTTCTATATGGTGACTTTTAAAGGGGTGATTTAGGTGGACTTTCCTTTATACTACTTTATATATAATTTAAATTCATTTATACTTTTGTGCTAGGATTTTTGTTGTATGTATTTTCCTAAAAGGGCAAGCCATATATACAATAGCAATAACGATGTACTCCGTATATATTTTGTGTTAATATAAAAACATTTACAAAGCAAATAATCACAAATCTGAAAGGGCATGCCCAAATAGAATACAAGCAACATACAAACAATAACAGATAGCAGCTGAACTTACATATTATCTCTCACATGTAAAGGAACATCTCTGATACAACAAGAAATCCACATCTGCTCATCAAACAATGAAACAATAGAATAACCACACAAGAATTCACCCATAATGCACCAAGACCATAACTCCATAACTACATGTTTAACTCACCCATCACCCAAGATCATTTAACCATCATCCACAATGACCAAGGGGATAAAATGGGAGGCATCATTATGTAAGTTTTGGCCCCCAAAACCTCTCCAATCAAGGGCTATACCAATTACCTACATTTCCATCTTAGAACAAGCTAAGAGGCATCAGTAAGTTGGGAACACACACCTTGATTGAGTACCAACCAATCCTCCTATGTCAAATGTATAGCTTGGACAAAGTAGATTCATCTTTCACGCCTCACTATTCCAAGCTACATACATTGCCCTCTAAACTCACTTACCCTTCTCAAATGGATACCTATATTATGGACTCTAAATAACTCAATCCTGAATATAGCCATTTAAGATTCACAGTGCCTAACAAAGGCCAACTGAAAGATCTAAATAGGATACTCAAAATTAAGCTATAAGAGACCAAGTTACAAGGCCATCATTTGAAGTGCGTTTTCATGAACTGACACATTTTTGAAAACAATCAATCAATATGCCTGAGAAATGGTTAAAACCATCATTTGCATACTGAACTTGAACCTTAAATGTCTGTTGAGCATGCCATTTTGAAGGAACAGAAAGCTTTTCCCTCAAGTATAAACTGGATCCAATCAAACAGTGAGATATAGGCATATAGCTATAAATCCCACCATTTTCAGTTGGACTAAACAATGCAAGAAACTACCTTTTGGCTCCTACTTATCCATGGCTTCACTCAAATTATCATTCTAACTTGCAGCTGCAGCCTCACCAGTGGCGGAGCTGTGTGGGGGGTAAGGTGGGCCATGGCCCACCCACAAAGCCCTAAAAATTGTACACAAGTATTATGTAAAAAGCCAAATGTTGTAAAGTGTAACTAACATTGTTTTTTTGACCCACCTTATCTACTAATAAAGTCCATGTAGGAATACTAATTGTTATACAACTGATCCATCGCCCCTTATTAATTCTTCTATAAATACTTTACAAAACTTGATTGACTAAATAAAGAAATAATCCTCAACATATTTTTGTCAATTCTTCTATAAATACTTTACAAAACTTGATTGACTTCCTTTCTGATAGTTTAGTTCTTCACTTTGAGAAAGATATAACAAAGGATTTTTAGTTTAGATTCACTTTTAAATGATTTTAATGATGTGAATGAGCGTCGTGTGCAACTAAAGCGTTAAATGAACAAATTGGTTGCAACATTTTTACATAGTTATATATTATGACGTTTTTTTAGCACTTGCTAACGTCTTTTAATTTTTTTGGCCCCCCAAAAAACAAAATCCTGGCTACGCCTCTGAGCCTCACAAACTGTCATGATAGAAATAAGCCAAAGTAGAATTTTCAGACCCAATGTATTAGCCATCTGCATTCTACAATATGAGTGCACAATTGATAAGCCACACATTTAACATCTTATTTAAGTTGCAAAGTAATTTGAATTCTAAGATCATTTCACTTTGTTATCAATTTTCATTCAAAATGTACAACTAAATATGTATGTGTATCACATATGCACGCATATGGTATCTCTACACATATATCTTACAATGGCAGTATGCCTTGTTAAGCCATTCTTTCAAAGTTTTTTTTTTATTTTTTTTTTATTTATTTTTTTTTTAACATATGCTTACTAATTACTTTAATATATGGTTCGATACTTGGTGTAACATTGGTCCATTGGCTTATTATCTTCAATTCCTTGTGAGATCAACATAGACAAAAAAATAATAATAAAATAAAATAAAATTAAATTAAAAAAAATCTAACGATTAATTTTCTCATCAAAACAAAAAACCTACTTTCTAACATTTTGTTAAAAACAGAATATCTTGCATATGGTAAATGGTTAAGAGGCAAAAAATATATATATATTTTTTATATTTTTAAGTAGACAGACACTTTGATACACTTTTTGACAAACTTTTTTTGAGATTTTTTAGTGATGAAATTTATGACGTGAAAAATCATATATGATTTGTTATTTTAAAAATTACGTGTCATTTCAGAAATCACATATGATATGTTATTTTTGAACCCACATGTAACTTCATAAATTACATGTGATTTTTTGAATAACTGATTGTACAAATTACTTGTGATTTTTTAAACATAACTTTCAACACAAATCACTTTTGAGTTGAAAATTACAAATCAAATGTGATTTTACAAATTACATTCGAACTTTTTCGATGTAAATTTAAACACAAATCATATGAATTTTTAAAATAACAAATCAACTGTAATTTTACAAATCATATGCAATTTTCTCGGCGTAAATTTCAAAAAAAAAAAAAAAAAAAAAAAAAAAAAAAGTTCATCGGAATAGAGTAGTGCCCTTTTATAAAAAGTTGATTAAATTCTTGTCTCGGTGATATAATTTGTTTTGCGTAACGATTAATGTTTTGTAAAGATGAAAGTGTACTCTTTTAATTAGTCTGATAAAAAAAATGAAGAAACATGATTTGTGCATTTAATCTTTAAAGAATTTGTCATATATATTGATCTTTTCTCTAAAAGAGAAATCTATATTACATAACAGGATTTAAAGCACATAACAAAGGAGTTTTTAACTAAATCTTAGTGACTTTTAAAGAGACCTAGCATTAATATGTATTGATCGTTTTCAACATTTTCTCACCAAACAACTTCATATCTTTATAGCAAAACCATTTCATATTAATTAATATTTTTTCCAGAATGTAATTTTGTTTTATTAGGTAATATTATTTTTTAATATAACTTAAGTCTAACTTTTTATTGTTCATCGAAACAGTTCTTAAAATTTCATTATTTACATTGTTGTATTTTAGTAGTTTTCAAATAAAGATCCAATCTGATTTTGAAAACAAGCAATATCAAGAAAATCCATTTAGTTTGACAATTACAAACTTGGAACAGTTTTATTTTCATTTAAAAAACGTGAAAACCGTGTCCATGAATCAAACACTTTATTGATAAACACCAAAATTGATATATGGTTGAAAAGAATATTGAGCATCTGATATAAATTGCTTCGAAGAAAATTTACTTAAAATATTAAATGCTTTTACTATTTATGAAGTCATTCGAAGAAAAAAAAAAAAGAAAATTGGACGAGATATCAATTTGGTTCATTGGTACATTTAATAAATATAAGCGTGACCAGAAAATACCATGAATTGGAGAATACTTTTAAGAAAAATGCTATTTTCTCTTACAAATTGTTCATACTTATCTTTCTAATTACATGATTCTGACAAGTGTTAGAATTGACAGCTTAAATGCAAAGAGAAAATGAGTGAATATATTATATATATATATATATATATATATATATATATATATATATATATATATATATATATATATATATATATATATATATATATATATAATCTAGATCAAATAAGATCAAGCTTAAAGTTGTAAAAATGAGATCCAACTAAAATTTTACAAGTGATACTCTCGTTAAAATAAAATTAATTTTTTTATTAATTACAACTAAAATTGTTGAAGTTCTGATGGTTTTCTTTTTAAAATTGACGAAACGAAGGTGATACACTTTGATTTCACATGTAATGTGTATCAGGTTAAGGTGATACACTTTGATTCAACTTATAAATTTATAATTGTGTATCACTAATTCAAACTCATGTATCAGTTGGTTATTAGTTGTTAAAATGTTAATTCGTATTAATATTTTATTTTTTGTGTATTAATGCTAATATGGTTATTTATAATTGGTTTTAGTGGCTTTTTAGACTAGATCTTATTTTTACAACTTTAAGTTTGATCTCACAATAACCCTCCCCTATATATATATAATGTAAGAGGATTAGTAGGAGCATATTGTAAAAGTCTTTAAATGCTCTACTTTTAATACTTCTACATCTTGGCAAATACTTTTTAAAAATACTATGATTTGGCTAAAAATTCCATAATAAGATAGATAATACGAGGTAATGGCCAAATAGTTTGGAACCAAAGTTTTCCTAACTTACAAAATCTGGATCAAACTCTTGGAATCACTCATGATAGGATGATTTGGAGGGATATGAACGGTGACATGAAAAGATTTCTCTGTTAGCATTGTTTGGAATTTGATTCTTCCTATGGTTGCTAAGGTCCCATGGTACGCTATGGTGTGGTTTAGACGACACATTTCTCATCATTCTTTTCTTGTTCGGTTAGTAATAACAAAAGGATTGACAACACAAGGCAAACTAAAAGCTTGGTAGGTGCAAAATAATACAAATACGGCAGTTGTGAGATGTTTGTAACGTGGATTAGAACCGGCTACTCATTATTGTCTGTTCTTTAATCAAGGATTTTAAATTAGTGATGGTAACATCGCCTCCCGTTCACTACTACCTATCCAAACTCAATAATATCTTCACTAAGATTGGCTTCAATTACACAAGACCTTGTAGTCTGCGGATTCTAACTCAACACGCAAGAACTTTTCCGTATTGGAAGAGGTTCAACACACTTGACAAATATCCATGTTGATACAAAAGTTGGGCGTACCTAGTTATTGGGCTTTTGCTCTTATATCAATTCGCTTCTTAGCACTTTGTTACCTGCGTACTAAGAAAATAAAACAACACCGTTAGGCTTATCGAGGGATTGTCTCCCCCGATTAGACTCCGGCGTGAGAGTAAGTAATCGATTTAGGGTTTAGTTGAAGAGTTAGGGATTCTGTAAATCGTACCTTGAATGAGAATCGTATGATTCTATATATAGGGGCTAAGAAACCGTGTTTCTTGCTCCTTACTCTTCGCACGCGTGGTGCTTATCCGAGGTAAGGATATCTATTCCTTAAATAGATAATCCTTATCGTGTACCCGGTGAGTTAGATTGGGCCTTTGGGCTTCATGAGCCCAAAGTGTTAATACTGCGGCCCATACCATTGTCATGGTAGCCCATTCGTGATGGGCTTAGATGTAAGTAATGTATATCATTTGGGCTTGCGGCCCAGATATAGGCTATACGTCATCATGTCCCCCCAGTCTAGTGTGCGCGGCGCGTAGCCGTGGGTACTAGACTTAATATCGTCAGCGGTAAGCGTGGCGGGAAATGAAACAAATATTACCGCCTTTTTTGTGGGTGCAATGCACCTACTAGTATCAAAATGGATGCCTCGAAAATCGGGGGTGGTGTCCACGTATCCCTCGTAATTCGGGAAAAAGTGCATGTACCCGTTCGTCTCCCAGCCATACATTTCTTGTGAGTGGGTTCCACGTGGAGGAATATTAGAGTTTTTACCACTCCTATATAAGAGTCACCGCCCCCCCCCCCCTTTTTTACAATCACACAGTAAAAACACACACACAACCACTATTCATCTTCTTCTTCTTTTTGAGAGCGTTTTTTGCAAGAAAACCTTTTAACTTTCGTAGGTAATCTTTGTGTGCGTCCCACTTAGTGTTAAGATGAAAATGGTTGCTCAATTAGAGGATTTTCGCTCCGCGATGTCTATTGAGGACGTAACGCAATTTTCTTTCGACTACTTTGTGCCTTTGGATGTACGTCCAGAGGCACCAGATGTCGATGCGTGTATAGCTGACTTCCCCGAAGGGAAGATAGGTCTATACACGAAATTTTTTGAGTACGCGAATTACCGCGTACCTATATCTGTGTTTCTGAGCGATTTGCTCAATCACTATCGCATTCACATCTCGCAGCTGCACTGTATAGGTGCGGCGAAGGTGTCGAATTTTGAGGTAAACTGCCGTTTACTTGCGATAGAACCAACCGTGGACTTGTTCCGCTCCTTTTATCACTCAACGTGGTCAAATGGTTGAGTTTCCTTTGCGAAGCGCCAGGGGGCGCTTCAATGTTATACGGGAAAGGTTGACGCCCTTAAGAATTGGAGGGAGTATTTCTTTTGGGTAGACGACGTAGTCTTTCCCTCCCCTTTTCAGTTTTATACTCAGGCGTCCTTACCAAGGGATGGGCGCCCCGCACCCGGTTCCTACAGGCTTGCTGACGCACAGACATTAGATGCCAATCGACTGGCCATTAACCCCTATCCGGAGGAGTTTTTGGTACATGTGGGATTGAGTCGCGCTTATTTTGGCGCTGCAGATGAGGTTCCCACTTTCCTGAGTGAGGATGGCCGGGGTGGGTGTTCATCCCTTGTACTTGTTTGTAAGTTTCTTATTTTTGTCTTCGCGCATTTACCAACTGATCCTTCTTTGTTTTTTCTTGCTTTATTTGGTGTGTGCAGAAATGGACCTGTTCGCGGTGGTGAAGCTAGATAAGCCAAAGCAGGTGACCATAGGGGTGCGTCCTCTGAAGGAAGGGGAGCAGCCCCTGCTGGATGCGACCGCGGGGCATTTGACTGTTCTGCCCGCGACGGTCCCCGAGGATACGCCACCACTTGTGGTGACGCCCGTCCAGAGTGTAGCGCCGGAGGTAGTGGTGACGCCCACTGTGGAGGCGGTGCCTGATGTGGAGAAGGCGCGCGAGGAGGCGCAATCAGGGTCATCTGACAGCATCCGGATCCTGAAGCCTGAGGAGGTGCTGAGGGAGGAGGTTGCGCAGAGTTCGAAGCGCAAGGCCGAGGCTGGGGGCAGTGGCAATAGGAAGAGGCGTCGACACGTCAACAGAGACGCAGAGTCGAACGCAGAAGAGACTTCCACCTCTGGCGCTCGGTTGAAGGTTGATGATACTTCTCCGTTTCTGTAAGTGTGAACTATCTCTTTTTTTTTTTTTTTTTTTTTTTTTTTTTTTTAATTACTTGTTGTAATATTTATTGATTGCCTTTGTTGCGTAGGGATGACGCCGCGAAGGATGATGAGGTTTCCTCTCCGCAGAATGAAAACATGGAGGGGAAGACCAAGGATGCTGATGGTGGTGAGGCGCAGCAACTAATTGACGAGTTGGCTGCGACTACTGCACGTCAGGTTGAGCTGGTGGCGCAGCTGAAGGGGAAGTATGCTGGGGAGAGTCGTGCTCTTGCCCAGAAGGAGGAGGAGTTGGTGACGCTCCGCGCGCAATTGTCGGATGCGCAAGTGGAGCTGGGGGCCTCGAGGGCCTATGCTGAGAAGATTGCTCAAGATAAGATGAGCATGTTGGCTGACCTGAAGTATGCGAGGTCGAAGCTCGAGCAGATAAAAGCGAAGACTACCTGGTCGGTGTCTTATCTTGAGGAAAAGAGGGCGGAGCATTATGCTAGCCTTCAGGAGTTCAAGGAGCGTATTGAGAAGGCGGTCTCGATGCATGAGGAGAAGCTGCGCGCCCTCAGCATAGAGTATGACGAGGAGCTGTACCCCCATCTGATGTCTACTATAGCCGAGTGCAGGTATCCTTTCTTCTTTATCTTTAAAATTACTTCATCGCTTTTTTGTTTATCTTACACAATTGTTTCTTTGTGAATGCAGATGGTTGATCAGCCATGGGCTGCGCCTGGCAGCCCTGGGCACATTAGAGTCTGCGGAGGTGGTGGAAGCCTTTGGGAAGGTGGTGCACTGCGCGATGGCGCGCGGTCGTTCGCAGGCCATGGAGGACCTTCGTGAGGCCAAGTTGCTGGAGAAAGACTTGGCGGAAATACCTGGTTACAGCTCTACGGCCTACGACGAGCTGCTGCAGGCGATGGCGGGGCTAAAGGTCCTTGAATTGCCGCATATAGGGAAGTTGGAGCGCGACCAAGATGACCCCATAGATGTGCTCATGGCGGGTCTGACTTTGCAGCGTCATCTTGGGGAGAATGCAGAAGAGGAATTAGATTATTATCTAAAACCTAATGTCTCGCAGCTTCAAGTCCCTGTTTTTGCGCGGCCTAGCGACATCCTCAAGCCCTTTGCTCTGGAGAAGGAGATCCCTCTGAAGGAGGTGCTAGAGCGTCACGAGCAAAGGGTTGCCTTAAAGAAGGGTATCAAAGGCAAGGCTGTGATGTGCGGCATCGGTGCTGCGCACCTTCCCCGATCGGATGGCGTGGCTGTGAGCGTTCCGACCGTGTCTCTCAAGGATGCTATAACCTTGAGTAAGCTTAAGGAGGCGGGGAGTTCCGCCGCTCCAGAGGAGGGTTCCGAGTATTGCCATAGTATATAGGCTTTGTATAGTGATGTATCTTTCCATTGTAATTAATAATTGTTGAATGAGATACACTTTTGGTTTTAAGTTCGTGACTCAAATATATATGCATTGTTTGCTTAAGTTTGAATTTTTAACTAAGTCTTTTAAGTACGTAACTTTGAAGAATTATGCTTGCATTGTTTGCGAATGTTTATTATTTGACCAAGTGTCTTGGCTCGTTATATTGCTAAGCTCGTACTGTGTACTTGGTATTTGCGCATCCGTCGTGGGGTGCGCACGTGAAACTTACTTCGACGTCTCGAGAGTAAGGCGCTTTAGCAAGGATGCGTGATCCAATGTTGATGGGTTTGCAACCCTCTTACTCAACGAGTAAATTAGTAGGTTAACTTATCCTTTATGCCTTCGTGGGTCTTTAAGTGGTGCATGCACGCCATGTAGGCAGAAATATAAGACAAACGATATTGACATATATTCAATAAAGTAAAAATGCGCTATGGAGTTAGCTAGAAACCATAACATTTTATTAATACTTGCAAGTTATTAAAAATAGAAAATACAATTCCTATAAAAGAAAAGAAAAATAAACACTTATTGGGCACCACGTGGGGTGCAAAGGTGTTTGTGTAAGGGCCGTAGCCTAAAAGTAACATCTTTTGAGATTGCAAATGTTCCAAGTGCGCGCAAGGTCGTGACCTTCCGTGTCGCGCAGTCTGTATGCGCCATTGCCGAGCGCGTCTGTGACCTCGTAAGGTCCTTCCCATTTAGGGCCGAGCTTGCCTGTGTCTTCTGCGTGGCTCGCATCGTTGGCGCGGTAAACAAAGTCTCCTGGTCTGAATGAAGTGTGTTTGACCTTTGCATCATAATACTTCTTCATTTTTGCCTTGGCCTTTGCTTCGCGTATAGCTGCACGTTCGCGTCTTTCTTCCAGTATGTCTAAATCTATGCGCCGTTCCTCGTCATTTGTTGTGACGTTGACCTCTGCTGTGCGTATAGTTGGCATTCCTATTTCGGCGGGTATGACGGCTTCTGTTCCATAGACTAGTGAAAATGGCGTGTCGCCAGTACTGGTTTTGATTGTTGTGCGATGCGCCCATAAGACGTGCGAGAGCTCATCTACCCACTTTCCTTTATGTCTGTCAAGGCGCGCTATTATTCCTTCGCCTAGACTGCGATTCGCGCGCTCAACTAGGCCATTGGTTTGTGGGTGTTTGACTGAAGCAAAGTGTTGTGTGATGTTCAATTGTGCGCACCAATCTTTGAATGGGTTATCACAGAATTGTTTTCCGTTGTCTGATATGATCTCGCCCGGTAAGCCGAAGCGACAGACAATGTTGTCCCAAACAAAGCGTTTGACTTGGTTTCCTGTGATATTTACCACCGCTTTTGCTTCAATCCACCTTGTAAAGTAGTCTATAGCTACGATGAGGAATTTTACTCCTCCAGCTGCGACAGGGAAAGGTCCTGCGATGTCGATACCCCATTTATAAAATGGCCATGGTGAGGTGATTGGTGTTAACTCTTGTTGTGGTCGGCGCGGAATTGGTCTGTGTACTTGGCAATTGCTGCATTTTCTTATCAGGTCGCGTGCGTCGCGATGCATTGTTGGCCAATAGTATCCTGACCTCAGAGCGCTTGCTACCACGGATCGTGGCCCTGAGTGCATACTACACGATCCTGCATGAATTTCGCGGAGGACGTAGTTTGCTTGGAGGGGTCGAACACATCTGAGCCATGGCTGTAAGAAAGATCGTCGATAGAGTACGTTATCGCGTAACTCGAATCGTTGCGCTGTGCGCCGTATTCTTCGAGCATCTTTATGATCTTGGGGTAGGATTCCCTTGCTAATAAATTTGATGATAGGTGTCATCCACGTAGGATCTTGTTCCTCTATCACCGTTGATATCTCCATATCCAAGATTGACTTGTTTTTAAGGGTTTCCACTAATACCTGCTTTGAGAGGTGTGCGAAGCTTGTGGATGCGATTTTGCTGAGTGCGTCCGCCTTCCTGTTGTCGCCTCTAGGTACTTGTTTTATTGTGAACCTGTCGAAGTTCTTGATCAAGGATTTTGTCTTTTCCAGGTATTGGACCATGTGGTCATCCTTGGCTTCATATTCACCTAACACGTGGTTAGCAACTAGGCGCGAATTTACGTTTGCTTCTAGGTTGCGTACACCCATTTGGATTGCAATACGTAGTCCGGCTAGTAGGGCTTCATATTCTGCCTCATTGTTTGTGGTTGTGAATTCAAATCGCAGTGCGTAGGTGAATTCCATACCTTCTGGATTTGTAAGGATAAGGCCTGCGCCTGATCCATCTACGCATGAGGACCCATCTGTGAACAGGATCCAGGGTTCTTGTAAATTTGCTTTGGCTGCAGATGTTGGGCTGTCGCTATCTGGCTTCTCCACGATAAAATCGGCTAAGACTTGTCCTTTGATTGCAGTGCGCGGCCTGTATGAGATATTGTGCTCACTTAGTAGTACACTCCATTTTTGTAAGCGTCCTGATGCGTCAGGCTTAGAGATAACTTGTTTAATTGGCTGATCAGTGATTACCACTATTGGATGCGCTTGAAAGTATCTACGAAGCCTTTTTGCTGCGAACACTAAAGCCAAAACTAGCTTTTTCATTGCGCTGTAGTTAACCTCTGTTTTATTTAGGGCTTTGCTTACAAAGTATATGGGTGTTTGGACGGAGTCTCTGTCTGTCAATAGTACTGCGCTGACTGCTCCATAGGTCGCCGATAAATACATGATTAATTCTTCCCCTGGTCGCGGCGCGACGAGTTTGGGAAGGGATGCCAGATGATTTTTAAGTTGTTGGAAAGCTTCTTCTGCTTCATTAGTCCAGCGAAAGTCTCCCTTCTTTGTGCACTTCGTGAGTGTTTTAAAAAGGGGAAGGGATTTGTCTGCTGACTTGGATAAGAAACGATTCAGCCCTGCTAACTTTCCATTCAGTGATTGGACTTCTTTGAGTGTGCGTGGGGAGGGGAGGTCAATAACAGCCTTTGTCTTTTCTGGGCATGGTTTGATTCCATCGGGTTCTATCAAATACCCGAGGAACATGCCTTCTGTCGCGCCAAAGGTGCACTTCTTGGGATTCAACTTCATGTTTATCCGCCCTAACGTTCGGAATGTTTCCTCTATGTCGCGCACTAACTCGTCCTCTGTATGGCTTTTAATGACAAGGTCGTCAACGTAGACTTCCAAGTTGCGGCCTACTTGTTTTTCGAAGGCTGTATCCACCAGTCGTTGATACGTCGCTCCTGCATTCTTTAGGCCAAAAGACATTTTTGTGTAGCAGTATACCCCTTGACTGGTATGGAAAGCTGTCTTTTCTTCATCTTTCACTGCCATCTGGATCTGATGATACCCTTTATATGCATCTAGGAAGCATTTGAAGGGGTATCCGCACAAGGATTCGACCTTCCAGTCTATCTCTGGCAATGGGTAGCAGTCTTGTGGACATGCTTTGTTGAGGTCTGTGAAGTCCACGCACATTCTCCAACTACCATCGCTCTTTTTCACCATAACTGGGTTAGAAAGCCAGTCGTGATAGTATACTTCTCGCATGATGCCTGCGTCCACTAGCTTGTGTACTTCGTCCAGGATAGCCTTTGCACGATCTGGGGCCTGGCCGCGCTTCTTTTGTCGTATTGGAGGGTATCCTTGTCGGATTTGTAGCTTATGTTCTGTGATGGATCGTGGTACTCCAGTCATATGCTTCGGTTCCCATGCGAAGATGTCTAGGTTCTTCTGCAATAGTGCGCATACAGCTGCTTTACCTTTGTCAGATAAAGATCCTCCAATCGAGACTTGTTGTTCCGGATAATCTGGATGAATGGCGACCTTTAGATTTGGCATCTTTTCCGTGCGCTGTTCTAGAGTGGTCTCTGCTTCAGTTGTGGCTGCGATGTATTCTCTTGGTGGTACTGTGGTGTTATAGAGGGTGACAATTCCTCCTTCCACAGGGAATTTAAGCATTCCGTGCGCTGTGGATGGTACTGCGCGCATGGATGATATTCCTGGTCTTCCTATGATACCATTGTATGGTGAGGGAGATTTTATTACCATAAAGTTTATCCATGCTGCGGTTGAGTGTTGTTCATCTCCAACGACCACCAACAAGCGTAGCTGCCCCATGGGCCAGATTTTTTCTCCTGTAAATCCTGTCAATGATGTCGTAGCCGGTATCAATTGACTTTGAAGTTCAGGTCGCAGTCTTTTGAAACAGTGATCATACAGGATGTCCGCGGATGCTCCTCCATCAATATACATGTGGTGGATGTCGTGTCCCCCTGTATGTATTTCAATGGTTAGAGGCTCCACGACTGCGTTGTCCGCAGCTATGGTAGGGAAGGATATCTCTTTTTCTGGAGAGAATTTTTGGCTGATTTTTTGCTTTATCTTGCGCTGCCATGATTGTATCATGTATATGGTATCAGCCTTTTCCTTTGGGGGTTCTTTCTTGCCCCCATTTCTCTGTCTCTCTTTTCCTTCCTTGATGTTTTTTACGAGGTGGTCCATCCTTCCTTCTCTAACTAATTTTTTGATTAGTTGTTTTAGTTGGACACACTCGTTGGTTGTATGGCCTTTTTGGCCGTGGTACTCGCAGTATCCACTACCTAAGCGCTTTTCCTCTGCCGTGCGCATTGGTGGTGGCTTTGGGAAGTTCGCACCTTCTGTTACAAATATCTCCCTTGGAGTTTTTGTGAGAGGAGTATACTTGTCGTTGTCTCTTCCACTGCGGTAATTCCTGCTGCGGTTGTTGTTTTGGTCATTGGATTGTTTCCGCGGCTGTTCTTGTTGGCTATAGTTTGAATACCCTTTCTTACTATCCGCAGCAGCTGCTTCTCATTGTATAAAGGATCTGGTGCGCTTTGTTAGCTCGTCAAAAGATTGTGGAACTCTGTCATTAAGCTTCCGGATGAGTTCTGGGTTATTGATTCCATTCATGAACCCTGAAATTTTTAGGATTTCAGGACATGCTTTGACCTGTATGCACTCATCTTTGAAACGTTCCATAAAAGCGCTGGTTGATTCCCCTTGACGTTGCTTCACCCTTGCCAATTCCACGGGATTTTTAGCGCACTTCTTTCGCTGGGTGAAGTTGAGGCGGAATGCTTTCCGTAATTCCTCAAAACCGCCTATGCTCCTACGTGGGAGTTTGCTAAACCATGTGCGCGCGTTTCCTACCAACGTGGAATTAAACATGTGACACCACACAGGTTGTGGCCAATTTTCGATAGTTGCGGCTGACTCGAAAATCTTTAGGTGGTCGTCCGGATCACCTGTTCCATCATATGTTTTTATGTTAGCGGGCATGCGCCTGCGCTTGTGGTCTGAGTAATCACTTATGCGCCGTGTAAACGCATCAATTTTATTATTCCTCGCGACGTCTTCCTCTTGACTTCCAGTGTCCTGTTTCTTTATCCTCGTTGTCCGAGGAATCGCTGGAAGAAGGATAGTCTCTTTTTCGGCGCTTGCGCCTGCTCCTTTCAGAAGAGGAGTCTGAGGGATCTCTGCTTGGGGATCTCCTTCTCCCCAATCTGTCTTGGATCCGCCTACTCCCAGGTTTGGAAGATCCTTGGCTTGGTGAATGTTGAGGCCCTAATCGATCATGTATTCCCCGACTGCCAAGTCTGGAATGGACATTGGTACGCCTACCGCTGTCTCCAGAATTTTGTGAGTCAAATACCGCACCTAACCTATCATGGATAGTGGTACATTCTGCGCGTCTTCCTCGTGGGTGACGTGGTGGTGATGGTTCGCGTTCTGGACCAAAATTGAGTCGGGTTTGTAGGTCCGCGCCTGCTCTTCTTGCTGCTTCTTCTTGCATGAGGGCGGTTAGGGTTTCATAATTTTGGGACACAAAATTTCTCAAAGTTAGATCACGCGCGTCCTCAGTTGTTGCAAGAATTTCTGCCTCAGTATTAGGCGCTCTGTTACGTTCAGGTGCGCCTGGCATCGCAGTGTTGTTCACTGCGGGTATGGCATGATGAGGAGTGATGAAGAGGTTGCGCTGGAGTTCCTCAATGCTTGGGGACACTTGTGTGACTGTGGTAGTCCTTACGGGCAGTTCTACTGCTAGACGAGGTGGGGTTGTTCCTGCCTCGTGGTGACCAGGTGCGCTGGTTGTTCCAGCAGCTTGTCTGGAGGTCGGATCTTGTTGATTCTTCCTCTGATGGTCGCGCTTTTCTGACTGCGGAGTCCGCTGGCTTGAATTCTTATGCTTCGTCATTCTAGTTTTTAGTAGGGTCCCACGGATGGCGCCACTTGTTGATACAAAAGTTGGGTGTACCTGGTTATTGGGCTTTTGCTCTTATATCAATTCGCTTCTTAGCACTTTGTTACCTGCGCACTAAGAAAATAAAACAACACCGTTAGGCTTATCGAGGGATTGTCTCCCCCGATTAGACTCCGGCGTGAGAGTAAGTAATCGATTTAGGGTTTAGTTGAAGAGTTAGGGATTCTGTAAATCGTACCTTGAATGAGAATCGTATGATTCTATATATAGGGGCTAAGAAACCGTGTTTCTTGCTCCTTACTCTTCGCACGCGTGGTGCTTATCCGAGGTAAGGATATCTATTCCTTAAATAGATAATCCTTATCGTGTACCCGGTGAGTTAGATTGGGCCTTTGGGCTTCATGAGCCCAAAGTGTTAATACTGCGGCCCATACCATTGTCATGGTAGCCCATTCGTGATGGGCTTAGATGTAAGTAATGTATATTATTTGGGCTTGCGGCCCAGATATAGGCTATACGGCATCAATCCACACTTGGTATAAGATTTTGACACAATCACTAACTAGTGATTCACGCTATAATATAAGGTGTTTTTTTTCTTTTTCTTTTTTTTTCAAAGTTTAGACTCAATTGGTGTAAACAAAAATATGCTTAAGTGAGTACCAATGTGAAAGACACTACGTGTATAATATTAATTAGAAAAATGTTAAGTATAATCATAAGAGTTACATTTAACTTGCTAGGACACGTATAATTTTTTATATTGCTCTCTACAAATAATTACCTCAACCAACTTAATATACAACTAATAATACATGTTTTTTCTAATAACTTTAACCTTTAGGGCTACGAATATCATATACTATTAATTATTGTTAGTATTATTATTAAATTAATAGACCTTAAAAAATCTACTCCCTCCGTCTCAAATTTATTGTCCATTATTGATTTTTTAGTCTTTTTTCTTCAACTTTGACCTTAAATATTTTTGTGGGTGTTATATAATATTTTATGCAAAATATATAAATGGATTGGGTTTTAAGTGTACTTTTCAACGGTATAATTTTTAATCAATTATTATATAATAAAAAATATATATTTATGGTTAAAGTTGAACATTTTGATTTTGAAAATTCAAACTGGATAATAATTTTAGGACGGAGGGAGTAATATTTACATCATATAATAAGTTAGAAAAGAAAAGAAACTAGTAGGAGGCGTTTGTTTGGAGACTATATGAATCAAACAATGACATTCATAGTCATTTAAAGTGTTTGGTTGAAAATTTATTCCTGAAGTATGATTCCAAAAATGATAGATACATACCAATGGGGAGGGGTGACTTTTGTTAACCATTCCCATAGGCCCACATATTTTATTATTTCTACCACATAATTAATAGAATTTGAGCACTTAAATGGACAATAATAAATGTGATACTCATACCTAAAATTTTATACCAAACAACAATAACGGAATTAATATCCTCAATCTCATACACTCCTCTAATAAAAGTCATACCTTTAGTCATTCCGGATAACATAACAAACGCACCCTAAAAGTAGTTGCAAGCTGGGGCATAACCATCTTAAAGTATATTTTACTATATATACTTTTTAAATGTTGTGTTGTTACTGATACACCCGTTAGTGGATAGTGGCACTTTCCCTCTCTCATTATTTTTATCACTTTGTACTCTTTATAATATGAGGAAATTTATATTAAATACCAAACTTTTTTTACATATCAAAGAATCGATCCTTATCATTCATCTAAAAAGAAATTAATTGTTGAAATTAAAAATATTTTAATATATCACCCATTTTTTATAATTTAAATATCTTTTAAACCGTTAATCGTTAAGCGAAAATAATTACACCATCGCGATGAGCATTTAATTATCTTTCAATAGACGGGCACTTTGATATACTTTAAAAAAAAAAAAAAAAAAAAAAAACTTTTTTTTTTCTTGCCCGAAAAAATCATATATGATATACTACCTCCGTCCCAAATTATAAGTCCATTTTATTTTTTCACAAAATTTAATAATTTTCACTAACTAATCTATTCATCAATAAAATTTCTTCTCTCTCCACTAAAGTCTATTGTGATTGGTTGAAATTAAAAAATTGACAAGTATTTTGGGACACTCAAAAGTAAGAAAATAGACTTATAATATGGGGACGGAGGGAGTATCATATATGATATTACATGTCATATATGATATGTAATATCATATAGGATTTTTTCGGTCACGAAAAAAACGTGAAAGAAAAAGAAAAAAAAAATTGTCGAAAATATATCAAAGTGCCTATCTATAAAAAGATAATTAAATGCTCGTCGTGACGGTATATATTTTTCGCTTAACGATTAACGGTTTTAAAGATATTAATATTTGAAAAAAATGATGAAAGTGAGTTTTTTAAATTGTTGAGATTAATCTCATCTATTAGATCAAATAAAGATGGAGGGTGGAGATTAGTCCCTTAGTATGTAAAAAAAGTTTGGTCCTCAAATGATCTTATATCTAATAATATAAGGGTTCGTTTGGTTTACAAGTGGGTTTGGATTTCGATTTCGATTTAGTATATAATTTAGATTTAAAGTTGGATTAAGAGATAGAAATTATATTTATTTAAATATATTTTATAAAAAGATTTAAATAAGAAAGTTTACTTAAATAATAAAATAATAAATAATATGGAATGAGATGAAGATGATCCCACATATATATAGAGAAAACTAAAATGGTCCCAACAAAATTATCAAAACCATCCAATACCCACCAAAATAGTATATTACGAGTATGTTTGGCGAAATGGGCTGGGGCTAGGGCTGCGGCTGGGGTTTTTATTATAAGCCGAAGTTGATTTTTTTTTTTTTTTTTTTTTTTTTTTTTTTTTTTTTTTTTTTTTTAACTTGTTTAGCAAATGGGCTTAAGCTTAGGCTTATTATTGCAAAATTAATAAAAATAACATAATTAAATGAGTTTTTGTATATGTTAAATATTTTTGTGAGTAAATATGTAATTTAGTTCAAAAGCCCCGGTCTTAAGTTTTAGCCTCTTTTATGAGGCTAAAATTTTAAGCCCCCTTTAGAGGCTTATGATTTCATAATCCCACATGACAAACGGGACTTTTTTTATAAACCGACTTATTTTAAAAGCTTAAGCCCTATAAGCCTCATAAGCCCCTCTGCCAAACATAACCTAAGTATCAAAATTTGATTCCATCAATCATTCAATCTATCAAACAAATCAACCAAACAATTGTTTATTGTCTTTTCAAGACAAAAGTCAAAACCCATACCAAAGTGTCATACCAAATGACACTTGACATAATTTTTTTTTGTTTTTTGTTTTATATTTTATAGTCTTTTAACTTTTTTACTTATCAAACTTTATATTTGTTTCATATTTTTAATTTCTTAATTTTGTACAGTAATAAAAATAAAATTAAAAACTAATACTAGTAGTAAACAATAAAAGGTGCCATAATTCACTTTATAACGGTCAGAATTGGGACATAACCGTCAAGGTCATATACCTGCAAATTGAATGCTAACATCATATCCATGTGAAAGTCAACATTGTAATATAAAATGCAACTCGTAGTCGTAGACTCGTAGTAGATGAGTGGATGACATCTATTGACTAGCTTAATCTTTCTTTTATGTTAAGACAATGGAGCAGTTGATATGCGTACCATTTTTAAAGACATAAATTTGGACTCATAAGTCATAACTTCGTTTTAGATCACATATGTGACACCATTAAACTATCAGCGAGGACAAACAAATTGATTTAAAACACACCATTAAAAGTATTTTATGTACACAATAACCTACTAACAACGTAAACTGTTATTGATTGTTTATGTTTTATATTTTGTGAAAAAACGGTGAAAATCTGGAGGCGGAGCAAGAATTATATTTTAAAAAGGCCGGACTTTAAATAAAAATTTACACCAATATATTACATCAAAAGTGAATCTATTGTCTTTTTAACTCATGATTCAACCTAAATGGAAACTTCAGAACTAATGTTATATTTGATTGGTTTACTTATTCGAATTTGAATTTTTATCAAAAATATCGATAGTAATAAGAGGTGCTAATTGCAATCATTCAGAAAATGACTAATGGTTGAATAATTACTTAGTGAAGTGATGAAGTGAGCTTTTTTTTTTTAGTGATTCAACATTTGCTGGTTTGATGTTCAAAAAACAAAAATAAATAAATAAAAACCTGCTGGCTCACCTGATAATATCAATCCAAACAAGTTAAAGGTCTCTTAATTTATGTTCGCAATAGTATATTTCTGTATTTAAAGGACTTTCAATTTATGTTCGCAATAGTAATATACTATATTTAGAGGACTTTCAATTCATATTCGCAATAGTATATTACTATATTTACTTATTTAGACTTTTATGAGGCAATTAATTTAAAGAAATTTGATAAAAGATGCTTTATTATTGTATACTTTTTCACTCAAATGCTTTAAAAGTGCACTCGTATAATTTTAAGAGTAATACTACACTCAAAAAAAAAAAAAAAAAAAAAAAAAAAAAAAAAAAAAACATAATGTTTCGTGTCACTCTCTAATTGGTGTACTTTTAAATAGTCTTTCTCTCTCTTTTATATGATGCAGCCACTCACTATCTGACACATCATTTTGTGATGGATTTTGTGGATTTTTTTTTCGTGAATGTAGCATATCCCTAATTTTAATGCTCCAAAGAGAGAGAGAGAAAAAAAAACCCCTTTCTTTCTCCAACTGCTCATCTTTTTAAATTAGAAACTACAATTTCAAAACTAACGATAGAAGTCGATAAATACGATTCAAACGATATAAGAAACAATAGAAATTGATACATGCGAACGTTTACAGATTCTGGTGACCGATGGACTTGACTCTCTGTGTCAGATAAACAACAGCCGCGATATATTTGCGATATTCGGGGATACAAATATGTTAGATACTTTACTTTCCTGATAAATCTTTTTTGATTTCTTTTCACTTATATACGTTAAAGTCACGTTGACCTCTACATGCACAATGTCTTATTTCATTCCTCCCAAAAGGGTTCCTTATTTCCAATCCAAAGTGCAAGACTTGATCACGCCGTTAACCTATTGCATCGCTGCTTCGACCAACTCCTAAATTAAGGACTTTTTCCTCCATTTTTTATTCTTTGCATCTTTTTTGCATATCTAGGGGTCGTGGGGAGTCATGGGGATATACCTTGTGAGGTGGATGAAGATATATGCATGCAAATTGATTTCTGGAAAAATGAGTTGTAGGACAACATATCATATGTACGACATGTGCGATAGTTTTGTTTCTTATAAATACCGATCCAAAGTTCCTAAATTGCATACATTCTCCTCATTAGCCTCACATAAGCCCTCAATATTTTACGCAAGGTTGAGCAGTCAATCAACCACCTCACTTGAAGCTCTCATCATTTCACGCCATGAAGCTTTGGTGATGAAAGCCACCTGATAGTCAACTAGAGCTACCACTTCTGCCATACCCACATAACCATCGATTGCATATGGTGATCTTGCTTTGGAACAATGGGCGTCCTTTAGAGTGTTGTGAAACTGTCTAAAGAATGCTCGTTCACTATCATACCATAGTCTTTCGTATTTTTATTTTTCAAATGATGTAACATTGGCTCTAGATGTTTTAATGTATTGTAATTTAATTGATTTATTACTTTTGCGATTCAATTACCCATTGTATTTGATATGGGGGGTTATGATTAATACAAATGTACATGTTTGACGTAACACAAGTAAAACTTCGTTAATGCATAATTTTGCATTCGACGACACCGTATGAATATAGTTTTAAATCTTGATATAACATTCTAAGAAATCCTTTAAAATAACAACTCCACTACTGGTACCTACGTCACTGAAATGGGCGATGGATTCAATGAATATGTTGCTTTAACCTTCTCATGTCTTTAGACTTAACACAAGTCTCGCACCTCAAATGGTGATCAACCCTAGCCTGTCATATAGTGATCAAGACCTACAACAATACTAATACTCGATATAACGAAATACGATGATGTTGGTTTTACATTATTTTGAATAAACTCAGATCTTCATGTATATTAGGATATATTTTGCATGATATTATTTTTGCATATTATGAGAGACTATAACCAACATCGATGTATATCGCTGGTGTGTGCTTATTCACACACCTTTTCCTTGCCAAATTAAGACCAAAACAAACAAAAACTAACCATAAATGCCAAAGATATTGTGTTTTTATGTTTGTAATCGTGCAGGTATGGATATTTCAAAAACAGGCATAAATCAGGCCAAAAAGGACAAAAACGAGCACGAGATTGGAAAACATGTCAAAAGCCAGAACCGGGGAAGCAAATTACTATTTTTGAGCTCAGATTGTCAAAATGTACCTTGGGGAGTCACAGAAAGTCAGAAATAGTCCTTGGAGCAAAAGTTTAAAGAATTGGTAGAAATGGTCCCTTAAGTTTCAAAATTGACAGAATTGGCCCATAAGCATTCATTTTTGAAGAAAAGTCAACCAAGGTCCTTGGAAAATCAAAAGTTGTCAATATTAGTCCTTGGATGATAATTTTGAAGAATTGGCAGTTTAGGTCTCTCAAGTTTGAAAATTTGGCAATTTCAGTCCCCGGATATTTAATACTGAAAAGTAAACATCAAAGAACCTTGGGGAATTACAAATTGGCGGGAATGGCACTTGGTGTATACTTTGGAAGAGTGGCAGAAATAGCCCTTAAACTTTCAAAAATTACAAAATTGGTCCTTGTGATAATCCTAAACTACAACCGGACCCTTTGTAATTATTATAACCCAAGACCAAAACTAACCCAACCCACACTCCAAGCCCACTCCCTTATAACCCCTGGCCCAAAAATAAACCCAATCCAACCCTCAGGTCAAACGGTCAACCTAGGGTCAAACTTCCTAGTCAACCCCATCCTCCTTCCCTCCCAACTTGCAACTCCCTGACACCACCACCCCCCACCTCAGCACTTGGCCATCTCCTCCGCCGCCTAACCCATCACCTTCAAACACTCCTAAACAAACAGCATTTAATGTTTCTTCCCCAATCCCACGCCACAGACCCCAATTGCAATTTCCCACTTTTGGCGCCAAAAACCATTTAAAGGAAAAGATCATTTCTAGACCAATCCAATGGTCTAGATGAAGTGGTAAAGACTCAGAGGAACCCAAGGAACCCTATTTATCATCTATAAAAGGAAGAAGAAGCAGAGAAGACTAATAGTAGTCCTTACCTTAAATTTTTATGTCATTTTTATGTATTTTCCATTTGTAGCTGTAAAACTTAGCTTTAAACTGTATTTTCAAGTATTTCATTGTGTTTCAAAGTCATTTCAATCAATAATCTAAGCTTTCTTATTTGAATTCAGTTTGTGCAAAATTTCCATGAAATTCTCATTATAGTGTAATTCAGGTTAAAAGGTTGTTTTACTGTTTCGTTAGCTCAACTTAAGTCAATTATAAGCTTTTACAAGCTTATAAATCATTTAAACAAGTTTTTATTCAAAATATTAATAAGACACAAAAATACTAAAAAATCACTGAAAAATAAAAAATCAAAAAAAAAAAGAAGAATCATGCAAGGAGCAGGGTGAATGTTGGATGGCCCTTGGTATTAGTGCTTCATGAGAAGCTATAGGTTGTGATTTTGGTCCTTGGATACCTCAATTCTGCTCTGGATCAGTTTGTAAGTAATATCTCATTTTTTTGGCATAATACTGTAGCACTGCTTATATATGGCTTATTTCTGTAGTTTTGTTCTTATTTAGTGTATGTTAGTTAAGTTATTGCTTAATATCACCTGCTTGTTGATTAGTTTTCTTTGTTGCTGATAAATGATCCGTTTTTAGGGGGTCATTTAAGCCGGAATTTGAATTTATTTGATCAAATATTGCCCTAAATCGTTCCTTTTGTGATTTTAGGTACTTTTGGAGTGAATTCTAGAAAAGGAAGCATTTTGGACGTTTTTAGAGCATAAAAGTGAAGAAAACGGCAAAGTCTTAATTTTCCTTGCTGGGAACCTGACGGCGTCAAGAGCATTTTGATGACTGCGTCAAGAGCAAAAGTGGTGACGGTCCAGTAGAAATGTGACGGCGTCAAAGCATAGCCGTCAAGAGCAAAAGTGGTGACGGCCCAGAACAACATTACACATAACGGCGTCAGATCTGGATCTAGAAAATCTGATTTTATTATGGGCGGCGGGTTGACGGTGTCAGAATTTTCTTCTTGACGTCGTCACCTTAGAAAATCTATATATAGTTTTGTAATTTTCATTCATTAGAGGAGGACAATTTTAGGGACGACTTGAATAAACCCTAGCTCGACTTTTACAGTATTTTCAAGGGTTTTCACCCCTTGAAACCTTTCATGTTCAATTAAGATAAGTATCCTTTCAATTCATTCAATATGTCTATGTGTTGTTTGAATATATCTTACGCTTGTCTTGATTTTAACATGCTAGGCTAGATCTCTTGTGTGTTTGCTTAGATGTAGAGAAACCTAGATGTTGATAATGGGTTGATTGCTTGTTTATAGTTGTTACGGATGAATGATTTCGATGTTAGGCTTAAGAAAACTGGCAGACTTCCATAGTGTAACTTGCTCGAACGTCTTAAGAAACATGAACCAATGCATACTAGGTTTTTATGGTTGTATTTAATGCATGAGCAAATTCTAGTGATCCCATGTTAGGAGCTTCTTGCAGGCTCGACATAGGAGTGAAGTAGGAGCTTATAGAGATGGGGAAGTACGTATGCCACCCCACGACTGGTATTAAGGAATATAACCCGTCATCCACGCAACTGTAACAAACTATCAACCTGTAAAAGATATATAGGGAATAATGAAATCTAAGTAAACACAATTTTCCCATTTATTGTTCACACCACTAGTTTAATTAGCTTTATTTACATTTTTGTTATTTTATTTTGATTGCATCTTAGTTATTGGGTTAGTTGACTAGCAACTAATTCCGCCCACTCCTCTAAAACCCGAGATTTTTACTTGCTTTTATAAAATATAAAAAATACAAAAAGAATCATCCCTCACCTCTAGACCTAGATTTTAGGCTTTCTAATCCTAGCGACACTATTATTGAGTTGAACGATCAATCCCCCGGTACTTGTCACTATACTATACTACAACGATCAGGTACACTGCCTGGTGGGGGTTGTAAGCTTCTCGAGATCCCTTGAGAAGTAAAACCTAGTGCAATTCCCACACATCAAGTTTTTGGCGCCGCAGCCCGGGGAATAGTTATTGTCTAGGTTAGAATTTCTTTTTATTAGGTCTACTTGCTAGATTCCTTTCTAGTAAGATTTTATTTTTATTTTTAGGTTTTCTTTAGTCTATCTATTTCTTCGTGTCTTTGTTCGTAACCCTTACCATCCGACATCTTGGAAGGTGGTAACATCTTTGAACCCATCAACCCACCACAATAAGACCACCCACAAAACCCACCACTAGCAAACCAACCTCTTAGGCCCCGAACCCTTGGAGAGTATTCCCGACCTAGCCATCAAGGCTATCGAAACACTATTTAGCTCACCCAAGGAGCCAATGTGTCTCCCTTGCTATCTGACACTATCCGGTTGGTGCAAAGCGGATGTGCATTCCATGGACTTCGTTCCGAAGATCCTAATCAATATCTCAAGGATTTCCTTAAAATCGTAGATTCTATAGACCTTGATGTTACAACTAGAGAGTCAACCCGACTACGCCTATTCCAATTCTCTCTACGTGATCAAGCTAGTCAATGGCATGAACGTTTACCCGCGGGATCCATCACCTCATGGGATGATCTCACCACTCGTTTCCTTGCTCAATTTTTCCCACCGGGGAGAACTACCAAGCTTAGAAATGATATCTTGATGTTCCAACAACATCAAGGTGAAACTCTATATGAAGCATGGACTCGTTTCAAGGACTTACTCCAAAAAGTCCCTCATCATGACATAGATCTTTGGCTCCAAGTCCAAATCTTCTATGACCATATCGATCTCTCCACAAGGCGAACCATTGACCAATCGGCCGGTGGCAAGCTACGTGATCTAAGTGCGGAAGAATCATGGGAACTCATAGAAGATCTTGCTCTCTATGACAACGAAAGTTGGAATGATCCCCGTGATTTGAAAAAAACGGTCAAGGCAATATCTTTGCCTTCGAACAATTCAAGCACTCCCGACCGTAGGATCATGGAACTTGAGGACCAAGTCAAGTTTTTCATGAAATCTTACGAAGCTCCTAAGCCTTCAAGCCAAGTGAACAAAATCACTTCTTCATGCGAATTATGTAGTGGTCCCCATGACACTCGTGATTGTGTGGAACTCCCCGGAACAACTTTTGCGGACTACACATCCTCGCGTACCGACGAAGCGGGAGATAAGTGGTACACTTTCAAACCCGAGCCAAACCCTTACGGTGATTCCTACAACCCTTCTTGGAAAAATCACCCGAACCTTAGGTGGAAACAAAACCAAAACAATTCTTCCAATCCGCCTAATCGTTACCAACCAAACGGTCCACCCTCCAACCGTACTTTCCACAACAATCCTTCTAATAACTATGGTAGTACCAACAATCTTGAAGGATTAATGTCTAAGTTTATGGCATAGCAAGAAGCTCGCATAGCTAAGTTTGAAACCGAATTCAATCAACAACAAACGGAGATGACCAATAAGATTGACAACTTGTTGAAAGCCCTCAACAACCAAGCGTTGACTACACCTAGGAAGGACACTAGGGACGCCAATAGCGGAATCCAAATTAAGGACCCCTCGTCATCCAAAACCGTCCACTTTGTCAATGTTGTCACTATTAAGCCAAAGGATGAAGATATAGAAAAAAGTGACAAGGATGAAGTTGGAATAGAAACCGAGACTAGGGATGAAATTAAGGAAGTTGAGGTTAATAAGGAAAAAAAGTTAGAGGAAGTAGAAAACGTAGAAGAGTACTTTGATAAGTTGCCCACCAAGGAAGAACGGGAATATCACAAGGATTTATTCGATGATCCCGAGACACTATATATCCTTGGTTCACCCCTTATTAAAGTAGGTGACCCCTCTAACATTAACATACCATGCAACATTGGGCATATGCATGTATGGAAAGCTTATATCGATCCTAGGTCTCCTATAAACATCATGACTATGACTTACTATAATTGGGTAATGAAGAAGCAACTTGGTTATAGAATGATGCCCAGTAAGAATCTCATAAGTAATTTTGTAGGTAGAGTGAAAGGATTGCATGTGATTGTCGGAAACTTCACTTATGAGACCGACTTTGTGATAGTGGAGGATACTCGTCCGTTGATAGATGATTGCCTAAGTCAAGTAGTGTTCGGAAAACCGTTCGTTGAGGCTTCTAAGATGAGTTATGATCCGACTCTAGGCATAGTTAGATTCAAGTAAGAGAATGATGAGATTGCTTACCAAATGCCCTATAAGATTGAACAATACCACCTCATATCGAACATAGAAAAGGAACACAAACAACCGGTTTACTATAAGAATGATGACGATAGACGTAGAGGAGTAGAGTATGTTATGAATAAAATACTTGGTTTCTACAAAGAATGCATACAGCTAGGTCCGGAATACAAAACTAACATAGGAGATGACCTAGGGAGTGAAACCAACGATGAGGTCACGTGATAACCCAAGACCTTGAGTCTAGCTACAAGACTCGTAAATAAAGAAAAGCGCTTCTTAGGAGGCAACCCATGCTTTGTGTGATTTTTATTTGTTTGATTGTTATTTGTTTCTGTACGCATGCTTTATTTTTATTGTTATTAGATCGTGTTTCAACTAAAATGGTGAAAATACTTTATTTTGTCGTTTGGCTTAGTCTTAACTTCATCCAAAGGTATTTCGCAATAGATAAGTGTAAAGGGAAACCCCAAATATGTTTTTAAGAAACAAAATTGATCATGATTCTCCACAATATTAAATGAACATGTATATTCGTATTTGTTAGAGTCAAATGCTTGTATCGAGTCATAATGATGTTTTGCAGGATTTTCTAGGAAGTAGGACATAAGTTTTCCAAAAAATTTCCAGAAACTTAACATAAAGATTTCTGCAGATCACTTCTGACGGCGTCAGGAATTAATTCCTGACGGCGTCATGTGTAAAATTCTGGAAATTTTGCTAGTTTTGTTTTTCTAACGGAGTCTTAAAGCTTTTGTTAATTCTTTAGGCTTATAAACTCCAGGAAATCTGCAAACATTCATTCCACAAGCATTATATCTTACATTGTTTTCTAGGATTTGTTAGTATATATAGATTGCCGCCGATTTTACGCGAGGTTGCCTTGTTTGTTTTCTCAGGTTTACCAGGTTATGTATGACAAGAAGATGATTTATATTCTGGAAGGGAAGCTTTGATTGTTCATTTTCTTTGAGGAAGATCTAACCTTGTTACCACTCTATCCACACCGAGCGAATCAGGGGAGTATTTGATTTCATTCTTTTACCTATTTCACTTTTACATTCTTTAATTGAACATTGGGGACAATGTTCATCCTAAGTGTAAGGGGAGGGTAAAATGATGTTACCTTATAGGATACACTTTCACTTGAGTTTGTTTGTTTGATGGTAGGTGTGTAATAAAACTATGAGAAATACTTGTTAGTGTAATTTTAGCGCCAAATTTAAATTTTTTTACAACATTTAGGAGTGAAACTTTAGCCTTAGCAAGCGTCTCATGGATAGGAGTCATATGACTAGCACATAACCGTACTATTCAGAAAAATTTTCCACCCAAATATGTAAGGTTCGCCTTTAGTTTTGATAGGAAAAACATTTATTATTAGTGCTTATGAGTGTACCGGTAGCATTTAGATTCTAGAACTTGCGTTAGTGATGCATCCCGAGACCGCTAGTGAGACTACATTCGTGTAGTAAGATTTACTACATGATAAGAGACATTAGGATCACCTTTGTGTTAAACCCGTATCATAATTACTTGACCATTTAAGTCATATTACTTGGCTAGTAAAGTCAACTAATTTTTCCCGCACCATTAGCGTTGTACTCATTTTTAGTACACGAAATGTAACACCCCCAAAATACCGCAGCGGAAGACTGTGTCACTGGGGTGCTACTTCATAATACAAAGTACAAGTTATAGAAAACGACCTCTAAATGAGACGTTTTGAAAAGTTACCATTCGATTAATGAATTCAAAGTTACAAACATGAGATTCCAAAGTATGATACATAAATGTATCCAAAATGTTTTGAATGGTATATGATAAAAGCGTAAGTCTTCAGCATATGCAGCTTGACTCTAAGTTCCACGCACTAGCTATCGCCTTACTAACCTGAGATAAACATGCTAAAGTGTCAACACAATGGTTGGTGAGTTCATAGAGTTTGTCTTAAAATAGTTGAAAAGACTTAAAGAATGTTCACACAGCAAAGGCATTGTGAATCCACTCAGTTGCAAGTCCCGCCCATAACAACACTTGCAACCTGTGTGTTCACAACCCACTGTTAAATATATAGTATGATTAAGACATGTATAAGTTCATCACAACAATTAAGCAATTAGTCGTGAGTCTCTACTTCATCTCCGAAGACCTCACTTGGTAGCCAATTCCCAAAGACAACTGGGAGTCAATTCACAAAGACAACTGGGAGCCACTTCCCAAAGATAACTGGGAGCCACTTCCCAAAGATAACTACTAGCCACTAAATAGAATAACGCAATTAAGTATAACATAGTCATGTATGTATGCAATCAAGTATAATACAATCAAGTATAAATGTTTTGAGTATTTGTACAAGTAAGCAAGTAGTTGAGCATGTGTCTCCCCCAAATAGTTAAAACAAGTATGAAAAGAGTAGGGGCTATGACTCACCTTAAGCTTATGTAATGAGAAATGAAAGTGGTAGTCGAATCGCGAAAGTCTCTAAGAGCAGCCTATAATAGAACGTAGTGACTTAGGTTTGGAGTAACGTCTAAGAATACGAAGAATTGCCTATATATGTCTTGCATAATGTTCATGATGTAGTACTTAGTATATAGTGTAAGTCTTTGAATATAAATGGTTTATGAAACATGTATAGGTTGTATATCTCTTACTACCGTTCAGGCCGTCATAATTCAGAAGCCATGGAGTAAACGTTCGAGGAGCCAGGACACTTTAATTCGTAAATCCACAACTCATCTCGACGGCTTACTTAATGAACTCCTCACATGAGGCTCCCTACTATTGTAGTATTTGATAACATATATATAAGTTTTTGATCTTTAAAAGTTATATGGTCTTTAGCCGTGGCTTTGCCGTGACCTTGGTCATTGTTACCATGGTCTTGAGACTCAACCTTGGCTTTAGCCATGGTTGTGGTCTTGGCTTTAGGTCATTAGACCTCTTGGTCTTAGTAAACCATAACTATTATATAGTAACTTTGGTATATATAAAATAGCTGTTAAGAAAGTGAAGAAAATCTCATTCGTTATTGGTTTTCTGGAAACGTGCTTCTAAGTTTTTGAAGAAAACATGATTTCGGACAACTTTCGTGTTTTAACTTTTTCATGAAACGAACCAGAAAGGCCTCTTTTTGCGTGTTTAAGGTTCTGTCACAGAAAGTTTGAGACAGTTTTGCCGTAAAGTTTTGGTAACTTCAAATGGTCATAACTTTTGACTCGGGTACTCATTTTGGGTGATTCAAATTGCTATGTTTTCCTTGTTAAGTCCTCTCTAATAGTAGGTAAGTGTCAAATATCATAGTTATACTATTTTGGTCGTGGTTCTCCATAAAAGTCACTAGTTTACTTGTTTAAATAACATAAGTTAACATATATATACCATAACTTGTTTTACTAGTTTTTATACATCATGAACATAATACAAAGACCATATATAGCATGAAAGAAACATAATAAGCATGAAAATGATATTGAGCAAGAAAGTGTAATAGGGTTTCTTACAACTTTTGGCTTTCTAAAGAAAGGAAGTCAAGTATGAAACTAGGACACTAAACCTATGCTTGCAAACCCTTCACCACAACTCTTGAAACCCTTGCTAGCCTTGATATAGACCTTGTGAAAACCTTATTAACTCAGCCCCTAATCACCTTGTGTAGCTCCTAATTCAACCATGGAATCACCAAACAAACTCTTGATTCATGTAGAGACTAACTATGCCTTCAACTTTGGTATGTAACTTATAATTTAGAAATGAAAGGATCATGGTTTATGGATTTGTTGTTGAGTGTTTGGAATGAAGAGAAAGGAAGAGGATGAGCTTGCTATTTATAGTGAAGAAGATGAGGTTAGGAAAGCTCCTAGGAAGGTGCCTAAACTTGGTGACCAAGTTTAGGATATTTCCAAGACTTTAGGATGAAGTTTCAAGACTTAGTAAGTAAGTTTCAACACATGGACTTATCTTAAGTGATCAAGGCCTATCACAAGCCAACAAGGCTTGTGACTTAGCATAAAATTTCGTCCAAGGTCTATCTTGGATGACTAGATATGAGTTTTGATAATATCTTGCTTTTACGAAGTCAATTTTGGTCCCGGTAATCACTAACGGTAAGTCGTTAAGTCATGAAACTTAAAATCGGGTATTCTAAAAATATGAAACTTATAAATATGTTAAAAATTATTAATATAATCTATCTTAGCATATTTAATGAGTGACAAGTTCTATCGGGTTGCTTAAATGCTGCTAAAACTGGAAACGCGGGTCTAAAACACATAATTCGAGTAAAACGCTGAACTGGAAAACGTAAAATTCCAAAACTTTTGGAATTGTCGTAAAATGAGAGAAAATCATATTTCTATTGTTTATAGTGTTTTATGGACATATCGGGATGCTGGAATGACGTTTAAACCTAAAAGTAAATCTCGGACACGATTTCGTGATTTTTGCAGAAATGATCCGACGAGTGTCAAACTCTCGGATTATCATTAAAATAGTTTAACTTACGAGAATATGAAATAAAAATTTCGGAGTGAATAGTGAAAGTGAATAGTAAAAATGAATAGTAATCCGAAAATGCGAATTGTTACACGAAACCCCTAGTACACCCCTCCGAGCCTATCTTTTCGTTTCTATCTTTAAGCATCGTACTTAAAGGAAGAATTTGTTACACCTCACTTAAATGTACACCCAAATCGCCTTAGCCTTCCGTGTATGCACTCATTTTTAGTGCATTATTGTTATTTGTTTAAACCCTTAGTTAATTATCTAATTGATTACATGGTTGCTAAGTCGAGTCATATCCTTGTACATATTGTTTTGGGACGATTGGGACTCATGGGTAAAGTACTAATGTTATGTAGTAATGGGGAAGAACATATTATATTACCCCCATATGTTCGTTAATATTAAAAGTACTCAAAGTGTTTTGATTATCTTAATTCGAGTCATTAGATTAGTTTACTGTAAAGTATGTGAAAATTCAAGTGTAAGGGAATGTACATTCCCTATGATGTATTATTTTGGATGGTAGGGTAAAAGTGTATGCAAAAAAAAAATAATAAAAAAGAAAAAAAAAAGAAAAAAGAAAAAAAAAACATACGGACTACCATCCCGTTTCATTCTATGTTTATTTTATGTTTTTATTATTTTTCATTTATTAGCTTAAGTCGAGTCTAGTCTTGGCTTAGCAACGCCATATTGTACATGTAATTAACTAAGATGATTAACTCGCCACCAGTAAAGATTGCCTATATCCAACAAAACCGTGTATTCCATATCCCTACTGAGAGGATCACTTGATTTGATCACACACTATGAGGTGTTGGACCTTTGTAATGTGTAAATATGATACTTTGAGTGAATATGATTAAGTATGCGGAATCTACTTAACCACACTTAGAATGCTTATTGGAAATGAAACTGTGATGCTTGTGTTTATTGAACAAAGAACAATGAAAGTATTTCACCAAACGATTCAATATTATTCAGAATAATACGAGTGATCTTCACTATCACTAGGGTTACAAAGACCTTGAATCTTGTGTTTTGTTCTAATGTTTTTCTCTATGTATATGTCTATATCTATCACACTTTTATCACATACATATGTATACACATATCTAAGATCTTCCTTTTATAGTCCAAGGAAAGATCTTTTACAATCTATATGACTCATCTAATTTACTAGCTTATGACTAAGCTTCATTCTAGCTAGTTGATGACTTATCATGTTAGTCATTAAGATACAACATGTATCTTGGATTGCAACTCACTTGGAGTGTTCAATTTGATGACTACAACAAAGATATTATCTTGTATATGAATCAGTAAAATAAGTCGTACTTATTTACACAGCTCTTGTATGAGTCATAGAAGTATCAACAGAAACACTATCAGTAGAAAACGTTCTTCAGCAGAATCCATCAGTGGAAACTTGCTTTGTGTTTTATCAGCAGAAACATACTTGATGTATTTCCTTAAACCTTTATGTTGATTCTTCTGATTATTTAATTCCCAACACCTACACCTAACGTTATAACCCTTTAAAAGACCTCTTTGATAGTTTATCCTAGGTGCTTACGCCATGTGGTGGAGGTTTGATCCTTTTCCAAGCCTATGGTAATCTATTTTGTTATGACAAGTAGTGAGAGATATTTTCCATTTCCATATTGTGATATATACTTTATTACACCCGAGAGATGTGAGTATCTAAACACTATTTGTGAGGTGCTAGTGTATGACCTCCGTGCTTGTCTTTGGTCTTTTGTGGAACGATTATTTGTTGTAATTACTTTTATATTAGTGTTAAATGACCCCTAACTTGTATTTTGATTAGAATAAAAGCTCATTTGCTTGAGGACAAGCAAATCTCAAGTGTAAGAGTATATGATGAGGCGAAAAATGATCCGTTTTTAGGGGGTCATTTAAGCCAGAATTTGAATTTATTTGATCAAATATTGCCCTAAATCGTTCCTTTTGTGATTTTAGGTACTTTTGGAGTGAATTCTGGAAAAGGAAGCATTTTGAACGTTTTTGGAGCATAAAAGTGAAGAAAACGGAAAAGTCTTAATTTTCCTTGCTGGGAACCTGACGGCGTCAATAGCAAAAGTGGTGACGGTCCAGTAGAAATGTGACGGCGTCAAAGCATGGCCGTCAAGAGCAAAAGTGGTGACGGCCCAGAACAACATTACACATGACGGCGTCAGATCTGGATCTAGGCAATCCGATTTTATTATGGGCGGCGGGTTGACGGCGTCAGAATTTTCTTCTTGACGCCGTCACCTTAGAAAATCTATATATAGTTTTGTAATTTTCATTCATTAGAGGAGGACAATTTTAGGGACGACTTGAATAAACCTAGCTCGACTTTTACAGTATTTTCAAGGGTTTTCACCCTTTGAAACATTTCATGTTCAATTAAGATAAGTATCCTTTCAATTCATTCAATATGTCTATGTGTTGTTTGAATATATCTTACACTTGTTTTGATTTTAACATGCTAGGCTAGATCTCTTGTGTGTTTGCTTAGATGTAGTGAAACCTAGATGTTGATTATGGGTTGATTGCTTGTTTATAGTTGTTACGGATGAATGATTTCGATGTTAGGCTTAAGAAAACTGGCAGACTTCCATAGTGTAACTTGCTTGAACGTATTAAGAAACATGAACCAATGCGTACTAGGTTTTTATGGTTGTATTTAATGCATGAGCGAATTCTAGTGATCCCATGTTAGGAGCTTATTGCAGGCTCAACATAGGAGTGAAGTAGGAGCTTATAGAGATGGGGAAGTACGTACGCCACCCCACGACTGGTATTAAGGAATATAACCCGTCATCCACGCAACTGTAACAAACTATCAACCTGTAAAAGATATATAGGGAGTAATGAAATCTAAGTAAACACAATTTTCCCATTTATTGTTCACACCACTAGTTTAATTAGCTTTATTTACATTTTTGTTGTTTTATTTTGATTGCATCTTAGTTATTGGGTTAGTTGACTAGCAACTAATTCCGCCCACTCCTCTAAAACCCGAGATTTTTACTTGCTTTTATAAAAATATACAAAATACAAAAAGAATCATCCCTCACCTCTAGACCTAGTTTTTAGGCTTTCTAATCCTAGCGACACTATTCCTGAGTTGAACGATCAATCCCCCGGTACTTGTCGCTATACTATACTACAACGATCAGGTACACTGCCTGGTGAGGGTTGTAAGCTTCTCGAGATCCCTTGAGAAGTAAAACCTGGTGCAATTCCCACACATCAGTTGCTCATCTTTGCTCTTAACTGCCATTTTTAGCATAACTTGTTCTACTTGTATTCTGTTGTTAACAGTGGTGATTTTGGGCTTAAATGAACTTATTCTATCATATTATGACCTTTTGCATTGGTACTATGACCTAAATCAGTGACATGGTTTGAAAATCTCATATCAGTCCTTTATAAAGGGGTGTTTGGTTTAGGGTATCTCACTGAGTTCCAGTGAGATTTGTGTAACACCCCCAAAATACCGCAGCGGAAGACTGTGTCATAGGGGTGCTACTTCATAATACAAAGTACAAGGTATAGAAAACGAACTCTAAATGAGACGTTTTGAAAAGTTACCATTCGATTAATAAATTCCGAGTTACAAACATGAGTTCCATAATACATTACATAAGTGTTTTAAAACATATCGAATGGTAAAGATAAAAGCATAAGTCTTCAAAACATGCCAAGCGACTCTATGCTCCATGCAACAGCTATCATCTTACAGACCTGAGAAAAACATGCTAAAGTGTCAACACAATGGTTGGTGAGTTCATAGAGTTTGTCTTAAAATAGTTGAAAAAGCCTCAAAAGAATGTTCACACAGCAAAGGCATTGAGAATCCACTCAGTTGCAATTCCCGCCATAAGAGACTTGCAACCTGTGTGTTCACAACCCACTGCTAACATATAGTATGATTTCGATATATGTGTATACGATATATGCACGCTTAATGTAAAGTATCACTGTCTACTGAACCTCTTGACAAGAATAAGCACAAATGCTTCAAAGAATAAGCACAAATGCTTCATAGTGGATTATATTCACCCAAGGCCAGGAATATATGGCAATGGTGGGGGCGTCAGCCCGATAGTACTATCAATACCTCTCCCTCGGCTCCATCCAGGAGTTAAACAGTAGTTAAAGAATATAGCGCATAAAACACATTAAGGCACATATCGTATTAAAACTACACATCATGTTTAAGAGTATAAAAGTATAGCATAGCATATGAGTAAAAATTGTTTTTAGTAAAAGAGAAAGCAAGTAGTTTAAGCATGTATCTCCCCAAAAGAGTTTAAAACAAGTATGAAAAGAGTAGGGGCTATGACTCACCTTAAGCTTAAGTGATGTGAAATCAAAGTGGTAGTCGAATCGTGAAAGTCTCTAAGAGCAACCTATAATAGAATGTTGCGACTTAGGTTTGGAGTAACGTCTAAGAATACGAAAAATTGCCTATATATGTCTTGCATAATGTTCATGATGTAGTACTTAGTATATAGCGTAAGTCTTTGAATATAAATGGTTTATGAAACATGTATAAGTTGTATATCTCTTACTACCGTTCGGGCCGACATAATTCAGAAGTCATGGAGTAAACGTTCGAGGAGCCATGACACTTTAATTCGTAAATCCACAACTCATCTCGACGGCTTACTTAATGAACTCCTCACATGAGGCTCCCTACTATTGTAGTATTTGATAACAAATGTATAAGTTTTGATCCGAAAAGTTACATGTCCGATATTTGAATAAACTTAGGAAAGTTTATTTGTACATGAAGATTGTTATTAGGGGTAGTTTCATAAGTTTTGTATGACCATTTTCTCTTTGTAATATCTCATGGTTCCTTTTTAAGTGAAGTATATCCAAATTGCTTGTTCAAGTTATCGCCTAATTCCTTGTTTCATGTTTTCGCCTAAGTAATCTTACATGGTCATTTCGTCATGGCCTAGCCATGACCTTTGGTCCTTGTTCCAAGGTCATGAGACACAACCTTGGCTCTAGCCATGGTTGTGGTCTTGATTATAGGTCATAAGACCTCTTGGTCTTAGTAAATCATAACTATAATATAGTGACTTTGGTCTAAAATGGGCTGTTAAGATTTTGAAGAAAATTATCACTCGGAAAATATTTTCAGGGCTCGAGCTTCTTTGTTCCTGAACGAAAACGTCGTTCCAGACAACTTTCGTGTTTTAACTTTTTGATGAATCGGACCAGAAGAGGGACTTTAAAAATCAAAATTTGATCAGAATGCTATTTGGGCAGTTTTGCCGTTTTGGTTTCGCTAGCTTCAAATGGTCATAACTTTTGACTCGGGTACTCGTTTTGGGTGATTCAAATTGCTATGTTTTCCTTGTTAAGTCCTCTTTAACAGTAAGTAAGTGTCAAATATCAAAGTTATACTATTTTGGTCGTGGTTCTTCATAAAAATCACTAGTTTGCTTGTTTACTTGTCATAAGTTAACATATGTATACCAATACTTGTTTTATCCATTTTTAAATATCATGAACACAATAACAAGAACATATATAGCATGAAAGGAACACAAAGAGCATGTAAATGATAATTAAGCAAGAAAGTATGTTAGGGTTTCCTTACAACTTGAGGCTTTCTAAAAGAAAGGTAAGTAACTAGTAAGGTACGGACTTTGATAGACTTAAGCTTCACCCTTTGCAATCTATGATAAACCGAGGTTATTTGAAGATTATAACGACGCCTTCTTGAAGTCCAAAGCTATTTGAAGATTATAACGACGTCTTTTTGGAGACTTTAAAGTTATAACAACTTTTCTTAGAAAATTTCCAAGATTGAAGATCAAACACTAGTTTTCTTTCAAAAACTAGTTAACTTTCTTACAAAATATAAGAAAAGTGCCTTAGGTTTTAGGACTTGAAGGTTATAAGAAGGTGTGGTGCAAGTTTTCTATGTGTTTTTAGCTTGGTATTTATAGGGTAGGAAAAATAGTTAACCATATATTGGGTTAGAATTTAACCATGGTTAGTTTAGACACTTGTAAACATCCTAGAGATCAATGGTCAAGATCAAGCCACAAAATGGTGACTCCCCCCCCCTAAATGGCGGTTCAAGGTGGATAAGGGTGACTAGATGATGAGTCTTGGTGCTATCTTGCTTAGTTTGTGCATATTGACTCCGTAAAATGCTAACCGTAAATGATTAAGCCTTAAAACGTAAAACCGGGTATCGTAAAAATATGAAACTTGAAAGTATTGTTAAACATGTCAATATAGTCCATAATAAAATATAAAATGAGTGGTAGGTTCTATCGGGTGCTAAAACCCTGCTAAAAACTGGAAACACGGCTCTAAAACGCGTAATTCGCGTAAAACGCTGAACTGAAAAACGTAAAATTCCAAAACTTTTGGAATTGTCATAAAATGATAGAAAATCATATTTCTATTGTTTATAATGTTTTATGGATATATCGGGATGCTGGAAGGACGTTTAAACCTAAAAGTAAATCTCGGACACGGCTTTGTGATTTTTGCAGAAATGATCCGACGAGCGTCAAACTCTCGGATTATCGTTAAAATAGTTTAACTTACGAGAATATGAAATAAAAATTTCTGAGATGAATAGTGAAAAGTGAATAGTAAAAAGTGAATAGTGAAATTTTCGGGAATAAAAGTTAACCTGAAATTGCGAATTGTTACAGTCTCTACCCCTTAAGGAAACTTCGTCCCGAAGTTTAGTGTGTCTAGGTCTCTTATCTTAATAACAGCATAATAAAGCTAGATTTTGAACTAGAATAGAATAATATGGTAGTATAAGGTACGTACCCGTTACGCATTGCGGGCTTCCTTAGCACCCAAATAGTATGCTCGACCCCGGGTGGACTAACATTGTTTCCACGGTTTGGGTTATTTTCTTCAAGCATTACGGCTAGAGTCGGGTTATCCAGCACTTGTCCCTGTGCCCTATTTAACTTAGGACAAGTATCTCGGAAGTGGTTTGGGCTGTTGCACTCAAAGCATGTCTTTTGGTTGTTTCCTATATTGCCCGCATTCATCGATGCTCTACACTTATTTGCAAAATGACCTAACTGTTTGCATTTTGTACACACTCGGCATGGCTCAGACTTTTGATGATGATAAGCACATTTATTACACTTAGGATGTGGACCTTCATACTTTCCCTGATCATAAACTGTTGCCGCAAATCCTCTTGCTCTCTTATTATCAACCATTGTACCCTTTTGCTCGCCTGATTCACCTGCTCCCTTCCTTTTATCACTAATCTTCAAAGTTCCATTTCTAACCATCTCATCTGTTAGGGTTCCTGCTCTCAATATTGCACTCTGAATTGTGGGAGGTTCGGTTGTTTTTACCATCCCACGAATCTCGGGAACAAGGCCATAAATGTACCTCTCAATCCTCTTGGATTTAGGGGTAACCAGATGAGGAACTAGTTTAGCTAGTTCATGAAACCGATCTGTGTAGGTTGCATGACCAGCCCCTACCATAGAGTGATGCCAAAACTCGTCCTCTAGTTTTTGCATTTCATTAACCGGGCAGTACTCTTCCTTCAGTAGTCCCTTAAAGTCGTCCCATGTCATGCCTACAGCTGCTTCTCTAGTCCTTGCTTGAATCTGCATGTTCCACCATGTCAATGCCTTTTCTGATAGCAAGCATGCAGAATATTTCACTCTCTGGTGGATTGCACAGTTACTGATATCGATCACTGACTCCATCTTCTCGACCCATCGTGTATATGCCAATGCACCTCCTTTACCATTAAACTCAATTGGTTTGCATGACGTAAATTCCTTATACGTACATCCAGTCCTATGGTTGTTGTTGTTGTTGTTGCTGTTGTTGTTATTACCATTCCTTCCTCCATCATTTGTAGCGTCATTTATGCTTCCGTGGTTTCCCGAATTGTTCATGTGATTGCCAACTTGTGTGACTATAGTGGGAAGTAGGTTTTGTAGTTGTTGGGCAATAATGGTGGAGACATCTGGATTTCCACCATCGTTACTAGGGTTACTAGTGTCGTGAGCATCTCCTCTACCTCCACGTCCACCAGTTCTTCCACTATTATTACTAGTGTCGTGAGTAGTTCCTCTACCTCCACGACCACCAGTTCTTCCACCTCTTGGTGTTGCACCACCTCGGCTAGTGCTACGAGTTACTCTCTTTGGTGCCATGATATCTACAAGGAGGGACATTTTGTCGACGTCAGATATGAGGTGATATTCCTAGACTACTTAGTCTTAAATCTTGTCAATTTGAGTCAGTCGTTGATTAATGTAAGCATGGTCACATATGTCTACGTGAGTCGTGACACATTTATAATTATGTTGGCCACCATAATTATAATTGCTTCCTTTCACACGTATACATATTTACCAGACACACATAACTCAACAATTGGTACTACATAATTGGGTAGACTTTCTATCATCTGCTCTTAAGTTGTGAAAGGGTAATGTAGTGTAGGTATCTAGAGAAGGTGATATGACGAAAAGGACTAGCCGCGCTTGTAGAAAGGTTTGAGTGTCGTACTAGGACATATGAACCACTTCTAGGTATTAGAATCATATAAAGTAAGTATAAGGCAAATCATCAAATCTCTACAGGAAACTAATAACCTTTATTTAACTTAATCTTATGTCTTATCAAACAAGAACTGTCACAAGATTAAGTTAATTAAACAATTATTACTTAGCTCTAAATTTTTGATGACTTGACTATTGTCTGGGGTTTCTTCTAAACAAACAATTAGCAATAAGCATATGCGCATGAAGTGTATGTAAGGCAATATAAAGAGAAGAGTCTTAATGTTTATAGCAGTTATAGTCTAGGTAGTAAATGCAACCTAGTTCTCTATAACCAAGGCTCTGGTACCAATCTGTAACACCCCCAAAATACCGCAGCGGAAGACTGTGTCATAGGAGTGCTACTTCATAATACAAAATACAAGGTATAGAAAACGAACTCTAAATGAGACGTTTTAAAAAGTTACCATTCGATTAATAAATTCCGAGTTACAAACATGAGTTCCATAATACATTACATAAGTGTTTTAAAACATATCGAATGGTAAAGATAAAAGCATAAGTCTTCAAAACATGCCAAGCGACTCTATGCTCCATGCAACAGCTATCATCTTACAGACCTGAGAAAAACATGCTAAAGTGTCAACACAATGGTTGGTGAGTTCATAGAGTTTGTCTTAAAATAGTTGAAAAAGCCTCAAAAGAATGTTCACACAGCAAAGGCATTGAGAATCCACTCAGTTGCAATTCCCGCCATAAGAGACTTGCAGCCTGTGTGTTCACAACCCACTGCTAACATATAGTATGATTTCGATATATGTGTATACGATATATGCACGCTTAATGTAAAGTATCACTGCCTACTGAACCTCTTGACAAGAATAAGCACAAATGCTTCAAAGAATAAGCACAAATGCTTCATAGTGGATTATATTCACCCAAGGCCAGGAATATATGGCAATGGTGGGGGCGTCAGCCCGATAGTACTATCAATACCTCTCCCTCGGCTCCATCCAGGAGTTAAACAGTAGTTAAAGAATATAGCGCATAAAACACATTAAGGCACATATCGTACTAAAACTACACATCATGTTTAAGAGTATAAAAGTATAGCATATCATATGAGTAAAAATTGTTTTTAGTAAAAGAGAAAGCAAGTAGTTTAAGCATGTATCTCCCCAAAAGAGTTTAAAACAAGTATGAAAAGAGTAGGGGCTATGACTCACCTTAAGCTTAAGTGATGTGAAATCAAAGTGGTAGTCGAATCGTGAAAGTCTCTAAGAGCAACCTATAATAGAATGTTGCGACTTAGGTTTGGAGTAACGTCTAAGAATACGAAAAATTGCCTATATATGTCTTGCATAATGTTCATGATGTAGTACTTAGTATATAGCGTAAGTCTTTGAATATAAATGGTTTATGAAACATGTATAAGTTGTATATCTCTTACTACCGTTCGGGCCGACATAATTCAGAAGTCATGGAGTAAACGTTCGAGGAGCCATGACACTTTAATTCGTAAATCCACAACTCATCTCGACGGCTTACTTAATGAACTCCTCACATGAGGCTCCCTACTATTGTAGTATTTGATAACAAATGTATAAGTTTTGATCCGAAAAGTTACATGTCCGATATTTGAATAAACTTAGGAAAGTTTATTTGTACATGAAGATTGTTATTAGGGGTAGTTTCATAAGTTTTGTATGACCATTTTCTCTTTGTAATATCTCATGGTTCCTTTTTAAGTGAAGTATATCCAAATTGCTTGTTCAAGTTATCGCCTAATTCCTTGTTTCATGTTTTCGCCTAAGTAATCTTACATGGTCATTTCGTCATGGCCTAGCCATGACCTTTGGTCCTTGTTCCAAGGTCATGAGACACAACCTTGGCTCTAGCCATGGTTGTGGTCTTGATTATAGGTCATAAGACCTCTTGGTCTTAGTAAATCATAACTATAATATAGTGACTTTGGTCTAAAATGGGCTGTTAAGATTTTGAAGAAAATTATCACTCGGAAAGCGTTTTCAGGGCTCGAGCTTCTTTGTTCCTGAACGAAAACGTCGTTCCGGACAACTTTCGTGTTTTAACTTTTTGATGAATCGGACCAGAAGAGGGACTTTAAAAATCAAAATTTGATCAGAATGTTATTTGGGCAGTTTTGCCGTTTTGATTTCGCTAGCTTCAAATGGTCTTAACTTTTGACTCGGGTACTCGTTTTGGGTGATTCAAATTGCTATGTTTTCCTTGTTAAGTCTTCTTTAACAGTAAGTAAGTGTCAAATATCAAAGTTATACTATTTTGGTCGTGGTTCTCCATAAAAATCACTAGTTTGCTTGTTTACTTGTCATAAGTTAACATATGTATACCAATACTTGTTTTATACATTTTTAAACATCATGAACACAATAATAAGAACATATATAGCATGAAAGGAACACAAAGAGCATGTAAATGATAATTAAGCAAGAAAGTATGTTAGGGTTTCCTTACAACTTGAGGCTTTCTAAAAGAAAGGTAAGTAACTAGTAAGGTACGGACTTTGATAGACTTAAGCTTCACCCTTTGCAATCTATGATAAACCGAGGTTATTTGAAGATTATAACGACGCCTTCTTGAAGTCCAAAGCTATTTGAAGATTATAACGACGTCTTTTTTGAGACTTTAAAGTTATAACAACTTTTCTTAGAAAATTTCCAAGATTGAAGATCAAACACTAGTTTTCTTTCAAAAACTAGTTAACTTTCTTACAAAATATAAGAAAAGTGCCTTAGGTTTTAGGACTTGAAGGTTATAAGAAGGTGTGGTGCAAGTTTTCTATGTGTTTTTAGCTTGGTATTTATAGGGTAGGAAAAATAGTTAACCATATATTGGGTTAGAATTTAACCATGGTTAGTTTAGACACTTGTAAACATCCTAGAGATCAATGGTCAAGATCAAGCCACAAAATGGTGACTCCCCCCCCCTAAATGGCGGTTCAAGGTGGATAAGGGTGACTAGATGATGAGTCTTGGTGCTATCTTGCTTAGTTTGTGCATATTGACTCCGTAAAATGCTAACCGTAAATGATTAAGCCTTAAAACGTAAAACCGGGTATCGTAAAAATATGAAACTTGAAAGTATTGTTAAACATGTCAATATAGTCCATAATAAAATATAAAATGAGTGGTAGGTTCTATCGGGTGCTAAAACCCTGCTAAAAACTGGAAACACGGGTCTAAAACGCGTAAAACGCTGAACTGAAAAACGTAAAATTCCAAAACTTTTGAAATTGTCATAAAATGATAGAAAATCATATTTCTATTGTTTATAATGTTTTATGGATATATCGGGATGCTGGAAGGACGTTTAAACCTAAAAGTAAATCTCGGACACGGCTTTGTGATTTTTGCAGAAATGATCCGACGAGCGTCAAACTCTCGGATTATCGTTAAAATAGTTTAACTTACGAGAATATGAAATAAAAATTTCTGAGATGAATAGTGAAAAGTGAATAGTAAAAAGTGAATAGTTAAATTTTCGGGAATAAAAGTTAACCTGAAATTGCGAATTGTTACAGTTTGGTTGTGGCTAGTGTTTGATACAAGTCACATTGGGTTCATTTGTTGCATACAAGTCATAAAATTCAGTACTAATTCATCAAGAAGTCAACATCTCAGTTTAAATCTCATTTTTCAGTCACTGTTAGAATTTTAAGTAGCATAACCATTAATATAGTTACATTAGTAGTTATATTAGCTTAAATCATTCTCATATAAGCTTATTACTACATTTTCAGTTACTGAGGACCAATCAAAGCTCATAAAAGTCAACCTAGAGTTCAAAATCAAAAAGTGAATATTGCATACTAGGTTTAAAATCCATTTTTGGTGTGATTTTTCATGCTCTCAGTTTTAATCCATTGATCCTGAAATTCTTGGATATCAAAGATTGGTAGCTCAGCTTGTTAGTTCACATTTTTGTACAATTATGAGTATTTTCCCTAGTGCTTATTTGATAGCCTCTTTTGGCTTGTTTGGTGAGAACCTCCCCTGCACCAGGGAATTGGCTCATAAGCCAATCTTCCAATGACCCTAGCTTATTCACCAGTGCACCTCAACCTAAGCTTTTTGCATTTTTAGAAACCCCACAGTACCATCTATTTGTGCATGTGCTTATTTCTCTTTTGTGTGCTTATTCAATTGCTTAAATTTGCCCTTTAAACTAGCCAGCACTAAGATATCCACACTGACTCATCAGTGTGGATGAGCTTAGTTCATAAGCTCTAGTAGAGCTTATTAGTATGGCTTTCTCTTAGATCCTTGGCTTTTTGGGAAGCTTATAGACCAGGCTTATTGGCTTAAGGCTTACTTTGAACCCCTGAACTTATTTGGTGGGCTTAAATCAAGCCTGCAAATAAGCCCATTTGGCCTGTTTGGTTTGTTGGATTTGGATTTGCTTATTCCTGCTAATACATGCTTATCAGTGTGCTTATTTGTTGATTTTAGCTTATTTTAAGTTTGTTGCATTATATTTTAGCTTAATCTCACTTAGTTGTTCAGATTGTCTAGTTTTTTTTTATAGTTTTTTCAAGTAAAAATCCACTTTTAGCTTATTTTTGTTAACCGTTGGACCATTAAGCTCCCACAGAGCTTATTTTAGCGTTTTACAAAAGTTATTTTCATAAAAAGTACTTATCTTAGGTTGCTAGACAGTTTTGTAAAAAGAAAATCCACAAAAAAAAAAAAAAAAAAAAAAAAAAAAAATTGTTTGTGGGATTCGAACCTGTGACCTCTTGGACACCACAAGCAAAACCACACCTGTGCATTGCACCATCTGCCCTATAATGTATTTAGTGTTTTAGATTTCCAATTTTATACTTAAAGTTATAGCTTCTATTTAAGCTATTTAAGTTTTTTTAGCTTATTTTACTGCTTATTTATAAGCTATTTGGACTTTTCATATTTTTCCTAGTATTCTGCTATCATATAGTATTTGTAGAATTTTTTTTTATAATTTTCACTTTCCATTTAGTATTTTTAATAATTAAAATTAGTTTAATTAGTTTTTAATTAATAATACATAATAATAATTTTAACTGTTTATTATTAAGCACTTTAATCTTTTTATATTTTCCTTGCTTTCTGTTACCATAAAGTAATTGTAGAAAAAGTTTCATAATTTTTACTATTAATTTACTATTTTTCTTAATTAAATTTAGTTTAATTAGTTTTTATCTAATAATAAGTAAATAAAATCTTAAACAACTTATTTATAAGTTGTAGGAGCTTTTTATAATTTTTTAGGATTCCTGTGATGGTTAAGAAGTTTTAAAAAAAATTTCATAATTTTCCAATCTCATTTAGTATTTAAATAATTTAAATTATTTAATTAGTAATTAAATAGTTTTTAATTAATAATAAATTAAAAAGTCAAAAAAAAAATATTATTTTTTCTAAAATTCTCTTTTATTATTAGGTTTAACAAAAGTAATTTTCATTCTCGTCAGATTTATTCTGGTTAAATTTCACTTTTTATTTTACGCTTTTACGTTGTTTTCAATTTACAGATTAGTAACCGAAAGAATATACAATTTTTCACAGAAGTGCTTCATGACACTTGTCCCAACATGAATCAAAAGAATTACACATGTTTATGCAAACACTCTTTGACCCATTACAAAACCCGGCCCACTTTGCCAACATTAATCAACACTTCCACAAGGAATTAGAAATAGTCAAAAGTTGGGTGCTTTAGAGGACGAATTTAGATAAGATAGGGTGGAGAGTGGGATGCTAGAATTTAACCAGAAAACAAAGCCTCTTTTGTCTTCTATCTGGCAAAGGGAACTCGATTTTACGGTCAAGCCTACCAGGGCGTAGAAGTGCAGGATCCAATGTATCAGCTTGATTAGTTGCCATTATAACCTTCACATTCACTATTTGGTCAAACCCATCCATCTAAACAAACCAAATTCAAGATATTGTAAGTTCTCACTGATTAACACTGAGAAAAACAGTGTAAAATGGTTCCACAGCCCTTTTCACAGGCCTAATTCCTTAGCTCGCCTGATTTAGAAGTTCCATTAGAATTCGTTGCACTTCTCTATCAGCTCCGGTCTGAGTATCAAACCTAGTAGTAGCTATTGTATCTACCTCATTAATAAATATGATTGCAGATGCATTTTCTTTGGCAAGTTGGAAGATATCACGAACCATTCGCGGGCCCTACATTAATCATGAAATAGTTAAGGGAACTAAAGTTGACCGAGTCACTAGTGTACCGTATTGTGTAATGGCAATGAAGTATTACGTCACATTTATGGTGAATCAGTGTGGTTAGTATACAATTATAGTTGACAATTAAATTTTGAATCATTTGTAAATCACCGGAAAAGATGAAGATGAAGGGTGGTGGTGATGGAAAGTTAAAGAGAAAATGAATAGTAAACTTGCAAATGATGTCCATACAGTAGCAAGGGTAAAATAGTCATTTCATAGGCCACTAACTTGATGCGAGGGTAAAATAGTCATTTCACAGGCCACTAACGTGAAAACACTAACGAGTGTTAGCAAAAAAAAAAAACACATTTTTTGAATGAACAATAACGCGGCAAAAACATTTTTTGCAAAAAATTAAAAGTTTAGGAACAATATTTGCATATTTTCTTTCGAGGACATTATTTACATTTTTCGTAAAGTTAAATGATATTTTGTTGCAGTTTTCTCCATATTTTATTGGTAATGTTAGGGAAGGGTACATTTTTCCCACTATTCAGAGTATGTTAAAGATGTGGATAGCTCGCCATTCCCTAGGTCTGCAAATTCGAATCTCTGGATTCCCAGCGGGTCATACTATATTAACGGGTCTACCCCTTCCTGCCAGACCCTCCCTACACACTAGGGTACTGTTCATGTACTTCTTTTTTTTTTTTTTTTTTTTTTTTTTTTTTTTTTTTTTTTTTTAATCTGTTTGCTGTTTTTATTTTGTTATCACAATACTTTTTATGATTTTTTTTATGGGGTATTTTTTTGTTAAATTTTGTCCAAGTGCATAAGCACACAAGCAGTATTACACACAACCAGTTTTTGTCCAAGTGCACCAAGTGCATAAGCACACAAGCAGTTTTTGTCCAAGTGCATAAGCACACAAGCAGATTGCACACTTGCATTTAGCACACAGGCTCAGATTAACAATCATTATCGCCGATTTAGAACACAAGCAGTATTGCCCACAAGCAGTTTTTGTCCAAAGTTACCACAAGCAGATTCACAAAGTAACTCTCACGACAAACTAAGCAAAACAAGTACCCCCAAGTTACCACAAGCAGATTCAGCAAGTTACAACAAGTGAAGATTCCACAAGTTACAACAAGTTATAGATAGGGTTGGGTTATAAACATGGTGGCTAGTTTTTTAGAACAAGTTACAGATAGGGTTGGGTTATAACACAAGCCAAGTGAAACACAAGCTGCAAGTGAAAGCCGCAAGTAACAAACCACAAAGAAATAAGTGCAGATATGTCTCAATCACCATTTCACACACAACAGGTAATCACCATTTTACACATTAATAAGAGATAACATTAGGCTCAGATTATAAGCTGTTTCACATAAGCAAGTTAAATCATATATGGCTGCAACATCGAAAGTTGCAAAATTAAGTTTTATTTTGCCGTCCAGTCGGAAATGCCATGCCAAAATCATGTTTTTTTTAAATCATCATTGCCTTATCTCAGTTTTTTTTTTTTTTTTTTTAAATAACAAACTGCTTATCAAGCATATAAGCAGTTTGTTATTTTCAGATTCATAAGCACTTTCATCACCCCGTTAAACTAAAAAACTAGCCACAGTCAATATAACCCAACCGGTAAAGTATATAATAACGGGGTCTAATATGAGCCTGTGTGCAAATGGTTTGCTTGTGTGCAATAAGCACATAAGCACTTTTTTTTTTTTTTTTTTTTTTTTTTTTTTTTTTTTTTTTTTTTAAGCACATAATCATCATTGCCAAGAAACCACACAGAGCCTGTGGACTGGGGTAGGCCAGAGCAGGTTTTCATACCACTCAAAGGTGGCAGATCAAGGTGTTAACCTACCCGTTTGCACCCACACAACTCAAGCAGTTTCACATAAGCACAACTGCTAAAGCAGTTTCAAGAAACCATCAAAACTGCCAAATCCTTCAATTAATCACATAATCACCCACCACAACTTCATAGATCTGGTAAATTAAACAAGAAAACCTTCAATTAATCACATAATCACCCATCACAGACCTCACATGGAACCGACCCCCTTATGATTGCGCGTGTGGATGCTCACTTCATTTTACCGACGCTAGACAGAGATTCTCTACTACCCCATCTCCACCCACAATGGAGGCTTTTCAGAGTGCCAGCTGCAGCCGAATGGGAAACTTTGTATCAACGTCGACTAATGAATCATTGATTTATGTTGTAAATAATTATACCGGTAAAACCATTGTAAATGATTACTGATTTATGTTGTAAATAATAGAGATACCGACAAAACATAGTGAATCATATGTAAAAGTTATTTATTTTTGTAAAAATGTAATTTTTGTATTTGCAAAACATTGTAAATAATTATTGATTTATGTTGTAAATAACTGTTTGTATTATATAGTAAATGATTAAATATTAATTTAAATTAGTAAATAACATTATTGATTGATTATGCAAATTATTTTGTCAGGTGGGCCGAAGAAATCCTTTTTGGTGTCGATGTGATAGAGGATTTATTATAGAGCGAAAATCCTGGCAAGATGGTAGTCGTGGGCGACCGTTTTATGCATGTCCTCTTTCAGTGGTAAATAATCATATGTTTGCTTAGTTATGTAAGTAATTTGTCTGTTAAAAATACATTTCTTATTAATTTCTTAACATGTAACAGCCAGGTACAAAAGAATATGGTTGTCGATACTTCAAGTGGAAAGATGAATTTGAAGAAGTGTATTTTAATCAAGCCTCTTCTTCAACGCAGTGCTCAAACTGCGTTGCTAAAGATAATGAGAACAAGTTGTTGAAGGCAAGAATAAAGGCGCTGGAGATGGAGTTAGAAATGGTAAGGAATCCTGAGGATCACGCTTGTCAGTCAAGTGCCCGGCTCCATGATCTTTTAAATGAAATGAATAATCTTCATATGTCGTAGATGTTGTTGTTTTTAAATAATATGTATAACGTTGTCGTTTAATTTAATATTAACAGTTGTTGTTGCAGTTATTTAATGTAATAATATTTAACGTGCTATTATACAAACATTATACATATACAAAACATTATTAAACACAAATATACAAAACATTATACATATACAATACATTATTATACATACAAAATCTTTTCTATTTAAACACAAAACACAAAACAAAAAAAACAAAAATTTATTTAAACATGAAAAAAAAAAAAAAAAAAAAAAAAAAAAAAAAAAAAAAACTAAACGACAGAACTGCAGTAGGGGGTACTTCTACAAAAAGTATCCCCTACGGGGGTAGACCCCGTTTTACTAAAAAACTAGCCACCGTTTTTATAACCCAACCCTCCCCAGCCTTATTTGATTTGTAGAAGTAGCGTTTTTCTTTCATTCCTTCTTGAGGTTGAGCTCTAGTTTTGCTTTTGCTTTTAATTTGTAATATTGTACTCTACTTGGTACTTCTTAGAGCTTTTTTAGTTTAGTCATATCTCGGCTTCTTAAATAAAAACTGAGTCGTAAAGTATAAATAATAATTGTAAATCTTACTATATAGTGGACGTTGTCATCAACCTAAAAGGAAAGGTGATGCTTGAATCGGGAGTTTTCTTTAAGGGAGGTGATTTGCACACTCCTCTTTTTTATTTGCACACTCACAATACAAGTAATTAAAGCATGCTGTCAATATGGTACAACTGCCTGATGCGTTAATTAGAGTGTCCCAATTAAAAATCAATATGTGCCAATCAATTCCCTTTCTTTAAACACAATCCCATTATTCCACTTAAACCATATAAAGGGCATGTGTTACCATGAATATTTTTATATGGCATTATTAAATTAGTATTTTGTGTCACCTCAATAACCTTTTGAGTTGATAAATATATCTTCAATGTGATATTTTTTTTTTGAAAGGTGAATTTCAACTTAGAAAATGACCACATTCGCGGATAGCGAAGGCCCCATCGCCACCCCGCCAGACTATGTTGTCTTAACCGGGTCCACGCTGATCTCAGGTGGTAACAGGTTTCCCCCGGAAACCGTACTGCCTCCACACAAGTTTTACCTTGCTGGAGAAACAGCCGGATGAAAACCGGGCCATGCTCAAGATTCGAACCCCCGCAACGAGTGACTTGAAGGTTCAAATCCATCATTGCAATATATCTCCGGAACAATATGGTCTACAAGTGGACCACAAGTGAGGACTTCCCGGGTGGTCACCCACCCGGTACTACTCCCACTTATGACTCGCTTAACAAGTTAAGCCCCACCCACTAGACCACAAGTCCTTTGATATCAGTGTGATATAAACATTTTAAAGTTTTTGTAATTATTTCAATGCATACACATTAAATAGTTTAAGATTATAAAAATGTCTGAGGTTTAGGATATTTTAATGCCACGTAACAATGAAATGAAAATTCACAAGAAGCAAAACATAATGCTTTTCAAATTTTTTAAATTTATTTAAACCTCCTATAATAGATGCTCTAAGCCTCCAAGTAATAGAAACCGATTATTTGCGAAAGTTTATATGATATTAGAATTTTCCATTTCAAAAATGTCGTCCAAGCTCGAGAGACTCGAGACATAACTTGATATGGAAGTCTTGGATTAAACTCTAAACCACTCATCTTAACCTAGTTAAGTATTTAAGTTTAGTACTTTGTTAACATGAATGGATTACGATATTTGGTTCACTAAGGAGTAAACAACAACAAATAATAATAATAATAATAATAATAATAATAATAATAATAATAATAATAATAATCAAGATTAAATGTGACAATCTTAGCCACTCATTTTTTAGTCAAGGTAAAAAAAACGCAATTATATTTTCTTTTAAAAAAATTAAATATCTAATAAACCGTTAATCGTTAAGTAAAACTAATTACACAATTATGTCGAGTACAATACCATATTCATTAGAGGGACACTTCTACATACTTTCGACGAACTTTTATTTGAGTTTGTTTTTTGAGTGTTGAATATAACGCTCTGAAAAATCGCATATGACTTATAATATAAAAAATTGCATATGATTTGTGATTTGAATTTTTAAGAATCATGTCACAAATCACATGTGATTTTGTATTGTCTAATATATAATAGAAAACCAAAAAAAAAAAAAAAAAAAAAAAAAAAAACAAAAAAAAAAGTTTTTCGAAAGTATATCAAAGTATCAATCTATTGAAAGATAAATAAAATTATCATCGCAATGGTGTGCTTCTTATCGATTGAAGATTTATCGTTTATAATATACTTTATTTAAAAAAAACAAATGTGAAAAATGGTTTTTTTTTTTTTTTTTTTTTTTTTTTTTTTTTTTTAATAAATTATTAGAATTTGTCCATTTAATCTCTAAAATTTGTGTTGATATTTATTGAACTCACCCGGTGGTTATTTTATTTATTTATTTATTTATTTATTGTTATTTTTTTTAACTAGAGTAAACTACAACGTTCGTCCTTGTGATTTGCGTTGACCGCAGCCTGTGGTCCTTTGACCAAAAAAATTGCACCGTTCATCCTTAACTCAGAAACGTTATGCACCATTAGTCCCTCACTTTAACGGGGTGGATTAACACTCGTTAACTTGTTTGCTTATGAGGGTATAATAGTCATTTTGCACTATAAGGACGAACGGTGCAATTTTTCGCTCTTAATCCCTTTTTTAACGCTCTCTTCCATTTTTTTACGTTTTCGCCCGTTTTCGTTCGGTTTTTTACGTTTTTGTCCGTTTTCATCCGTTATTTTACGTTTTCATCCCCTTTTTTACGTTTCCATCCATTTTTTTTACGTTTTCACATGTTTATTTTACGTTTTCGTCCGGTTTTTATATTTTCATCAGTTTTTTACGTTTTCGCCCGTTTATTTAACGTTTTCTTTCGTTTTTTTTACGTTTTCGTCTGTTTATTTTAGGTTTTCGCCCTTTCTTACATTTTTTACGTTTTCTTCCTTTTTTTACTTTTTCGTCCATTTTTTACGTTTTCGTCTGTTTTTTTTACGTTTCTGTCCGTATTTTTACGTTTAAGTCTGTTTTTTTACGTTTCCGTCTGTTTTTTTTACATTTTCATCTGTTTTTTTAACATTTTTGTCTTTTTTTTATGTTTTCATCCATTTTTTATGTTGTCGTATGTTTTTTTTATGTTTTCGTCCGTTGTTTTTACATTTTCATATGTTTTTTTTTACATAAAAAAGAGACGAAAACGTAAAATAACGGATAAAAAGGTGAAAACGGATAAGAATATATAAAGACGTAAGAAAAACGGACAAGAACGTAAAAAAAGGGGATGAAAACGTAAAAGATGAAAACGGATGGAAACGTAAAAAAAAAGGGATGAAAACGTAAAAAAAACGGACGAAAACGTAAAAAAACAGATGAAAACATATAAAACCGGATCAAAACGTAAAAAAACGGGAGAAAACGTAAAAAAACAGACGAAAACGTAGAAATACGGACGGAAACGTAAAAAAAACGGGCGAAAACGTAAAAAATCGACGAAAACGTAAAAAACGGATGAAAACGTTTAAAAACGGATAAGAAAGGATAAAAACGTAAGAAAAATGGACAAAAACGTAAAACTAATGGGCGAAAATACGAAAAAATTAACTAAAACGTAAAAAAAAGGGACGAAAACGTAAATAAAACGGACGAAAACGTAAAAAATAGACGAAAACATAAAAAAAAATGGCGAAAACGTGAAATAAACATGCGAAAACGTAAAAAAAACGTAAAATAAACGGGCAAAAACGTAAAAAAAAGTGATGAAAATTTAAAAACCGGATGAAAACGTAAATTAAACAGGCGAAAACGTAAAAAGATGGATGGAAACGTAAAAAACAGGATGAAAACGTAAAAAAAACGGACGAAAATGGAAGAAAACGGGCGAAAACGTAAAAAAAGGACAAAAACAGGCAAAAAACTTTAAAAAACGGAAGAAAACATGAAAAAAGGGACTAAAAGTGAAAAATTGCACCGTTCGTCCTTATAGTGCGAAATGACGATTATACCCTCATAAGTAAACAAGTTAACGAGCGTTAGTCCCCCCGTTAGAGGGAGGGACTAATGGTGTATAACGTTTCTGAGTTAAGAGTGAACGGTGCAATTTTTTTGGTTAAAGAACCACAGGCTGCGGTCAACGCAAACCACAAGGACGAACGGTCTAGTTTACTCTTTAAACTAATATTGGTGAAGCACCAACACCTACCCGATTTGTGCGCTTTGTTAGGTGAATCATTCCTTGAAAAGGTTCATGCTTTAAGCTTTTGGTTTAGTCCATTGGCCGCCAGCTCCAATATGGCCGCAAGTCTTCATCACTCCTATATACAACTTTGTTGATCACTAAGTTTTTAGATTTGTGGAAGGTATAGTCAAAAAGTTTAAGAAAGCATTCCACACCCCTTTTCGGCAATCTCAAATCAGTGTACATCAACCTAAATATGCCACTAATATGCTAGATTAACTGCTGTCTTTTAATATGAAAAAAGGATATCACTTTAATTTCTTAGGCCATAAGTACCTCATGCCTTATAAATCTAACTAAAAGATAATATATTCTACTTACAAAAAGATCATTGTCATTATTCATTCATCTTTATCATAAGGGTACATAGGATGTCCAACAAGATATGAATAAAAAATTTCGTATATGAACCCATGAAGAAAGGTCTAAATGTCTAAATATAGACATATGGTGATCGACTATGGGAATACGAGTTTTGCGTGTGTATGAATTCAACTATAAACACTTTTTTTAAAACCGAACTTTAAATCCTTTAACGTAACATATTCTCTTGTGAATCACGATAATCATAGTATGTTCTAGGAGGCACGAGGTGCATGAATCTTGCAAGAACATTGTGCATTATCAGCAGTGGAGATTCTATTTAGAACTAGAAATCTCGCATTAACGTGCTACACAACGTTAATAACGAATACGTGCACAAGATGCAGTATACAAGCATCAAGATACGTTGACAAATGTGGATCGGATACGGATTATAACACTGAAAAAAGATATGGCTCAAATATAAAGCCAAAAGATTTTAATTTGCAAGAATCTATTTATATGCAACAACTGATCTAGAAATTTGATGCACAATTCTCGTTAATTACCGACCATGGGATGCAAAGAGTATCACATTCTCTACATTAAGAAAGCACAAGGTGCATGGATCCATTTTTATCCCAAAAGTACGAAATTGGGTACTGAAGAATTGAAAAATGACTAGACTAACATGACGTCCAAAAATGGCGCAATACATGTTATTTGTTTGATCTAAATAGAGTTTATACGTCAAAATTTGTTATTGCCTTGTAATATACGATTTTGTTTCGGGTACAATCATCAAGCTGTTTGACCGTTACCTGTACACTTCGATTTTGTGCCATGACATACCCCTTTGACAAAACACGACGTATAAGTTTCAGTTTCATTGGTATGTTTGGCACGGAGCGGTGTGAAGCTTTTTTGAGCGGTGAGCAATAAACATTTTGATTTTTAGTAGTCGTTTGGCAAATGAGCAGTGAGCTTTACTATTTTTTATAAACGCTCATTTTTCCAATGCTTCTTAAAGAAGCTGTGAGCGGTGAGTTGTGGCTACTGCCCGCTGCTACTGCTAAATGCTATTTTTAAATAAAACATGTTTATGTCAAATGGGTTAGACTATTGCGTATAGGAGAAAAAAGGATAGGCTAAACTGCTGGTTGTTTCAAAATTGCCCATTGGTTTGCTTTTCAAGTTTTTCTTTCGCTTTACCATCCAAATATATATGGGCTGATTCATAACTTTTTTAGCTTTTGAATTTGTTTTACATGATTGTTTCATGAGACAATTAAGGCACATGATGAGACCACTTTGAACAATTTGAGTTGCTGTCTTCGAATTTACAAAACAAGAGATTCAGTTCGCGCTAGAATCGGAAAATGAAGTCGCTGATCCAAGTGGCCTAATTAACACGCGACATCATCAAAATTGATGTTACAGGTTACAAAGACCACAATACGCGTGTCGATAACCACATGACCAACTAACACAACAGAACAACTTCCTATATCAACTGGACCACCCGCAATGTCCTTTTCAGTTTATGCGCGGAGCTGATGTCCCAATACAAAAACGTTTAAAAATAGGTTCAAAACATGCAAAATGCTTTCAAATTACCTCTGCCCATTGTGGGTTGGTATATCATGTCCTTCTTTGATAAATCTTTCCAAATCCCACGCAAGAAAAAAAAAATCATCATTTCGTTTGTTTTTTCACACACAAAAAACTCGTTTTCTATCGCATAGTAAAAACACAGATTAGTTCCTTTAACTTTTTGTGAAGTTTTACTATCCAAAGTTGTGTTAGTAAAATATCAAATATGTAACCAAATGCAACTATTGCAAATTCAATAATTTCAGAAGTATTATAGTGTCTGCAACCATATACAAAGTACAAAGCAGAGACTGTTCTCTCCTGAAGTCGAACACGCCCTGCAAGGCAGCAATTGCTTTAGTTCCCGTAACATTTTTCTTCCAATATTCACGTTATTAAAATACATGAGAATTAGTACACACTATTTCATATTTGCCATGTTAGGCTCAAACAAGTGACCGCGATTTCTTTCCGTATACAAAGAAGTGAGTTGAGTTGGATTGGAGTTTTATCTTGATCGTATTAGAAACATCAAACATAAACTTTTAAAATCAAACAAAAAGTTTTAAAATCTCAACCATGGTTACCCAAAAACTAATAATTTTAGTCGCTATTTTATATGTTTAAAAAAAATATTATGTATCAATATTCTTGTTATTGCTTTTGCATTTTTGCCATTGCATTTAAAACGGACTTCTGAAAACATTGGGCCTTTTTCCCAAAGTATGTTAGTCAAGTTGGGCTATCTCTGTAACCCCAATATGGATCTTCACCATTCGAATTCTTAGCCCATTTTTTAGATTCCATTTATAGATATTGGTTACCACTTGCTACCCAGTACCGAGTAAAATATAAATGAAAGCAGTGGGGTTATCGGGCTTGTCATTGTGTGTGTTATGACATTAGCATTAGAAATTATAATTATGATACTCCCTCCGTCCCAAAATATAAGTCTATTTCTGATTTTTCAAAGTCTTTCTTTTCCGACTTTGACCATAATCATTTTTTTTCGTGTTATATAATACTTGATGAAAAATATACCAATGACAATGCATTTAAAAGACAAATTCATTTATATATTTTACATCAAGTATTATATAATACGAAAAAAAATAATCATGGTCAAAGTCGGAATAAAAAGACTTTGAAAAAGTCAAAATGGATTTATATTTTGGGAAGGAGAGAGTATTTTTTTAGTGACAATCCTTAGTGCTGTCTGTAGAATTTGGTTTTATGTACAAATAGTTGTAGATAAAGTTGATGGAAAGAGTTACATACAAAGGATTTATTTTTATTTATTTGTTTATTTATTCAATTTTTTTAGTTTTATTTTATTTAACTAAAGGATGGTTTTCTTAAAACCCAATTTCTTTCACTACTATTAGCCCGTATTATGTATTTTGTATTTTGTAATAGGCTACATATGTTTGATATATTGTTGTCAAGGCATAAAACATATATAGCCATATACCGATTATTCTAGAACATGGGCTAGCGCAAATTACAAAATACATAATACGAACTAATAACTACCACCTGTCTCACAATATTACTCACAAGGGTCTCTAATAAGACCTGAACACAACTAAAATGCTTGTATCTTAATGGTACCCTTTGTTGTATGAAAACTCTCAAACCAAATAGTTGTGGGTTTAAGTCCTGCTTATAACATTTGAAATAGTTGTGATGTATAATTTGTAAGATAGTTAGTTATCAATGTAAAAAAATAAAAAATAAAATAAAATAAAATAAAATCGAAGGCTACTCACACATGAGTAAACCAAATGATTTGAACACGGGTGGTTATTATTAAATGTACAAATAAATAATGCATGTTCTAATAGAGTCATTATCATTTACCTTTATATATTACCAGCAGGGTACCCGCCCCTTTATATATTACCAGCAGGGTACCCATGGGATGCGGCGGCGGGTACCCTGTGACTACATTTTAAGGCGAGAAATGTTGTTCGATTATAGGTTTTTTCTAACAAGAACTATACGAATGAATGATAATTTAAATTAAAAAAAATTTTATGCAATAACAATGTAAACTATTTGATATCTAAATAAACATAAGGTCCAACCCAAAGAAAGGAACATAATTAGCATCTTTGAAACATAAGTTAAAATAAACTTTATTACATAACGAAATGTAATTTTTGCATAAACACAAATATTCGAACTATTAATATGCATAATTAGTTGCAACGTCTTTTTTTTTGCAAAATCTTTAGACAATGAAATAGAAATGAAGGGGTGATTTGTATATGATAGCTAAATTCTTTTTATAAGATATGAGTTATTCATATTTTTTCATGACTTATAAATTTATATGATAGCTAAATTTTTTCATGGCATTTAAATATATCAGAATACATGTACTCGTTGTGTCCATATCAAAGCCACTTAGTGGTAGAAACAACCCAATCCATTGAGTTAACAAAGAAGCCCGATCCAACTCCACTTCTAACCACAATCGGGTCCAATAAAATGATACAATCTGATTCACACTATACTTAATACCCGATATACCCTAATATGTAGTCATTTGATAATCCTAATGTCGTTTCACTTTTAGTCTGCCCCCACCTCTCATCTTTTCTCACCTAAAAAAAATAAATCTCAGATCACATCTTCTCCTAATCATCAAAACCGATCTCATTTTTTGTTTATCTTCACAACACACGAGCACAGACATTCTCATTCTTACACAATGAAATATTCTCTGCCTTTCACAGACCCACACAGGAAGAATAATCAAGAGTTTTGGCTTAAAGGTCTTGTTCAAGATCTCGGGTAGGTGATGATTTGTTAAAGTTTCTTGTACATTTTAATAAACGAATAAGAAAGAAAGGTGATAACACAATGGTTATTATCTTTTTCTTTATGTTTTTCGGATATTAACAAAGAAGTCAATATTATTCACAAAGATCGATGATGAGTTGAGTTTTGATTCGTATAGATCTATAAAGATCTTGATGTCTCTTAAGAGATACAAAACAAAGCACGGCAGAGATTTTTAATCCTTTTCGTGTTTGGTGATTAGCTTTAGATGGGAGTTGTTGATGTTAGACGTATGGAGGGGAGTAGGGAATGTGATTATTGGTGTGTCGTGAGATGGATTAGGTGTAGGATGGATATTGGATTTGGATTTGGTATTGTTGTGGTGATGTTGCTTTTCGATTTCGTTTTCTTTTCTTTCTGTTATCGGTACAGCCGTACAGACTTGGTGTGGATTGATGATGTTAATAGATATTGGAGGGAGAAAGGTTATCGACAGAATGTTGTACATATGTAAATACTTGTACTTTAAATTATTGTAATTTGTGTTTTATAACTTGTATTAATTGGTTTAGGGGTGTATTAATTGTACATACATAAGAGATATGTTGATCTTAAAATATTGTGCTTTACATACTTGTGTTTTATGTTTTATCACTTGTAAATTACTTAAAATCTAAATATGGAAATCTTAAAAATTAATTAGGAGAGAATGTGCAATATACTTTATAAGTAGTATAGATATCAGTCAATTTTGACTATTTTATGCATATGAATTGATTAGGGACACAATTTATCAATGATAATTGGTAAAAAAATTAATATATATATATATATATATATATATATATATATATATATATATATATATATATATATATATATATATATATATATAGCAGAGAAAGGATTAAGTAGGGTTAAGATTAGGCTGGCCACAGAAGGTATCTTGACCAAGTCAGTCGTCGTGTTCTCACTCGGTCGGCCCTTTTGTAGTGATTCGGTCGCGACCGAAATGAAGGACGAAAACAAAGCCAATTGGTTGTGATCTCGACCGAGTACTTTGTCCCATATTTCTTGCTCTTTGATCCAAACGATAACCCACTTTAATGTATTCAACCGTTTGAGATAAAAAAAAAAAAAAAAAAAAAAAAAAAAAAAAAAAAAAAAAAAAAGTCCTACCGTTTGAAACTAGCCGTTAAAAAAAATAATTAAAAAAAATCTTTTAAATTGCCTTATATACACAACATAAATACACTTCAATTCACACAATCTCACAATTATTTCAATTCAAAATGTCTAAGAAAACACCACAACAAGCAAAAGGCCAAAAATCCCGTTTACCACAAAACATCCCGCAAGTATCACCGACTCGGTTTTAATAAATGTTGTAATGTTTTTATTTATTTGAATTAATATGTAACGTTTTAATTATGAATGAAATTTTGGTTTGTGTTAAAAATGTTTAAAAGAATAATAAAAACAATTGAATTTGGTTGCCCTTACTGAGGCACCCAGTCGCCTGCATGTCGCTGGAGAGAGAAAACTGACGGTGCAGAGAAAAATTGGAGAACTTGGTCACCTTACTGTGGCCAGTCTTAGAGATGTTCAGTGTTTGGTTTGAGTTTTGACACCCACCGAAAAAGCAAATAAATCTAAAACCTAACAATAATTGAAACCGATTTTTAAACTCGTGCGCGGGTTAAACTGATAAAAAGTAATAACATGAGTCGTTATTGAATGCGGATAATTAAAAACAATATTTTCTTTTCCGAATATCCTTACTTAATCTCACAAAAACGAATAACATTAGTCGTTCGTATATTTATAATCTCGTGTATTTATTTACATTTCACAATAACTCGTGCTTTCCTTTCTATATTTATAATTTCGTGCAAATACATTAGTTCAATATATACTAATATTAATATGTATAAATAAAAGCAAGATATTATTGTATTTTTTTATTATTATTTTTATAAAGTATATAAAGTATTGGAGGGTATTTATTGAATTTATAAAGTTATTAAAAATATAAAAAATAATAAATATATTTTATTTAAAATTTAACAACTAATCTTATTCATCACAATCTCATTTTTTTTTTTTTTAAATTGACATATATGTTTTTATAGCACATTATAAATTAGACGAAATTAATAGTTTGAACAAACTGGGCTTTAATTTGGCTTTATTGTCAAATAGTAATGCTCGGTTTTTTGCCACGTATATAAATGATACACTCTCACTAGGCTCTTTTTTTTTTTTTTTTTTTTTTTTTTTTTTTTGAATTCTCGTATTATATAAGAGATATAGCTGCACAAGGTAGCCTGTTGATTTGTAGATAAACAAGTGTAACATGCATTGTCCGTTGTTCTTTCTAGCAACGTGAGTAAAACGCTTTTTTTCAACCATGTTTCCAAAAGTACCATAAGCAAAACAATTTCATAATGGCAAGCTATTCAAATGGATAAGATATACCGTGAATTAAGTTTAAGATTCTATGTATTCAGTCACTGGTAATATTTTTAGTCAAGCGTTTGGATAACATGTAATATGAGCACTCAATAACTTATATCTGTCAGTATAGAAGTTATATGAGCACTCAATAGCTTATCTTTCTCGACCTCATATGGGCTTTCAAGAGATTGAAAATAACTGAGCTAAAATGTTAGTACTTGAAACTAGCTCGTCTTTTAAATTTTTGATGTTCAAAATGATCAATCAGTTTCATGTCCGATTGGTTTTTTAATCGTTGCCACCTACATTTTTATGATGTTAAAATATACTTGACACTTTAACTATATTTAGATAGACTTCTAGTTCCAAAAAATAAATGAAAAATACACTTCGGTTATATTGTGATAGGCAAGTATAATAATCCGAAAGAATTATTAATCAATTTGTGATCAATATTTTTTTGGACATGTTGCAATTCAGAAAATCTACAAATATAGTTATTATTTTCAATAACAACTAAAGAGCAAGTGAGGCAACATAAAGGGAAATGCATCCGATCTGGTCACTTTGCATAGATAATGTTAGCACTTCAAGAAAAATAATAGATTTTCCCTTTTCATGTATTGTCATTTGATGGTTCTTCTTTTTTTCTTTTCTTTTTTATCTTCATTTTTTAGTCATAAAAAATATTATTTGCACCACAAATGGTTTTCCATTTGTCTAATGAGTTTCGTTTAGATTAAAGAAGAGCACTTGGTACGTGGGCAAAAATCAATATAGTTAGTTTTTTTATTTTTTTTTTAAACGAGAAAAGAATAGTCTCTTAAAAAATTGGTTTTTCTATTTTGTGATCTAAAGGCACAAGTTAAACACACAAAAATGCGTATTTTTTGTGAATCCTTATGTCGTTTTTCTGTAGGTCCCTGTCACATTTTAAATAAAAAACAGTTTTTATTTTTTGTATACTTTTTTGTGAGTACATTAGTACTTTTTGTTTACTTAAGTTATGTCCCCAAGACAAAAGTTAGAAAAACCATTCTAAAATTAATAAATTTGATTACATACAATTTTTCGTTTAGCCATAACTTGACGGAAAAAACACATGCTACTTTATAACATTTGTAAAATGTCTCAGATTATGTTTTAGATATATTTCAAATGTACAGGATGTTCCAAATGCGTATTTTGTTGACTTATAGGTAGAGCTACAAGAGTTTATGTCTTGAGTTTAAACGTTATTGTATCGCAATATCACATCAAAATAATTTAAATAATTGTAACGGTTAAGTTGGAACATAATCTAAGAGCAAGCCTAGGAACCTCGACAAAATGGGAGATACAATTCTCGCACTTTTTAATTTTAAAATAGCGATATGTTTCGAAATCTTTCATGGGTTAAAATTATAATCTAGAAATGTATTCGTTTAGTTAAGTGTTTTAGCAATTAAATATTAGTTATTGTATGTATTTTCACCGGATTAGTTACATAACTACAGTCTTAGTTTTCAAGAGTGCATAGGTATAAACTGTTAACTTGTCTAATGACATAGTTACACGAGCTTTTCTTTTTTGGAATGACGACTTCAATAAAAAAAACTAGAAAAAAGGTGGAAGAAATTATAAAGTAATATTACTTGGATTCAAGTATTCCTCCAAGAAAATAAACAATCAAAGCTTCCCTTTCAGAATAATAATCATCTTCTTGTCATACATAACCTGTAAATCCTGAGAAAACAAACAAGGCAACCTCGCATAAAATCGGCGGCAATCTATATAAGTTACTAAATCCTAGAAAACAAAATAATATATAATGCTTGTGAAATGAAGTTTGCAGATTTACTGGAGATTTTAGAACTTAATAATTCAACAAAAACTTTAAAACTCCGTTAGAAAAACAAAACTGGTAAAATTTTTAGATTTTTACACGTGACGCCATCAAGAGTAATTTCATGACGCCGTCAGAAGTGACCTGCAGAAATTCTTATGCTAAGTTTCCGAAAAATTTCTGGAAAAACTTGGTCCTACTTCCTGGAAAATCCTGCAAAACTTCATTATGACTCAATACAAGCATTTGACTCTAACAAATACGAATATACATGTTCACTTAATATTGTGGAGAATCATGATCGGTTTGTTTCTTAAAAACATATTTGGGTTTCCCCTTACACTTATCTTTTGCAAAAATACTTTTAGCAGTTAAATATATATTTGCATCGATTAGAACACAAAATAAAAGATAATTGAACTAACTCGTAAAAAATTAGGTTCTTTTAAAGAAGAGATTACGGAAGCGCCACAAAAGCTACCACATAACATAGCAAACGCATTCAAAGACATCTTTTAAACTCTTAGGGTATGTTTGGCGAAAGGGGTTGGTGCTGGGTCTAAGACTTTTATTATAAGCCGAAGTTCAATTTTGTATTTTTGTAAACTTGTTTGGCAAATGAGTTTAAGCTTAGGCTTATTATTGCAAAATTACTAAAATGTACATAATTAAATGAGTTTTTGTATATATATATATATATATATATATATATATATATATATATATATATATATATATATATATATATATATATATATATAAGTAATTTATTATTCAAAAGCTCAGGTCTTTAGTTTTAGCCCCTTTCATAAGGCTAAAGCTTTTAGCCCTTTATAAAGGGTAATAATTTCATAAACCCGCATAACAAACGAAACTTATTTTATAAACCGACTTATTTTAAAAGTCAAAACCCCTCTAAGCGTCATATGCCCGTCTCTCAAACAGACATACGAAGATTATTAAACCAATAAAACCAATCCTCATAAGAATAAATGACATGATAGGGTCCCGCCAATGCATTAATTTACTCCTGACTTGACTAGCCAAGGGGCACGAGAAGAAAATACGAGAAGCCGATATAGTTACGCAAGTTGACGTATTTTAATGTTATCGTTGATGTGTTGAAAACGGGGCAAAAAGAAAGGGCTTACGATGATATAGCTATTTTCTTTTTCTTTAACAGATCCCAAAAGCAACCCAACATTCGTTTATGCACATTACACAATTTGCTAAATTATGATAACTCGTGGTTGAAAAATCATAAAATCATTAATGGGTATATAAGTTTCATAGTAATTAACAGTGTTTGTTTAGTAGCCCCAGAAATAAAATGAGTATATAATATCCATAGACTCATAACTCATTAATTTAGGTGTCACAATGGGTATCGGACTTTTATATGAGGTAGAATAACAATGAATATGATAAAGTGTATCATTACGATTGTCTATGTTTCAATGACAAAATATGGTATGAAAAAGTGTATAGATATTTGAATTTTGTAGTGAAAAAGAGAGAGGCCCACGGAATGAATTTCATAGACACAAAATTAGTGAGTAATAAATCTATGAGTATGATATAACTATTTCATTCTCGGGCCCACTAAACAAATACCTTAAATTGGAATGAAATCCATAGGCCCATTCCGATAGGGTCATACCAAACTCACCCTTAGTATCTATAAAATCTATTCTATAGGGCCCTCTCTTTTCCACTATAAAATTTAAATATTTATACACTTTTTCATACCATGTTATGTTATGCAAAAATAAACAATCATAATCATACACTTTTTCATATCTATTGTCATTTTATTCATGCTAAATCCGATACCATTCTGATTCCTAGCAACAAAAAAAACGTCCCTTGGTTAGTGAAATAATGTGAGGATCAAATAAGAAATAACAACTATAAGGCTGGGCACAGTGATGACCAGACACGATCATGACACATCAGCTTTCTCTTTCCGACGACCTGACTATGATCAAGTTGCCACAGTGACAACTAGGTTATTTATTTATTTTTTTCTTTTTTATAAATAAAACAACTAAGTATTATATAATTTACAAAAAACAAAGTATTACATATAAATTAAAGTAACTTTTATACATTTTCTATGCTAAAATATAAAAAAGTTAAAACTATAAGATAAAAATAACAATAAAATCAAATATCAAAAGTTTAATCTGTAAATTAATTATTTATAAAAAAAAATGATTTATTTAATCTTCTTCATCTGCAAATCTCAACACAAATATCTTTTCTTCCTATATTCTTTTTTTTTTCTTTTTAAACGAATTAAAATAATTAAAAAGAGAAAGTAGTGAAGTTTGTGTGTGTTTAATAATCGGTCGAAATTCGACCAAGTCTTAGAAGTTGGGGACCGACAACCAATGGGTACCGATATGCCATAATTGCCAAGACCGACGAAGAGATCGGTAGACCTAGCATGGTAACCGATCAACTATGCACAACCTAACACGTTAGATAAGTTACATAGATGTCTACCTTATACTAACTCAATCTTAAAGTAAGTGTCAAGTTTGATTTTTTGGAGTCTTTATTCTTCAACTTTTACCTTAAATATTTTCATTTGTGTTATACACTACTTACCGCAAGATTGAATTGAGTTTTAAATATATTTGTATTGGTATAATTTTTATCAAGTATTATATAACACAAATAAAAATATTTAAAGTAAAAGTTGAAAAAAAATATTCATAAAATGTCAAACTTCACACTTATTTTGAAATGGCAGGAGCAATATTTACTTGCCTTTTTTCATATTTCAAAACTTATTCTTTTGAAAACAATATTTGTTGATTTATGTCTTATAAAATTACTATGTATAACTAGTTATACTCTTTTGATGAACTCAATTGACTTAGAAGCAAGAAAACCAAAAATATCAAAACACATTTTCAATGCATATTTTCTCGTGTTTTGTCACTTTGTAATAGATGACTTTCAAAGCAGTTTCTCCTACTGTAAAACTCTAGCTACTCGAACTCACAAGAGGAGAAACTCCAATTAGATTTTATATTATGAATTATGATTACGATTATTTTAACATTTATAGAATTTACCTAAACTGTAAATTTATACTGTACATGATACATGATAGGTTGGACGGTGGCTTGAAGCCGAATAAGCCGGTGGTTTGAGGAAAAACGCGGCGGCTCAACTTGGAGGGAGGTAGAGGTTGGCTTGAAATAGTGAAATCGAATAATCTAATACAAAAATCCAAGGTGATGACTCATCATCTTCTTTGATAGTGACTGATTTTGACCTCTTTTGTTTTTTTATTCCACCTTTTTATTTTACCCTTTTACCCCTATTTTTCAGATAATACAAAAGCAACGTGTTCTAGTTTTTTCGAGATTTTTTTGAACATATATTTTACGTATGTTTAATAGTAAAATTCCAATAAACACCTTGTGAAGCAGAAGGGAAATCTTTAGTTTTAGTTAACAGTTGTTAAATGAAAAAAATAATAATAATAATTAAAAAACTTAAGGAAAACATATTTCGTGCTTTTAGTAATGAAGCCGTAAAAGGGTAATTTTGTTCCAGGTTGATAAATTCAATCAAAACCCATAGTAACATGACAAGTATAATCACAAATCAAATGAGTTGTCGATAGTGACGAATGAACCTAAAATTGTGATCGAAAGATTTGATAACCCAAGCGTAAAAAGAGCTCACATAAATGAGGCAACAATGACTAGCCGACATAGGAATTGTCAAGATCAGTGGTGGACATGCGTAAGTCATAGGGTATGTACGTACATACCCTCCGAAAAGCATTCGTAATTCATTTATTTTTTATTTTTTTTAATGAGTTTTTTATAGTTTAACACCAAATGTATACTATTTTCAAAATAAAAAAAATTGCATGCCCTACAATACATTTTTGCGTCCGCTACCGTTCAAGATACACATTAACTTGGAGTAAACACTTTATGAATTGTGAATTTGAGTTGAAATAAATTTCTAACTGATTCGTATAGATATCAATATAAGTATCAATAGGGACTAAGACACTTTTATGTTGAGTTTGACAAAATAAGACTGGGTGTAGTGATGAAAACATCCGCCACCTCCACCTCAACAATTACTTTTTCAAACAAATCAACCACTAAAACAGCCTTAGTTATAACCAATAACGAGTCACACAAATATACCTCAAATACCACTCTCACACATAACACAAAGAAGCATTGTTCAATCAAGCATGTGACCAAATTAGTGAAGATTGGTGGTGACCATGCGTGATTAAAGAGGTGGGGAAGGTGTAATGGTATTAACACAATGGGGGGTGAGTGTCGACGCATGATTTAAGCTATTATTACAGAAAATGTAAATTAAGTATTCTTTAAAAAATGATTCACTTTTGAATAGTTATGTGTAGCATCTCGACATCAACAACTTGTTTACTTTCGCACGTAGTTCTGCATCTGGTTCTGCCTCGTTTCGCTATGATTCTGCCCGGTTATGCATTTGTCTGCCTGAATCTACTCTGTCTGCACCTGTCTGCCTGAAATTGTTTGTTTGAATCTGCATCTTTCTGTCTAAATATGCATATGTTTGTCTGAATCTGTATCTGTCTGAATCTGTTTTGTTTGCCTGTTCTACTCTTATTCATCTCCATAATTATGTTGCTCAGCTCTGATTTTGGTTTTGCATAGACTTCGCTCGGTTTTGCGCTTTGAGACGTTCCAAAGTTGAGTGTTAAGTTTTTGGTTTTAGTTTGGTCTGTTTAGTTTATTTTTTATTTGACAAACTCTTAATGTTTACCTCTGCAAAATCGTGAGTTTGAGATGGATATTAGATAATAAAGGCTCGCAAACCCGTTAGATTTGACCCATCTAATTGGTAGATTTTGTTTTAGATTTAGTCACTATTTATTCTCTTCTAATCTTTATAATTTGTTGAATCTAATTAATATCATTGTCATTTTCCCTTTGATTTCTAAATGTACAACATTATTTAAAAGCCAATGGACCTTTGTATCACAGTTAATTTATAGTTATCCTTATGTCGCTCGTGTATATAGGAATTTTATATCATTCGGTTCTTGGAAAATTTTGACACTTATAAACGAAAAAGAAAAGCCATTAAGAAAGGAGATATAGCTTTACGAAAAGCCTTTTTCATAATGATGAATTTCCTTTTCAATTGTTTATTGTCAAAATTTCCAAGACCATACACGTCGAGAGGTCTATAGATATTTTCTTGCCCACACCTTCTTTTATACAATAAATTCCTATTACTACCCAAACTATATATATTATCCTTCAATAAATAAAGACAATCCGTAAAGAGAAAACGCTTTATCTCGTATCTAAGCAAAACAACCCTAAGTAAAACAAAACCAAATACAGTTAACATCTTGGCCTAAACAAGAATCTGGATCACTCATTAATCGACTCGGCCATGACTTGTTTAAAAAAATTCTCTTGAATGACCATCTAATTTTATTCAGATTACACGCGTTAGTTTAAACGTTTCCCTCTAATTTTCGGAATCTCAAACAAGTTTAAACACTTTTAGGTTTTAGGTTAAAGTTCATTTCTATACATGTAAACATAAAATTTAAAAAAAATTACAATGTTTTTTCAAAAGTACATGGATCGGTATACCATTTACTTGAAGGAGATGATTTGTATACAATAAAGTTAGGTGGATTATAAGTTCTCAAGTATCGAGGGACACATAATGCGCAACAAGACACAACTAAAGTTTGCTTTTGGAAAACAATTTTTGTTGTGCACGAAGGACATTTTTGGCGCGAGAAATTGTAGAAAGTTATAGAGGCTTAAGATTATTTTGTTTAAAAATAAGCTTTGGTAAAAAGAAAAAAAAAATATATATTTGTTTGGGTGACAAATATTGTGGATTATTTTCGAAAAATAAGTTCTCAGAACTAGATTTTAGAAAATTTTGAAGATTATTTTTCACAAATTATGTAATTTTACACTTTTTAATCTAAAAATACAGCTAATTGCCAAATACCACTAAAAAAATCTATAACGTTAATCTTTTTCCTACAACAACACTAATCATTAACATCAACATCTATTTTTACCAAACATACATACCAAAAGTACATCCACTTATTTATTTATTTTTATATATTTTTAGAACAACAACTATCTATCTTACAATATATTATTACAAACTATCTCACATAACCATTTTGGTTAGAGAGCTTCTCACACAATAGTTTTAATGATCATATCTATCCTTCAAGGTTTTTTTTTTTTTTTTTTTTTTTTTTTTTTTTTTTTTTTTTTTTTAACATATCTATCCTTCAAGTTTAAACTATAAATTTCAAAGTAAACCTTGGTCTTTTCAGTGTACCACCAAGGGAGCATGTAGTTCCTCCCTCAAGGTGTGTGTTTCTAAGACCTTGAAGCCTTTTGTAAAAAGGGAAATGTAGGGGTCTTAGAAGAGCCCTTGACTGGAGTGGTTTGGTACATAATAAAGCCATACATCTTACTCTACTTTGACTGTTGTGGGTGTTGGATGAATGGTCTTGGTGGGGGATGATATGGAAATGTAGCTAGATGGTTATGGTGCAATACAAAGGTGAATGAAAGGAATGCTGAATGAATGCTTTGTGGTGATAATAGCATGCAATTTATAGTCTGGTTGATGTTAGAAAATTTGCTGTTTGTATTTAGGTTGATTTAGCTGTTGTTTGGAATCTTTGTGGGTAATTCTGTTAAAGAGTAGGCATGTCTACTCTTTTGTAAAAAACAATGATGTATTTTTGTGATTAATAATATATCTTTCACCTTTTGCGCAAAAAAAAAAAAAAAAAAAAAAAAAAAAAAAAAAAATGATTAAGTAAGACATATGGTAGTAGTAACTATTTTTGCTAATGCTTTTTTTATGTTCAATTTAATTCAACCCATCAACTCATCAATAGAGAGTTAGGATGCCATTTTGTTGTATCTTTGTTTGTAGATTATATATCTATTGTTGCCTTTAAAAAAAAAAAAATCATAAGCAAACACATGCTATATATTCTACACCAAAGAGATTAACTCCAAGCATTTTGGACGAGCTTTTGACATTAATATTTTGTGTAGCACGAGCTCTAAACTTATTGGACAAGTAAAATTCATATCAATGGTCATTCGAGATTGAGGGTAGAGTAGTAATTTTACATGACAGTCCACAAATTGAAAAACCTCTCTTTGGCCTTCCCATCCTTGTGATGTTCTTATAACACCCCATCAAGCTCTTCTCCCCCACACAAGATTCTCTCAAACACAAACACAAATACACAAACACAAACATTACTTCTCTCTAGAAGTACAAAACACAAAAACATTTGCATGGTTTTCATATCCCAAATTAAATTGTGATTCATGGGTGTGATCTCAATCAACTATCACAATAGTGTAGTTCTAATCACTTGCTTTTTTAGGCATAAGCCCTGCCCTGTCTCCCAATGATAATCTAACTTTGACTACTAAAAAAACTCTTTTTAGTATAATCCAAAACAACAAACAAGGCATAAAGCAATGGAGGGTGGGATGGTGTTTGAAGCTATGCTACAAAATCAAAGGCTTAACTTTTCTTCTGATCAAGGGTTTGACTCTCAATGGGGTTCCAACTCCTTTCATGGTAATTTTTTGAAATCTTGATCACTACTCATCATCAAATTTTGATAATTGAACTTTTCTTTTTAGCTTCTTCCAAGCTATTTTCTATGTTTTGCATATAAAAGCAGTGAGCTAGAATTGTGAGTATATAGGGAATTGTCTAGTAAAAGTAGTAACTAACCTTCACATGTTACATAAATACGGAGTAGGTAGCAAAAGTTGCACAAACTATGTCAGTACAATTCAACTGTCTCAACTTTGGGCAACTGGTACCAAAACTTGACGACCTTACTTGATAGGGTATTTTAAGTACAATAAAAGTTGATGCTTGTGAATTGTGATCTTAATTATCATAGATCCAGAGTTCTTACTTTGTCCTTTTACTATTAGACTTAAAAATAGTTTCATTATTATTATTCCGCAGCTTCCAGTGAAGTATTAAACTTATAGTAGTAATTTAGTGTTCACATAAAAAAAAGTGGGGCATTTGCACATAAAAAAGATGCAAAATTGCGCATATTTATTCAAAACATGCATAAAAATCATTGTATCTTGTGCATTAAAGAATTATACTAAAAATATATATAACTATTTACCTACAAAGATATATAAGCAATTACCAATAAAAAAACATAAAATTTTAGTAATATCCACTAACTAATGTCCATCAGTGAATTATAATCTCAAATTGAACACTTATTTGAGACAATATTTAAGTAATAAGGATTCAGATCCTCTAATGTTGGATTTAACATAACTCGTCATGTTGTCTCACGTAAATATTTGTGGAGTTCTTTATTTTACATTCAAATTAGATCATGTTGTGAGGACTATTGAACTCAACATTAAAGAGGTAAGAGCAGAAATTACATCGCAGAAAATATAAATAAAAAAACTCTTAAAAGAAGAACAAGGATTAAAAAGTGAGACTGGAGGGGTAAAAGGTGACTGGTTATGCTTATCAAACTTTATTAGAATAGACCATTTACCATTTAAATAATAGTCTAGTGACTAGTACAATCTATCAAAAGAAAAAAGTTACTAGTACAATGGTTTACACGAGTGTTTTATGTGCATAGAAGCTTGTACTTACTAGTTAGTACAAAACTACACGCCCATCAAGAGCATAATGTGAATGATTTGCTTTAGTGAAAGTGTTTTTCTCATTATTTCAATTCTAAACAGAATAACTTTGTAAAGTAACTTTCTAAAAGAAATCTATATACAGTTTATCCCAATTTCGTAAAGTAAAGAAAGTGTCTCTAAAATCAACAGCAACATTTTAACGTGCAACATGTTACGAATATTTCTTTCACTTCAAAACTTTTACTCCATAATAGCATATTTCATCTCGTACATGTTTTTTACCCATAACTTTCATATTGTTGTATCACCGTGATTTTAATTGGAAAAATAGTTGAATACTTGGATCACCTTTATAAACATCAACTTAATAAAAATCAGAGTTACTATTGTGTCAACAATAGCATAGTAAGTTGCTACTTGCTAACATGGTTCATATTTGACAACCTTTCTATAGGAGAAAAAACTAATACGACAAAGTCGCTTTCCGGGCCACACGAAAAAGAGGAAAACTCCGATGAGGACTACGGAAAGTGTTTTCGGCAACCAGAGAAGAAAAGGCGACTATCAGTTGATCAAGTTCAATTTCTTGAAAAAAGTTTTGAGGAAGAAAATAAGCTTGAGCCAGAGAGGAAAATTCAGCTAGCAAAAGAGCTTAATTTGCAGCCTAGACAAGTTGCAATTTGGTTTCAAAATCGTCGTGCAAGGTGCAAGACAAAACAACTCGAAAAAGATTACGATATCTTGAATTCGAGCTACGATAAACTCAAGTCAGAGTTTGATTGCCTCCAAAAACACAATGAGAAATTGAAACATGAGGTATGATGGTATATATTATTTGCATTTTTAGTTGTTGAAGTCATAATTCACATGTGGTTAACTTTGGCCTGGAAACTAAATTTCTTTGTGTGTTTTTGCTGTTGACATAAATAGGTTCAAATGCTCAAAGAAAAGTTACATCAAAGGGAACAAGATTCTATCCCAAATGAACTCCCCACACAAGAGTTGGATTCAAATGCTCAAGAAACAAAGCCAAGTCCAATTTCAATTCAAACTTGGAGCAATGAACCAAAGATGGTTATATGCAAACAAGAATATGCAAATTCGGTTTCAACAAAAAGCGACATAATCGATTCCTATAGCCCTGATGGGAACCATTCTTCATTTCTTGAGCCTTGTGATTCTTCAAATGTATTTGAAAATCAATCCGATTTCTCTCAAGATGAAGAAGATAACTTACCCATTCTTCGGTGTCCAAAGATCGAGTATGAGTCGTACATTGACCCAAATGAGGGTTCCTTGGGGGGATACCCTATTGAAGATCAAACCTTTTGGCTTTGGCCTTAAACTCATCTAGTAAAGGGTTTTGATTAAGATTCCCAATTGAGGGTTATTTATGGTACCCCATTGTAGACCAACCCTTTTGGTATTTGCCTAAAAAATTTCTTTTGGTGAAAGCTTATGATCATAATTGGGTTCCCTATTAGAAAAACAACTTTTGGCTATGGACTCAAAAGCTTTGCCTATTCGTGATCAAAATTTCATGAAATTTCTAGGCATTGATCAAATGTTAATGTAGGATCCTTCGCTTGTATCTAAAGATAGATGTTAATAAGGAAACGTGACCCTTTTTCATCTTTAACCATACTTTTGTTTAAGATGTTTCTTCATTTACTTACGCATGCATCACTACTTAGTATGTTTATGATCAATGTATATTGCCTGGTACCGAGTAGGGCTGGAAACGAGCCGAGCCGCTCCAGAAAAGTTTGAGATCGGATTGATAAAAGCTCTAACTAGCCGAGCTTAAACGAGCTTGACCCCGAATTCGAGCCTATGTTTGGGCTCGTTTAATAACCGAGCTCGAGCCCTTGCTTTATATATAAAGCTCAATTAGGCTCGCGCCCAAAAAATATATTCGTATATATATTTTCTATACATATAACCATGTGTAAACGAGCTTAAAAAATTAACGAGCTCAAGCATAGTGTGATTAACGAGCTTTCGAGCTTTATTTTATTCAACACGTTATATAAATTAGTCAATCCAGAGCTGAGCTCAAGCTTTTGAAATATGAGGCTCGAAACGAGCTCGAGCCCGAGCTCGAGCTTCATATATATAAACGAGCCAATTTCGAGCTCTGGCAGGCTCGAACTCGGCTCGTTTTCATCCCTAATACGAAGTAGTACAATAGAATGGTAGTAATACCATTATTAAGTAGAGACATCGGGCGAATTAACCTTTTAACTTTTTCTTATTGTTGATCGTTTATGGGGTGCTGACATTGCATTTTGTCATTTCATGCTAAGAGCGCACGGTACCTGGCTGGTATCAGTGGTGCCATCTCAAAACGCAACCCTCATGGCGTCACAAGGACACTGTTGCTGGCACAGTTGGCCCTCGCGTCGTGATGAACTGCCCACGCGTTCTTGTACAAATAGCACCGTTGGCCCTCGATTTTTAATAATTTGAGGGGCAAAAACGTCACAAAGTGCCTCAAAAAGTCAAAAAAAATGAAAGTTCAGTACCCATATAAAGAAAAAAAATTATTCAGTACACGGAAGTAACATTTATGACAAGTATAATGCTTTTTGAAGGAATATTTTAAATCAAATTTGAATGATCAAGTTAAGATAGCTAGTGTACAAGGTTAATTTAAAGCAATTTGTATTGTATAAAAAAACTAACCCATAAAAATTATAGGGTTCAAATTTTCTTCTTGCGCTTCTAAGACTAGTCGTAACAGGAGGTGGTCCATCACCAATACCTCCGCCTTTCACATGTTAAAACCATTACCTCCCCTCCTTTACAAGCTTGGTCTCATATTTTATGCATTGATTTGGTGGTGGGCCCACTTTGTGTGTGTGTGAAGTATTTTGTAAGGTATATTTGCATAAGGTGAGATATATTTTTTTTTAGAACGACAACTTTTATAGAAAGACTAGCAAGAAGCTAGCAACAAAAACATTACAAAGAAATTAAGTGGGGGGTTTTTAAGCCAACTCTCCCACGTAAAAAACTTATTACATCTACTCGAACACCAATTAAAAGATAAAGCCACAATCTCGTCAAATATCACCGAACGTCTTGGAGCAGACGTATCAAAAACTGTTCTATTACGGAAACCCCACATGTACCACCAATAAGTAGCAAACACGCCATCCAACAAAGCCTTCGTACCAGCACGCATACGAATGGATAAAAACCAAGACTGCCACTCCGAGAATGACTCTAAATCCTGGCCATCCAGCTCCCACAATCGACAAATTCTAAAGAAAACACTCCTCACAATAGGGCATTGAAAAAAAACATGTTGAGACGTCTCCACCGAACTTTCACAAAGCGGACAAACTAAAGAATCCAACACTACTCCTTTACGGGACAAATTGTATCGCGTAGGAAGACAATCCCTTCGAGCCCTCCAAACAAATATATTGGTCTTAATAGGCACCCACTTCACCCATCGCGTAGCCTCATGGGAAGAAGGAAGAACCAAATCGTCTAAAAAATTTCGAATCTCTTTAACCCGAAAATTCCCATCTCCTGCTAAATCACAAACCCATCTGTCGGCATTTGGCACGAGGGAAACATTCGACAAAGCAGAAAGAAGATCTTCCCACTGTTGACGTTCAACCCCATCTCTCACTCTCCTACGAAAAGATACATCAATCGACCTACCACCTAATTTATTAGCAACCGAAATATCTTTCTCCAAATCTAAAGCATACACCCGCGGAAACTGATCACAAAAGGAAACATCTGAATTCCATTTATCGAGCCAGAATTTAGTAGAACAACCATCACCTATTCTCTTCTTGCAATGGGACATGAAATCGAAACCGATGTCCTTTAGAGACTGAACTTCGCGAATAATAGCTGACCAAACAAATGTTGTCTTGCCTGAATGTAAGTCAAGCCGATCCCCATGAATACCATGAATAACCTTATACCAAAGAGACCCATCATTAGTTAAGAAACGCCACACCCACTTAAGCAAAAGAGCACGATTAAGAGCGTAAAAACTAGACACACCAAGACCACCACGACTCTTAGACGCTAACACTTTCTGCCAAGCAACCCAAATAATCTTTCTCTCCTTGGGATCCACACCGTTAAAAAACTTTCCCCTAATAGCTTCCATTTCTTTTAACACACCTTTAGGAGTCTTAAATATAGACATATGATATAAAGGAGAGGCACCAAGCACCGATTTCAATAACGTAAACCTACCTCCAATGGATAATGTCTTAACCTTCCAATTAGACAGCCTAGACCGAAGCTTGTTAACAACCTCAACCCAAGCCGCCCTCCGATTCATAGAGTCTCCCACCATAACCCCTAGATAACGAAAGCGATTACACATAACCATGCATCCAATTCTAGCTGCTGCCTGATCAACAACGAGCCGAGGGACACCCACCCCCAACAAGTTACACTTCTGAATATTAATATTCAATCCGGACACAAAGTGAAAACATTGCAAAATCTTAACAACGTTCTTCAAATTAGTTTGAGACCATTCACCAATGAACATGGCATCATCTGTATAGAAGAGGTGTGATATAGATAAAGACCCATTAAGACGTAAACCACTGAACATACCTTCAGAAGAAACATGGGTCATGGACAAATGCAACGATTCCATTATCAAAATAAAAAGAAACGGGGACAGCGGGTCTCCTTGTTTTAACCCTCTATAGAACGAGAACTCGGCTGTGGGACTCCCATTAACCAAAATCGAGGCCCTCGCCGAACACAAAGTTCCTTGAATCCATTTACACCAATTCGGCCCAAAACCAAAAGACTTCATAACGTCTAAAAGATAATCCCAACGCACCGAGTCATAGGCCTTAGCAAAGTCAACTTTAAAAAACATCGCCTGTTTATTTTGCTTTTTACACCAGCTAAGAATTTCATTTAAGATAAAAGGACCATTCTTAAATATTCCTCTTAGCAAGGAAAGCTGATTGCGTATCGGATATAATATCGGGAATAATGTTAGCCAACCGATTAGCAAGAATCTTCGTGACGACCTTATATAAGCAACCAATTAAACTAATCGGTCTATAATCCGACACATACTTAGCATCCGAAGTCTTAGGAATTAAGGCAATAAACGACGAGTTACAGCCCCGCGAAAAAGAGCCATTAGCAAAAAAGTGTTCCACCGCGCTACAAAAATCTGGACCGATAAAACTCCAATACTTTCGAAAAAATTCAAACGAAAATCCATCCGGCCCCGGAGACTTATTTTTAAATGTTTTGTTTGATGGTCACCTCTACTCTTGTTTAGTGGTGTGCTGAATGGTAATATAGTGCTCGCGTGGAGGTGATGGTTTTGGTGACCATGAGTAATGGTCACCAAATACACTACCTCCACGTTAACGTCACATCATTATTTAACACACCACCAAAACCACCGCTAAATATGTGTAATGGTGACCAACGAACTCATTTTTTTTCTAACAAATTAATATTTTTGCAATTAAAGTATTAAACTTTTATTAAAATAAAGTTTATAAAAATCATTTTATTATTTAAAAAAAAAAGCCATTGCTACCAATGTCACCTTCTCTTACATTTGACAAACTTCGGTTCTGTCCCAGGAACACACATTCGCATACACATAAACTTATTTTTATATAAAATTATAGTTGTTGGGGAAGATTTTTGAGTGCACATCCTTTGGTGCACATGTTAGGTGCTGAAGACCACCAAATCGGAGCCAAAGTGGAAGGACCGCGCGCATTCATGCACTGTATGTAAGTATGTAACTGATTTCACGCGTGATCCAGGTAGGTGGTGGTGAATCACATGTCATTACACCCGACCTATGTAATGAATGGTTTGATTTGAGGCTCAAAATCTTAATGAAAGTTTAGTGAAATCCAAGTTTATTCTAATAGAATATATATATATATATATATATATATATATATATATATATATATATATATATATATATATATATAAATACGTAGTATGGCTTTAGCAAGACCTATGAATATAAAATGATTACTATAAATTAGACTAGCACTATATGTTTTGTGGATTTATTTAATAGTGTATGACAACATAGTTTTGAAATGTAGCAAATAAAGGTGCGAAGAAAATGAGGGCTCCTTCCATATGACAAGGTCAAGTTCTATGAATGCTACACTTGAATATATTTTTTTCTAACAAGAAAATGACATTTTGCCTAATATGGCCTATTCATGGTGTTGACATGTTTGTTTTTAGTGAATATATAAATTAATCTAGAATAATATATTGAAAAAAAATCGTGGATGATGATCTAATTTCTAGATGATTTGTTTAAAACCCTATTTTTTATTGCAATAATCAATACAGTATTATATATGGTTAATGAACAAACAAATATACCTTCCCTGGTATTAATTTGTACATTCACAAACTTTATGTCTTGTGAATTACAAGTAGGATTTCATTAGATAATAAGTGGTACGAGTCTAAATCGTTTTTGTGAAAACTTTCTTTAAATTTGTTCAAGCCTGACTATATCAATTAAAAATTCCAAGAATAAGAATCAAGTTTCAAATTACTCGCTGTTTAGTATAGATAAAAAAGAATTTACATATTAAACTGCGAGTAAGAATATTAGTAGCTTTTTAGGGTTTAGTGCATTTTAATTTTTTCTAACTGTTTCCTAGTTTTATCAATATATAAATATATTATTTTGTTACAAAAATGTTAGAATTAACAACTGATAATCAAAGCTGAAGAACAAGAGAAGAAACAAGAATCGACAGAATTGCTAAAGCTTTTATTTATTGCAAACGAAATTCGAATGTACAAAGTCTTAATCTTATGATTCCCTATATATAAGCAAAAGTAACCGACCTAAACAACCGAATCATAATACTTTCCTAATACTAAGATACGAAAAAATACCAAACGACCCTTAGGAGTTCTAATCACATTCATAACAAGAAAAAATGACTAATTTTTTTCACCCAAGTTGGTTTTGAGCGTTCACAACAAAAGTGGTCCTCCGTTCTGAAAACAATAGTTAATATACCTTTTACTATGGTTATGTATGTTGCACCAAAAAAAAAAAAAAAAAAAAACTATAGTTATGTATGTTTGCTAAATCATAAATATTTATAGCTGAAATAAAATAACAAGTTCAAAAATCAGTCACTCATGTACCTCAATTTGTAGTTTGTAACTAGTTATAAAATCCGTGCGGATTTCAACATAATATTTTTATAAAATATGAGTAACAAATAAGATTTTTTTTGTAAGATACAGATTTTGTCTAAAGTGTGGATATATTAATTTTGTTTCATTACATTTTTTGTGAAAATAATAACTAAAAATATTTTTTTTTAAATGTTTATTAGTGTTGCCAAAGGTGTCATGCCAATTGTTGAAGATGATGTTGAAACTATTAACTGGATTTAGGAAAGATGCAGATTCAAGGATATTACTCAATATTAGGAAAAGATCATTTGAAAACTTGATTTATTATCTTTTAAGGGTTTTAATGTTTTAATACGTGACATAAACGTTTAGCTACTTATTTATATTGAATATTAAGAGTTTATAGATAGTTACATGTGATTATGACATGATATAAGTTGACCAAACTGATAGAACTTGTCGGCCGAAAGTATGATATATAGAGTTGAGATATATATATATATATATATATATATATATATATATATATATATATATATATATATATATATATATATATATATATATATACTAGAAGGGTACCCGCGCAATGCGGCGGCAGGTACCCTGTGATTAAATTTTGTGGTGAGTAAATGTTATTCATGTATACATTATTTCTAACGATAACTTTACGAAAGAATGACAATTTTTAATTAAAATAACTATAACCCATAACAATTCAAACTATTTGATCTCCAAATAGACGTGTGAGAGAGGTATGAAATGATTGTAGATTTATATGTTACATGCGATTACACGTTTTTAATAATCATTATTGATAATAACTAACTTTTAGCGGTTACAAGTATTAATATGGTGATATTTTTTCTCATTAAAAATCACATTTATTTCATTAACATGAGGTTATAAGTTTTGACCAAGTAAATTACATTTAAGTTTTTATGGTTTTCTTTAATAAGAAATGTTTTTTGTCTTAACAATTTTAAGACTTCCTCATTTAGAATGTCCTAAATGCTTTATAAAGGAGTATAGATATATATATGTGTGTGTGTGTGTGTGTGTGTGTGTGTGTGTGTGTGTCATAGATCAAAAGAACCAATCTTAGTTATCTATTTTTATCTAAATTAATAAAAAAAAAAAACTATTTTTTTTAAAACAACATATCTTGCAAACGATAAATATTCAAGCTACAAAAATACACCATCGCGACAAGAATTAAATTATCTATCTATAAATATGCACTTCTCCATACTTTCGATATTTTTTTTCCCCAAAATTCCGCACAGAAAATCACATGTGATTTGTAAAAATCACATATGATTCATAAAAATCAAATCACATGTGATTTTTCGGAGCGAAAATTTAAAAAAAAAATGTCGAAAGTATATAACAATACATATCTATAGAGAAAATTTAATTCTCGTCTCGATGGTATGATTTTTTTCGCGTAAAGATTAACGGTTTGTGAGATATTTAATTTTAATGAATGATGAAAGTGTATATTTTTTGTTTTGATAAAAAAAAAATGAATTGCCAGTATTGATTCATTAGATCTTTGACAAATATGAGATCTATATTGAACTTTTACCACGAGTTAAGATTAATATAGATCTCATATCTATCATAAATCCAAAGAACCAATTTTAGTCATCCATTTTTCATATAAATTAATAAAACACTATTTTTCACCTTTTTTAAACAACATATCTTGCAAACGGTAAATTTTCAAGCTACAAAAAATACAACATCGCAGCGATAATTTAATTATCTATTAATAGATATGCACATCTTTATATGTTCGACAAATTTTTTCTTCTTCAAAATTTTCACCCAGAAAAATCACATGTGATTTGTAAAAATCAAATCACATGTGAGTTTTACAAATCACGTGTGATTTTTCTGGGAAAAAATTTTGAAAAAGAAAATTCATCGAAATTATATAGAAATGCATATCTACAGAAAGTTAATTTAATTCTTGTCGCGATAATATGATTTTTTTGCCGTACCAATTTACGGTTTGCGAGATATTTAATTTATAAAAAAAAATATTTTTTTATCAGAAAAATGAATGGCAATATGAGATTTATATTAAACTTTTGTCTTGCAATGATATATATTCAGATTCTTTTTTTTTTTTGGGTAATTTTTTTTCTTTTTTCTTTTTTTAAGTTACTTATCACGTGTATTAGTAGTAAGTCACGTGTATGCACAAAATTTGCACAACTATTAAATTTTGTTTAAAAGTTGAGTTTAACATAAGAGCTTATAATAATTTTATCCGTATATAACTTTTTAAACTCATGTACACTCGTATACACAAGTCATTTTTTTTTTAATCCTAATACGAAGTAACACTTGAGCAAATTTTGACTAATAAATTGTTTTCCTTCATTATAAAGGTCAGTTTATTATTATTATTATTATTATTATTATTATTATTATTATTATAATGGCTGAGTTAGTACATATATAGTTAGTATAGTTAGTGAGAGCTCACTCTCATACTCCTACCGGAGGAAAGCACCATGGGAAGACTTGAACTCGAGAACTCTCGCATGTGAACAAGCCCCCTGACCAACTCTCATATGCAGAGGTGCACACACAAGTTATTAATATCATGTGTTTTATAGTGTTTGTATACTACTCCTCCCGTCTCAAAATTATTGTTCCTCGAAAAAAATAACACTTTAATATAGTCTTCTTTAAAGTTTGTAATATTAACTTCAATTAAGGGTAATACGGTTAACCCGATCAAACTTCCATATCTATGTTTAGTAATAGACAACTAAATTGGGACATCTTAAAAAGAAAACGTTGACTATTAATTTGGGACAGACGGAGTAATAACATATCAGTATTGGTGGCTCAAGCCCACTAATTACACGCCAAAGTCAAACCCATTATCAATACTCAATAATACCCATTATCAATACTTGAGATGCCCGTCCACATTCCTAGGCCACACATGTCCTGGGTAAGCGTTATCAGGCCGCGTAGCGTACGTACATGTGACAACTGTCTCCCAGCTATCACTAACGGTTAATGTTGGGCAAATTAAGTGATTAATGGTCTTCGACTAGGATTTCAATTAAAATACCCTAAGTGTAAACAAGTCCCTGAATAGAAATTAGTATCCAGGGAGTCATCTTCAAGATGTTCTTCAGAGTCTGATAAAAGACTCAACACAACCTGAGGCAGAATTTAGAAAGTGAAGGTGAGAATCAAAAGACAATAATGGACTCAATGAGTGATGACAATAACGCATACGCATTGTCTCCTTGAAGATCTCCTCAACATTGAAGACATTTTTAGACTTAGAAAGAATGTAAATCTCTGATATATAGGCGGGAACTTTCTTGGGAAGATATGTTTAAAATCACTTATCAAATGTCAAGAAAGTACCTTATTTGATAAAAATGTACAAACATTGTCAACACTACTGCATAAATTATGGTTAGACATATCCTAGGAATAGAAGGATTGTACTAAACCTATTAACATGTGATACATACATTTTACCTCATGCATCTACATTTGTAACTTGCCTTTAAATAGGATTTTGTAAATGAGTAAAAAAGATATCTCTTGTATTAAAAGTTATTAACACTTTCAAAAGCTCTTGTTACTCCTACAAAATAGAACTAAGTCCCTGAATCAATATGAATCAACTAGTAGCCATAGTTCTTACTTAAACAGTAACTAATGTTTTTTGTTTAAGTACTAGTGAGGAGATCACACCATACATTGTCAATTTGTCATTCAAGTTTTAATATTTTTCCAATGTTGTGAAAGTATTCCAAATAACTAGGGCTATAAACGAGTTGAATGTTTAGTAAACATTTCATAAATAGTTCGTTAAAAAGTTCGTTTATGTTCGCTTACTTATTATATGAACGAATATGAATAATATTTTATGTTTGATAAGTTAAATAAATGAATATGAAGAAAAGTTGGTTCGTTTCATTTATGTTTATGAACGTCCGATTATGCGGTTATTGACGTTCGTTTATGTTCATTTATTTATTTATGTTCATATATCATATCTTTTAACTGTCTACTTTTAAAAATAGGTTTGTTTTAATAAGACAACGTTTATAAAACAAAATTTTATACATAATTAAATAAATTTATGTTTGTTTTTCTACGTTTATTTATGTTCGTTTAGGGTTAATTTAGTGTCTTAATTAACGAACATAAACGAGCATAAACAATTTATTTTCTTAATAAATAATTATGAACAAGAAAATTCGTATGTTTGAATAAGACTCCGTTTGTGTTTGTCCGATTTGTTTACTGCCCTAAAAAATTATGTTTCAGATATTTATATGTGTATTATTTTATTGTACCCTAACAATAAACACCCACCCTTACATTTAATTAATCTCAACCAACTTAATGTACAAGCAACATATGAACAAATGAAGAGAAATGTAAATCATAAAATAATAACTAAGTTTAAGAAGTGTTTCGTTTGATCACTCAAGCATCACAATTTCACAACAATAGATCAGTTTTGAAACTTTGAGTGGTTTTTAGGATGAAAAAACTTAGATTAACTAAATTGGAACTAAATTTTAACTCATAATTATATATAGTCATGCACATTGGCTTTGTGCATGTTATATTTATTTCTGTTTTGGTTTTTTAAGTTCCTTTTATATACTAAAACTAAACCGAGCTATAAACATCGTTTTTACCAAAATGTAGACCAGAACTCGATTTTCTAATTAATATACTATCAATTACAGAGATATACAACGTCGTTTAAAAGTGGTCTATAACGACGTCGTTTAACACTTTTAAATGCAGATGACGCATCATACAATAGAAAATGACGATGCCGAATATCCAAAAACCCAACGACGTAGTTTGGTGTGCAAAGTGTCGCTTTCTTCTGTCCAAAATGTGCTTTTGTTTTGACATATGTACGATTTAATGTTGAAGTTAAATATATATTTTTGAAAAAAAAGAAGAAAAAAAGAAAAAGAAAAGATAACCTTAACCTAGCTAATAACATTAAAAACTACCTTAAAATTTGTTTAAGAATCGATTTAATAAAATAGTTATAATAAATATCCTTAACCTACCTAATAACATTAAAAACTACCTTAAAGTTTGTTTAAATCTAGATTTAAAAAATAGTTATAATAACTATCATGTACTTTTTGCAATTTATGGTTTTTTCAAATAACAAAACTTATTTATCATATATCTAACGATTTCCTTATAAAAAAAATATACCGTTTAAAAGATATTCAAATTACGAACAAAATAGGCCAAATGCTGCAATATTTTTTGTTTGCGTACAATTTTATATAAAATGTTGAACTTTGATATATGTTTGCAAAATAATAATAATAATAATAATAATAATAAAATAATAATAATAATAATAATAATAATAATAATAATAATAATAATAAATAATTCAAAACACATTTTTAACCTATCTAATAAATTTAAGAGTAAATTGCAAATTTCATCTCTAATGTTTGCCAAAATTGCATTTAACACAAACAGAGAAAAAAAATGCAAATTAGACACTGAGAGCTAAAGTTCAGTGCAAAATCGCCACTGAAAGCTAACGTGCGTTAGTTCACCCGTTAAGTGGACTGAGCTGATTATGTCCTAAGGGTAATCTCGTCATTTCATGTTTTCCCACCAATTTACTCACCTGACAAACTTCGATTCCCAATGGTAGACTTTCTTTCAAAGACTAAACTTGCAAACTACAACTTAAACTCACAAAAACTCATTAACTAAATATTTAAAGCAAAAATCAACAATACAAAGCATCCAAAACACAAATCTTTTTGATAAAACTGGTGAACATATATTATTTCAAAGCAAAAATCAACAATACAAAGCATCCAAAACACAAAAATCAACTATGGCAAATAATGATAAGGGAATGGCTTTGATCACTGGGACGGATCAATCGTCGAAAAAGATTGGTGATACTAATAAGCTTTCATCATAAGCAAATACCCACCTTCATCATCAAATTCATATGCACCATCCATGTTCGAAGTTTACAATATATATATATATATATATATATATATATATATATATATATATATATATATATATATATATATATATATATATATGGAATAGCTTGGCTACAATCATTCCCAAAAAACACACATGAAATGAATCATGGACCACATAAAAGATTCAGGACCTACAAAAAAAATCAGGGACCCACATTTATAACACAAAATTGTAGCCAATTAGCTACAATTAATTGTAGCTAATATATTCTCATATATATATATTAGCCAAAGGTCAAAATTATTTAACTACTATTATTATTATTTTTTAACAGAACCATTGGTCAAAGGTCAAAATTATCAACTTTTTATCCTTTTGTCTCAAGCCAATTCCTTAGCATATGATTTGGCGCATGAGGCATGCTAGGGCCACATAAAGTTTACACAAAAAATCCCCACTCGCTGACATGTCAGCGGGTGATTGATTTTTTGTGGGATCCACATCCCACAAAAAACCAATCACCCGCTGACATGTCAGCGAGTGGGGATTTTTTGTGTAAAGTTTATGTGGATGTAGCAAATTTCTTTGGCGCATGGATATGGGTTTAGCTTGGTATCACGTTGAATGGCACATAGGTACACGCCATGATATCTAGTAAGGCCGTAAACAAATTGGACGAACACGAACGGAGCACTGTTCATGTTCGTTCATTTAGTTTTAACCGGACAAATAAACGGACACGGAGGCTTAAACGGACGAATTTTCTTGTTCATGTTCGTTTATTAAGAAAATGAATTATTCATGTTTGATTATGTTCGTTAATTAAGACGCTAAACGAACATAAACGATCGAACATAAATAAAAATAGACAAATAAAAATAAACTTTATTGAATTCTTCATAATATATTGTTTTATAAGTGTTGCTTGGTTAAACAAACCAATTTTTAAAACTATAAAATTAAAAGATATGATATATGAACATAAATATATAAATAAACATAAACGAACTTTAACGAATGCCTAATTGGACGTTCACGAACATAAATGAACGAACGGGACTTTTGTTCATGTTTGTTCATTTAACTAAGCGAACGTAAAATATTGTTCATGTTCGTTTATTTAATAAACGAACGAACATAAACGAACTTTTTACCGTACGGTTCATGAAATGTTCACTAAACGTTCAGTTCGTTTACAGCCCTAATACCTAGGCCCCTTACAAAAACCCTAAAATGATGGTTTAGTGATGATCGTTAAGCCTGTGTTGTTTTGGAATAATTTGTTTATGTCGCTATATTGAAAATTTAAATTTGTTATGTGACGTCTTTAGGACTTCATATACATACTTCTTGACGCTAGTAATAAAAATTGAAAAATGATTTGTGTGCCTAAAACAAGAACCTAAATTTAGATGCATTTAAAAAAGTGGTTGGTGTAAAAGTATGAATGAGAAGAAATGTATTACACTTGTCATTAAATGAATAGATTAGGTCTAACTTTAGGTCTATTTGTTAGGCTTATATATCAACACTTATAAAAATTTGTTATGTAATATATCTCAACTGGTGTACTCATATTATCATGTTACGTCAGTTTTGATAAACCTCTAATAGGCATACGTTTTACATTTAGATCTTCCAAAATCCATAAAAGAAAAGAAAAGTAATTGCAGCTTGATTGTATTTTTTTTCTTTATAAAATGAAAGTCATGAAGTGTCAAGTATGTCTTTTAAGTTTATACATATGTATTTTCTTTTCTTTCATGTAGCGCTATTTATGGCAGAACCGGGGATCAGGCGTTCCTCGCATGTCGATCATTCTTAAATCACAGGCTTTTCAATCACTGCTTAATTTTTTTATATGTTCATTCCTCATATAAACTTTTCAAAACTTGATAATCCAATGACGAATATACGTGTAAATTTGAGGGGATGTTTGTTTAAGTGTAAATTTGAGTTTATGAGATTATAGGTTTTCGGTTTATGTTTTATAAGTAATTTTTCTGGTTTATTTTCAAACTTATGAGCTTATACATAAGTTTATAGTGTCATGACATGCTCAAACAAGCATGCAAGTTTTAAGATAAATACGAATATTTAACCTTATAAAACATAAACGGAAAATATAAGATCTCAAGATAAAAAAAAGTTTAAACAAACACCCCTGAAATACTCTTACAAAAGCATGATCATGATTATAAAACTCTTTAAAATATTATACCACCGGCCAGATAGTATGTAGTTAAAAGGTCACATACTGTAACAACTCGTTTTACATTGGTATGATAAGAAATATTTGAGCCTTTTATAAGCTTGAACTAGCGGGCTAGTAGCCTCATTCCATTATAACTTTTAGTTAAAACATTAAGTATACGAGTAGTCCATTGCTTTCGTTTTTAAAGCTGCCACATATTGTTTTTTGCCTATTGTTTTTGCAGCGAGACTCTTGATCGTCAATGTTGACATTATGTACTAACTTACAGTCTTACACTATTGTTCGTACTTACGTGGATATAATGATTTTGTGTTTTTCAAGACTCAAACTGAGAGTCAGATGATTGTTACGCATCAAAGGACTTGTGGTCTAGTGGGTGGGGCTTAACTTGTTAAGCGAGCCACAAGTGAGAGTAGTACCGGGTGGGTGACCACCCGGGAAGTCCTCACTTGTGGTCCACTTGTAGACCATATTGTTCCGGAGATATATTGCAATGAAGGATTTGAACCCTTGAGCCACTCGTTGCGGGGGTTCGAATCTTGAGCATGGCCCGGTTTTCATCCAGCTGTTTCTCCAGCAAGGTAAACTTGTGTGGAGGTAGTACGGTTTCCGGGGGAAACCCGTTACCACCTGAGATCAGCGTGGACCCGGTTCAGACAACATAGTCTGGCGGGGTGGCGATGGGGCCTTCGCTGTCCGCGAAGGTGGTCGATTCTAAGTTGAAATTCACCTTTAAAAAAAAAAAAGATGATTGTTACGCAACTTTGCTAGTACAAAGTGTAAGCATATGCACAGAAAGTAAATCAACTACCATGTGGTCTAGTGGTGAGTGCTTAACTTGTTAAGCGAGCCACAGAGAGAGTAGTACCGGATGGGTGACCATCCGGGAAGTCCTCTTTGACCACAGGGTTTGTTGATACTAGGCTTTCAAAGTCCTTCAATGAAGGTTTCAACCCACTATGGTTCGAATCTGGAGAAGGCAGGGTTTACTTCAAATTAAGTGTCGTGCTTTCGGGCGGCTTAAGTTGAAGGTTTTCCCCCCATCGGGTTTCATTGGTCAAGGATTTCTCCGAAAGAACCGTTCCAAAAAAAAAATATGCACAGAAAGTAAAGACCGTACACGTGTCTTTGATTAGCCCACAGTCTACAATCAGTCGACTTTCTTGCTTTCTTTTACGTGTTCCGAATGACAAGCATATAAGTATTTTGTCATAAAATATTAAACAACGTACACCACACCACATCTGTAACTATCATATGACCCACCATTAGGACCGTTGATAAGATATAATGACCCCACGTGGCACCCGATTAATGGTCCTGCTTTCTTACCTCTTCAAGACTTGTACTGATTTTTAGGGACCTGGGCCCCTGTTGATAGGACCAATGATGTTCATTTTACGTCCCTTCATTTAGATATTGACACGTGTGATGTGGTACCCAATACCCACGTGCGTGACACGCTGAATTGTCAGATACGACATTAATATGCATTGTGTTTGGTCTTTGTAACCTGCCACATGTGTTTGTTGATGTAAAGTTTCGTATACATCCCTTTAAATTTGGAAAGATGATAACTTCGAACAAGATTTGTACTTGTTGGCTTGCAATTTACTTACGCGAATTGATATATACAGTTATACACATTTGATTTTACTTTGCACACATAAAATTATATGAGATATTATTTGTCTTTTTCATTAATGGTATATGTGCAAAGTAAAATTAAATGTCTACATATCATTGCACTTTACTAAAAATTGTATAAATGAATTCCTATAATTCCATAAAAAGTGATGTAAAATTTGGAGTTTCTTGGTGATTTTTAGATTTATGGTATTGAAATTTATAAGTGATTTTTTCAAGTACTAGATCAAGTTGACTTGTGTCGACTTGGTTGGATCGGCTCAAAGGGTTTTCAGAATCCTTCGGGTTTGTTGGTCAACCGATCGAATAAAAAGAAGAGAAAGGAGGATTTTAGATTTTTAAGGTTTAGAGGATTGATTATGAACCCTTTCAAATGTCTTTGTATTTATATGCTTTCAAGAAATAATCCTAATACAATCCCAAAACCTATATATATATATATATATATATATATATATATATATATATATATATATATATATATATATATATATATATATATATATATATATATATATTGGCTTTTATACTTTAAATATATTTTTGTCTAATAAATATATAACCTTTTTAATTACGGTTTTACTCTTCTATAAAAATATTACCTTATTTTTATTTCCATTTTATTTCATCCATTTTTTCTTATTTTCGGTTGCGTGTTTCTTTTAGTGTGCATCAGTGTGACCCCTCCGCATTTTTATGAAGACCAGCTGTGAGAACCGTTGTTATTTGCACACTATTCCTTTCACTTGAATGATAGAACATTTAGAGAGTCATCTTCAAGAGTTCTTCAGATACTAAAGAAAGTCTCTTCACTTTCTGAGCCGAAACTCAGCAAAGTGAAGCCTGAACCTAAAAGAAGGTGATCGAGTCATTATGTGATGACAATAGCTTACTGACTCTATTTGATCTCCTCAACAACTAAGACATCCTGAACTTAAATACATAAGAAAAGTACTTAAGTCTCTGAAACAAATAGGCAAAAACTTTATTGAAAAGATAAATGATTTCTACTTATAAAAAAAAATCAATAAAGTACAAGAGTTCGTATAATAAAGAAAAGCGGTTGTCGTAATTGTACCCTAAAGATATTAAAAAAAATACATACCCTAAATTAAGGTTAAACGGTACTAGTATACCTTTCAAGTTAGATATTTGACACGTCACTATTACCACCTCGAGTTTGCCCATATAAGAAAATATTGTAATGGAGTAAATTTCACCTCGTATAATTAATGTGTTATATTTAAGAAAGCATTTACTCCTTTTTTGAACTAAGTCCATGAACCCTTTCAATGGGTTAGCATAGTTTTTAGGGAAAATGATAAAAAAATAAATTAAACTTGATACTTTTTACCATTCTATATTGCCAACTATTTTTTTTCATTGTAACACAAAACTTGATATGTTTTGCTATTGTATGTACTAAGCGCCGCATCGTTAGTCCTTTACATTAACGGTCATTAGTAAATAACTTGAAATTCCATTTTCTTCCGATTTTACACGTTTTAATCCGTTTTCTTACGTTTTGTCCGATTTTACACGTTTTCTTCCCGTTTTTTTTTCGTTTTCGTATTTTTTTATGTTTACGCCCTTTTTTTTTTACGTTTTCACCCGATTTTTTCGTTTTCTTTCGTTTTTTTACGTTTTCTCCCATTTTTAAACTTTTTGTCCGTTTTTTTTCGTTTTCGTCCGTTTTTTACGTTTACGCCTTTTTTTTACGTTTTCACCATTTTTTTTACGTTTTCGCCCATTTTTTACGTTTTCGTCATTTTTTCTACGTTTACGCCCGTCTTTTTAACTTTTTCACCCGGTTTTTTACGTTTTCACTCGGTTTTTTACGTTTTATTCCGTTTTTAAGGTTTTCGTCCATTTTTTTTCCGTTTACACCCGTTTTTTTACGTTTTCTTCCATTTTTTAACCTCTTTGTCCGTTTTTTACGTTTACACCCGTTTTTTTATGTTATCACCCGGTTTTTTTGTTTTCTTCCGTTTTTTACGTTTTCTTCCATTTTCTAACCTTTTTGTCCGTGTTTTACGTTTACGTCCATTTTTTTTTTACGTTTTCTCCCATTTTTTTACGTTTACTCCCATTTTTTTACGTTTTCACCGGGTTTTTTCGTTTTCTACCTTTTTTTTTTTTTACTTTTTTGTCCATTTTTTTACGTTTACACCCGTTTTTTTTACGTTAAAAAAATGGACGAAAACGTAAAAAAATGTGAGAATGTAAAGAAATGGGCGAAAACATAAAAAACCAGGTGAGAACGTCAAAAAACGTGTGTAAGCTTAAAAAAGGACGAAAACGTAAAAAAACGGACGAAAATGTAAAAAAATGGGTGAAAACGTAAAAAAAAAATGCAAAAACGTAAAAAACCGGGTGAAAACTTAAAAAACGGGGGGTAAACGTAAAAAACGGGCGTAAACGTAAAAAAAACATTAGAAAACGTAAAAAAACTAAAAAACCGAGTGAAAACGCAAAAAACCAGGTGAAAACGTAAAAAAGCAGGCGTAAACGTAAAAAAAATGGACGAAAACGTAAAAAAACGGGCGAAAACGTAAAAAACCGGGTGAAAACGTAAAAAACGGGCGTAAACATAAAAAAAATCGGACTAAAATGTAAAAAAGGACGAAAACGTAAAAAAATGGGCGAAAACATAAAAAAAACATGCAAAAACGTAAAAACATGGTGAAAACGTAAAAAAAACGGTCGTAAACGTAAAAAAACGGACGAAAATGTAAAAAAAAAAAAGGTGAAAACGTAAAAAAAAAACATACAAAAACGTAAAAAAAACCGGGTGAAAACGTAAAAAACGGGCGTAAACGTAAAACACTTTGTAAAACACTGTAATGTACAGAAAGCATATAGTACAACCCTTTAATGCATAAAATATGGTGAAATAATCAAAAACTTTGGAGTGTTAATCACCTACCTATTCGAAACGACTAAGTTCATATTAAAATTACAAACGTGATTGGGTCAATATTGTTCCAAACTCGGTTTTCTTGCATAAGATTTTATAATGCATATTTTATTTTATTTTTATTATTATTTTTTTTAGCATATATAATGAATATTGTTTACTAACTCAATTTTCATGCAAAGTTTATTAAAATCATCATTGCATGCTAAATATTTTATTTAATTTTTCATCTTTACAAACTCTTGAAAGCACATGAATGAATACTAAACTCTACTACTATTTTCTTTATCTCAAAATTATTATTAGGAGTAATAAAACACAAAGTTTAATAAAGTGAGGCCGTTATAATTTTTAATCACACAAATGAAATATTCCCTCACTAAATTTTTATTTTATTACTAAAAAATGAAAAGTGAACAATTAATTTAATAAATAAAAAAAATAGAAATATGGACAATAATTTTGAGACGGAGGAAGTATAATTTAAGAAAAATATACATGCGCAACTTCAAAGGTATTTTAAACTGAAAAATCCTACATCCACAAAACTTTTACAAAATGACTTGTCACTAATAAAAATTGTTTTAACCAATCAATAAAAATGCGAAATCTATACTACATATAAAGTATAAATGACTATCTCTTCAAAATTTTAAGACTTACAAAAAATTAAGCATGGTTTATAACACTTTAATGCAACTAATTTTTAAAATTACAACAAAGTAAGCATATTGTACAATAAAAGAAAACGTGGTGTCATTTTAAGAGCAAACAAAATTAATGTTATTAAAACACCCATTCACCAAAAATTACAACAATTTAAGAACAACGTACAATAGCTGTAACCAATTTTCAGATTTACAACAAAATAAGCATAGCGTACAACAAAATAAGCATGATGTAATTTTCAGACTTATTTTCAAACTTACAACATTAATGCTATTAAAGTTGTCAATGTTATTAATATCTATAGCAGGGTACCCGCGCGTTGTAGTGGCGGGTACCCTGAAATAAAAAATTTCAATAAAATTAATAAAAATGTCACGGGATGTCATTCCGGCACCTAAATTTGCTTGGTCACAGCTTTGTGTATCGAGTCGAGTTTTATTGAATCGAGTCTTGGTCACAGGTTTATATCTAGGTTAAGATAGAGGGTTGTACATTATGTTTAAATGATTGTAATATTGGGTGTAGGAGTGTTTTAAATGCTATTAATGTAGAATAAAGGTTGTACATTGTGTTTAAATGATTGTAATATTGGGTGTTGGGGGTGTTTTTAATGCTATTAATGCAGAATGAGGGTTGTACATTGTGTTTAAATAATTGTAATATTTGGTGTATGAGTGTTTTTAATGCTATTAATGTAGAATTATAAGGAAAGTGGTATAAAATTTGAATCATGGTAGTTTTTGTTGTACACAATGCTTTAGTTGTTGTAACTATGAAAATTGCTTGCTTTAAAGTATTGTAAATCATGCATCATTTTGTGTACATTTGAACTTTTGGAGAGAGAGTCCTTCCTCCATTATAAGTAGTGTAGATAATGACTACTACTTACAAGAAAAGAATCATGGTGTACAACACTTTAATGCATATAATTTTCAGACGTACAAGACAAGAAGCATAGTGTACAACAAAACACCACATTAATGATATTTAATGTAGTCAATTATTTAACTGGTCAATAAACACAATTAATGCAGTTATTAAAACACCCTTTACATAAAAAATACAAATTATCAAACATATAGTACAACCAAATTAAACACAATTCATTCATTAAATTTCACTACTACAAATAATAAAACACATTATACAAATATTCAAGCACAAATGGGCAATCGGCCAAATGGGCATGAGTCCGAACGGGCGTGGACTAAACGGGCTCGAGCTCAAACAAGCACGGGCCAACGGGCACGGGTTATACGAAATTTTTGATATCCGTAAATTTATTAAAAAATAAATTAAAAAAAAATAAATAAACAGGCAATGTAGTCAATTTTTATTTCAGGGTACCCGCCGCTGCAACACGCGGATACCCTGCTAGTATACTTATAAACTTTGGAATGCAAAAGGTTTATAACTTCATATTCTACATTGTTACAAAATGCTTGTAAAAGACATAAATAATCTATATCTATAAACTATTATCTATCTATAATACATTTATGAAAGGCTTAATTTTTTAAGCTTACACATGTTACTATATTTAGTAATTCATATAATTAAATACTACACTATACTAATTGTATTATAATGTCCACTAATGACACATTAAATTTTAATATTAAAATAGATGTTACAAACATACAAATACAAATTCTAAATTCTAAATTTTATCATATACATTCAATTTTTACTAAGTTTAAATGAATATAATTATGAAAATCTATATTTATATTAACATATTTTACGAAAATTTAAACAAACATTTTTTTTTTTTTAGAACTATCAAACCGATAAACTGTCATATAACGACTATCATTGCATACCGCTAAAGGATAAAAATACGACAAAAATTGCATATTTGATATTCCGCTGCTCTGCGCATGTACTATACTAGTTGAATATAATAGTCTCATGACTTCTAAGTTAAATTTTATAGGCTTTCAATTGCAAAGATTAAATAACTCAACGTTTATTATAACTCACTGAAGTACAAATTTTAATAAACTTCCAATTTTAAGGGATGATCATTTTTTATTATTTTTTATTTTTTATTTTTTATTATTTTTTTTAATCATTTTGGACTTTGGAGTTTTTGGTTGTGCATTGCACAACCTCACCTTTAACTAATCAAAGTAATTTAGTGATAAATTTTCATTGAATAATTTTTTCTTGTTAGATAGTTTCTCACCCATGATACTAAATATTTGATCGATATACTAAATTCTCTCCTCTCTTTAGTAAATATGCCTAATGGAAATGTATTTTACATTAAGCGTTATGCATTTTAAAAATTCGAGTTACCTTTTTACTTCTAATAATTAATTCAAAAATAGTCGTTTCTCTAAAAAAAAATTCATAAAGAAAACTATATACTATAGCTAACTATTGTTGTTTGTATAGGTAAGTGCAAAAACACAGATACAAATATGGGGTTGTAGTTGATTATTAGTATTTCATCTTCGTTACAGCAATATATTACTGTAGTAAATTAATTACAAAAATAAAAACAATATTATACATAAGTTTATCAATGTTAGTCATGATGTGCCGAACATTTATGTGCTAGGTGGCATCATTCTAATACATGGAGTTTTAAGTGGGTTGATCTTTTATGTTAGTTGGGTTGTGTTATACTAACCCTCCCTATCAGAGAGGGTCCACCTACTTTAGTTAAAATGTACAAGTTTTAATGCAGACAGTACAAGCGACGGCAGCTGAGTCAAAGTCAACACACCCTCCCTAGGGAGGGTGTGGTTATCCTACCCCATGTTAGAATGGTACTAGTACATGCACTTTCAATGGAAATCATGACACATATCATATCAAGGTTCAAATCAGATTTTAATGTTTCAAATCGGACAAGGCAGCGTTTGTTGAACGGGTGGGTTATCCGAACGGTCCCAAAAATTTTAGCCGAAACAACACCCCCGCCCCCTCCCTCCCCCCTGCCCCCCCCCTCTTTTTTTTATTTTATTTATTTTTTTTAATAATTTTGTTTATATTAAAAAGCTATAAACCTGAAAGTGCGAAACAGAAAATATAAAGTTTAATAAGTCAAACGCTTAAAACTGTCAAAAATACGGAGCAGAAACTGACAAAAAACTGTGTTGTACTGGAAAAAAGGGGGACAAAGAGGAAAAGGACAGGGGGACAGGTGGGGTCACCCCCGTCCGGTCAACACAACCCTTGTTGAACGGTCTGAATTGTGAAAGGAGTTTGTGTTACCTCCTTATATTGTCACATGGGGTTACGTCAAACCGTATAACTCATGATGCATATCATACAAACTGACGATGCGTGTAATGAGTAGAAACTTTTCTTATGAGGGGTCCAAATAACTTGCCCCTTGTGAAAGATTGGGGACTATGGTCTTCATTGATGTTATACAGTATATGATAGATAGACCTACCAACTATACTTAAAAGTATGCCTACTTTATTCATAATTTGCCAAGTGTATTACACTTATTATTTCTCATCATATTCACAAATCAATTTTTAACGCATCAATTACATTTGTGTAATGAGTAGAAACTTTTCTTATGAGGGGTCCAAATAACTTGCCCCTTGTGAAAGATTGGGGACCATGGTCTTCATTGATGTTATACAGTATATGATAGATAGACCTACCAACTATACTTAAAAGTATGCCTACTTTATTCATAATTTGCCAAGTGTATTACACTTATTATTTCTCATCATATTCACAAATCAATTTTTAACGCATCAATTACATTTGTATGTTTGTTTTTAGGTTCATGAATTAGACATACAAATCATTTTACTTTTTTTTTTTTTTTTAATTTTGAAACGTCTCCCGGTCTCAAGCTCAAAATTTGGTTAACCAATCGAATTAGTAGAAAGTAGAAACTAAATATGCATGTATTGGGACCAAATTGACTTGAACGAACAACTTAAAGCCGAACACTCCGTTATTTCATTAGCCGAAGTTTTCGGTTTCGAGACCTAAGTTTACCAGAGCAAATCGACATCAACTATTCTACGTAAAAATTCTTCAAATTGAATTCTATTTAATACAAACAGATCATATTTTTTAGCCAGAGAATAAATCAAATAAAATGAAAGATCAGTTGATAATAATCGTACAAAACATAATCCTGTGCTTATTAAAATTTTGTAAACTTATTTGTTGCCCTGTAATTTACGATACAAATTGAGAAAAGATAAAAAAGACGTTCCTGTCATCCTAATACATGTTTGATTTGTTTTAACAAGAACTTACGATTTCACCTAGATGCATGATGGCTTGTACAAAGTAACACAATGGTTAACTAATGAAACTAGCGTCGTTTTTATTAAGTTATAAATCAGTACATTGTAGAGTCAACATGATGAGGAAGAGCTTAAACGTTTTTTCAGAAAACGAAGGACACTCCACATGAACCCCGATGCAATAAACATTAGAATACAAGCAACAACAGCGTACTTAAGCCCAATGTTGACCAGCATATTGACCAAAAGGCCAGCCAGCACGACCCCACAAAAGTTGGCAGACACCGCTGACCAAAATGGGATATCAAGGATTGAAGCGATAATAGCTCCAGTCCATGCACCTGTGCCTGGAAACGGCACTGCTACAAATAACATTAGGCCGAGCCATCGGAATTCTTCAATGGGACCTGCTTTTCGTTTGGCCTTCTCAAACAATAGGTCTAGGAACCGAGATGCTGACTTGTTGGTTCCAGCCAGGAATGTTGCTAATGGCTTTAAATAGAGTATGATGAGAGGCACGGGTACCATGTTACTGCAAGAAATTTACGACCTTAAATTTCAGAAATTTCACATTAATGGTCCACAACAATTTGGCAACATCCATGAAACATCACACACTTTAGTGAATGTTCATGTTTTCACTTTTCATGGTTTAAGTCAATGTCAGTGTCTATGGCTTAATGCTAGCCTCGACAAAGTTAAGGATTGCATGCAACATTTAGAGAAATGGACAAACGATGGGTCATAGAAACCATACTATGACTCCCATGAACATAGCCAAACAATACCATGTGGCATGCATTATAGAGTCTGAAGACAAACAACACTGTATGAGTAGGCATATCTCGAAACGCATATATGTAATTACATAAAGATCTGTAAGAACAACAAGAAAGGGACACGGTTGTCTTGTGAACTAAGTAAAATTCGAGATTCATGTCAACTTGTGGTAAAAATTACAACTGTAGTGGTGAACATAAAACAGAAACAGTAAACACTGTAGTGATTTACAAACCCCGATATGCATCTAGTAATTACATGGACCTTATTTAGGGGGACCAAAGCTTGAAATACTTCTGTTCTTGCATCTACATTTCTACAAGTTATTATTTTTTTTTTTATCAATAACCATCAAGTCATTAGGGAAGAGATCTAGTGAGAAGAAAATTTGAAATGAGAAAAATGAGAAATGAGAAGAAATTCCAGCCACATATTTCAAATGGGGGTGAGAAATTTAAGGGGAGATGCATCTATATTTGTAGGTGCATCTGAAATGTGCGGTTGTAGTTCTTTCTCACCCTTCTCATTTTAATTTTACTTCTCATTTGATCCTAAGTCTAAGTCATTAACCATACATGAGCAGACAACAATAACTTATATAACTATTCCTAATTGATAACCGGACTCCTAATCTTACTTATAGTAATCAGACCGACTTAAACACCAAAACAAAATAAAAATGAAATGGGGTTAAAAGTTACTCTTTACGATAAAAAGTTTGGATTCTAAGCCAAAACCTTTGATTTAAAGGTTGATTCTTTTGTAGAATGGGATATCTGAGTGTTGGCAAGAAAAATAAGTTTGATTGAAGCTTATATCACAGGCTTGCAGTAAAATTGTGAAAATGCAGATAAAAATCTGGTTTTGGGCTATTTGGGTCCACATCCCAGAGGACTGGAATGAAGATCTAGTAGGCCATGCAATTTTGGCCTTGAATGACGAGGCAGATCAGGATTTCAGCATTGGCGGGCCTGGTATTACCCGATACACGACCTGCTCACTTCTTTAAGCTTTTAACTATTAGGCCCAGGTGTTTGCCAATATGTCCTTTCTGCCATGATTTGAAAACATTGTTTGAGTTTCAGAAGATTACAGGGTGGCCCTGTATATTTTGGCCTGATTTTAACTATTTACTTATTTAGAGAAACAGAACCCACAAGATTTTCCCTGGACATTATAAACTTTATGTTGTGTATTTTGAGAAGTTGTGACATCTTTGTCACAGGCAGATTTAAGCATCTTTGGTCAGGAAAATTATATCAACAACATGTAGAACTGGAATATAAATCAAGATTTTTGAAAGAATGAAACATATATGATCGCGGGAAACCCCGCTCGAGCAACGTTACTGACCTGGCAAGCAGCAGGTTAACCTTGGACTCAAGAATCCTGGAACCTCATTTAGAGATCCCCAAGCGCTGTACCGTCCATCCAACCATATGGGCTTAATTAGGGTCACTTTTTGGTGGCGGACTTGCTTAGTCATGTAAATTGTATTTCCCCATGTTTTCACTAATATGCAAAGTGATTTACTTGCATTGTTTATTGTTTTCCTTAACTCTGTGAATTGGTTTTATAAGCATATGTTGATGAAAAATGTTCAAGAGTTACTTCTGCACAAAGTCGAAAGCTAAGCGAATGATTAGCAGTAAATCTGTGATTATCAGTACATGTGGCATGGGGTCACCTCTGTACTAAGGGGGTGTTAGGGGTTGCTTATTTTTTTTCTGCTTGAAAATAAGTACTTACAAAAAAAAAGTACTTTCGGAACCAGTGTTTGGATTTGCTTATTTTATAAAAAACGCAATATAACTGTAAAAATAATTAATTTAATATAAATTTTCAATCAAGTTCATTTAGAAAAGATTGTAAGGTTAAATATGAGAGTAAAAAGTCATTTTAATTCAATATCAAATAACTAACACGAAATATTTGGATGGAAAAAATGTTTTTCTGCTTAAAACAAGCAGATGAGCAAAAAAAATTAAGCAATCCCAAACACCTACTAATTAGTGGTTTCAATGGGCCCAGTTAGTAGATTAAACACAGCATGTTCAAGCCATTTTGGGCTACTAGCAGGGTAGGCACCAAAGAAGAAAATGATACCGGTTCTGACGGTCCTCTCAAGTTCGTTTTCGGACGGCTTTTATTAGCTAGCCAAACCGGTGGCGACTCCAGTTCCAGGTTGAACCCGTTCGTCCGGTCCGGTTTTTAAAACCATGTGTACCATCAATTTGTTTGCATATAAATTGTATGAAGATTTGTGTGTTTTATTAGTTTGTACAATATGTATAATAACATGTATTTTTCATTTTAGGGGTGTTTTAAAAATAACATTTATTAGAATAGTCGAAAAGTCAATAGGTAGTTATGTTTATAGACTCACATGATGAAATAGAAGCTTCCACTACAGTTTGATGTGCTATTTAGGAGGTTTCTTCTAATGTTTTAGCAGCTCCTCGTGAGAGGCAATTTTGACATAGTACGCCCTCGCTAGAACTCGGGTATTCCATAATTTGACCGTAAGACTAGATATGTGAATCATAAACACCTATGCATATATTGCAAATTAATCGAAGAAGGGTATTCACCGTCTTTAGCTTGTTCAATTGGTAGATTAGTCATTTCATCCCCTAATTCATATCATATTATTCATCTCTAAGTAGTGACATGCAAAAAACCTAATGTTCATAGCAAAACAATATGTACCAAATTTGGATTAGTCGGCCAAAAGGTCGTAAATCATGGTTACCAAAAAAAACAAGATGTACCAAATATGGGGATAATTTGATATATCAAATTAGTGTATGTTGAAGCTTAGGACGTTTGCCTATCTACCAAATACATGAGCCATCCCCAATAAGGCTAATCATGTTATTACAAGCAGGATGAGGTTAAAGTTCACGAAGATACCAATATAGCTACCCATTCTGGGTCATTCCAAGAAGGGCTAATCACTCCGTTAAGTGTAGAATTATGATTTTTAAATACAAGGGTAAGCTAAGTTAGAGCCTCGAAGAAAGGTTACAGATTCATCTTCTTTAAAGCAAAATCTGGATATTACGAAGGTATCTTGTTTTGAGTAAGTTTTCCTTTAAAGCATGTTTTTATTTATTTATTTTACTATTTTTTTTTTAATTAAAAAAAAATAATAATAGTAAAAAAAAAAAAAAAAAAAAAGAAAAAAAAGAAGCATGTAGGAGCATGTCAAGTTTTAACTGTTTATAACTGTTCTCAGTTGTGATTGTTTATTATATGTTTGTTAAAATTGCTCTTGGTTGTTATAATGGGCGGGTTGGGAAAAGGGTCAAAATGATTCATTTTGAAATACAGTCAACCCAATATGATAATTTCATTATTTTGTTTTTTTTTTTTTTTTCTTTTGGTAACCGTGATTTCCGATCTTTTGGCCGACTAATCCACGGGGTTTGAACCCACCGCCACACAGCAGCTAAAGCCCTCCCTTTTCAGGAGGTTGGCGTGGCCACTAAAGGTTGTATGCACATAGCAGGAATTGAACTTGAGATCTCACACATTTTAGAGTGATATTCACAAGCCCTTTTACCACTAGGCTACCCTTAAGTGGTTAATTTCATTATTTTGTTGCTTTAGTTATTTATAAACTTTTAAAGAATATTAAGATTTTATCACACGAGTAAATAATATCAGATTTTTATTTTAATATATATATTTTTTAATGTTTATAGAGTTAAATAAAACAAAATAAGTAATAAAGAAACAACACAACTAGCACCGGCAATTTCAACCCAAAGAATTAAGATTGGATTGGCGTAGGTAAATTTATAAATCCGTTAAGTCATAAGCTTAGAAGGGGTCTAAAATGTTAACTAGCCAGGTAAGGTATGGGAGGGTCACGCACATTTGATGTTAAAAAGGGTTGGTCTGGACTTTGTACTGATACCGCAAGCAACACTATTGTCTGCCGCCGTCACCACTTGTCACCGTTATCATATGCAATCGCAATAAAAAAAACTTTAAAAAAAGTAAAAGAAGAGTGAAAATGTTTTTTTACTCTTGCCGCCACCATAACTTTCAATGTTTATTTATCTTGTAATCGTCAAAAATATACAGAGAGAGTATGAATATATGAGGGAAGGAAGGCTGAACTTTAAGTCGAAACGATTATCTACAAGATGAGAGAAGGAAGGCTGAGATGGTTTGGACATGTCAAGAGGAGACCACAAACAGCACCAGTTAGGAGAGTCGAAGCACTATTAGTTGACGGCTTGAGGAGAAGGGGTAGACCTAATGTTAGGTGGGAGGATAGATAAAAGCAGGATATGACCTTTGATAGGAATGCGTGGAGAGATAGAATTAGTACAAGCGGGTAGAAGGGATAGGTTGTTTGAAGTTTTTAGATAGTTTTCGCGTTTAGGATTTTTAGGGCTTCTTAGTTGCTTTGCTTTTTGCGTTTTTAGGTTTTGAGTTCCATAGCTTGTCCCCTCTAGACTTTTAGGCGTCTAGTAGCCTCTCTTTGTCTTTTTGCTTTGCCCTTAGGTTTTTGTTTCACCTTTGCGTTTCCGTGCTTTGATCTTCATTGTTCACTTAGGTTTTGGTTTTAGTTTTGCCTTTAGGTCCTTTTTCTGTGCGTGCTTTTTTGCTTTTGTCCCCTTGCCTGGTTGCTTTTGTTTCTCTTAGGTTTTGGTTTTAGTATTGCCTTTAGGACCTTTTCCTGTGCGTGCTTTTTTGCTTTTGTGCTCTTTTGTGCTTTTATGCTCTTTTGTTTATGCTTTTGCCCCCTTGCCTCTCTTGTGTTTTGTTTTGCCTTTTGTCCTTGTGTATGTGTTTCTCTTGTGGCTTATGCTTTTTGTTTGTTTGTCCTTTTTATTTTTTATAGTAGTTTTTGTTTATGGCTTGTTTGCTTACTTCCCGTCATATGTTTTATGTGTTTCCCTTGTACTTGTTTTTGCACTTTCACGCTCTTTTTTCTTGAACTCCTCTCAAATGCACAATTACATTTGCCGGAGGTCCTTCTCGAAGCAGTTTCTCTACTGTTGGGTTTATCAGGGGTAGGATCTGTCTACATCTCACGTCCCCCTTATCCTGCACCGACGGGATTAGGTTTTGTTGTTGCTTGTAGTATGAATATGAGAGCTTTTATGGAGAGGGGAAGCAACTAATGGTGTTTGGTATAAAAAGTATTGGACCCGGTTTTGTAAGGTATCTAAGAGACTAAGACGTGGTAAGATGGCAGCTTGGATAACGGGTCAAAATGGGTAATTCTGAAACACGATTCAACCCATTACTATTGATAGTTTATTATTTGGTAACTATTTTTAAAATGAAAGAACCAAGTGAACTACTTTCTATACGCAAAACCATGAGTAATTCTCTCCCAAAACCTTTTATACATTGACACTCCCTCTGCATAATTCCAGAAAATCCTACCTAAATTAACATTAAAAGTCAAGTGACGACCATAAGAGATATGAACCATTTGTATTACTTTTTTGGTCCTTAATAATGACTGCAGCTGCTCATGATGCCTACAAAATGGTAACGGCATTAGATGGCCAGTGGTGGTGGTTGTGGCACCCCAGGTTCAGATCAGTAAATGGTTGCTATGGGGAAGTCGGTCGACTCTGGTGGATAGGCCATGTCGGATGTGGTTCGTGGATAGTGGGTATGTGTCGAGGAGACACTCAACTACAACTTCACATAGTGATTAACGTCACTTGTGTGTGACATGTTCGAACTGCTCATACTTTACCAAACTGATAACATCACCCATTTTGACCTGTTCTATGGGTTTGACACAGCTTAAATATGTCAAACCAACAAAACCTTAGTTATTCGTTTAGATTGTCAGTGCGCAAACCAACAAAACCTTAGTTATTCGTTTAGATTGTCAGTGCTAGTTGTTTTGGGTTGGTGATAAAAAAAATATATTTCATTAATTTTAGAACTAAATGTTCGTTAAGGCAGAGCTATACAACATTACAACTGGTTTGATAATCAAAAAGTAACACAATACAAAGAACCTCATTACCAATGCATTGTGTATAATGGGCATCGCCTATAGTACATAGCAATCGTATGCATAAAACCCTGAAAGAAATGTGTTAAGTTATTCATATCTAAATTGGTTTTCTTTGTTCTTAGTTCAAAATGATGCTGGATAAAATTTGCAACATAAAGATTTAGACATTGCACGCTGATGACTAGGGGTGAGCAAACGGACCGGATGGACCAGACCGACCGACAAAACCGACCGGACCGGACCGGACCGGACCGAACCGGACCGGACCGACCACATTCGGTCCGGTCCTCGGTCTAGGCTTTTTGGTTAATTCGGTCCGGTCCGGTCCGGACCGACCAAAAAACGGAAAAAACTTGCCAAATCTTGCCTATTTGGACCGGACCGACCGAAGGACCGACCGGACCGGACTTCGGTCCGGTCTCGGTCTATAGTTTTTCCTTAACTCGGTTTTCGGTCCGGTCCGGTTTTCGGACCGTGTACTGATGACATATATTTGAGTTAAAAAGCCTCTAAAAAAAAAAAAAAAAAGTGTTTTAACGATTATATGATAACTGTTGAATGATATTTCCAACTTAAGCAAAAAAACAAGACACAAAAAGTATTTGGCTCTTATTTAAGATATAACTTCCTAGTTTTTCCAGCTATCTGTCATGTGCAAATTAAGTTAGTACTGTATACATGTGAAGATAGAAGTTGATGAACTGCATCAAAGATACCAGTAGAACCTTTTTTCCTTTTGTGGTTGTACGTTGTAGAATAAGTGTGCCCAAATACACCATGACTGAAACTTATAACGAATTTGCAACTAATACGGTTTCTCTTATCTTCCTATATTTCCAATATTCCCATATGACACAAAATTTAGGCTAAAGGCCTAATTTCATCAATTTCCTAATAGAAAACATTATCAATGCTAAAATGTATATTTCAAAGACAGAGATGATGCATTTGACTTTCCTGAGTCATTTCTCTAATTCAAAACAAATCTCCTTGTCTCGTATCTTGTTCATTCGCCATTAAAAAATTCACCCCTATCTTACTTTCTTGTTAACATCAACCAAAAGTACCCTTAATAACATATTCACTTCTTCCTATGAAATCCCCAAAATCATTTATATTATACACAAAAGTCATGACGTTATCTCTAATTTCTAGGGGCAACCTTGTTTGTCACACCAAGTTAATTAAAAAAAACACAAACAAACAACCAAAACATCTTACTTCCAATACATCATTCGAGTCGAACACAAAAGTCACTACTTTATTTCTAATTTCGCTAAGCACGGTTATTAGCCACACCAATTTAAATCATAACCAACATCAAAACATATAAAAACCAATATATTAGAAATTAGAAAAAGCAAACTAACCCAAGAACCGATAAAGCAGTAACCACAACAGGCTTAAGTTGCAACCAATACCCAACAGGAATCGCGCCACGAAGCTCGATAATAGGCAATGTAGCCAAAGCAAAAACCACAGCCTCATCAGGCCAACCCGAACCTCGTAAAAAATTCGCAAACTTTAACCCGAAGCTAGAAGCTTTAATAGACTTCCCAACACCTTGTACTTGTGCCTTAGCATCACTAGGACTAAATGCAAATAAAGCTACAGAAACAGATGCCCATACAAATACCCAAAATATAAACTTCACAGGTGACTCTTTATTTAATACTAAATTTTCATCATTTTCAAGATTTTTTTCAAGAAAAGTAGTATTTGATGATGAAAATGAAGTTGTTTTGGGACATGGGTTTTGTTTGAAAGTGAAATTATGTGATGGAAATGAGTTTGAGATTAAAGGGTTTTGGATGAATGTGAAGGTTGAGTTAGGATTTGAGGGTTTGAAGTGTGGTTTTTTGTGGGAGAGTGTTGAGAGTGTTGAAGGGAGTGAGAGATATGAAGCCATTGCCCATTGGATGGATTTTCTGCTTGTGTAACAAGGGTTTTATATGTGAGTTAATAAGGGTTTGTTTTGTTCGATATAAACTACAACATGGATTGTATGAAGTTGGAAAAACAACTTGAGTCAAGTCGGGAAAGTGCGGCTCAAATCAAAAGAACTTCTTTTGATTTGTCCAATAGCTCATAAATGACCAACTTAAGTCAAGTAATGAGAGAGGATCCTCACGCTTACAAAATGACATTATGCGCTTAGAAAGTTAAAAGCGTAATACATACAATACAACAAAGTGACTGTTATCGACTTAAAAGTAATAGTGAGCATCAGACTAAGACCAGATCGGATCGCCAAACTCAAATCGAGACCGATTTAGCCAAAAACTCTAGATCGAGGACCGGACCGAGACCGTACCGCATAATGGTCCAGTCCGGGTTAGTCCAGTCTGGTCCGGTTCTTCGGTCGGTCCGGTTCAAGAAGAAATAATGGTTGGTTTGTACGTAAGACCGAACCGACCCGAGACCAAAATAAGAAAAAAATTGAAATCGAGACTGTATCGCTGGTCCTTTGGTTCAGTCGATTTTGTGTCGGTCTGGCCAGTTTTAGAGTCTGCGTTGCTCAGCCTTACTTAGAAGTATAATCCAATTCTAAGACGTGCGGTAATTGAAGTGTCATTACATTTTAGGGTATGAATGTTTATGTGTTTGGTTGTCATGACTTTTTTTTTTTTTTTTTTTTTTTTATTTTTTTTTTTAACATACAAACCACTTTGATTTATGTACAAAACCAGGATTAAAATTTTGTGCATTGCAGTGGTATATTGTTTGATCACTTAAATTTTATAATTTATTTTCATTTTTTTTACAAAGAAAATATTGTATATTTCTATATAATTTGATTTCATGCATTTTTATACAGTTAAATTGTATTTAAAATTTTAATCAATTTTTCTTTATGAACTTGTATATAAGTCAAAAGCATTGCAATATTGGTAACATGTTATTTGAAAATTTTAAAACCTTTCTATTGGTATATTTTTTATACAAGAAAATTTTGAAGCATTTATTAAATGTTCGTAAAAAAAATGTTGAATTAAAAAAGACCGTAAAAAATTAAAGTTTAAGGTTGTTTTCTTAACTCTTACATTGTTTAGGTTACATTGTTTAGGGTGTGTTTTGAATTATGTTTACTTTTTCAAAAAGACATATATTAAATTTTAACATTTTTATAAAATTCTAGGTTAGTCAAAAGTATTGTAATATTAGGTTTATTTTGTTCATATCTTTTAAATCTATATAGCACTACTTTATGTATAATATTGTAGTTCTCAGTTCTCACACTATATTTCAAGATTGAACGTTGATCAAATTGTTAAAAGCAAGGGTTCTTTATTATGTTGTATGTTGTTATATCTATACTCATAATTAATCAAAATGAATATGGAGTTGATAATGATTGACGGAGAAAAGTGCAAACACAAACAAGAATGAGATGGATAAACCAAGGCATTCTTCATTAATAGACCGGTTTCTTTTGCTAATATTGACTTTTTTATTTGATTCCAAATGGTGTTTGAGAGTGGGATATTTTACCCTTTTTCGTTTTTATATTTGTGAAGTGGCCACTTGGTCACCGCTAAGATGCAATTAACAATTAAAATTTTTAAATAATTATTTTTAATAATAAAAAACTATAATTAAACATCATAAATTAAAAAAACAAATATTAAATTATTTGTTTTTTAATAGTAAATAAAAAAATGTGATTCAAAAAAATAAAAAATAAAAACCCGCGCGTGCGCGGGCATTATAACTAGTTAGAAATACATGTTTATTAGACAGTTGAACATTGTACTATAATTTTTCTAGCATGCTCTCCCCAAATTGTATTTTAGTTTATGTTCAATATTAGGTGTGCGACCATAGGTTATATTTTATGCAACAATGCCATGTCTTTAGTGTATAGCCATTTGTAAAGATATGCGCATACGCCAAGTGAGACGGAGAAGATCCAAGTCATGGACTTATCTTACACAAAAAATATACTTATCTTACACGTCGAAGTCGTAGTTTTGGCGTCGTCACACACCGTACCAAGACGCCGGTTTCAGAAAATGCAATTGACTCATTGTTTTGCTTTTAACTCTCAAACCGCTTAGAGTTTATTGATGCCGTAAGCGGCTGTGGACTCCTAATTAAATTATGAAGGAAAGCATACTGGAATCGCCGCTTCCGCCGGTCGGACACGCAGTTACAAGTTTCGACAGTTGCCGAAAAAAAAGTTCACTCAATTTAGATTGTGTATACCCGCCCTCTGTGATTAGATGATATCGAAGTCTTGATTATTTATCAAGATAGCTATCTTTTGCTTTGTTTTTATGTTTAGTGTTATTTGTTTTTGGCAATTATAGTCTTTCTTTTCCACTTCGAGCTTTCACGATTATGTTGTTCGAATTGCGGGAGAATATTAGACGGTATTTGGTAGTTGGCCTAAGCCCGATTGTGAGGTTAGGTCCGTTAATGTTTTATCATATGTACTCTATCAGTATTTGGCGATTAATAAAGTTTAGCAGATGAGAAAATCAATAACCTAACAGAATACAAGTGTTAACCTTGTTATTTACTAGTAGTATGCAACCCTATGTATCTGCAACCCTATGTATCTGTGAGATTTTTTATATAGTTTAAAGAGTTTGTATTATTTTTATTTTAAAACTGAAAGTTCAAAAGGTTGAAAATATACAGAAAGAATAACAACAACAACAATATGGTTTTCATCGCAAAGTGTTTAGTTCATGAGGTATCTACTAAATTTGTTCGAGCACTTTATAGAAAAATTAAGGTATTGGTAGTAGGATTCGAACTTACGTGAAAATGTTTAAGCAACCTTGATCAACATATATTTTTACTCGGGGCGATGAGACGTTTGTGTTTGTTTCCATCCAAAACAATTGAAAACCTCATAGTTTGCAACATCAAATTTATTAGAAAAGAATATTGTTTTTTTAGAAAAGAATATTGTTAACACTTGCACATTTTAGTTTTCTCTTAAACATATTATATATACCACAAACTTCAATTTGACAACTACTAATTGCTGGCTAAGCGAAATTAAAATTTCAAATTGTTTATTTTCTTTTTCTAATTTGTTGATTTGGAAAAGTTATGGCCAATCGGAATTTTGTTAGGCTGGTTGAGATCTACTGTCAATCATTGTGTTACATGACGTTGATCAAGTGGGGCGGAGACATGACAAAGTAAATTGCCACATAAGTCCACGCCAACCCACCACAACTCCATATCTTATGCTAAGGGTGTGTTTTTTACATGGATTATGAGCTCAATGAATGAAGTGACAATACACCAACTATTTGTTATGAAAGAGGTTGATTGCTATACATTTATGGTCTAAAGTGAGTGTAATCATCTACAAATGATGTCGTTTGATTCATCTTTGTTTATGGTTGTGGGAACGAATAGGTGTCAAAATTCTCATAAACTCAACCCTGAGGACATGAGTAAGTTTTAATTATCGATTCATGGGTTATTATATTTCATCTCATAACTTGTTCATTATGTGTACAAATCTCTATTCACGAGCTTATTTTCCTAGATGTGTTGAACCATTTGTTTTTGATATGACTGAGTTTTAAAGATCAATCTTTCTCCTTGTTATTGTTGCTTGTTAGCACATTGCGGGAATTGCGTCACATGACCCTCGAGATCATTGATAGTCGTCGCTGGATCTAGGTCACAGCGACACAATTGTTGCCCAGAGAGTAGGTGACAGTTCATGCCATTGTAAGACTTGTTATATTCGCAAACCCAATTTGCTTCCTTATTGAAAGCAAATGTTGGCTGCGAGACTTGTACATACTTTTTTGTAACACCCTCAATTCAATGATTCAGCGGAATTCAAACTGGGTGTTTTTCGACGGCACAACAGTCATAATAATAGAAAACGAACTCTAATTAAGTCGTTTTAAAAGATTTGTCATTCAAATTATATAAATATCAGAGATTACAAAATGAGGTCCCAGATGGTTCCATGTTTACAATTTACATTCAATGAGTTTTTGAATGATAATAAAATTTATAGCCCTCTTGAATATCCGTGCTCCTCCGTGCCAGCCTCGTTCATTATGGACCTGAAATACATGCTTAAAACAGTCAACACAAAGGTTGATTGGAATTCGTAGAGTTTGTAGTTAAATCGTTGAACACAATAATCGTAGTGTGAGCTATAGACTCACACTCATAGTTAGAAAACAAAACCGTTATTATTGCACTAAGCTCATGCAACCAAAGCATTAACATCGAACCAAAAATTGGCATTATAGAAGCCCTACCAAGGTAATATTGCCATTATACCTCTAACTATCAAATATAATGCATTTGTTTGAACTCGTAGTTGTTCAACACAAATGGGATTCGTCAATCCCAATAGATCTATTCACAATATCCGCGCTCACTATAGCTAGTGACTAATGGTTCATGATATAGGGACTTCGAACATGGCAATCATTACTTAGTGACAATAAAACATAATCGGGTAAGCATACAGTAGAAAGCATTGTGTTCGAGTAGAAAAATAATAGCATGTATCCCCCCCATGGGTTTGTAAAATAGTTAAACAATAGAAAGTAGGGCTATGAACTCACCTTAAGTTATTTAGTAAGTAGTGAAAATGATGGTCGAATCGCGAAGGTTTCTACGAGCAACCTATAATAGAATGTTGCGACTTAGGATTGGAGTAAGAAATATGAAGAATTACCTATATATGTCTTGCATCTAGTCTATGATGTAGTACTTAGTATATAGTGTAAGTCTTTGAATAAAAATGGTTTATGAAACATGTATAGTTTGTATATCGCTTACTACCGTTCGGGCCGACATAATTCAGAGGTCATGTAGTAAACGTTCGAGGAGCCAGGACACTTTAATTCGTAAATCCACAACTCATCTCGACGGTTTACTTTAATGAACCCCTCACATGAGGCTCCCTATATATATATGTTTTTGATCCGAAAAGTTACATGTCCAAATAATTGAATAACTTAGGAAAGTTTACTTTTGGATGAAGATTGTTATTACAATGAGTTTCTTGAGTCTAGTATGAATATTACTTGTAAAGTTTCATGGTTGTTTTGATGGAGTAGATCCAAATTGGATGTTTATTTGCCATTAACTCTTTAGTTTATGTTTTCGACTTAGAAAGCCATAAGGTCTTTAGTCGTGGCTTTGCTGTGACTTTGGTCATTGTTACCATTGTCTTGAGACTCAACCTTGGCCTTAGCCATGGTTTTGGTATTGGCTTTAGGTCATTAGACCTCTTGGTTATAGGGGTGATCATCGGTCGGAAACCGGACCGGACCGGCCAAGACCGGACCGGACCGAAGACCGAGAACCGGAAAACCATAGACCGAGACCGGACCGAATATGGTCGGTCCGGTCTCGGTCCGGTCTCGGTCCGGTCGGTCTTCGGTCGGTCCGGTCCAATTAGGCAAGTTTTTTCGGGTTTTTGGTCGGTCCGGACCGGACCGGACCGGACCGACCGGACCGAGACCGAATTTGGCAAAAAGCTTAGACCGAGGACCGGACCGAATGTGGTCGGTCCGGTCCGGTCGGTCTCGGTCCGGTCGGTTTTGTCGGTCGGTCCGGTCCGGCCGGTCCGTTTGCTCAGCCCTACTTGGTTATAACTAACCATAACCATTATATGGTCATTTGGTCTTAAAAAGGGGCTATTAAGAATTTGAAGAAAAATATCATTCGTAAAGCGTTTTCATGGCTCGAGCTTCTTTGCTCCTGAATGAAAACGTCGTTCCGGACAACTTTCATGTTTTCACTTTTTCATGAATCGGACCAGAAGGGCCTCTTTCAAAATGGTCAGATCGTTAACAGTTTGTTTTAGGCAGTTTCGGCGTTTTGGTTTTGCTAACTTCTTTTGGTCGTATCTTTTGAATCGTATACTCGTTTTAGGTGATTCAAATTGATATGTTTTCCTTGTAAAATCCTTTATAACAGTAGGCAAGTGTCTAATATCATGGTTATAATATTTTGGTCGTGGTTCTCAATATAAGTCACTAGTTTTCTTGATTACTTAACATAGGTTAACATGTAGTGTTCTTAACTTGTTTTAAAGATTTTTGTACATCATGAACACAATATAAAGGCCATATATAGCATATAGAGCTTATGAAAACATAGTAAGGATGATGAGTATAAGTTTTCTTACAACTTTTGGCCTTAATGAAAAGGGATACTAGGACAAGAACTAGGAACTAGGACTTTGAAAAATCTCCACTCCTTTGAAGTCTCCTACTTCTTGTGATTGTGTTAGGACTTGTACTAATCTGTTGGTTACTTAAGTAGCTTTAAACTTAAGGAATCACCAAAGGTTTCTAAGAGTTTATGAAGATTTGCAAAGGACTTGATGTGTTTTTCTTGTAGCTTGAATTCTTGAGATGATACTTGAAGTAGAGAACAATTGAAGAATGTGTGTAGGTGTGTTGTGTGTGTGGCGTACAAAGAAGGGGAGGGGGTTTTATAGTGAGTTGAGGAGGTGATGAGCTAGGTGAGTCATAATCTTACAAGCTAAGTAATCCATGTGTTGGAAGATTAATCAAAACTTAAGTATTAAGGTTGCAAGGTGTTGAAATCTTGGACAAGCTTATCATCAAGACACCAAGTGTCATGGTGACTCTTCCTAAAGTCGTGCACCATAAGTCTTGGATGACTAGATGGTTAAAATTTGGTATTATCTGGTTTACGGAGTCAGTTTTGGTCCCGGTAATCGATAACAGTAAGTCGTTAAGTCATGAAACTTAAAATGGGGTATCCTAAAAATATGAAACTTATAAATATGTTAGAACTTATTAACATTACCTATCTTAGCATATTTAATGAGTGATAAGTTCTATCGGGTTGCTTAAACGCTGTTAAAACTGGAAACGCGAGTCTAAAACGCGTAATTCGCGTAAAACGCTGAACTGGAAAACGTAAAATTCCAAAACTTTTGGAATTGTCGTAAAATGAGAGAAAATAATATTTCTATTGTTTATAGTGTTTTATAGACATATCGGGATGCTGGAATGACGTTTAAACCTAAAAGTAAATCTCGGACACGGTTTCGTGATTTTTGCAAAAATGATCCGAAGAGTGTCAAACTCTAGGATTATCATTAAAATAGTTTAACTTACGAGAATATAAAATAAAAATTTCGGAAGTGAATAGTGAAAGTGAATAGTAAAAATGAATAGTAATCCGAAAATGCGAATTGTTACAGTCTCTACCCCTTAAGGGAACTTCGTCCCGAAGTTCAGTTTATGTCAGGGGTTGAAGCGACGTCGGTGAAAAGATAGGGTTTCTTGTGGCGAATGGTTTCTAAGGTAGCTAGTGATGTACTTTGGTTCTTTGTTTTAGAGTATGGCGTAGGATAAGGCTTACTTTTATGTGGGAAAGGTAGAGTAAGAGTGATTAATTGTTGTACTCTATCGTATGAATACTTATGAATTTCCTATACTCACACGAAATTTGTTTTAAGATTATTGGTGAAAAGTTTGTTTCTAATAACACATACAGGTGACTATTCCCATCATAACATGATCCCTCTTAAATTAGACATAGGTGATTAGGCTATGTATAATTTAGGACCGATAATGTGATGTTCGGTTTAGTCGCGTAGTATTGTGTTTCTTAAAAGTTTTAGATGGTATTCAATCTTGTAAAGCTGATGAGGGTGCTTGTGGTGTAACTAAGGATGATTTGAGCTTTAAAAGTACATCAAGATCTGTTAATGAGCTTGTGGTTGCAACGGTTGTGAAGGTAATGATGGTGAAAAGATGAACGAGGCTTGTGTTCTTCATTTTGGTTTGATGAGTTTTAGTGGTTTGAGATGAAGTTGGGTAAAGAAGGCATGGGAGATATGATAAGAGGGTTTTTGATAATGGTGTTGTGTTTTCTTCGTTGGCACCATGATTCTATTTATATAAAAGATACGTCGTGAGTAGAGAGTTGTGAAGTAAGCATGATTTTTGATGGGAAATGATAGAATAATTATGTTGGAGGTTTGAATCATAACACATGATAGCATAAAGCAAGAGTTTTATTCATAAAACGTTGATTGATTACAAGATTGAAACTTATTACAAGTTTCTTCCAAATCTACTAACTGATACTTTCAGTTTAGTAATTACAACGTTTTACAACTATTGCTAGCTATAACATGGATTCTACAGAGTTTACGAACCGAGTCTATTTAGTTTAGTAGTACAAAGGATAACTAGTATCATCGCACTAGTCTATTGCGGATTAGAAGGTCCTAGCAGCTCTGATTGATTGACAACTTCTTGGTTTAGTGTGTCATGGAGGTACGAGTCAATGAAGTTTGAGAGGTTATGGTGTCCATGCTGACTTTCTTATTGGATCTATGGTGGTCGTGATACGATCCATAATGAGTGATCCAACTCATCACATGTAGGGATATAAAAGTGAAGTGATAGTGGTGGTGATAATGGTGCTAGTACATATTCGTATTCATCATCCTCCTCGGAGTTTGCCTCAACCCAATTTTGTTAAAAATAATTAGAAGTATTTGATGCAAAATTAGTTGGCATTGGTTCCTCATCTTCTTCGTCGGTTAAATCATAGAAAGGTTCTTTTTCGTCATCAGAAGCGAAAGCATTTACGAAGTCAAATCCGAACTCGGGTGAGGGTGGTAAGACTTGGAAGTTATTAGGTAGAGTGGAAACATAATCAGGAGAAGTGGGTATGCACATGATTTCTATGAGAAGAATTACTATGTTAAAACAATTCAAATGTTTATGGGGAGTGCTCAAAATATGACAAGGGTGTATATATCAATATACTAATATTTTCATGTAGTATAAAATGCTTATGAGGAAATGCTCAATTATGCTAAGGGTACATATATCCATATGCTAACATGTTTGTGTAGTATAAAATGCTTAATAAGTCCATAATCGTCTGGAGGATGGAAGACACGGAGAGCGGAAGGCTATAAAATGTTTTTGCTTGTAAGTGTGGTTATAGTTTAGGTCTCAATTAGACCCGTTTCTCTATAACCATGGCTCTGGTACCAATCTGTAACACCCCCAATTCAATGATGCAGCGGAATTCAAACTGGGTGTTACTCGACGGCACAACAGTCATAATAACAGAAAACGAACTCTAATTGAGTCGTTTTAAAAGATTTATCATTCAAATTATAAATATCAGAGATTACAAAATGAGGTCCCAGATGGTTCCATGTTTACAATTTACATTAAATGAGTTTTTGAATGATAATAAAAATTATAGCCCTCTTGAATATCCGTGCTCCTCCGTGCCAGCCTCGTTCATTATGGACCTGAAATACATGCTTAAAACAGTCAACACAAAGGTTGAGTGGAATTCGTAGAGTTTGTAGTTAAATCGTTGAACACAATAATCGTAGTGTGAGCTATAGACACGCTCATAGTTAGAAAACAAAACCGTTATTATTGCACTAAGCTCATGCAACCAAAGCATTAACATCGAACCAAAAATTGGCATTATAGAAGCCCTACCAAGGTAATATTGCCATTATACATCTAACTATCAAATATAGTGCATTTGTTTGAACTCGTAGTTGTCCAACACAAATGAGATTCGTCAATCCCAATAGATCTATTCACAATATTCGCGCTCACTATAGCTAGTGACTAATGGTTAATGATATAGGGACTTCGAACATGGAAATCGTTACTTAGTGACAATAAAACATAGTCGGGTAAGCATACAGTAGAAAGCATTGTGTTCGAGTAGAAAAATAATAGCATGTATCCCCCCCCATGGGTTTGTAAAATAGTTAAACAATAGAAAGTGGGGCTACGAACTCACCTTAAGTTATGTAGTAAGTAGTGAAAATGATGGTCGAATCACGAAGGTTTCTACGAGCAACCTATAATAGAATGTTGCGACTTAGGATTGGAGTAAGGAATATGAAGAATTGCCTATATATGTCTTGCATCTAGTCCATGATGTAGTACTTAGTATATAGTGTTTGAGTTTAACAATCAAATAGAACGTATTGCGGAAGCTAGGATCAAGTATAACACATAAATATTAACTAAAACATAAATAGTAAACGTACCCGATGCACTTCAAATAAACCTTGATTCTTGGACAAATAGATCAATGATAAACCCCTAACCGTTTTGTTTATCGATCTCTTGATAATTACTAAAGTAAGTAATTACCTCGTTCTTGTACACACAAACTACCAACGAATAAAGGTTTGATGCAAGTAAACAAAACACTTAATTTTGGATTAAACCAAAATCGACCCAAACCCTTTGTGGTGTGTGAACCGATCGGCCAAGGAAAACAAGAGAAGGAAACAAAGTTTTAGGGTTAGTGTGTATGCACAAAAGATGTGAAAGTCTAACCCTTGGCCTTGTATTTATACTAGGTGAATCTTGGAGCACAAGTAAAGCATGGGTCGACCCTAGGGATGGGCTTCGACCGGCCTAGGCACCCAAGGGGTGTTTCTAGATCTTTCTTGACTCCCAAGTTACACTCTAGTCCTTATCTTTCGTTACTAACGATAGTTAGTCCATACGGTTAATAACTAACGACCATTTAGTCTATTAAGTGTTTATAAATATATATATTCGATACATTTAATATATATATATATATATATATATATATATATATATATATATATATATATATATATATATATATATATATATATATATATATATATATATATATATATATATATATATATTTCATTATTCTTGTTTGTAAAGTGCGCAATCCCGAGGTCTCGGGTTCGATACTAGACATTTACTTATTAATGTTTATACGTAACATTTAACAGCTCCCACTCGTATATCCATTAATAGTAAAATGACATCGGTTAGCGTCTTGCAACACTCCAATGCCCCTAGTTCAATCCGAGCTAGGTTTCCTGGAAAAATCTTTAATGATTCATCATTATAATTATCCTTTCATTACTAATACCGCATTAATAAAGATGTGAGTTCCTTTATTAATTTTCTGTTTCTCGTTTCTTTATGATTGAACAAAATTACCAAAACATCTGAACGTATTCCAGATAGACTTTGGGCATGGCCATGCAAACATTTTGTCAACCCTACGAGGGGCCCAGCAGTATTAAACTTCCGAACAAATCAGAAGGAATAAATTCTTTCTTGACTACAAGAATAACCCATGAACTTTGCAACACTTCTGGAAACAACCCTTATAACTCCCTGTTACGGTGAGCGGTAGATTGCTTCACAAAAATGCACTACATCCATGACACTTATCTGGTATCTCAAGTCTGAGGATAACTTTAAATATGATTCTCACATTAAATATTAAATCATATTATTGGGATAAGTCCAATATTCAATTCATTGAATATCATGTGAAATTGGTTTGACTACGCATCAATATACTTTCAAGTATATCCTAAACCAATACTCAAATTTGTCTTAGTTTAATGATATTCCCATATCAATAATTGACAATGGACAATTTAGAATAATAAATTATTCATGGATCTTAAACATGCAAATATAGGATATATTATTAAGACAATGAATAAATAAACATAAAACATATTTTATTCCATTAAAATAATAATTGTACATTACATCCTTTATCCAAACATAAATCACAAATGGGCATGAAACTTTCAGCTAATCTAAGTCCTACACCTTCAGCATGCTTGTAAAGCTTGGTGCCAGGTAAAGGCTTTGTTAATTGATCTGCCAAGTTATCATCTGTGTGAACTTTGAGCATTTCGATTTCGCCTATTTCGACTTGTTCTCGAACATAGTGATGCTTAATCGGGAAATGTCTGGTGCCTTTCATGATTCCAGGCTCATTGGCAAATGTAATTGCAGCTGAGTTGTCACAATACATTTTAATAGGTCTTTGAATCGAAGGCATAACTCCAAGCCCTGAAACAAACTTCCTAATCTAAACAGCTTCCATTGCAGCTTCTGAAGCAGCTATATACTCACTCTCTGTAGCAGACATCGCTAGTACACTCTGCTTTCTGCTCCTCCAATCCACAGCTCCTCCATTAATGACAAAGACATAACCCGTCTGAGACTTCGTATCATCCTTATCACCTTTCCAAGAAGCATCGCAGTAACCTGTAACATCAAGTTCTGCTGATGGATTTCCCCCATAAACCAAGAACATCTCTTTAGTAGCCCTAAGGTACTTAAGAATATTCTTAACAGCAGTCCAGTGAGCTTCACCTGGATTTTGCTGATATCGACTGGTTAAATTCTGAGCAAATGCCACATCAGGTCTTGTACTTTTCACCGCATACATTATAGATCCCACAGCCGAAGCATAAGGGACTCTCTTCATGCGTTGCACCTCTGCAGGTTAACTCTCACAGCCAAATTGGATGTTTATGTTGCCATTAACTCTTTAGTTAATGTTTTCGACTTAGAAAGCCATAAGGTCTTTAGCCGTGGCTTTGCCGTGACTTTGGTCATTGTTACCATTGTCTTGAGACTCAACCTTGGCCTTAGCCATGGTTGTGGTCTTGGCTTTAGGTCATTAGACATCTTGGTTATAACTAACCATAACCATTATATGGTCATTTGGTCTTAAAAAGGGGCTGTTAAGAATTTGAAGAAAAATATCATTCATAAAGCGTTTTCAGGGCTCGAGCTTCCTTGCTACTGAACGAAAACGTCGTTCCGGACAACTTTCGTGTTTTAACTTTTTGATGAATCGGACCAGAAGGGCCTCTTTCAAAATGGTCAGATCATTAACAATTTGTTTTAGGCATATATATATATATATATATATATATATATATATATATATATATATATATATATATATATATATATATATATATATATATATATATATATATATATTTATTTATTTATTTATTTATTTATTTTTTGTTAACATGGGTTTCTGACTCGACATTGCGAGCCGACTAATCCCACGGCAACTATCCTTTTGGATAGCCCGGAGTCGGCGCAGGTGAAACCTCCGTGGCCATAAGGGGATTAATTTTCTCACCATTGGATTCGAACCCTTGACCTCCTCTTTGGAAGGCTGGTATTCTTACCGTTGGGTAACCCCTTGTGGTTTGTTTTAGGCAGTTTCGGCGTTTTGGTTTTGCTAACTTCTTTTTGTCGTATCTTTTGACTCGTATACTCGTTTTTGGTGATTCAAATTGATATGTTTTCCTTGTAAAATCCTTTATAATAGTAGGCAAGTGTCTAATATCATGGTTATAATATTTTGGTCGTGGTTCTCAGTATAAGTCACTAGTTTTCTTGATTACTTAATATAGGTTAACATGTAGTGTTCTTAACTTGTTTTAAAGATTTTTGTACATCATGAACACAATATAAAGACCATATATAGAGCTTATGAAAACATAGTAAGGATGATGAGTATAAGTTTTCTTACAACTTTTGGCCTTAATGAAAAGGGAAACTAGGACAAGAACTAGGAACTAGGACTTTGAGAAATCTCCACTCCTTTGAAGTCTCCTACTTCTTGTGAATGTGTTAGGACTTGTACTAATCTATTGGTTACTTAAGTAGCTTTAAACTTAAGGAATCACCAAAGGTTGCTAAGAGTTGATGAAGATTTGCAAAGGACTTGATGTGTTTTTCTTGTAGCTTGAATTCTTGAGATGATACTTGAAGTAGAGAACAATTGAAGAATGTGTGTAGGTGTGTTGTGTGTGTGGCGTACAAAGAAGGGGAGGGGGGTTTTATAGTGAGTTGAGGAGGTGATGAGCTAGATGAGTCATAATCTTACAAGCTAAGTAATCCATGTGTTGGAATATTAATGAAAACTTAAGTATTAAGGTTGCAAGGTGTTGAAATCTTGGACAAGCTTATCATCAAGACACCAAGTGTCATGGTGACTCTTCCTAAAGTCGTGCACCATAAGTCTTGGATGACTAGATGGTTAAAATTTGGTATTATCTGGTTTACGGAGTCAGATTTGGTCTCGGTAATCGATAACAGTAAGTCGTTAAGTCATGAAACTTAAAATGGGGTATCCTAAAAATATGAAACTTATAAATATGTTAGAACTTATTAATATAATCTATCTTAGCATATTTAATGAGTGATAAGTTCTATCGGGTTGCTTAAATGCTGTTAAAACTGGAAACGCGGGTCTAAAACGCGTAATTCGCCTAAAACACTGAACTGGAAAACGTAAAATTCCAAATTTTTTGGAATTGTCGTAAAATGAGAGAAAATAATATTTCTATTGTTTTTTATGGACATATCGGGATGCTGGAATGACATTTAAACCTAAAAGTAAATCTCGGACACGGTTTCGTGATTTTTGCAAAAATGATCCGACGAGTGTCAAACTCTCGGATTATCATTAAAATAGTTTAACTTACGAGAATATGAAATAAAAATTTCGAGAGTGAATAGTGAAAGTAAATAGTAAAAATGAATAGTAATCCGAAAATGCGAATTGTTACATTTTTCCCTTTAAAAACTTTTTAAATTGTTCATCTTCATCCTTATGTGTAAAATTGTGTTAGAGGGGATTCATGGAAATTTTGATAAAGTTTCACTCTTCTATAAAAATTTATATTAGATGATGAATAACTGTTAGCCCAAGTTCGGTTGTGAGTTTGGGTTTATTAGATTTTGTATGTACTTATCATTATAAACTAGACGATTACTTCTGCATAGTGACGACAATGTAATTAAAAGTGAAGAAAGTTAGTGGTTTAAATTGTAATTAAGTATTTAAATATTTAATATACTACTTCATCTTTTATAAGTAGAGACACTTTAGTCTAATAACATTACTTAATTTTTATGTTCTAACCAAATGTGTTCTCTTTGGATGTAGTATAGATATATATAAATATTTCTCATATACTTATCAATTATCGTTATAAATGTTGCGCAACTATATTCTGGAGTTTTTATTAAAAGAAAAGAAGTAAAGATGAAAGGAAAAGAAGAGAGTTCTTTTCTTTTATTTATTGTTCATCTCAAAAGTGGGAAGAAGATTTATAGTAAAAATAGCCTAAACCTTTCTTCCACTTCTCTCAATTTCTTTTCCTTTCTTCTCTAAAAAAAATTATGAATACAAAATTTTTATGCTTCTTTATAGTTCTTTTCTTTTTCTCTCAAAATTAAACTTGAGAATATAGTGTAAAAGAACATGATTTCACCATTTAACAACAAAAGGTTCAAAACTTGTATTTGCACTAAAATAGTAAAAATTAACAATATTGTTTATAGAGTAAAGTCCAAAATACATTTATGTGGTTTGTCCCGTGTCTCGCTTTACATCCTCATGATTTTTTGGCACAAAGTCAACCCTCCGTTAGTAAAGTTGGCACAAAACCATCCCTCCGTTAGTAATATTAGTCAATGAGGACTAACGATGCAAATTATTTTCCATTATCTCCTAACAAGAGATAAAATATTTGCATCTTTAGTCTTCATTGACTATTCTTACGTTTTTATCATTTTTCGTCCATTTTTTACGTTTTCGTTCATTTTTATCTGTTTTCGTTCGTTTTTACACGTTTGCATCCGTTTTCTCACGTTTTTCATACATTTTATCAGTTTTCGTCCGTTTTTATCAGTTTTTGTTCCTTTTTTAAACGTTTTTCTCATGTTTTTATCCGTTTTTCAGGTTTTCTCATATTTTTATACGTTTTTATCTGTTTTCATGCACTTTTATTCGTATTCGTCTATTATTCTATGTTTTATTCATTTTTTTTTTTATGTTTTTATCCGTTTTCATCCATTTTTATACCTATATAATATGTATGAAAACGGATAAAAATATATGAAAATGAATAAAAACGTATGAAAACTATAACAAATCATATTTTTGGTTACTATTCATGTTTGTATTTTTACTATTCACTTCTACTATTAATTCCCATATATATTTTTTTGTGATTAGGTAAGTATAATAAAAGAAAACTTGATATTTGATAAAATTGTTTCTGTATCGATTTTGACCATTTTTTTTTGTCCGAATCATCAAATGTTGAAAACACAAAAGTTGTCAATAATGATGTTTTACATCAAGACTAGCGAGATTTTAACCTGAAAATGCAAAACAAGGGCTGTTTACTACCAAAACTTAAGCAGTTTTCGACCAAATTCATAACTTATAAACTCTTGTAAATTTTATAACTTGTGTAAATCATCAAACTTATTTGAAAAATGGATGAAAATGGATAAAAACGTATGAAAAGGGATTAAAATGCATGAAAATGTGAAAAAGCTGACGAAAACATGTAAAAAAGGACGAAAACTGATAAAAATGTGAAAACGGACGAAAATGTTTAAAAACGGGTGAAAGCGGATAAAAAATGATAAAAACGTATGAAAATGTGAAAAAAATGGACAAGACGTGTAAAAACGGATGAAAACGTATAAAAACGAACGAAAACGAAAATCGGTCAATAGACGTATGTTTTTAAAAACTGGCAACTTAAATTATTATAGTTTTCAATTCTAAACTTGTTAACTTAAAAAAATATACACTATATTAATTTTAAAAAATACATGTTTTGTATTTCAAAAATTACATGCTTTGTCAAGGATTGAACTAAAATTATAAGTTCACGAATATAATTATTTAACATAATTGTCACTTTACGCGAGTATTTACATCAGAAAAGAAAATATTATTTTAAGTGAAAAAGGAAAAACAAAAGAAATTTGCACGTGTATAGCAAAAACAGCCATACATTATCTTCAAACTCCAAACATAACCCCCAAACACTAAACTCACCCAACACAAACACAAAGCCACAAAGCCATGAGTCGAAAACGAGAAAGAGAAAGCCAAACACCCTATAACCACACCACCACCAACAACAACTTCTCCCGCCACTTCACCAAACGCCGCCGCCCACTCCCACCACTCGACGACTTCGCACCAGAAACCAAACCACCACCATCATCATCGTCATCTGGCGCTGTGGTCATCACAGGTCTTTCACCAGACTGTTCAGTGCTTGATCTGAAGTCAAGGTTTGAGATCTATGGAGCTATATCACGTACTCGTATGGATTCAGGTGGTGTTGCTTATCTTACTTTTAGGATGAAGGACTCTGCTCAGTCTGCCATTGATGCTTCTCTTGACCCTTCTTTTGGGATCACTCTTAATTCAAATAAAGTATGTTTTCATGCTTTTATTTTATTACTTTTAATTAGGGTTTTGCGTTTTTGACTGGTTTAGTTTATTAGGTCAATGGTGTTGAAGACTTATTTTTAGTCACAGTGGTAGCAGTAGCAATAAGCAGTAGCCGTGAGTAGTAGGGTTTTTTTTATATGAAAACGTTTGGTAACGTAGCTGTAGGTGTAATCATAATGTGTAAAAGAGCTAAATGCTACTTCATGGAGCATTGGAAATTGAGCATTCTGAAAAAAAGATAAAGCTACTTGTTGCTTGCCAAATGAGCATTAAAGATCACAACGCTCAATGCTCACCGCTCCTAAATGCTATGTGCTATAATTGTAAGTAAAAGTTCGGAAGTTTGATAAGTATGTGTAATTGTAACTATATAAGCCATAGGACTAAAAAAAAAGTTAAATGTTAATTTGGTTGATTTCACATTGCAAATATTAAGTTATTAGTGTTGCAGTATAGTGAAACTAGTATAGTCAAACAATTGAAAATCTGATTATCGCAAATACTTTACCTGCTTAATGGTTGTAGTAATGTACTAGGAGGATTATTTCAAAGAGTAACACACTTGCATTGTTCTATTAATCAAAGCATGGTAAGTTTTACCAATGATAGGCTAATAGTAATTATATCTAGCTCATGCTATCATGACTCACAACCAAAAGTATATTATTAGTTGATCAGTTATATTGTTAAGTTTTTGTAGCACATAACTGTAATCGGTAAAACATGTAAAGTTGTTTTGCTACTCTAAGCAAATACATAATCACTTCATGCCAGCTACCCCGGAAATTCTGAATGACCCATAAGGAACTAGAATGCAGTCACTAAATTGAATTCTGGGAGAGATTAAATCATAGATTGCGTAATGGTGCAGGTACAAGTGATGTGGGCGAATGATTCAGTGCCACAGTGGAGGGAAGGGGTCAAGAAGAAAGACGTTTCTCCATCGTCATCGAAACTATTGAGACCAGAGCTGCCTCTTAGCAGGCATGGAAGAGCAAACAAGCTCGGGTCAGCAATTGTGAACCCAAGAGATGAAAAGAATAATACCGACACAGCCGTCAATAATGAGAATAAAAGTGGAAGAAGAGTCGTGAATGTGCCATCAAGAGGACGGGAAATTGTTGCTTACGATGATCTTTTATAACTTTAGAAGATGGTAAGATGAAAAACCCTGATTCAAAGCATAATAAGTTGCTGCTAAGATGATTTGTACATCAAGTGGTGAAGTGTATATTGCTCTCGGTTTAAGGATTCTTGGTTTTAGGGTAGGGGAATGAGAACAAGACGTGACATTTGTTCTTGAGTTTTGACTCCATTTGTAACATTAGTGATATTTTATAGTGATTTGTAAGTGGTGTTTGTAGCATTTTTTTAAGTGATGTTTTCTGGATGATTGTACTTGTATCATGTTAGTGTGTTAAGAATAAGTATTTTATGATTCTGGGTACTTCTTTGTATTCTTGTTTGAGTCATTTTTCTACCTGCAACTGAAAAAAGTTGAGATTAATGATGAAAATATATGTTTTGCTAGTTGTTGAGCTATTGCATTTTTCTTGTTTTGGTTTTGCAGTAAGAAACAAGATGAACCACCACCATCCAAAGTAGTGATAAGGTTTAGGCATCAATGCATCATGATGTCCTCGCATAAGAAAAGGTGTAAGGTTCAGATTTCACTAAATAAATATATTGCGGTGACCATGAAAAGAGTTCGGAAATGGTCACGAGGATACTCCAGCTCGTGTAAATCTAAGTCAAATACTCGTCTTTCCGTATAACTTGAACATGGAAAATTTGTTAACATTAAGAAACAAGATTGATGTTTATCTTATAATTTGATAATTTGTTAACATTAAGAAACAAGATCGATGTTTATCTTATAATTTGATAATGAATATTGAGTAGTTACACTTTGTTCTAAAAAAAAAAAAAATAATAAAATAAAATAAAATAAAAATCCCCCGCTTTCACTTTAATTCTTAAAAAACTTGAAAACACAACATTTATTTATTTATTTATTTTTACTCAATTTGGGAACACATTGTTACACTAGTGGTCACCTTTCCATATCTCAAAAAATACCCACACACAAAAAAAAAAAAAAAAAAAAAAACACACACACACAACCAAATGTGAGCTGCTCACCCTTCATGCCATTTGATTCCTTATTTCACGCGTGACTTATCTTTGCTGTAGTGGTGATGCAGCGTGAAACAGTGCCTCAGCCGCCTCACGAGTGAGGGTTCACCATCACTACATTAAGCCTTAGATAGTGTATCATTGCTTTGACGGGAATCCCGTAAATTAATCGGTAAAAAGTTAAGAAATACACGGAAACAAAATCACGTAAAACACTAAAAAAAAAGAAAGTGAAAATAAGGAACTTTTTTTTTTGAACATCGAAAATAAGGAACTTCCTACACACACAAATACCAAATTTATTATTTTTTAGCAAATTAATAGTGCGTTTGGTATGCTGTCATGAATCACAATGGATATGACTTTGATAGTAGTGTGGGCCCCTCAGATTTGAAGATCCATACCTTACCCTTTTGATGTATATAAAGTATGGAACATATGTATCATTTATTCCCATATTTGAAAAATTTAGGGTGCGCTTGGTAGTTGGTATGAGGGTGTGTCAATCAAGTAACGGAATGAATCTTATTATTAATTGTTTGGTTTAAGTTTTATGGAATTAACTTTACAAAAAGAAAAAAAAAAAAAAAAAAAAAAAAAAGGTTTATGGAATTAAAATGGGCACATGAATGAAAGAATGATTCATGGCAATTTATGTGTCTTTTGCTAATCAAAATCTATTATGGGCGTCACATTTATATCTCCCTTGACAATTTATACATAAATTAATTATTAAAAAACAAATTACCGCACTTTCTCTCCAATAAATTATTTATCAACCGTAAAATATCATTTTTTTCCCTTACCTCATTTTCTTTTATTCTAAACAAAATCCGAATCCGATTCCAAATTGTTCTGCAAACCAAAGGGCCGGGCTCTTAAATCTTAGGAAGCGTTTGGTATGCATGTTTCGCACTGTTGGATTAGATTGAAAAAAAAAAAAAAAAAAAAAAAAAAAAAAAATTGGTTCAAGCTTTTGGAATAAAATGGAGGATTCAACCCACAATAGTCATACCACTCTAATTTGGTCGGTATGGACCAAAAGTCCTGACAGTACATGTTTCTAAAATTTTCTCAACCACAAAAATTGTACTTTTTTCTTTGACTATTGACTTATGGTTTTTTTAAGTATGTATACTAATATTTTATATCTAATATAAATTTAATAAATCAAATATAATTATATATAATAATATATTTTTTATCTCTTCTACTTTTTTCTCAAACCTTTTCAAACCATTCTTAAATCCTAAATACCATTTGTAAACCAAACGCACCCTTAAACAACCACGTGATTGTAATCTCATTCCCATTCCCGGGATACCAAACGCACCTAAAGGTTTTGAAAAGTCAAAAGAAGACCCAAAAAGTCAAAATGGTTCATGTTCTTGAGTCTGTAGCAATAAACAACCAGTCGCACGAAATTAAAAGAGACAGCTAGAACAAACATCTGATAGTAAATTAACTCTTCAACCCATATATATTTATTTCCTCTTTTACTTGCACTTTTTAGGGTTTATATATCTTACTAGTAGTATTTATATCACTGTAAAGTTTGTGTTTAATATGAATTTATATTAAAGTTGATAACTTGGTAAATATGTTATGCTCAATAATTTATATTACTATAATATGCAAGATTATATAAAGTTTATAGCTTCAAGAATCTGAAATATTGTTTTTTTTTGCCTTTGCAGGTCAATATCCCTTTTGTAATCTGATAAGTACAACCCACATTGGGGATAATCTGATTGTTAGCCAATATCCCTTTTGTAACATAAGTATTTGGTGTTTTGTAGGATTGGAAATCTAGTTTCAGTTGTTTCTAAGTAGATAGAATGGAAGAAAATGAAAGAGTTGAAGAAAACGAAGAGATATGGAGTTGGGGAGCGGGTACTGAGGGACAACTAGGAACTGGCAAACTTCAAGATGAATACATTCCGCGACTCATTCCTGTTTTGCCGAAGTTGTCTTTTCTTTCGTGTGGCGGGGCTCATGTCGTCGCCCTTACTCCTGGTATTCCATAGCGTGTGATTGTGTGTTTAAATTCTTGGATTTGTATGTATGTGAGTTTATGTGGATGTTTTCTTGGTGTGTAGATAAAAAGGTTTTGACTTGGGGAAGAGGTACATCGGGTCAACTTGGCCATGGGGATTTGGTCAATGGCTTAGAACCGAAATCTGTGGATGTTTTAGGTGACTTAAATATAACCCATGTATCAGCTGGATGGAACCACTCTGGTTTTGTTACAGGTCTATACTCGCTCTCCAAGTGTTTATTTCCCTTATTTTGGTTTAAATTTGATTTTGCCATTTTTGCTTTTGGCTTTTAGAGTCTGGTCACCTTTTCACTTGTGGTGACGGTTCATTTGGTCAGCTTGGGCTTGGTGATTACGAGTCACATAGGTCTCCAATGAAAGTCTCACACTTTGCGTCGAGGCGTGTTGAGCAAATTGCATGTGGGATGCGTCATTCAATAGCCTTGTTGAAAGGTAAAGTCACATTGAATCTTAATATGAGTTTAGTTAGGACACTGGATTAAAAATTTTGAGGCCATTTTGGTTCAGGCGAACGAGGGGATCAAGTATATGGTTTTGGATCTGGCAAGCGTGGTCAGCTAGGAATATCAAACGAAAAAGTCAAATCTGTAAATCTTCCACAGAGTGTTTGTGGATTAAACGAGGTCAATGTTAGTAGTATCATCGCAAATGGCGATCATAGTGCAGCATTATCTGGTGAGTGAGTAGTTTTTCGCTGAAAGATTTTATCTTGGTATTAAAAAGTTTGTACTTGTGTTTTTGTTTTTTAAATGTTGATGTTCTTTTGAATTAGCGGATGGCCATTTGTACACTTGGGGAAGAGGATTTGGCACCCCAGATGTGGGTTGTCCCAATCGTGTGATTTCACCATTTTCCTTTACGCATGCGGCCCTGGGGTGGAATCATGCCTTAGTTTTAACAGGTATAACGTGACAGACATTTTATTCCATCCTTTCCCAACTGTTGTAATACACCTTGCTGTGCATATTAATTTTTTTAATCCATTATATATCTTCATAAAATTCTGATTTTGAAAGTGTTAATTGATATTTAGAGCCAAATGATACAAGGTAATTGGCTCTGCGGTTGAAGGTGTTTGCATCATGATTCAGTTATAAGCTAAAATATTGAGTGGTTATGTGTACAGATGACGGGCAAGTTCTTATGCTCGGCGGGCACCATGCTGTTAACAACACTCAAAAGGAAATGCTGATGAAGCGTATGTACCATTCTGACTCTACTACTGTAACACTGAATTCTTGAAATGAAGTTAGTTATCTTTAACCTTTCAAGTTATTAAATGAATGAAACTTTTTCTGGATTAGTTAAATCTGCAATACAATCTCTTAATTTTTGCTGATTTAATAGGTTATTTAAGGCTTCTTCAAGACAATTCTTACCTTTAAGGCTTTAACTCAAAATAATGTTCCCTCATATATCATATGCAACTAAACTAATAATATGATTTCATTCTAAAGAGAGGGATTTAGGACATTGTAAGCACTTGAATACATGTTAGGCAACTTTGAATGTCCAACTTATTCGACCCAATTCATTTTAACTAATTTTTCTATATGTTACCCATTTGACCCGTTAGCAATGACCCAATGAATTACGACCCAAATTGACCCATTTTCATACAAATAGAATAATAGATTGAACTTGACATCTATATTACAAACCTATCTATGATTATAATTGTTAACACAGACAATGCTGAATTTCAGAGAACCCAAACGAAGCCCGAGTAGAGAAAATTGCTGATCTTAATGGGATAAAGGTTGTGGGAGTTGCATCAGGGTCAGAGCACTCTGTCCTTACCACAGGCAAGCGTTCTGTTCTAGATATTTATCATCATCACAAGAATGCTTTATGCGCCTAAGCTGCATTCCAGTGCACTTTTTGCGTGTCAATTTATAAACAAGTTCACATAGTAGCATAAATTTGATAGAAATGTAACTGATATGCATGCTATTTAGTATTTACTCACTGAACACAAACTTTGCGCAGAAAACGGAGTGATAATGACATGGGGATGGGGTGAACATGGTCAGCTTGGTTTAGGGGACACATCTGATCAGACCAGCCCTCAGGTAGTGAACATGGGCCAAAACGGTTCACTTGAACATATAACATCCAAAGTATACTGCGGAAGTGGCTTTACATTTGTTGTTTGGTCTTAGAGTGGCAAACCGCCTTGAAAAACGCGATCGTTAGAATTGCAGGAGTTGGCTTCGTGTTTGAGTTATTCGTGAAGATAGCAACATCACCATTGAAAAGAATTTACGGAATGGAAGAACTAACTAATTTTACGATGCTGGTCAGTTGGATGACATGTCATCTTTTTTTTGAACTCCGTAAGTTAATTCATGTATCAAGTTTGATCACAAAGTTTATACAGCTAAGGAGATGATAATATAAATGAATGAATCTATAGAGATTGTGACTATTTATATCTATACTACATATAAAGTAAAAATGGTCAATGTTGAATGTTGAAGTGTTGAAAAATGGTCAAGCTTTTAGCGCATTTGGAAAGTATTGCAATTAAGCTATGCATTTAGAAAGTATTGAAGTAGTTTGAATTATTTCTGGTTTGCTCCATCTTTATTTGTTACAATTTAATGTATATCGAAAACCGGGTTAACCGGGGACGCTTCAAACCGGCAAGTTGATCCGGTTTAATTTGACCCGTTTTTCGACCCAACACGTCAGGTTGACCCGGTTTAAATTGACATGTTTTTTTTACCGGAACGGTTCAACCGGTTGAATCACCCGGTCCAACCGGGTTTCAAAACATTATGTTTAATCCTCAAATCTCTAAACTTTTATTATTTTTCGTTTATAACTCATAAACTTTTTTCTATCACTAAAATTATAAGCCGCTATAACTCGTAAACTTTTAGTAAACTTTTTTCGTTTACTAAAACGGTCCAACCGAGTACTCGTCTAGTTATTTGAACATGTATTACAAAATGACTTGGACCTGTTTGATCGATCAATATCTATGAAAATAATGACTGATCTTTGATATCATATTCTTTTACTATTTTTGTCATGATTCGTTTAATACTGATATAGTAAATGTACTATGTTTTTGACACATATCTCCATATAAGCTGTGATAAAATTTGGTGTTTTTATTTATTTATTAATCATGATGTATATAAGCTAAGATTGAACGTAAACCAAACTCCATTTAATATGTTACTGGTGTAAGGGACTCTTATTGTTCTCAAACTATCGTCCATTATAACTTTGTTCGGCTAATATTGAGATAAATAATGCTATAGATGTTAATTATCTTACTTTTTAATGACTAAAGTTATACTATTAAATATAGAGACTTTCCAGTTTGACGCTCTAGGCGTGCACCATCTTTCAAATCCACAAACGATTTGGTAAGATTCATATGCATCTTAGCTGATCGACTAAAGTAATTTCTTTAAAAGAGAATACATCTTGTATAGTACATTGTAAGGTACGTCAAAAGGACAGTTTTCTTTCTTTGACACAGCAGTATCAAAGTGTAAACCAATATAATCCTCTGATCATGACCGCGGTCACACTTGGTCATCCTTGTTACACCTCCCTCCCTCTGGAAGACGCGTATTGCATGGCAAAAAGCAAGCTTGGTTGTTTGTACGAATGAGTCGTGTGATTTGTTGTATGCGTGGGTGTTTTTATTAAATGGTTTTGTGTGGTATATTTGTGTTTGAGTGGGGTTATATTTGTTCGGGGTGACCGCGGTCGCCTTATTACATTAAGTTGTTGTAGAGAGAGAAAACTGAGTTGACGTTGATATGATAGGGGTGTCAAATCATAGTTTATGTATTAAGTGTAGACCAATATATTCCTCTGATCATGACCGCGGTCACACTTGGTCATTCTTGTTGCACCTCCTTCCATTTGGAAGACGCGTCTTGCATGGAAAAAAGCAAGACTTGGTTGTCTGCACAAATGATTCGTGTAATTTGTTGTGTGTGCGAGTGTTTTTATTGAATGGTTTTTGTAGGGTGTATATTTTTTTGTGCAAAGGTGAAAACATATTAGACTAACAACTGATTACACCATAGTACATAAAAACTGATATGAACATGCTCAAGATCAGTAAACAACTTACTATATATTCTTACCCGATATCTGATAAGAGACAAAACATCACATTCCATCTCTGGCAGTTAACCCAAACATGCTGGTCAGACAACAAATCTTTTTAACAATTATTCACCTTTAATGATGCACCAAAGACCATATCCTCTTGATTACATTTCCATTACTCAACTCAAACTCAAACCATTCAACCAACACCAACAACAGTTTGAGATGAAAGAGAAGGCATCATCAAGTAGGATATAGCCCCGATTCACACTAAAAGAGGGGCTGTACTTAACATAGCTACATCTCCCAGCCTTTCGCCCCTAGAATCAACCAAGCAGCTTCACTTCACTTGATTGATCTAAGGGCCAATAATAATAATAATAATAATAATAATAATAATAATAATAATAATAATAATAATAATAATAATAAGGGTAAATTGCAAAAATGGTCACTAAAGTATCACGAAATTACAAAAATGGGACCGAGTCATAAAGGCGTGCAAATTTGCCATGAATGTTTTGTAAAAGTGCAAAATAGCCACCGAGAGCGTTTTTTGGCTAACGCCCGTTAGTTTTTCTGTTAGTCAAGGGTATTATCGCCATTTCACCCGTTTCGCGCCTTTGAATAGCCAAACTTTATTTAAAGGACCAAATTTGCAAAGTCGTAACTTAAGTTTGCAGCCAAAAACCCACGTGGAAACCGAAGAGATTGTCTTGGGACTCTTTTTCAACGACTAATAAACTTGCAAAGGCTGAACCTTTCACTCCCAAAATAACAGGGCAACTGAAACGGCTGAACCTTTCTCGCTTATTTAAACATGTTGACATAAATAATGCCTAAAAACATTATTAACATATTATCAATATCTCTATGTTTTAATTATTACAAAACATAAACCCATTGAACTAAAATTTATGACATAAACAAGTATTTAGTGATTAACATTCTCTTTACATCCAAATCACTTAAGGTATGAATAAATAAAGTGTTTATTGCAATCTATGATCAAAGTGGTATTTAATTAATTATTACAAAGTTTATTTAATTATATAAACATATGTCCGTCCCAAAATTATTGTCCCCTATTGACTTTTTCGGTCTTTCTTTTTCAGCTTTGACTATAAATATTTTTGTTTGTGTTGTATAATTTTTGATAAGAATTATACCAAATGAAAATACATTTAAAACTCAATCCGTTCATATATTTTGTATCAAGTATTATGTAATATAAACAAAAATACTTAAGGTCAAAGTTAAAAAGTAAAGACCGAAAAAGTCAATAGGGGACAATAATTTTGGGACGGAGGTAGTATATATTTTTGAAAAACACTTTTGGTAATAAAGAAAAATGTTTTAATCATACTAAATATATGAATTCAAATTTTTAACCAAAATCAGTTAGTTTTTCACCAAATAAACTTTCCCCACTAAAAGACATATTTTCTGGCCGTTACAGCTGGGCGGCCCCCTTAATTATAAGGGGCGGTCCCCTTAAAATTAAGGGGACCGGCCATGAATTAAGGGGACCGGCCACGCTCCAGAACAATATTTTTGCTCCCTATAAATACTAGTTCATTTCACAGATTTTTCTCACCTTTTGCATTCCTAAACTTTCTGTTCTAGATCTCCATTTCTATTCTCTTAATCCTTTGATCATACATTCATAAATCTTTGTTTCAAAGTGATCCAAACATCATCCTCTCAAGTGCAAGAGAAGAATACTTCTATCCCTCAAGACAAGAAGTATTACAACTTGTTGTGATCTCCACATCCAAGTTGTTAGAGCATCATCTATTGTATCTATCTATTTGTATAATTAGTTGTGAATATTTAATAGAAGATAGTTTAGCTAGGTATATAAATAGTGTGATTGGTTAGTAGTTTGTTGTGAAGGAGAAGAGTTAGGAATTAGATTGTAGTGAAGAAGATTGGTGTGAAGAAGATTGGTGTGAAGTAGTAAGTGGTGAAGTAGATTGGTGTGAAGAGGTTGTGTAGAATTTGTGATTAAGTTGTGACGAAGTTGTGGTGTGTACATTGGTGTGTAAGGTTTTCTCCGCCATAAGGGAGCTTGTTGACATAGTGAAGAAAACTCTCGAGTTAGGTGCTCGGGGAGTGGAGTAGGGCAAGGAAGGTGTCCTTGTAGCCGAACCACTATAAATCTCTTGTCTCGCGGTTCGATCTTTCTATCTATCATTTATTTCTTTACTTACATTATTATTGCTATATCGTACATATTTATTGTTGTTTATATTGTGTAAGACTTGAGATCACATATTATCGAATCTAAATTTTTGAAAACAAAGAAAAAATTCTAACAATCTTTTATAATAAATTAAAAAGACGTAAAACTATTCAACCCCCCCCTTCTAGTTTTTCACAATTGGTATCAAGAGCCACATCTAGCAAGATTTTTAAAATATATTGTATTTTAAAACTTGTAACGATCTATGGAATCTGAAAAATATTTAGAAGGGCAATCTATGCAAAGACCACCACTATTTGAAAGTGATGGATTTTTATATTGGAAAAATAGATTCGAAACTTATGTGAAATCAAAAGATCTTGATCTTTGGCATGTTATTACCTTTGGTGATTTTCCTCCCACTCAACAAAATCCGGAAACTAAAAAGGATGAAATTGTACCTTTTGAAAAACAAAATGATGATTTGAAAAAGAAACTAGCGAAAAATAATGAAGCTAAAATGGTAATTTTTAATGCGTTACCACGTAAAGAATATGAAATAATTTTTATGTGTAAAACCGCCAAAGAAATTTGGGAATCACTACTTATTACTCACCAAGGTAATAGTCAAGTCAAAGATAATAAAATATATCTTCTTGTACAACAATATGAACAATTTACGATTCCGAAAGAGGAATCAATTGATAATGCTTTTGCTAAATTTAACACTATTATCACAAGTTTAAAAACACTTAATGAGACATTTTCTAGTAAAAATTGTGTTAGGAAATTTCTTAGGGCATTGCATCCAAAATGGCGAGCTAAGGTCACGACAATTGAAGAATCAAAGAATTTGATGACATTATCACTTGATGAACTTATTGGCAACTTGAAGGTCCATGAAGAAATTATAAGAAGAGATTCGGAAACGGTCAAAGTCAAGAAAGAACAAACCAAATCCATTGTTCTAAAAGCCAAAAAGGAACCTAGTGACGATGATGATTCGAGTGACGAGAGTGAAGACGAAGAATATGCAATGGCCGTAAGAGAATTCAAGAAATTCTTCAAGAGACGAGGAAGATTCACTAGATCACCACGAGATGAAAGAAAGCCGTTCCAAAGAAATAAAAGTGATAACTACGGGAAAAGAAAGTGCTTTAGATGTGGAAGTCCAAATCATCTTATTGGTGAATGTCTAAAGCCGTCGGGTTATGAAAATCAAGGCGCCTTTGTTAGCGGAACATGGAGTGATAGTGACAAAGAAGAAGTGGAAAAACCAAGAGACGAAAAATGTCTTGTGGCAAAAGCAACCGACGAAATATGTTTAGGAATTGACTTGGAGCCTGACGAATGGATCAAGGATAGCGGATGTTCGAGGCACATGACGGGGAACCGCAAGCTATTTTCTACGTATAAGGCATACAATGGAGGTAACGTTATTTTCGGTAGTGACTTACGTGGAAAAATCATTGGCAAAGGTACGATTTCTCAAGACTCACTTAATATTGAAAATGTTGAGCATGTAGATAATTTAACATATAACTTGCTTAGTATAGGGCAAATATGCGATAAAAAATGTAGAGTTACCTTTACCGAAGTGGATAGCGAAATTGTTAAGAATGAAAAAATTATAGGTAGAGGAATTAGGAAATGAGGCATATATGTTATGAAACTAGGAAACAAACCTGAGGATAGGATATGCCTAACGACCCTAGACGAAAACTCCACATTGTGGCATAGGAGATTAGGACATGCAAACATGCAACAAATACAATCTTTGGCCTCTAAAGAACTAGTTAGAAACTTGCCTAATCTAAAATATGACAAGCATTTTTGTGATGCATGTAAAATTGGAAAACAAGTTCATGCTAGTCACAAAGCTAAGAATATAGTATCCACTACTAGGTGCCTAGAATTATTACATATGGATCTTTTTGGTCCATCCGCTGTGCGGAGCTATGGAGGAAACAAATATACCTTAGTAATAGTAGATGACTACTCACGATATACGTGGACTAGGTTTTTAAGTGACAAGACCCAAGCCTTTGAAAAATTCGAAATATTTAGTAAAATGATTCAAAATAAATTAGGATGCACAATAGTAGCCATTAGGACGGACCATGGTAGGAAATTTGACAACGAAGTACAATTCGGAAAATATTGTGATTTAAATGGAATATCTCACAATTTCTCCGCTCCTCGTACTCCTCAATCAAATGGCGTAGTAGAAAGAAAAAATAGGTCACTACAAGAAATGAGTAGAACAATGTTAAATGAACAATCCATCCCACAAAAATTTTGGTGTCACACTGTAGATACATCAACATATATTATTAATAGGGTATCAATTAGGAGAATCCTAGGAAAAACTCCTTACGAGTCACTAAGAGGTAGAAAACCAAACTTGAGCTACTTTAGGGTATTTGAAAGTAAATGTTATATTCTAAACACTAAGGATTGTCTCACTAAGTTTGATCCAAAATCATATGAAGGAATATTTTTAGGGTACTCACAAAATAGTAAAGCATATATAATACTTAACAAACACTCTATGAAAGTAGAAGAATCACTAAATGTAACATTTGATGAAACACCACCACCTCCTAAAACATTACCTTTAGAAGATGATGACTTAGTCGAAGATGAAGCTATTGAGGTTAGTAAAACAAAACCCATAAGAAATGATAATGAAGACATTAACTTAGGAAATAACGAAATTGTAAATGTTAAAGAATCTAGATCACATCCATTAGATAATATAATAGGACATCTTAACCAAAGAACCCTTAGGTCACAAGCCCAAGATAAAAATAACTTCTTTTGTTTCCTCTCATCAATAGAACCTAAGAATATTAATGAGGCTTTAAAAGATGAAAGTTGGGTTATAGCTATGCAAGAAGAATTAAATCAATTTAAGGCAAATGATGTTTGGGAATTAGTCCCAAATCTAATGAATATGGCCATCATAGGAACTAAATGGGTATATAGGAATAAGTTAGATGAAAATGGAATAGTAACTAGGAATAAAACTAGGTTAGTTGTCCAAGGTTATAATCAACAAGAAGGAATTGATTATGACGAAACTTATACCCCCGTAGCTAGACTGGAATCTATTAGGATATTACTTGCCTATGCATGCGCCCTAGATTTTAAGTTATTCCAAATGGACGTGAAAAGCGCATTCCTTAATGGTTTTATCAATGAGGAGGTATATGTGGCACAACCTCCAGGATTCATTGACTTCGCAAAACCTGATTATGTTGTTTATAAGTTAAAGAAAGCTTTGTATGGACTCAAACAAGCTCCCAAAGCTTAGTATGATCGATTAAAAGCTTTCCTTATTAAACATGATTATTCCATGGGAATGGTAGATAACACTCTTTTCACAAAAAGGAAAGACCCAAATCTCATCATTATTCAAATATATGTTGATGACATTATATTTGGATCAACTTGTCAAGACATGTGTGATGAATTTGCCAAAATCATGTATGATGAGTTTGAGATGAGTATGATGGGTGAACTAAACTTCTTCCTAGGATTACAAATAAAACAATTACAAGATGGAATATTCTTTAACCAATCTAAGTACATTAAGGAAATGCTTAAGAAATTTGGCCTAGAAGACTCAAAACCCATGAAAACTCCCATGTCTACGGAAGTAAAACTCACAAAGGATGATGAAGGTGAGTCCGTAGATAACACCAAGTATAGAGGAATGATCGGTAGTTTACTATACTTGACGGAAAGTAGACCCGATATCATGTTTAGTGTTTGCCTTTGTGCCCGTTTTCAAGAGGATCCCAAAACCTCTCACCTAGAAGCGGTTAAGCGTATCTTCCGATACATTAAAGGCACTATAGACTTAGGATTGTGGTATCCTAAGGGATCCGGCATAGAAACCATCGTCTATGCAGATTCGGATCATGCGGGAGACTACGTAGATAGAAAAAGCACTAACGGTACTTGCACGTTCATGGGATGTTGTCTAACATCTTGGTTTTCGAAGAAGCAAACCGCTCTTGCTATTTCTACCACCGAAGCCGAATATGTAAGCGCTGGAAAGGCATGTCAACAAGCACTATGGATGAAACAAGCTCTCATAGACTATGGCATTAGGTTAGAAAATGTTCCCATTATGTGCGATAACAAAGGTGCGATAGATTTAAGTAAAAATCCGGTGCAACACTCTAGGACTAAACATATAGAAATACGCCACCACTTCCTTAGGGATAATGTACAAAAAGGAAACATATCTATAGAAAAAGTTGCATCGGAAGATATCATTGCGGATATATTCACTAAACCCCTTAAGCGTGAATTATTTAATCACTTGCGTTTAGGATTAGGAATGATGGAACAAGTTGACTAAATTCTATTGCATTTAGACAAATTTTTTCTTGCATAAAATTTGCATAAAGTTTACTTTTCTTCCACTTCTCCATTTCTGAGTCTAGGAATCTATTTTGCACAAAATTAAAGATTGGGAAACCTTATTTTCTTTGCATATACTCTCTTGTAAAACCCAATCAAAGTTTTTTTTAAAACTATTCTCACATCCAGGAATTACATGAACATCATTTTCCTTGCATTGTTGACAAATGCTAAAAACCTTTTTCCGAAATCATGCATAAACTCTCACATAAATTGTCAAGGTATATAATCTAATATATATCTTTGACATTCATGAATCGAGCAAAAATCGAATCAAGGAGATTTTGGATTGTTTCTTAGGAAACTTATTTTTCTTTGCATTTAGGAGTCGAAACAATCACAACTCCACATTTGTTGCATATAGGCACACACTAGGACAAAATCACTCAAAATGTTGTCATCTTGTTTCATCACTAGTTTTTGACTCACTAGTTACCTTTGCCTTTGATCTAAGATAGTTGCCATAGGAAGATTAAGTGCCCTTGCCTTTATTTGTCTCCTCTAGCTTATTATTTATTGCTTGTTTGTTCTTTTACTTAAGTGTTTTTGCATGCATGCTATATCATGATTAGATTAGATGCTATATTGCCTCAAGGAATTGAACTTGCTTGAATCCAAATCCAAAAACACAACCTTTCTGCAAATTTTCTGCCAAAAACCCAATTCTGGCAATCTAGAAATCACCAAATGGGCGGCCCCCTTAATTATGTAAGGCGGCCCCCTTAATCATTAAGGGGACCGCCCCCTAATTAAGGGGACTGGCCATCTGATGGTCGGGTTTATAGAATCTTTTCTGCTTTTTAGCCCATTTCAACCTACATTTCCCAATTTTCACCAACATATTTTGTCCTAATCTCCCAAACAAACTTTATCCATCCATAAACACACAAATCTTACACTATAAATATCCCCAATCTTCAACACTCTCCATTCATCCCATCATGACTTCTCCAAACAAACCAAAACCAAAAGCCTTAAGGCTAGCAAGGATGACGGAAAAACCCGTTTGGCGAAGAAAAAGCCCTCGAAACAGATCCATCATAACCAATGAAGTTGGAAATCACTCAACACCTCCAACCACTTACTTCCCAAACTTTACACCAAATCCACAAGGACATTCATTTGATCCTCTTTATAAACCATACAACATTTGCCAAACATCTTCTTTCATGCCAAACTACACATCTCATCCTCCAACCACTTATAATGATCCATACAAGTTTGATCAACCATCAAACTACAATTCCAACTACACAAACCCAATTCATCCATATCAACACAATGATTCTCTCCACATTGCCACGGAAAAGAAAAAGTTCTGTGATGAAATAACCCAAATCCATGATCTTAGTGATCTCCTTGCTATGCATCGTGCACAACGCAACAAAGGGCAACCTCCATCATCACCCTATGCAAATTGCCTACCCTACTCTCTCAACTTGGATCAAGTTACAAACCACACTCACTTTTGCCCTTGTTGCATCTTTCTTCAAAAACAAATTCTCTACTTGAGTGAAGATATTTATTGGATTGAATATCTTCTCACTCGTCCTCATCCAATACCACCCTTAACTCGATACAACATCGTAAGATCCTGTTGGATCGATATACTCTGACCAAACTACTTTGTAGCTTGTAAGGGTTTAACAACATTGAGTAAACTCAACACTATTAATATTAAAACACTGTTTGACCTTGTAAAGTATGCGGAATCTACTAACACAAAGCTTAAGAAGAACTTTTATATTAACCAAACTTTGAACCTGCTTTGTTACACAGATTCACTAACAATCCCTAACTATTTAACTTTGATTGACTTCTAAACGTATCTAAGACTTGTAAAACTTATATCGACCAATACCTCTTAAGGCTCTTTATATAGATAAGCTTAAGTCGGTTTTCAACATGTAATCCTTGAACGACAAGTAACTATCCATAACTAATTCTAGAATATTCTTTTAATATTCCACATTAATCCTTATCTAATATTGCATATCAGTCCTTGTTTCCTTCGAAGTACTTTAAACATTCTTCAATAACAACAGTACTTTGACTTTATTCTTCAGCAGTACTTTGACTTTATTTTTCATGCAGCAGTACTTTGACATCCAGAAGTACTTTGATATTTCATATCCCAACAATCCTCCCCTAACTTGAACTCTACTTGCTTGATTTCAAGTTTCTTTGTTATCTTTAATCTTCAAATCTTTAATTATGCATTGAGATTGTTTCTTTATTCCTTTTCTTCTACCTGTCATCTGTCAAAGTACTCTTCATCAGCATCATATCTTCCATAGCATCTTCTCAGCAACTCAGCAACATTTTGATACAAAGATCATCAAATCTTAAAAGTTTCATACTATTCTCATCACTTCCAGATGTGTTAACTCCTGTGAGAGGTGAATCATTGAAAATTATGATTTTTAGCAAATCATCAGCTATCAACGGATTTGATATGTCTTTACCATAAGCCGTTTGCTATGGACTAGCCAACTCTTGATCACTTGGATGTATGGTGAGTTGATAACCTAGTTTTTGGTAAACTATCAACCATCAACGGATTTAATTATCACATCAGAGCCGTACCCTCATGATGAGTCAAACTCTTTCTTGTTTGTTAAACATGGTGAGTTGATTACCATTTGTTGTGTAGTATAAATACTAACACCATGTGTTTCTTTTCAAATCCTTTTTCCTTTTCTTTTAAACATCAAAAACATTTATTTTTATTTTAAAGAACTTATACTGGTTTATATCAGCAAGCAGTACTTTGATAAAGTACTGTTTGTTTTGCAGTACTTTGAAAAATACTTTAATTTTCCAAAACAGATCATACCAGTATTATGCAATATTACTCTTCAGACTTGACCCATCTGATAAATAGCTTGATAACATCCAAAGCTACTTCATATTCATCTTCAAGTTCCATTCCATGATCCAGCATTCTGAGCATTATTTCTTTGATCAATGGATATCTCCTCTCAGCCAACATGTGAATCATGGTACCATATTCCATCTCTAGTGTATGAACTCCTGATGACTCAAAGAATCTCCATCTTGTTATTTCCCAATTTTCTTGATCATTCCAGAGAGGATCAACACTTGTTTCTTCAGTATCCCAGATGGTAAATAAATCTCCAAGCAGAACTAATCCCACTTCTGAAGCTTCATTCTCTGTATAATAAGTCTGCACTTGCACATATAAGTCATGAAGATCTGCCCTTGTGATACAGTGCAACAAATCCCATAACATATAAAATGTTGTGAAGCTTTCATCTTCTCTGTGGATCATAAAATAATTTCCCTCTTTAGATTCAACCACAGAAAATGAGATTATCTTGGACTTCTTTCCAGAATCATCAATCTTTTTGTTCTCACAATCAACAACTCTTAAATAATTTCTGAGTTCATCAACTGTATCTTCATGAACTAACTTCAGCCTTTTTGTTAGTTGATCATCTTCAGCTAATTTCTTTCTTTTCAATCTCCTTTGCTCAGCTTCTTCCTTTCTGATATCTTCTAATTTCTTCTTTCTATCAACTTCCATGGATACAAAACTTTCTATCTCTCTTCTGATATCTTCTTGTACTTTGTCCCATAAAGCTTTTATTTCTGGATACCTTTGTTTATGTAAATTCTTGTATCCCCTCTTTCTTAAGAATTGCGTCATCCAATTCCTTTCCTGAGCTTTGGTCATTGGCTTCTTTGTAATTGGCCTGCTAACTTCTTCCAAATACTCAGCATCATATTCAGCTTGTTGCTTTCTAGCAAGCTCTAAATCATCTGCAGTCTCTAATTCTCTAATCTGAGCAATAGAAAATTTATTCTTCTTCTTCTTAGTATCTTTCTGAACCATTATTCCTTTCCCTTTATCTTTTGGATCTAGTTTCTCTGATTCAGAAGTACTTTCATCATCTTTTTGTGCAGGCTCAGATATATGTATTCCACCAGTAGGTCTTCTTAAATTCATCATAACCTGAGCAATTGTTGCATCATCACTAGCAATATGCACTCTTTCTTCTTCTTGCTGTATAAAAATAGAAGGACCAGCTTCATCTTCATGATACTTTGTAGAAGGACCAGCAATATCTTGTTCATCAGTACCTTGCACAACAGTATTTTCAACAAAAGTACTTTGAGCATTATTTCCTTCTAAATCAATTTCCTCTGTATCCCCACTTTTTACATTCTCATGCTCAACTTCAAGATTAATTTGCTCTGTCTCACCACTTTTTCTTTCAGTACTGTTTTGAGCAACATTTTCATCTTGATCATTCTTGTTCTCTGAAAATTGAACCATATCATCAAATCTATCCAAATTATCATCCTGATTCCTCCCCAATTTGATAGATGATGATCTCCTATGCCTCCTCTTAGACTTAGACTTCTTCTTTTTAGATTGTGGCTTTTGAGACTGCTTCTTTTCTTTCACATAAAGCCTAAAATTCTGAACAAGAGGCTAGACAAATTTCTTCAATCTTCTGAACTTCTTTCTTAACCTTTTGATTTCTGCAGCTTGAGAAGTAACAGTTGACATCAGCTTCTCCAATTCCTTAGCCAAATCAGAATTACTCTCAGTACCTTGAATGCCCTCATCTCCTCCAGGTGTTTGAAACCCACCTGTGGAAGTATAATCATTGGGATTAGGTACTTGAGAATCCTCTGAAGCAGTACCTTGAGGATCAGTACTCTGCGGAGAAGTACCTTGAGCAGAAACAGATTTATCCAAAGAGGCTGTAACTGAGGGAGTCCTTTCACCTGAAACAACATGCTGAGGAGAAACAATAGGTGGTGTGGGGGTATGTACTGAAGCAGAATGCTCAGCAGAATCAGATTGAGCAGCATTATCAGAATGTGCAGAACCACTATTGTCTTCTTCATCCCTAACAGCTTGAGCTACCTCTAACATATAAGCATTAAGAGGTGTATTTCGACTCGAAAAATTAACTCCCTTATGAGACATAAAAGTGAAAACTTTAGAGGGCATCCTAATGGTAGGTACATAATCCTGAGGTTTGGGTATACCATCTAGTGGATTTTCTAAAAGCAGTTGAACAAACCTAGGATACATAAGAAACGGTTTGCCAGCCTGAATATGAGTAAGCATACCCTCAAGAATCATGTATGAAAAGTTAAAAGGTTGATTGGTAATTAGACCAACAAAAGCAGAAGCTATAGAATGACTGAATTGATCCCAAGCAGTACTCTTTGGACTCAAACAATGTAGCAAAACATGAATAAGAAATTTCCAATGAGGACTAACCATAGCCTTCTGAAAAGTAAGCTTAGTCAAAGAACCTTCATACCCAATATCTCTGAGTGTATTCCAAACTTCTTGTTTCCCAAATAAAACAGAGCCTCCTTCATCATCAAATAGCAAAACCTCACTAATGGAAGCTTCTGTAACACGCATAGCTCTCCCAGCAACTGTAGCAGTAATGATATCCTCTCCATCTTCAACATGTGACCTAGCTGTATCCCAAAAAGCTTGAATCCAGGGTCCAATAATCTCAGGGTTGACAAGGATGGAGTAACAAATGTTGGTACCAGTGAGAAAATCAATGATTCCATGAAAATCAAGGTTTGCTTGGGTTTTCTCAAGGTTTGCAATCATGTTGTGTTTGGTGTTGGTACGTCGATTAGCCATGATGATTAGGGTTAGAGTATGAAAAGTGATGATCGATTCAAAGTAGGTATGAGTTTATATGGACGAGTAAGGTGAATAAAAGGAAAAGATATGAGGTTTATATACGGATAAAATTACAAAAAATCACGGTTAATTAATGATTTTACCGTTACTTTTGGAAGTAAATATCCCATATCTTTTGAAAGGTTGTTAGCCGCAAATCTGACCGTTGGAACAGTATCTGACACGTCAGCGAACCCTTTTAATAACACCAAGCAGTACTTTACATAAAAAATGGAGAAGTACTTTCCACCATAAGCTCGAACAGTAGATTGACCAAAGTACTTTCCCACTAAAAATCTTAAAGATTGACCATTTGACCAAAAGATCTTAGAAAGTCAACACTCATTAAAGACTAGCACCAAATTAAATTCCAAAACAACCAGGGTAAGTGAACTTCAATACACTTCATTAAATGCCCATTAACCTTCATCTTGCTTATAAAAGCAACTTCACCAATACTTTGCAAACACCAAATTTTCTCTAAACACAAACAAGTAAGCACAATGAGTCACATACCAATTGTGAACATCTCTTCAGACTCAGAAGGTACCACAGACTCAGAGATAAGGTACTACTCTGATTCTGAGTTTGAAGATCCAGGATGGACAGACTATTTTCCTTCTCATGTGCAATGGATGGGACACCAAGAAGCTTCATCAACAATGAGTGTAGCCAACTCTACCATAACTGATGCAGGCAGTGCTACCACCAGAAGACCCAAAAAGAAAGTTGGTTCTGGTTCAACTTTGGCTAAAGAGCTTCCACATGCATTGACTCAGGCAATGGAAACAGCTATCCAGAATATGAAGTGGCCTGATCCAAGAAAAGAAAGACCTCCCAAACAGGTTCTTGGCCTGGCTTGCCCAAGAAAACAGACTTCTTTTGATGACAAGAGAAGGACTGCTCAAAAGGGAAAGCAAAGCTATGAGGGCAAAGGTAAAAGGCTTATGGAGTAGGGTGTGGAGCTTGGTAGTAGGTTGATGGAGTCTTATGTTGTTGTTGTGTTTGTTGTGTCTGTTTCTGGTACTTGAAAACAAGAATGGTGTTGTACTTCTAAATGGTAGTTGTAAGAATCATGAATAAATAAAATCCTTTCTTTGGAATGATACATGTAGCCTCCCCTCAAATAATGACTAACTAATAACTACGTATGCCTCCCCTAAAAAATAGCTTACATATTAATCATGCCAATACTCACAACTAAGAAAGTAAATCTTGAAACATCAAAGCCCTTTGTGAGTAAATCTGCTACATTATCATCAGTATGAACTTTAACCACATTAATAAGCCTTTGTTCATAGCAATCTCTTATGAAGTGATGTCTAATCTGAATGTGCTTGGTCTTGGAATGAAAGACCGGATTCTTAACAATACAGATGGTACTCTCATTATCAATGTTGATAGGAGTATTCTTGAAATTGAATCCATAATCCAACAACTGATTCTGCAACCAAAGTACTTGTGCACAACAGCTTGCAGCAGCTACATACTCTGCTTCTGTGGAAGAAGTTGCTGCAATTGTTTGCTTCTTACATTGCCATGACACTAATCTGCTTCCAAGATACTGGCATCCTCCAGTTGTGGACCTTCTGTCATAGTTATCTCCAGCATAATCACTATCTGAGAAGGCATGGAGATGGAAAGGTGAATCCCTAGGATACCATAATCCTAGCTTAGGTTGTTGCCTAAGATACCTGAAAATCCTCTTGACAGCATTCAAATGAGATACTTTTGGATTAACCTGATGTCTTGCACATAAGCTCACAACAAAAGTAATATCAAGTCTTGATGCAGTTAAATACATAAGACATCCAATCATAGATCTGTATAGAGTGACATCAACATCTTCTCCATCTTCATCTTTTCCCAAAGGTTTGTTAGTATCCACTGGTGTAGATGTAGGCCTAACAGTTGTAAAAGTGAATCTCTTAAGAATATCTGCAACATACTTATCTTGACAAATATAAATCCCACTGCTTGACTGTTGCACTTGAAGGCCTAAGAAAAATGTTAATTCTCCCATGGAACTCATCTGAAACTCTTTCTGCATAAGATCTTCAAATTCCTTCACCATAGATTGCTTGGTAGCACCAAAAATAATATCATCTACATATACTTGAACAAGCATAATATCCTTCTTATCTCTCTTGATAAACAAAGTTTTGTCAATAGCTCCTCTTCTATAACCATGTTGCAATAGAAAGTTGGAAAGCCTTTCATACCAAGCTCTTGGAGCTTGATGAAGACCATAAAGAGCTTTTATTACCTTGTAAACTTTGTTTGGGTGTGCAGGATCTTCAAAACCAGGAGGCTGTTTGACATAAACTTCTTCTGTGATTTTGCCATAAAGAAAAGCACTTTTAACATCCATCTGATATACAGGGAATCCCATATAAGATGCAAAAGCCAAAAATAGCCTGATGGCTTCAAGCCTTACCACAGGAGCAAAAACTTCATCATAGTCTACTCCTTCTTCCTGTCTATATCCTTGAGCCACTAACCTTGCCTTGTTCTTAATAACATTCCCTCTTTCATCTCTTTTTACTCTGAAAACCCATTTAGTTCCAATAAGTTTCTTTCCATCAGGTAAATCACATAATACCCAAACTTCTTGAAGTTTAAACTGTAGAAGTTCTCTTGCATAGCTTCCACCCAACTTGCCTTGGCTAATGCTTGTTTGATATTCTTGGGCTCTTCCTGAGATAGAAAACAAGCAAATAAACACAACTTCTGATCCTTGTGGCTCACCCTGTTTTGCTTGTAGATAAAACTAAGTAAAGAAGTATATTGTTGAGACATATTCTTAGCCTTAGTCCTTGTGAGCACCCCTGATGATGAGGGTCCAATAATGTTGGTAACAGGATGAGTTTTATGAATTCTGAGAGTAGGAGTTGGTGAGACTTCAAGATTATCTTCCAAATTAGTTATATCAGGATCTTCATTAGAATCTGAGAAAATGCCTTCTTGATCCAATTCATCATCAGTATCTTCTAAAGTAATTGTGTTTGGATCAGCAGTATCTTCTAAGTCAGGCATATTAGGATCATGAACAGCATCAGTATTTATCCAATTTGAAGTATTCAATGGTTGAAAAGTACTTTCAAATGGATTGGCAGTACTTTGGGATAAAGTACTGGCTGTTTCTTTTGCCTTCTTCTTTTCTGCTTCATAAGCTCTCCTTTGTTCATCATCATACAACTTAGCCATTGTTTCTTGAAAAAGCATCCTAGAAAGTTCATCTTGAATGGCTTGATCTTCTGCAGATACTGATATTTGTGGTGGAACAGTACTTTGAGGATCAACAGTACTGTTAGGTTGAGAAGTACCTTTCTTCTCATCATTGGCATCATCTTTTGGCTCATCTTCAGATCTTAAATTAACATCATGAACAATGTACTATGCTTCTTCTTCAGTGGGAGCAACTTGATTTTCTTCCCTTACAGGTACATAATTCATTGATGAAGACATTAAATCAAGATCAAACATCCAATCAGGACCTTTACCTTTAGAATTCTCTTGTTCTTCCAAAAAATCAACATGAAGACATTCTTGAACCTTCTTGGTAGCCCTATTGTACACTCTGAATCCTTTGCTATTTGTACAATATCCCAATAAATATCCTTCATCTGACTTCCCATCAAATTTGCCCAAATTATCAGCAGTATTTAAGATGGTTAGGGGACATCCAAAAGGTTTCATAAACTTGATGCTTGGCTTATTTCCCATGAGTAACTCATAAGGTGTCTTCATTTGAGGTTTAGTCACTGATACTCTATTCAATACATAACAAGCAGCACTTACAGCTTCAGCCCAGAATGGTACAGGTAGTTGAGAGTCTGCAAGCATTGTCCTTGCTGCTTCTATAAGAGTTCTATTCTTTCTTTTTGCAACTTCATTTTGTTGAGGAGTTCTAGCAATACTGAACTCTCTTTTAATTCCTTTCTTGGCACAAAATTCATCCATAAGCTGATTCTTGAACTCAGTCCCATTATCACATCTAATGCCTCTAACCTTGAGTCTTAACTGATTTTCAAGTGCTATAATTAGGTCATGAATAACATCAAAAGTTTCATCTTTAAAGCATAAGAAAAAGACCCAACTAAATCTGCTGCAGTCATCTGTTACAACCAAACAGTACTTCTTCTTGTTCAGACTGACAACTGAAACAGGTCCAAACAAATCCATGTGCAGCAATTCCAAAGGCTCTCTAATAGTCTTCTCATCAATTTTCTTACAAGAGGCCTTGTGCTGTTTACCCTTCTTACAAGCAAGACATGTGTGCTCATTCTTGAATGTCTTAGAAGGTAAGACTCTAACTAAATTACCTCTGACCAGCTTATTTATATTCTTGAAATTAACATGTCCCAGTCTTCTGTGCCATTGATGTGCTTCCTCCATAGATGCTCTTGCAATCAAACATGTTGCTCTTTCAGCAGAATTTACATTCTTCAAGTCTATGCTGTACACATCATTAGTTCTTGGTGCTCTCAGTAACACCAAATTTCTGTCTTCTAACTTGAAATCAGGAGAAAGTATAAGACATTCTGTGTCAAAGAATAACACAGGGTACTTCTTATCACAAATCTGAGAGACTGACAAAAGATTGAATTTGAGCTCCTTCACATATCTAACATCTTCAAAATCAATGTTTCCTGCCTTGATAGTTCCTTTGCCAGTTATTCTTCCTCCATCAGGATCATTCCCAAATGCAACTTTTCCTCCATAATAAGCTTTAAAATCTGACAAGAGCTCCTTTTCTCCTGTCATACTGCCAGAGCAACCACTATCTACAATAAGATGATCTTTAAGCTCCTCCTCTGGGTTGCCCTGCATTTACATGAAAAGGTTAGTTATTTTTAGGAACCCAAGCCATTACTGACTTGTGTTCCCCTTGTGGAGTGACATACTCAAAATTTTTGAGTATGTAATCACCACTGTCTTTGAAAGCATGATCAAGAATTAAGGTTTTTGTTTCCAAAACTGTTGATTTTTCAAGATCACTTGTCCCCTTTTCATCCTTAACTGCTGAAAGTACTGGTTTTTCCCCAGCAGTACTTTCTTTCTTAACCCATTTAGTTGTAACTTTAAGAGTTGGATTCTGTGTCCTAGCATCTTTTCTTGTGTTCTAAGGCTTTCTAGGGTTGTAATGATTGTGCCTCCTAGATCTTACATTTGATCATTTGCTAGAAACATTAGGGAACTTTCTATCAGTACTTTGAGAAGGTACTGAGGGTTTGGAGTATGGCCTTTTCTGATGAGGGTACCTATAGTCTTTTGAGAAATTACTATGGTTGACCCTATTTGTATAGTTCCAAACTGGTTTGTTATCCCTTGGCTTATTCTCCCTATAACTTGGTTGTGCAGTTCTGGTCTTTGGATATTTACTTAAGTAGTCAGAATGATAATCACAGTCTTTAATCAAATGATGAGGACTGTAACAAACATAACAGACCTTTGGACCAATATCCCCAAATCCCCTTCCATAAGTGTTTCTAAAATTAGCAGTATTTTGAAAAAGTTTTCTTTGAGGTACTGCTGAGTGATCAGCAGTACTTCGAAAAGAGTTTGAATGTACTGCTTGTTTTGAAAACTTGGTCTCTTCTACTTTAGGAGCTTCAACAGATCTTTCAAAAGTTTCAGGATTAAATTTACTTTTAAGCTTTTTCCTAAACTCTAGATTATCTACACCATAACAATCAACATCTTTTCTAGGTGGTTGAAAGCTACCTGGGGGGTGAGGAACTGCATTATAACTCTTTTCTTTCTGAAATACAGGAGGTGTTGGACTAGGTGATTCCTCATCACTAGAAGTGTTTTCATCTAGACTTATGAACTCTTCATCACTAGTGGAGGTATCAACTGTAAGATTTAGTTCCTTGCTCTTAAATGGAATACCTTCATTACTATCATAACCTAGGCCTGTCTTAATATTAGATGTTCTTTGTTTTTCAACAAATTGAACATGTGACACACCTGCCTCATTCCATACAGCCAGTTTTTCTAACAACTTATCCCTTTCAGCAGTCAATTTTTCTAGTTCAGACACCTTGCAACCTAGTTTCCATTCATTCAACTTAACTAGGTAATCCTGTTGTTTATATGTTTCAAGCCATGCTACTTCATTGTTTTCATGTGTAAGAATTTTGGCTTCCATTGACTCTAAAGTTAGTTGATAACCAGTTATCTCAGCCCTAGCTTTTTGAAATTTATCTCTTTCAGCTACATACTCAGTAAGTAACTTTTGATACATATCATTACACTTAGAGCATACCTCAGAGTTAGTGGATGAACTTGGTGAAGCAGCTACCATAGCAAGCTGAACAGGTGATTCTTCAAACTCCATGCTCCAATCAAAACTTCCTAACTCATCTCTTGACTCCAAAGCAGCATATCCAGGCTCTTCATCAAATGTTGTGCTCCAGTCTTCCAATGCAACCATTGAATAGGTTACAGGTTCATCATCAAACTCATTGGACCAATCAATCTCTGACAGATTCTCTTGAGCAACCAAAGCTTTTGGTTTTGGTTCAGTAATTGGAATCTCTTTTCTTTCAGGCTTGGGTGGTTCAATCATCTTGTTTGCTTGATACTTTGCAAACTTGCACTCCCTTGCAAAGTGACCAGTCCTTTGACAGTTGAAACACTCAATCTTGGACTTGTCAAATGTTATTCCTTGTTTAGCTCTGAAGTTGATGCCTTTTCCTGTCTTGTTCACATACTTCTTGATCCTTGCAGTGAGCATAGCAACTTGCCATCTGATATCAATTTCTTCCAAGGCATCATCATCTATTTGCAATACATCTTCTTGATAGGTGACTGGCAGAGATGCTTGTTGAACAAAGAATGAACATAGAACATCATCTGAGGTGGGGGTAAGTGATTGTGATGAATTGGTGGTGACTATTGTTGTGCATGGAACCTGTGTTTCAGTCACAGTACTTTGAACAGGATAAGCAGTACCTTTATTGGAAGTACTGCTTCTTTTTTCAGAAAAGACAAAAACAATGTTCTGTTGTGTGCTTGAACCTGTAGTACCATTCATCTCATGCTCATACACCTTCAGATTGTTGTAAAGATCATCAAAGTCCATAGTATCCAGCCCTGATTGTCCTCTGATCATAGTAGCAACTACGTGCCATGCTGATGGCAAACTCCTTAGAAACTTTAAATTAGCATCTTCAACTGATGCCTCAGCATCATATAGTTCTAGCATACTTAAAAGATGTTGAAATCTTTCATAACCAGAATCAAGACCTTCTCTTTCACCAACAATGAAAGTTTCAAATTATTGCTTCAGCAAATTCCTATGCATCTTCTTGGAAGCATCATTACCTCCAAACTTCTTCTTTATTGCCGCCCATAGTTGTTTGGCATCTTTGGCATCATGAAACTTTAATAGGTGACCATCAGGAATAGCAGAAAGCAATATGTTGAGAGCTTTGTCTTGATTTCTTTTGGTAGCAGCAGGTACAGTAATTTTTGGTGGTGTTGGTTGTCCAGGTACCTCTACTGGTTCATCAATTTGCATGTTACCATTGACAATCACATCCCACAAAGCATGGTCTGTGATGGCAATGTACTGCCTCATCTTCATGGCCCATAGGTTATATTCTCCCTTCTTAACAATAGGGATTCTAACAGCAGTGATTGAGGGAGCAGGTGCAGCATCTGTCGACATCTTGAAGGGTTTGTAGTGAAATCGGTTTAAAGGTTTTAAAGGTTTGTCTTCTTAATCAGAGTTTCCAACACAAGCTCTGATACTACTTGTTGGATCGATATACTCTGACCAAACTACTTTGTAGCTTGTAAGGGTTTAACAATATTGAGTAAACTCAACACTATTAATATTGAAACACTGTTTGACCTTGTAAAGTATGTGGAATCTACTAACACAAAGCTTAAGAAGAACTTTTATATTAACCAAACTTTGAACCTGCTTTGTTACACAGATTCACTAACAATCCCTAACTATTTAACTTTGATCGACTTCTAAACGTATCTAAGACTTGTAAAACTTATATCGACCAATACCTCTTAAGGCTCTTTATATAGATAACCTTAAGTCGGTTTTTAACATGTAATCCTTGAACGACAAGTAACTATCCATAACTAATTCTAGAATATTCTTTTAATATTACACCTTAATCCTTATCTAATATTGCATATCAGTCCTTGTTTCCTTCGAAGTACTTTAAACATTCTTCAATAACAGCAGTACTTTGACTTTATTCTTCATGCAGCAGTACTTTGACATCCAGAAATACTTTGATATTTCATATCCCAACAGATCCACCTCTTCCGCTCCATACCCCACTCCATATCCCTCTTCATCTAACAACTAAGCTCTATGCTTATGTTCCCCTTCAAGCAAATAAAACACTCAACCGTGGGTTGCAAGCAAGTCCAAGTGCTCTCTTAGGCAATATAGGACTATGTCTTCTCTTTTGTTTTATTGTAATCAATATGCTTCAAGCATATTGAATGTTGTAATGCTAATCATTTTTATGATTATATCATATATGCTTGAATGAATCTATTTTTATTTGCATAATTGTTGCTTTGCATATATATGTCTTGTTCTCTTCACATATTTTTTATAGCGAAGCTTTCCATAGCTCGTTTCCTTGGTGCTCTCAAATGAGGGAGATCATACATCAAGGGGGAGCATTCTACCCGTTTAACTTCTTCTATGAAGCATTATGCCAAAGAATATTCTAAAGCATAAGGAATATGCTAAAGAATATTCCATCCATTCCCTCCTAGATTCAAAATTTGAATTTTGAATTTTCCAATTTCCCTCCATGTTCTAGAGGCTTCTAGAAGCATTGTTGGGTCTTGATGGGCCTTGTTGGGCTGGTTACTATTAGGCCCCTAATGGGCTTGTTTGTTTGCTTGGCCCGTTCCATTTAGCTAAGTTCATATGCATGCTTGGCCCGATCCAATTAACTAAATCCATATGTAGAAGTCTTGTATGCTTGGCCCATCCAATTATCCAAGTCCATAAGAGCCTTGAGATGATGATTCGTAGTTACGAGTGACTTGTGCATTTTACGTTTTGTACTTTTTGATTTTACAAAAAGGGGGAGAAGAGAATATTAAACTCTAAAATACTTGTCTAAAAATAAATTTTAGACCTATTGAGTTTAAGGTTTTGTAATAATCAAAAAGAGGGAGATTGTTGACATAAATAATGCCAAAAAACATTATTAACATATTATCAATATCCCTATGTTTTAATTATTAGAAAACATAAACCATTGAACTAAAATTTATGACATAAACAAGTATTTAGTGATTAACACATTCTCTTTACATCCAAATCACTTAAGGTATGAATAAACAAAGTGTTTATTGCAATCTATGATCAAAGGGGTATTTAATTAATTATTACAAAGTTTATTTAATTATATAAACATATTATATATTTTTGAAAAACACTTTTGGAAATAAAGAAAAATGTTTTAATCATACTAAATATATGAATTCAAATTTTTAACCAAAATCAGTTAATTTTTCACCAAATAAACTTTCCCCACTAAAAGACAGATTTTCTGGCCGTTACAGCTGGGCGGCCCCTTTAATTATTGTAACAACCCGATATTTTCTACGTCTACGTTTATTCCCAAACTTTGGAAATTCACTATTCATCGATTTCTATTCATCAAAACACTATTCATTCCGGAAGAAATTCCACTATTCACGTGCATTATCGGTAAGGACCTCTCATACGGACTAGAATAGTCCGCATATCATTATTATGGCACTTGCATACTATTCCACTCGTAGGATATTCAAATTAATACTTTTGATATATTTGACTTTTTACGTATGGTTATTTCTATATAAACGTTAACAAACGATCAATAATGTGACTAACACGTCTGACACTCCCGACTATGATTACAATATATTTTTATATTCATTTTTATAATATAAAAATTATAATATTAATTTACCCGGTATTTTGGAGATTTATTTTAATTATTAACGTAAGTTTACAAAAAAAAAATTTCGACGGTTTTCGTAGAAATTAAACAACAATTATCTAAACACCCTATAATTATACCCAACCTATTTTTATAATTTTTACAATTTTATTTTATCCCGGTTAACTCTGTTAAAATTTATTTTTAGTTAACCCGGTACCCGGAACACCTTAAAACTACAATTAAATACAAGATCATACCAAATCCTACCAAAATTCTTACACATTCATTCCCCCCCTCTAAATTTCCGCCCCCCCTCCCTTGTTCATACTAACTCTCTTACACTTGAATTATTTCTCTACTAACTCATAAATGCATGTACCTTTTGTCTAGTTTATAAAATATATAAACCTAAACTCATATTATTTCATCTCATTTTTTCTCACAAGCAAACTAGGTTTTCTTCTCTCTTTTCCTCTCTTTGGTTCACGGCAACAACAAGAACAAGGAGCAAGACCATAAATTTTCTCAAGATCAAGTGTTCATCTAGTTTATTTAGGTTATTCTTTTAAGGTTTTGAAATACAAACTTAAGAATACTAAGGTTTTCATCATCTAATCACACCACCTTTCAAAGTAAGTATATCAAACTCCTTTTTATAATTTTATCAAGTTTATACAAGATCCATATGATATATCTACATGCATATGCTATTTATACCACTTTATTTTACAAACTTTTAACTTTTGAACCTTAGAAAGTGTTTATGGTTAGATCCTTGTTAGATCTACTTGGTTATGATGTTTAGGAACCCATGACACCCTAAGAAGGTGTATGGTAGGATTAGACTAGTTTTGTGGTGATTGAAAGTGGTTTGGTGATGTTAGAAACTAGTTTAGCGTCTTGAAAATGGTTTTTGAACAAGTAGAAATACATTCTGTCCCATTTTGGTAAACCCAGAAAAATCCGTATTTACTCAGTCCACTTTGACAATATTTTTAGAAAATACTTTCGAAAACGAAGCTTTTGGCGAAAGAACGGATTAAAACGAGCTTATAACGAAGGAGATATGATTTTTGTAAATTTAACGACGAAGACTATTTTTTTTTTTTTTTTTTCTGAAAACTGCATGCTGTTTGGCTGTTTTCGACGGGCAAATAGAGACGTTAGACGTAACCTAGTGGAGCCGAGCTATTGAAAATATATTAGTATATACTAAAACGAATCCGTGAATATAAAGAACGAGTATAATAAGCTTAAAACGACCAAGTTATATACGTTTTAAAATCGTCAAAACTATATATATATATATTTAGTCACTATTAGAAAATAATATAACTACGTACTAAATAATATATTTTCTAGATTTCTTATTCAAGGGGTTTATTTTTAACTAACGAAGTACGTACGACTCAAGGTTTATTACGCGACTACTAGACATTATTTTAAGGTTTTCAAAGACGAAGAATATAACGCTAACATTTTATATACGATATATTACGACAAGTTTTTATAACTCTATTTGGACTTATTTTTCCTAAGTATGGAAAGTATTTTATTTGACAATAAATAGTATTTCCAAGTCACGAGTGGTTTTGGTATCATGTGCATGTACATTCACTACATCACCTCATAATCTAAGTAGATCATATTGTTCATTCGTTCTAGGTCGCGGTTAGTGACCGAGCCTCATTTCCGTCATAACCGCTATCGTCATCGTTGTTATCCTTTCAAGTGAGTATTCACGAACCCCTTTTTCTAACTATTTTAATCGTTTTGGGGTGAATGCATGAACTATATTGTTTACTCTTAAACGAACTTAAATGACTATTGCTTCACTATTTATGCTCGTAAGTAAATCGTACTCAAACAAACTTGTTTGCTATTTTACGAACATTATTATTTGAACCCTTGACTTATCTTGAACCTTTTGACTTGAACTTTTGGACTTAGTGTACTGTATGATCTAAGACTTAAAGTCTCCTTTGTTCGGAGCAACACTATAAAGTCTCTCCTGTTCAGAGCATCCTTAATAATTCTCGCCATGGTGGAGTGACTAATAATTCTTCGCCAAGTCGGCGGAGTGACTAATAATTCTTTGCCTAGGTGGCAGAGTGACTTCAAGTCTCCCTTGTTCGGTGCGGCCTTGACTTATGTTGTACTATGTGCCCTTATTGTGAACTATATTGACCATATGTACTTGACTACCGAACGTACTACTTTATGTGCAATGGGTTGTAAACACACATGTTACAAGTCTCTTATGGCGGGACTTGGAACTGAGTGGATTTACAATGCCTTTGCCTGGCGAACTTTCTCAATTGGTTTTCTTATTATTTAAAACGTTTATACTCACCAACTATTTTTATAGTTGACCGTTTTCTCTCATGCATTTCAGGTGATCGTCAGTAAGCTTGTCATCAAGGTCTTGCATAATGAAGTTTTCACATGTCACTTCTTTTCATTATGTACTAAAATACCATCTTTTGGGAATCAAACTTATGTCTTATATTTGCCAAAGTCGGCAATAACAACGTTGTAATGTTATACTTTTCCTTAATGTAAATTATGGTATTGTCTTATTTCTCTTTGGTGATGTATATCGATTTCGTTACACCTTGTGTTTCCGCCTTCGGCGAGGGTGTGACAGATTGGTACCAGAGCCAGAGGTTATAGAGAATGCCGATTTTTCTAAAATAAAAATCGCAACTATAACCAAAATAATGTTTTTCTTAAACACTGAACATCATACGAGTCGACTAGTCCTAGCATTCCATCATTAATCCTCAAGTATACATAGCCTGATCACCTATGTATAATTCAGGAAGAATCATGCGATGAAGGGAGTAGTGGTCAAAGATCATGTTTGGTCGAGTCTAGAGAGTCTGGTCACCTGAAGTTGCATTGGTCGGGTGGGTATGCATAACTTGTTTATATGTTTCAGCTTGTGTTACCGTACCTTACATGTGCATTCATGTAAATTCTTTCTCTTTGCTACCTTATGCCCCGTTAGATTAAGCATGGCTTTGTTCCCATCATTCTGCGATCTCTATGTCACGACTGTCATTGTACCGTACATCATCCGTCATCGTTCATGTATCGTTCACGCAACCCATTATTTCTGGTCTATCGCAGAGCCATTACCGCTATGAACACTCGCTCAGGACGTAACAACAATGAAAACCCGAATGACGGTGCTGCTGGACATAACAACAATGAAAACCCGAATGACAGTGCTGCTGGATTAGCTGACCTCCTCACTCAGATTGTTGCGCACATTGATGCCAGACGAACCAATAATGGTGCGGGTCCTTCGAACAACGGTCAGGGATGCAACTATAAGACTTTCATGACATGCAAGCCAATGGAATTTTATGGCACCGAGGGTGCCATTGGACTACTATCATGGTTTGAGAATATTGAGTCGAAACTCAGCATCACTAAATGTGCTGAAGGAGATAAGGTTGAGTTCTCTGCAGGTCTGCTTCAAGTTCGAGCATTGACTTGGTGGAACAACCAGCTACAGACTCGAGGAAGAGAGGCTGCAAATGGATTATCTTGGGAAGCATTTAAGAAACTACTAACTGACGAGTACTGCAGAAAAGATGAAGTGGAGAAGCTGGAAGTGGAATTTTGGAACCACTTGATGGTTGGAGTAGAAGTTGACAAGTACACGGCCCGTTTCCATGAGCTAACTAAGATGGTTCCTCATATGGTCTCCACTAAGGAAAAGCTGATCGATCGATATATTTGGGGATTGATTCCTGAAATCAGGAGGGATGTCACTTCATCGAACCCAACCACTCTACAAGCCGCTGTGGGCATGGCATACCGCTTGACAAATGATGTGATCAGGTCTGGTGAACTAACAAAGGGAAATAATGAAGGACGAAAGAGACAAAGAGATCAGCAAGGAAGCCATTATCAAAATCAACAGGACAAGAAACAGCGAGTAGCTGGAAACTATGGAGCAATAACTCAAGGACCCGGAGGATATGTAGGCACACAGCCTAAATGTACCCGATGTAACCTACACCACACAGGAGATTGCCCAAAGTGCAATAGCTGCGGAAAGACAGGTCATTTTAGTAAACATTGCAAAGGAAATCAAGTACGAAGGTCAGCATGCTACGAGTGTGGAAGCTTGGATCACCTCCGAAACACCTGTCCAAAGTTGAAAGGAACTACTAACCAAGGACGGAATCGTCCAAACCTGGCAGCGGCAACTGAAGGCCCCCAAGATCAGAACATTGAAATTCCCCCTGCACGTGGCCGAGCTTACTTCCTAGGGAATCACTTAACCCCACCGAATCAGGACAACATGCCGGGTACATTCTTTTGAACAAGCTCCTTACTTCTTAATCTTGAGTGCTTAACTTATCTTTATTTCTCACCAAGTTCATGACATTGATATAATCCGAGACTTAGCGTTTTCGACCTTAGTTGCTTCATCAAATTTAACCGCGATCACATACATCTATAGAATGGACGAATTGAATCTCGAGGACGAGATTCCTTTTAAGGTTGGTAGAATGTAACAACCCGATATTTTCTACGTCTACGTTTATTCCCAAACTTTGGAAATTCACTATTCATCGATTTCTATTCATCAAAACACTATTCATTCCGGAAGAAATTCCACTATGCACGTGCATTATCGGTAAGGACCTCTCATACGGACTAGAATAGTCCGCATATCATTATTATGGCACTTGCATACTATTCCACTCGTAGGATATTCAAATTAATACTTTTGATATATTTGACTTTTTACGTATGGTTATTTCTATATAAACGTTAACAAACGATCAATAATGTGACTAACACGTCTGACACTCCCGACTATGATTCCAATATATTTTTATATTCATTTTTATAATATAAAAATTATAATATTAATTTACCCGGTATTTTGGAGATTTATTTTAATTATTAACGTAAGTTTACAAAAAAAAAAAAAAAAAAAAAATTTCGACGGTTTTCGTAGAAATTAAACAACAATTATCTAAACACCCTATAATTATACCCAACCTATTTTTATAATTTTTACAATTTTATTTTATCCCGGTTAACTCTGTTAAAATTTATTTTTAGTTAACCCGGTACCCCGGTACACCTTAAAACTACAATTAAATACAAGATCATACCAAATCCTACCAAAATTCTTACACATTCATTCCCCCCCTCCAAATTTCCGCCCCCCCTCCCTTGTTCATACTAACTCTCTTACACTTGAATTATTTTTCTACTAACTCATAAATGCATGTACCTTTTGTCTAGTTTATAAAATATATAAACCTAAACTCATATTATTTCATCTCATTTTTTCTCACAAGCAAACTAGGTTTTCTTCTCTCTTTTCCTCTCTTTGGTTCACGGCAACAACAAGAACAAGGAGCAAGACCATAAATTTTCTCAAGATCAAGTGTTCATCTAGTTTATTTAGGTTATTCTTTTAAGGTTTTGAAATACAAACTTAAGAATACTAAGGTTTTCATCATCTAATCACACCACCTTTCAAAGTAAGTATATCAAACTCCTTTTTATAATTTTATCAAGTTTATACAAGATCCATATGATATATCTACATGCATATGCTATTTATACCACTTTATTTTACAAACTTTTAACTTTTGAACCTTAGAAAGTGTTTATGGTTAGATCCTTGTTAGATCTACTTGGTTATGATGTTTAGGAACCCATGACACCCTAAGAAGGTGTATGGTAGGATTAGACTAGTTTTGTGGTGATTGAAAGTGGTTTGGTGATGTTAGAAACTAGTTTAGCGTCTTGAAAATGGTTTTTGAACAAGTAGAAATACATTCTGTCCCATTTTGGTAAACCCAGAAAAATCCGTATTTACTCAGTCCACTTTGACAATATTTTTAGAAAATACTTTCGAAAACGAAGCTTTTGACGAAAGAACGGATTAAAACGAGCTTATAACGAAGGAGATATGATTTTTGTAAATTTAACGACGAAGACTATTTTTTTTTTCTGAAAACTGCATGCTGTTTGGCAGTTTTCGACGGGCAAATAGAGACGTTAGACGTAACCTAGTGGAGCCGAGCTATTGAAAATATATTAGTATATACTAAAACGAATCCGTGGATATAAAGAACGAGTAAAATGAGCTTAAAACGACCAAGTTATATACGTTTTAAAATCGTCAAAACTATATATATATATATATATATATATATATATATATATATATATATATATATATATATTTAGTCACTATTAGAAAATAATATAACTACGTACTAAATAATATATTTTCTAGATTTCTTATTCAAGGGGTTTATTTTTAACTAACGAAGTACGTACGACTCAAGGTTTATTACGCGACTACTAGACATTATTTTAAGGTTTTCAAAGACGAAGAATATAACGCTAACATTTTATATACGATATATTACGACAAATTTTTATAACTCTATTTGGACTTATTTTTCCTAAGTATGGAAAGTATTTTATTTGACAATAACTAGTATTTCCAAGTCACGAGTGGTTTTGGTATCATGTGCATGTACATTCACTACATCACCTCATAATCTAAGTAGATCATATTGTTCATTCGTTCTAGGTCGCGGTTAGTGACCGAGCCTCATTTCCGTCATAACCGCTATCGTCATCGTTGTCATCCTTTCAAGTGAGTATTCACGAACCCCTTTTTCTAACTATTTTAATCATTTTGGGGTGAATGCATGAACTATATTGTTTACTCTTAAACGAACTTAAATGACTATTGCTTCACTATTTATGCTCGTAAGTAAATCGTACTCAAACAAACTTGTTTGCTATTTTACGAACATTATTATTTGAACCCTTGACTTATCTTGAACCTTTTGACTTTAACTTTTGGACTTAGTGCACTGTATGATCTAAGACTTAAAGTCTCCTTTGTTCGGAGCAACACTATAAAGTCTCTCCTGTTCAGAGCATCCTTAATAATTCTCGCCATGGTGGAGTGACTAATAATTCTTCGCCAAGTCGGCGGAGTGACTAATAATTCTTTGCCTAGGTGGCGGAGTGACTTCAAGTCTCCCTTGTTCGGTGCGGCCTTGACTTATGTTGTACTATGTGCCCTTATTGTGAACTATATTGACCATATGTACTTGACTACCGAACGTACTACTTTATGTGCAATGGGTTGTAAACACACAGGTTACAAGTCTCTTATGGCGGGACTTGGAACTGAGTGGATTTACAATGCCTTTGCCTGGCGAACTTTCTCAATTGGTTTTTTTATTATTTAAAACGTTTATACTCACCAACTATTTTTATAGTTGACCGTTTTCTCTCATGCATTTTAGGTGATCGTCAGTAAGCTTGTCATCAAGGTCTTGCATAATGAAGTTTTCACATGTCACTTCTTTTCATTATGTACTAAAATACCATCTTTTGGGAATCAAACTTATGTCTTATATTTGCCAAAGTCGGCAATAACAACGTTGTAATGTTATACTTTTCCTTAATGTAAATTATGGTATTGTCTTATTTCTCTTTGGTGATGTATATCGATTTCGTTACACCTCGTGTTTCCGCCTTCGGCGAGGGTGTGACAATTATAAGGGGCGGTCCCCTTAAAATTAAGGGGACCGGCCATGAATTAAGGGGACCGGCCACGCTCCAGAACAGTATTTTTGCTCCCTATAAATACTAGTTCATTTCACAGATTTTTCTCACCTTTTGCACTCCTAAACTTTCTGTTCTAGATCTCCATTTCTATTCTCTTAATCCTTTGATCATACATTCATAAATCTTTGTTTCAAAGTGATCCAAACATCATCCTCTCAAGTGCAAGAGAAGAATACTTCTATCCCTCAAGACAAGAAGTATTACAACTTGTTGTGATCTCCACATCCAAGTTGTTAGAGCATCATCCATTATATCTATCTCTTTATGTAATTAGTTGTGAATATTTGATAGAAGATAGTTTAGCTAGGTATATAAATAGTGTGATTGGTTAGTAGTTTGTTGTGAAGGAGAAGAGTTAGGAAGTAGATTGCAGTGAAGGAGATTGGTGTGAAGAAGATTGGGGTGAAGTAGATAGGTGTGAAGTAGTAAGTGGTGAAGTAGATTGGTGTGAAGAGGTTGTGTAGAAGTTGTGATTAAGTTGTGACGAAGTTGTGGTGTGTACATTGGTATGTAAGGTTTTCTCCGCCATAAGAGAGCTTGTTGACATAGTGAAGAAAACTCTCGAGTTAGGTGGTCGGGGAGTGGAGTAGGGCAAGGAAGGTGTCCTTGTAGCCGAACCACTATAAATCTCTTGTCTCGCGGTTCGATCTTTCCATCTCTCATTTATTTCTTTACTTACATTATTATTGCTATATCGTACATATTTATTGTTGTTTATATTGTGCAAGACTTGAGATCACATATTATCGAATCTAAATTTTTGAAAACAAAGAAAACACTCTAATAATCTTTTATAATAAATTAAAAAGACGTAAAACTATTCAACCCCCCCTTCTAGTTTTCCACAAAATACACCAAACCACACACACATTCCACCTAAACACACATAATCCCAACGTTCAAAACAACCGACGATGGCAAACAATGGTAAAGGGAAGGGTATCTACATTGGTACCGAGGAAGAGGAATTTGACAAAGTTTTAAGAACCTATTATCTAAATGATTTACTTCTTGATGCATATGGCGAAGAACCAATTGATGAGTATGGTTCTTATAGGAAGATACCTAAGGAGTTGAGAACTAAGATTCTGACCCATCTAAGGAAACAAGATGGCTACTATGAAGCGCTTTTGAGTGATGAGGAGGAGGAGGAGGAGAAGCAAGAGCCTGTGGATACCGTTTTACCCAAGTTTGATGAGTTGGAACAGAAGATTTCCAATCTTGAAAAGGTGTTCAAGTATCTAAAGGAGAAGAAGGATAAGAAAGAAAAAGAATTGAAGAAAAAGAAGAAAAGGGGTGATGCGGAGGGCAGCGGTTCGAACTACTAAACAAGTGTTTGTTTAGATATCTGTTTGGAAATTTGTAATGGTTGTGAACTCCTATGATCAATGAAAGTTTTAATGTTTATGTTACTGATATGTTTGTGTTGATCAATGAAAGTTTTAATGTTTATGTTACTGATATGTTTGTGTTTCGATTTTGTATCTTTATGTTTGTGTTTCATTTTTGAAATCTATGGGTACTTCCTATGCAGCTTATGTAGAAAGTATTAGATAGGTGATGTTTGGCATGAAAGTCAAACGGGGTGAAAGTCAAACGGGTGAAAGTCACTTGGTTTATTGACTAGCACAAGTAAGAAGTTAATACTCCTTTACCTATCTCATAAAATTAATTAAATTATCCTACCAACTAGGATAATAAAGTCTCCTTCCAACTTTGTCAAAAACATAGATAAGGCAGAATCTGTAACTCCTCTCTTTCAAGAGGATTCGTGGCATGTCAAGCCCTGGTAAAGTTCTTCGCTTTGCATCGAATTAAACCACATGCTGCACCGCTTGTGTGGGCTCCCCGTCAATTCCTTTGAGTTTCATTCTTGCGAACGTACTCCCCAGGCGGGATACTAACACGTTAGCTACAGCACTGATGAGGCGAAAAATGAACCACTTTTAGGGGGTCATTTAAGCCCGGAATTGAATTTATTTGATCAATATTACCCTATATCGTTCCTTTTGTGATTTTATGTACTTTGGGAGTGAAATCTGGAAAAGGAAGCAATTCGGACGTTTTTGGAGCATAAAAGTGAAGAAAACGCCAAAGACTTAATTTTCCATGCTGGAAACAGTGTATGACGGCGTCAAGAGGAAAAGCATGACGGCGTCAAGAGTTAATTTGGTGACGACCCAGTACAAACCTGACGGCATCACAACTAGAGCGTCAAGAGTTAATTTCATGACGGCCTGCATAAGGGGACTACATGACGGCGTCAGACCCAGATCTAGGCAGTCCGAGGAACTATTTGGCGGCGAGATGACGGCGTCAGACATTTGTTCTTGAGGCCGTCACCTTCTAAAATCTATATATAGTTTTCTATTTTTCATTCATTGAAGAGGAACTTGTGTGGAGAAACCCTAGGGCCGAACTTTGTGAACCCTACCTCGTATTTTACAGTAAATTCAAGGGTTTTCACCCCTTGAATCCTTTCATGTGCTATTAAGATAAGTCTTCTCTTTAATCCAATCAATATGTCTATGTGTTGGTTGTCTATATCTTGTGCTTGTCTTGATTTCAACAAGTTAGGCTAGATTTATCTTGTGTTTGCTTAGATCTAATGAAACCTAGATGTTAATTATGTGTTGATTACTTGTTTATGGTTGTATTGGATGAATGATTTCAATGTTAGGCTTAAGAAAACTGGCAGATCTCCATTGTGTAACATGCTTGAACGTCTTAGGAAACATGAACCAATGTTTACTAGGTTTTATTGGTTGTATTTAATGCATGAGTAAATTCTAATGATCCTATGTTAGGAGCTTCTTAGCCGGCTCGACATAGGAGTGAAGTAGGCACTCATAGGATTGGGGAAGTAAGTACGCCACCCCATGATTGGTATTAAGGAATACAATCCGTCATCCACGCAACTATAACAAGTAATTAACGTGTAAAAGATATCTAGGGAGTAGTGAAATCTAAGTAAACACATTTCTCCCACATATTGCTCACAACCTTAGTTTAATTTAGTTTATTTTCATTTCTAGTACTTTATTTTTGATTGCATCTTTAGTATTGGGTTAGTTGAATAGCAACTAATTCCGCCCAAATCCTTCAAACCCGAGATTTTTACTTGCTTTCTAAAAAATATAAAAATACAAAAAGAATCATCCCTCATCTTTAGACCTAGTCTTTAGGTTTTCTAATCCTGGCGACACTATTCCTAGCTGAACGATCAATCCCCCGGTACTTGTCATTATACTATACTACATCGATCAGGTACACTGCCTGGTGGGGGTTGTAAGCTTCTCGAGATCCCTCGAGAGGTAAAGCCTGGTGCAATCCATACGCATCAAGTTTTTGGCGCCGCAGCCCGGAGAATAGTTATTGTCTAGGTTAGAATATATTTTTATTAGGTCTACTTGCTAGATTCCTTTCTAGTAGGTTTTTTTATTTTTTTTTATTTTTAGGTTTTCTTTAGTCTATCTTTTTCTTTGTGTGTTTGTTCGTAATTTTCATTGACTATTCCGTTCATCATTATGGAGAACGCGAATCCACCATACTACCGACCACTAAATTCACCCACTCCAAATGACATCTTGATGTTTAAACAATATGAAGATGAACCTATCTATGATGCATGGGCTCGTTTTAAATATTTACTCCGAAAAGTCCCTAATCATAATTTCGATTTGTGGTCCATAATTGAAATATTTTGCCATCGTGTCGACCACTATACCAAAATGGACATTGACCATGCCGCAGATGGGGACCTTTGGGGATTAAGTGTTAATGAAGCATGGGAAACCATAGAGAATTGTGCCATACTTGCCAAAAAAATGGATAACCCAACAAACGTTGTTACAGATCAATTGATAGCAAGTTTAAGGGAACAAGCAAGAAGATTGTTTGGGGATAAGCGTATAGATGAGATAACTAGGTGCACGAAGTGGTTTGATTTCACCACAATACAAGCTGAGCACATTGGTAATCTTGATAAGATGGAGGATAGAGTTGAAAGTTTAAGCCCACCAAGTACCCCACAAGTCCTACCATCATTTGAAGCAAATACACCGCCCGTGACTTATTCGGATGAAGTAGATGAGACTTTAGGAGTCCCAATAGAGGTAGAACCCTTGTACCAAAAACCACTAGAGGATATAGGTTTAAATACTTGTAGTGATAACCTTGCTCTTAGTTCTAGGGAATTACCTAGTGTTGATGAACCGGAACCTCAATCTTCACACAACTTTCCGTCCTTAGATATACATCTAGGAGACAAAAGAGGAGCCGACCCACCCATCAACCCATGTAGTCCGGGTAGTCTTAGGATAAAGGTAGTGGACTCTAAGCCTTGTAGAGAGGAAGCCAATATAGGAGTGGAAAATGACCTTACATGCTTACATCACCCATTTATGATTGATCACAAGAAACATTATGGGTTTAAACCGAGTTTATTAGGTCAAGATGGATTCCCAACTAGTAGTCTCTTGAAGTTGATAGAAAATGATCCCTTTCTAGGAGAAAATCTTAATCCACCCATTAACCCGATTGAATTTGGTAAGGTTATGATGATAGGAGCACACCCCTTTGAGCATATAATTCATCCATCACACTTTCCTCACGAGGCATATTTCCACCCTAAGGGTGTGTATCGCTACTTTCACCCGCACTTAATTCAAAGTGTAGGGAAAACCTCCCCTATTTCTGTTAAATAAGGGTAGAGTCAGGCTCGTGGCTCGAACAAAAACAAGCACTTCTTGGGAGGCAACCCATGTTTTGTGTGATTTTTATTTTGTTTGTTTGTTATTTGCTTCCATATGCATGCTTTATTTTTATTGTTGGTAGATCATGTTTCTAAACTAAATAGTGGAACTTTACTTTGTTGTTTTGGCCTAGTCTTAACTTCACCCAAAGGTATTTTTGCAAAAGATAAGTGTAAAGGGAAACCCCAAATATGTTTTTAAGAAACAAAACCGATCATGATTCTCCACAATATTAAATGAACGTGTATATTCGTATTTGTTAGAGTCAAATGCTTGTATCGAGTCATAATGAAGTTTTGCATGATTTTCCAGGAAGTAAGACCAAGTTTTTCCAAAAATTTTCCGGAAACTTAACATAAGAATTTCTGTAGGTCACTTCTGACGGCGTCATGAGTTTACTCTTGACGGCGTCACGTGTAAAAATCTGGAAATTTTACCAGTTTTGTTTTTCTAACAGAGTCTTAAAGTTTTTGTTGAATTATTAGTTTTATAATCTCCAGGAAATCTGCAAACATCATTCCACAAGCATTATATCTTATTTTGTTTTCTAGGATTTATTAACATATGTAGATTGCCGCCGATTTTATGCGAGGTTGCCTTGTCTGTTTTCTCAGGATTTACAGGTTATGTATGACAAGAAGATGATTTATTTTCTGGAAGGGAAGCTTTGATTGTTCATTTTCTTGGAGGAAGATCTAACCTGGCCACCTTATTATCCATACCGAGCGAATCAGGGGAGTATTTGATTTCATTTGTTTTACTTATTTCACTTTTAGATTCTTTACTTGAACATTTGGGACAATGTTCATCTTAAGTGTAAGGGGAGGGTAAAATGATGATACCTTACAAATACACTTTCGCTTGAGTTTGTTTGTTTGATAGTAGATGTGTAATAAAACTATTAGAAATACTTGTTAGTGTAATTTTAGCGCCAAATTTAAATTTTTTTACAACATTTAGGAGTGAAACTTTAGCCATAGCAAGCGTCTCATGGATAGGAGTTGTATGACTAGCACAAAACCGTACCATTCAGAAAAATTTTCCACCCAAATATGTGAGGTTCGCCTTTAGATTTGATAGGAAAAGCATTTACTATTAGTGCTTATGAGTATACCGGTAGCATTTAGATTCTAGAACTTGCGTTAGTGATGCATCCCGAGACTGCTAGTGAGACTACATTCGTGTAGTAGGATTTACTACATGATAAGAGGCATTAGGATCACCCTTGTGTTAAACCCGTATCATAATTACTTGACCATTTAAGTCATATTACTTGGCTAGTTAAGTCAACTAATTTTTCCCACACCTTAGCGTTGTACTCATTTTTAGTACACGAAACCCCTAGTACACCCCTCCGAGCCTATCTTTTCGTTTCTAACTTTAAGCATTTTACTTAAAGGAAGAATTTGTTACACCCCACTTAAATGTACACCCAAATCGCCTTAGCCTTCCGTATATGCACTCATCTTTAGTGCATTATTGTTATTTGTTTAAACCCTTAGTTAATTATCTAATTGATTACATGGTTGCTAAGTCGAGTCATATCCTTGTACATATTGTTTTGGGACGATTGAGACTCATGGGTAAAGTACTTGTTTTATGGAGTAATGGGGAAGAACATAATATTATTACCCCCGTATGTATGTTATTGTTAAAAGTACTCCAAGTGTTTTGATTATCTTAATTCGAGTCAAGTATCTAAAGGAGAAGAAGGATAAGAAAGAAAAAGAATTGAAGAAAAAGAAGAAAAGGGGTGATGCGGAGGGCAGCGGTTCAAACTACTAAACAAGTGTTTGTTTAGATATCTGTTTGGAAATTTGTAATGGTTGTGAACTCCTATGATCAATGAAAGTTTTAATGTTTATGTTACTGATATGTTTGTGTTGATCAATGAAAGTTTTAATGTTTATGTTACTGATATGTTTGTGTTTTGATTTTGTATCTTTATATTTGTGTTTCATTTTTGAAATCTATGGGTACTTCCTATGCAGCTTATGTAGAAAGTATTAGATAGGTGATGTTTGGCATGAAAGTCAAACGGGGTGAAAGTTAAACGGGTGAAAGTCACTTGGTTTATTGACTAGCACAAGTAAGAAGTTAATACTCCTTTACCTATCTCATAAAATGAATTAAATTATCCTACCAACTAGGATAATAAAGTCTCCTTCCAACTTTGTCAAAAACATAGATATGGCAGAATCTGTAACTCCTCTCTTTCAAGAGGATTCGCGGCATGTCAAGCCCTGGTAAGGTTCTTCGCTTTGCATCGAATTAAACCACATGCTGCACCGCTTATGTGGGCCCCCCGTCAATTCCTTTGAGTTTCATTCTTGCGAACGTACTCCCCAGGCGGGATACTAACACGTTAGCTACAGCACTGATGAGGCGAAAAATGAACCACTTTTAGGGGGTCATTTAAGCCCAGAATCGAATTTATTTGATCAAATATTACCCTAAATCGTTCCTTTTGTGATTTTAGGTACTTTGGGAGTGAAATCTGGAAAAGGAAGCAATTCGGACGTTTTTGGAGCATAAACAAAGACTTAATTTATAATGCTGGAAACAGTGTATGACGGCGTCAAGAGGAAAAGCATGACGGCGTCAAGAGTTAATTTGGTGACGACCCAGTACAAACCTGACGACGTCACAACTAGAGCGTCAAGAGTTAATTTCATGACGACCTGCATAAGGGGACTACATGACAGCGTCAGACCCAGATCTAGGCTGTCCGAGGAACTATTTGGCGGCGAGATGACGGCGTCAGACATTTGTTCTTGACGCCGTCACCTTCTAAAATCTATATATAGTTTTCTATTTTTCATTCATTGAAGAGGAACTTGTGTGGAGAAACCCTAGGGCCAAACTTTGTGAACCCAAGCTCGTATTTTACAGTAAATTCAAGGGTTTTCACCCCTTGAATCCTTTCATGTGCTATTAAGATAAGTCTTCTCTTTAATCCAATCAATATGTCTATGTGTTGGTTGTCTATATCTTGTGCTTGTCTTGATTTCAACATGTTAGGCTAGATTTATCTTGTGTTTGCTTAGATCTAATGAAACCTAGATGTTAATTATGTGTTGATTACTTGTTTATGGTTGTATTGGATGAATGATTTCAATGTTAGGCTTAAGAAAACTGGCAGATCTCCATTGTGTAACATGCTTGAATGTCTTAGGAAACATGAACCGATGTGTACTAGGTTTTATTGGTTGTATTTAATGCATGAGTAAATTCTAATTATCCCATGTTAGGAGCTTCTTAGCCGGCTCGACATAGGAGTGAAGTAGGCACTCATAGGATTGGGGAAGTAAGTACGCCACCCCATGATTGGTATTAAGGAATACAATCCGTCATCTATGCAACTATAACAAGTAATTAACGTGTAAAAGATATCTAGGGAGTAGTGAAATCTAAGTAAACACATTTCTCCCACATATTGCTCACAACCTTAGTTTAATTTAGTTTATTTTCATTTCTAGTACTTTATTTTTGATTGCATCTTTAGTATTGGGTTAGTTGAATAGCAACTAATTCCGCCCAAATCCTTCAAACACGAGATTTTAACTTGCTTTCTAAAAAATATAAAAATACAAAAAGAATCATCCCTCATCTTTAGACCTAGTATTTAGGTTTTCTAATCCTAGCGACACTATTCCTAGCTGAACGATCAATCCCCCGGTACTTGTCATTATACTATACTACATCGATCAGGTACACTGCCTGGTGGGGGTTGTAAGCTTCTCGAGATCCCTCGAGAGGTAAAGCCTGGTGCAATCCCTACGCATCAAGCACTACATGGGTCGATACGCACAGCGCCTCAGGGAATATAAGGTTTTCGTGAGGCTGATCTTGAGCCGCCATCCAAGCACGAATTCCTTCGTTTAAAAGAATATTTTTGCTGTAGTAAGTATTAAATTCAGGATCTTCTACCGCGCGAATTTCCTAAGAAACGAAGTCATAGGCACGTAGGTTCAAGGCCAGACCGACTACTCTAAGGAAAATGAGTAGTAATGATACACAGGTAGAGGAAGTAAGTGGTTGTGTAACTGGTCTTGGTATTAGAAGTGGGAACAAAATAGGAGGGGGTGGTGCAAAGGTAGAGGTATTGGACGAAAGATGCATTGTCTGTTGTGGGGATGTTAAGTGTTGGAGGCATGCTTACACAGGTGAAAGTGTTGTTATACTTGAAAAGACAGGTTGTGCAACGGCAGAGGAAGTAAGTTGTGGTGTCATTGGTCTGGGTATTACAAGTAGAAGCAAAAGTGCAGGGGGTGGTGCAGATGCAACTCAATCAACTGAAGCAAAGAAGAAGAGTAAAAAGAAGCCAAGAAAGTTCATTAAAAACAACACCACAAACTGAATCACTATGGTTTTGGGCATGTCTAAACCACAAACTGAATCACTATGTTTAGTCTGTGTTTTAATGTTTCATTAATGTGAGTTTCTTGTTTATGTTTGTGATACGTATCAAATGCACTAATGAAGTATAAACATACGTGAAGACATTATTCATACAAAATCTGGATCATGAGATTTATTACATTCATTAACCATGGCATGGTAATGTATACAAAAGAAACCCATCACTAATCTCAAAACAACCAACCCCTCATGGATATTTCTTCCTCACAACAACCTCAATCTTCTTAAACATCTTGTCCTTGACTTGCCTGACCATCATCAACAGTGCATTCACCCTATGCTTATCAATTGTTTGTAGTCTCCTAAACTTTTTTGTATTGCTCCTTGCCATTTTTGTACGTGAATAGTTTCGAAGTCTAACAATTACATCCCCTACGTCCGACCCTTTTAGTAATTTTTTTGGACTTGTTCTCCAAATCGTGTGCCTGCTGCAAGTCTTGAAGAATCTCTGTGTACTAAGGGCCAAGAATTAGTTCAGTTAGCACATACAAGTTATAGAGAACCTTTAGATCAATATCACATTGAGAGTTGTTCATGGTTAAAGAAATAAGGAGGTGTGTTTGCAAGTGAGTGTTTTGAGAGATGATTGAATGTGAGTAAGGTAGATGCGTATTTAGTAGCCTTCATGTGTTTGCCTATAAAAGGGCTTATACGATTGCCACGTACTGTGTAGCCTTCATGTGTTGGACTAAAAAAAATTATATGACAGTTGACTTTATGCAATTCAATATTTGCAGTTTGACTTTTGAAAGTCTAAATGCAATGGGTGCAAGCATAATGTTCTTGCAGTTTGATTTTTGTAAAGTCAAAATGCAATGGGTACAAGGGAATGAGTGTCTAGATCACTCCCATTCAACATTTACAAGTTTAACTTTTGAAAGTCCAAATGCAATGGGTACAAACATAGAATACAAACATAGAATCCAAACATAGTTCAAAACATTGTTCTAAAGACAATAAATTTAAACAAATAGTACAAACATAGAATCCAACAGACAATAAAGTGAAACATATTGTTCAAAGATCAGTGGGTAACACATTAAGAACTAGAAATAGCATGCTCATCATCTGACTTTTTCTTTTTAGTTGGCCTGTCAACCTGAGGTCTGTGATTGGGTGGTATTATTACTGTTGTAGACTCAATTCTTGTCCAGTATGTTGGGAATTCTGTTAAGTAAGAATTCTGCTGACTGTTTCTGCTGAAGGTTACTGCTGAAGAGTTGGTTCCTGCTGAAGCAGTGTATTTGCTGAAGACTAGTTTCAGTATTATTAGTTTCTGCGGATATAGTATTTCCGTATTTTATGTATTATAGTTTGGATATGCATGAGTTTATTTAGGAAGTGATAATGCATATCTTTTAGAAGTTTTAGATTATACGTTTCTTGGAAAACAGTGTAGGGTTCATTGTGTATAAAAGGAACACACAATTATGTATTGAAAAAGTTTTTAGAAAATACTCTTATCATTATTATTAAAAAGATCCATAGAGGATCAAGAATTATTAGTATCACACTTGTGTTTTGTTTCCGCTTTAAAAATATAAGTTGCAGAGATTGTCTATTAGTGTGTTATTGATTACAGTAATATAGCTAACGATTCTAGAGTGCTCAAGAAGATCTATCAAGGTCTAATAGCTCAACAAGTGGTATCAGAGCCTCGAGAGAGTCTCTGTCATACTAAGAAACATAAATCTTACACCTTAAGAATCTAAACAAATCAACAAACATACCTGGATCTGATGATGACGTTGATACAACCCAAAACCTTAACACCACTTCTCTTCAACAACTCAACCTCTCCAACAGTAATGCTAAGTTTCCATACTTGAAGAATGCTGAAGAATATCATCTGTGGTCCATGAAGATGCAGAACTGGATTACAAACATAGATTGGAATCTGTGGGAGATTGTTAAAAAGGGGAGGCATAAGCCTCAGGGGAGGCATATGCCTCAGGGGAGGATTATGAGTGTAAACTTTGTAGATTTGTATAATTTGTATAATTTTTGAGTTTTAACACTAACCCACTAATATTTTTGCAAGTTGTTTGGTGTATTTGCATGTTTTATGTTTGTTTTGAAGATGTTCTGAGATTATAAGTTGTATGTTAAAGTCACCAAGAGCTGAAGTCAAAGGAATGTGGTCATATGTGCTGAACATGGTTTCTACTGACTAGTTGAATAGTTGATTATGCTGAAGGTCTTACACAGTTGATTAATAAAGAAGATCTTTTCATTCATTCAAAGAAACAAGTTACAGCTTACATTCAAAGTTCAACTGGATTACAATGACCATTCCTAAACATTTGCCTAATTGAGTAATACTAGCTTCTATCACTTATTACAAAATACTTGAGGCTATGACAAGTACAATGATAACTTTCGAAGTCAAAGGAATGTGGTCATATGTGCTGAACATGGTTTCTACTGACTAGTTGATTAGTTGATTATGTTGAAGGTCATACATAGTTGATTAATAAAGAAGATCTTTTCATTCATTCAAAGAAACAAGTTACAGCTTACATTCAAAGTTCAACTGGATTACAATGACCATTCCTAAACATTTGCCTAATTGAGTACTACTAGCTTCTATCACTTATTACAAAATACTTGAGGCTATGACAAGTACAATGATGAAGCTGAAGATGAAAATGGAAAAAGAAGAGAAGGAAGACTGTGAAGATGCTCAAGTACCAAAGTCAAGAAAATACTCAAGAACTTTGGTCCATGGCAACATTCCTCAATCATCTACTTCAACTTCTCCTTTCCCTTACGTATGATCTCTGCCTTCTTGCTCTGTCCAATATGTTCTTGATGAGGAAGACCAGGTCCTGGAGCAGGAAGATCCAACACCAAATTTTGTGATGTTGGAAGAGATGGATCCCTCTTACTTGATCTTGGTTGGGATCTCTCTGGTGTGGAAGGAGGAAGAAAGGTTGGATCTTCATTTTCTTCCTCTGAGGAGTCGTCATCAGAGGTATAGATGAAGGGAGAGACAAGCTCTCTCTCAGCAGGAATGGGTACATGGCTTGGTTCACCCTTCCTATGAGCATTCCATTGTCTTTCTTGTGCATCCCATCGTTTCTCCAGCTCTCTCTCATAATCGGAATCATCAAGATCCCATGGATAGGGTGGATTGGATTCTAATGAAGTTGCAAAGGAGGCAAATTTGGATTCTCTTGAGATTCTAGCTGAAGTTGCTAGACAGTCTAAGGTTGTTCCTCCTAAAGTTGCTGAAGTCCCTCAATCTAAACCAAAGATACTAGTCAGCAGAAGAAGAAGTACAAGACAGTATTTGGCAAGGAAAGCTGCTGAATCTTCCAAAGTGTCTAGAGGTGATGATGATATGCTTATGGCTGAAGCTACTGATATACTTCAAGAGAAACAATCATTCAGTGGTGTTGCTGCTGACATATCTGCTGATAAAGGGAATACATCAGGAGAAGCATTCTTTGTAGCAGGGAAAGAGTATTTGAATTCCCCTATTCATCATTCATCTGAGCATCAAATAGTTTCTCCTAATAGAGAGGTTCAAGAAGTACATGATGAACCTATGGAAGATTTGAATGTTTCTCATGATGATATTGCTGAAGGAACAGATGTGGATTTGGATGAGCTTGTTACAGCTGAAGACAGAGCTGCACAAGAAAACCTCTTCCAAGAATGGGAAGATTATAAGAAGAGTGCTAATATGGCTGAGGAAAAGCAAGCCAAGTTTGATGCAGCATATGAGTCTGTCACTCAAAGATATGTTTCTACTTTGCCCATCGAAAGACAAAGAGAATTGGATGCAGCTGTTCAAGAATTTGATGAGTCAGATTGGCAGCAGATTGGAAAATAAATGCTTGATAATCCTGATGTAGCTGCAGATATTCTTGGTAAAAGGGTAGAGGAGCAAGACTGGGCTTCAGAAATTGTGAAAGTGCTGAAGTTGAGGAAGAAGGTAGCAGATGAGTTAAAAGCTAAAGCTAAAAGAGATAAACCTATGACTCAAGCACAGCAGAGGGATTATATGAGAACATAAGTGAAAAGTCAAAGCAGCTCATTATTTAATACTGCTTGGTCTAAGAAACAAGTGTGGGCACTTCCATTTGACAAACTAGTTGAGATTTATAATAGAATCAAGGCTAGAAATGACAAAGCAGGAATGGGTGCTTCTAAGAGTATTCCTCTTCTCAATGCTGATGCTGGTTCATTTGTTAATATTCCTATTGCTGCTGAAAAGATATCTTTACCTGCTGCTTCTGCTGATGTACCACATGTTGCTGCTTCATCTTATGTGGATAAAGGTAAAGCTAAAGTGATAGCAGAAGATCCTCCATCCAGAAAGAGAACTAGGAGACAATTGGAGCAGGAAAGATTGGGTGAAGAGACTGCTAGGAAGTTAGATGAGGAACAACAAGCTGAACAAAAAGCTGAAATTGCAAGATTTCATGAGCTGAAGGTAAGAGAAGTTGAAATTCAAGCTGCTAGAAACAAACAAATAAGGAAGGCTATGGATGAACAATATGCCTCTGATGCACTTGAATCTTCTCAGGATTCTACTGATGAACAATTGGATAATCCATCAGTGGAAACTGATGCTGCAGAAGGTGAATCTGCTGAAACAGAAGTTCATGCTACTATTTATGTTCCTGGAAGAAGGGCAAAGAGGATGGCTAAAGTCAGATCTTCACATTCCAAACAAAGTCTAATCAATGTGAATGCTTTTGATGCTTCATTTATAAGAGAAGGATCCCCTGATGATTGGCCTGTAGCAGATAGAGATGTTTTGGTTCACTGGGAGTTAACTAAAAATGGTCAACTGAATACCATTTACAGATTGGATAAAACTTCCATATCCTTTACATATCTTCAAGAGATTCTACATCTTGTGGATCATCAGGATTTGGTCAATCTATATGAGTTGGTTCTTAAGTATTATGCAAATCATACTCCTCAAGGGTCTGGATTGTATTTATTGGGTGATCTAAAAGTGTTGTTTGATTCTTCTACTCCCACTAGTGAAAGCTATGACATATGGAAGAACAATCAGAGATGGAAAGTTCAGAGTTGGAAGTTCTATCCTACGCCTTATGTTCATGTGTTAGAAACTACAACTGGTCTAAGGCTTATTATGGATCTTACCAAAAAATATCCTCTGAAAGTCTCTAATGGAGAAAATGCTACAACAAAAGTTGGAGATTCCTCCTGATCCAGTTGGGAATACAAGGTTGTTTGCTGAATCTTTGGTGAAGGTTTTCAAACAAAGGATTAAGACTTCCAGAGCAGCATCTGTTTAGGGATATCATGTTGTATATTTGTTTTTATTTCTTATTTATTAGTAAAAAAAAATAAAATAAAAAAATAAATAACATTTTGTTGTATAGTATTGTATGCAGGTTTGGTTATCAACTTACCTGATGTTGATTATTCCATCATAAAGTTGACTAGTCCAAAGGGTACAGCTTTGGTAAAGACACATCAAATCTGTTGATAGCTGTAATGGTTTGCTCAAAACCATAGGTTTTTCAACTCACCCATGCTTCATTGCTGAGTAGTTGAAATGGTTGTCAATTGACCATGGATTTTTCCTTTATGGATTCCAAATAATTGGCTAGCCCACATGTATATGGCTTGTGGTAAAGGCAGTGGAAAACCATATTTGGTAATCAGTTAACCAAGATGATTTTCATCAAAATAATTGGCTAGTCCTGAGCAAACGGCTACAGGTAAAGACATCTCAAATCCGTTTATAGCTGATGATTTGCTAAAAATCATGTGGTTATCAGTGTACCTTAGAACACTTGGCTACTCCAGTAGTGATGGCTATTGGTAAAGAGCCATCAAATCCATTATTTTCAATGATTCACCTCTCACAGGAGTTAACACACCTGGAAGTGATGAGAATAGTATGAAACTAATTTGTTTTGATGTACATTAAGTCATTTGTTGCTGCAAAGAATGGAGCTTTCAAGTATTTGCTGATCATAGAGATTCTGATGAAGATGATTCTTTGCTGGTGCTATCTAATTACAATCCTCTTGGTATGTTATTCTGAAGATCTATCAAGAATCTTGAACTTAACTAGGTCAAATTCAAGATTAGGGGAGGATTGTTGGGAATTCTGTTAAGTAAGAATTCTGCTGACTGTTTCTGCTGAAGGTTACTGCTGAAGAGTTGGTTCCTGCTGAAGCAGTGTATCTGCTGAAGACTAGTTTCAGTATTATTAGTTTCTGCGGATATAGTATTTCCGTATTTTATGTATTATAGTTTGGATATGCATGAGTTTATTTAGGAAGTGATAATGCATATCTTTTAGAAGTTTTAGATTATACGTTTCTTGGAAAACAGTGTAGGGTTCCTTGTGTATAAAAGGAACACACAATTATGTAGTGAAAAAGTTTTTAGAAAATACTCTTATCATTATTATTAAAAAGATCCATAGAGGATCAAGAATTCTTAGTATCACACTTGTGTTTTGTTTCCGCTTTAAAAATACAAGTTGCAGAGATTGTCTATTAGTGTGTTATTGATTACAGTAACATAGCTAACGATTCTAGAGTGCTCAAGAAGATTTATCAAGGTCTAATAGCTCAACACAGTATTTGCGGCTAGACAAGCCATTGATCTTGAATGAGTACATACACGCCCATGTTTCTAGTCTGTAAGCAGCATGAACCCACTCTTCAGGTATACCAACTCCTCTTCCATCCTCATTCATGTAGTTTATTGCAGCCACAACATGTTTACATGGTATTCCGGTCAGCTCCCACTTCCTACAACCACACCCCTTCCTGTCCATGTTAACAACATACTGATCCTCGTTAGGCACATATACTTTATATAAAGAACCTTCAATCCACTCAACAACGCAATCAGTAGCTTCTTTTTTTATTGCATCAAACATAGCTTTCACAGTAGGAGTAAGTTGTCCAACATTATTTTCTATTATTTGGTGAACTACCATAATCCTCTTTATCAAGTACTCTCTGATATATTCAAGACAACTGATGATGTTTCTATCTCTGACATCATTTAGCTTTCTATTGAACACCTCGCATATGTTGTTTAAGAGTAGTCCACATTGGGCTTTACCTGTTAAACAAATGACACATTATATATTATTATATGATCAATTAGCAGTATGCTTTTGTCCATTGATACTTAATGAATTACCTAAAAAATGTGATCTGCTCCATTGTTTAGCTAAAATCTTCATCAACCAATCATAAGCAGCAGAATTGTAATACTTGAGATGATCTATCTCTTTGTTGAATTCAACAACAGTAGTGGCTTTAACTGCCTTCCAAAGCATGTCCTTGTAAACAATCCTTTAAAATGTGACTTCATCTCCTTATGAATATGCTTAACACATAACCTGTGTTCAGCATTTGGAAACATACTAGCAACGACTTGTATCAATCTCTGTGAACAGTTAAGGTTATGGATGGTGTTAAATGTTTACACATTCTCATTGTTCATAAAACACATGATTCATTATAGAATAGAAATGTGCACCTTTTGCCTATCAGAAATGAAAGTGAACTTGAAGTTGGTTTCTATACCAAGATCCTCTCCTAGTAGTTTCAAAAACCAACACCAAGTTGCCTTATTTGGTGCATCAACTACAGCATATGCTACTGGATAAATCTCATTGTTTGCATCAATCCCAACTGCTGTTAGTAATTGACCTGGAAAAGGACCTGACATGCATAATCCATCTAATCCTAAGAATTCTCTGCCATAAGCTCTGAAACCTTGTTTCATAGCTCCTAAACACACATAAACCCTTTTAAAATTTCTTGTTGCACTATCTAGATTTGGTTCTAGCTGTACATTAATCCTAACAGTAGTTCATGGATTTTGATTAGCCAACTCTTGGGCATACTCTCTAAGAAGTGCATAATGTTTCGTAAAAACAGGTATACCTGAATGACGTTCACATTCTTTATTGCATAGCAAATCATACTTACTTACGGGAACATCTTCAATTAGCTCATCATCATCATCATGAAACACTTCATCATCATCATCATGAAACACTTCATCATCATTTGGATTATAAACCAAATCCTCTGAACCACTCTCGCCACTTTTTTCTTCTGTTTCAGTATCCACCTCTACTTCTTTCACATTTCCCATATGACCATCTACAATTGTAAGTCCATAACATTAACAACAAATATACCTTTTTTTAAAATACAAAAAACACTGTCAAGTATATAGGAAAATGCACTGTGTTCTTTCCGTATCGTTCAAAGGCACGGACGATCGAAGTAATCTAACCAGAACTATACGTTAATTAGAATTGTATCTGAATAGGTGTTCGGGTTAATTTGGTAAAGAATTAGTGTGGCGGAACCAATAGGGGTTGTATCTGAAGATAAATGGGTATATTAGTCATTTCAGGCGGTAATACCCTTGACTAACAGAAAAACTAACGGGCATTAGCCAAAAAACGCTCTCGGTGGCTATTTTACACTTTTACGAAACGTTAGTGGCAAATTTGCACGCCTTTATGACTCGGTCCTATGTTTGCAATTTCGTGATACTTTAGTGACCATTTTTGCAATTTACCCAATAATAATAATAATAATAATAATAATAATAATAATAATAATAATAATAATAATAAAACAACTAGGCATCACTATGTAAGGAACACTCACCCTCAATTAGATCCAACCTTACCTCCTGTGACAATGTATAGGATAGATCAAGAAGGTTCATCTTTCACTCCTCTCTATTCCATCCAAACCATTTAACCTCCACAATGGACAACCTTACTTTATAAGTATAGTCTTACCAACTAAACTCCAAGATACAAGGTACCATCTGTTGTAATGGTTTGTAAATAATTTTGACTTTAGAATAAGAAGATAGAAACATAACAAATCCAAACACTTAATACCAAGGCCTCTTTCCACTATCTCCATAAACTTCAAGGCATATTGCACATTCTTTAATACTTTTGGATATTGGTTCACAAACAGCTATCCCAAACACCCCTTTAAGACTATAACCAGCTTTATGTGTGTCTGTTAAACTGGATCATCCATGTTTCAACAATTTTTCTTACAGCTTCTGAGTCTTTGACAGTCAAGCTCATTAGCTTGAGCTGAATTACTTCACAAATGTCTTCACAAAGTTTCTTAGCATCTCTTTTATCTCCTCTGAATATCCTTTGATTTCTTTCTTGCCAAATGAAATAAACCACTGCTGCAAGGCTAAGTCTTCTGACAACACTCCATATTTGATTACCTTTCTTCATATTAAGCAAATCAGTAACAATATCTTCCCACTTGAAGTTCACCTTTTTTAAATTCATCTTATTCACCATCATTCTCCAAACTTTCTGAGAATATTCACACATAAAGAACAAATGAATGTGGGAGTCATTAACCTTATTGCAAAAGGGGCAAAGAAGACCAGTTTGAGTACCCCATGAAATCATTTTATCTTGTGTTAGTAATCTTCCAAGCATAGCCAGCCATAGATAAAATGATTGTTTGGGGATGCATTGTTTGAACTATACAAGCTCATGCCATCTAATTTACTCCATATTTGGGCAGAGACTATCCATCATCAGCTTATTATGAAAAGGCACCAGACTATTATCTTCTTTCCTCCACATAACTCTATCACTAGAACCCTCTGTCAACCTTGGGATTTGAACATTCATTACTTCAAATTCATTATTCCTCCACTCATTAGGCCACTTACATTCACCATCTTCAACCATTTCATAAATGGTAACCATTTTAGATATCCTTGCATCATAGAGATCTCTGTAAGAAACTGAATCAGTCAGTAGCCCATTGTCTTGCCACCTATCAAGCCACATACCAATGCTCCTTCCATCCCCCACCTTATATTGCAATTGATTAGCAGTCTTATCTCTGACCTCCAATAAGCATTTCCAACTCCAACTATCATTAGTACTATACTGCACATTCCATATGCTGTTATTCAACCTCATCATATATACCCATTTCACCCATAGAGTATCCTTCTTAGAAGCAATATTCCATAAATGTTTTGTCAGTAATGCTTCATTCCAAGCTTCAAGGTTTTTAATTCCCAAACCACCAGTTATCTTAGATTTACATACTTGCTTTCATGCTCCATAAGAACCTTTTAAGCACTCCATTAATTTCTTTAATTACAGTCATTGGGAGCAAAAAGACACATGCTTAATGCACACTCATAGACTCAAGAACAACAACAACCAAAAGAAGCCTTCTAGCATAAGAAAGATACTTGCATTTCCAATCTTCAGTTTTGCTTTTAATCTTATCTATAAGTATTTAACAGTCATTTACACTCAACCTTTTAGCAATCAGGGGAACTCCAAGACAGTTTGTAGGCAAAGATCCTTCCTTGAACTTGTGGGGTATATTTGTGTTTAAGTGGGGATGTTTTATTTTTATTTTTAATTTTTTTTGTAAGTTGGTTGTAGAGAGAGAAAACTGAGTTGACGTTGACGTGACAATGGTAAGCGTGCCCATACTAGGATTTTTTATTATTATTTTATTTTTGCACTGTTGAAACGATACGCTATATCCCCAAACTTGGACACGCCATATCAATTGCTGAAACAATACGCCGTATCCCCAAATTGGGATACGCCGTATCGACCCATCTGATGTTGTACCAACTGCAGAAGTTCTGCAGAAAATAAATATCCGTAATCCATAATATGTTTTAACACAAAACATGATCATATTACTTTACAAACAAACTTTACATAGTACATGCTATTTGACTAGACCGATACTAATTCAAAACGGGTGGAAATGGAATATCGCCAAACACCCCTTTAACTACATAACAAACATGTACTAGTTTTAGCAACATGTTTTCTGTGTTTTTACAACACAAAACACAAAACATTCTTAGGGTGTTTAGTGGTAAAAGAGAGGATTTAAGACATGCTCGTTTACTCATGAGCTCCACCAGAGGCTAACCCGTGACGTCCTTGCCCTTTAACTTCAAGTCACTAGTCTCACCTATAAGAAAACATGAACGAAGCAATGCAAGCAATTTGTTTAGTAAGATAAAACATATAAACTGAAATATAACATGACAATAACGCTAAGGAGTTGCGTCGTAGAAATTTCCCCACTTAGTGACCATAGTGATTATTAGCACTTCTAAATCCACACAGGAGCATATTCTTTGACTTTTCTTCCAAAAGGGGGCTAAATGCTTCATCTTTAAGTATATGAATAGTAAGATTGCCATGTACATACTAGTCGCCCACCTAGGACGTCATAATACGAAATTTGGTACAATATGGCTATAAGTGCTCTAATCATTCACATAGGACGTCTAGTCCCATTTTTGAGACGTAAGGCCATTTAAAGGATCAATTCATCCGCTGAGGATGTCTAAGTTCCATTTTGGAACATGTGATCACAATATTGCACATGTCATCTACTTAGGACGTCTAACCTCATTTTTTTGCGTCACAAAATCATAAAATCATACAAATCATCCATATAGTATGTCTAGTTCCGTTTTTTAGAACATAATACTACTATGAACATATCGCCCACTTAGGACGTCAAAACAAGTAATGTTTCACCATATCTGCTCATACGTGCTATTAGGACCATATGGGTCATTACGGGGCTGACATTGACCTGTTTGGAACAACTTACTCATAAACTTATAACTTACGAAATAATCACACAAATGTACATCTCGACATAAATATGCATCTCTTTAACAAAAACTCACAACACGAGTATAATATTATGCATTCTATGAAATATGAACAAGGGCACCACAAAATAGGTTGTACATCTTACGGGCTTATAAAGATCCGTTTATAATCTTACATATGTTACTCACCTTAATTTAGCATATAGCCTTCCTCGAGCTCAAAATAGGTTTCCGGCTAGATTCTATTACCTAGGAACTCATAATTAACATAGAGCTCACTTAGAATATGGTTTAGCTTGTCATAAACTAGCGTTTGGAATAAGCTAGGACTTTTTGTTTCGCAGATAGCTTTTAACCCTAAACTTTACTTTTTGAAAAGTAACACCCTAAAATGATGTTATGGCATCATAACAAGATACCCATCACTTCCTTTATCATTTCCACATGATTAACATGTGTTCTTGGTGATTTTCAAAAATCACAATTTAACATAACATTACAAATTTCTAGAAAACCTTACTTATGACATCAAGATACGGTCTTTAAACATAAGCCCATATAGGGTAATCTTAAAATACGAATTTTGGAACTTACCTAAGAATTTTATCTCGAATTGGATTGTGGGAATGCTAGAATTCGCCCTTCTAAGCTTTAATATGCCAATTTCTTAGCTTAAACTCGATCAAAATTAAGATGAAATCAAACCTTGATTTATTCCTGGTGTTTATGTGTGTGTGACGTGGGGATGGTGATGATTTTGAGAGAATGCAACTTTCTTGTGATTGAAGTAACTCATATATGAGTTTTAATTTAAGTTTCACAGTTACGCAAAGTTAGTCCCTATTAATGAAACTATTAAGTGGAAAGTCCTTATCTCGTTATAACTGATTTAATGGGAGGTCCTTTTGTCTAACAATAATTTATAAGCATTATGAGAGTTAACTGGGAAGCTTTGAAAATATGATAGAATTTTTACTCCCCATGCCCGGTTTAACTAAAATTTAAACTTTTATGCGGAAACAACCTAACTTTAACGTACATTCCGTTACTCTTTTAACATCTAACAAAATTCCATTACCATTCAACCTTTGAAAGTAATTTGAAGTGAAACTAGATTCAATTACCGTCATTTAAAATGACGGGTGGCACAACCCGTGACGACTTACGGTTTTAAAGATATGATTTTTCGAAAATGGCCAAAAACTGAAAATCTCTTATTTATTTTCTGATGAGGGCATACGGCTATATGCTAATATTTCATACGGCCATATGGTGCATGTAGATTTTCTGTAGAGGTCATACGACCATATGAAAATAAATCGTATGGTCGTATGATGTCTGCAGCAACATTTCAAGAATAAACATATTTTTACACTTTACAATTATTCCGGAAAACCGACTTCCAAGACTCGAAATAACACTAAAACTTTCAGAAATCTTTAGCATGACATATTACATCATTTTCATAAACAATTGTGATCTAAACGACCCGCGAACACATACTTTACGGGGTATGCCAAACACCCATTTTGACTCGTTTTCAACACATAATTTAACCAACACACCTTTAACCATAAAACTAACACTTTAACCATAAAACCAACACTTTAACCTTTGTAAACATTATTCATTCATCACGTAAACTTTAACCAAACATGCTATAACGTTCTATACTTCACTTGACCTGTTTGGCCCAAAAATGGGTAATTATTCACACTTATTCCAAACACCCCTTTAACCATAACCTTAAACACTTTAACCATAACTACACATACCATTATACATACTTGACTCTAACATATCAAAACATAACTTTGACACTCGACAATGACCTTATAACCCTTTAATGACTCACGGGGGCTTCAACTATGACCACGAGCTCTATAGTCTACCTAGCTCCTACTTTCTTACCAAAACCTTCTAACATCCGCACTTTCAATTCTTAATCCTTATCCAAGCGTTACCTTTCCTTCACGTATAAACCAATAAAACGTTGGCAACTTAAACCGTAAGCATAAAGTTTTGTAAGTAAAACGGGTATAACATAATATTATAAATCATTCACACATTTCACATCATAACCCATTAATCCAATACGACATTAATCATTAACACATACCTTTACCCACTTTAAGCATCAACATTCCTTATCAATCAAAACTTAAACATACCTTAATCCACCATTGACTAACACTTCATTACTAGTTATGCCAAACTAGTCTTATTCTCACTTTCACATAAGCACATACATCCAAAGCATTAAATTACCTTAACACAACAAATCACATAACACATAATGCATAAATCATTATAACATCACCTTATAACCGGTTTACTTACCTTAGCTCCAAGCTAAGATATCATTCATAAATTCACCATCATCATCATCATCATCATCACCATCGTCATCATCATTCTTATCACCATCAAATCAAGACTTATTAACACATTTAAGCAACACCATGAATAAAGGTTTACATAACTCGTTTAAACATACCCAACTCCCATTCTAGATCATCATATCATCATATCTTGATCATATGATGAATTATCACCTTCCTCATAAACCCTAACCTCATTCAAATCAAGATACAAAGTTACTTACTTGGGGAAGATTATTGTAGACTTAACCCTTGTCATGGAAACATGGTCCTTTCACTAGTTTCATCATCTAGATTAGCAACTATCCCTCCTTTCTCCTTTTCTAAACCGACCCCCGCAACACCCTTATAGAAGTTAGTAGAACTTAAAAGAGAATGATAGAATTATCTAGACTTTGGTGTTGATTTGGCCATATGGCAACTATGGTCCCTCAAGTCCTTTTCTTTCTACTTTGGCCACATTAATTTTATAGCACATTAAACACATCACAATTTTAGTCCCTTAAGTCTATTTTCATTTTAGTTGTGACACATGATACTTCCATAACCACATTACACATGCTTTGACTATTACATTGACCATCGGGTTTGACTAGCCACTCACGCAAGGCCTTAGTCAGATTCATCTGGGGTGGGGCCTACTTGTATCCGGAATACGGGTCTAACAAGAATCATTACCATGAAATTTGGGGTGTTACAACCACAATCATAGAGCTCCCTTATTACACTTAGAGGGCACGATGCAGTGATCGTATAACATGTTATAGCTGCCAAAATAGCACCTATGGCGACGCCATGCTTGTTATACTGAACCGTTGTATCCATGTTAGAGGTGCATAGCCATGGGAATGGCGATCGTTTTAGGGTCCCCCTTTTTTGTGAGTGAGCGGGGTTTTTTATAGTGTGTTATAGGAATGTTATTGGGAGGGTGTTTATGTTATAGTGAAAGATGCAGTTGCACCTTATAACTATTAAGGCATCGCCAATGTTTTAAAAACCGGTTTTTTTATCGACCCGGTTTAGTCACCGGTTCACCGGGTTACCTGTTCAACCGGTTGAACCGCCAGGTCAAACCGGTTTTATACATATATATACTCTTTTCTATATTTAATAATTAGTATTGCATGATCTCATAATTTATCGGTTTTTATTTATACATGCGACTAAACCGATGAAGAAGATTGAGACTATATCGATAAGTTTTGCTTTTTAAGTCTATATCTATAATAATATAGCCAAATTTTTCAACAAGTGATTCTAAATTATAATGGTCTATAGTAAAACTATATTAATTGGTAATTATAAGATAATGTACAACTATAATTTACTATTTTACAAAACTTTAATAAACATTAGTCATCATCACTTCAACTTTTCAATTAAATTTAGTAAAGTTAATGGGAAAAAAAATCATTTTGTTAAATTTTTTGATAAAAATTTATGACCCGGCCGGGTTTTATCATCACTTCAACCTGGGTAAACGAAAAACCGGCGGTTCAATCCGGTTCTCAAACAAGCAAAAACCCGGTCTCATCCGGCCCGGTCTCCTAGCCGGTTCCCGGTTCAACCGGTTGAACCGGCCGGGCCAACCCGAGTTTTAAAACATTGGACACCGCCACGTTAGAATATATCATATAACACTCCCATAACATAAACACCATTCCCAATAAAATTTCTTTAACACACCACAAAAAATACGAACTCACTCTAAAAAAAATAAAAAGAAAGAAACGGATAACGGGATGTGAACACTATAGCTCTGGCACCTATAACACAAAGTGACGATGCAATTATAATGGTTATAAGAAAGGTATAAGTACCATTTTGGCCCTATATAACATGTTAACAATGCATTTCATCATGCACTTTTATAGAAGTTTTATAAAGTAGAAGATGAAGTAACAAACAAGTATAAATTATATATTGCAAGTGCACGTTAACTTTAACACAAAAGTTGCATTAATACAATATCAAACTTCTATCGTCTTAAGTATTAACATAGCTTCACTAATATCAAAATTTAGAGGGGCCATAGCCTTCTACAGTCTTAAGTCTTAACATAGCTTCACCGATAGTCAGTGATATTTGAAAACTATAAGCATTTTGTGAAGAATTTATGTGACCTATCCCTAAACCATTGACCATGCATGTGGTGGTTATACACTTATACCTTTTATCCATTGACAACTTTATAAATCTGATCTCAAATGCAACAAGCCAACATGGCAACATGTACATAGTCCTCCATATCCATTATTCCACATGGGTACTCTCACAATATAAATTTTCAACTCGACATGTACAAATAAATAATAACAGTTTTGATGCATGCAATACCAAAATCGTGACACCTTTTTATTTTGCCACCTTTATTTAAGCAGACTGGCAAATTCACTTTATTATTCCCTTAGAGCAAGAGGTGTGGCTCGTCGTTGGAGCTCGCCACTCCAACGTGGCCTTCGTTGCAGCTCGCCACCACACCATCTTCCCCTCGCCATAGCTCGTTGTTGGGAGGTTGCTCGTGCAGACGACGAGCTTGTTGTTGTACTTGGTGTCAGTTTTTTTCCCTTTTAATTCTTAAATGTGTTTTAATTTGTGTTTGTGTGTTAAATGTTTGCAAGTTTTGTTTTGTTGTTGGTGGTGTTGTTTTTGCAGGTGTGTGTTGGTGTTCAGAGGAAGAAGAACGATTTTTTTTTTTTTTTTTTTTTTTTTTTTTTTTTAATTGTTATTATTTATTTATTTATTTATTTTTTGGTTGGGCTGGAATGGATCATGGAAGTGGGCTTATTTTGCATTTGAAAGTTTTTTTTTTAACCGTTTAGAAGATTTTTTTTAAATAATTATTTTTGTAATTTTTTTATTTTTAATGTTATTTGTATTATTTTCAATAAAATGTTTAATATGCATTTAGTGTCGTTTTTATATTTTCGTATTGTTGCATTTTAAGTTTCGTATCGTTTTTTTTTCTTTTCGCGTCGTTTTTTTTCCCGTATTGTAACTTTTTTAATTTGATGAAATAAATTTAGTTTGGTGTGTTATTTTTAATTTTTGTAAAATGAATTTAATTTATTTAGTGAAATGAATAAAAAAAATAAAGTTGTAAGTGGTGGGCCCCAAATGAGTAAGTTGAGGTTAGTTATGAGTGAGGAGAGATTAGTTGTGAAGAGCTGTTGGGAAGATGTGGCACCCGTGGGCCCCAAATAAAGAGGTGAATGCTTATCACAACACCTTTTGCTCTTAGGCTAGTGGGCAGGGAAGGGAAGGGTTCACCAAATGGGCCCACCCCACGCAGGAAGCTCTTGCCCAGCTATGTTTTTCAAGGAGTGGACACATTTCCCAAACATATATTTGGTCATCTGACCACCATTTTGCTTTTGCTTAAAAATGGGGACCACGAAGGTTGCATTAAAAGAAAAACAATGTTGCATTAAAAGAAAAACAAAGGTTGCAATAAATTTAGTTTAAATTTCGAAGTTTATGTAATGTTTTACTTTCCTATGTTTATGTAGTTTATGTAACGTTTTAATTTTGTACGTTTATGTAGTTTAGTTTAAAATCGTAATTTATGTAGTTTACGTAATGTTTTAATTTCGTACGTTGTATGTTTTTAAATTTGAAGTTTACGTATCTATATTTTTACGTTTATGTTTTTAATTGTGTAAGTATTAAAAAAAAAGAAAGAAAAGATTAGAGTTAAGGTGAAAAACATATCCCTTGCCCACTAATTGGTGAAGAGTGGTGAAGGGGAGTGAGAGGAGAGAGAAAGCTGACGTGACACTGATGTGTATGATGAAAAACAAGTCCCCTTGCCTACTAGCCTTAGTTTCTTTGTTTTCCCGATTTAAGTAGTGTACTACAATTTGATATTAATGGGTCACTAAAGTTTGTTTTACTGTTTGTTTTAAGTCTCTACAAACTTGCTAGTTTGACCATCGATAAAAATAGTTGAGGTGGCATATTACATGCAGAATGTTTGACAAAGGAGGTTTATGCATCATAAAAGCATGTAAAGCATTTTTAAGATTTCTTTTCAAATTCTCTTTGCTAAATTTCATTTTTTTCAACCAGTGCATCTGTTCATAGGCATCCACACACCACATCTTTTATCCGACAATCACTCAACAAAGCGCGACCAGAAGTTCGTTTCACACATGGTGAAGAACATGAAAAGACATGTCGACTTCTTGATGAACAATGTTTTTTCAATAAAATTACTTCGAAAAAATTTGATAAATCATAAAAGTTAAAAACATCATAAAAAATTTAACTTGGGAACGTTATGAAACTGGAATAAGATGTTTAAAATAGGAAAAAGGAAGAGAAAAACCACATGGATGTCTGCGTTGATGTCTACCTGGCAAGTTAAGAAAATAATCATCCATGTAGATGCTTACATGGCTACTAAATTAATTGACATGGAAATCCTTTGTCATCAGGTTGCAAAATACCCGAGTGCCTGTTTTAGACAAGATGTTAGAAGTTTAGCTAGTGACTTACTAATAGCAAAACATAGTCTAGTACTTAAAACAGGAAAACGGTAAAAGTAGAAAACTAACGCAGTAAATTTGCCCTAAGTGGACACATGAGATATATGAATGTGAATTCCTTTTTTTCTTTAACGTACGAAAGACATATATCAATTTTAAATCACTCCTCAGGAGATCATATCATACGTATCATATCCCTAGGAACATGGAAGAAGACTTTTTGGACCATGTCCGAGTCCATTATTTTTGACGAGGATTTTGGATACGCATTACAATCCAATCTTGGGAATATGATCGATGAAATGTACACATGTCTAAAACTAATGTTACATTTATTGGCACCGTTGGATATACGATATTTAAGAACTAATGGTGTATCGTTGAGTTCGATGAAGCTATCAATAAATGTAAACGGTGATAAATGATATTAATATATCTTCAAAAATATTTAAACGGCGACGAAAATGAATGATACGTGGCATGTAGTGAGATTACGTGTAGGTCCATAATCATGAGAGCATGATATGCTTAAAAGTCAAAAAGAAAACAGAACGAAATAAGTGTTCCAGTAAGAAATTAGAGAGCTAGTAGAGAAGAACAAGTTTGAATCTTTGGCTTGGAACCGTTGGAAATAAGGATACGAAGTAATTTAACCCATTCGAGGTAAATATTTTATTCATGTTTATACCGATCAATTTAGTATATATGATAAATTAGATGAGCCATACTTTTTTACTCGAGTGGATTTAAAACTAAAATTGGTAACGTTTGTATAAAATAGTCTGATAATCAAGTACGGAGTATATATTATTATATATACTAAAAGTGGGAATCGTTATTGTAGCAAGCACTGTAGCAGCTACAGTGGGCGAAACAGTGAATATGTGAGTTCGGTTACTGTAGCAACGCTACTGTAGCAGCGCTACTGTGGCAACAGTTTTTTTTTTTACCCTGAGATTAAATATTTAACAAAAACAGCACTTCAGGTTAAATTATAATTTCAAAGATAGTCCCAAATGACTAACTTTGCAATATATCGATCCTGTTAAAAATTACTGTTCATTCGTTAAAAACACCGTTCACCAGTTTTTTTTTTTTTTTTTTTTTTTTTTTTTTTAACACCACCTCAGGTTAATTTTTAATTTCACGAGTACTTGCGGTTATCGATCTTTTGCAAATTTAGTCCTTAATAACAAAAATATTTTTTTTCAATCGTTTTATTTCGAGTTTAGATTAACCACAACATTTCCGCAGCAAGGTACCCCGCTCGTTATTGCTATAAAATCTACGGTATGTTGGATGATTTGATTATACTTTGTAGATATACAATATATAGTACGAAAACAATGTGTTCTTATACAAAGCATGCATGTCGTAAATGTTAGGTTTTGTAAGATGTTGGTCAAATAAATAAAAGTAGTACGTTGCATGTGCTAGAATACCGGGTTTAGATCCCAGAATAAGTAATGGATCGACATACTAGCTTAATTGTGATGTATGCTACCAGTTATAAACTTATAATACACAATTAATGCTTTGCATGAATGTGTGTTTGTGTTTAGAGACGCAATTAATCAATGTTTAATTAGTTACGGAGTATAATTTTAATGAATATTTCCTTCTTTTTTGTGAAGGGTGATCAGTGATGTCTATAGCATGCATATATGCTTGTCTTTAGTAATAGTGTTAATCAAAACATTATGGATATGGTCTAATCTTTAAACAAAGAAGAAGAGTGTGGTGAGAAGTGAGAACACCATTTGGGTAGCACTAATGTGCGTGGGGCTATATATAATAGCAATGTCTCTGAGTGCGGGCAATAGTCGAATGCATGCATGTGTCACGATCGTTTTGACTGTTTTGTGAATATATATTTTACTTTCATGGGATACCTAAGTTTCCACCGAGAGTAATTTTTCCAAAACTAGCTAGCTAGCCTCGACTCTCGGTTCTCAAGACGCGCGATATATAAATATTCACCTTTGCACTGTAAAAAAAGTTGAACTACTAAGACATGGGTATAAACTTCAATGTTTTTAATACATACTTAATTAACCACAACAAAACCCCAGTCATACGAGAAATCAAAGATCATACATTTTCTTTCTTAACATATAATCTTATATATATAATTTTTGTCATCCCTAATCAAACACAATACATGGGTATAAACTTCCGTATAATAATTATATTCGTCATACACAAACAACTTGTTCCACCGGGTATATTTCGATCACTTGAGTTATACATCAGCCATATACGAGTTCATGCTAGCGACATTTAACCCATGTTGTATGTTATACATATGCGAGTGTGACTGTGCATTATGCATCATAATGGATATATAGTTAAGTTGTACAAGAAGTGGCACCTCAATGATCACTCACTTTCTTGAATAGCTAGCTTATTTGAACAAAATAAGTAATTTTACTTGCAACAAATTCTGTACAATTTATTTAAGTTTGAGTGAGACAACTCATTCACAATATATTAAAGTACAATTTTATTCATCAAGTTAGATTAAACGTGTCTTTCAAAAATTTAATGTAGTAAAAAATGCTGAAATAGTCTTCAATCATTTGTATAATCTCACTAAACTTCCTATAGAAATGATAATAGCGAGATTGATCTAATCGTTTTTCACCATATTTTATCGAACCAAATTACTGTAGTAAATTGCAATAACAGTTACCATCAGCTCATTCCTTATATTAAAATAATTTACAGACAACAAATTAATGGTTAATGACCCATATGTTTGCTAGGATGATTGATTGGGTTGGTTCATCGGGTCTACTTAAACATCATCGATCGACTAGCTTGACATTATTCATACCAAACGTGTGAAATTATATATAAGAACCTATATATGTATGTGCAAATATCTTCAAATAATTCAAGATAACATGCATGAAAACATGCCATAAATTGTATGAATGAAACATATTGGTACAACAACCTAACCTAAATAAAAATAATTGTATATATGCTTAAGTTAATACTTGTTGATGCATAATCTGGCGCGGACTGATTCAACGACTCTTCTTGGGCCGTTAGTCGTCTTCTCGAGCCCTAAATAGATCTGTCAACAAAGAGAACCCGTTAGGAGTGGACCCGAGGCCGTAGCCCCGGGATCCACCTCCGACGGTCAAGTTAGTATTGATGCGTGGAGCATATGAGAATTAGGTTTAGGATAACCTGTTGTGTTCTGTTGTGAATGGAACCCCAGCCCTATATTTATAAGGCATGGATTAGGGTTTAGGCATAGAGTGGGCCGCTGTCTGCCGGGCCTGGCCCATGTAGGATCCAGTCCGGACCATACGTCCACAAGCCCCCCAAGTTTAGTATGACATAGTGTGTGACTATGTTATGCTAGACTTAAGTTCTTTTCATGGCCGCGTAGGCCCAATCGACCATGTGTGCGCAACTCGGGTGCGCACATGGGACAGACCATACTGCGCAACCCAAATGCGTAAGTGCGCACTAGGATTGTGATTGTGATTCTCTCACAATGGTGAAGGTGGATTCCACATGCTGTATCCTGGGTAAGGGCGTACCTTCTTGTACCAGTAGCGATGCAGCATGGCGCAACAGAAGACGTGCTTCTGTGGCAGAAGTGCGCGCTGTGCGCAACAAAGATGTGCGCAGTGCGCAACAAAGGTACGCGTTGTGCGCGCTGTGTGCGAACATTACATTTGTCTTTACAACAGACAAAGGACATCTCCCCTGCGGCAAGATGGTGCGAATATTTAAATCCGTCTTTGTACTGGGCTTGCAATACCTCTTACGTACGATCTGCTTCCAAATATACCTTAATGGCTTGTACGGAAACAGTGATATTATATACCCTGGTAGCCCCCCAAGTTTGATGGTGCTACTCATGTAGGAGCATTAAAACTTAGTTATTCAAATCCTGAAAAACACTTAATGCAAATATTAAAAGTATATGTCGCGAATCGCGACTTATAAAACTTAATGAAGTAAAAGATTAACGCGTAGCAAAAATATAGCACATAGCATATATAATTAACACAAGAGAAATAGTAGTGCAAATTACACATATCGTGAGGTTTTACAAACTATATAAGAGAAGTAGCACGTAGCTAATAATAAAAACAGTGCGCGCATGGCGATTAAGGTGATTTTTTTTTTTTTTTTTGTATTATAATAAAAACAATGGCGCGGATGGATGTACCATGACCGCGACTAATAGTTTCGCACGCACAGACGCAGATGGATGTATCGTGACCGCATAGATTCTAACGTTTGCGGATGATCGCAGTTGACCACGGCTTTCGTCCAGTGCCTGTACGTGACAGTGACAGTGCGCTCATGGCGATTGACTAGCATCGTGGTGCCTGTACGTGACAGTGCGCTCATGGCGCCAATCTGCGAAGATTTCCGTACGCATGGCCTAACGCGGGTAGATTTATCGCGACTGCGCTGTTCGCGGCTAAAAGATGTGCGTGAATTAATTCGCGGTGAAAAGATAAAGTAGGTCCAATCGTGCGGACATAATGCGCTCATAGCGATAGATAAAATCGTGTTTACCATGTTTAAAAGATTTATGTAAAATCTTTTTAATCTTTAAAAGGTAACATATCCTATTACCAATTTAAAAGATATGCACAATACTTTATTATTTAAAAGGTAACATATCAAAATATCTTCTAATGATACTAAAAATATTGTTTGTATCTTCGAATGGAATTAAGTAAGCAGCAGCATGCATCAAAAATATATTTGTTTATATCCATTTGTGAGAGTAAGTTATTTATCAAATATAAAACTTATCAAGATATGTTATTTTGAATTTTGGACCTATCTTGAATTTTGGATTTTGGACGTATCACAAAACAGTAGGTGCCCATGATGAAATTCGAGATACGTTATTTATTCAAGATAAGTTTTAAAGTTACCGGCCTTTGAACTTGATGGTTGCTTTCCGGTGATGTGAGAGCACAAAACTTGTTGTAGTGTGTCCCACGGATGGCGCCACTTGTTGATGCATAATCTGGCGCGGACTGATTCAACGACTCTCCTTGGGCCGTTAGTCGTCTTCTCGAGCCCTAAATAGATCTGTCAACAAAGAGAACCCGTTAGGAGTGGACCCGAGGCCGTAGCCCCGGGATCCACCTCCGACGGTCAAGTTAGTATTGATGCGTGGAGCATATGAGAATTAGGTTTAGGATAACCTGTTGTGTTCTGTTGTGAATGGAACCCCAGCCCTATATTTATAAGGCATGGATTAGGGTTTAGGCATAAAGTGAGCCGCTGTCTGCCGGGCCTGGCCCATGTAGGATCCAGTCCGGACCATACGTCCACAATACGTACGATTCAGGTGGACATGAAATTGGGTAGGCAAAGTTGGGAGTCAGTGCAGGTAGCGGTGGTGGGGGAGATAATGAAGAAAAACTTTTCTAAATTATTGAATCAATTATTACTGAAAAGAACTGATCATTTGTAAAGGTCAATATATAATAGTGTTACCACTTCTTTTGTGATTCTAACTGACTAGGACTACTAGCAATATGTCTGAAGGGAATTGTGGTCCTTGATCCTAAGACATAATAATAGAAATCTTCTTATCTTAGTTGATCACATATATTTGAAGAAACTTCCTAATTTAATTCTGGGTCATCAATCGGGGTTATATATTTATGATCGCAGATTGTGATCATACAACAATTTTGCATGGTGTTGGTGAAATAACCATTATGACATATATGCGTGTGTATAAATTGTTTTAAAAGTCGGTCAACCTGAGGGACGAAACTTGAAAGTTTTTTTTAGACGTACCAACTTGAAAGATATTTATTTTCGAGGGCCAATTTACATTATGCTGCAAATTTAGTCTTTTAAAAATGACTAAAACCGGAAATAAGAGGGTATAAAACATAAATAGAGTCAATTTTTGAGTGGACCACAACCCCTCGGTCTATTCCGTCCCTCTGGTCAACCTCGAGTCATTCGACGAAATATTGTGGTTATCATCTTACTATATCACCTTCATGATTAAATGTAAACCAAATTTATTTTGTTGAATACATATAGCATAATAATGTCATATATGATACTAGTTATAAGTCCCGTGCATGCACGAGATTTACACACAAATCAAATTTATTTTAAAATTTTAGTTTACTATATGGACATATAAGAATTTACCCGTAAAAATTATGATATATATATACCTAATAAATATGCATGAGTTTTCATTATGTATTAATATCAATTAATATTTTGTAAAAAATTTTGTTGGATGAAAGATTAGCTAACATATATATTGAGGTTGAAGTTAATATTGTTTAACTTTAACAATTGATATTATGTTTCACAAAATGTGCTAGTTTAGTAGCACACAATGAGCGTTGATGAATTTTAAATATACTCCGTAAAGTTTTTTAAAAATGTTTTTCCGAATCCGTGTAAAAACCTTAAATAATACAGTAATTACATAAGTCGTTGTTATAAGTAAAGTCGCGCATATTTATTTTCGTATCACAATAACTTGTGCGTACAATTTAAGATTTATATTACCGTTAATAATAATTTAGCCGTATTTAATATTCAAACTCGTATACGCATAGATTAAACTTTTAAATAGGATAATATGAGTCCTTATTTAACGTATACAGTACAAAAATATTTTAATAGACGAAAGTCTAAAACTAATATTTATTTTAAAAATATTTAACGTATACTAAAACTAATTCGTATATTTACAAAATTTTGTAATTCTAATGAATGAAAGTCTCAAATTAATACTAATACTCATGTTGTAAACAAAGTTCATTTTATAAAGTGTAAGGGGTTATTTGTTTATTATCTAAAGTTATTAAAAAATATGAAGACTTATAATTTTACGCTTAATTATATATAATATATTTAAAATTCAAACACTAAAGTTTTATTAATTACCTTATTTTTTATGTTTTTTTTAATACATTTCACACTTATATTTTTATGTGTTTTTTTCTCAACCAAATTCTTTACCAAATTTATTAAAATTTGACCAAAATTAATTCAATTTTGACATTTTATTGGCTAATTATATTGCTTAATTTCGCCTATGTGTCAAAATGGAACTCTACTATTAGTCATTTTTTTTAAATAAGAATGATTTTGTAAAATAACTACGAAATAATGTAATTCCTTTATTATATAAAAAAGATGAGTTTCCAATAATATAAGATTAATACTACAACCACCTATAATTTACAAAAAGAAATCCACACAATGATGTGACAAGTGAATTTGTAGATGAAAATAAGAAAGATAATTTAAATGTTAGAAAAAGACGGCTATAAATTGCATGACACCTAATTGTGTGAGATTTTATTTATTTATTTATTTTTTATTTTTTGTTTTTGTAAATTGTATGTGATTTTCGCATTACTCATATAAGAAACATCAAATCATTGTTATAACTAGGGTTTTGTTGACAATAGTTAAATATTTGGGATTACTATAAACTATAAACTAAGTTTATATTAATGATTATTGTTAAAAGAAAAAAACAATAAGTTATTGATGGTCCTATATCAGATCATATATATCCAACTTTAGAAGTGCGCGATCAATTTTCCACAAGATTTAGAAGATGTATCTTTCTTTAATCAAATTAGTAATCATGTTTCTTTTATCTTGATGATTGATACGGTGGTATCAAGTCTTAATTGAGCATCATATATCATCATCCTAATGTCCACAAAGATCTAAACCCGTGTCTATATATATATGGTTAAGAATATACACGTTTACCCCTTCAGGCACTAAAGGAAGAACATGCGGGTCTCTCAGTCAGCATACTGCCAAATTAAATGTTACTGTTGGACCTGAACCACTAACACTAATAAGCCGGTCTAAAAAAAAAGAGAATATACACGTTTAGTTATTCGATCTTTGGTATCTTCTATTTTGTATTCATTATATTCACGGCTATCATTTCTGACCTTTAAGGTTTTTGATGTTTGAGTCGACTAGCGATGGTACCACAAAAGAGCTAGCACTTGGCCATGATGCATTATGAGTCACACGAAGTGCTTGAGTATGTAATCTAGTCCAAGTCAACTTGGTTTTGATAACATATTTTTTTTGTTTTTTCGTTTTGTTTTCTCATGTCATTCTTCGATCCGAACTCCATTGTGAATTTGTCCTTTTTGGACACCACCACTAAACCTTATCATTGGGATACAAAAATATAGATGACTATTTCAACAAGATTATGTCGGTCTTCAAAGTTTGATATGTTTAAATTCAAAAGAACGTGACATATATCTAACCGGAAAAAAAAAAAAAAAAAACTTAATTAACCTATACTAAGTATTAATTAGTACTTGACTTTATAATTAACGAAATGTTTTTAAGGAATTCTCTGGTAATCTTAGTAGAACAATGATTGCTTTCTTCAACTTCCTATATAAATTTGGTCGCGACACCCAAGTACACACATATATTCTGGCAAACTTTTAAGAAAACTATTATCGACCATAAGTTACATTGTTACTACTAAACCTACCTATGCAGATCTTGGGAAACTTGACAAGTTTAATCTATTATGCATATGCCTTTTTAGTTACAAACCGATAATTATTTTGAATATGTGTTAGATTTCATTTAGTGATAGCAGATCTTCGTAATCAATGACGCTTATTGATGACCTTTTCATTTTCGTGACAATTTCGATAGTTACATCCAATATAAGGAGATCACGCAAACTTTATAAAAATTGTAGGATGTTAGTTTCACGTATCATATCCAATCACATGTCGATCAATCTTCCTTTTTAGCAAAATTCTTACTCAGTTTTGGTAATTTAAAGCATACTACACGTGTAATCGTGCATAGTGACGAGATTTTATAGCGATAAATAGTTAGAGTGATATTTGTGGTTAAGTTTATTTGTTTTACGATACTCCGAATGTATATGCGTTAGTTGTATGTGTTTGCTTGGTTTCTGTAGCTTTTCTATGACATCATTATTGCCGCTTATAGAAAGACCATCGCAATCTCTTACCTATCAAACACTCCCACCAAAAGTATATGATTTTAACGAATCAAGATTATATTGATTGAAATAAAGGTTAAAAATTTTTAAATCAAAATAAAATAAACCTACTAAAAATCTAAAAGCTAAAAACTTATAAAAATATTTCAAAATAGATGTTGAATTTAAAAACACAAAATTCTAGAAAATATGGTGAAATTAGACAGATAAAAAAATATTTCAATTTGAAAATAATTGTGAATTTTAAGTTGGAAGTGACACATATCATCTATTCATCTCATAATTGGAATTCCTTTTGAAATTACGGTTGGTTATTCATGCATTATATAGAAGTATAGATTACATTATATTACATCTTTTACACTGCATTACATTAGGTTAAATTACATTACATTGTTAACATGCATTAAGGGTCCGTTTGGTTCACAGAATGTTTTTGAAGGAATTGTAATCTTGGGAAAGATTGTAATTTGAATGAATTGTAATTCAAAGAATTGGAATGTGTTGGAATTGTAATGTGTTGTAATTGTAATTGATGAAATGTGTCATTGTGTTTGGTTGACTTGCAACGTAATGTAATTCAAAAAAACATTAATAATAATGTAATTGATGAAATGTTGCATGATCTCACCAAACCTCATGCCCCTTCTCATGTTGCTCTTGTTGAGGATTTGGTTTCTGATGAGTTTGGTGGTTTTGATTTACATCTCCTTGATACTCTACTTTCTAAGGGGTTGCGTACGGTCAAATCCATTCCTCCTAAATGTCGTTTGGGGTTTTCTCGGGTTTTGAAAGGAGCCCTTGATAAGGTGGTTTGTTCGCCTGATGACATTTCTTGTTGGGTTGGTTTGTTCGTCTTGCCTCTTTGTTTGCTTAAAACCTTTTGCCCAAGGAGTAGTCAAGAGTGTAGGTCTGTTACTAAACGTCAACGACAGGAGGAGTATATTGTTAATGCCATCTCATCTTGGAGTACACCTGGTGGTAGTTTACATGTTGTGCGTGAGGTGTTAGCTGAACCTCCCCCTTTGTGGTCTAATATTGATGAGGAAAACCCGGACTTGGGTGACCGTAATATCAAGCAGTGTAAGAGGAAGATTTGTGATGGCCATTATACTGCTGCTGTTAGAGTTCTTTCTTCTTCGGGTATTGCGGCTTATGATGATACTACTCTCGCAGATCTGAAAGCTAAGCACCCTTTTCAATCTGCCCCCCTTTTACCAGACATCTCTATTGATCATCATCACCTTTTGGCATCCCCTGCTATGGTTCTTGATATGATTAAGAGTTTCCCTCGTGGTACTTCTTGTGGAAGGGATGGTTTGCGTGCTCAACATCTTCTGGATTGTTTAAACGGTGCTGCTGTTGCCATATCTGATGAGTTAGTCGCTTCTATCACCCAGGTGGTGAACCTTTTTCTTGCGGGTAAATGCCCAAGGGTGTTGGGAGAGTATATTGCTAGTGCTCCTCTCACGCCTTTGGTTAAACCAGGAGGGGGGATCCGTCCTATCGCTGTTGGGACTGTTTGGAGGCGCTTAGTCTCCAAGGTTTGTGCTTCTATGATCGGCCATTCTTTAGATGGTTATTTTGACGGGTTGCAATTTGGTGTGGGTGTTTCGGGGGGTGGGGAGGCAATCCTTCATGCTGTGAATCGTTTGATTGAAGACCGTGGGGGTGATGTGGGTTTATCTATGTTGTTGGTGGACTTTAAAAACGCTTTCAATATGGTGGATCGTGCGGTTATGTTACGAGAAGTTCGCCTTCGTGCTCCGGCTATTTCACGTTGGGTGGAGTTCTGTTACTCCAGTCCTGCTAGACTATATTATGGTGAGCATACTTTATGGTCGCACCAAGGGGTGCAACAGGGTGATCCGCTTGGGCCTCTTCTTTTTGCTTTAGTGTTACATCCCTTGGCATGTAAGATTCGAGACTCCTTCACTCTTTCGCTTCAGGCTTGGTATCTTGATGATGGTACTATTATTGGGGATACTTTGGTTGTGGGGAAGGTTTTGGAGTTGATTATGATGGATGGACCTAGTTGTGGTTTACACCTCAATGTTGATAAAACTGAGGTCTTTTGGCCGAAGGAAGACCCAAGGAGCAGGTATGTTGGTGTTTTTCCCCCTAATATTTCTCGACCTTCGCATGGTGTTAAATTATTAGGGGGCCCTGCCAGTGTAGATTTTGAGTTTAGTAGTAAGCTTGTTATGAAAAGGGTTGCTAAAACTATTGAGCTTATGGAGGCTGTTGCTAAGCTTAATGATCCCCAGTGTGAGTTGTTGCTACTGCGTGCATGTGCCGGTATTTCCAAGTTGTATTTTTCTATGCGCACATGTCCTCCTCGGGTCTTTGAGAGTGCTCAGGTTTCTTTTGATGCAGCACTTCGCTCTTCTTTGGAACGTATTGTCACTGCTTCTGGACCTGGGTTTGGTGATTGGCAATGGAGACTCGCCACCCTACCTTTTGCTCTCGGGGGACTTGGTGTGTATTCTGCAGGTGATGTCTTAAACTACGCCTTCCTTGCTTCTAGACTTCAATCTGCCAGCTTACAGACTAAGCTTCTCCGTAGTTCTGGTATTGTGTCTACTGGCCCCTCTTTTGATGATGCATTGTGTACTTTTAATGTGAATATGGATTTTGACCTTATGAGTAACCTTGGTGAGATCGCTGCCCCCAAACTTATGAAGAAATTGGCAGATATATATTTCGCACGTGTTGCCCAAACGGTTGAATCCACTTTTCATTTATCCTCTAGACAGATGGCTTTATGGAACTCATTGAAAGAGGATTATACGTCAGATTGGCTTAGGGTGGCACCGATATCCGGCTTGGGACAGACTATGAATGCGAGGACTTACCGATGTGTTTTGTGTTATCGGTTGGGTGTTCCTCTTTTTACTATCCAGATGCCATGTTCGGCTTGTTCTAAGGTTTTTCCTGGAGATATTTTTGGAGATCATGCTGTATCGTGCGCAGGCTTAGTTGGTATTAAACATCGGCACAATATTGTGCGTGATGTTCTTGTTGATATATGTTCTCGGTCTGGAGTTTCAGTTCGTAAGGAGGTGGATATTGGGCTTCGTGGAGAGAGGGACAAAACCTTACGTCCGGCCGATATGTTACTTTATTCTTGGGATGGTGGCCTTGATGTTTGTGTTGATCTTACAGGATCATCACCCTTGACGCGTTCGTGTATGGTTGATTTTATGCCCGGTCGGGCGGTTATTGAGGCCGCACAACGTAAACGTGTCAAGTACGCAGCTAAATGCGCTGATATCGGATATGGGTTCCTCCCCTTTTCTTTCTCTTCTTTTGGAGAACTTGAAAAGGATGCAGTGACCTTGTTAAAGCGCATTAGACGATTCTCTATGACCCAAGACATTGGAGCACGTGCTGCTCCACATATTTTTAGTAGGATTGGTTTTGCTGTAGCTAGAGGTGTGGGGGCTCAGTTAGTATCTCGGCTCCCCACTAATTTCTTGTAAAATCCTATTTATAAAAAAAAAAAAAAATAATAATAATAATAATAATAATAATAATAATATTATTATTATTATTATTATTATTATTATTATTATTATTATTATTATTATTATTAATAAATATTATTGTATTTTATAAAAATTAAATAATATAATAATAATAATTAATAATAACGTTGAAAGATATATAATGATATTTAAGTTTTAAAAATCTGAATTACAACGTAATTTAACACATTCCATCAAGTTTGCTATATAATCTGAATTACAACACTGGACGTAATTGGTTGTAATCCAATTACATTTTTCTGCAAACCAAACAAGCAATGTAATGTAATCTGAATTACAATTACATCTATCCTGCCAACCAAACAGGATTGTAATGTAATTCAGATTACAATTACAACGAATTACACCGAACCAAACGCTCCCTAAGTTAAATTACATTGAACTAATTGGTTAAAATCCTTTATGTAATTAATAGCCGCCTACTAGTTTTCTTTTTTAATGATAATGTTGTTCCAAAAAAAATTACATTACATTAAGTACACAATACTACACATATTTTTTTAACAGCAATTTGTTGTTAAAAGAAAACTAGCAAAGAGCTAGTAATTACATAAGGGTTTTAACCGATCAGCCTAACTACTAATCTTACGACCTCTATAATTAAGCTAAGAAAAATAATACAAACGGATATTGTCAAAAATATCACATTTCCTCGTAGACCGAAATTAAACGTGACGCTATTACGGTAACGCCAGATCCACCACAAAGAGGACGCAATGATGATGTACATTACGATGAATATTCTATTAGAGACGTGCCACAAACTTAACCAATCTCTCCAATGATCCTTAGAAACGAAAATAGGAATAGAATTACTTCACTAAACACGAACAAGCCTCCAAATATCTCTAGCAATCTCACATTCGAAAAAAATATGAAGATTGACTCCACGTTACCATTACAAGCTAGACGGGCAAGATAACTCCAGGATTTCTATAACACGAGACGATAGATTTAACCGGGAAGTCAATCAAGCTTCAACCGCCACATTAAGATATTCACTTTACGAGGAAGGACTTTGTCCCAAGATGTCGGAATGTCCAAAGAAGGTAAGAGATGATCGTCTATAAGCTGACGAGTTGGACCAATAGTAAAGAGACCATCGTTTGTAAGAGACCAAATGCATGCATCCGAATTAGAGACGATGTCAACTTGGCTAATCTCATTTAGAAGGTCTCTAAGATAAGCCGAATTACAAACACCCAAATCATTTCTAGACCAATTCCAACACCATTGCCAATTATAAATACGGTCTCTAATAAAACAATCTTTGCTTGTTCCAGCTGAAAGATCCTATTGTATCGAAGATGCTATAGGGAATTACCAATCCATGTGTCTTTCCAAAAACAAATAAGAGTACCATAACCCACACGAAATTGTGTAGAATCGACATGAAGGATACCACTCAAGTGCAAATGATTAGAGGAGCCAACTATCTTAGCCCGTATACCATTCGATTTACATCCATGATGAACGAAACCTGCGTATGTAATAACTTGATGACTTTTACCCAAAGGGCGTTAGGGTTAGCATGCGTTCTCCAACTCCATTTTTGAAGGAGAGCAAGGTTGAATGATTTTAAATTTTCCAATACCTAAACTACCTTTGTCAAACGAGGCTAGAACATTGTGCCATTCTAATTAACCAAGCGAGCTTTCTCGAGTCTTGAGAACCACCCCAAAAGAAATATGCACGAATTCTCTCTAATGATTTCAAAACGAATTCGGCAGCTTTGAAAATAGAGAGGTAATAAATCCCGAGTCTTTCAAGCACACCCTGAATTAACGTGAGACGCCCACCAATGAAAAGGAGGTTTGCTATCCAAGTTGAAAGTCTCGTGTGAAACCGATCAATGAGGATCTTCCAATTGAAGGTAATATTCATATTAGAGTCAATAGGTAACCCAAGATAAATGAAAGGAAATGAACCCGAAGCACAACCCGTATTGTTAGCCATATTACTCACTTCCTCCTCTGAAACTGCGATACCATAAACGTTTGATTTATGAATGTTAATTTTGAGACCCGAAGGAAGATAAAATACCTGTATAACACGGATAATGTTGTCCATATTGTGGGAGCTCCACTCCGTGGTGATCTCAACATCATCGACATAGAATAAATGAGAAAAAGCAATATCAGAAGAGCCACATTTAACACCACGAATCAGTCCTGAGTGGACCGCGTCTGATAAAGCAACATGAAGCCATTCCATGACGAGAATAAACAGAAAATGCGAGAGCGGATCTCCTTGTCTTAAGCCACGTTTAACAGAAAACTCAAATGTAGGATAACCATTCACCAAAACCGATGTCCTAGATGATTAAACAAGCTTTTATCCTATATAATACTACACATATTGGAGCATATTGATCATATCTTATTAGATTACAATAGTGTTTGCCGTTGCATGAGGTTTTTCTTTTGCGTTTTTGAGTTTTTATTAACTTAAAAGAAAGCGAGAAAGAAGAAAAGACAGACGAGAAGTAATGAAAAAGTAGAATTATTTCTTTAGTTTTGATCCAGATGAAAAATAAAGAGCGTTAAAAAAAGTTAAGTCTTTGTGTATATGAATTGTATACAAATGAAAAAAGTTGGATAATTTTCAATTTTTATCAATATATAAAGGTTTTAAAGTTTAGGCTAAATTTTTATTTATTTACTTTTTATGCTTTAAGAAAAAATAAAAATAAATAGAGAATACAAGTTCTTTTAAGTTTCTTTTGCTTTTGAGGACGCAACACTAGTCTTGATGTTCATTAAGAAAAATAACTATAGAAGAAAAGGAAGATCAATCTGCCGAAAATAATAATAATAATAATAATAATAATAATAATAATAATAATAATAATAATAATAATCCGGTGAGAAGAAAACTTAGATAAGAAGAATTAGAAACAACTACAACAACATATTTGAAATGCATCTAACCATCGTGGGGCAGTTCGGTTCGGTTAGTTGAAAGATTTAAACTATCCATCGTGGGGCGGATAATTAATTTTACTACCCGAAACCGAACCGTACTAGGCGGGTAACCGGACAATCGGGTACCCGAAATGACCGGTTACCCACGGTTCGGGTCACGGGTAACCATTTTAGACGTTTAATTGAGTTTAACCGTATAAACAATAACACGTTCTAGAACTTAAAATGTCATTTTAGTAAAATTAAATGACATTTAATAGATAATAGTCATATAAAAGTTATCCCGTTAGAATAATTGCATTCAAATACACGTACATAATCACTTAACAAAATAATAGTTATTCAATGTTTATAGATTGTGATCACATTTATCAACTTTCACACAATGTTTAGAAATGTTTACGTTATGAGCAAAAAAGGCGTTATACAATAAAATTAGTGCAATAATATAGTTAACATTTGTACAATTATTTGAATATTTAGTTAAAAAAAAAAAGAAAAAAAGCAAAAACCTTCATTTATTAAGAACGATTCGGTTCGGTTAATCGCGGATATCAAAAACTAAAAACCGAAACCGAACCGTGATATGCGGGTTTTTCCGGTTTGTGTTTTTTTTTTTTCTTTTTCGGATTGAGCGGTTCGGCTCGGTTTGTCGGTTTCTCAAATTTTTGAACACCTCATATATATATATATATATATATATATATATATATATATATATATATATATATATATATATATATATATACACACACACATATAATTTTTAACTATAAAATATGTTAGGGTGCTTCTAAAAAATTAATGATGTATTTAGTTTAAGTTGAAGCATCTCTAATATGTTGTTATAGTTATTTTCCATCCTTTTAATTTTAATATCTTTTCTCATTTGACCGTAAGTCTAACACAATAAGTTTAAGGAATTTGCTAAATTACAAAAAGATTTATCAATCACCCAATGGTGGTCAACGACATGATAATTTTCTTTGGTAAAAAAAAAATTACAAAAAGATTTATCAATCATTATGTTTTCATTCGATATTGATAAAAAAAATACCAGGCCAAGTAATTAATATAGATTTTAAAGTTAACTTTTTTTTTTTTTTTTTTTTTTTTTTTTTTTTTTTTTTTTTGTAAATACCTAGTGTTTTGTGTCTAATTAATGTTCGTGCTTGACCTGAATATTGATATACTAGTAATTAGTATGATGAAACCATCTTGGTAGGAAAATATCATTGCTTTCGTACAATAATAAATGTTGTACATTTTTATTCAAGTTGTTCTAATTTCAAATAACTAAAAAAAGACTTTAATAGATACGTAGAAGTTTTACTTTAATAGTGGAAAATTTTAATAGCAGAAAATGTGGTCTGAGTATTTATAATAGTATGTGGTCTCAACATTTATTACACGGAAGAAAGTAAGAAACATACAAAGTGCAATAACTCTTACTCATAGAAAAACTATAATTATTTAATGTGGCTTATGTCAAGTATAAATAGATGGTGAAGTAGAATGGGAATATATAGTTGTGAGCATATGACTTTTCTAACAACAAGAAGCATTTAAGCTCTCCTTTGTTTCATTGGTATTGCTTCCCCGGCCAGCTCTTCTTCAAGATCAATGCCGCCACAATCTTTGCCGGAAAATGAAGTCGAGAAAGCTCAGCACATATACTATCCCGTGCAACCGAAGCGCGCCGAACGGAAGCCTGGTGGTTGGAGATCCATGCCCTATGTTTTAGGTAAAGTTATTCATCATTTTTTCCTACTCTCACCTTTTACTACAAATGTTAGTTGCTAAATAAAGTAAGTCATGTCATGTACATTCGAGTATTTTGCCATGTTATCATAGCTACTATGATACAGTTTTCATTAGTTTTAACTGATATCATATTGGATACTGCATGTTATGTCGCAAGACTAACTAAAAATAAACTTTCCTTAATTTTTTTATGAAGTATCTGAAAAACGTATTTTTTTCCATTGTAGGAAATGAATCTTTCGAGAGATTGGCATCGATTGGGCTGTTAGCTAACTTCACAGTGTTCTTGATGACGGTATTCCATATGAGCCAAGTACAATCGGCGAACCTAATCAACATTTGGTCCGGAGTAACCAATTTTGCTCCTCTCATCGGTGCCTTCATATCGGACGCGTATGTTGGCAAGTTTTGGGTCATTGCCTTCTCCTCATTCGCTTCTCTTTTGGTAATTTCTGAAACTTTACATACTTGAGGTGAATATATATGTATAGTCTATCTGCAACTGCAACTGATCATAGAGTATGAGTTTTAAATTAAGAATCAAAATCTATCCAGCTATATTTGTAGCAATTTTTTTTTTTTTTTTTTTTTTTTTTTTTTTTTTTTTAATAAATAAATCATTAAGTCATACTACACGTTATTATTTATTAATTACGTACAACCAAATTGGATGGACTTTTCATCATGCGAATTAAGTATGTTCAAACAACAATTACACATGTAAAGCATGTAATTATTAACAAAAAAGAATATATATATATATATATATATATATATATATATATATATATATATATATATAGAGTTAGGATCAAATAAGAAGAAAACTTAAAATAAAAATGATAAGAAGAAATCACAACCACTCATTTCAGATGCATCTACAAAAATGGTTGCATCTCCCCTTAAAATTCTCCTTCCTATTTGAAATGTGTGGCTATAAATCCTTCTTATTCTTCCTATTTTAGTTTTTCTTCTTACCGGATCCCTTTTCTATATATATATATATATATATATATATATATATATATATATATATATATATATATATATATATATATATATAAGTTTAAAAGACTATTGGGATTTATGCAAATATATAAAGAGAAAAATAAAAAGAAGAAAGGGTTTAACTTGATCATCCATTGCGCTAGATACAAAATATCTAATAATTGCATTTTCATGGAAATGTGTTTTCACGAATATTACATGGTCAAGAACGTTCTAAAAATAACCAATTACAGAGAACTACGTGAAGCATGCTTAACAAATATCCAAATGTATTTTATTAGAGAGAAATGCAATATGGACTTAAAGTTTACAAAAATTTGTTACATGTCATGTGAGTATGGCGAGCAAGAAAAGATGAAAAAGAAAATACAATAATTTATCTAACTCACTTACCGTGTCATTGTCTCGATATTTTTTTGTAATTTTTTTAATGGACGTACCATTTCCATTTATAAAATATGTTTTAGATATGATTCATATGAAAATCAAAACCAAAAAGTTTGTTTTGTTTCATATTTTTTTAAACACATTATATGTTCACATATAACGCATGTTTTACGTATCATTCATTCGTTTCAAGAGTAAGAATCACGCTTTTGTATAATTATTCTTTAGCATTTCGGTAACCACTCACATATAATATAGATTTGTAAAACATACTGAACACATATATCAACTTAAGTAAAAAAAACTCTTAACAATCTTTAAAATACTATATAAAATAGTACGTATACCACTCAGATGAAAAATATGCATCTTGCTAGTTGCAATGAACTTTAATCATGGATTGACTTTTTTTTTTTATACAGGGAATGCTGATCATGACTTTAATAGTTGCAATACCAAAATTGCATCCACCATCATGCACAAGCCAACAAGCCAGACTAAACCAATGTCAAGGTCCAACCAATAGGCACTTAGGCATCTTGGTGTTGGCCCTCGGGTTCCTATCTATAGGAACTGGCGGGATAAGACCTTGCAGCCTACCGTTTGGTGTGGACCAGTTTGACCCAACCACCGATGAAGGTAGGAAAGGGATCAATAGCTTCTTCAATTGGTACTACACTACATTCACCATCATCATACTCATTGCCTTGACTCTTGTGGTTTATATTCAAGACTCGGTGAGTTGGGTTTGGGGTTTTGGTATACCAACCGGACTCATGGTATGCTCTATCATCTTGTTCTTTGTGGGTACTAAAATGTACATTTATGTCAAACCCGAGGGCAGTATTTTCTCTGGCATTGCCCAAACACTTGTTGCATCCTGCAAGAAGCGTAAGCTTGATGGTGGAAAAGTAATGAACAAAGATAACTTATATGATCCGCCTGTTAATGGAACATATGCAATCCAAAAGTTGCCTCTAACGGACCAGTTTAGGTAATAGTTTTTCTCTAATTATATTAACTCCATATGTGTATATAAGACGTCCGCAATATAATATAATTTAGCATTAAAAAAAAAAAAAAAATACGGAGTATAATTTTGGAGGTCCAAAATTTTACTTCTGTCCTTTTTAGTAACAATATACGGAGTATAATTTTGGACGTTTGATATATATTCTTTTGGAAATGCGTAATATTGTCTATTTTTAGATAATTAAAAAAAGTTACTTCAACATGTTATAACATTTGATAAATGTTAGCTATAAAATTTGAAGTTAACTAACGCCTTTTTTTTTCTTCTTTCAATATAGATTTTTGAACAAAGCAGCTATTATACTTGATGGTGATTTAAACCCTGACGGAACTCGAGTAAGTTCTTGGAACTTATCAAGTATACAACAAATTGAGGAAGTAAAATGTATCATCAAAGTTATGCCAATAGTAGTTTCTGGTATTATTTGTTTCACAGCAATAGTACAGCAAGGGACTTTCACCGTGTCACAAGCCTTAACAATGGACCGCCATTTGGGTCCACACTTTCAAATACCAGCCGGCTCGATGAGTATCATATCCATGATCACCATCGGGATATGGCTCCCTATCTACGATAGGGTCATAGTCCCATCCCTTCGTAAAATCACAAAAATCGACACTGGGATCACCATGCTCCAACGTATTGGAATTGGTCTTGTTTTTTCTATCTTGTCAATGATTGCTGCCGCATTGGTTGAGAAAATGAGACGTAACTCCGCAAATTACCACAACCGGTCAGATGGGATCGCACCTTTGTCAGTTATGTGGCTTGCACCACAACTTATATTGATGGGTTTTGCTGAGGCATTCAATATTCTTGGTCAACTAGAATTTTACTATAAAGAGTTCCCGGATAACATGAAAAGTGTGGCTAATGCAATGTTCTTTGTGACGGCTGGTGGAGCTAACTATTTGAGTAGTGCAATAATTTCGACAGTGCATAACGTCACTGGAAAACATGGACACCCCGATTGGTTAGCCAAAAATATCAATGAAGCAAGAGTTGATAACTTCTATTATGTGATAGCCGGATTGGGGGTCTTGAATATGGCGTATTATCTCTTAGTTGCTTGTCGATATCAATACAAGAAAAACATCCAAGTGATCGATGAAGAATCCCAGCCGGATGTCGAGTTAAATGATAGTATTAAGAAATGAGGCTCCTTTGTTTAAGATGCAAGAGTAAATATCTTTTGTAGTGGTGTGGATCATAGTTCTAAAAGTTAATGAGCATCATGTTGCTTAATAAGTTTATAGCAGGTTTGTAGTGCAAGTTTCTGTGATTTTTCCAAACTTGATGATAAGTTGATAACCCTGCTAAATATCTAATATGATGATTAAAAACATAATTACTCACATGTCAAAATAATGTAATTCAAAAGTCCTTGAAATATGATTTGGACACAAAAACCAAAACTAACGAGCTAAAGTCTTATATGATCTTAGAAAAGAATCTTGTTTAGTACATCAATTATTTGTTTTATGATTTTAGACAAATAATTTTGTTTAGGTACAGCATTTTCTGCATTACAAACAAAAACTCTCCATATAAGCCGTATAAATATGATTTGGACACAACTGATGAAAAGGTTAATTTACATGATGGTCAGTTGATCACCTTTTTAGATTGATAGATGCATGTCTAAAAATCATATGATGTTACATCATATGATCTTATCTTTCTTTTACATTTGTGGCATTGGTCTCTTTTTAATTTTGGCCAATGTGCCATTTTATTTGCATGCTTTATAATCTTCTAGAATTGTTATTATATCATATCATGTCGTATTGACCTAAAGTGGCATAAAGTAAAGGCTGCAATCCCGATCGATTAGACGCACTATGTTAGAAATATAACAAATGTATACGTATTTACGTAAGAGTACGCGGTAACGTAACCGTGAGTTAAAACTTAACGCACCGTCACGTCAGCGCCACATCAGCTTTTACTTTTTAACCTTTATTCTTGACTTTCCACCCCGGTAGCATAACTCACCTTCACCTCAATTTACAAATTAACCCTTTAATTATTTCATGCATTCAACAACCCAAATATTTCATTAATAACCTTAAAAAAAAAGAAAAAAAATAACTGCTACTATAACAACAGGGACTAAACTGTCAACATCATAATACCACAGGGACTAAACTGCAAATGTGGCACATATATCATCTTCTTCCCCATCTCCTGTACACACACTAAACACACATACACACACACTGAAAACACACAAAAACACACGCACAAAAAACACACACAAACACAAACACAAACACATCACAAACATAAACACACAAAGAATCAAGGGGCAAAAACGAAAGTTTTTTTTTCATGTTAACGCACGTTAAGCCCTTAACGTGGTGCGTTAACGTGGGCTTGCCTTTCATAGGCGGTAAGGTAACTCAGTCAAAAAATGAGGTGCGTTAAAAGTTAACGTGGGGGTGAATGGCACCTTACCGAGTGGTCTAAAAGTCTTGAACTGGTTTAACAAAATTGTCATCTATCTTAGAAATAAGGTATTTTGCTGATCTTTTTTAACTGCAACTCTAGTGCGTTAAGTTGCTAGGAATAAATTTATCAATGAGAAAAGGTAATTTGCTTGATTAAAAAAAGCTCCTTTTACATATCCGTAGACTTAGGGTGTGTTTGGTTTGTTAAGGGTTTAGAATCGGATTTTAGATTTGGTAATGGTTTGAAAAAAAAGTGTAAGAGATAATAAATAAAAGAGAGAAAATGAGATAGAATTATTTCATATTATTTTGAAATAAAAGAAAAGAAATATGATTAATGATGATTAAATGTGTGGTTGAGAATTTTAAGAAAATAAAAGCTACAACATGAATGGTTGGAATCAAGAAAAGTCACTAGTATGGTAGGGAATATAATCTTTCATTCTAAATCCATAGCAAGGGAATTAAAAAAACACCAAACACTTGATTTGAGTTTTCTTTCAATCCACACCCATCAATACTTATAAACCAAACGGGCCCTTAGTTGATACATCTATATATGTGACACGAAACTCAGAGAAGCAAATATATCGTGGAATTGTTATCGTTTCTAAGAAAAATGAATTTTGTATGCATTTCTATTATAAACCGTGATTGACGTACACGTACACTTAGGCCGGAGGGAGTGGAGGTTAGTGGGGGCGTGAGTGACTAAGTCACCACCGTGACTCCCAAAACAGGTATATCAACTCAAGGTGCAAAATGGAAATTGTGGTGAGTTAACCATGGTTTAAAGCTGACAAATGTGGCCTCACTCCAAAAACTAATTATCTTTTTATTTGTTTTGTTATTGTGTGTGAGGTATTTGATTGGGTATATTTTTATAAAGTAGATATTTTAATGAAAGGCGGGAGGGGGGGGGGGGGATGTGACTAAAATAGATGTATGTAAATGAGAGTGAGTGAAATCAAGAGGAGAGAGAAAGCTAAGGTGATGCTTAGATGGCGGTGAGTGAGTCACCACCACCACTTTTAGCTATTTCGCCCGAGTTGTTTTAGAACCGGAAAAAAGAAGCGTTTTTTCGCACAGCTGCGAAGCCTCAATGTTGATATGGAGACTTTGCTTCCCATTCGTTGATTTCATCATACCAGGGAATGGTATTCCATCACATATTCTTCCTAACAAAACTCACTCCAAACACAAGTAAAAGATTTTTACATCCTAATTATATCTCTTTCTAGTCGCGAGACTCATCTATCCGTTTTTCTTCACAATAATTAATCTACTAAACTTCTTACCATCAGTCTATAAACATTTTAATACCCAAATAATCAAAACAACAAACTTCCCGGATCATTCGCTTATAACGGGCCGGATCCCATATGTAATGGATCCGGAAGAACCGGCTTATCAGACATGAATCTATCATCTCACGTTATTTGTAACACTTTCCTTCAATTTAGGACCTCATCCTCCTTAACCTTACAATCCAAAAACCTTCTTCTTAAATAATTACGTTAGCTCATTGTCAAAATATACAAGAGTAATTTTTGCAAAACTCTCAACTAGAAGGATTCTATATCTACATATAAACCTTGCACAAACTTAAGATTCTTCTCAAACATCTCATAAATCTAAAGGATTCTATCACATTTAGAATATTTACAGCATCACATTGTTAATACAGACGGCAATCTAATAATTCTAAACATTCATGTTTATCTCAACTCTTAAATGAAAGCATTCATAACATTTTACTAAACTCTTCTAAGATATGGGTATTATTAATCTTCTAAAAAACACTTGCATAAGTTTAAATATGTCTCACGAATATGATTTTGACTTTCGAGACACAAGCATCTACATTTCCGATATCTTTCATGAACCAGATACTCCTGGCAACTACGTTCGTGGGTTCAAAAATCTTGAAACTCGCTTCCTTCACGAGGGTCATGTTGTTGACCCCTCTCTAATCTTCGACAGAGACAGAAGACATCAACACTTGTTTCCGCACCATTTTGATTGTCTCCTCATAATTAATGAACCAATTTATCCACAGTTTGTATTGGAATTCTTCCGTCAAGTCGAACTCGTTTGTAACGAGGATCATTCTTTTTTCACTCTGGTTTTCAGTCAAAAACCACAAGGTAGTTCTAACTCTTCAGCAATTCGCTAACATCCTTCGAATCCTAGGATTTGGGCAATGTGCCTACAACGAAGATTGATCTCTTGAATCTCTATTTAACTATCGTGAAGAAAACAGTCCATACTGCTCTCACATTCCTTCTCCACAAGAACTGACCCATCTCATTCGTACTCCTTATCGCTTTGACTTCCTTCACCCAGACATAATCGACACACTTGAGGTTCGCTATGAGTTAAAAACTATGGCGGTCATCTTACGTGAAAATGTTTGGAGTGTTAAGGGAAATCGTGAACATCTTCCAGCTTGTTGTGCTCATATGATATATTATCTTCTAACTCAACAACCATAAAATCTCGCTTACTTCTTCGCTAAGCGAATTGTTAATCTCAATGGGAATAAGAACAAACTTATACCATATGGAATGTTCCTAACTCGTCTCTACAATCACTTCATGAACTCTCATCCACACTTTCAAGGGCCCCAATATTCTTTCGTCAATAAAGTGATGATGCCTTTAGACAAGGCCCTCATATCATCTTTCTTTATTCCAGAATCTGCCTCCAACCATGCTTAAACATACTTATTGTGATCCATCCTTAAACATACTTATTGTACTTTTCTAAAAATAGCGTGAATAAAAGACTTAGCTCCTTTATTTTTTTTATACGTGTTTCTTACATGCTCTACTTGTTATAGCTAACTTATATCTATGTATGAACATAGCCTAAGGTGTTAGATTTCTTAATCAACATACGAGGAAAATTCTAAATAGTCCACTGTGAACTCCTTAGTCTCAGCAGCCGGATCCATCAGTTTTAACTGACCGGATCCCTTTTATAAAGGAACCGGCAGATCCGGGTGCATAGAAGCATTTTTATACCACTTTTCATCACACTCAACCATTGTGACCTTAACACCCTTATTTATCATCTTATATTAGTCACATTTAAACATACTTTGAGGTTATTAGTCCTTCTGATATTCTAAGATTGACTTTAAGTATCTTCATAGGTGTTTTTGATTGATCATTTTTCACAATAACCACTATTTTTTTGTACCATTTATTGTATCAACTCCCTCTGATCAGTTTTTACTTGACCACAATTTAAATAAATTTTTAACAAATTTATTTCCACAATCTCTACCTCAAAATGCCCTAAAAATCAATCTTTTAATTCTTGTGATTTTTAAAGAATTTAAAAAATTTTCATACCACCTTTTTCTAAAACCTACAAACATTTAACACTTAGTGATATGATTATCTTAGCTCATACTCACTTAATAATCCACATTAGACATTTTTCTCACCTCTAAAGACCATTAATGGCAACCATTCATCATTAGTCTTGAATCATTCAGTATTTTCTCATTTAAGACACTATCTTACATTCATTACACCAGGAAGCATATGGCTGCATTAGCTAGATCATCATCATTCCTCTCTTTTACCTGATCTGCTAGCCCGTTCCCTCAGCTATAGCTAGCCGGATCCCTTTTGGGAAGGAACCGCTGGAACCGGGTCATCAGAAAAAATTTTTATCTCTTATAGTCTTCTGAAACTTAATTTTATTCACTCAAATACTCCACATTGCCTTTAATAAATCTCCTAGAAGATTGTATCACTGTAGTTGACCTTGGTGCATATTGCCTTTAATAAATCTCCTAGAAGATTTTAGTGGTTTAGGCATTAATTCACTTACTTGATCCTTCACTGTTTAAGTCACTTGTGTTTGTGCTTCTAAATCACACCAAAACAACCATCTCCTACTGCAAATTCAACTTCTAAACCTACCTCTAAACATGACAAAAGCACCAAGTGCAAGATTATCAACTAGGAGCCCTCCAAGAAAAACCGCACGAATAGTGTATGAAATATTCTCAACCGAAGCCTCACCCATCAAAGCACCTTCTAGTAGAACACCTATATCAAAGAACATTCAAACTCCTCTATCTATTGAACCATCACCACCACACCTAGCTCCTTTAGAATCCACACCTCCCATTGAACCAACATTACCAAATACTCTAATTTCCACTCAACCAATAAAACCTTCACCTTTAGAACCAAGGCTTCTCTCTTTCACCACACCTCATTCATCACCTCATCTCTACTTTAACTCATTGGACGACTTACCTACTAGACCTTCTAATCCATCACCATTACCAACATTCTTAACCATTGAGAGAATGACAAAACAACCACCATTTCATCATTTAGATGTTGACACCAACATACCACCACCCATAGCTAACCTACCTTCCTCTCCACCACCCTCAAATTGCCCATTTTGGGTAATAAGAAGATGTTGATACGTGGGAATCGCATCAGGCTTTACCTCTCGAGGGATCTCGAGAAGCTTACAAACCCCACCAGGCAGTGTACCTGATCGTTGTAGTATAGTATAGTGACAAGTACCGGGGGATTGATCGTTCAACTCAGGAATAGTGTCGCTAGGATTAGAAAGTCTCCTAAACTAAGTCTAGAGGTGAGGGATGATTCTTTTTGTATTTTTACGTTTTATAAAAGCAATTAAAATCTCGGGTTTTGGAAGAGTGGGCGAAATTAGTTGCTAGCCAACTAACCCAATTAACTAAGATGTAATCAAAATAAAATAACAAAAATGAAAATAAATCTAATTATACTAATGTGGTGTAAACAATGATGGGGAAAGTTGTGTTTACTTAGGTTTCATTACTCCCTAGATATCTTTTATAGATTGATAGCTTGTTACAATTGCATGGATGACAAGTCATATTCCTTAATACTAGTCGTAGGGCCGTGTACAATATTCCCTAACTCTATAGGATCCTACTTCACTCCTATGTCGAGCCGTTAGAAGCTCCTAACATGGGATCATTAGAATTCTCCTACGCATTAAATACAACCAAATATCGTAGTACACCTCCGATCATGTTTCTTAAGACGTTCAAGCAAGTTACCAATGGAAGTCTGCCAGTTTTCTTAAGCCTAACATCGAATACAATCATCCGTAACAACTATAAACAAACAATCAACTCATAATTAACATCTAGGTTTCACTACATCTAAGCAAACACAAAAGAGATCTAGCCGAGCATGTTAAGTTGAAGACAAGCGTAAGATATATTCAAACAACATATAGACATATTGATTGAATTGAAAGAGTACTTATCTCAAATTGAACGTGAAAGTTTCAAAGGGTTGAAACCCTTGAAAAAGCTGGAAAATTCGACCTAGGGTTTTTCCCTCAAAGTTGCACACTAATAAATGAAATTTGGAAAACTATATATAGATTTTACAGGGTGGCAGCGTCATGTGTAAACATGTGACGCCGTCAACTCGCCGCCTATAATGAATCGTATTGCCTAGATCCAATTGTGACGCCGTCATGTGTAAATTTCTTCTGGGTCATCACTAATACTTGGACCATGACGGCCTTGGGTGACGCCGTCATCTCCAATGCATAAAAATCTCCGGATCGTCACGTGTATCGTCCACATCCACCTCTTTTGTAACTCTTGACGCCATCATGTAGAAGCTTGTGACACCGTCAGGTACTGTTCCCAGCAAGGAAAATTAAGACTTTGCCGTTTTCTTCACTTTTATGCTCCAAAAACGTCCAAAATGCTTCCTTTTCCAGATTTCACTCCAAAAGTACCTAAAATGACAAAAGGAATGATTTAGGGCAATATTTGATTAAATAATCTCAACTTTGGGCTTAAATGACCCCTTAAAAACGGTTCAGTGTAAGTTTGGCTCTACCTCATGGAAGAGCTCGGTATTTAGCTTTGTACCGGATAAAGTGTAAGGGGCGACGTTGTGAAGGCTTCTCCGCCGGTGAAGGAGTTTGTCTTGTCTAGTGTTTACGGAACTCTCAAGTTGGGTACTCGGGGAGTGGAGTAGAGCACGAAAGGTGTCCTTGTAGCTGAACCACTATAAATACTTGTGTTATGGTTGTGTCTTTCTATCCCTCTCTCGTAGTTTAGTTATATGTGCTTTTATACTATCAATATCCAACACACCAAACTAGATTGACATAAGTCGATTTATAAGTTTTAAAACAAACTTTTAATCGGTAAAACTATTCAACCCCCTTCTAGTTTTCTACACAAACAACATATATACATATTGAATGATTAAAGATGAATTACTTAACTTCAATGAAACATGGGGTTTGAGGGCTGTAAAACCCTTACAAAAGCTCTGAAATTTGTACCATAATAGTTCCTCCATGATGTTACATGAATTATGAAAAACAATCGAAAGTATATATAGATTTTACAAGGGTGACGGCGTCACGTTATGGGTTGTGACGCTGTCAGCCCGCCGCAATTAGGGTTTCGTCCTTACAAAGTCACCGCTGTGACGCTGTCGCTTTTGATCTCTGACACCGTTGATACGTGGGGATCTCACCCTCGAAACAGGTTTTACCTCTCAAGGGATCTCGAGAAGCTTACAACCCTCACCAAGCAGTGTACCTGATCGTTGTAGTATAGTATATGACAAGTACCGGGGGATTGATCGTTCAACTCATGAATAGTGTCGCTAGGATTAGAAAGCCTCCTAAACTAGGTCTAGAGGTGACGGATGACCCTTTTTGTATTTTTATATTTTTATGAAAGCAATTAAAATCTCGGATTTTGGAAGAGTGGGCGGAATTACTTGCTAGCCAACTAACCCAATTAATCTAAGATGCAATCAAAATAAAATAACAGAAATGAAAATTAAACTAATTATACTAGTGTGGTGGAAACAATAATGAGGAAAGTTGTGTTTACTTAGATTTCATTACTCCCTAGATATCTTTTACAGGTTGATTAATTTGTTACAATTGCATGGATGACGGTTCATATTCCTTAATACTAGTCGTAGGGCCGTGTACAATATTCCCTAACTCTATAGGATCCTACTTCACTCCTATGTCGAGCCGTTAGAAGCTCCTAACATGGGATCATTAGAATTCTCCTACGCATTAAATACAACCAAAAATCATAGTACACCTCCGATCATATTTCTTAAGACGTTCAAGCAAGTTACCAATGGAAGTCTGCCAGTTTCTTAAGCCTAACATCGAATACAATCATCCGTAACAACTATAAACAAACAATCAACCCATAATTAACATCTAGGTTTCACTACATCTAAGCAAACACAAGAGAAATCTAGCCTAGCATGTTAAATAGAAGACAAGCGTAAGATATAATCAAACAACACATAGACATATTGAATGATTTTAAGGAATACTTATCTTTAATTGAACATGAAAGATTCAAGGGGTTGGAACCCTTGAAAAGCTGATAAAATTTGAACTAGGGTTTATTCCCTCAAAGTTGCACACTAATGAATGAAATTTGGAAAACTATATATAGATTACACATCATGATGACGTCATGTATTAGATTGTGACGCCGTCAACTCACCGCCATAACAAAATCGTATTGCCTAGATCTATTTGTGACGCCGTCATGTATAGAAATACTCTGGGCCGTCACTAATGTTTGGACCCTGACGGCCTTGGGTGACGCCGTCAGCTCGTAGGCTTAAAAACTCTCTGGATCGTCACGTGTATTTTCCACTTCCACCTCTTTTGTAACTCTTGACGCCGTCATGTGGAGAGTCTTGACGCCGACAGGTACTGTTCCAGCAAAGAAAATTGAGATTTTGCCTTTTTCTTCACTTTTATGCTCCAAAAACGTCCAAAATGCTTCCTTTTTCAGATTTCTATCCAAGAGTACCTAAAATGACAAAAGGAACGATTTAGGGCAATAATTGATCAAATAATCTCGAATTCGGGCTTTAATGACCCCTTAAAAACGACACACTTTTCGCCTCATCAAATACCCTTACACTTGAGATTTGCTTGTCCTCAAGCAAATACGCTTTTATTCTAATCAAAATACAAGTTAGGGGTCATTTAACACTAATATAAAAGTAATTACAACAAATAATCGTTCCACTAAAGACCAAAGACAAGCACAGAGGTTATACACTAGCACCTCACAAATAGTGTTTAGATACTCACATCTCTAGGGTGTAATAAAGTATATATCACAATATGGAAATGGAAAACATCTCTCACTACCTGTCATAGCAAATAGATTACCAAAGGCTTGGGAAAGGATCAAACCTCCACCACTTGGCGTAAGCACCTAGGATAAACTATCAAAGAGGTCTTTGAAAGGGTTATAACGTTAGGTGTAGGGATATGGAAAACACGGTTTTGTTGGATAAAGGCAATATTTACTGGTGGCGAGTTAATCATCTTGGTTAATTACATGTACAATATGGCGTTGCTAAGGCAAGACTTGACTCGAATTAAGCTAATAAATCAAAAATAACAAAAACATAAAATAAACATAGAATGAAACGGGATGGTAGTCCGTATGTTTTTTCTCTTTTCTTTTTCTTAATTTATTCGATTTTTTTTTTTTTTTTTTTTTTTTTTTTTTTTTTTTTTTTTGCATACACTCTTACCCTACCTTCCAAAATAATAAATCATATGGAATCAAGATAATCAAAACACTTGGAGTACTTTTTAAGATTAACGCACATATGGGGGTAATATATGATGTTCTTCCCCATTACTCCATAACACAAGTACTTTACCCATGAGTCCCAATCGTCCCAAAACAATATGTACAAGATATGACTCGACTTAGCAATCATGTAATCAATTAGATAATTAACTAAGGGTTTAAACTCATAACAATAATGCACTAAAGGTGAGTGCATACACGGAATGCTAAGCCGATTTGGTTGCACATTTGGGTGGGTTGTAAGAAATTTTTCCTTTAAGTAAAATGCTTAAAGTTAGAAATGAAAAGATAGGCTCGGAGGGGTGTACTAGGGGTTTCGTATACTAAAAATGAGTACAACGCTAAGGTGTGGGAAAAATTAATTTACTTTAGTAGTCAAGTAATATGACTTAAATGGTCAAGTAATTATGATACGGGTTTAAACACAAGGGTGATCCTAATGCCTCTTATCATGTAGTAAATCCTACTACACGAATGTAGTCTCACTAGCGGTCTCGGGATGCATCACTAACGCAAGTTCTAGAATCTAAATGCTACCAGTACACTCATATGTACTAATAATAAATGCTTTTCCTATCAAATCTAAAGGCGAACCTCACATATTTGGGTGGAAAATTTTTCTGAATGGTACAGTTTTGTGCTAGTCATACAACTCCTATCCATGAGATGCTTGTTAAGGCTAAAGTTTCACTCCTAAATGTTGTAAAAAATTTAAATTTGGCGCTAAAATTACACTAACAAGTATTTCTCTTAGTTTTATTACACACCTACCATCAAACAAACAAACTCAAGTGCAATTGTATCCTATAAGGTATCATCATTTACCCTCCTCTTACACTTAGGATGAACATTGTCCCCAATGTTCAATTAAAGGATGTAAAAGAAAATAAGGTAAAAGAATGAAAACAAATACTCCCCTAATTCGTTCGGCGTGGATAGTGTGTCAACAAGGTTAGATCTTCCTCCAAGAAAATAAACATTCAAAGCTTCCCTTCCAGAAATATAAATCATCTTCTTGTCATATAAAACCTGTTAAACCTGAGAAAACAACCAAGGCAACCTCGCGTAAAATCGGCGGCAATCTATATATACTAACAAACCTTACAAAACAATTTAAGATATAATGCTTGTGGAATGAATGTTTGCAGATTTCCTGGAGTTTACAAAACTAAAGAATTAACAAAAACATTAAGGCTCCTTTAGAAAAACAAAACTCGCAAAATTTCCAGATTTTACACATGACGCCGTCAGCAGTTAACTCCTGACACCGTCAGAAGTGACCTGCAGAAATCTTTATGTTAAGTTTCCGGAAAATTTCTGGAAAAACTTATGTCCTACTTCCTGGAAAATCCTGCAAAACATCTGTGGAAAACTAGAAGGGGGGGGGGGGTTGAATAGTTTTACGTCCTTTTTAAATTTATTACAAAATATTTTGTAGCTTATTAAAAAACTTTCGATTCGATCTCAAGTGAATTCAAGTAACAACCAATATAAGCAATTCTAATCTAATAATGAAAGTATTGAAATGTAATGAAGAAAAGATAGAGTTAGAAAGATCAAACCACAACACGCGAATTTATAGTGGTTCGGCTACAAGGACACCTTCCTTGCCCTACTCCACTCCCCGAGTACCACACTCGAGAGTTTTCTTCACTATGTCAACAAACTCCTTATGGTGGAGAAACCTTACACACCTTGGCTTACACGAGTTAACGACACTAAGCTAAATGTCGAGTTCTAATCGTAGCTAGAACCAATCTCATAACTTCCTGAAAGCTTCACACCTTCTTCACACCTTCACAACTTCTTCAAGACTTCACACCTTGTCAACTTCACACTTTCTTCTATGCACAACTAAGTCACAACTACTAAACTACTTTATAACACACCTAGTTTCTATAATCAACTAATTCACACAACATATTTACAAATATCTAACACTACTACAATATGAAACTAGCAAATCACAACACTACTACAATTAGATGGATGTAGAGGAGTGTTCTTCTTCTTACACTTGAATGGATGATGTAACACCCCCAAAATACCGCAGCGGAAGACTGTGTCATTGGGATGCTACTTCAGGGCACAAAGTACAAGGTATAGAAAACGACCTATAAATGAGACGTTTTGAAAAGTTACCATTCGAATAGATAAAAGTCATAGTTTACAAAACAAAGATCCCAAAGTAGAATAATACATAAGTTTTTAAAGTGTATCGAATGGTAAACGATAAAAGCGAAAGTCTCCAAAAGCATGCCCTAAGACTCTCAGCTCCACAAACCTGCTATCGCCCTTCTAACCTGAGATAAACATGCTTAAAAGTGTCAACACAAAGGTTGGTGAGTTCATAGAGTTTGTTTTATAACAGTTAAGCAATTAGTCATGAGTCTACACTTCATCTCCGAAGACCTCACCTTTGTATGTATGTCTCAATGGTCATCCAACAACTTAATTTGGAGCCACTGGAAGTTTCACAATCATGTATGTATGATTACTGGGTGCCATTTCCCAAAGTATAAAAGTTTAAACGTTTCAAGTATCAAGTAAGTATGTGTGCATGTATCAATCATGTATGTATGAAATCAAGTATAATGCAATCAAGTATAAGTGTTATCAAGTGTAAATGAAATCAAGTATAAATGTAATCAAGTATTAATGTTTTGAGTATCTGTACAAGTAAGCAAATAGTTGAGCATGTATCTCCCCCAAAGAGTTAAAACAAGTATAGAAAGAGTAGGGGCTATGACTCACCTCGAAGTGATAGTACAATGCAACGGAAAGATAAGGACAACAAGGAACGAAATCAACCGCAACCTATGATGAATGAATATGATCTAATTTAGATCGTGAAATGATGTAGAGAATATGCATGCACATGATAACTATACCACTCATAACTTGAAATTTTACTAGTTATAGTCTTATGAAAATGCATTCCATACTTGAGAAAAATAATAAGTCTTAACTAGACTTGTGTAAACTTGTCGTAATATATATGTATAGAAAGTTAGTGTTATATACTTCGTCTTGAAAACCTTGAAGTAACATCTAATGGTCGTAAAAATAAGCTCATAAGCATAAGTACTTCGTTAGTTATAAATTTCGGCAATTTAGTAGTATTTCTAGAAAATCTAAAATTTAGTACGTAGAAATAGTGTCATTATTATTTCTATTAAAAGCTGCCAATTATAGTGAGTTTTTGCCGATATTGAAACGTGAATATCTTTGTCGTTATAAGCCCGTTTTGCTTGTTCTTTATATTCACGGTTACGTCTTAGTAATTAGTAATATATTTTGGAAATCTTGGCTCCTCCGGGTTACGTCTAAAGCCTCTTTTTGTCCTACGAAAAACGTCCAGCAGCATGTATTTTTCCGGAAAATAGTTTTCGTCAATAAACTTGCAAAAGTCATAACTTCTTCGTTATAAAGTCTTTTTAATCCGTTCTTTCGCCTACGGATTCGTTTTTGAAAGTATTTTCTAAAAATTTTGCCAAAGTTTACTTTGTATTTCCTGATTTTTCTGGGTTTACCATTTTGGGACAGTAGGTATATAAACTTGTTACAAATCCATTTTCAAGGTTCAAAACTAGTTTCTAACATCATCAAAACCTCTTGTAACCACCACAAAGCTATACTAATCCTACCATACACCTTCTTAGGGTTCCATGGGTTCCTAATCACTACTAAACAAGTTAATTTAACAAAGGAGTACCTAAAACAATTTCTAGGGTTTGTATGATCAAAAAGTCTTCAAAAATAAAGTGGTATAACTAGTTTGTGCATGAAATTAAGCATAAATACTATGAGATACATATGTTAATTAGATGAAAACATGAAAATAAATTTGAATACTCACTTTGAAATAATAGGTGGTGAGATGATGAGAAACCTTGGATTACTTATGTTTTTGTGTTATGATTCTTGATTAGGATGATGAAATGAACAACTTTGTAGCTTTAACTTTTCAAAAATCTTCACTTGATCATGGTTTACGGTTTTGGTCGTGGGTTTGAACAAGGAAGAAGAGAAAATAGGTTTTTGATCTAAAAAAAATACAAGTGTAATGTATGTGATGTTTTTAGATATTTAGGTAACAAGTATAATGTATAGTATTGTGTACATAAATGCCATAGGTTAATAAACTAAAGGTCAAGTGGTTTAGGGGGGGGGGGGCATGGCCGGTTTTCAATGTGAGCAAGAGAAGAGAAATCGGTTTTGACTTGCTTAAGATAAGTTAGTGTAAGGTTATGTGTAAATATGAGTTATTAGTTACAATCGGGTACCGGGTTTGATAGAAATAAATGTTAACAAAGTTAACCGGGACAAAATAGAGTCATAATAATGATAAAAATATGTTGGGAATAATTACTGAGTGTTTGGGTGATTATTGTTTAGTTTTCACGAAAACCGTCGTAATATTCATAAACTTACGTTATAAATAAAATAAATTTCCAAAATACTGGGTAAATGAATGTTATAACTTTTATGATGATAAAATGGATATTAAAATATGTCGGGACCATTGTGGGAATATTTAGATATATTCGTTATATTTATTTATCGCGGGTTAGCGTTCAATTAAAAGGAATAAGCGTAAAACGTTAGACGTACTAAAAATAATAATATGAATATTTTACGAGTGGTATAGTATGCACATGCCATTATGATGATCTGTAGACTATTTCTAGTCCGTATGAAGTGTCCCCAATGATAATGTATGAATTCGCACCTGAACCAATATGGTTACGTGAATTTAAGTACTCGTAAACAAAATTTACGACGAAATGAACAATGCACGTGAATAGTGAAAACTTTTCCGGAAATGAATAGTGTTTTGTGAATAGTAAAATTTTTTTGGATGCTTCTCAGAATACCAAATTGACCTCGAAAATGATGAATAGTAAAATGATGAATAGTGTTTTGATGAATAGTGATTTTTGAAAACTTCGAGAAATGACCAAAATTTTACGAGTTGTGACAGATGAAGCTTTGGATCACTTGGAAACAAAGACTTATGAGTTATATGATCAAAGGATTCTTGATATAGAAATGGAGGTTGGATCAGAAAGTTTTTAGTGCAAAAAGGTGAGAAAAATATGTGGAATGATCCAATATTTATAGGGCCAGAAAATACTGTTCTGGAGCGTGCCGGTCCCCTTAATTAGGGGGCGGTCCCCTTAATGATTAAGGGGGCCGCCTAGTAAAATTAAGGGGGCCACCCTCCTGAACGTTGAAATATTTTTTCTGGATAAAATTTGCCCTTTTTGGTTGGAAATTTGAAATCATATCTTTGTAGTTTAATATAACAATACCAAAAATGATTTACCAATATATATAAAATGTTAAAATCATTTTATAAAAAGTTATGTCTTAAGACAAGGTTTCCTTTGATCATGTAATGCATAAGATGCTTAGTTTATGCATACCTTAAGTGATATTAGATGTAGAGGTAAATATTTGTTACCAAATACTTGTTTACGTCTTAATATTGACTTAATTTGATTTGAGTTTTGTGATTATCAAAACATAGGTTTATTGAGAGATATTAATAACATTTTTAAACATTATTTATATCAACAATCTCCCCCTTTTTGATGATTACAAAACTTAAACTCATTAACTCAAAAATTAGTTTTTAAACAAGTATTTTAGTGAGTTTATATTTACTTCTCCCCCTTTTTGTAGAATCAAAAAGGTTATGCCGACAATTTTTCAAACGTGAAAATTTGACGCGAAGATATCTCCCCCTTGATGTGTACTCCCCCTCGTTTGGGGGCACCAAGAGAACGAGCAATGGAATGCTTTGCAAAACAAAAATATTAGAAAAACAAGTATATACATGCAAATATATATAAGGTGACAAGATAATAAAGAAGCATTCATATTAAGACAATAGTTGTGTCAAGACACAACAATACAAGTACAAATAATGAAGATGACAAGAGAATAGCTATTACATAAACTAACAACAAGAAAAATACATCATCATGGAAAGGGTACATGGACTTCATAGAGCTTGCAAGCAAAAGGGTGGTAGAGGCTTTATTTATTAAGCATATCATATGCTTAATTTGGAGAGCATGATGGTGATGGTGGGGGAATGGGTGAGAATTGTGGTGGAGGAATGATTGGAGAGGATGGTGGAGTTGGTGGTGGTGGTGGGTTGGTAAGTAAATGTTCAATATATGAAAACATATATTGAATTTCATCTCTAATACCAAAGATGACGGTTCGGTTGTGGATGCAACAAAGACAAGTATCCCCATGGGATTCAAGTAACCTCCAAGGAACGGGATTGGCAAAGAATGGTGGTGTAATTGGTGGAGATGAGAGATGAGCATCAAGTGGTGTTATTGGTGAAAGTGAGATGGTAAGATGGGTGGACATGGGTTCTTGTGTAGGATGTGGTGATGATACTTGTGGTGACAAGTGTGAATTTATGTAGTCATTGATTGATGAGGTTGAGGGTATGGAGGATGAGGAAGTTCCATGAGTGGAAGGTGTTTTGGATAGTGCATTTGGTGCACTTGGAGATGAGCATTTTGGTGGAGGTGATGGGGTTTTGTTGTCTTCATTTGTTAAGTCAATGAAGAGATGTTTTGGAGAAATTATCACAAGCTTTTGTTTCTTGGAGGCTTTGGAGTTTGAGGTGCTTGGTGGAGTTATGATGATTTAGATGATGAATGATGAGAAGAAGAATGGTGATTATGGAGGGAATTTATAGTATGAAAATGGTTGATTTAGGTAAGTATTTGAAATGGTTGAATGAGATCTAAAATCAGTTGGGTTAAAATGGGAAATGGTAGCTGATACTAGAGAAAGGATTCACAAGATGCAAAAGAAAACAGTGAACCGAGTTCCAGATGGCCGGTCCCCTTAATTGTAGGATGGCCCCCTTAATGATTAAGGGGACCGCCTAGGGAATTAAGGGGGCCGCCCATCTGGTGTTTTCCCAGACGATCAGAAACCCAAAATTTGCAGAATTTGGTGATTTTTCAAGTGTGTTTTTCCAGCAAGCTCTATTAGAAGTATATACTCTACGAATGAAGATATATAAACATATATATATATATATATATATATATATATATATATATATATATATATATATATATATATATATAGCCAAATTTTGCATGCAAATAAACATATTATAATCCACATTGAAAAGAAACATAGCATAACATTAAGATAGTAGCATGATAATAGTTAAAGTCTAAACATCATTCAAGAGATAAGCAAGAAATAACACAAGTATTTCTGAATAAATCGGACAAATAACAAACCATACAAATGTCTAATAGAAACAAATAATAACAAGTAGCAATACATCAATATCTTCTACTTCTTTTTCTTCCCAATCATCTTCCTAAACATCTTTCCAACGGATTTGAATCCTCCTCGAAGTTCTTCATGTATTTGTTGTTGACGGTTGATAATGGACGTTTGACGAGTGAAGAGAAGCTCATCGGTACGTTCATGAGGAAAAGGAACTTGATACTCAGTTTCGTCTATGTCGGAAAGATTTTCAACAAAGGTCGTGGGGGATGGAGTACTAACACGTGAGGTGTTTTCCTCCTCATCATCATCATCCTCACGATGAGATGTAGAACCACGAGGCCTAGAGTACAAAGGAGCACGAGATTTTCCTTTGTCACTTCGAGAACGACGAGTACGAACAAGAGTGAGTTGGTTCAAAGTAGGAAGGATTTGATCGTAGTAATCTCTTTGAAGATGAGGGTAATGTTCCATGACATAACGATAAAGTCGTGTAAGGAACATACCGTAAGGAAGATTGGCATTTGGGGTGTTTTTGGCGGACATGATTCGATGAATAAAAAGATAAGCCAAATTGTATTGCTCTTCAGCAACTACACAATATAACATGTTGGCAATGCTCGCCGTGACATGATCACGGTGACCACCAGTACCAAACGCATTCTCGCGAATGAGTTCTTCCCACTTTTTCATATCTTGGCTTAGCTCTTTGAGGAGGACTTGATTTGCATGAATATCGACATTCTTCGACTTGATTACTCGACTAGTCATACGACGTTCTAGTACAAGAATTCGACGAATGTCTTCAGGAGTAGGAATCTCGAATAGTATGGGCCATCCTGAGGATGATTTCTTTCAAAAGAGGAAAGATCCCATTCATTTGAGAATACGGCTTAGCCGTTGTATGAGATTCTAAGAATTTATCCAAATTGAGCAATAGTAAGCGTGATGAATTGATTTTGAATCATGAAGGAAATAAGGAGATGACCATAGGGATCGGTTTGCACCGTCACTTGGCTATAGAAGTTGAGGATAAAACGAGGAATGATTGGTTCGTTGATTTGGAAAAGACATTCAAAACGAATATTGGAGAACATTCGTTCGGTTTGATCAGATTTATAGAAGGATGGATCGACAATTCTTCCTTCGTGAATGTTTCTATTTTCAATAGGACGGTAGAAACATGCAACTGAAGGAGACATGCCGGGAGTAGAGGAAACATTTGGAATGTATTGTTTGGTTTTGGAGACATCACCAACCGTGGTCTTAGGCATTTTCACCTAAACAATATAACAACAAAAATAACATTAAGATAAAAACAACTATCATGCATATGTTATATATTTATATATATAATTATATGCAATATATGTGGAACGAAATTCTACTTTGTCAAAAAAAAATATTCAATAAAGTAGTTTCATAATGTTCATTTTATTTTGATTTTAAACTCGTTTAGAATATATGATATCAAAGAGTATGATATCATAATTCATTTCGAAGTAAGGCTAGATATATATTAGATTATATGTCTTGCCTTTTCATAAGAGTTTGACACAACATAAGCATGTTTAAAAGGTTAAAATGCGAATTTTCGTTTTTAAAATATCTTTTTCGAGATAAACCAAACGCTCCCTTAACTAGATAAAAATATCCTAAAACATCAATATATATATTGATTATATATCTTGATGACATCTATTGATTCTAGTAGTATTAACAAATTTTATGAGCTAGTTTTAAGTTTCAAATAACTACATATAGTTATAGTTTGTTCATGAACCAAACGCCCATGTTGTCTTCATGAACCATTTTATAACGAATTGAAAAGTATGTTTTGATTGTTTATAACATTGAAACTATGTAATGTAGTAAGTTTTAACTAGTTTTTAAGAGTTATATCAACAATGTGCCTTTTGAAAAATAAAATTCAACAAGGGTTTATGGGCGATTAAAGATTTTGACAAAATGATATGTTATACTCTCAATTTGAGTTGCAATACATCATCCTAATCCTATGGGAAGCATTTGGTAGTACAATTCCTAGCTTCTATTTCACTAAAATTCGAATGAAAATAAATTTTAATAAAATGCCTAATTATTGATTAGACACCAAATTGAATGAAATCTGATGAAATGCATGTTGGAAAACTTACAAAAGATGTTGTTATATGTTTGGTTAACGTTTGCCCCTTGCGAAACAACCCCGGATTGGTGATATGGTGGAAGATTTTGATGGTTTTGGGTGTTTTGGTTCGTACTCAGTAGTGGTGGGGAAGAAATATATGAACAAATGGAGTGTTTGGGAATGGAAATAAGGTGGAAAACGGATTTGGGAGTGTCAGATGGCCGGTACCCTTAAACATTAAGGGGACCGCCCCGATAACAAGCCGGTTCCCTTAATCTTAAAGGGGGCCGCCCATTAAATTTAAGAATTTTCGCGGAATCAGTTTCTGGAACAAATATATTTATACGTATATAATTTGATTTATAATATATCAAAAATACGTAAGTGTTTATTGGCACGATGATAAGATACTTAACAATTTTTAATTACCGTCTCGATAATTAAAATGTACCTTTGACAATTTTGGGTAAAATGATCAAAGTGTTAAGTTGATGAGAGGTTTGAGGTGTGTTAGGGAATATATATATATATATATATATATATATATATATATATAATCTAGATCAAATAAGATCAATTTTAAAGTTGTAAAAATAAGATCCAACTAAAATCTGACAAGTGACACTCTCGTTAAAATACAATCAAATTTTTTATTAAGTACAACTAAAATTGTTAAAGTTCCGATTGTTTTCTTTTTTAAATTGACGAAACAAAGGTAATACACTTTGATTCGACATGTCATGTATCAGGTTAAGGTGATACACTTTGATTCGACATGTAAATTTATAGTTGTGTATCACTAATCCAAACTCATGTATCAGTTGGTTATTAGTTGCTAAAATGTTAATTCGTATTAATATTTTATTTTTTGTATACTATTGCTAATATGGTTATTTATAAAATGGTTTTAGTAGTTGTTTAGACTAGATCTTATTTTTACAATTTTAAGTTTGATCTCACATTAACCCTCCCATATATATATATATATATATATATATATATATATATATATATATATATATATATATATATATATATATATATATATATATATATATATATATATATATATATATATATATATATATATGTGAGTGAATAATGGGTTGATGGATGAGGTTTGAAAGATGATAACGGAGATAGAAAATATTCGGCGAAAGGAGTTTGTTTCGTCCATAGTGTTCACGTGCGAAGGCGTTCTTGCATGATAATAGTCCACTTGACTCATATCCCTTCATCATCATGAGTCTTCTAAAAGTGGACTTAATAAAATTACGCGAGAGGGAAGGAAAGGGTTCGATAACGAACAATTTTCTGGAGTTCCAGAAAGTCAACTAATGACGTATCTAGATTATTGTGCAAGTATGTATATATATATATATATATATATATATATATATATATATATATATATATATATATATATATATATATATATGATCGAACAAATAGAGGAAAATAGCAATCTATATCTATGCAAACATCGTAATCAAACAAGGCATATTTATCTAAGCATGGCAATGAGTTGTGAAAGAATGGCGTACCCGGTGGTCTTCAAAAAATCTTCCAAATCATCAAGATGACATATAGACTTTGAAAAAGTCTACGTTGAGAAAAACTTCAAGATTGCCTCAAGGAATGTTCATCTAGCTATTCGGTCCCCATTGCCTCTTTGGTCCAAACATGTTTAACATTTGACTATGATGCATGAAAGGTGGTAGTATACCCCAAGGATTGTAGCTTTGTTGGTAGTTCCATATTTGATTACTATTGTTATTATAGTTTTGCCTATTTTGGTTTCTTCTTGGTTGAGGTGTTTTAGACCTAGGATGAGGATTATTTGGTTTTCTAGGTGGTGGAGTTTTAGATCCTGTCTTAGGTTTAGAAGATCCTACTTCGTTTTTTAAAGACGGTTTATAAAAGGCTTTTACTTCTTCTTTGTTGGCAAGAGGTATTTTTCTATCATTAATAAGTATATACTTAGGATTAGATTTTAGTGGGTTTTGTTTATTAAGTTCATTTTCGAATTTGACATTTTTAATCTCGCTTATTGAAGCTTCATTTGAATTAAATCCTAAACCGGTTTTATCTCCGGATACTCTTTGAATACTTATTATTTTACTAAGTGAGTGACTACTATTTTTAAATTTATCAAGTTTGCGAATTTCTTCACTAAGTATTTCGTTTTCACCTTTAAGCTCTTGACATGATTTACATTCTTCAAAAATTTCTTTACCTTTTTCAAGTTGATGTATTTTAATTTTTAGTTCTAGTACTTCATTTTCCAATTGATTGTTTATGTATTTTAGTGAGTTGTTTTTTGCCATTACTAGTTGTCCTAATTTGCATAGTCTATTATATTCATTATCTAGGTCTTTTTCATCTAAAGATAAACTTTCATCACTAAAATATTCGGTTTCGGAATGTACCTCATTTGATGTATTCGCCATAAGACACTTCTCTTCTTTTGTCGTTTTTTTCTCATCTTCATCACTATCACTCCAAACTCCTCCAACAAAAGCTCTTTGATTTTGATCTCTTGTCATCATTGGACATTTTCTAATAAGATGATTTGGATCACCACACTTGAAACATTTCCTTTCATTCTTGTTGTTCTTGTCATCCTTACTCTTTTGAAATGTTTTCTTTTCATCATGCGGTTGTCTTACGAATCTTCCTCGCCTTTTGAAGAATTTCTTGAAATCTCTTACGGCCATAGCGTATTCTTCGTCATCACTTTCGGAAGATGAGCTATCTTCGATACTAGATTCCTTTCTAGCTTTCAAGGCGATTGACTTGCTTTGCTCTCGTTTTTCTTTGACCATTTCGGAATCCTTCTTAATAATAACTTCGTAGACTTTTAGATTTCCAATTAATTCATCAAGTTGCAAAGTTGACAAATTCTTTGATTCTTCAATAGCCGTCACTTTAGCTCGCCATTTTGGATGAAGAGCTCTAAATAATTAAAGTGAAAACCATTTTGTACTTGTTTTGTGATACCGATTGAGTTACACCCCAGCTACATGTCTGCTTTCGCTGGACCCGATTTTGGGGGTGTGACAAACTTCCTAACAAAATTCTTACTAGAAAAATTCTCATCAAGTGCTTTTAAACTTGTGATGATAGTGTTAAATCTAGCAAAAGCATTATCAATTGATTCATCTTCCGGAATCGTGAATTGCTCATATTGTTGAACAAGTAGATCTATCTTATTATATTTGACTTGACTATTACCTTGGTGAGTTATTAGTAAAGAGTTCCAAATTTCTTTTGCGGTTTCACACATAAAGATCTTTTTGTACTCTTTACGTGGTAGCGCATTATAAATAACCATTTTTGCTTCATTATTTTTAGCAAGTTTTCTTTTTAAATCATCATTTTGTTTTTCAAAATGTACGATTTCATCTTTCTTTGTTTCGGGGTTATTTTGAATAGGTAAAAAATCACCATTAGTAATAACATGCCAAAGATCTATATCTTTTGACTTCACATAAGTTTCGAATCGATTTTTCCAATATAAAAATCCATCACTTTCAAATAGTGGTGGTCTTTGCATAGATTGCCCTTCTAAATATTTTTCAGATTCCATAGATCGTTACAAGTTTTAAAATACAATATATTTTAAAGATCTTGCTAGACGTGGCTTCTGATACCAATTGTGGAAAACTAGAAGGGGGGTTGAATAGTTTTACGTCCTTTTTAAATTTGCTAGACGCGAATTTATAGTGGTTCGGCTACAAGGACACCTTCCTTGCCCTACTCCACTCCCCGAGTACCACACTCGAGAGTTTTCTTCACTATGTCAACAAACTCGTTATGGTGGAGAAACCTTACACACCTTGGCTTACACGAGTTAACGACACTAAGCTAAATGTCGAGTTCTAATCGTAGCTAGAACCAATCTCACAACTTCTTCAAAACTTCACACCTTCTTCACATATTCACAACTTCTTCAAGACTTCACACCTTCTTCACATCTTGTCAACTTCACACCTTCTTCTATGCACAACTAAGTCGCAACTACTAAACTACTTTACAACACACCTAGTTTCTACAATCAACAAATTCACACAACACTTTTACAAATATCTAACACTACTACAATATGAAACTAGCTAATCACAACACTACTACAATTAGATGGATGTAGAGGAGTGTTCTTCTTCTTGCACTTGAGTGGATGAAGCTTTGGATCACTTGAAAACAAAGACTTATGAATTATATGATCAAAGGATTTTAGATCTAGAAATGGAGGTTGGATCAGAAAGTTTATAGTGCAAAAAGGTGAGAAAAATATGTGAAATGATCCAATATTTATAGGGCCAGAAAATATTGTTCTGGAGCGTACCGGTCCCCTTAATTAGGGGGCGGCCCCCTTAATGATTAAGGGGGCCGCCTGGTAAAATTAAGGGGGCCGCCCTCCTGAACGTTGGAAAAGTTTTTCTGGATAAAATTTGCCCTTTTTGGTTGGATATTTGAAATCATATATTTGTGGTTTAATATAACAATACCAAAAATGACTTACAAATATATATAAAATGTTTATATCATTTTATAAAATGTTATGTCTTAAGACAAGGTTTCCTTTGATCATGTAATGCATAAGATGCTTAGTTTATGCATACCTTAAGTGATATTAGATGTAGAGGTAAATATTTGTTACTAAATACTTGTTTACGTCTTAATCTTGACTTAATTTCATTTGAGTTTTGTGATTATCAAAACATAGGTTTATTGAGAAATATTAATAACGTTTTTAGACATTATTTATATCAACAATCTCCCCCTTTTTGATGATTACAAAACTTAAACTCATTAACTCAAAAATTAGTTTTTAAACAAGTATTTTAGTGAGTTTATATTTACTTCTCCCCCTTTTTGTAGAATCAAAAAGGTTATGCCGATAATTTTCAAACGTGAAAATTTGACGGGAAGATATCTCCCCCTTGATGTGTACTCCCCCTTGTTTGGGGGCACCAAGAGAACGAACTATGGAATGCTTTGCAAAACAAAAATATTAGAAGCACAAGTATATACTTGCAAACATATATAAGGTGATAAGAAAATAATTAAGCATGTTTGAAAGAAAGCATTCATATTAAAGAGATGGTTGTGTCAAGACACAACATACAAGTAGCAATAAGGATTACAAGTAGAAAAGCTAGTACACAAACTAACAACTAGGAAAATACATCATCATGCAAAGAGTACACGGTCTTCATAAAGCTTGCAAGCAAAAGGGTGGTAGGGGCTTTATTTATTAAGCATATCATATGCTTAATTTGGAGAGCATGATGGTGATAGTGGAGGAATGGGTGAGAATTGTGGTGGAGGAATGATTGGAGAGGATGGTGGAGTTGGTGGTAGTGGAGGGTTGGTAAGCAAATGTTCACTATATGAAAACATATATTGAATTTCATCTCTAAGACCAAAGATGACGGTGCAGTTGTGGATGCAACAAAGGCAAGTATCCCCATGGGATTCAAGTAGCCTCCAAGGCACGGGATTGGAAAGAATGGTGGTGTAATTGGTGGAGATGAGAGATGAGCATCAAGAGGTATTATTGGTGAAAGTGAGATGGTAAGATGGGTGGAGATAGGTTCTTGTGTAGGAAGTGGTGATGATACTTGTGGTGACAAGTGTGAGTTGATGTAGTCATTGATTGATGAGGTTGAGGGTATGGAGGATGAGGAAGTTCCATGAGTGGAAGGTGTTTTAGATGGTGCATTTGGTGCACTCGGGGATGAGCATTTGGGTGGAGGTGATGGGGTTTTGTTGTCTTCATTTGTTAAGTCAATGAAGAGTTGTTTTGGGGGGATGATCACAAGCTTTTGTTTCTTGGAGGCTTTGGAGTGTGAGGTGCTTGGTGGAGTCATGATGATTTAGATGATGAATGATGAGATGAAGAATGGTGATTATGGAGGGAATTTATAGTATGGAAATGGTTGATTTAGGTATGTATTTGAAATGGTTGAATGAGATTCTAAAATCAGTTGGGTTAAAATGGGAAATGGTAGCTGATAATAGAGAAAGGGTTCACAAGATGCAAAAGAAAACAGTGAACCCAGTTCCAGATGGTCGGTCCCCTTAATTGTAGGCCAGCCCCCTTAATGATTAAGGGGACCGCCTAGGGAATTAAGGGGGCCGCCCATCTGGTGTTTTCCCAGACGACCAGAAACCCAAAATTTGCAGAATTGGGTGATTTTCAAGGGTATATTTCCAGCAAGCTCTATTAGAAGTATATACTCTAGGAATGATGATATATAAATATATATATATAACCAAAGTATGCATGCAAGTTAACATATTATATTCCACTATGATAAGAAACATAGCATAACATTATGATAGTAGCATGATAATAGTTAAAGTCTAAACATCATCCAAGAGATAAACAAGAAGCAACATAAGTATTTCCGAATAAATCGGACAAATAACAAACCATACAAATGTCTAATAGAAACTAATAATAATAAGTAGCAATACATCAACATCATCTACTTCTTCTTCCCAATCATCTTCCTAAACATCTTCCCAACGGATTTGAATCCTCCTCGAAGTTCTTCATGTGTTTGTTGTTGACGGTTGATGATGGACGTTTGACGAGTAAAGAGAAGCTCATCGGTACGTTCATGAGGAAGAGGAACTTGATACTCGGTATCATCAATATCGGAAAGATTTTCAACAAAGGTCGTGGGGGATGGAGTACTAACACGTGAGGTGTTTTCCTCCTCATCATCATCATCCTCACGATGAGATGTAGAACCACGAGGCCTAGAATACAAAGGAACACGAGATTTTCCTTTGTCACTTCGAGAACGACGAGTACGAACAAGAGTAAGTTGGTTCAAAGTAGGAAGGATATGAACCTAGTAATCTATTTGAAGATGTGGGTAATGTTCCATGACATAACGATAAAGTCGTGTGAGGAACATACCGTAAGGAAGATTGGCATTTGGGGTGTTTTTGGCGGACATGATTCGATGAATAAAAAGATAAGCCAAATTGTATTGCTCTTCAGCAACTACACAATATAACATGTGGGCAATGCTCGCCGTGACATGATCACGGTGACCACCAGTACCAAACGCATTCTCGCGAATGAGTTCTTCCCACTTTTTCATATCTTGGCTTAGCTCTTTGAGGAGGATTTGATTTGCATGAATATCGACATTCTTCGACTTGATTACTCGACTAGTCGTACGACGTTTGTTAGGAATACAAATATTCCTGTAAAAGTCTCGGTCACCTAATGATTGTAATAGCATTAAGTTAGCTCGTAGTTAGTTTGTTTATTAGTTAATTAGTATTAGATTAAGTAACACCGTGGAAGAAGGAACGGGTCTTTACCCACTGTATGCCTGATCCACAGCCCGGGAGTGGGCGTAATATTGTAACTATAAATACCCCTCTCCACATGTGGAGAGGGTTGGACCTTCATTCATTTTTCAATCTAATATTTTCTTTTTCTTTCAAGGTTCCTCTCTTTCTCTCCTTTACTCCCTCCTCCCCATTTCTACGCCTCTCTCATCACCACTTGATCATGTTTCCAACATAGTTAGTATTCTACAATTGGTATCAAGAGCCAAGGTTTCATCTTAGGGCCTTGTAGAATCGAATTTGATGATGTTTTGAGTGGTTTTGTGAGTTTGGTGTCACTTTCTTGGAAAACATCTTGGTTTTATCCCTCTAGTGTTGTTATACATGTTTGTGATGCTCTTTTATGTTCATTAGTGTTTGTGTAACATTGTAGTGTAGAGTGTGTTACAATATCATCAAGCTATTTGAAGTTTGGAGTGGATTATGGGCGGTTTTCTTGGTTGCGGTTAAGTCCACTGTTTCATTGCTTGGTTGCGGTTAAGTCCTGCGAGCTGCGATTAACTTTCTGCGTTTACTATTTCGGGAATACAAACAAAACGCAACGATAGTGACACTTTTGGACCATTATCACTGCGATTAGTTATCTGCCTGCGTTTAGTTTTCTGCGGTTAATCATTTGCGGTTAACTGTTTCTGCGGTTGGTTATTTTCTGCGGTTTGGTATTATCTGCGGTTAGTATCTTTGGCCTGCGGTTTGCTTAGGTTGCGGTTAGTTCATACTGCGACTGGATTTTGTTGCGGTTTGGTATAACTTGCGGTTAGTTCTCTGCGGTTAGTATCTTTGGCCTGCGGTTGGCTCTGGTTGCGGTTAGCTCATACTGCGGTTGGATTGTGTTGCGGTTTGGTATTGTTTGAGGTTAGTGTTCTGCGGTTTGGTCAAGCTGTGGTTAAGTTGCGGTTGGATTTTATTGTGGTTAAGTTGTGGTTAACTTATCTCCCACTTTTGATTTGGTAATCTCTTATTTGTGATGTCGACTTCTTCCGATGACATTCAAGCTGCGGGGTCTGACACCCGACCTCCGATGTTGGACAGAACTGACTATGAATCATGGGCTCAAAGGATACGGCTGTACTGTCTAGGTAAAGATAATGGGGTTAACATCCTGAAATCCATCGATGAGGGACCCTTTCAAGTGGGTACTACTAGAGACACGATTTCAGAAGCAACTGATCAACTACCGGCCGTGTTTGGTCCTGATAGACCTCGCACTTACAATGAGTTGTCTGAAGAAGAAAAGAAACGATATGATACAGACATCAGAGCATCTAATATCATCATTCAAGGCCTTCCCAAAGATGTCTACAAACTGATCAACTTCAACACTGAAGCAAAGGCGGTCTGGGATAATGTCAAAATGCTTCTTGCAGGATCTAAGTTAACTAAAGAAGATCGTGAGTCACAGCTATACGATGAATTTGAGCATTTCAAAATGAATCCAGGTGAAAGCATCACTGACTATTACGTCAGATTTCACAAGCTGGTCAATGATATGAGAGCCATCAAGATGACAATGCCCAACATACAGCTCAATTCCAAATTTGTGAACAACATGGCACCGGAATGGGATAGGTTTGTCACGGCTGTTAAGCTCAACAAGGGTCTCAGGCATACCAATCATGAACAGCTGTATGCGTATCTCCAGCAACATGAGAAACATGCAGCTTACGATCGGCTAATGCGAGAAAAGCTCAATCCGTCTGCAACCAATGAATCTCTTGCTTTTGTCTCCAATGTTCAACAACCTAATCAAACCTCTAAAGATCAAGTTCAACCATCACAATCATCCTCCAGGTCTACCCCAACCATTAGTCAATCATCAACTCCCTCACCATCTGCATTGAATACTCAACTTGATTCTGGGTACTCTCACACTGACATGATGATTGATAATCTCTCCAACCAAGTGTCTTTACTGGTCCAACAGTTCAGGGCTGCACTCCCATCTACTAACAACCAGCTCAGAATCTCATCTAATCCACGTAATCAGGCTGTCATTGAAGATGGTCGGGTAGTGGTGCAGAATGTGCAGGGAAGACAGAACTTCAACCAAAGAAATGCTGATAGAGAGAATGGGCAGTACAGAGTTGGGAATGCTCTTCAAGCACAAGCTAAGCAACCGAAATGCTACAATTTCGGAGGGTTGGGCCATATTGCTAGGAATTGCACTCTTCCAAAACGTCCCCAAAACTCTGAGTACTTCAAAGACAAGATGCTGCTGATGCAGGCACAAGAAAATGGGACTGTATTGGATGAAGAAGCATTGCTCTTTCTGGCTGGCAATGATGGGAACACCTTTGATGCTGATGTGGATGATCAACCTGTTCAGGACATGGCTCTTAATGACCCAAATATCTTTCAAGTTGAAGAGTGTGATGCATTTGACTCAGACGTGGATGATGAACCAACTGCTCAAACAATCTTCATGGCTAATCTGTCTGCAGCAGCATCCTCTTCACAGCATCCTGATCTATCCATCACGTCTGCTATCTCTGAGGTACCAACATCTCCTAAACATGATCTGAATAATTCTACACCTGTACAGGGGGCATGTGACTCTGTACAACTCAAGAATATTGTCAACGCAGACATCACTGATATGGGGAATACCAATAATATCTCATATGAAATGTATGTGAATGACAATGGAACCCAAGTTGTACCGAGTGACATGCCGTCTATTGATTCTAGTAAGCATGAGATATATGAGCACTCTATATACAACCCTGATGATTCTCTGATCACTAGAATTAACACCCTTAAGGATCAAGTAAACATTTATGAGCAGCGTGCCAAGTTTGAGTTGAATGAACGTGAGCAGAAAATGGAATGGCAACTGCGTACTTACATATCTGAAAACAATTCCAAACAAGAATCATTAAAAAGGGAACTAGTTTCTTTAAAGAACCAATTGAATCAAACCGTCAAACAAAAACTTGAGGTTCAAAAAGGTTTGACTACAATCAAACAAGAATTCAAAGATAAAGAAACTAAACTTCTAAATGACTTCTCAAAATTAAAAATGTTAAAAAATAAATTGGAAGATAAGTTGTACACACAGGGCCAAACCATTCAATCTGCTCAAATGATGGAAAGCCACAGGAAGTTAAGTGATGAATTTAGTGAACATGATACCTCCAAACCCAAAGCAAGATTCCTTAAAATAGGTCTAGGTGCACAACCTGCATTATATGATGCAAAAACTATGCTTGAACCTAACCATGCACCTCCTGATACACGATCCTATGACCACATCAATGAGGCAGAGGATAGAACTAGGGCAAAACTTGCTGAACGTTTAAAGGATCCTAAATGCATTGCTAAGAATCTCGTGTTTCACTATGATTATGCAAATGACAATCATGCTGCAATTTTTGTTCCTCAAAAGAGAATTTTTCCTAAAAAAGTGTTTTGGAATATTGACATTGAGAAAATGCAAGCTGAAATAGTTGTAGGCAACACACGCACTATGTTTAGAATTGCTCACCCAACTGCCTACCCCCTGAACACACCCAAGCACCTTGTACCTTTCACTCTTCCCACACAATGTAATACTCTAATTGGGCTGTATGTGCTAGGTCAATTGTTCAATGACTTTGAGAAAACCTGTAAAATAAGAATTACACCTACAGGGATTACAGAAGGGGAAAGGGGTTTTGAGCAAACAAAACAGTGTTACCTAACTGAAGTTATGCCATTTTTTAAACTTCTAAAAGAACATTTTGAGGGACTTAAAAACACCATTAATGATGATGTGACTCAAATGAAAAAGGTTTTTGATGAAGTGGAAAGTGAGGGTAACCAACTTGCTACTGATCTCAAACACAGTGAAATTGACAGGAAAAACATTCTCATCATGAATGAAAATTTGATTGCTAACTGCATTGCTAAAGATGTGTTTTATACTGTTACCGACTCTGCGCTATCTGCTCGACAATTTCATGAAATGTCGGTTACTTTGAATGTCTTCCAAAATCGTGTGATTGAGCTTGAGGGGGAGAATTACAAACTTACTAAAAAAATTCAAAACGATGATCATGATAACATGGTCAGGAACTTCTCAAAACTAGAAGTTGATAATCTGAACCTACAATTAAAATATCAACATCTAGAAGAAAGTATAAAAATATCAAATGCCAAGATATCTTCGGATGTTCCTGAATTTGATACATGTTTTGAATTAGCCAAAAAGGATGAAGTAATTCAAGCTCACTCAAACACGATTCGGAAGTTGAAGGTCCAAATTGCACAATTAAAATCGAACAAAAGCGATGTGATCAATACCAATTACCAGAAGTCTATGGATTCTCAAAATTTTCAAAAACAGGGCATTATCAATGAGTTACAACATGAAAATGAGTGGCTTCGTGCTGAAATGTCCAACGCTAAACATCGTTATAAAGAATTGTTTGAGTCTATCAAAACAATACGTGACCAAAACAATGAGAAAGTCACTTCTTTGTTAAATGAAATTGAGAATCTAAAGACCATGGTGAAGGGTAAAATGCCCGTTGTTTCATGTGATCATGCAATTTCCAATGTACATGCTTGTAATAAATATGCGTACAATGCTGTGAATGTTTCTCCTCCCCTTAGGAACAATAAGTTAGTTCATAACAACTATCTTAGAAATCTTAAGGATTGTCTGGCCATACTTAGAGAAACCATTGAAGATGAGAGGATTTCTAAACCACTTGATGATGTTATTATTGGTGCGTGCTTCCTCACTAATAGGGCTCAGGAATTATTAGAATATGCCATAGGATCATGCCCCAAGAATGATACCAAGTCGGATAGGACAACTGCATTGCACCCTCTCAGTGGGAACAAGCATGTCACAGTTGACTTTCCCCAAACCATGCCACAATCCTCCATCTTGATCACCAGTAAACAAGTAGCAACTAATCAGACTAATGTTCCCATCATTGCTTCTACAGGAGTAAAAGGTGTATCTAATGCTAGCAAGTCACAGCCTAAGGGCAATACAAAGAATGATAGGACTTTGCCGGCTAAGAGCTCACTTATGAAGGAAGTAGAAGAATCATCTAGGAACAATAAAGTGTTGCTTAGTGAAAGGAATCGAGTTGTTTCAAACATTTGTGTGAACAATGATGTAATTAATTCGAATTCTGATGCTATTTGTAAGACGTGTAACAAATGCTTATTTTATGGTAATCATGATGCATGTGCTATGCCTATTCTTAAATCCATCATGCAATCACCAGATATGAATGTTTCTAGTGTTAAACGAGCAAAACAAGTATGGAATAAAACAGGAAAAGTGTTCACTAATGTTGGTTATCAATGGAGACCTACTGGAAGGAAATTCACTCTGAGGAAAAGGTGCCCAGTGACTAGGACTACTGACTCGAGAGATATGCCTATTAGGAAGTGGAGACCTACTGGTAGACTATTTCCTATAGAAGCAATAGATACCACTTCTAGTTCTAGTGCATCACAATGTGAATACTCTAGTGAGATACCTGTTACTTATGATAATCCAATATTTGTGTGTTCTAACCAAACGGACCCCAATTGTGTGTGGGGCTCCAGCTTTTTCAGTTATCCACGATTGTCTGGTTTCAAATGCAGGTCGTACAAATCGTCCTTTGGTATTTGGACTCAGGCTGCTCAAAACATATGACTGGTGATCGCTCAAGGCTCAAGAATTTTGTGGAAAAGTTTATTGGTACGGTTAGGTTTGGGAATGACCATTTTGGTTCTATAATGGGTTATGGTGATTATGTCTTTGGAGACAGTGTTATATCCAGAGTCTACTACGTGGAAGGTCTTGGGCACAATCTATTTTCTGTTGGTCAATTCTGTGACTCAGATCTCGAAGTCGCCTTCAGAAAGCACACCTGTTTTGTTAGAGAATTAGATGGTGTTGATCTTCTCAAGGGGAGTCGGGGCACTAATCTTTACACCATCTCCATCGAAGATATGCTACGGTCCTCTCCAATTTGTCTGCTCTCAAAAGCATCCAAGAACAAGTCATGGTTGTGGCATCGACGTTTAAACCATTTGAACTTCGGTACCATCAATGAACTTACACGTAAGGATCTTGTTCGAGGCTTGCCCAGACTCAAGTTTGAAAAAGATCATCTGTGTTCCGCCTGTCAAATGGGCAAAAGCAAAAAGCATACCCATAAACCTAAAACTGTCAATTCAATCATGGAAGTTCTTCATACCCTTCATATAGATCTTTGTGGACCAATGAGGATTCAAAGTATCAATGGAAAGAAATATGTGCTGGTTATTGTTGATGATTACTCTCGATTCACATGGGTGAAATTTCTACGATCAAAAGATGAAACTCCTGAAACCATCATCAAACTCATCAAGATGTTGCAAGTCCGCCTTAACAAAACAGTTAGAGTCGTTCGTACTGATAATGGAACAGAATTTGTGAATAGACAGCTTACTCTATTTTATGAAGGTGTCGGGATTAGTCATCAAAAGAGCATTCCACGAACTCCTCAACAAAATGGAGTTGTAGAAAGACGCAATCGCACCTTAGTTGAAGCTGCAAGGACTATGCTCATCTTTTCCAAAGCTCCTTTATTTCTTTGGGCTGAGGCAATTGCCACCGCATGTTACACTCAGAACCGATCCTTGATACATCCTCTCCACTGCAAAACTCCCTATGAACTGGTTCATGGCAGAAAACCCGACCTTTCGTTTCTTCGAGTTTTTGGTGCACTTTGCTATCCAACTAATGACAGTGAAGACCTTGGGAAACTCAAGGCCAAGGCCGACATTGGTTTCTTCGTTGGCTATGCTCCAGAGCGAAAGGGGTACCAAATCTACAACAAACGTACCAGAGATATAATGGAAACAATCCACGTTACTTTCGATGAGCTGACTGAGCAACCGGTTCCTGGACAATCAAGTTCTGGACCCGTACCTAACCTTTTGTCCCCTGGACCAATTAGTTCCAGGCTTGTACAGAATCCCATCCCTGCTGCTCCTTTTATACCTCCTACGAGTGAAGATTGGAAGAAACTGTTTGACCCAATGTTTGATGAATACTTTGAACCTCAACAGATGAATGCTCCTGAAGCTACAATGGTTCAACCACCAGATGGGGTGGAGAATGATCAAGATGACAATAACGGTCCATCCACTTCATTGTCATGGGATTCTGAAGCCCCCGCCATCAGTCAATCGGTTAGCACGTCCAATGTCCAACCTTCACTTGCACATCGAGCGGAAAATGTAGATAATTCATCTGAAGTTAATCCTTTTGCTCCACCTGATAATGAGCCATTTGTTAACATCTTTGCCCCTGAACTATCAAATGATGTAACATCCTCTGATGAATCTAACACGGCTACCTCAGTTTCACACTCTCAACCCCATGAATATCTTCGAAAATGGACCAATGATCATCCTATTGACAACATCATTGGAAACCCTTCACGTCCAGTATCAACCCGCAAGCAACTTGCAACCGACGCATTATGGTGCTTCTTCAATTCTGTTCTCTCTAAAGCTGAACCAAAAAGCGTCAAGGATGCAATGTCTAAACACTCATGGTTCACTGCAATGGTGGACAAAATTCATGAATTTGACCGACTGGATGTCTGGGAACTAGTACCACCTCCCGAGTGTGCTATGATCATTGCTCTCAAATGGATATTCAAGGTTAAACTTGATGAGCATGGAGATGTTCTGAAAAACAAAGCTAGGCTTGTGGCAAAAGGATATCGACAAGAAGAAGGTATTGACTTTGAAGAATCCTTCGCCCCAGTTGCAAGAATAGAAGCCATAAGGATCTTTCTCGCTAATGCCGCAAGTCAAAACATGGTGGTTTATCAAATGGATGTCAAGACCGCATTCTTAAATGGGGATCTGAAAGAGGTGGTGTACGTATCTCAACCCGAAAGTTTTGTGGATCCAGAACGCCCTAATCACGTGTATCGATTAAAGAAGGCTCTATATGGGCTTAAACAAGCACCCAGGGCGTGGTACGACACCTTGTCTAAATTTCTTCTGGCCAACAAATTCTCCAAAGGCGTTGTTGATCCTACCCTCTTTACCAGAAAAACAGGCAAAAACTTCCTACATGTACAAATCTATGTCGATGACATCATCTTTGCCTCGTCTGATCCCTCAGAATGTGATCGTTTCTCTCAAGATATGAGCTCCGAATTCCAAATGTCTATGATGGGTCAAATGTCATTCTTTCTAGGACTGCAAATTTCTCAAAACCCCAATGGCATATTCATCAATCAATCCAAATACGCCAATGAAACTTTGAAGAAATTTGGATTCGACTCCAGTGATTCAGTTGATACTCCTATGATTGAACGTTCAAAGCTTGACGAAGATGATGTGGGAATTCCGGTCGATCAAACCATGTATCGAAGCATGATTGGCTCCTTAATGTACCTTACTGCAAGCAGACCCGACCTTCTGTTTGCAGTTTGCATTTGTGCCCGGTATCAATCCAAACCCACCAAGAAACATTTGGAAGCTGTCAAGAGAGTCTTTCGATACCTTAAAGGAACAATCCACTTGGGCCTTTGGTACCCTAAAGAAACTTCTATGGCTCTCACAGCATATTCGAATGCTGATCATGCTGGATGTCAAGACACTCGTCGCAGTACATCTGGGGGGCACAGTTTTTAGGAAATAAGCTAGTTAGTTGGTCTTCAAAGAAACAAATGAGTACATCTATCTCCTCCACTGAAGCTGAATACATTGCCATGTCATCATGCTGTGCTCAGATCCTCTGGATGCGATCTCAACTTTCTGACTATGGCTTCATTTGCAATAAGATTCCTATGTACTGTGACAACAAAAGTGCAATTGCACTATGCTGCAACAATGTCCAGCATTCAAGAACTAAACACATTGACATTCGACATCACTTCATCAGGGAACAAGTTGAGAAAGGAATTGTGGAACTTTACTTTGTGAGGACTGAGTTCCAACTAGCCGATATCTTCACCAAAGCACTTTTTAGGGAACGGTTTCACTTCATCCTCCCACGCCTTGGTATGAAGAGTCTCACACCTGAGGATCTCAAATGTCTTCAGGAAGATCAAGAGGAGTAAAGGGGTTGCTTCACATATCCGTGTATAGTATCACATCAAAAAGAAAATAGAAAAATATAAAACCTATAAAAACCATAAAAAATCTGAAAAATCACAAAAACTCAAAAATATTCTTCTCTCGACATGTCTCTTGTATAATCAATATTATGTACGTTTCTAGAAATGTCATTTAACAATGACACGGAATCATACATATGCTTGAGCAAGAGTTTTTCGGTTTCTAATAATGTTTTTCAAAAACATGTCGTATCTCAAAACGTTCTTTAAATATGGTTTGCTATTACTTCAGATAGCAACCCGCTTTTCAAAATTAAGGAAAACACGTCGCCAAAAAGACGGTTGTTCCTAACAAAGGGTGCCATTCATCCGAGCGTGAATTACTTTATATTCATGCACCCTCGATCTAATGTACGTTTCAGTGCATTATTTCTTGATAAAGAAGAGAAGTCTTCTTTTTATCGCCAAATACTTTCCCTTCTATGATTTTTCCGGAAAGTGTTTGTGCAAAACTTGGTGGTACCATGAAATCTTGTTTGAAAATCAAATTGAATCTAAATCTTTGATAAAAAAATTTCACTCAACCAATGACATAACATATTTATGTTTTAAACATCCGTCATTGATTGAGGGGGAGAATGATTTTCAAAAATTTTATGTATCATCAAAACTCCCCACTTTGTACAAAAACAACAATACGATTTGTGATAGTTATGTGTCAGAATGGGTAAATTTTCAAAGAGTTTTTATTAAAACTTCGAATCGTTTGAAAACTCTTCAAATCTGACACATAACAACCTCCCTCACAGTTTGAGGGGGAGCATGAAAAAGTTCCTTTTTATCAGAAAATATTAAAATTGACCGCATTTCTCTCCCAAAACGCTTTCTAAATTATTTAAATCAATTGAGATCAAAAATCTCGAAAGATTTGAAATTTTGATCGGGGGAGAGAATGTGATTTAAATATGAAATCTGATAATCAAATGTGATCTTTAAGACTCAATAAAAGGCTCCCGCATATGTGTTAAACACTTTCGAATATCGATGCACATATTGAGGGGGAGCAAAGGCGTTTGTGGAAGTAATACCAAAGACCGACCATTTATCTTTATGCATAGAGTTATAAGGACGGTTAAGGTTAGGTATGAATTCCCATGATCCACCAGAACCGGAAGGATCTTCCCAGGGACAATCCATAGATAGATTAGAAGTCCTTAGGAATGATTGAAAAAAGGAGAAAAGTGAGAAAGGGAAGAGTGCGGACTGAGATAGAGCTAGGACTGGAACAAACCCAACAAGGTTCTAGTGATGAAGTCTCGGTAAGCACTGAAGGGGTTGAAGAATGAAAAAGAAATGAAATGAGAAAGGGTGAAAAGAAATAGCCCTCCATATATTCAACCTTAGGGCAGAAACCGGGTTCAATTCATAATCTACTGGCGGTTACTAAGGTAACACCGGTATTGAAGACAAGACGTCATGGACCCAGTGACGCACTGCACTAAAACTTCCCAACCACTCAAGTTCTCTTAAAAGAGCTTGTTTCAATCTCACGGGGAACCCTGTGCAATGTATCGACCGCTCATTGCGAGCTATGTTGATACCTAAAACAGGAGACGCCTCCCCAGTCTCCAGGAGCGGATCAAAATGCACTATTGAGTCTAGAGCCAAGAGATCATCCATAAATCTCATTAGGACACATTCCAAATATGCTTATTGTTTCACATAATGTGAAAAATAAGATAAAATATTTAGAGTCCTACGCATTATCCTTGTGGTATTGCCAGAACATCCGAGTGATATGTAAATATTCACAATGACGATGGAAATCCTTCTAGAGCGAACATCACTCAAGCTCTTGGTAGGTGACATGTGAGATCCATCTTGGATCAATGATCAAGTGACAACTGGAAAGCAACAATGGTGCGATTCAAATTTGAATCAAACTTGTTCCAGGATATGGATTGACGGATACTTTTGCCAAAACCTCTCAATGTGCTCACCAACCTATCTTTCGAGCACATTGATTGTGTATAATCTTCCAAACAAAAGTATTTTTGATGGTAATGTGATTCAAAGCTCAAAACTCTCGTCGTGTCTCAAAAATGTTTATCATATGACACGCGAGTGATTTCTATAAATCAATTTCTCATCAATCCATGAATATCAATTCATCGATTCACTCTATCGTGCTGTCTGCTTTGAGACGTTCTGGTATGAGAACATGCTTTGTATGGAGATTCCAAAGTGGATTCTTTGGAAAGTTCACTACTACAAGCTGGAAATTCCTGTCAAGGAGAGTCTTCTTTAAAAGAGACTCTACCTGATCACAGGTCGGTTTTCACAAAACCGGAGGGTAGTCTGTCCTCGCAGAACGAATGACAAAGCCATGTTCGTTCTCTATCTTTATTGCTAACTGTTTTATTTCAGGGACACATATAAAGATGGCGTTGATGGCTCCAGTTTCCAGCTGAATCGGGTCAATCCATACCTCATGCTCACACATCCTCCACACTATCATTAAAGATGAGAGATCTGCTACAACAAAATGTTGAGAGACTTCTAACAACGTTTCCGCAACTCTGATGAACAAGTCTCCTGATTCTCAAATTCCAATGCAAAGTCTCCAGATATAGAAGGGTGTGAGCATGATGGTCCTTAGTCACTACATCACATGAAGGCGATACTACTATGGATGAGCTTGGAGATTTACTTTGGCTGATGATCTCAAAGAAGCTCAAAGATCACACATCACAAAGGAACTCTAATCACAAGTTCGCTTGGTTGAAGTACGAAGTGTGCTGAAAAGAGAAGAATCAGATCCTACGAGCTACAAAGATTAAAGAATGCTTAAAGACCAAAGATCTTAACTTCAAAGGTGACCTCGCTTAGGGGGAGATTGTTAGGAATACAAATATTCCTGTAAAAGTCTCGGTCACCTAATGATTGTAATAGCATTAAGTTAGCTCGTAGTTAGTTTGTTTATTAGTTAATTAGTATTAGATTAAGTAACACCGTGGAAGAAGGAACGGGTCTTTACCCACTGTATGCCTGATCCACAGCCCGGGAGTGGGCGTAATATTGTAACTATAAATACCCCTCTCCACATGTGGAGAGGGTTGGACCTTCATTCATTTTTCAATCTAATATTTTCTTTTTCTTTCAAGGTTCCTCTCTTTCTCTCCTTTACTCCCTCCTCCCCATTTCTACGCCTCTCTCATCACCACTTGATCATGTTTCCAACATAGTTAGTATTCTACAACGTTCTAGTTCAAGCATTCGACGAATGTCTTCAGGACTAGGAATCTCAGAATAGTAGGGACCATCCTGAGGACGATTTCTTTCAAGAGAGGAAAGATCCCATTCATTTGAGAATACGGCTTCGCCGTTGTATGGGATTATAAGAATTTGTCCAAATTGAGCAAGAGTAAGAGTGATGAATTGATTTTGAATCATGAAGGAAATAAGGAGATGACCATAGGGATCGGTTTGCATCGTCACTTGGCTATAGAAGTCGAGGATAAAACGAGGAATGATTGGTTCGTTGATTTGGTAAAGACATTCAAAATGAATATTGGAGAACATTCGTTCGGTTTGATCAGATTCGTAGAAAGATGGATCGACAATTCTTCCTTCGTGAATGTTTCTATTTTCAATGGGACGATAGAAACATGCAAATGAAGGAGACATGCCGGGAGTAGAAGAAACATTTGGAATGTATTGTTTGGTTTTGGAGACATCACCAACCGTGGTCTTAGGCATTTTCACCTAAACAATATAACAACAAAAATAAAATTAATATAGAAACAACTATCATGCATATGTTATATATATATATATATATATATATATATATATATATATATATATATATATAATTATATGCAATATTTGTGGAACGAAATTCTACTTCGACAAAAAAAAAATATATTCTATATAGTAGTTTCACAATGTTCCTTGTATTTTTTATTTTAAACTCGTTTAGAATATATGATGTCAAAAAGTATGATATCATAATTCATTTTAAAGTAAGGCTATATATATATTAGATTATATATCTTCCCTTTCATAAGAGTTTGACACAACATAAGCATGTTTAAAAGGTTAAAATACAAATTTTCGTTTTCAAAATATCTTTTTCGAGATAAACCAAACGCTCCCTTAACTAGATAAAAAAATATCCTAAAACATCAATACACATATGGATTATATATCTTGATGACATCTATTGATTCTAATAGTTTTAACAAATTTTATGAGCTAGTTTTAAGTTTCAAATAACTTCATATAATTATAGTTTGTTCATGAACTAAACGCCCATGTTGTCTTCATGAATCATTTTATAACGAATTGAAAAGTATATTTTGATTGTTTACAACATTGAACCAATGTAATGTAGTAAGTTTTAACTAGTTTTTAAGAGTTATATCAACAATGTGCCTTTTGAAAAATGAAACTCAACAAGGGTTTATGGGCGATTAGAGATTTTGACAAAATGATATGTTATACTAAGTTTGAGTTGCAATACATCATCCTAATCCTATGGGAAGCATTTGGTTGTTCAATTCCTAGCTTCTATTTCACTAAAATTCGAATTAAAATAAATTTTAATAAAATGCCTAATTATTGATTAGACGCCAAATTGAATGAAATGTGATGAAATGTATGTTGAAAAACTTACAAAAGATGTTGTTATACGTTTGGTTAACGTTTACCCCTTGCGAAACAACCCCGGATTGGTGATATGGTGGAGGATTTTGATGGTTTTGGGTATTTTGGTTCGTACTCAGCAGTGGTGAGGGAGAAATAGATGAACAAATGGAGTGTTTGGGAAAGGATTTAAGGTGAAAAACGATTTTGGGAGTGTCAAATGGCCGGTCCCCTTAAACATTAAGGGGACCGCCCCCGATAACAAGCCGGTCCCCTTAATCTTTAAAGGGGCCGCCCATTAAATTTAGAGATTTCGCGGTTTCAAGTTTCTGGAACAAACATATTAATACGTATATAATTAGATTTATAATATATCAAAAATACGTAAGCGTTAATTAGCACGATGATGAAATACTTAACAATTTTAATTACCGTTTCGATAATTAAAGTGTACCTTTGACAATTTTGGATAAAATTATCAAAGTGTTAAGTTGATGAGTCGTTTGAGGTATGTTAGGGAATATGTGAATATGTGTATATATGTATATATGTGAGTGAATGATGGGTTAATGGGTAAGGTTTGAAAGATGATAACGGAGATAGAATATAGTCGGCGAAAGGAGTTTGTTTCATCCATAGTGTTCACGTGCGAAGGTGTTCTTGCATGATAATAGTCCACTTGACTCATATCCCTTCATCATCATGAGTCTTCTAAAAGTGGACTTAATAGAATTACGCGAGGGGGAAGGAAAGGGTTCGATAACGAACAATTTCCTGGAGTTCTAGAAAGTCAACTAATGACGTATCTAGGTTATGTGCAAGTATGTATATATATATATATATATATATATATATATATATATATATATATATATATATATATATATATATATATATATATATATGTGTGTGTGTGTGTGTGTGTGTGTGTGTGTGTTTGAACAAATAGAGAAAGATAGCAAGCTATATCTATACAAACAACGTAATCAAACAAGGCATATTTATCTAAGCATGGCAATGAGTTGTGAAAGAATGGTGTACCCGGTGATCTTCAAAAAATCTTCCAAATCATCAAGATGACAAATAGACTTTGAAAAAGTCTATGGTGAGAAAACTTCAAGATTGTCTCAAAGAGTGTTCATCTAGCTATTCGGTCCCCATTGCCTCTTTGGTCCAAAGTTGTTTGGTCCAAACATGTTTAACATTTGACTAGGATGCATGAAAGGTGGTAGTATACCCCAAGGATTGTAGCTTTGTTGATAGTTCCACATTTGATTACTATTGTTATTGTAGTTTTACCTATTTTTGGTTTCTTCTTGGTTGAGATGCTTTAGGCCTAGGATGAGGGTTATTTGGTTTTCTAGGTGGTGAAGTTTTAGATCTTGTCTTAAGTTTAGAAGATCCTACTTCGGTTTTTAAAGACGGTTTATAAAAAGCTTTAACTTCTTCATTGTTGGCAAGAGGTATTTTTCTATCATTAATGAGTATATACTTAGGATTAGATTTTAGCGATTTTTGTTCATTGAGTTCATTTTCAAATTTGACATTTTTAATCTCGCTTGTTGAAGTTTCGTTTGAGTTAAATCCTAAACCGGTTTTATCTCCAGATACTCTTTGAATGCTTATTATTTTACTAAGTGAGTGACTACTATTTTCAAATTTATCAAGTTTGCGAATTTCTTCTCTAAGTATTTCGTTTTCACCTTTAATCTCTTGACATGATTTACATTCTTCAAAAATTTTCTTTACCTTTTTCAAGTTGATGTATTTTAATTTTTAGTTCTAGTACTTCATTTTCCAATTGATTATTTATGTATTTTAGTGATTTGTTTTTAGCCATTACTAATTGCCCTAATTTGCATAGCCTATTATATTCATTATCTAGGTGTTTTTCATCTAATGATAAGCTTTCATCACTAAAATATTCGGTTTCGGAACGTACCTCATTTGATGTATTCGCCATAAGACACTTCTCTTCTTTTGTCGTTTCTTTCTTATCTTCATCACTATCACTCCAAGCTCCTCCAACAAAAGCTCTTTGATTTTGATCTCTTGTCATCATTGGACATTTTCCAATGAGTTGATTTGGATCACCACACTTGAAACATTTCCTTTCATTCTTGTTGTTCTTGTCATCCTTACTCTTTTAAAATGTTTTCTTTTCATCATGCGGTTGTCTTACGAATCTTCCTCGCCTTTTGAAGAATTTCTTGAAATCTCTTACGGCCATGGCGTATTATTCGTCATCACTTTCGGAAGATGGGCTATCTTCGATACTAGATTCCTTTCTAGCTTTCAAGGTGATTGACTTGCTTTGCTCTCGTTTTTCTTTGACCATTTCGGAATCCTTCTTAATAATAACTTCGTAAACTTTTAGATTTCCAATTAATTCATCAAGTTGCAATGTTAACAAATTCTTTGATTATTCAATAGCCGTCACTTTAGCTCGCCATTTTGGATGAAGAGCCCTAAGAAACTTTGTCACACCCCCAAAATCGGGTCCAGCGAAAGCATACATGTAGCTGGGGTGTAACTCAATCGGTATTACAAAACAAGTACAAAATGGTTTTCACTTTAATTATTTAGAATAAAATCGTTTAACCAAAAATATTGAATTTACATCGTTAAAAGTAGTGCGGAAGTAGGCCCTTAAAATGCTTTAAAACGGTCCCCAAATGAATAATCAGAGTCTTCTATGACCATGTCATGCCCTGCCAAAACCTCCAGTAGCGTGCCATTGCTTAATACCTGAAAATACAAGCTAAAGTGTCAACACAATGGTTGGTGAGTTCATAAAGTCTTGTGAAAAAGAATGTTATGCATATGAATGAAGATTTTCCAGCAAAGGCATCGTAAACCCACTCAGTTACAAGTCCCGCCATAAGAGACTTGTAACCTGTGTGTTCACAACCCACGTTACTAAGCATCGTAGGTGGAGAGAGACTCAATTCATGACATCCTGCGGAGGATCACCACCTTATCCTAATCTATTATTTTCACCAACACCCCTTTGACGGACTTAACCTTGTAAGTTTTCTACAAGATTCATGATATCCATTTCAATTATTTCTAATAGAGGAATTTAATTCACCTCAAACACCTAGCGATTACATTAAGATTTCTTTGGAACCACACCACCTATCATCTTCAGACCAATGGTCAGAATTAGAGAACGATTCAAACATAGCGAGACCTGCATTTATTGGGTATAGATTTACCTGCATTTATTGGGTATGGAGTTACCTGCATTTATTGGGTATGGATTTACCTGCATTTATTGGGTATGGATTTACCTGCATTTATTGGGTATGGAGTTACCTGCATTTATTGGGTATGGATTTACCTGCATTTATTGGGTATGGAGTTACCTGCATTTATTGGGTATGGATTTACCTGCATTTATTGGGTATGGTTACCTGCATCTCATGGGTGTGCTTGACTCTATAAATGGTTGGACTAACCAATTACCATAAATCAAATTCAGTTGCAACCATAGTTATCGCGCGAGCGTAGAGACTACACCATTTGAGGCACTCTATGGTCGAAGTGCCAACATTCATTGACGGATCGAAATTTGGAAAAGCCCAACTCACTAGTCCAGTAAGTATTCATGAAATAACTAGGAACTTCCTACAAATCAAGAATCAGTTACAAGTTCGATAAGGTGTAAACCCTTAGAATTTCAAGTTTATGGTAGGGTTATGTTGAAAGTTCTGCCTAGGAAAGGCATGATACCATTCAGAAAAATTCAAAAAAATTAAACCCGATATACACTGGACCATTTAATATTTCAGACATATGGGCCTGGTGGCCTACAAACTTGAGCTCCTATTAGAGCTCAGTAGTTTATACAATGAATATCATCATCTTTTCACCAACACCACTTAGAGGGGAAGAATGTCACAACTCGTAATTTCATGTCCTTTTTCAAACGTCGAAATTTCATTTTTCATCTCGGAAAGTTACTATTCATTTCTACTATAACACTAATAAATTTAGGATTTTGCGATTTGATGACATAGAGCTTGGAAAAAATCTTAGTAATGAAAATGTTATATTTTGCGATGAAAACCTTATATTTTCCGATAGAACACCAAACGAGGATCGTGGAGTACCGTTTCAACATATTTACATGGAAAGTATTTATCAACCTAACGAGACGTCAAAAACGTATTTGTCGACGATAAAGGTTATTTTCAAAACTAACGAGTGGTATCGATAACATACGTATTTGCATGTGTAGCATCATTTCATTTCTTACATTAGACCATATCATTCATATTAGGTTGCGGTTAGAGATCGTGCCTCATTTCTGTGTATTCACTGTTGTCATCGTAGCTATCGCACCAGGTGAGTCATAGCCCCTACTCTTTTAATTGTTTTGTAAACTCTTTGGGGGAGAATACATGCTCGTTTTACTTAAACGCATTACTTGCTATACATGGTTGATTACTCAAATATTTTCAGCTTTATCTAATACTTGTTTGATTATCCGAGTACAATACTATTCACTTGTTACCTACTTGCTATTCACTCATGGACATGAGTGCATAATTTAAACTATTACAGATTACCTATGATTGCCTAAGTTAAGAACCGTTAGCTACATTTCATAGGTATGTTTGATTACCTACATTTCATAGGTATGTTTGATTACCTACATTTCATAGGTATGTGATTACCTACATTACTTGGGAGCGTAACCTCCTACATATAGCTAGAAAACCTTTTCGGTGCCTTGAACTTAGTGCAATCAATATTCTTTTCTAAATTGGTGTATGAAACTTTGTTTGATAAACTATTTATGCGTTTTGCTTATGGTCAGATTCATTTATATGGCGACATCGCCATGGCTACATTATCACTCTTACCTTTATATAGCGACATTGCTACACTTATCTTTGAATCTTGGACCACATATTACTTTTGTTTACACAAACCAAATCATATTTGGCAGTGGGTTGTGAACACACAGGTTACAAGTCTCTTATGGCGGGACTTGTAACTGAGTGGATTTACGATGCCTTTGCTGAGAAATCTTCATTCATATGCATAATATTCTTTTTCACAAGACTCTATGAACTCACCAACCATTGTGTTGACACTTTAGCATGTATTTTCAGGTATTAAGCAATGGCACGCTACTGGAGGTTTTGGCAGGGCATGGCATGGTCATAGAAGACTCTGATTATTCATTTGGGGACCGTTTTAAAGCATTTTAAGGGCCTACTTCCGCACTACTTTTAACGATGTAAATTCAATATTTTTGGTTAAACGATTTTATTCTAAATAATTAAAGTGAAAACCATTTTGTACTTGTTTTGTGATACCGATTGAGTTACACCCCTGCTACGTGTATGCTTTCGCTGGACCCGATTTTGGGGGTGTGACAAACTTCCTAACAAAATTCTTACTAGAAAAATTCTCATCAAGTGCTTTTAAACTTGTGATGATAGTGTTAAATCTAGCAAAAACATTATCAATTGATTCCTCTTCCGGAATCGTGAATTGCTCATATTGTTGAACAAGTAGATCTATCTTATTATATTTGACTTGACTATTACCTTGGTGAGTTATTAGTAAAGAGTTCCAAATTTCTTTTGCGGTTTCACACATAAAGATCCTTTCGTACTCTTTACGTGGTAGCGCATTATAAATAACCATTTTTGCTTCATTATTTTTAGCAAGTTTTCTTTTTAAATCATCATTTTGTTTTTCAAAAGGTACGATTTCATCTTTCTTTGTTTTGGGGTTATTTTGAATAGGTAAAAAATCACCATTAGTAATAACATGCCAAAGATCTAGATCTTTTGACTTCACATAAGTTTCGAATCGATTTTTCCAATATAAAATTCCATCACTTTCAAATAGTGGTGGTCTTTGCATAGATTGCCCTTCTAAATATTTTTCAGATTCCATAGATCATTACAAGTTTTAAAATACAATATATTTTAAAGATCTTGCTAGACGTGGCTTCTAATACCAATTGTGGAAAACTAGAAGGGGGGTTGAATAGTTTTACGTCCTTTTTAAATTTATTACCAAAATATTTTGTAGCTTATTAAAAACTTTCGATTCGATCTCAAGTGAATTCAAGCAACAACCAATATAAGCAATTCTAATCTAATAATGAAAGTATTGAAATAGAATGAATAAAAGATAGAGTTAGAAAGATCAAACCACAACACGCGAATTTAAAGTGGTTCGGCTACAAGGACACCTTCCTTGCCCTACTCCACTCCCCGAGTACCACACTCGAGAGTTTTCTTCACTATGTCAACAAACTCCTTATGGTGGAGAAACCTTACACACCTTGGCTTACACGAGTTAACGACACTAAGCTAAATGTCGAGTTCTAATCGTAGCTAGAACCAAACTCACAACTTCTTCAAAACTTCACACATTCACAACTTCTTCAAGACTTCACACCTTCTTCACACCTTGTCAACTTCACACCTTCTTCTATGCACAACTAAGTCACAACTACTAAACTACTTTACAACACACCTAGTTTCTACAATCAACAAATTCACACAACACTTTTACAAATATCTAACACTACTACAATATGAAACTAGCTAATCACAACACTACTACAATTAGATGGATGTAGAGGAGTGTTCTTCTTCTTGCACTTGAGTGGATGAAGCTTTGGATCACGTGGAAACAAAGACTTATGAATTATATGATCAAAGGATTTTAGATCTAGAAATGGAGGTTGGATCTGAAAGTTTATAGTGCAAAAAGGTGAGAAAAATATGTGAAATGATCTAATATTTATAGGGCCAGAAAATACTGTTCTGGAGCGTGCCGGTCCCCTTAATTAGGGGGCGGTCCCCTTAATGATTAAGGGGGCCGCCTAGTAAAATTAAGGGGGCCGCCCTCCTGAACGTTGGAAAAGTTTTTCTGGATAAAATTTGCCCTTTTTGGTTGGAAATTTGAAATCATATATTTGTGGTTTAATATAACAATACCAAAAATGATTTACAAATATATATAAAATGTTTATATCATTTTATAAAATGTTATGTCTTAAGACAAGGTTTCCTTTGATCATGTAATGCATAAGATGCTTAGTTTATGCATACTTTAAGTGATATTAGATGTAGAGGTAAATATTTGTTACTAAATACTTGTTTACGTCTTAATCTTGACTTAATTTCATTTGAGTTTTGTGATTATCAAAACATAGGTTTATTGAGAAATATTAATAACGTTTTTAGACATTATTTATATCAACAGAAGCCATCCTCTCCGCTTTCATAGCTAAGTTTTGAGCTTGATCCAAAGATCAAACATAAATTAAACTCAACTTATCTTGAATTCATGCTTTTAAACTACTTACATATCTAGTCACGGTTTGTTCCTTCATTTCTCTCAAATTACAACGGGCTTGTAACCTTAAAAATTCACTTGTATAAGCCACGGTTCTTTTACCTTGAACATAATTATGGTATTGTTGGAATAAAATTTGTTCAATGTCTGAGGGTAAACCTACCTTTAATCATTCTCTTCATTCTTGTCCAAGTGTCCATAGGTCGCTTTTCTTGTCTCCTGCAGTTGTCATGTTCACATTGCCACCAAGCTCCAATCCATCCACGCAATTTATAAGCCACAATCTTTACTTGCTCTTTTTCGAAAAAATCCATGATGTCGTGACCCGTTGACACTTGGACAAGAATGAAGAGAATGATTAAAGGTAGGTATTTACCCCCAGATATTGAACAAATTTTATTCAATGTCCAGGGGTAAAAGCCTACCTCAATATCAAGATTTCCAGCAAATTGGAAATTTCGGCTTTGATACGATATTCTTGCCTATCAACATAACCATGACTGTTCTCATTCCTCCTTGTAATAACCCTAGACCCATAAGCTCCTCATCTTTGACCTCCAGCAAAAACCGTATAATCTCCATCTCCTTCCTCACCTGAATATTCGAAATCATCTTCTCTAAACTTGTTTGGGAGATTGGTCACACTCATGATTTTCAAAGAAATCCTCAACTCATTGTTAGGACATAATTTACAATTACCATGATTGTTACCCTCATTATTTGAGTAATTACCATCACCTATGATCACAGATTGTAATTCGTTAATAGTAGTGGACATACTTGCGAATTTGGATACAAGATCAGTGATCGCATGATCCATGTCTTCGGTCGACTGTACCCCACTAGTAGTACGGATTTTTGGAATCTTTGCATCCTTCGTCACTAGGATACCAACAGGCTCTAATGCTAACTAATGTAAAACGGAAGCGTGAATTAAAACCCTAACACGGGTTAACAAAAATCACAAAGGATGTAAAAACTTAAAGTCAAAGATAATTCATAATTAAATGTCAAAACAATGAACCCAACCCTTATATTTATAGAAAAGTAAAACTTGGGGAAAAAGTAACCTAAACAAAGTAGAATTTGACTTAAACTAAAAGAGGGTTTTCCTTCTACGGTGTAGAGAAGTTTGACGCATGAAAAATACTTATTCGAGAGCTTTACGGCGTAGGGAGACAAATGCCTCTACGCCGTAGAGAAACCTAAGATAAACTAAATTAATAGGCGTAGCTTCTACGGCATAAGCATGGAAACCCCTCTACGTCGTAGAGAAATTTGAACAACGTTTTTTTTATTCAGGTCTTCTTGCCATGCTCTAAGTGCTTCATTTACTCTTCGGTTAGTTCTTCGACTTGTCCTTATCAAAGGTTCTTGCCATTAAGTTCTTGCTGGTACTTTACACAATATATTGACTAATTGGTATCTAGCCATCCATGCAAAATAGCCAATATGTAACATTTGAATTATTTTGATGCTGACATGACACAAATTTGTTTCATTTGTTGGCTCTTCGTGTTGCACAACTAACAGTCTGACACGATTCCAATTCAATCCAATAAGCTTATTAGGGTCTGTTTACTTTAGTTTTCAAACTCTACTCGGTTATATTAGTGAGAGGTGGTTTGCACACTTTTATTTTCTTTGCACACACAATGTACAAGTATTAAAAGCAGAAAATCTAATGTACACTATTAACAAATAAGAGATTTTAACTATATGTTCAAATAATCCATATCATAAGTTAACTTGCCTACGGTACAAATTTTAAAGAGTTGCATTGAGCTTTTTCCGTTTATAATTTGGATTTACAAATTTACTAGTGGGCTTTCTTTGGCAACTTCATTGGATATCGCTAAAAAAAACTTCAATAGGTATTGCAACTCCGTTGTATTACTCATCGTCCATTGATTATGCTTAAATTTCATGTTATTCTCGAAGGGTGAGTTTTGTCTTAGGTGTACGTGTTCCAACTGATATATTGGCGTGACTGTTTTTGACCTTTTCTTAACGCTCTTAAATGTGTTCCGAGTGATGTTTGAACATTAAATCTTTTGTTGATATGCTATGTGACTTAAATTAAGCCTCGATCACATAATTCGTTGACACCTTCATAAATGACTAAGGTGTTCTTTGTTTTCTCATATGTTTTTTCGGATTTGAAATTTTCAAGAAACTTCTTCTAAACTTAAAAAAAGAAAAATCTGCAAAAGTTAAGCGGAAAAAATTTATTTTGGCTCTTATTTCTGAAAAGAAACAAACACACCTTTTGAATTTCTTCTTCCTGTTTGCAGATATAAGAAGAAAAACAAATGTCATACTTCTTTCATTTCATCTTCCTACTTACATATTTAAGAGAAAAAACAAATGCACTTCTTTTGTTTTCTCAACCAGCTGCATGTATCTAAGTGAGAAATGAATGTTTTCTTATACGTTCTTAAAAAAAAAAAAAAAAACAAAAAAAAAAACATTGATAGTTAGGTCCAATGGTCTAAGCCTTTACAGTTTACACCATTTTCCTCATCATATATTCATATTCTTAATTTCTTATCACAATATTTAGGCCCAAACAGGAACATTAAAGCCCATAATAAACCCACAAAACCATAAAAACACTATAAATACCTTCATCACTTCACTCCACTCACTTCCTTAAACAACAAAGCCCTCAATCAAACCCCAACACAAAAACACAAACACTTGTCTGCACCAAAAAAAACCCAAAATAAAAAATGGATTCATCAATAACACCAATCCATTTCGCATTAGCAACGCTATTCGGAGCGTCAGTAATGGCAATCTCAGCTTTCTATATTCACAAACGCACAGTCGATCAGGTCATCGATCGTTTAATCAAAATACGACGTCGTACGGCCCATGCTGATGGTTATTTAGAAGATGGTGGCGAGGATATTGATGATGATAATGATATTAGTTATATAGAACAAGAAGAAGATGATGATGGTTTTGATGGTTATGTGGGGAATAATAGTGGTAGTATTAGTAATAATGGTTACGGGATATCGAGTTCGTTACCGAATGTAAGGTTAGGGGGTAGTGAATGGATTGGGTCTATGGAGAAGCTTGTTTCCGATAATTTGCCGCCTCTTAAAATGAATCATAGACAAGGTGGTTGTTGTTTTTTTATATGTTGTTGTTTTGCTTGTTTGTATATGTGTGTAATCTGTAATTAATTCGTGGTTTCGGATATATAGAAATGGTAGCTAAGGAAAATGTTTGATGCATGATTGTGGTAATTTGTTAGTTAGGAGGGATTTAAGAACGGGATTGAAGTCTAATTTGTTTATGAGCTGTCAGCTAAGACAATCCTGCATATAGACTCAGTGGCGGACCCAGAAAAATCTAATGTGGGGGGCAAATTTTTTTTTTTGATGATAGCAGCAAAATGCGAATGAAAAAAATTAGATTTAAAATAATAAATCGACTATTATTGCTTAGAGATTGAGGATTTATAAAGTTTTAAAGTGTTGAATGTTGTGTTTCAGTAAGTTGGTGGGGGGCAACTTGAGTTTTGAGTGGGGTGCACTTTCACAAAAAGGTTAAAATAAATAAATAAATAAAAAATACACTAACATCGCAACTTTTTTGGCTAGCCATGGGGGGTACCACCACCCCGGCACCCCGTACCTAATACATAGGTCCGACCCTGTATAGATTATAGAGCGTTTGTGCAGAAAAAGGAGTATCTATAAGTACGTCATAGAGACTTTAGAGTATAGAGCATTTGTGAAGGAAAAGGACTATCTATAAGTACTTATGATCGATTTTTGATTAATACTTGGTTGGAGTAGTTACAATCTTTAGCTGGTTATAGACAAAAAAATGAAGCGATGATTTATTAAATGTCACTTAAGTTGATTCTGAATTTCTGATAGAGTGATAGATTGCTGAGTGCAATATTTGAATAATCCTTAAACGGTGCTCTGACTCAGATTACAACATAATGTCTCAGCCCCCTCTGTGTTCACTGTCATAAAAACTTGAATGCAGGGCTTATGGGTTTTAAAATAGAAAGGTTTTTTGCCGTCTTCCTGCAATATATTACAAATTGATTTAATTCAATTTGAGCAAGTCCTGCAAACTGAGATACTTAGCATAGCGACTTCCAAGTAATGGCAGGACTATATGATATTTCTACTAGTGTGACTTGTATGTGCGCACAAATATTTTTTGAGTGACGCTCGTTGCTGTTGTGCAGGTGAACATCACCATGATCATCAGTCTAGTTCCAAGCCCAGGGTAGGTTCTTATGGCAGAATCCATACACCAAGATCACCAGCTAGTTATGCATATGATGGTGCTGAGAATTCTGACGATGATGGAACCGAGACTGCTGTTGGGGAGGACTATCAATACTTTGATGAGAGCGTAAACACTTCTGCACATGTAATTCTCATTTGGTATTTTACATAAGAAATAAGTGCACTTCACTTGCTGCATTTAACGTCTCTTCTGACCTTTACCATTCACTTATCTAATTACAGGATATATACTCGAGCATTCAGAATATTTCATTGCTTCTGCCACAAGCTGAGAATACAAACAATAATAAAGTTTCAAAAGAAACTGCTTCAACTGTAGATCAAGGCAATGGCAAGGTAGAACCTTCTTCAGATAACATCTCAGTCAATGACCCCAGCATAAATATCCCACAAACAAATATGATGAAAGGTATTGTCAACCTCCGCTTTCATTACCTTAACTTTCTTGCCACTATTATTATACGCTTTTTCAGCATCAAGATCTTTATTGTATTGTATTCAGAATCATTAAATCATGAAGAGGAAGAAGTGCGGAAAATGATACGTGAATGCTTGGACTTGCGTGAAAAATATGTGTTCAGGGAAAATCATAATCCATGGACAAAACCAAATGCAGCAGACTCTGCTTTATCCGAGTTTAAAAATGATCCGTTTAGATTCATACCAGTTGAAACAACCAAAGTAAGTTGGCTTTTAGATCATCGATCGTTTTAGTATATCTGCATGATTACTCTATATCGTTAGTTCGTTACATACTTACATTTGCTTTAACTTGCAAGCAGCACCACTTCAGGATGGAAGATGGAGTTGTACATGTTTACGCAAGTGAAAATGGTAAGCCCAACAAACAAACATGATTATTTTGGTTAATTCCCGATTGCATAACTTCGTTAACGCATTTTATTTCTCGAATTTCAGATACTGTTGATCTCTTCCCTGTCGCAAGTGCAACAACTTTTTTCACAGACATGCATCATCTTCTCAAAATAATTGCTGTTGGAAATGTTCGTTCTGCGTGTTATCATCGACTAAGATTTCTTGAGGAGGTGATGTTTTATGGTTTTTCTAGTTTGTTCATGTAATTATTTACTTGGTTTTATCATTGTGTCCTCATACTAAATACCATGCAGAAATTCCGTCTTCATCTGTTAGTGAATGCAGATAGTGAGTTTTTAGCTCAAAAAGGTGCACCCCATCGCGACTTCTACAATATCAGAAAAGTTGACACCCATGTCCATCATTCCGCTTGCATGAACCAAAAGCACCTTCTGCGCTTCATTAAATCAAAATTAAGGAAAGAACCAGATGAGGTATACTCCTTTTTTTTTTTTTTTTTAATGATTTGAATTAGAAATTTATTTGCTTAAACTGAATAACATAATTTCTTGCAGGTTGTGATATTTCGTGATGGGCAATATCTTACACTGAAAGAAGTTTTCGAGAGTTTGGACTTAACCGGGTTTGTAGTAGACTGTAACTTTATATTATTACCATAAAGTGTTATTTTTATGACTAAAATTTAACTGCAGGTATGACCTAAATGTTGACTTGCTGGATGTTCATGCGGACAAGAGTACATTTCACCGGTTTGACAAATTCAATCTCAAGTACAATCCTTGTGGACAGAGTAGGCTCAGAGAAATATTTCTAAAGCAAGACAACTTGATTCAAGGTCTGTCTATTTCAAAAGTAATATAATTTTGGTGCACTTAATAAAAATATTCAATATACAATCTTAATTATAAATGAACTGTTTCAGGTCGTTTTCTGGGAGAATTGACGAAACAAGTTCTATCAGATCTTGATGCAAGTAAATACCAGGTGGCAGAGTATAGGGTGTCCATATATGGGAGGAAGCAAAGTGAATGGGATCAGTTGGCGAGTTGGTTTATCAACAATCAAATTTACAGTGAAAATGCTGTCTGGCTTATTCAAGTATGCATCAACACGTCCACTCATATTCAAATTCTTAGTATATCCATTTTAATTGCTATATTTATTCAAGTATTGGCGCCTTGGCGGTCACTTTTCAGCTTCCACGGCTATATAATATATACAAGAGCATGGGAACCGTGACATCCTTTCAGAATATTTTGGACAATGTCTTCATTCCTCTTTTTGAAGTCACAGTTGATCCAAAATCTCATCCACAACTCCACATATTCCTAATGCAGGTAAATCAATACTCTTTTGTAACTAATACTCATTATCAAAATATGATATTCATCGTAATTTTAATACTATCTTTGTGACAGGTTGTTGGGCTTGACCTTGTGGACGATGAAAGTAAACCTGAAAGGCGTCCCACAAAGCATATGCCTACACCAGCTGAATGGACAAATGACTTCAATCCCGCATACGCTTATTATGCATATTACTGCTATGCAAACCTCTATACCCTTAATAAGGTTAGTATGATTTTTTTTCATGTAATTTCTGAATCTGTAACTAAAAATAAACAAAAATTCGGTTTCTTTTACAGCTCCGAGAATCAAAAGGACTGCCAACTATTAGGTTGAGGCCTCATTGTGGAGAGGTGATAATTTATCAAATCCCCCACCATTTTCCCTATATTTCTTCTGTGGTAATTGAATTCATCTAATGTCATGATATCTGCAGGCGGGTGATACTGACCATTTAGCAGCTGGCTTCCTTTTGTGCCATAATATTTCACATGGAATAAATTTGAGGAAATCTCCTGTATTACAGTATTTGTACTACCTTGCTCAGGTTAGTGAGTTATTAATAGATTTTATGTTTCAGTTTGCATGAATTTATTTTGGTAGGTATTAATAAATTACATCTTTATAATGTCAGATCGGATTGGCTATGTCTCCACTGAGCAACAATTCCCTTTTTCTCGACTACCATCGCAACCCATTTCCCATGTTTTTCCAGCGTGGGTTGAATGTTTCACTCTCAACTGATGATCCGTTGCAGATTCATCTAACAAAAGAACCTTTGGTGGAAGAATATGGTGTAGCAGCCAAGGTTTTAAATCTTTATTGTTGTGTGTTGTAATAATTGTTGTATTCTCGTTTTTATCTGACATAATTTTGTGTTTTAGGTTTGGAAGCTAAGTTCATGTGATCTTTGCGAGATAGCAAGAAACTCTGTTTACCAGTCTGGATTTTCACATGCAGCCAAGGTAAAATCAAATTAATGTTGCCAATGCCCCTCACTACTGTATTCAAGCAACATATGAATTAGACCTTTATTCAATTAATGAAGTGATTCTTAAATAGCTATGTGTTCGTAGCATTTTTTTTAATCAAGGGTTAAATTGTAACTAAATTCAAGTGATGTTTATTAACATGTATTGGCCGACATCTAGTTGACTTGGTGACTTATGCAGGCTCATTGGCTTGGAAGCAAGTATTACAAGCGTGGCCCTGAAGGAAATGATATACAGAAGACAAATGTTCCGCGAATGAGGATCGCTTTCCGTCACCAGGTAGATAACCGTTAAATATATACTATTGTTGAATTAAAGTTGAGATTTGGTTGTCATTTTGTAATTTGTATTAATAATTATGTGGTTTTGCAGACATGGACGGAGGAAATGCAGTACGTGTATGCAGGAAGAGCGAGACTACCTCAAGAAGTTGAGTATTAGTGGCAACTTAATTGGGCATGAAATGTATCATCAATCCTAATTCCATAAATCAGACAAGCTGAGGTGCATACAACCCCCCTTTACACACAGACACACACAGACACAGACACACACCCGCACCCAAATGAAAACCCAACTGCTGTGCTAGGGTTGTTAGATCATCAACAGATGGCATCCTGCTCCCCATTTTGTCTACTTTGTATTTACAGGGTTGGTGGGAGTTGAGAAATGATTTTAGGCATGCTTAACTGAGCGAATTTCAGGAATAAGGATTGATGAATGTTGTTTCAAGCTTTTTATATTGGCGTTGGTGCCGTTCTTTATTATGATAATATAGAATTACTTTATTTTCCTTATTGCATGTGTTTGGTGATGTCAATTGAGACTGACGTCTCTATAGAAATTATTGGGACCTTTCATATGAGATTATGGAACCGCTATCATCTTTCTGGCTAAGAGGCCAAATAACACCAAGACCGTCTTCTTAATGCACAAGTATATTATAGGCAACTTTAGGTCGCTTTTAACCTTTTTCGGCTAATCACTAAAATCTTGCACGTTATGGATAAAGTATAATCTGTATCACCCTTCTTCCCCATAAACTTGTTAAAATGCTACCTATGGTTATTTTTTTGTTACGTTACGTGTAGCAATGCCTCTTGCATTCCAGATGAAGACAAGCTATTGTCTTGTGTTTGCGTCACTAAAGGTTGCCAAGCTAGGATTGAACGAGTTTTCTTTCATTATGTAGCTAAGGCTACTCTCACACTGACTATGATTAGACATTTATCCTTATTGCTACACACATCAATATGACTTTTCGTGCTAAGGCGACCACTTAATGCAGTCATTGAGTGTATTTAAGATAAGAAGGAAGTATAGGTATACCTCAACCTTTTAAAATTTAAAGCATGTCATTCAGACATTGCAATCTCTACAAATCAGTAAGCTGTTCTCTACATAGAATGCGATAATTTAACCGTGCACCCCAAAAAAGCTCTCATCTACCCAGGCAAGCCATGCTCAGGTTATTAAGTTGATGCAAGCCACAGCATGTTCATAAAATCATATAACTACCACATTAGAGAACGTGTCCATTATGTTGAAAATCTTATTATGCTTTAGAGACTAAACGTGTAACTTTTTGTTCCGTGTTGATTATGCTAGCATGTCATGACCACTTTTAAATTGACATGCGTAAGACTAGTACTAGAGTTTGGAGATTAGCAGACATGAATCAAGACACTAGAGAAAGAAGTAGAAATGTAACTAATCACATGGAACTCGAAGTGGTCATTGAGATTTATGAAGTTGTCCATTACAACAAGCCACTTCTATAGCTGTGCGACTAGCAGGGTACTTGTACAAGTTTTCATACAAGACCTAAGCGACTTATTTCTTTAGACACCTTAACAACTAGATCTTAAAGGGTGTAATTTTTTTCTGAATGTCGCATGCCGATGATAACTAGATAACAAGATTATAAAGTCTAGGTAAAGCGCAAGCCATTTGACCAAGCTCACGGTTAATAAGATTATTGTTGGGTAAAGCACCTGAAAATCCTCTTGACAACTCTATACAACATACTAATCTTCCCCGATAAACTTTTGAAATTTCAACAAATCGATCAAATTTGTTGTAAGTAATATGTCAGAGATTTTAATCTGACATTTACAGCAAATTTGATTGATTTACTGAACTCGCTTTGCTCAAAAAGTCCTGCTTCCATATCCGCTGTAAGAATACCTTGAGCAACTTCTGCTCTTTAACCGAACTTGTTTCTCACCTCCAGGAGAATTTGGAACGACGACAACTTTCATTGTAACGTTGTTAGGTGGAAGCTGCAATCGAAGCGGGTAAAGCTTCCCGTCTAATGGACTTTGAGAACACACAGTTATGTCATGTAGTCTCGTTTCTTCCTCCAACATCTTAGTCAACTCATTAACTTCTTTTCCTTTAAAACTAACACAAAACCCTTGCCAATTTTCATCAATTTCCGCAAAATCATCTGAGATTACACGGTAATATATTTCCCGACCTTCTTCTCTCTTCTGTGGTGAATCAATCGACTGGAAAAAGAATATAATTAAGCCCAAATTTATAAGAAAATCATTTGTTTTATACAGTTAGGATAAATTACCTCATGATTAGAGAAAGTTGGAGACTTTGAATACTTGGTTGACGGGGAGTTGGCCTCAGAGGACGTGAACGAAACTGAACCTGAATAAGGAACCAATGGCAGTGATTGGACAGTGGTATCGACAATATCGATTTCCCACATGATCCAATCTTGAGTTGCAGCGCGTTGTGGAATATCATGCGTAACTGAATTCCTCCATGGTGGTATTCCACCATTAGCCCGTAAATAGTTTCCATACCTTGTCTTAAGCTTCATATGTTTCCCGTCCCCAATCACCTCCCACTCAACGGACGAATCAAGTCGGTTTGGTACCGTTTGTATGACCTTCTTGCCCGTCATTCCAAGCCAGAATGGATTGTTGGAAGCAGTTAAGTACTTATTATAGACTGATTTAAGGCGAATGATGGTTATGTCATCGGGTGTATCATTAACAAACTCGAGTATCCAACGGTTGCTCATGGCATTAAACTTGCGGTCTTGGGACACTGTTTCTTCATTATGGTCAGCGTGGAGGTATTTTCCATGGTGGCTTCTTAGTCGGACCACTTTAGCATTGTGAAGGAGATCCATTGTTGTTGGTTCGGATTCTAGTTGTTCAATGGAATGAGGTTGTTCAATGCAACGTGGTGGTTGGATGCAACGAGGCTTGTGTTTGATCAACTTTGATGATAAATTGAATCGAAAATGTGGTATTTTCTGTCAAGAAAAACAATGAAATGTTAACAAATTATATAGGTGATAATTTTATTAGTTGAATGTTGGTATTTGTCTCTATCATGGAGTACACATACAAAGATCTTTACCGGTAATATATGTTGGTGTCAAACTCAAAGCAAACTTACAAGATTAGATAAACGAGTATTATAAACGGATATTATTATGTTTGCAAATCGCGGGTTTGATGAAACAATAAAACTTGCATTTCTTGTTTTAGTAGGTTAACGTGAACAAGACTGTTTTTGTGAAGTATACTAAATTCAATTCTAAGTAGGACTCTCTATTCAAGTTAAGTTACACAATGTCTGATTTGTAAAAGAACTTATGCAGTTCTACCATATGGTAATGTCTTTTTCGTGTCATAATCTATTCTTGCGAATGATAGCGGATTGTTAAAAAAATTATGTTCAGTTATAAGACAAGCATTCACAGAAGTTGGGAAACAATGTTAGAGAGCATACCAATACTGGAAGTGGGAGGTGTCTTATATAGAAGGAAGCTCGTATCGAAATCTGGAAATGTAACGACACGCTATTAGAGTTTGGTTTCAAAAATAAGCAGAAAAAGGAAAAAAGATAACATGAACCTTCAGTTATCCATACCCCCCAAGGCACTCCCCCTGTTTTTTTTTTTTTTTTTTTTTTTTTTTTTTTTTTTTTTTTTTTTTTAAATAAATAAAAAAAAAAAAAAAAAAAAAAAAATTCTAATAATGTTTTCGTTGTAAAGCTGTGAAAGTGAAAGTACGGAATATAAAATATAAAGTTTAATAAGTCAAAAATATTAAACTGTCAAAAATACGAAACAAAATCTGATAAAAAATTATGTTGTACTGTCGAATACAATGGGCCCGAGGGTAAGGATGGTAAAAACTAAAAAGTGTGGTAGGGGATCGTTATAACACAACCCTTTGTATATATGTATCAATTTTACCAAAAATTAATGAGTCTTTGGGTGTGTTTGTTTTATTTAAGATGTTTTGGGTATGAGAGATAACCTTTTTACCGCGTCTGACGAGAAGAAAAAAATAAACAACATTTGCCTCTTACCTTGTCTGACTGGTAAGTGATAAAAAGCGGTAAAAGTTTTTTTTAGAAAAACAAACACACCTTTAGTTAGGTCATCATGTCTTTTTGGTCAGGATCATCAAGTTGTGTCTAGTGAGATTCTTATTTGTATCCATTACGCAAGTCTATATAGGTTGGTATCTTAATCTTTACATATTTTGATACATTACAAAATGAAAATGTAAACAAATCTTTTTTAGTTTATGCATGTACCTAAAGAAAACTAAAAATTAAAACATTTTATAGCTGTATGAATTTGTCAAACTCGAAAAAGTGCTGTAACTTTTTTCAGTTTTTGTCGTAATTTCCAATTAGATTCAGTAATTTCTGGGAACAAGGACAAAAAACAGAGTCACAGGGTCCAATGTCGAATATATGTTCGGTTCACGTGAACAACAAATATTTGGTTTCAAACGTTTATATAAAAACCCTCAAACTTGTTAAACTTATAAAACTGTCCCTTAACTTTGACCAATAAGATTCTTTTTTTAAGGGACTATTTAGGACAAAGATAATACAAAGTAGATATTTTGTTGTATTTACATACAAAACTGTAGACAGAGGTCAAGGGTTAACACGCTTGCCTCTGGAGACAGAGGTCAAAGGTTTGATCCTCACCTCTTGCAAGGCCGGAGGTCCTTTACTACCTTTGGTAGAACCGAAAACAGCATCTCTAGCTTAGGTATGGGTAAGGATATCTACGTCTCAACCTCCCTTATACACCGTGAAAGACGGTATTAGGACCCATAGCCCGTGGAAGACGATATTGGGAGTTACTTTACTCTACTTTACTTTACATACAAAAACCGTAAACAATTAACAAAAGAAAATATGAACTTGATTACTTAAAATATTGATCCATAGTTAGGCCTTGTCGTTTCTATGGTAATCTAAGATATTATATATAAAAAAATGCTCTTCTTTTAGTGGAGATCAAATTTGGTCCATCATTCGGTAGTTCTAAGCTAGTAGAGGATCGGATTCTCATTGTCTCCAAGATTTTTATGTATTGGTTGACTCAAAAAATCCTAGTGACAACCAAGAATCTAAAAGTACATCAACTATTATTCATTGTATTAGTATTAATAAGTATGCATTGGTTGTTGTTTAAATCAAATATTAGCAATACTCTATGGTGTGATAGTTAGTATTAGATCCAAGCCCGGTTTGTTGGTTTAGGGCTCATTAGGTTTTAGGTTATCTACATTATATAAATATCTCACCGTAAAATAGTTAGTACGTAAGTTCAAACTTAGTCGATTCAATTACCTCAACTTCGATTAAGAAACATTGACAAGAGACAAAAATGACCACTTTTGATGACTATCGTATTCAAATTCGACCACCATATCTCTATAGATGCACTTTTATTGTGCCAAAGCTATTATTGAATACGTGATAGACATGGACGCCCCTAGTCCTACTCTCAACTTGTTATCTAGTACTTTAAGAGAAAGCATAATCACAAATAGTGTGAGAAAAAAAGTGAGATAGAGCATTTTTGGAGGTGTGCATTTTCAAGGTCCACTATATGAGAACTATGACCATGTAAACATTCCACCATGTAACATTTAGAACTTTAACTTCCTAGTGGCCAATAACTCTTTTTGTGCACATTTTGTTGGAGGTCCATTATTGTCCACTGCCTTTCTATCTACACATTTTGTGTCTATTTTATAAATTGTAAAATGTTATATTTTGTTGTTGTACGATTACGACAAATGATAATTAGTAGAATTATAAAGCATGCATAGTTAGAACCTACAGGAACTTTAAGTATCATTTAAATTTCACTGGATAAATACCTAAATTCTTATGGTTGGGGATTTTATTAGTCAACTAAAGCGTGCATATGTGCATATAGGCTTGACTTTCGATCTTATTAAAAATGCCATCTGTTCCTGGAAAAATATGAGCAATACCATCTTCTATGACAAATAATTTTAGATTAAGTCAACATTTTGCTCCAATAAAGTTACAACTTTCAAGAACTACATTCTTACTTTGCTATACATTCTAAACAAACTGATACTCTTTGGACAACATCTTCAACAAGTATTTTTTTTTTTTCAAAAGTTTTATCTAAGTCAGAGATAAAGTCTTTGAAAACACACACACACACAAAAACTATTGCATTCTTATGTTAATAAACAATATTTCCTTTTTTGCCATTATTGATATCTTATTTTACTCTTTGTGTTCACAGAATTGAAAAAACTTTTACTTTCGAGATATCTGAAAAAAACCGTTATGCGTCCATTAATAAATTACACAACTTTAAAAACATATACATTCGAGTCAATATAGAATAATGAGATATTTTTATTAAAAGAAGGTGAAAATTATGAGTCAGCTTTATAAAACTAAAATATTAATCATGTAATGCCAGTAATGGTGACACTATTAGTTAGTAAAACCTAAATTTATCTCAGTTGTTGCAACCAAAAGATAAACCATAAGTAATCAAATAAAACGTACCATTTTTATCGACAGTGTAGTAGTCCTATGCGCGACACTAGCAGACCTCATGGGCATAGGCGGCCGAACATCCTCACCCGAAAGATCACCCGAAGAAAAACTCCTAACAATAGCTAAATTATCATCATCAACTTTATAATCATCTTCAACAACATCAACAGTTTCAACTTCCCATAATATCCAATTGTTCATAGCACTTGTGAAACTTCCATCATGTGTGACAGTGTTTCTCCATGGTGGCATAGCTCCATTTGCTCTTAAATATGTCCCACTCGACATTGATTTTAGCTTGAATTGAAAACCATCTCGAATTGGTTGCCATTCGGTTGCTACGTCTCTTGTTGTGTTATTTGGTATAGATTGTATTATTTTGTTGCCTGAGTAATCAGAATTTATACCAGTTAGTTTTGTATATATATATATATATATATATATATATATATATATATATATATATATATAGAGGGTGGGGTTATTATAAAAAGGGTCTTATAATAAAAAGTGTAGGAAGGATTGTGGGAGTGACATGTGTCACCCCCTTGCCACATCATATGACACGTGTCACCCCCCCCCCCCCCCCCCACCACCCCGCCGAAAAAAAATTTTTTCCCGCCAAAAAAAAATTTTTTTTTTTGGGCAAAAAAAATTTTTTTTTTTCCCGCCAAAATTTTTTAGTGCATCACAGTTATAAAGTTACTGCATCACGGTTATAAAGTTACTGCATCACGTTTACTGCATCACAATTATGATTTTACTGCATCACGGTTACTGCATTCATGGTTTTAATGTTACTGCATCATGGTTATAAAGTTACTACATCATGGTTATAAAGAAACTGAATTATTATAAGTTTTATGCATCATATATGTATGTAACTGCATCACAATTAAAATACGATTCTTTTTTAAGTTTTGGTGCATCTTTATTATAAGTTACTGCATCATAGTTAATAGTTTGAGTGCATCAGCTATGTTGCAGTAACTTATAACCTTAATGCACTAAAATTTAAAACTGTGATGCAGTAACTTTTATAATTGTGATGCTGTAACTTTATAACTGTGATGCACTAAAAATTTTTGGCGAGAAAATAAAAAAAAAAAATTTTGCCCCAAAAAAAAATTTTTTTTGGCGGGAAAATTTTTTTTTTTTTTTGCGGGGGGGTGGTGACATGTGTCATATGATGTGGCATAGGGGTGACACATGTCGCCCTCACAATCCTTCCTACACTTTTTATTATAAGACCCTTTTTATTTTAACCCAAATCTATATATATATATATATATATATATATATATATATATATATATATATAAACTTAGTAAAACTAAATTAAAGTTAAGAAAAAAGGAAATATTTTTGCTAGTGGGTTCACTTGTACCTTAGTAACGTATAAAATATGATAGATCAACAATAAAATTATGCCAAATTACTAATTTACAAAGTTTTAAGAAATCTCTTAAAATAGAAAGTGACACTTATCATGTGAGATACCAAAATAGCACCTTAGTGACGTATAAAATATAATAATATATCAACAATAAAATTTTGCAAAAATACTACTTTTTCCGACTCATAATAATTGTACACAAACTTTTATATGTACAATTGAAAGAAAATAAATAAATAAATAAATAAAAATTCTCATTGACAAGTTAAAATAGAAAGCGACACTTATCATGTGAGATACCAATAGCAATAGGAACAATTAATATTATTCAGAGTTAACTCATAGGAAGGTTTATTCAATTAAAAGTGCAAGGTATCATATTAATAACACGATATGCCGCCCCATTGCCACATCATCCTTTCTTAATAACTAAAACACTATTTCTCTATAATAACACACCAATAACATCAGATGTACTTTAAAATAACTAAATAATAATAATAATAATAATAATAATAATGGCGTGAGCTATTGCATTGGCTCAAAACTAATGGCATAAGTTTGGCACAAAGCTTCAGTATGGTTAGCACGCATTTGGCACACCATAGTACCATACCGTGCACGCTTATACTCCTATCAATTTATAAACTTTTTCAGATCACAAAACCTATTTACGCTATGAATAAACTTATTCATAAACATTTACTGAACATACCAAACATAATCAACACTTTTAAAATGCTTAAACTTTGGACCTATTCAAAATTCTAGACATACTCATGCCAAATAATATCCACTACGATTTATAAATCTTTTACCTCTTCATAATTTATATATCTTTCCACAAACATACTAAAACTACCAGTGGGTTCAAAAATAGAATTAGTAACGCTTATATAAAATACATCAGTGGGTTAAAAAAGGAAACTATACTAAAACTACACTAAAGAATCTTTAAAAAACAAAAACCTGTTGTTCCTAGGAGAACAGGGGTGCTGCATGCAGTTAAATAACGTCCGTAACAGCTTTTGAGACGGATGGTATTGGAGTCAACGTGTTCGATCAGCCAACGTGCTGCAGGTGTTGATCCGGCAGACTTGCTTTGTCGGACGGTTTGAGTGTCGTCACCGGCGATGAGATATTTGTCGAGATGGGATTTTAGTCTTATGGCCACTGCTTTGTCGAAAAATTCCATTTTTTTGTTCTTGTGTGTTTTTTTTTGGGACGAGTACTTGTGTGTGTTTTTTTTGTTGTTGTGAGATGGTGGATTGGTGGTGTATAATATGGGATTTTATTTGGAGAATATATGTATAAAGTGCATTTGGTTAAAATACCAAAATAGCCTTGGGGTTTTGGAAAGAAAATTCGTTTATGATGACATATTGACGTCCATCAAAAAGTTGTTCTTTTTACATAGCTTTATTGTCACTTAAATTACGAGTGTTACAAAAATAAATTAATATACGTGTAAATGAATTTGTCACGTGTGATTTTTTATAGATAAATGCGTAGTAGAATAATAAGGGTGTGTCTAGTTGGAGAATTTTTTTTTCTTGTTTTATATCTTTAGTTTCGTAAAAATTTGGAAGAAAATTTATATTCACAAAACATTTGTAAATATAAAAACGTGTTAAGCTATATGTTTGCATTTTCTATTTTGAAGAAGGGGAACGAGAGTTGTGGGTTACAAAGAAAAACAACTAAAAATCATGGGTAAAATGCAAAAAAGGTCCTTAAAGTATCACGAAATCGCAGAAATTGGACCGAGACAAAAAGTCATGCAAAAAAACCATTAACGTTACACAAATTTGCAAAAAAAACCACCGAGAGCCCTTTTCTGTTAGTTTTCTCGTTAAGTGCCTAATCATCGATGGTAATATTGTCTTTTTACTGTTCATCATCTTCCTCATTGCAAAAAAACCACCCTCTACCGCCACCACCACCACCCTTGCCCTCCCTAAACACTATTCATCATCTTCCCCATTGCAAACTTAACTTAACTTCCTAAAACACTATTCATCATCTTCCACACACAAAATCCCACTAACCAAATGAATCAAAATCAAATTAGGGGTGGGAGTCAATGACGGAAATTCAACTTGTTTATAAATATTTTCATCTTGAAAGTTGCTTCAAAGAAAATCGAAAAAGCTTTGCCACCTGGAACAAAGTTTGCTCATGGAGTCGTCGGTGAAAATGATATTATTCCTCCACCGTCGTCATTTTTCCCATCTGGGAACATGAGACAATTGCCCAGTTTGGTGACTGAGAACCTTTCAACCCAACCTCAAGCTCCATCTTCTTCAGGTCCAAACCCCGCCCCCTTAAACCCCCAGAAATTAGAAACGGTTGACCCAGACATGAGAGAGAATTATGGGACAAGAACTGGGTCATTGTCCCACCATGTTAGAAATGGTTTTAATAGTGCTTTTGGGAGTTCAACAGCAATAGAATGCGAGAGAGTAGGTGAAGTGGGCGGTGGTTCTGGGAAACCATTTTCCTCGCAGCAGGTATCGTCACCCAACTGTTGACAGTTACAGCTGCGGTTCCACCAGACTTAAAGGTAGGTTCAGTTGGTTTTGGATTGTGTTTGGCAGCGTTATGACAGTAAAGGAGACGATGTGTGACTGAGTTTTTGTAGCCTTTTCACATGTAAAACACAAAGTATTACTGGTCATGAGCTGAGTTGAGCTGTAGCAGCAGGTAATTCTATATGGTAGGAATGATTCTGTACAGATGAAACATAACTATCTCTGTAACATTGGACTGATAGATTAATCAGATCATGATGATAAATCTGGATCGAAAATAAGAAAATAAAAAAGAGGGGTTATTTTGGGTTTTTTTGTTGTCGTTGTAAATTTATTACTATTATTTGAAGAAAACAGACTTATTTGGTAGATTGTTAGTCACCTTTGGGGGTTATATATGATCAAGAGGACTGTATCCTGGTTCCTGAGATTGTTTTGAGTAATTTAGTTTATTTGGTACTTTATTGTTTTTTACTCTACTTATTTTTGCTTCATTGCGGTTAAAATGTTGAATAATGTGGATGCAGATTATGCCATTTGTAGGGAACTTTCATTAGAAGTAACCAAGTATTTTGTTGTTATTAACCCGCAACTTGTATGATTCAGTTACATATGCGACTTGGAAACTTTGGTCGAACCGGATATTTGTTGTTTCATATGTTTTAATAAGGTTATCACAGAACCACATAATTTTCAAAAGGTTTGACCAAGGTTTGCAACATGAGTTTTTGCAGGTATAAGCAATGAATTGATACATCTTAAATTTTGCATCAGAAAGAAATTGTCTGGGTAAAAACCTACTCGTTAATATGGATTGGTGTTTATACTTGAACGAAAGTAGAGCGATTACTATGAAACTGTAGTTACAATCCTAATTTAAGATGTCGCTCTTTTGTCTTTAACAGTGTTTTTTACTATGAAAGTAGAGCGATAGCTGAATCGGAACCACTTCTACTTTTTTCAGAATGTAATGAAGATGAACGACGTGATGCCATGTGGCTTTCATTTGATTTTGATTCATTTGGTTAGGGGATTTTATGTGTGGAAGATGATGAATAGTGTTTTAGGAAGTTAAGTTAAGTTTGCAATGGGGAAGATGATGAATAGTGTTTAGGGAGGGGCAAGGGTGGTGGTGGTGGCGGTAGAGGATGTTTTTTTTGCAATGGGGAAGATGATGAATAGTAAAAAGACAATAATACACTCGATGACTAGGCACTTAACGAGAAAACTAACGAAAAAGGGCTCTAAGTGGTTTTTTTGCAAAATTTGCGTAACGTTAGTGGCTTTTTTGCGTGACTTTTTGTCTCGGTCTCATTTTTACAATTTTTGCATTTTACCCAAAAATCATTTTATAAATTTCCTTGTTAAGTTAGAAAATAAGAGATTTTGTGTTTTGCAAAACATTTTGTTGAAAAACTCTTATTTGAACGTGATATTTGTTTCCTTGTTTTCCATAAAGCAGTTAATAGAAAACATGGTGTTTTCCCGCAAGTAAACGCACCATAAACATTTTATATCATGGAATGGTTATTTGTGATGTATGTTAGAGAGAGAACTTACTTAAAAGTAAGAGAAAGAATCACAAGTTAAAGAACATATTATTGTGTGGATTTTTTTTTTTTTTTTTTTTTTTTTTTTTTTTTTTTATTATTTTTTTAATATTTTGTGATTCTAGCATTTTTTATTTTTTTATAATATGGTCTTCGATTATTTGGTCGAGTATGTTTTCTTTAGTGAACATGTAAATGAGTTTGGTCGACTATTTTTTTTATAAGGGGGTGGCAATGTTGCTTAACCATGCCTAAAAAATAATTGTAATTAGCCAATAGAACTAAGCCAACTAATTTCATGTCTAATGATGCCTAAGTACATATTTTTAGTGGCAGCGTTGCCTAACCATGCCTAAACTTTATTTTTATTTTTTTTTCAAAATTTATAATTATATTTAACAATTTAATTAAAAACATCAAATTTCATTAATAATTCAAATAAAAGTTACATAATACTTAGGAAAACAAAAACAAAACAAAAATTAAAAATAGGAAATCACTAGTTATCGAGGTATGGTAAGTCTTGCGCCGCTACGTGCTCCGTGAGATTATATTGAAGACGGTTATGAATATCTTCGTCGAGTAACTCTTCTAGCACACTATCGTCATAAACTGGCGTGACCGGCTGATCCATTATATGATCCGGTGATATTGCCACACCATCGTCTTTTAAAATCATATTGCCCAATATAATACACGTATAAACAATTTGTCGAATCTTTGTGACGGTCATAGGTCGTAGAAGACGACTGAGAATAAACCATTTTCCCTTCAAACGACCAAAAGCTCGCTCGACATCCTTTCTTGTAGACTCTTGTAGTTTCTTGAACTTCTTTTCCTTCGGGTCAGTGGGATACGGATATGCTTTAACAAGAGTTGAATATTTAGGATAGATTCCATCGGCAAGATAATATCCACGTTTGTAGAGACGTCCACGTAAATAAAAAGAACTGTTTGGCGCCGTACCATTTCGCTCGGTAACATATAATGGAGACTGATTCAAAACATTGATATCGTTGTTTGAGCCGGGCGGACCAAAAAACGAATGTCAAATCCACAAATCATATGAAGCCGTCGCTTCAAGCATAATAGTTGGGTATTGGTGATCACCTCTCTTATATTGGCCTTTCAAATATTTAGGACAATTTCGCCAAGTGAAATGTGTACAATCAATGCTACCAAGCATTCCAGAAATGTGATGTTTTTCTTCATGTACCTTGAATAACCGAGCAATGTCATAGGTTGTCGGCCTACGTAAGAACTCTCGGCCGTATAACTTTATAATCGCATCACAAAATTTATCAAGACATTCACCTAGAAAAAACGAAATATTATTTTATAAAAAAATAACGAAAAAAATAACAAAATATTATTTTATAAAAAGAAATATTTAAAAAAACATAATAATAACGAAATATTATTGTACAAAAAAACATTTAAAAAAAAAATAATAATGAATAAAAATAATAAATAAAAATAATTACTAACGAATAAAAAAAATTAATAATAACCTGAAGTTCTTCGTGCCATGTTTAAATAGTCATCAAATCTATCCGGAGGTTCACCCGTTGCGAGTTGCCGTATTGCCGATGTGCATTTTTGTAACGGCGTGAAACTAGTCTTTCTAAACGCGTCTTGACCCTCTTGAAACCATTCGAATTGCGCTTCAATGTCATTTACAATTTGTAAAAACAATCTTTTACTCATACGAAAACGATCGCGAAAAACATCTTCGTTAAACTTTGGTTGTTCAACGAAATAGTCATTCATTAAATTTTATAAAGCTTTATCACGAAACGTTTTACATAACTACGGATGAAGGTAGAGCTTGTCGTGTCTTCAAGAGCTTCGTACGCGGCTAAAAAGGTTTCGATTGTACTACCGGATAACCATTCTTCGGATGAGTCGGGGGGAATAATTATCTCGTTTGAGAATGAACCCGATGATGACATGGTTATTAGAATGTAAATTGTATGTGTGATTTGATGTTAGTTTATATGTGAAAATAAAAAGGAAACTGGTGAGTATTTAAAGATTTTTTTTTTTTGAAAAAGTCTCAAACGGTCTAAAAATTCAATGCTTGCAACGGTAACAAATTAAAGGCAATGCTCCACACCGAATCGGTAAACAATCCCGTTTGTTATGCCAATTTCCCCATGCTGATCAAGTGGCAACGTTTTGCCGATCCATGCCGATCCACCCTAAAGCTTTGCCGAGTACGTTGCCAGTCCCCTAAGTATTGTTTTAGACTACTTGTGGGGTTGTTTATCATTTGAGTTGGTTTAATAGGAAAACAATGTAATATTTGGAATGCCAATGAAAGTTAAGAACTTATGCTATTGGTTTGGAGAAATATATATATATATATATATATATATATATATATATATATATATATATATATATATATATATATATATATATATATATATAGTTAGAATCAAATAGGAATAATAATTAAAATAAAAATGACAGAAAGTAACCACAACCACATATTTTAGAAGCACCTAAAAAAGTTGATGCATTTTCCTTCAAATTTTCTCTCCTAATTTGAAATGTGTGGCTAGAATTACTTTTTACCCTTCTTATTTTAATTATTTTTCTTACTTGATCCCTTCCATATATATATATATATATATATATATATATATATATATATATATATATATATATATATATATATATATATATATATATATATATATATATATATAATAATAATAATAATAATAATAATAATAATAATAATAATTGAGATTATGAAGGATGCAAATATGGAGTAAGCATGAATGTAGATAGTGAATGTGAAAGTAAGTTTTTTTTTATTTTTTTACTTCTGTATATTATAACACAAACACATTGGGGAGGTTTCAGATTTCTAGATTCAAATCAATGATGTTATAACGATTTGTTGACATTTCGTGTTCCATAGAATATTGTTGATTTGCTATGGATCTACCATTCATGCTTTCATATATTCGGATTGGTTCTTAGATGCGCGATTGGATTCAATGGCTACGAGGTGACTAAAAGCACTACTTAAACTATCTTTATCAACAACTCATCACAACCCAATCTCTTAATAAAATACATACAACCAATCTATATATTTTACCATTTATCAACAACCCAACTTAAATATAATATTATTTCTTTATATTCAATTTAATTACTTTAAGTTTTTTATATACTATATATTTAATAAAATATTTACTTTATAAAAAGTCAAGAAACCAGTAATGAGAATTGAAAAGGTGTATAAAAATATGTTGATATTAGACTATATTTATAGAGAATTGAAAAATAAATTATTAATATATTTTTTATAAGTTTTAATAATATAGTAAACTGAACTTTTGAAGGGGCAAAAAAATAGAACTAAATGGGCTATTATTGTGTTGTCCGCTGTTACAAAATAATAGTATTTATTTATGTGTATGTAAATTGTTATAACCATTTACCTGAAAATGGTATATCATGTTTCAATAAATAAGAGATAAGGATAACGTAAATTATTTAGGAACAAGTTAATCCAAGAAGATGAAATTTCAAATTTATTGAGTGAAATTTACGGCAAAGTAATAAGCCTAAAGCTGTAACGCTTGGTAACATTTAATACATATAGTCATATATACCTTTAATGATAAATGTAGTTAATTTTCTCTAACATTGTTCTAGTTAGAAAGAAGTATATATATTTCCCGTGGAATCCACGGGTTTTTAGATGAGATAGTGCAAAAAAAAAAGAAGAATTATTGTGTAAACAAAATAACCTAAAAGAATGCGACGCAAAACAATTCACTTCTAATATATATATATATATATATATATATATATATATATATATATATATATATATATATATATATATATCTTAATAACTTATAATGTAGATTTAGTTAAAGGGGAAAAGTGAAAAACTGAATTTTCAGTCAATCCCTATTTTGCCCTTCTAATTAATGCTCTTGAAAGTGAAATCTTGAAAGTCAAGGGTTAGAGAAAATGAATTGTGTAATTAATGCTTTTATTAAAACACCATATAACTTAAAATTACAATAATTTATTCATATGGTACAACCAATTAAAAGCATCTATATTAAATTAAAAACAATCAATTAAAACACCTCTTACTAAAAAAGTACAATAAAATTTTCACAATATACAATTTAAACAAGCTACAACATAATATAAAATATAAAATAATTAAACACACTAATTAATGCTATTTTTAAAACACCATAAAATAAAAAGTATATGTTATTGTACACATTATACAAATTAATAAAACATACAAAACTTTATACAAGCTAACAAGTTGATATTGCATATAGTTTTGAAAACTGGACCGGACCAACGGGTTCAACTGGGAAAAACATATAGTTTTGAAAACTGGATACGACGGGTTCAGTTATTAAAAGCATGACTCGGTTTAAATCGACCCGTTTTTCGACCGGAACGGTTCAACCGGGTTTCAAAACATTATGTTGACATGAGCTTAAGTATTAAAGTCAATAAGTCAACACATTTAGTAATTGATTTTCATATCAATTTGGGCGGGAAAATCAGTTACTAAATGTGTTGAGTTATTGACTTTGATACTTAAGCTCATGTCATATGTTTAATCCCTAAATCTTCAAACTTTTATTAGAGGTTGCAAAACGGGCGGGTACGGGCTAAAATGGCACGGGTTAAAACGGGCACAGGCTAAATGGACAAATTATAAATCGGGCCAAACGGGCACGGGCTAAAACGAGCAAATTATAATTCAACTATTAAAAACATTCGGAACAGTCGTAAAAACCCCTTTAATTCATCTTGTAAAAAAAAATTCAAGCATCTAAGTCTTAACTATATTTAATTATTTTTTCTTAGAAAAAAAAAAAAAAAAAAATCTGACTGCAAATTTGAGAAAATCTGCTGGGAGCCTGGGACAAATGAATAAAAATGCAACTAATTAAAAAAATGAGAGTAATTGCTTGAAAGTTGAATTGTGTGATTCGAAAGCCCATCTAATAATATTTGTTTTTATCTTTTGCCTGTAAGAGCCCATCAAATAAATGCAAGGGGCAAAAAACGCCTCAAACTTTTAAAAAAGTGTCAAAAATCGCCCAAAAATTACAAATTGAGCAAGATTTGCCACCCCTAACTTTTATTATTTTTCATTTATAACCCATAAACTTTCTTTTATCACTAAACGATCTGTCGTTATAAAATCCCGTTGCTATGCACGGGTATTCGTCTAGTATATATATATGGGGATATCTTGGCTACAATCCTTCCCAAAAATTACACTAGCAATAAATCAGGGACCCACAAAAAAGAATCAGAACCCACAAAAAGAAGCAGGACCCATATTTTATAGCTTAAAATTGTAGCCAATTAGCTACAATAAATTATAGCTAATATATTCCCATCTAATAGGTTGTCAATTTTATTGATAAATGTAGCCTTAGTGGCGAATTGAAAGCCACGAAGATCTCGTACACGTTTACGATGCCATGCAATGCGGTTACGGACAGTTGGATACACCATTTCTAGCCAGTTATCTAATAAAGGATTTCTAATTCATCACAACATTCATGTTGGACACGACCTATCACAAGTACTTCCAGTACAATATACGGAGTAGAATTAAATTTGTGATTCACCCGATCCCACCTTTGGTTGAACAAAGTTACGGTTCTAATGGGCTATTCTAAAACAAGATGTTTCACCGTAATAACATCTTTAGATTCTTACGTAAGCTCTTTTTTTTTTATTACTACTCTACATGATAACCCTCGCTGGTTCACCTCTATACCATCACCAAAAATTACACACCCAAGCCACCAGCGAATCCGCCATGAAACACTTACGTCAAACAAAACTTGACTTTAATTGTTACGATCCCCTAGTCCTTTTATTTTTGTAGTTAGTTAAAATGTTTCAAACTTTAAATATATCATTGTACATCAAATAAGCTGGATTATGCCCATGGGTGGCAATTTGTGTCGGGTTCGGGTTGATGGGTTCGAGTTGACGGTTAGCGGGTTCATATATCTCAACCCAAACCTGACATGTTTAGTTAATCGTGTCGAGAGGTTTAATCCTAACCTGAACACGTTTATTAAATGGGTTAGTCGTGTCGGACACACTTAAGAATTGAATTGAAAATTAAAGGTAAGTAGTAGAATTTAGAAGATGAATGTAAACAAACCGAACACGATATATATAGGAAAAAGCATAAAAACTTCAAAAGTCGATGACATATCATAAATTAGTAGCAGGGTACCCGCGCGTTGTGGCGGCGGGTACCTTGTGATTGAAGTTTTTAACGAACAACGTTTTTTTATTAGCATTTATTTACGGTGACAATTACTTTACAGATGACAAAAAGAAAAAATTTGCAGGCATGGTAAAATATTGAAGATCTGATGTAGATGATGATATATGCGACTTCCAACTCTTTTTTCTTTTCTAATTTTGAAAGCTCGAACATATAAAACCGTGTATTGTGGAGGTAGTTTTGTTAATTTTGGAGACTAAGAACTCGATCTCTAGATATATGAATTTGTTACTTTTTGTATTTCGTATATTTATTCTAGGGATGAGCACGGTACCGGTACCGTACCGAATTAGTTGTACCGAATTTTTCCCGAGCATAAATTAGGGTACCGGTACCGTACCGAACGGGATTCGGGTATTGGTACCGGTACCTGGAAATCGGGATTTTCCCTTTTTTTTCGGGAATTTCTCGATTTGGTACCGGTACCGTACCGAATTAGTGGTACCGAATTTTTTTCCTCCTTATTTCGTAGTACCGGTACTGTACCGTATATCGGGATCGGTACCGTTTCGGTACGGTTCCGGTATTCGGTACGAAATGCTCATCCCTAATTTATTCTATATATATGTAAAAAAAAAGTTGTAATCCGTATTTCTTAAAAATTATTCATGTAATGTCTTACAAACTTTAGCAAGAGAGTGTTTTGAAGCCAGATACATTTTTACATTGTGTTTTACTAGCAGGGTCCCCGCGCGTTGCAGCGGCGGGTACCTAGTGATTAAAGTTTAGACGCCAATAAAATAATAATGGCAAACTCATTAACCGATGAAAAACATGATCCCAATCCGACCAAATTCTCCCATTTTTACCGATTCTGACGGGTCATCTTCCGTTTCGTTTTTGAACGGATTTTATTAGCTAGCCGAACCAATGGCGACTTTGGGTTCTGGTTGAACTCGTTGATCCGGTCCGGTTGAGCCCGTTGGTCTGGTTCGGTTGAACCAGTTGGTCCGGTCCGGTTGAACCCGTTAGTCCGATCCGGTTTTCAAAATCATATGTACCATCAATGTAAATTGTATAAAGCTCTGTTTGTTTTATTTGTTTGTATAATGTGTATTATAACATGTATTTTTATTTATTTATTATAGAGGTGTTTTAAAAATAATATTAATTAGTGTTTAATGTTTTATTCTTAATTTTAAGTTTTTTATATGTGTGTTTAATTGATTTGTACCAAGTGTTTTATATGTTGTATGTTTTAACTTCAAGACTTTTGATTATTAATGTGTTTGATGTTAAGAAATTAATTTAATTAAGAGATATTTAATGTTTCAAAATTGTGTTTAATTTACTTGTACATATTGCTTTGTTAGTTGTATTACTTCATTTTAAGATATTTAATGTCATTAGTGTGTTTAAATTACCATTTTAAATTTAATGCCATTAGTGTGTTTAAATTACTTGTACATGTAGCTTTGATGATTATAATGCTTAATTTTAAGCATTCTAATATTAGAAGGCATTCCTCCATTATAAATATAGCATGATTAATTATACATTTTATCAAAGAGGTGTTTTAAATATGATATTAATTGCAAATATATCTTAAGAAGTTGCATTTGCTTAAAATATATATATAGAAGTATTAGAGTAGAAGAGGTTTTTTTTTTTTTTTTTTTTTTTTTTTTACTATATTTTTAAACTGGCTAGAATCGAGTTGACAATTTCAACCCAAACCTAACCTGTTTGTTAAATGAGGTAGTTGTATCGATCATAACCTATTTATTTTCGTATCGGTCTCATATCGTGTTTCGTGTCAGATAAGAAGTTACCAACGCTAATTATGCCTCTATATTTCCTCCAAAATCCACCAATCGACATTACAATGGCTAAGTTATGGTAAGAGGAGTCAATTGACCCCACTTATTATATAATTAAGTGATTATTAGTATAGACTTTTGTAATTAAGTCAATAAAAAACTATTTGACCCCTCTAAAATATTTTAACAACCCCGTTGATTTTCACTATAATTAAATATATGATGCTTATTCAGAGACCATTACATGAGTTGTAGCATGGTTTTCTCGATCTTGCGTTTTATATCTTATAGTAACCCCTCTTATCAGATTTTCTGGCTACAAACCCATGTGACAAAATGTGTTTAAAGTTGCTAAAATCGGAAAGGCATCCCATATAATCCCATGCAAATGAAGAAACTCACCCTAGAACATGTCATATGTAATCTTATCTCAATCATGATGCATATGAATACGATGCACACCTCCTCAAATACCAAATTCTTATTCAATTTGAAAAAATCTGAGATTTTTATACACAAAATAGTAAGAAGGTGATATAAAGACATTGACATAAGGTTTGTTAGAGACGTAAGTATAGATTCTTATCTGGATATAGTTGTTTTTCAATCCACTAACTTTTTGATTTTTTTTGGAACAACAACTTGTTGTCTTTTAAATAATACGTAAAATTGTTTTTCTCCTTCATTTGTGGCCTCTGACCTATTTCTAAATAAATTGTTGTTCCAATGAAAGTAAACCAAGTTAGAAAAAAATAAAATCTCGGTTGTATACTTGTACTCTAATTTGTCATGAGTCATGACCCATGACATATGTAGCTCGGTCAACGCCTAAAGTGTGATCCTTATATTCTTCGTATAAGGTTAAATAAATAAAACCATATAAACTATATTATGATTGAATGATACATTGAAACGAATTATTAACTATTATTTACATTCTTATGGGTATGCATTATTTAAGTAAGTGTCTTTAAACTCATGAAAATGGCCATTGGGACGGGTCCTAACTCCTAACAACCATTATAGTGAAGCAATCTGAAAGAGCGGTATGCAACTGTATCATCTTAAGATACTTGTAAAACAAACTTATTTATATTCAACCTCTAATCCCCTAAACAGCGAATTACAATGTATTAGTTTGGTAAATGACCTTCATTACATTAATCAATCAAAGTGAACATATAGATACAATAGATTGTACTAGAATTGGGCTAAGCTTTTTACAAACTAAACAAGCCCATATGACAAGATGATATACAACTAATATTCACCCATAGTTTGAGTGGGACACTAACCATTTTGATACGGATCATGAATCACAGAATGGTTATCTAACAACTCATTATCTAGCAATAGACATCACATAACATCAAATAAACGAACGGATTATGTGATAAACATACAAAATAATAGACGAAAGTAGGGATGAGCATTTCGACCCGAATCCCGGAACCGAACCGGAACCGTACCGAAACGGTACCGTTCCCGATATACGGTGAAAAAAAAATCGGGACCACTAATTCGGTACGGGACCGGTACCAAATCGGGAAATTCCCGAATAAAAACGGGAAAAACCCGATTTCCCCGGTACCGGTACCGGTATCCGAATCCCGTTCGGTACGATACCGGTACCAATATTTATGCTCGGGAAAAAATTGGTACCACTAATTCGGTACGTGATCGGTACGGTACCGGTACCGTGCTCATCCCTAGACGAAAGCTTCTAATCAATGTAAACGAATTCAAATAAACATAGTTCTCATAACTTGCCTAACAACAAAAGGTGTTAGCCGATAATCTCAGTAAACATATCAAAAGTAGTAAATAACGATAAGTATGTTGAGTTCATGATGAAAACTACGATCAAACCGATAATGTAACTAATGATGATGCTTGGAGACGTTCTTCACGTGTGGAATGGTTTTCAATGGTTTTCTCTGCTTCTGAAAGTTGCCTAAGGTCGTCTGGGAATAAGAAAATGATATCCCTAAGCCATGTTTAGGGCTTATATTTATAAGTTCTGATATCGACCCCAATACGGTGTATCCCCGTATCTAAATACGTCAATCGAATAATAAAAGTACTCCCCAAGTTATTAAAATAATACTGGTCAACGTCTGACCAACCTTCAATACGACATATCCATATAATTGGATACGCCGTATCCATCTTAATACGCGTCTTGAAATATAATCGTCTTGGACTCAATACAGCGTATCCCCAAATCACGAATACGTTGTATCCTTCACAATACAGGCTTTTCTTGATTTCTTCTAAGTGTAGTATATGGCGTATCCTCATTAGCATGGATACACCGTATTCTTCTTCTGATACGATATTTTCTTCGTTTTAGCTCCAATCTCACCACTTTCCTTGTCTTTTCCACTTTTGCTCCAGGTTTACTAAGAATAAGAAATATGAACGATTAAGTAACAAATCTTACATAAAAACATAGTAAATGAACAACATAAATGGGATGGATGATACATAAAATATGTACTTATTTGATCATATAAATGGGACGGATCAAACTTTTTTTGTATTGCAATGTCTGAAAATTTTTACACACTACCGGTAGCAGGTCACCACCACCATACATCATCTTGTCCAGCCAACCTCGGACCACAACTGATTTTTTTTTTCTTGTTCAGTTTTCCAATTGCTTCTAAGGAAATCTCCAACTATGCACTAAAATATTCTTCAAATTTGAGGAAATAAGAGTATCTTTCATTAACATTCTTCCTCGTTCTCCAACAATGTACTTCATATATTAACTTCAGATCACTTTTTACTAAACTTTCTTTTAGAAAGGCAATATATAAATCAAAGGAACCAAAAACCAAGTACAAAATAAAAGGCAAACCTCATACTTAACAAGAAAATTAAAAAGGAAGGGTCCCAAAACCAAAACAAAGACTACTACAAGAAACAACCAAACTAAAATTGAGAAAGGACCAAAACACATGATCCACTATCCTAGGATGATCAAACGAAAATAAACAAATGGTATCCCAATAGGCTTGCAAAACAAATGATGGTAGGACAAAGAGCCAAACCAAGCAGTACCAATGACCTCCCATAAATTGAAGAAGCACTAAACTATAGGCCTTGTTGTCACATATGTTACCATTCTCAATAGGTAGTCATCACAGAATCATAAATTGTAGACATTGTAGATCTCTCACACTGAGTACTTGTAGCAAAACTAAACAACCCACTTGTAGCAGACTCAATATTTATTTGCAGCAGATCTAACTAAAACCACTTGCAGCAGACATAATATAGTTATTTGCAGCAGATCTAACAAGTCATTTCTAGCACTCCCACTATACAACATATTACACACTGACTTTTACCCAATTAACCATACAAAACCCATGAAGACAAATTGCAACATAACTAACGAAGCCTCCAAGAGAAAAATCTCCCATGAAACCTAGACCAACCATGTTGCACAACCAAATAATGACATGTATATCGTCTCTTTAATTTGCTTGTATGATACCCGAATATGTAGATAGAGCGGACAGCCAAAAACGAAATCTTCTGTGAACGCAAATAACTAATTGAACTAAACTGAAACCGACATCACATATAGATTGCAGCAGCCACTAGCCACTGTATCTAGATCCAACATATAACTGAATTTATTGTAGCCGAATCTTCTTTGGCTCCCATAATCATTGTTGCCAAACTAACTCATTTTTCTTTCTCGATCTTCTTGTTATCTACTCGTAACTCTTAAGTTGGATGTCTTGAATAATTTTATTTATACTTAACACTTTCCCTTTAAAAACTCGAGCATTTCTCTCTTTCCAAATGAAGCATCCGGAAGTCCAAATAACCGATTGCCAAAAGCGTCTCGAATAACTAGGAATATCCATGTTCCCATTGTATGCGAAAATTTCATGTATGGAATACGCGTTAACATTCCCAATCTTCCATCAACTAAATATTTTTTACCCAAATACTCATAGCTAGATTACAAGTAACCAAGCTATGGGCACACGTTTCCACTATACTATCACAACACGGACAAAGGAAAGTATTTAGATCAATGCCTCTTTTGTCGAGCTCCCCACGAACCAGTAATCTTCCTTTCAAAGCCCTCCACACGAAAATACTTTCCTTTTTAGGAAGCCAATTGTTCCATAATGTTTCTTGATTCCCATTCTCTACCTGTAATACTTTTTCCTTCACTAATCTTATTAATGCTTTAACTGTGAAGTCTCTATTCTCTTGTAGCATCCATCTCCATTAATCCCTACAATCATTAGAAATAATTAAACACGTTTTGCAAAACCCCTAATAAGTTATCAAACTCCCTACATACCCTCCCACTAAGACTCCTACCGCAATCCCACTCCCCCCGTCATTCTTTGTCCACCCATTTCCTTTTGTCCGCAACCCTTTCCTCCTTTCTCATATCTAAATGAACCAAATGGTTAAACTTATCACATAACCTTGATTCATCTACCCACCTATCTACCTAAAACCCTGTATCCTTACTATCCCCAACCATACCTCTAATAGACGATGTAAAATCTATCCCCATACCTTCCAATTCATCTCCCTTCTAAACTATATCCCGCCACACTCTTCCTCTACCCGACACCCTTTACCTCCTTTAATTTCCCCGAGACCACCACTCTCCCCATGAATACTTTTTATGACTCTAACCCATAACGCACTCCCCTCTTTTTTGAATCTCCACGACCATTTCCTTAAAAGAGCCCAATTTTTTGCCCGTAAAGACCCAATATTTAACCCCCTCCCCATTTGAGGCTAGTAATGTGTCCCATTTAACACATGCAAGTTTTTTCCCTTTCCCTTCCCCACCCCAAAAAAAGTTTTTTCGAATACTCTCAAGTTGCTTTATCACACTCGAAGGTACACAGAACATCGAAAAGTAATACAATGCTAAGCTACCTAGAACCGATTTTACCAATGTTAGGCGTCCCCCGAACGCCATCGTTTTTGTTTTCCAATCGATGAGCCGTTTTTTCCACTTTTTCTATCACCGGATTCCAAGCATAATTCGACTCATACACTCACCAATCGGCAAACCCAAGTATATAAATGGGAATTCCCCTCTACTACATCTTATCCATCTCGCCATTTCCTCAATTTCCAACTCATTCACCCCTACACCATATACCCTACTTTTGTTAAAGTTAACTCGTAATCCCGAAACTTCTTCAAAACACTTCAAAATGCACATTAATGATCTAGCATTATCTCTACTCCATTCACTAAAAAAAATTGTATCATCGGCGTATTGAAGATGTGAAATCACCACCCTATTCCTTCCAACTCTAAGGCCCCTAAGAATGCCCTTTTCTACCGCTTCGTTCACAATTGCATTCTACCCTTCCGCTGCTAGTATGAATAAGAATGGGGAGAGCGGGTCATCTTGTCTAACGCTTCTCTCCAACTTAAATTCTTCCGTAGGTGAGCCGTTCACTAACACAGACATAGAATATGATTTTAAGCAATTCTCCACCCATTTGCGCCACTTTATTCCGAACCCCATTCTCTTCATTATATTAAGAAGAAACTCCTAATTAATGCTATCATAAGCTTTCTCAAAATCAACTTAAAAAATTAATCCTTTCTCCCGCTTGCTCTTTAAGAACTCTATTGTTTCATTCGCAACAAAAATACCATCTAAAATGAATCTTTCTTTGATAAATGCATTTTGAACCTCTCCTACCACCTTTCCTACCACTTTTTTTACTCTCTCCGCTAACATTTTTGCAATTATTTTGTAATACCACCCAATTAGACTAATGGGCCGAAAATTACCAAGTCCAATCGGATCCAACACCTTTGGAATAATAGTTACAAAAGTTGCGTTACACACTCTTGAGATCTCTATTTTTTCCCAAAACCATCTAGTCGTGCTCATTAAATCCGGTTTTAACAACTCCCAAAATTTCCTAATAAATTTAAAATTGAACTCGTCCGGAGCCGGAGCCTTATCCCCCTACACTCTCTAATTGCATCCCTAACTCCCACCACATTGCCTCCCTCTTACATGATTTAATTTTCTCCTTTTTCGAACCAAATCTTTCTTTGCTCCATTTTTTTAATTCTTCCTTAACGTTTTTAAGTTTATCCCGAAACCGACAATCCAGACGTAAGCTTTTAACCTCCTTTTCCACGAACCCTCCACCACTCGGCTAATATCCATTTCTTCTAACCACACATCAAAAAATCAATATGGCCTTGGACCGAAATCCAAATCCACATCTTTTAGAACTACAGGGCAATGATCTGATAATTTCCTTTCAAGAGCTACTACCGAAAGATTACCCCAAAGATTACAAAACTCGTCATTTAATAGAAAATGATCAAGTTTACTGAATTTTACCCCGTCGTCACTAACTCGAGTAAATTTATGTCCACCCATTGGAATCTCCACAAGCTTCGTGTCATTAATAAAGTTATTGAACTCGTTCATTTCATTCACATTGACTTCTGAATTCAATCTATCATCATGCGACCTAATCATGTTAAGATCCCCAAATATACACCATGCTCTACCAATTCTCTCCATTAACTGCGATACTCTATCCCCAAGTGATGCCTTTTGTCTACTAACATGTGGCCCATATATGCACACCAAATATACATCCCTGACTCTCCCTTTCCATTCGCCTTTAATAGTTATGAATCTCTTGTCCCCCATTGCTTCTTTACAAGTAAAACTATTATTATCCCAAATTAGCATAATACCCCCCGAGTTGCCGTTCGCAGCTAATTATGTGAAACTGAACTCCTTCCCACCCTAGACCCTATCTATCCATGCCTCATCAAGGATACCACATTTTGTTTCTTGTAAACCAATAATGTTGAGCCGTTCTTCTGTAATTATAGAATTTACCCACCTTTTTTATCACTCTCACCAATACCTCTAATATTAAGAGACACAATCTTCATTATAAATTAAAAAAGTGGACGAGCAAAACATACCAACCTACTCTACCGATGTCTACTACCCTCATTGCCTTCTCGTGTCCCCTCATTCACGTCGCTTTCATTCTCTTTGCCTTCTCGTGTCCCTTCCTTCCCGTTGCTTTCATTCTCTTTTTCCTTAAGTCCTTCTGCCATCATCCATGAGACTCCAATAAGTTCCCCTACTTCCTTAACATGTTCCATACTTATCGAACAACTTTGTGAATCTAATTCCACACACTCCGCCTCCTCGTTCTTCTGTGCCAAGCTATTATTTCTTCCCACCTCATGAAATTTTTTACTAAAGTATTGTGCCTTCAACCAATAACACGATGTATCTATATCACTTATGTATATTGTATTATTTTATGATTTAAAAGATGAATAGTGATCCTCAAAATAAGAAGGATTCTCAACGATGCTCCAAAAAATCTTCTAATATGAAGCATGGTTTAAAATGTTTTTGTATCATTCATAATATGAAAAAATATATGGTTTGAATACCATACTTGAAGATGGCATAATACACATATTAATTAGTTGGTCCACTAAAACATTACACTAAGCATTTCATTTTCGATACCCATATGAAAAACGGAAGATTATTTGCAAACTCACTTTTTTTATTTGCACTCTAATGTATAAACAGTTGAAGCAGATTATTAATACTGTACAAATATTTAATTACATGAATAAAGTGTCACAATCAATCCTCAAAATATGCAAATTAATTCTCATAAAAAATATACATATCAAATGTTTTGTTTTTCTCTTCTTGAAACTCACATATATGTGCATCACAAACTTTCATATCAAGGTTTTTTTTTTTTTTTTTTTTTTTTTTTTTTTTTTTTTTTTTTTTTTTCTTTTTAAAACAAATCGAAAAGCTCATTACCCATTAAAGCGCTCGTTACCTTTAATTCTAATATGTTCTTTTAGGATGGGTTTTGGATCTTCAAAAGGATTTGAAATTACTAAGGGCATCTCCAATTAGGGATGAGGATAGTTCTGGAACCGGTTGGAACTAGAACCGGAATCGAGGGATCCGAGAACCAAATTTTTTGAAAAGTGGGAACCGAGAACCGAACCGTATATAGTTTTTGGTTCCGGTTCTGGTTCCGGTTCTTTTGGATCTATCCGTATAGGAACCGCTTTTCTATTAAGCTAATAAAAAAACACAAAAATTAAAATTTTTAAAAACTTGCAATCATTTACATTTAAGCAAATAACAATTAACAACTAAACCATAAACTCAAATAATCAATCATTCTATAGTTACTTTCACTTGTTCATATTTTTAACAAAACAATAATGCATAACAATCCGAAAAACAAAACAAAATAAATTAAAACTTTGTCCATCAAAATAACTAAGACCGTTTAGAGTTTCACAGTTTGTTTCTCTTTGTCTCTTCTGATTAAGTCTTGTAAACTAACCTCCTCTCAAGGCTATAACCCCCCCCCCCCCCCCCTCCCCCCCCCCCCCCCCCTCCTCCTTTGTTCTTGCCATAAGTATAAGCAATACTAATACTAATCCTAGCAATTTTAGTATGACACATAAGGAGTTATAATATGACACACAAGGATTTATTCAACAATTATCTGTTAGGCAAAATCTTAATAATACTAAAATTGATACGTGATGATCATGTGGCTACGTAATGATGATAGATAATAAACAATGTATTAATAAAAGTGCTAGCAAATTTTAGCATGATGAACATGTAAAAACTAATCGAATGCAAATAAAAATAAAATATAAACTTGCTTCAATTGTTTTGATAATGATGAATGATCTTGAAATGTTATTAGATTTAGATTAATTATTGATTTGTTGATGTTTCAGTAAATTAAAGATTATGGTTTAAAGTGTTTGGCTTAATGGCTAGTAAGGTTTTTTTTATGATACGTATGATTTGATTAATATTTTGATAAGAAGTAAAAAAATTACATATTTTTATAATTATTGGATATTTGGTTCCAGAACCGAAAACCGGTGGATCCGATCCGAACCGAACCAAAAACTAAAAAATCTTAAAATCAAGAACCGGAACTGAAACCATTGGTTCTGGTTCCGGTTCGGTTATTCATGGTTCTGGTCCGGCTCCGGTTCTTTGGTTCTTTTGCTCATCTCTATCTCCAATGTATGCACTATGCACTATATGTACTTTTTGCACAAAGATAATGCAAAAAGTACATAAAGTACACTCCAATATTTGCACTATTTTAGTGCAATAAATAGTAACCACAAAAATGCACTAAATATAGTGTTATACTATTTATTGCTATAAATGTACAAAAGTTTCACTTTCAACCTTATATTTTAGTTTTGTTTTTCATTTAATGCTAGATTTAGTTTAAAATTTAATGTACACATTGGGTGAACATATTTATAGTGCAAGCATATTCTAAAAATATTCTCATTATGCATTAAGATAGTGCAAAATTATAGTGCTCATATTAGAGATACTCTAGATGATGATGTTTGTACATTAACGATCCATGAATTAGGAATTGTTGAAATCACAATTATACATGTTTTAATTCTAAAAATGCTCTCATTTTAGCTTATAAAGTAACAAAATTACGTCTATGTGTTATTTTATTTTTAAGATACATTCGTGAAAGATTGAAGCAAATTGAAAGATTAAACAAGGATTAGAAGAATATTAAAAGCCTAATGTGTAAAGATTAAGCAAGACCAAGATAATATCACTTGAAGCCCAAATTTTGTAGTAAACAAACTGAGCATTCGATTTGATAACAAGCCCAAGATAAAAGAGAAAGTGAACCAGCCCAACAAACACTTAACATTGAAATATTGTATTGTTGAGTACTTGAGTTGCATAATTTCTTCTACTGATAAGCTGCTACCACGTTGCATAATTTCAACGTTCAAATACTGTACCGTTGAGCACTTGCTACTTAATAAATGGAACAACATTAACGTCTGGGAGGAGCAGAGCGGAGGATACAAAGTCATAGGAAAATTCCATACGCAAACAACTTTCCTTTCATTTTGAGTTTATAATATATTGTGTTTTTAGTATATTCTTTCGATTTACATAAAGGTGAAAGGCAAACGAGCAACAAGCTGCGCCGCAAGTCCTTTTTGAATAGCAAAGCCATTTTTTTTAAAAACTACATTTGCAAATTCACCTTTGAGTTTCGAATATTTTTTTACTTTTCAAAAATGTAGTAATTTAGTTTATTTTGTGTTGGCACACACTTGTGTAGAAAAAACTTTAATTAGTTACACGAAACATTTAACCATATAACAATTATAATTATTTGTCTACAACGGTGGAGCTACATGAGGACTGGGAAATGTCCCGGCCCCATAAGCCTAAGTTCGTTAGTGTATTTATTTGCGATTTCATGTTTTATTTTTTTTCCATCTCAGCCCTCTTATCTAGCGTTTTTCCCGAAAAAATTTGTTTCAACCCTCCAACAAAACTTTTTCTAACTCCGCCAGTGTTTGCCGCTATAAAATTTCGTCCCTACATACGAATGTTCGTCTAGTAAAATTACTAAAATTGAGCTGAAAATGTACAACTTGTAAGTCAATAATAATCTTAAACAAACACATCGAATAATGACACAAAGTCATCGACTTTTAAAAAATGGAAAATAATCTGTCACAATTAATGTGCTAGCGAACGTTTCCATATTCTGCATTGTATAACAAATTTTTTTGTATTGCATTATTAATAATATTTATTATTTCAATACTAAGATAAGTGCCAACGGAATTGTCAGTTTAGAAACCGACGCTTGTCGGGTTACAGACACCGCATCATTTTATCGGTGGTGCATCCGGTTGGGGGTTTTTTGGATTGGCGACAAGTAAGGGACGAAGTGGTGCGGAGCTCATTTGTGATTTGTGCGAGTGTTTTGTGTATGTGGTGTTTTGTGAGGTATATATGTGTAGTGATACAAAAAGAGACACACTATCATTGACAAGGATGTGTCAATTTAAGAAGTAACACAAAAAAAAACGCATCACGATCGGAAGTGGTCTATGCTTATCATCGATGGTCATATAGAATTAAATAAAAACATTTGACGAAATCATTAACAAATAACAAACCCGAGTCTGATGGTTATACATTTACCCAAAAATTGGTCACCGTATACGATACGAAACTTAATAAAATAGTGCATTTGACATATCTCTGAGATCTTTTGTGGCATTAGAATAAATTAAACGCCGGCATCCCCGCAAAGATCCGATTTAATTTGTACAAACAATAAAATATATTTACTTTGCTGGCATAACAGCCCTTTCATATTTTGCCGGTTTTGCGTTGATCCTCTTTGAGATTTGGTAAAGAGTTTAGGTGGCGTTTAGTTGGAAAATATATATACATATATTCTTTTTGTTTCTTATTTATGATTTTGTAGGAAAAGGGAGGAGAGTTTTATCTCCACAAAACAATGAAAAATTTAGAAAACTCGTTTAGTATTTTTATTTTTTCTATTTGTATAGTTGTTCTTTCGTAAATGGGTTTTACGTTTTCAAAATTTTTAAGTTTGTAGTAACCTTAATTATGAGTGTGCCGGTGATTTGTAGTAAACTTTAAAACTTGACTTGGTGTGTTATTCGAGAACACAATAATAAGCATTTGAATAATCGGAACTTATCTATATTGGTAAATTCTTAGGATCACACAAATGGCTTATGTCGTTTACATATGTATTGTGATAATTATTAACTACACTGGTTAGTTAACTCCCGTATCAAACCTTTTGTTACTCTCACGTCTCACCTTTAGAGTAAAATACCCCTAGATAAACCTGATGAGTCACTCCTTTCATTTGTTACACCAATAAATATATGTTTTGTTTTAGCAAACGTGTAGTCAAAAGTTGTATCTATGGTATAAGTACCAACAAATTAGAATGATGAACACTCCCGTCCAAGAAAAAAAGATAAAACTTAATATGCATGTATATCATATGGCCGTAAAGAAAAGTATACTTAAGTGTAGTTTGGATTAATTCTGCATACAGGTAACATAGGCAATGGCTAATAGTGAAATTATTAAGTTTATGTCTGTGTTTAGAATGTTTATATTTTGCAAGGACTGGATATGACAAAGGGTGAAATCCTAAAATTATTTTGTTGGCGTAAATGATGTAAACACCAGTTTTAAATTATTTCGCATTGTTGTTATCATATCTCGTGTGTTTCACGTGTAGTCAGCATTTGACTCTTCTAGATCATTTTGTATGGTTGAGTTTTGTATTTTCTTTGTATTGATAATTTTTTTTTTTTTTTTTTTTTTGAACGGCAACAATATATTAAAGAAAAAAAAAAACAGCAGCTAGCAAGAAGCTAGGCCGAAATTACAGAGATATCAAAGTAGGGTTTTGACACCAACTCGTCCAACTAAAAACCGAATTACATCTAGAAGAACACCACAAAAAAGACTTCTCAACGATGTCATAAAAAATCACCGCTTTTCGAGGTTTAGAAGACCCGAAGATCTCTTGATTCCTGAAGTTCCAGATACACCACCAAGCAATATACATAACTCCTTCGAATAAACATTTGATCTTGAGAGCCATGCGAATATCTTTAAACCTCTTCAGCCAGTCTGAGTAAGATGAAAGGTGAACCCAATCCACGTCCCACCATCTGCAAACTAACCGAAGGATGTCAACCGCCAACGGACATTTGAAAAAAATGTGCGAAGTATCTTCGTGCTGAAAATTACAGGACGGACATAGCATGGAGTTGACATGTATTCCTCTACGCACCAGGTTAGACTTAGACGGCAATCGATCAAGAGACACTTTCCACGCAAAAATATTAATCTTAATCGGAATTTGCTTGATCCAACGAGTTGCAACATTTGAAGAGGGCAGAAAAAACTCATCAATCAGACAACGAGCATCTCTCACGCAAAAGACCCCATTCCCATTTAAGTCCCAAACCCACCTATCACGGGAATTTGAAAGAATTACCGACGTTAACATCTCCAAAAGTTGCTCCATTTGGAAAGATTCGATTCCTCCTTTTACAGGTCGACGAAAGGAGGAAACAACTGAGTTTTGAATTTTCTCCGTCACACTAACACTTTTAGAAAGCTCAAGTGCATATAGCCGCGGAAACAAATGGCATAACTGCGAATCCCCCACCCATCTATCCGTCCAGAACCTAGTACATAAACCATTACCCACTCTTATCTTACAATGCGAGATCAAATCAATGCCTTTACGCTTGATAGCCGTAACTTCTCGGAGAATACTACCCCAAGTAGACAGTTTACGAACAGATCTATGTTGCAAGCCTGGCCCATGAATTGCAACAATGAGACGTCTCCACAACGAGTTATCAAGAGAAATAAACCGCCAAACCCATTTGAAGAGGAGAGCTCTATTAAGATCAAAATAACTAGAAACTCCTAACCCGCCAAACTTTTTTCCAGCAAGAACTTTTGACCATTTAACCTACGATATTTTCTTGTCCGCACCATCCATACCATTAAAAAACTGCCTGCGAATCGATTCCATTTTGAACAACAAAGATTTAGGAACTTTATAGAGGGACATAGGATATAAGGGGGATGCCCCAAGGACAGACTTAATGAGAAGTTAAGCGGCCTCCGATAGATAACGTCTTTAGCTTCCACTTCGACAGCCGAGTCTTCAACTTGCTTATAGTTTCATCCCAGGAATTGATTCTAGACATATTACCACCAACCATTACCCCAAGATATTTAAACGGAGTATTCATGACAGAACACCCAAGTTTAGCAGCCGCATCAGAAATGCATGATTGGGGAACGCCCACGCCTAGCAAGTGACTTTTGTGGACATTGATCTTTAATCCAGAAACTAAAGAGAAACAATGAAGAACCTGTAGAATTCGAGTAAGGTTTTCTTCAGACCAGTCTCCAATAAAAATTGCATCATCTGCGTAAAAGAGATGAGAAATCATAACAGTATTATCAATCTTTAGCCCTTTAAAAAGACCACGATCAACAACTCTAGAGAAAGCGAGATGTAAAGATTCCATGACTAGAATGAAGAGAAATGGAGCCAAGGGGTCTCCTTGTTTCAACCCACAATGTGTTTGGAACTCTGATGTCGGACTTCCATTGACAAGGATAGACGTCATACTTGAGTATAAACAACCCTTGATCCACGAACACCACTTTTCACCAAACCCGAACGATTTAAGAACGTCAATTAGATAGTCCCATCGAACGGAGTCGTAAGCCTTTGCAAAATCTACCTTGAACACCATAGCTTGATGTTTGATACGTTTACACCAGTCAAGCAGTTTCTATGTCAAACAATATGTTTCCATTGATTGATATAAAACGGATTATGAGGTAATTCTTTGTATTCTAATTTGAGTAATCACATGGCATATACAAATGTAACTTCTACAAAAAATGAGAAGATTTTTTTATTTTTTATTTTTATTTTTATTTTTATTTATTTTTTTTTAACCATTTAATCGCAAATTTTGATTGATTGATTGATTTTTTATATTTTTTTTAGAGTGGAAACCTCATTTTTTAGCTAGAACTTTGAAATGAGCTCTGTAGTCTTTTCTATATTTTTATTTTATTTTCTATACCCTTTTGCGCTTTTCAATTTACTAAAAATAATCATCTAAACTTGTTTTTCTAATTTATAGTTTTTTCTTAAGGGATAAAAAGCATTCCCTTTTCTAGAAAAATCAAAATAAAAACCTAAAGATTTTTTTCCACAATTAAACACACACTAATAATCTTTAATCTCTATCTCTACTATATATAAAATAAAAATGTATTAGCTTAAAACTTAAAAATGAGCAATGTTCAATTCTCAAAATACTATTTAAAACTTAAATTTTAATCTTTTGTTTACTTTTTTACATAAAAAAATTCAAACAATGCTATCTTAATGAAATAGATAAAGAAAAATAGTTGCCTTTACAATGTTTTCACCGAAAACCTAAAAGAGACACATTTTTTTTTATATATAATTGTTCAAGACTTTTTTTTTTCTTTTTTTTTAAATCCCAATATTAATAACTTTTAAAAATTCATATACAAACTTTACTATATAAGACATCATATTACAATTTTTTTTTTTATTATTATCGTATTTTTTCATGCTTGATAGTTCATTTTTGATAAACATGAATGATCATAAAATGTTGATATTGTTGTTGAACAAAGTTCAAATGAAAATAAGGTTAATTTGTACAATTGTGATCTTTTATCTATTGCGTTTTTTGGTTTAATAATCTATATTTAGTTTTTTACGTATTTTATAGATTCATCCCATTGTTGCTCTCAATCACGATTCATTTCAATCCAAATATCAGAACTATAATTGTCACGGCTATAAAATTCTGTTACTATTCACAGGTACTCGCCTAGTCTTTTAAATAAACCAAATGAAATTAAGTAGTTTTCGGTTAAAAGTGGTTAAACTGAAAATATACAATAGTTGGTAAAATTGTTGTGTATTTTGGTCATTATCGCGAGAAACATTGGTTGAAGGTAACACCCAATTATTGAAAATCGTTTAGGTTTTGGGTGTTGACCGTTAAATCACGCAAGGAGCCAAGGACGGAGGATAGTAGGGGCAAGAGAGGGTTGTGGCCCCCCAAATTTAGGATCACTAGCCTTTATGTTTTTATAGTTTTGGTATATAATTTCTAAAAAATTAGTATAAATGTATAATAATTATAGGTTTGGTCCCATCAAAATTATTACGAAAATATTTTGGCCCTTCCAATAATATTGTTCAAGCTCCATCCCGCAAGGAGCACTGCCTTTTAATCCTGCACAAGGCCGCGAGCCTTGACCCTGTCATGGCGATATCATGTTACCTAGAATCAATTTGTATTCTGCAACTCCCTTTCATCTTTTCATTAAACTTGAATACACAATTTCATGGTTATATTTGGCACACAAGATTGTTAAGAGATTATGCTTATTTTTTCAAAAAATAAGCTACTTAAAGCTAACCTAAATTGAAAAACCCTAAGTATAGATTTTTTATAAAAAAATATACCCGTTAACCAGAAAGATTTTCTAGGAGACGTACATGTCTAAATGGGTGTATCGGTTTTCTAATTGTCTAATTGTTAGTGTTGTTGGAGTATGCTCGTGTCATAATAAATAATTATATGGCTAGACATATGTGAGTCTATGGGGTCACACACATATACACTTAGGTACCTCTTTATGTTGTATTTATTGTACTTACGACATGTAAATAAGCTTACGTAACTTGGGATCACTATCGGGCTTCCAATGATTAAGTAATGTACTTAATCCATTGGACTTGGAAAACAAATGGGAAGCCCATTTGGGGCCCTATGGTGGCCGGCCTAAAGGGAGGGTCAAAGGGGGGTTATGGTTGAATTAATTATCTAATTAAAAGGGATTATCTCCTAATAATGAGAATAACTAATTACCAAAACTCTCTCCTCTCTCCCCTCTCTTCCTTGTACGGCACAAACACCAAACCCAATTAGGGTTTTGGTTTCCTTGATCAATTCCTTTGATTCTTGATTAATCAAAGGTCATTTGACGGTTACGGGTAGAAGGACTAGCATCCAAGAGGTATACGGTGAGGTGTAGTGTGGACAATTCATAGAGGTGATCAACCTTATTGATCATTTGGGTTTCTCATTCCATTCGTGGGTATTGGTATTGGTGGTGATTCCCGGTACACGCTACAAAGGTATAACTATCTTGTTTATCTTATTGATTGATCATATGGCTATATGAGATCCGTGTGGGTGATGTTTTTCCGCTGCGTTTATTTGATTTATATATGTTTATTTTCATACATCGCCTATAGTGGTATCACGAGCCATCATATGTGCCATATGATTATCGGGTATGCATAAAAATGGCTAAAACGGGTGTTTTTTGATGATTTTTGAAGTCATGGTTAAAACAGCCCTAGGGCTCCAATTTTTTTCTCATAGGACGACCCTTTAGGGTTCTTATGATCTGCACTTTTTGGTCCCATGGCCATTTGTTATGCATACGCTAATTGGTTACTTGTCGGGTACGTAAAAAATGGCCTAAAACGCGTGTTTTTGATCGGTTTTTGAAACGGTTTTAATTCAGCCCCTAAGGCCATATTTTCTGTGGTTAAATGGTATTTGGAAGGTCCTAATATCAGTGGGTTTTGACCCTTAAGTCATAGGAAACACGTACCTAACGGGGTTTTAATTCTTGTCAATTAATTTCTTCGTTTTCGTTGGCTAACAATTTAATTCTTGTTATTATTTTGTTTTCCATGGCAAATACATGCATGTTTGTCCATGGAGTTAGCCAACACCATGTTTCATTCATAATATTATGGTATTATTATGTTTATATGCAAAGCCGATGAAAACCTAGACCACTTGTGCATTGGATCGTTGTGATTGTTGTTTAATTTCGTGTTTTGGGGTTTTTGCCATTGTTTCGGCATTTATGTAATTATATTCTTTTGGTTGTAGCCATTGTTTGGGCAATTTTACAGTAGATTAAAAGTAGATTAATTGTATTTTACTTTCAATATAATGTAATCGTGGCTTGGTGGTGAAAGGCGAAAGAGTTAAAGACGTTTTTGCCGAAAAATGACTGCTGGAACACCAGTTGGTAAAACGGAGTTTCCCGGTGATTGGTAAGGTATTTTTGGCTGAAAATTTTTTTGCAGGTACCCAAGACATGGGCCTACAAGTTTCTAGTTTTGAGCTAAGCCCGGGGAAGACTCCTTCATGGACTTTTGGGCCCTCTAACACTGAAATTCTGGAAGGACAGAAACTGATTTTCATGTGCATCATGGGCTTCCAACTTGCTCTTGATTGTCTTGGAGCAAGTGGGAGTCCTCCGTGTGGTTGTGTGGTTTGTCCCTAGTTGACTCTTGGTTCTCGTGATGGCTCACGAGACCAAGCATAGGTTTTTTCATCGGTTGAGGCTTTGCATATTGTGGTTGTGTGTTTGTTTTTGCTTTTTATATATCTTGTTTCATATGTAAAATTGCAAATAGTTTTCTATAAAACTTAAAACGAAACACAAACCATTTTCAAAACTAAGTCTTTTGATTTAGTTTTACTAAGTTTTTGAAACTTGAAATCATTGTTTTATAATAACACCTTAACTTGTTATGTATGTTATTTTATTTATGTATTGTCCAAACTTTATTATCCATGTAGGATTAATATTAGTCATGAAAATGGACAACTTGACACACATAAATTAAAACAATGATTAGACTTAAGTTAAGAAAAGTTTTTAACTTGTGCTACGAAGGATGAATGCATGCTTCTTTCGTACACCTTTTGATTCACATCAAATCTTTTACCCGTCAAAATTTAAGTCATGCCGTCCAATATTGAGAACACTTGCAATTACCTTTTGCCTATGCGTGGGACCTAGGTTGAATTGTAACCCAAGGTGACTATTCTCTATGCGTGAGACCTAGATATATTCTCGCACGTTCTCAAATTGGATGACTTAATCGAGTTAAGCGGTGAGACCTTGACCCAAGGCAAAGATGGGACTAAACATGCCTACATGACACTAGTTGTTTGACACTAGATGCCATGAGTCCCATAAGGATCTAAGAGTTGCACTTGTAATGCAATTGGTGATCGTCGCCTACCAATTGAATCTACTATTGCTAGCAGATCAACTGATGTGATAGTAGAAGCACAATGTGGATCTTAGCCTTTTACGTAAATTAATTGTTTTAAATTGTAAACATGGGGTAATTAATTTATAAAAGGATAATTATCGAAAATACTAAATATGAACCTTGAGAATTCAATTAATGAATTAATGCAACACAAATCGTAAACAAAAGTTTGTTCTTTTCTTGTTAAAAGGATCAAACTAAGTCTTCCTTTCCTTGTAAGAAAGACACTTGTTCCTATCCTTTTCCTTATGAGGAAAAGCCATAATAGGAATATTTGAATTGTCCTAATTCTAAACAAACTCAAAGCACACATACTCTAGAAATCGTGATGTCTTGTAAATTCAAAACGGTTAAGTATGTTTGCACATCTTATTCTTTCAAGTTCGTTTTATAACCCTAGTTTTGGTTTTGAAACCTTCAAGAAATATAAGATATTTGGATAACTAGAGAACATGTTTTCTATAGCTACCAAACTAATATGAGTTAAAATAATTAGAAAACGGAAATATCAATAAACCGAAAAGTGGCTAAGGCAATTACTAGCATGATTACCTAGCAATGTGTCTTAACCCGATAAACATGGAGGAACTGCATGCCTAATTTTCAAGTTTAAAATGATGGCTAGCCCATCATCTATATGTTAGAACTTGATGCACTTCCTTGAATACCTAAGTACATGTTACTAGTCATAGTGACTCACATTAGCAATAATGTGTTGATATTCAAAGAAAGTAGGAAAGTATCCAATCATCACTCACTCTCCACTGGTGATGTAACACTTTTAATGTTGTCTAATCCAGTGGGAGCTACATGATTGTATTACTGGTGACGAAACACATGTAATGTTCTCTAATCCAGTGGGAGTTGTAAGCTCTATTAACTTACAAGTTGCCCATCTTATTTCTAGATTGTCTTGAAATAATACATTACTTTCCACATATGAAGCATCATAGTTTTTATGAGAACCATTGCATGAATTTATTAGATAACTTGTAGCGTTCCTGATGTTGCTTCCTGAAATGTTATCAATAAAATTGTTATGCATGATCCTTTATAAAAGCGATAAAGTTCAACACATCTATATTTTGATTTTGACTAAAATCACATGTTATCTGTGACGTTGTCATATTTGCTTGCATAATGTTGTGCCATGCACAAGTGGGAGAAATCTTAATTGTGTGCAAGGTACAACATATAACAATATGACTAATGGTTTTTCTTGACTGCAAGATAAGAAAATAAGGTTCTACTAGGACTTATACACATAAAATGTATGTTGCCTAATTAGAAAAAATGTCAAGATAACATGAAAAGTTACTTCAACATATTTGCTGAATTGTTTAGTAAATATGATTATGTCTTCTTGTAAATTCATAATCATGAAGTATGTAATTAACTTGAAATTACTATTGAGGCCAATTATCGGCACTCATAATTACTTTAGTTGAATATGTTTAGGTCTATTGTAAAGACATAAACATCAATTCCGGTAATTGTTGAAAGACTTATAATGTAAAGTAAAGACGTTAATTTGTTATGTCTTCTTGTTAAAGACATGTACACTTACGACGTATAATAAAATATTTAATGTTTATGTTTTCTAGTTAAAACATACACATGAAGTCATTGACTTGGTCAAAGACTTTAAATATAAAGTATGCAGTAGGCTAAAAATACTATTGATGCCATCTGGTATGACTTGGTTGGCAGATACGTAAGCTAAAGAGTATAAGTTCATCTAATGAGTTGTGTGATAGTCTCACAACATCTATCCACGTGGAATACCACAACTTTATGGTAAGTCCATCATGGATATTGTTTGATCTTTGATGACTTAAACTCTTTTACCTCAAAAGCAATCAAGGTTAGAAAATTGGATGTGCCATGCGTACACCTAATATGGTTCCAACCCAGAAGGAATTTAAGACACCATTGTATTATGGAATGGGATGAATCCCATTATGTCTTGATTGAAGTTCTGAATTTGTTAAATACCTAAGAGTAAGTAATTAACAAACTAGAATCAAGAACTAACGATGTATTTTGGATGTCCCACTTGAAAACAATTTATTGTTATCAAGATGCTGAGTACTTGGAGATTAGTCTCCACTTACAAAAGCAAGTGGGAGCACCTTTAGATCTTGAAGTTATTCAAGAGGTAAATACACAACCTTCTGAGTACACTTGCTAATGTCATACTAAGGTTGAACATGCATATGTTAAACCATAGATTGATATATCTCATTCATAAATCCGCAAGGATACCCCTAACACCTGAATGATATATTTTTTATATCAATGTTAAGGGACATAAGTTGGAGGATCATAGTGAACCTGCTAACTAAAGAGATGCATTATCAGATCTTGAATCTGATGAATAACTCAAAACTATGAATGTTAAGATGCAGTCCTTTGAAGATAATCACTCATGGAGCTTGATTGATCTCTTACCAAATCAGTTAGACTGTGAGGTTTAAAATGAGTTTCTTGAACTAGAAGACTCATAAGGACATACTTGTACACATATTTAATGCATGCGTAGTAGAAGGAGTTTACTCATACTCAAGAAATTGATTATGATTAAATCTTCATATCTACAAACATTAAATGAATAAAGATGATTAATTGTCATACCTGTTTTCATCTAAATGAAATATGACAATGGGATTTCAAAACATTTTTTGATTACTTTTGCGAGGACGATGAGTAATCAAAAGGGTTTATGAATATGTATAATCCTTTTTATGTATACAAGACATAAGAATCCAGGTGTGGATTAGATCATGCATCTAGGAGAAGAGATCTTAATTTAATCATTAATTTGATTTTGATTAAATAAGATTACTCCTGAGAACTCAAAGTGCAAGTTGGATAAATGAATTTATTTTCTTAAATCTCATATGTTGTTAACATATAAGAAACAATATTCCATCTAAGCTAGACTTTAATCCTTAGCCTGGAATGAAGTTTCAATTAAGGAATTTAGGAAATAAAACATAAAACCTTGTTGCATGTGTTTATTAGTATAAACATAAGCGGTTAATAATCTAAACACAATATGACATGTCATTGAGGAGAGTCTCAATGATCAATCTTACACGATGAGATTGAATGCATGAATGAAAATCTTAAGTTTGACTAAAGGATTCATTATGTAAGTCATATTATGTATTGAATTATTTATATCATTTGCATGAATGCAAGATGAGTTGATAACAACAAATATCTAAGTGAAAGTCATTAGATAAATTGTTAAACGAACAACCAAATGGACCTGCAAAGGACCAAATATTTGTTCAAACGTTTACGGATATTTGAGGAGCTCTGTTATGTTTTCATTCATTAATGCTTATATAACTGAGATGATGCTCAACCCTAGTCGTAGTAGGATGACATCATGAATGATGACACCTCTAACTAGATGTACTTGATTGAGAGCATTGATGCATTATACATTAAAAGAATAAGAATACTTTACAGTGTGGAAACTGTTATTGTGACTGTCTAAAGTAAGTGTTTTGCTAGCTTCAAACACACTATGAAATGTATTGTTGCAATACTCGTATTGTACTTGATTGCACACATACAAAAGGACAATCATCATTCAAAACATTTTTTGAATTTTTGAAACAAGTATTCTCAAAGTTTACTCAGATGACTACTTGTTGTCTTGTACAAAAAAAAAAAAAAAAAAAAAAAAAAAAATTGATCATGGTGGAAACATCGGATTCCGATCTATATGTAGTCTTGTGCATATCTGTTTTTTTAGTATTTGGATAATGGAACTGTAAGCAGTCGTATTATATAATGAATTGATATACCGGGTATTATCGTCTTCATTTATACTACTGTGTTCTATATTTGCATGTTTAATCCATGAATAATTTATTTATTCTAAAATTGTCCATTGCCAGTTGACGATACGGGAGTATCATCGAATTAAGGCAAATGTGAGCGTGTTGGTGATTTATTTGCCAAACTCATATGTTGTTCATTGCGATGAACATTGGACTGACCCAACCTTCGAGAATTCACTGCATGGATCGGCGTCAATAGTGAATCTCGTAAATGGTTATGTCTCTTATCCTTAGACTTGAGATGCAAGTAGGTCTTGCATGTGCGGAATTTTATTCTTTGATATGGTTAAACGCTGTCCTGAATAAGGTAGTTATAAAAACCATTTTCAGGAGTGATTTGAAACACATGAATGACACGTGCAGTCAAAACAGGATTTGTTCCTCCACATGTCATGGAGTTAGATACTGTTGGGCCCCTCGATGAATTGAACAGATGTTTGTATGGCCGTACCCAAATGAGATTAAGATGAATCTTAATTCACTTGGTAATCTTGTTCAATATCTAGATCGAGAAACAGAATAGTTGAACAAATGGAATGACTTTGATCCATGTCTAGTGTTCAACATAGTATCTGTAACAAAAGGAAAGATGGCATTATAAACCATTTAAATGAGAAGTTTAAGAAACTACCCTCACATATTTCTAGGGGCATTGGCGTGTTGCTAGACGCTAACCTTTGCTTGTATAATTACTTGATTATTATGACGTCGCAAGTGGGAGCTGTTGGAGTATGCTCGTGTCATAATAAATAATTATATGGCTAGACATATGTGAGCCTATGGGGTCACACACATATACACTTAGGTACCTCTTTATGTTGTATTTATTGTACTTACGACATGTAAATAAGCTTACGTAACTTGGGATCACTATCGGGCTTCCAATGATTAAGTAATGTACTTAATCCATTGGACTTGGAAAACAAATGGGAAGCCCATTTGGGGCCCTATGGTGGCCGGCCTAAAGGGAGGGTCAAAGGGGGGTTATGGTTGAATTAATTATCTAATTAAAAGGGATTATCTCCTAATAATGAGAATAACTAATTACCAAAACTCTCTCCTCTCTCCCCTCTCTTCCTTGTACGGCACAAACACCAAACCCAATTAGGGTTTTGGTTTCCTTGATCAATTCCTTTGATTCTTGATTAATCAAAGGTCATTTGACGGTTACGGGTAGAAGGACTAGCATCCAAGAGGTATACGGTGAGGTGTAGTGTGGACAATTCATAGAGGTGATCAACCTTATTGATCATTTGGGTTTCTCATTCCATTCGTGGGTATTGGTATTGGTGGTGATTCCCGGTACACGCTACAAAGGTATAACTATCTTGTTTATCTTATTGATTGATCATATGGCTATATGAGATCCGTGTGGGTGATGTTTTTCCGCTGCGTTTATTTGATTTATATATGTTTATTTTCATACATCGCCTATAAGTGTGTAAGTTAATCTTTGATGCTTGAGTTGTGAATGATTCTCTGATTTGAACTGAACGTAGAATTATGTTTATGGCCGATATAAAATTAATGAAAGATGTGCGGATATGTGTGCCAAGGTTAATATAAAAGTAAAGAAATGGTGCATATGTGTTTTATGACTCGTATAAAGTCAACGATAGAGGTGTGCATATGTGTTTTAAGGATGCTATAAAATCAATGAAAGAGTTATGCATATATGTTTTCAAATGTGCACATGTGTTTTAGATTCTGCATATGTGTTATGCTTGTTATTTTGATTAAATTTTGTTTCCTAGTTGTTATGTGTTTTAGATTGGCTTCTAAAGATGAATGTGGTTATTTTATCTTGCGCTTTGTTTTAAAAATATTTAATCTTAACTATGATTTTTATTAGGCGTGAAAATATGTTCTTTGAAGGCCCGCGTGTATGTTCTAACGAATTTGATGATAAACCGGAAGTACACACATGCTCTTTGATGGCGTGCATGTATGTTTTTAGAAGCATGCACACATGTTCGAAAGATACTGATGAGAAAGTTCAAATACATATGTTTTGTGCACATATGTTCTTGGACGGCTAGGAGTGTGCAGATATGTCCGACTTCTAAAAATGTTGATAACAATGAGTGTGCACATATATCCGTTTGTGTTAAATATTATTAGTATACACGTGTATAGATTGATCATATTCATGCATTCTTCTTTTTAGAAATTTGTATTTCAATCGTTATCGAATTTTGTGTTTAACATTTATGTTCTTGGTTTGTAATAAATTTACATTATCTAAAAAAACACATATGCACCATATTATTTGAAAAACATGCATGTCGAAAAAGTTTTTCTAAAATTGAAATAAAAAATTCAATTATTACAAACACATATGCACTAAATCAATTTTAAAACATGCATGTTAAAAAAAAATAAAAAAAAAATAAATCCGAAAATTAAGGGTTTCTAAAAAACAGGATTTCAAAAAACAAAATAAAAAAATAATATAAAAATATCTTTTACTATTATATCCAATTAAGCCAAAACATGCTTAAATCCACCACTAAATGTCTAAGCCCACTACTAGAGTGTTGATTAAGTTGGAAATCTTTTGTGACAAGGAATTATAAAGGGGTGGCAATGGTGATGCAAAAAGTAAGTGGCAAAAACATGTTCAACCAATCACATGTCAATAACACATTTTATAATTCATTATGACTTTCTTTCAATTTTTAGTGGCAATGGTAATGCAAAATCAACCAATCATATTTTTTTTATTTTTCTTATTTATTTATAAATATACTAAAACAATTATATAAAAGCATTAAATTTTATTAATAAATCAAAGAAAATTACAAAATGCTTAGGAAAAATAAAATTATAAAACCACTATTCATTGTTTAGAGTTTCTAATGCTCTTTCACGAAAACGGGTTATATAACCACGTATTTTCTTAGAATTTGCCGTGTCTTCAAGTGCCTCGTATCCGGCTGGAATACAAACTTCGTCCGAGGATGAAAAAGATGATGCGTAAGCCATGACTAGTAGTGTGTGATTTGGTTGTGTTTATAAAATTACAAGATCAAGTTACTATTTAAAGAGAACAAATTTTTTTTTTAAAGCCTCAAACGGCTATAAATTTAAAAGGGAACATTTTTTTTTTTTTTTCGAAAAATGCCTCAAACGGCTATAAAATTTAAAAGGGAACAAAAAACTTTTTTTTTTTTTTTTTTTGAAAATTGCGTCAAACGGTAATATTAATAAAAGGGAATATATTTTTTTTTTAGGAAATAGCCTCAAATTGGGTCAATGTAATTAATCACCATTAATGCTAACGTTCACTTTTTGTGGGTAAGAGTGTATGCCGATTCGGCATTCCATGGTCCTCCACCATGCCTTTTTGATGATGCCGCTCGAGTGGCAATGGTGGATGCCGATCGGCATCCGATCCCTAGCCTCTATGATCTTGCCATTGCCACCCCCTAAACATATGATGGTTTTATTTTTCTAGCAATGTAGGATAGAACTTTATATGTTTCAACAGATAACATTGTATGCTAAAAGTAAATTAAAATGATTAATATTTTGAACACTTTGCATGTCTTTTGTCAAATTCAAATAGTCTAAAGAAAAGAAGATAAGAAACTGATTAGACAATAAATTAGGTCTACCAGTTACTCTTCCCTATCATTATACTATTGCAAATTAAAAGCTGTTCAAATTTAGGAACATAGGATTATAGTAAGTTGCAACGAATTCATAATGTGTAAACTGTTGACAGATAAAACATACAAGTCGTCTGATAATAGAATTTTTGCATTATCTTTTTTTTTTTTTGAAAGGTGAATTTCAACTTAGAATCGACCACCTTCGCGGACAGCGAAGGCCCCATCGCCACCCCCGCCAGACTATGTTGTCTTAACCGGGTCCACGCTGATCTCAGGTGGTAACGGGTTTCCCCCGGAAACCGTACTGCCTCCACACAAGTTACCTTGCTGGAGAAACAGCCGGATGAAAACCGGGCCATGCTCAGGATTCTAACCCCAGCGGCTTGGTCTAAGGGCTTCGAATCCATCATTGCAATATATCTCCGGAACAAATGGTCTGCAAGTGGACCACAAGTGAGGACTTCCCGGATGGTCACCCACCCGGTACTACTCCCATTTGTGAGTGCTTAACCAAATAAGCCCCACCCACTAGACCACAAGTACTTTGATTTTTGCATTATCTTTTAGGGAGGACTTTCTAGATATCGTAAATTAGAAGATGAAATAATGCAACTGTCTTTAACGTGATTCATCTTCTATTTATTTTATTAGTAATGTCAGTCGCAAATGTCAAATTTTTTATTGACGTGTATTTTTAAAAGACACTTGTAATATATGTCAAAAAATTAAATGTTGACATGGATGTTGAATAAAGTTCAAACCAAAATGAGGTTAATTAGTACAATCGTGATCATCTATATATTGCGTTTTTTGTTATCTATATTTTTTTCTTCAGATTTTTAGAGATTCATTTCATTCTTGCTTTTAACCCTGCTCTCAATCCTGATTCGTATTTCAATCCTGATATCATAACTATAATATTGCCGGTATATAATCTCGTTGATGTTCACATATGCTCGTCTAGTTTTTTAAATAAACCAACTGAAATTAAGTTGTTTTCGATTAAAAGTGGTTAAACTGAAAAGATACGATGGTTGGAAAAAATTGTTGTGTATGTTGTTGGTCATTATCCCAGCAAAGGTAATGCCCTCTTGATCCAACAAAAGGCGCGACCCCTTACCCCGTCATGGCGATATCAAGTTACCTAGATTGAATGTGTATTATGATAGAATTTGGGGTTAGGGTGTGATGATAATCTTGGATATCTTCTCAAATTGTGTATGTTCACTTTTCGAATAAAATATTTCGACATTTCAATTTATGGGTATTATGAAATCCTTATCGAGATAAATGAAGAAAACACTTAGTTTCTAGGTATAAAAAAATTAAACAAAAACAAAGAGATATGTTATGAATTTTCGTATTTCAAAAAGAGACCAAATGAAATCTATTAAAAACAGATTATTATCACAGTTAAAAGTAGCTAAAGTTGATTAAAAACTAACACTCACAACTGTTTGGCCAACAGTCAGAATGTGGGAAAAGGTGAAAAACGGGTATCCACTTGAAACACAAAGTAATTCGAGATATGAATATCTCATACCTCTATAGGATTTTCAGCAATTCAAATAAACATAAGCAGGGCCGATAAATGAATTCGGAGGCCTCGGGCGAAAATTAAAACGAGACCTCATCAAAACTAAAAAAAAACTTAAAAGTATGCATAAAAGGTGTTTATTTAGAACAATTTCTTATAATAAGATATCTTAATGACATTTTATTTATTGTGGTAAGATGAATTGTATTTAAATAATGAAATTTATAAAGAAGAAACATTCATAATTACACAAAGTGAGACCCCTGAGATTATTGGGCACTCGCCGCCACTGAACATAAGGGGCACATGTACGTACGTAATTGTTTTGTCTATAAATGAACAAGCCTCGTTCTCCAAACCATGCATCATACTATATTTCTTTCAATGGCAAAAAAGTGTGAATTAAAGCTTCTGGGGACCAAGGCAAGTCCATTTGTTAACCGGGTTCAGATCGTCCTCAAACTCAAGTCCATTGAATATGAGTATATTGAGGAAAATTTAGCTTGCAAAAGTGAGCTCCTGTTTGTTAGTTGATGATATTCGGTCCATTGTATTTAGTTATAAGGCTTTAGCCCATTTACATTACTTCTAGATTAGTCTTTTGTAATCTATATATTGTGATCTCATTATTGAATAACAGATGACTTTTACCTATTCTAATATGGTATCACGAGCCTAAAGTGGTCCTATCCTACTTTCTCTCCTCTTTAATCGCTTCTACCTTCTCTGCCTATCTTCTTCTTCACGTCTCCAATTAATCCTAACCCTAAGTCATATATTCGGCTACCATGGCTGGTGATGACACCATTGTAACTACAACACCTGCATCTAATGCTAAAATCGTCCCGTTTAATATACCCATCAAGTTGAGTCTTGAAAAACACAACTATAATTCATGGAGCTCCTTCCTAAAAATCCATCTTGGAAGTCTTGGATTAAAAGCACACATTGAGGGAACCTCTACAAGCAACACCGACCCCGAGTGGAACAAACAAGACGACCTAGTGAAGGTGTGGATACTAGGTACGTTAAACGAATCCCTACAAGACCAAGTCGTTACGACCCCCGGGAATGCAAAAGCTTTATGGGACCATATCAAGGACCTTTTCCACGACAACAAAGACGCACGTGCAATAACTCTTGACAGTGAACTTCGATCCATCAAACTCGGCAGCCTCACCATTAACGCGTATTGTACCAAGATACGTGCTATGGCTGATCGTTTGCAAAATCTTGGTGAAAAGGTAAGTGACAAAAACCTGGTTATGTATGCAATTAACGGACTTGACGAACGTTTTAAGGGCATTGTTCGTCTCATACGACATCGGGAACCTCTTCCAACATTTGAAACCACACGAAACATGCTTCTTCTTGAGGAAAGCACGTTGAACGAATCTGGTAATGTCACTTCTACACCTCTCGATAGTACTTCATCTTCTCCTACTATCCTTGTGACTACTAATAATACTAGCCGAACCAACTCTGGGAAAAACTCAAATAATGGAACCCGAAATTCAAACACCAACTCCAACGTGTTTTGTACTCACTTCCCGCAAGGCACTTGTCGTTTCGGAGATCGGTGCAAGTTCATTCACGATCACCGAAACCGTGGTGGGGCGTCATCTGGTATAAATGGTTCTAATAATAATAATATGGGAAGTGCTGGTTCTGGTTCTGGTTCGAATAATATGGGATTGAGAAGTGTTGGTTTGCATAACAATACTATGGGACGTGCTTTATTTACTTTACCAGCTGGATCATACCAACAAAGACAAGCCACACCTGTTTGGTTTTCACAAGTGGGTCAACACCAAGGTAGTACTGTTCAGGCCCAACAACCTATTTATGCTACTCCACAACAGGCCCAACCGGCTGTTTATTGGACTTCACCACAGGGGGCCCATGCTGTGACCCAATCTCCTCAAGCTGGTATCCTCGGTCCCGCACCGGTTATACTCCCGACTCAAGAAACTGTGCTTCCTAATGCCTTTAGCACGCTTACATTGCAAGACCCATCATGGAATATGGACACAGGTGCATCATCTCATCTCAACTCTAGTGCAAATAATTTAAGTACTATTTATAATAAACGTTTATTTCCATCTGTATGTGTTGGTGATGGTAATAATATACCTGTAACTAACACCGGTCATAGCATTCTTCCTACTCTGAATCGACCTCTACATCTTCATAATGTCCTCGTAACACCTAATATTATTAAAAATCTTATTTCTGTGCGTCAATTTACTAGGGATAATAAATGTACTATTGAATTTGATGAGTTTGGTTTTTCTGTGAAGGATTTCTTGACTCGCCATATCATCCTCAGATGTGACAGTTCGGGAGACCTTTACCCGGTAACCAAGCCATCACCTATCCCTACTGCTATGCTTTCTATTAGTCCGTCCACGTGGCACCGACGCCTCGGCCATCCGGGTGAAGACGTGTTGCGCTCTCTTGTGTCTCGTAGTTTTATTTCTTGTAATAAAGAGAAGTCTTCACATATTTGTCATGCTTGTCAGCTCGGCAAACATGTGAAACTTCCTTTTTCTAGTTCAGATTCAGTCGTTTCTCGTTGTTTTGATATTATTCATTCTGATTTATGGACATCTCCTGTTTTAAGTGATGGTGGTTTTAAATATTATATTTTGTTTCTAGATCATTTTTCGCATTATTTGTAGATATATCCTTTGCGTAGTAAGTCTGAAGCCTTTAGTAAGTTTGTTCATTTTTGTGCATATGTTAAAAACCAATTTAAATGTGACATTAAGGCTTTTCAAAGTGACCATGGTGGTGAATTCGATAATCATAAACTTCATCAATTGTTTGCGATAAATGGTATCCAATTTCGGTTTTCGTGTCCCAAAACCTCTCAACAAAATGGGAAATCGGAACGCATGATCCGAACCATTAATAATGTGATACGTACCTTACTTTTCCAAGCACATTTACCTCCCAGATTTTGGGTTGAGGCTCTCCATATGGCGGCTTACCTTATCAATCTTCTTCCCTCTACAGCCATTAACAATGAAATACCATACCAAAAGTTGTTCCAAAAAGAACCTGATTATTCACGCCTCCGCATCTTTGGCTGCCTTTGTTATCCTCATTTGGACTCACCTCATAAACTTGCTCCACGCGCCACACCATGTATTTTCCTAGGCTACCCCGCGTATCATAGAGGTTATCGATGTCTTGATCTTTCTTCTAAAAAGATTATACTTTCTAGACATGTTACCTTTGACGAGCAACAATTTCCCTATAGTTCCTTGACACCTACAAATTCCCCTTCCTATTCCTTTCTTGAACCTACTGTGACAAGTCAATTTCTTCATACTAATACAACTCACCCATCCACTAATACCACTCCCACTACAACCGACAACCCGACACCCACTAGCCCTACCTCTCCACCACGACCCACCAGTCCATCACAAACAGGCCAGCCGCCGACCAGCCCAACCTATGTCAATCCACCATCACCAACCCAACAATCACCCCAACAACATTCGGCTGAATCACAACCGCAAACCCAATTACCAAGCCAACCAGTATCTCAAACCATTCGTACTCATCCCATGGTCACTCGTGCTCAAGTCGGCACTGTTAAACCAAATCGTCTTTTTAATTTTTCTACCTCTCATGTGTCTCCTCTTCCAAAATCTCCGTTTCTTGCTCTTAAAAATTCAAATTGGAAAAATGCTATGATTGATGAATACAATGCGTTAATTAAAAATAGTACTTGGGTTCTTGTACCGAGACCACTTGATGTTAATATTGTTCGATCTATGTGGTTATTTCGGCACAAATATCTTGCTGATGGGACGTTGAGTCGCTATAAGGCTCGGTTGGTTGCAAATGGGAGTAACCAACAACTTGGGGTTGATTGTGATGAGACCTTTAGTCCGGTAGTCAAACCGGCTACTATTCGTACCGTTCTCAGTCTTGCTTTGTCTCGCAACTGGCCAGTTCATCAGCTTGATGTTAAGAATGCTTTTCTTAATGGTCACTTATCTGAGACTGTATACATGCATCAACCGCCTGGTTTTGTGGATGCTCGATATCCTGATCATGTTTGTCTTTTGCAGCGATCTTTATATGGACTTAAGCAAGCGCCACGCGCTTGGTTTAACCGTTTTGCAGGGTATGCTACACGCATTGGATTTTCTCCTAGTCGTTGTGATTCTTCATTATTCATTTATCGACATGGTGCTGAGACTGCTTATTTGTTGATTTATGTGGATGATATTGTGCTTACTGCTTCTTCATCCGGGTTACTACAACGTATTATTTCCTCTCTACATAAGGAATTTGACATGACAGATTTGGGTGCTCTTAATTATTTCTTGGGGATTTCAGTTCGTCGTGATTCCTCTGGGATGTTTCTCTCCCAGCGGAAATATGCTCTTGAGCTTCTCGAGCGGGCCCGTATGCTTAACTGCAACCCTTGTCGGACTCCGGTTGACACCGAATCTAAACTTGGTCCTGAGGGGGTACCTATATCAGATCCTACTTTATATCGAAGTTTAGCAGGAGGTCTTCAGTATCTTACTTTCACACGTCCCGATTTGTCTTATGCTGTCCAACAGATATGTCTTTACATGCATGATCCACGGGAGCCTCACTTGTCGGCTCTTAAGCGGATTTTACGGTATGTTCGTGGGACTTTGGATTTTGGGTTACAGTTGTTTGCATCCTCTACAACTAGTCTTACTGCTTATTCGGATGCTGACTGGGCTGGTTGCCCGGCTACACGTCGTTCCACATCCGGCTATTGTGTATTCTTGGGAGATAATTTACTTTCTTGGTCATCTAAACGCCAACACACACTTTCTCGTTCTAGTGCTGAAGCAGAGTATCGCGGGGTTGCTAATGCAGTTGCTGAAACTGCATGGATTCGTAACTTACTTCGGGAGTTACATGCACCATTGTTTTCGGCTACTATTGTTTATTGTGACAATGTTAGTGCTATTTATTTGACTGCTAATCCTGTGCAACATCAACGTACAAAACACATTGAGATCGACATACATTTTGTTCGTGACATGGTTGCTACAGGTCAAGTTCGTGTTCTTCATGTTCCTTCTCGTTATCAGTATGCTGATATTTTTACAAAGGGTCTTCCTTCTTCATTATTTGAGGAGTTTCGCACCAGTTTGAGTGTTCGATTACCTCCCGCTCAAACTGCGGGGGAGTGTTAGTTGATGATATTCGGTCCATTGTATTTAGTTATAAGGCTTTAGCCCATTTACATTACTTCTAGATTAGTCTTTTGTAATCTATATATTGTGATCTCATTATTGAATAACAGATGACTTTTACCTATTCTAATACTGTTAACTTCAAACCCGGTTCATAAGAAAGTCCCGGTCCTTCTTCATGCAAACAAATCACCTATTCCCGAGTCTCTTATCATAATAGAGTACCTTGACGAAATCCATCCTGATGTTCACCAGATTCTCCCTAAGGCGCCTTTAGCTCGAGCTGACAACTGGTTTTGGGCCTGCTACATTGATAACACGGTATGCTAAAAGTAAAAATGATTAATATTTTGAAACACTTTGCATGTCTTTTGTCACATTCAAATAGTCTAAAGAAAAGAAGATAAGAAATTGATTAGACAATAAATTAGGTCTACCACTTACTCATCCCTATCATTATACTATTGCAAACTAAAAGCATGTTCAAATTTAGGACCATAGGATTATAGGAAGTCGTTACGAATTCTGAATTCATAGTGTGTAAACTCTTGAGTTTTGACATCTACAAGTCGTCTACCACATAGAAGTCGTCTGATAATAAGTTTTGCATTGTCCTTTTTTAGCGAGGACTTTCTAGACTTCATTAATTAGAAGATGAAATAATGCAACTGTCTTTATCGTGATTCATCTTCTTTTTATTTTATTAATAATGTCAGTAGCGTAAATAATGTCAAATTTTATATTCACGTGTATTTTAAAAGACACTTGTAATATAGTAATAATATTTGTTTCTTATTGTGTTGACGAAAAAATTGTACATAATCCTAATCTAATTATATACTTTGAAGGTACTTAAGGCTTCATGTTTCTAATAATAAGAAATATACTTAATTAATTATAAGCTAGTACTAGGGATCACTGTGATCAGTGTATTGTTAGGATTGTTAGTTAGCTAGTTAGCCCGGATGTTAACACATAAGTTCACATGAGGTTTTATTTTAGACGGGCAATAAAAGATCGATTAATCACCAAACTTTTCATGTAGATGAATTGATAAGTATGCTATTTCCATTTTAATAACTTCCATAGTCATCTTTATTGATTATCAAATATCATGGAAATATAGCTTTTCCGGTTGTACGAAGAGTTGAGGCAAACACCAGGAAAGGAGGGAAAAGAAGCAGTTAAAAAACAAATCTTCGAAGCTACGGAATTGTTAGAAGGAGTATATGTGAAGCATAGCAATGGAAAACCTTATTTCGGCGGAGATGATTTATCTTACATTGATGTTGCTCTTGGATGTTTTCTCCCGTGGACAGGAATGATTGAAGTAATCAACGATTTCAAGGTATTTGATGAAGTTAGAACACCGGGACTTGCAACATGGGCGAAGTGTATGCGTTCACACGAAGCTATCAAGAGTGTGTTCCCAGGAGATGAAGCTCTTACGAACTTATATATGATGCTTCAAATATATAAACCACCAAGAGAAGTTTAAACTAAACCTTTTAATGTCTCTTATATGATGTTTAAATGTCATTTGTGTTATCATAGTTCAATTAGGCATTGAATTATGTATCTATCTTGTTTGTGATACTAAAGATCACAGTCGTGGTATGTTATATATATATATATATATATATATATATATATATATATATATATATATATATATATATATATATATATATATATATATATATATATATATATATATATTTTTTTTTTTTTATTCTCGATGTTTAACTTTTAATTGTGTGATTAAGTTATCAAGAATTAGTTTCCTCCTACATGTGAAGTTTACATCATTTCCTTCTTGATCTAATTTTTTAGCGATCTAGATTAACTTGTTTTTTAAAAAAGTCAATCGATGTTAATTAGTGTATCATCAAGTTAATTATATATATCTGCCTCTTGCTAAGAACATCAAGTAACTAATCTTTGAGTCGCCACAGCTTCTTTCTTACCGATAAATTTGAATCTTAAGCCTCTGTAGGAAATCTAATTGAGAAATGTTCTTAGTGCTTTTGTTTATATTGTTGCCATTAAACGAGTTGAAAGATGAGCTTTCTTAGTTCAGGTTTTTCAAGGGAGGGTGGGCTATTTTTGACTCTGATGTAGTCTTATCGGTTTAATTTGAGGACCATTTTTATACTTCTTGACCGCCTCCAAAAATACACATCTAGCGAAATTTTAAACAATTGACCTCTTGTGAGGAAACCAAGAACCTTACAATTAGGCTATTTGGTCGGAGTTTTGAAATATTATGAAACACGTCTATTATCAACCGCCGAAAAACAAAAAGAGCCAATTCGATCTCTAAATTCCCAAAAACTAAAAGGTATCATGGAAGCCTAAAAAAATCACTTCCCAAAATAGACCAGGGTGACTTGTACGACTTGGGCGACTCCACTTATTGACTTTATAATAAAATATGTGACACATGTTAAAATTCTAGAGGAGTCGACGAGTCGCCTATGTACTTTAATAATACATAAATGTGTCACCTGTCAATATTTGGGAAGAGTCGCTCATTTGTTCAGTCGCCCAAATTTATTTTGAAAAGAGGTTTTTATTTTTACATTTTTGAGCCATGTTTTAGCTTTTGGGGCATTTCGGGAATTGACTCAAACAAAGTAATGATGCAAAAGCGGCTAAACGATAATTACTGCGTCAATGTGATGTTGTGAGAAGTCCTCAACTAGTTTTTGAAAATGTAGTTAGGTGAGCAAAAATAAAAATTTCCTAAACCATAACGTAGCGTATATAATCGATGCTACCTCGATAGCAACATTTCCATTTAAGATGCGTTCAGTAGTTGACAACAAAAATTGTTGGCTCATACAACCAAATGACAGTACAAGAATATGATACATCCTGGCCAACAAAGTGATGAACCGTCGATGAGTTCAAAAAAAACTCCACGTTCAGTTAAAAGATTCAAGCACCTCAATAACACAGTTTCATGTTTATTTATTTTTACACATTTCGATATGTAAGATCGCAATTGCAAGTGATTTAGGGGTACTGCTAAACAGCTAAAGTGCTAATCGCACTCCGGACATTTGATGGATTTGAATATATATATATATATATATATATATATATATATATATATATATATATATATATATATATATATATATATATATATATATAGTGATGTATTCTATGCAGTACCATTCTTATATACAGTACTTTACAGTACCATTAAAATAAATCTGGGCCATTAGATGAGTTTGATCAAATGTTAAGATTAAAAGTGTCAAAATTGCAATTAAACAAAAGATGAGGTATTCATTTTCAATTAAATAAAAGACTGAAAGGGTATTATGGGTAGTACAGATTAGTTGATTTTAAATCGTATTATAATTTCCAGATCTCTATTTTTCTAACCACAAACACCTCTCTCCTCTACCAATAAAATATAACCCTAATCATATCCACCCTAAATCCTCCCTCCCACAGCCTCCAAAAACCAGATCTCGTTGATATATCCATCTACAATCAAATTCCCACTGTCAAATTCAGATCCGGAAACCGTGTGGTGGTTGTGCTAGAGGAGACGACGGCGAAGCATGGATGATGGTTTGTATCAAAGGTTGTGTAATGGATGAGAACAAAGGCGGTTGCGACTAGAGGAGGAGGACAGCGGCGGCAGTTAAAGGAGGACAACTATGGGCTTTTAGTGTTTATGTCGACATAACTTCCATACCCTTTCAAGGTTTCACTTTTTTTAAGGCATAACTGAGTAACGAGATCTGGTGTTTGTGATGCTTGATTACAGGGGTATGCTTGAAGAATCACAACCGCTCGTTGAACAAGTTGTTGTTAATCATGGTAGATATATTCATATTTTTAGTTGGGTGTTTTTTACTTTTTGTTATCTTTTTGGCTTTATGGCGTTGCGCAGAATTTGCAGAGTACCATATATAGTCTTTTAGTAATATTTTGTTCCTATTAATTGAATTTGAAAACGAGACTGTTTGACATTCAAATACAGTATTGTTTATTCATGTCGACCCCACCGTTTATTTAAATCCCATCATGTTCATTTATTAACTAATTTGATATATTGTTAAAAAAAACTGAATAGGTAAGAGAACAGTGTTACGTTAGTATTAATGTTTAAAAAAAGTTTTGCATAAGTTGATATAAGCAAAGGGTGCATATGTGTTTTGAAGGTGAAATAAAATAACGGAAAGATGTATGCATATATGTTTTATTTATTAATATGTGTTTTCTAGTTATTTCTGATAAGATAAATAATAATTGTTTTGTAGTTTGACGATAAACCGCAACGTAAACACCGCAAACATACATGTTTTTGGAAGGCGTGCGTATATGTTCTAATAAATTTGATGAGAAAGCGCAACGTGGACACTGCAAACATACATGTTTTTGGAAGGCGTGCGTATATGTTCTAATAAATTTGATGAGCAAGCCCCGCATCCACATACATTCTTGGGAAGCGTGCACATATGTTCTAATGGATTTTATGAGAAAGTGAAGAGTGCACACATCATTATTGAAATGTAACAAATGAAAACAAACATACTTTATAAAAAAGTCTTAAACGAAAATTAGAAAACCATTAAAAATAAAATGTCTTGCACAAAGACATTGAATGAGTCAATGTAAGAAATACTTTTTAATAACCTCTTCAAACATTATTTTGTAACGCCGCTTGAAAAACATGCCTAATTTTGTATGCATTAGAGATACTTTCGTGTGTTAAATGGCTGGTCGATGGAGATAATAAACCAATCTTGTAATTATGCAGGTCGATTCCAAACTTGTATTTATAACTAAAAAAATAATGATGTAATAAAATTAGTTTTTCCAAATTGAAAGCATTATATAACAATTTTTTTTATTACCTGAGTCTAAACAACTTAAACTCAGGCATCATATCGCCATTGATATATATCTTGCTGGCTCCACTATGATGCATGGCAATAGTTGGCGCACCTACATAAAGAGTAAAACACAGTGAACTTGCCTTCATAACCATGCTCGTCGGTCTAGTTCCATTGTTTTGTTTTGGGGAATTTGGCAACAAAGCTAACAGTGATTTTCAAATTTCGGTTTCATCTGTCTCTTGTTATTAAAAATAAAAATAATAAAATAAAAAATAAAACTTTTTGTTTAGCGTGTTTGACCCATTAGAGGTAAAACATACCCTTGATAGACTCATTCCTAAAGAAATGGGCAATATAGGACATTAAGAAAATACAAATAGGGTTACGTAAGTATATTTGCATTTCCGGTTGCACGTGCAGGTTAGCCTGTTTGACCCATTAGAGGTAAAACATACCCTTGATATATGGGTTGTTTTGGCAAGCTTATGCTTAAAGGTTTATGTGTGTCAATAAACTTCCAATTCAAAGGATTATTTTTTCCTTCCTAAAAATGATATAAAACTGTTAACACAAGCTTAACCAAACATTTCTAAGGTGCTTAATAGCTTTGCTAAGAAATAATAAGCTATTAAGCTTCTAAAATAAGCTTAACCGAACAACCCTTAACAACCCCTTTGCCCATTAACAAACATTCAATAGGCTCACTAAAAAACATGCTTCCAACACCCCATAGTTAACAAATACACTCAGTATTAGTATTAACCTGATAACATATTTTTTCAAAAAAAGGCTTTCAATAGGATAGTATGAAATCACTTACGTCTCTTAGGATTGAAGTCTACAATATAATCCATACATAACGGTTATCATAGTCCATGCATTAATGTCTACAATATAAAAGGTTATAATTAAACAAATAGGTCATACCGGATGTTGTGAATATGATCATGAGCAGGTAAGATTGTCACTCTTAACATACACTTTTTGATGTCGTGAATAAATTTTTTGATGAATACCTTTAAGGGCAGGTAAGATTGTCACAACTTTATTAGCAACTCATTCCATGACCTCAAGAAAACATTGACTGCCAAGTGCAAACCAATAGGTTCATTTAACTTGGGATCAAATAGTCCACTTCAAAAAAAAAAAAAAAAAAAAAAAAAAAAAAAAAAAACCTAATTGCATAAATGTAAAAATCTAATAAAGAACAACCAAGTTTAGATCAAAATCTGCATGATCTTGTTAATCCGTACGATTCAGTACATGGTTTACGTCATCTTATTCATCCACTTCCATGATTAGCAAAAAGCTTGGTTCATCACTGACAACGGCTTTGTTCATTTACATCATCCATGAGACAGACAATCAAATATAGTAAAGCCATGAATGGTGGAATACATACCTTGAGTTTTTCTTCGAGGCAAAGAGCTGGGTCGTACACGTTGCTGCATATTTGGTATGACAATAACAATTTAGACAAACCAATGTTGGAAGGGTCGTTAATGTTGCTACATATCTGGCATGACCCATAACAATTTAGAAAAACCAATGTTAGAAGGAAAATCACAATAAATACTATCCGAGAGTCGATGTGGCACAACTTATTTTACTTGCAAAAGAACATACAACATCCATCAGTACCTCAACCTCCAATTCCATTAGATTGGAACAAAGTCTTTGTAGCACTTGTTTAAGTTCTTCAAATGTTATTGTGCCACTATTGTCACCGTCAATCATCTTAAACATCTGTTTCAAGCCCCCAATCTTCTCTTCTGAAAGCCTTTATGTAATAACCTGAAAATGAACAAATTCATCAGTGGGTGTCAGGTGATGATTTGATTAAGTAACTCGGGTGAAACAAAGTTAGCTAAAATCATACACGTAAAGCTATATTCTTAAGTTTGTTTATTGCTGAAAAGTGCTTACGCCGTGATAAAGATCAAAGTGATACACATTATTATAAATAATGAATAACGGCAAAAATCACAACAAAGCTTTATGACAAATCGAAATCCCTATTTAAAGAAAGATGCTATTATTGCATTTATTTTTTCTTGCTTACAATTCAATGGCAAATCACTAAAAATGATGGTAATAAGTAGCCGACGGGATAATCAGATGGGCATTCCAACAAAAGACTAACTTTAAAGTGTTTATAAAAAAAAAACTCATCAAATGTCGTTTAACAATGGTTAAGTTGCTTATGACTTGATGCTACAAAACTATTAACTTACTCAAACACTCCTAGATCCCGTATGTCGGTGTTCTCCAGTGTTCTTCGTGTATCTTGGTGCTCACTGATCTGGCAAATCCTCAAACAAAACCAAAGAACAATCACAAACACGGATGGCTTAATTATTTGTAACGTAAATGAACTACCTGCATAAATTTTATGGATTGATTCTGCATTGATTGTGAAAATACCTTCAATAAGCTTATTAATAAGTTTAACAATGCAGTCTTGATTTAAAAAAAATAAGTTTACCTGAATCACGTACCACACACACCGCCAAGCATCTTGTGAGAATACGGGAGCCATAATCTACACAAATATAGATAGAACCCAAGTGAGATACTCTATGATCTGTAAAATCTTTAAGATGAAATACTACAATTGAGAGGGTAGAACAGAAATAATACGCCTTGTACTCGGTAGTAGATGTGGATCACTGCACCATTATGTTTTCTCATCTGTAGTTCTTTTGATCAACCTAATAAATATAATTGAACATATATAGTCACATATCAAATGTCAAGACACACTTTCAACAAAATTAATAAGTAAAAGGTAAGAAATGCAATGAAACGTCACCTGATCATGGATAATCCTAGCAAAAGTTTCGATTCCAGTAACATGAAACTCTAATGACTTGGCACGAAGCAATTTCATCTTCTCACTTTACGCATGTTCAGGTGATATTACTACTATTCTTGTCACAGTTTTGAAACTATTAAGAGCATCACATGAAGAAGATGGACGCTGCAACTGTGATCATTGGGAACTATGGTGCTCCACTTCAGGTTTTTGCTTATGCACATCATCAATAGGGACAATATGTAACCTTTTTTGCATCTTGTTTGTGAAAGCTTTTAAAATGTAAGCAGTAAAAGTAACTTTTATTAACCAAGAATTGTGTAAACTGATTATAAATATTACTACATCCTTTCTTGACAACCAATCGTACCTGTTGTCATGAAAATGATGTAGTATATCATGATTAGCGAAACAGAGCAACGGGTCAAGGCTTCAAGCCTTAATGAAAGGCTAGTGATACTTGTTGGGAATATACGTTCAGTCCTTCACCAATTGGGTGAAAATATAATTTGTATTGCCTACTTCGTGTAAGATATAATAATAGTGGTTCTATTAATTATGTAAACCTTTTTTTCCTTTGTTTTTTTGCTTCACCTTGCATCAATTACAAAATTCCCGTCTTAATCTCCTCATACCATATAAATGGTAGCATATAATGAAAATAATATATGGCCTAAACCAAACTTAACACGAGCGTTTCATGTTGTATTGCTCATTCAAAACTTAATGAAAACTTTTTTGCATTTCCGCCAGAATACTATTAGTTTGCACCAAAAACCATAATATAAAAATGTCCGAAAGGTTTATCTAGAGTTGGCAATTTTGCCCCTTCACAAGTTGGTCGATTTGGGTCATATTTTATGCCCAACAGGTCAAAATCCATCCAAAGTGAATCTATATGCATAAAAACTCTTGATATATAGGTATACTATGATTACCACTGATTAACCAAACACTAATATATGCGTCGGCTATACATGAAGTCAACGCACAAACTACACATAATTGAAAAAGTGGACTACAGTCAGTAAAAAAGTTAACTTAAAAATTCTGAAGTTACATACTTACTGATGCGTTATGCCACATTCCAGCACAGTATATCATAAGATCGTCCACCTATTTATATATATATATATATATATATATATATATATATATATATATATATATATATATATATATATATATATATATTAAAAAAATCAATTTCATGTTTAAATGATATTAGCATCTGATTTTTTAATTTTTATTATTATTATTATTTTTAATCTTGGTATCACATAAAACATTAAAATTTTTTAATAAAATTTTTTATATCAAAATAACTTTTTTTTATGTCACAGAAACTTTTCCTTAATAAAATTGTTAATATCACAAAGGGCAATATTTTAGTTGTGATCATGGTCCGAATCCGTTCATTTTGCTGGAAGTTGTTGCGTTTCAAGACTTATGGATATGGCACGCTTTATTTGGTGTTTCTGGGTCGAACAACGACATCAACGTTCTGGATCAATCCCCTTTATTTAACGATCTTAAACAAGGAATAGCATCGGAGATTCGTTTGTTGCTATCGGGGTAACTTACCCATTTGGTTACTATCTTGTTGACGGGATATTTCCGGAATTGGGAAAACTTGTTAAAACGATTCCAGAACTACCAGATGATGACCACAAGAGAATAAGGTATAAGAAAATGCAGGAATCGGCAAGGAAAGATTTGGAACGAGCGTTTGGTGTTCTAAAGAAGAAATAGGCGATACTTGCCAACCCTGCAAAAGCGCTGAAAAAAGATAGAATAATGAAAATGATGTATACATGCATCATTTTACATAATATGGTTCGAAAAGACAAAAAAAGACGATATCTCCCGAATGGTACCCGGAGTAAGGACATTAACCGTACAACCCTATACGATCCGATGAACAAATTCGAAAACTGAAGAGGTACATCAGATCATCAAGCGCATCAAAACCTTGGTGCCGATTTGGTCGAATATTTGTCTCGTAATATTTAGTTTTAGTTTTAAATGTTACATTTTTAATATTCGAAGTCTATGTAGTGTTTTTAATTTATGAATAAAAGTTTTCTATTTCGTATATTTACCTTTTTATATTTTTACGTTTACGTTTTTAGTTTTGTAAGTATTAAAAAAAATGGGAGTTAAGGTTACCATTAAAGGTGACCTTGTCCACAAATAAGTGAGTAGGTGTGACGGGAAGTGGAGTAGAGAGAAAGCTGAGGTGGCGTTGAGATGTAAGGTGTAAATGTGTTTACCTTAGTGTCTAGTCTAAGGGGCACAAGTTAAGTATATCAAAGTACAATCGTACCCACGAAAAAGGACTTAAGAATCCATATAAAAGTACACTTTTCTGTACTTTTATATGGGTCTGTGAGTACTTTTTTTAGAGTCAAGGTGACCATAAAAGGTGACCTTGTCCAAAAATAACTTGTGCCAAAAGGGCACAATTATGGCACAAGTTATAAAAACCAATAAGTAAAATACATAGCAATATTCATAATTTTCCCTTAATTTGGTTAGTTGTTTTGAAACTTTTGTCTTTTTTTCCTGAAACGTTGACGTAGACTATGGCTACTGTATCCCGACAAGTAACATGCAACAAATCCGCTATTTAGTCTTTACATATATATGAGACAAGTTATGAGTTGTACTTGATGCTTTGAAAGATGTACCCATGAGAGTGCTGACTGGATAATATGAGTCATATGCCCAGTCATCAACTTTCGCCACGTTGGCACCTCCATGCTGGCACTTTAACATTTTTTCGGATGGTATTTAAAAAATAAGACACAAGTGGGATTCGAACCCGGGTCTTTGCATCCATAAGCAAGTCCTCAACCACTGGACCAACCCGCTTTTTGTGATAAACATTGGAAAACAAATATGTCATTCTTAAACAATTCAACATATTAAAACACAACATCTAAACGCAAAAGGAAAGTTTGAATTTCATATCATTAGTATTAACTACAATGCTTCATTCTCTCCCTAAGATCCCGGTTTGTTTTGAAACTGATTTTCACCTTCCATAACACACACCCTAATTTTGAATACATACCTTTCTCCCTATGATTTTAAATCCATTTAAAAAAATGTTTGTACCCATAAATTTACACAATCATGGAGTTTTGAAATCACCACTCACACAACAAATCACGGCAACAACAAACCCTAATCTTCTCATAACCTTTACCTACAAATTTACATGGGTTAAATATTGTGATAAATTAAGTGACAAATTCAGTTTATGTTTGTGTGTTTCACGATTCTGTTTCAGGATTATAAACACAGTGACAAAGGTATGCTATTTATTTTTATAAATTTTTTTATATGATAAGTATATTGATTGATTTGCTTTTATGTTTAATTTGTTGTGAAATTATAACTTGGATTCATGATCAATTTCATGTTGAGATTCTATGCACACCAAGTGTTTGATAAAATGTTTATGAAGTTACTTTGTAAAAAATTGATCTTGGGATTTTATTCACACAAGTCTGATGTTTGGTGGAAATTTTATTTTTATGTTTGATTTCAGTTATTATAGGTTTAATGAAAAGTTCGCCAAGCGTTCTATGAAATGCTTCAAAGAAAGATCAATAAAGGTATGTAAATTCGGGTGTAGGTTATACGAGTTCAGTTATCAGATGTTGTGGTTCACGACTTCCTAAATAAGAATATCGAGAAATGAATGAAAACAATGACAAAAATAAACTTTTACCCATATATATAAGTATTCGGGTTAACCCGATAAACAGATGAAGGAACATCACTTTTGAAATTCTCAGGTACTATCTTCATATCTTGATATATTGAGGAAAATGCATAATTATTTAATGAAATAAAATGGTATGCCAAAGATCTGTATTATCAATTTACAGTATCTTTAGAACTGTAAAACCCCGATAAAATGAATAACCAACGACTTTGAAATGTAATTGTTTTTTCTGTCATTTTGCTATATATTACAACCTCCTATGAAAGTGCATAAGTGACGTCTATTATGTTTCTAATTTTAGATCATGTGTTTGCTAAATTCTTGGTCTCATGTCACTTTATGTGTTTATTTTCCTTAGGCAACTACTACCACAAGGAGTATGTGGAAGCATGTATCAACATCCCAGTAGTAGAGCGGAAAGCTTTGTGTATCCATGATGGTTATTGAATCACATAATCATGTTCGTATGATGGTTATTGAATCACATAATCATTTTTGTATGATTTGTAATTAATATACATGTAAGATTGAACTTTTGTTATTTTTTATATTGAATTCCTATTTAATCTTTTGATATTTATTTCTATGCCGGTAAGCGAAAGAAAAATTGATAATGGTTCAAATTGATCACATGACACCATTTCGAATATATGAGTGCAAGGTTATATATGACTATAACAGCAATCGGCTTTAATGGTTCTATGTCGGTAAGCGAAAGAAAAATTGATAATGGTTCAATGGTTTTAAATTTTTAGTTTTTAGTTTTATAGTTTGCAATTAGAGTTGAACAGAATTGTTTTGTTTGCTTTTATTTTCTCTCATGTTGGACTATTGGGTGTTTGGGATTGAACCATTATCAAGACAACTCATGTAATTGTCATTTAATTAAATTAACTTATTTCAATAACTACCCTTATTATCAAGGCATTTGGCACTTCACATGTCTATCTGCTTAATTTACAGGATTACAGAAGAATCTAAGGAAAAGGCGGCTGAGCATTTTGTAATTGCAGCTAAGCTTAATCCACAAGATGCAAATGTTTTCAGGTATTTGGGTCATTACTATATCAAAGTTTTAGTTGATAATCAACGAGCTCTCAAGTGTCTCGCTCCACTGGATTCTGAATCAGGAGTTAGTCTCCTTCTCTTTTTGTCCTTCGTTTGTTCTCCTTTTTCTACAACTATTGCTTTCTATAGTTAGTAGGCCCAACCGAGCAACTCCTACTTATCAGTTTTTTGTGTGTGTGTGTGTGTGTGTGTGATTTATAGGAATCAATATTTGTAGGTTGTGGGATCATATGTGTCACAACTCATAATTTCATGTCCTGTTTCAAACGTTGAAATTCCAATTTTTATCTCGGAAAGTTACTATTCACAAAACACTATTCATGTCCGAAATTTTTATTTCATATTCTCATAAGTTAAACTATTTTAATGATAATCTGAGAGTTTGACGCTCGTCGGATCATTTCTGCAAAAATCACGAAGCCGTGTCCGAGATTTACATTCAGGTTTAAACGTCCTTCCGGCATTCCGATATGTCTGTAAAACAATATAAACTATAGAAATATGATTTTGTTCCATTTTACGACAATTCTAAAAGTTTTGAAATTTTATGTTTTCCAGTTCAGCGTTTTACGCGAATTACGCGTTTTAAACCCGCGTTACCAGTTTTAACAGCGTTTAAGCTACCCGATGGAACTTACCATTCATTTTATATTTTCTTATGGAGTATTTTGACAAGTTTAATCATTCTTTCAAGTTTTGTATTTTTACGATACCCAGATTTACGTTTCGCGTCTTAAAAATTTACATTTAGCGATTAACGGAACAAAAACCGATTCCGTGAACTAGATAATACCCAAGTTTTCCACATACTCTTCCACATTTCACTACATGTGCCGCCCCCCTTTTCTAAGTCTTCAAGTTGTTCATTTTATTACCATTTTGCCATCAAATTTAGATATTTTATTAAGTTAACAAAACAAATTTGATTACTTCATTTTCTTTGCAAGAAACTACCTTTTCTCTCCTTCCCCACTCCATAAGCCACGACCCAACTAAGAACACCATCAATCCACCATGGATTTTCTAAGATCAAGCCATTTTATTGTTCCTTTAATGATCTTTGTTTGAGTTTTGAAATAAAAACTCAAGATTATTAAGTTTTCTTCATCCAAATCCACTAATCTTTGCTAAGTAAGTTTTCAAACTCTTTTTCATGATTTCTTCAAGTTATCTTCATGGTTATATGTTTTCCATTCAAGATTTCATGCATATACTAGTTATACCACTTTATTTTTTTAAACTTTTTTAACACACAAACCCTAGACTTGGTTATTTGGGTTTCCTTGTAAGATTAACATGAATAGTGATGATTAGGAACCCATGGCATTCTAAGAAGGTGTATGGTAAGATTAGACTAGCTTTGTGGCGTTTGCAAGAGATTTGGTGATGTTAGAAACTAGTTTAGAACCTTGAAAATGGTTTTGGAACATATATTTATACCTACTGTCCCAAAAATGAAAACCTAGAAAACTCAGTAACTCAGGGGAACTTTTCAACCTAAGATTTAGAAATACTTTCAAAAACGAAGCCGTAGGCGAAAGAACGGGTTAAAACGAGTTTATAACGAAGGAGATATGATTTTTGCAAGTTTATTGACGAAAACTATTTTTTTGAAAATTGTGTGCTGTTGGACGATTTTTAGTGGACAAACCGAGGCGTTAGACGTAACCTAGAGGAGCCAAGCTTTCCAAAATATATTAGTACATACTAAGACATAACCATGGATATAAAGAACGAGTAAAACGGACTTATAACGACAAAGATATTCACGTTTCAATATCGGCAAAACCTTATACAAATTGACAGCTTTTAACTAGAAAAATAATAATAATATTACTACTACGTACTAACTCTAGATTTCTAAAAATAATAACCAAGTGCCCAATTTCATAACTAATGAAGTATTAGTGATTTCAAGTATATTTTTATGGCTACAAGACGTTATTTCAAGGATTTCGAATCGAGGAGTTCAACACTAACACTTATATATACGATATATATACATTTCGACTAGCTTTATTTTTCTAGTTGCCTTATTTTCCCAAGTTTTGGAAAAATGTATTATTTTGATAACAACAAGTATTTTCAAGTTATGAGTGGTATAGGTATCATGTGCATGTACATTCATTTCATCATTTCATGATCTAAATTAGATCACATCATTCATATTAGGTTGCGGTTAGAGATCGTGTCTCATTTCAGTGTATCCACTTTTGTCATCATTGCTATCTCTTCGAGGTGAGTCATAGCCCCTACTCTTTTAAATTGTTTTGTTAACTTTTTTGGGGAGAATACATGCTCGTTTTTACATGAATTACTACTTGACTCTTTGAACATTGTTTTGAACCTTGAACTATTATGAACTCATTTGACCTTATAACTTGTTTTGAACTATTGAACTTGACTTGACTTTTGAACTTGACTTAAAATTTTGACCCTAAAGTACCGTACGTACTATAACCTAAAGTCTCCCATGTTCGGAGCAGTGCAAAGTCTCCCCTGTCTACGGAGCAGCATTATCAAGTCTCCCATGTTCGGAGCAACATAAAATCTCCCCTGTCTACGGAGTAACTTTGACTTTATACTATGTAATAGTTTGTGAATGATGTATTGTTCGTGCATCCGCAATTGTTAGTCTCCTGCTGGTTTGCCGTTCGCACTCCAGTTTATACGTACCGTTCGTGCGGCCTCCTTGTGTGGGGTAGTAGGTAGTATGGATAGCGCTATTAGAGGTCGGCCAACCTCTCGTTCCCCTGTCTACGGAATGCATATTATTTATTTTAGGAGCCTTGCCACATTCTTTATTATATACTATGTGCCCATATTGTGAACTATATTGACCACGTGTACTTGACTACTAAATATGCAACCATTTGGCAGTGGGTTGTAAACACACATGTTACAAGTCTCTTATGGCGGGATTGGAACTGAGTTGATTTACGATGCCTTTGCTGGGAGATCTTCATTTTTATGAATTACATTCTTTTTCACAAGACTCTATAAACTCACCAACCTTTGTGTTGACACTTTAGCATGTATTTTCAGGTTTTAAGCAATGGCACGCTACTGGAGGTTTTGGCAGGGCATGGCATGGTTATAGAAGACTCTGATTATTCATTTGGGGACCGTTTTAAACTATTTTAAGGGCCTACTTCCGCACTATTTTTAACGATGTAAATTCAATACTTTTGGTTAAACAATTTTATTCTAAATGATTGAAGTGAAAACTATTTTTGTACATGTGTTGTGATATCAATTGAGTTACACCTCAGCTGCATGTATGCTTCCGCTGGACCCGATTTTGGGGGTGTGGCAGATTGGCATCAGAGCTTTTGGCTATAGCGAACTGAGTGTTTTTAAAACCTAGACTATAGCTACTTTCAAGAAAACTTAACCCTATGACCGTCACGTGCCTGCCTGCCAAGATGATTTCTCACTTGTGGTTAGTTGCTATTTTCACTTATTATAGTGGATTACTATAATTGTCTTTCATTTAAGCATGTTCACGTATCGTATATGTCACCGCGTTATATTTTCCATGCACAATTTCATCATTCAACCTCGAGTTTTGCTCACTTGCCTTAGTCTTTCAGAACGTCTTGGTATTCGTGAAGGACGTAGTTTTAGTATAACTGAACTGAGTATTTCAAAATTCATGGAACCTCGGTAGAATATAGACTGGTCATTTATATTCGACCCGAGATAGTGGGACATAGGCTGACCACCTATATCCGACTCAGAAATGAATTTTGCAACACTGAGAATGGTTATAATAAAATTTTGTCTGGATTGAATTCTCTACCTAATTTCCAAATGTTTCATTCATGTGTGCGACTCATATATTATCATCTTTTCACCAAAACCACTTCAGAGACCAACACAAACTGAACTTCGGGACGAAGTTCCTTTTTGAGGGGAAGAATGTCACAACTCGTAATTTCATGTCCTGTTTCAAACGTTGAAATTCCAATTTTTATCTCGGAAAGTTACTATTCACAAAACACTATTCATGTCCGAAATTTTTATTTCATATTCTCATAAGTTAAACTATTTTAATGATAATCCGAGAGTTTGACGCTCGTCGGATCAGTTCTGCAAAAATCACGAAGCCGTGTCCGAGATTTACATTCAGGTTTAAACGTCCTTCCGGCATTCCGATATGTCTGTAAAACAATATAAACTATAGAAATATGATTTTCTTCCATTTTACGACAATTCTAAAAGTTTTGAAATTTTACGTTTTTTAGTTCAGCGTTTTACGCGAATTACGCGTTTTAAACCCGCGTTACCAGTTTTAACAGCGTTTAAGCTACCCGATGGAACTTACCATTCATTTTATATTTTCTTATGGAGTATTTTGACAAGTTTAATCATTCTTTCAAGTTTCGTATTTTTACGATACCCAGATTTACGTTTCGCGTCTTAAAAATATACGTTTAGCGATTAACGGAACAAAAACCGATTCCGTGAACTAGATAATACCCAAGTTTTCCACATACTCTTCCACATTTCACTACATGTGCCGCCCTCCTTTTCTAAGTCTTCAAGTTGTTCATTTTATTACCATTTTGCCATCAAATTTAGATATTTTATTAAGTTAACAAAACAAATTTGATTACTTCATTTTCTTTGCAAGAAACTACCTTTTCTCTCCTTCCTCACTCCATAAGCCACGACCCAACTAAGAACACCATCAATCCACCATGGATTTTTCAAGATCAAGCCATTTTATTGTTCCTTTAATGATCTTTGTTTGAGTTTTGAAATAAAAACTCAAGATTATTAAGTTTTCTTCATCCAAATCCACTAATCTTTGCTAAGTAAGTTTTCAAACTCTTTTTCATGATTTCTTCAAGTTATCTTCATGGTTATATGTTTTCCATTCAATATTTCAAGCATATGCTAGTTATACCACTTTATTTTTTTAAACTTTTTGAACATACAAACCCTAGACTTGGTTATTTGGATTTCCTTGTAAGATTAACATGATTAGTGATGATTAGGAACCCATGGCACCCTAAGAAGGTGTATGGTAAGATTAGACTAGCTTTGTGGCGTTTGCAAGAGATTTGGTGATGTTAGAAACTAGTTTAGAACCTTGAAAATGGTTTTGGAACATATATTTATACCTACTGTCCCAAAAATGAAAACCTAGAAAACTCAGTAACTCAGGGGAACTTTTCAACCTAAGATTTAGAAAATACTTTCAAAAACAAAGCCGTAGGCGAAAGAACGGGTTAAAACGAGTTAATAACGAAGGAGATATGATTTTTGCAAGTTTATTGACGAAAACTATTTTTTTGAAAATTGTGTGCTGTTGGACGATTTTTAGTGGAAAAACCGTGGCGTTAGACGTAACCTAGAGGAGCCAAGCTTTCCAAAATATATTAGTACATACTAAGACGTAACCATGGATATAAAGAACGAGTAAAACGGACTTATAACGACAAAGATATTCACGTTTCAATATCGGCAAAACCTTATACAAATTGACAGCTTTTAACTAGAAAAATAATAATAATATTACTACTACGTACTAACTCTGGATTTCTAAAAATAATAACCAAGTGCCCAATTTCATAACTAATGAAGTATTGTTGATTTCAAGTATATTTTTATTGCTACAAGACATTATTTCAAGGATTTCGAATCGAGGAGTTCAACACTAACACTTATATATACGATATATATATATATATATATACATTTCGACTAGATTTATTTTTCTAGTTGCGTTATTTTCCCAAGTTTTGGAAAAATGTATTATTTTGATAACAACAAGTATTTTCAAGTTATGAGTGGTATAGGTATCATGTGCATGTACATTCATTTCATCATTTCATGATCTAAAGTAGATCACATCATTCATATTAGGTTGCGGTTAGAGATCGTGTCTCATTTCAGTGTATCCACTTTTGTCATCATTGCTATAGCTTCGAGGTGAGTCATACCCCTACTTTTTTAAATTGTTTTGTTAACTTTTGTGGAGAGAATACATGCTCGATTTTACATGAATTACTACTTGACTCTTTGAACATTGTTTTGAACCTTGAACTATTATGAACTCAATTGAACTTATAACTTGTTTTGAACTATTGAACTTGACTTGACTTTTGAACTTGACTTAAACTTTTGACCATAAAGTACCGTACGTACTATAACCTAAAGTCTCCCATGTTCGGAGCAGTGCAAAGTCTCCCCTGTCTACAGAGCAGCATTATCAAGTCTCCCATGTTCGGAGCAACATAAAATCTCCCCTGTCTATGGAGTAACTTTGACTTTATACTATGTAATAGTTTGTGAATGATGTACTGTTCGTGCATCCGCAATTGTTAGTCTCCTGCTGGTTTGCCGTTCGCACTCCAGTTTATACGTACCGTTCGTGCGGCCTCCTTGTGTGGGGTAGTAGGTAGTATGGATAGCGCTATTAGAGGTCGGCCAACCTCACGTTCCCCTGTCTACGGAATGCATATTATTTATTTTAGGAGCCTTGCCACATTCTTTATTATATACTATGTGCCCATATTGTGAACTATATTGACCACGTGTACTTGACTACTAAACATGCAACTATTTGGCAGTGGGTTATAAACACACAGGTTACAAGTCTCTTATGGCGGGACTTGGAACTGAGTTGATTTACGATGCCTTTGCTGGGAAATCTTCATTTTTATGAATTACATTCTTTTTCACAAGACTCTATGAACTCACCAACCTTTGTGTTGACACTTTAGCATGTATTTTCAGGTTTTAAGCAATGGCACGCTACTGGAGGTTTTGGCAGGGCATGGCATGGTCATAGAAGACTCTGATTATTCATTTGGGGACCGTTTTGAACTATTTTAAGGGCCTACTTCCGCACTATTTTTAACGATGTAAATTCAATACTTTTGGTTAAACAATTTTATTCTAAATGATTGAAGTGAAAACTATTTTTGTACATGTGTTGTGATATCAATTGAGTTACACCCTAACTGCATGTATGCTTCCGCTGGACCCTATTTTGGGGGTGTGACATATTGGCATCAGAGCTTTTGGCTATAGCGAACTGAGTGTTTTTAAAACCTAGACTATAGCTACTTTCAAGAAAAAGTAACCCTATGACCGTCACGTGCCTGCCTGCCAAGATGATGCCTCACTTGTGGTTAGTTGCTATTTTCACTTATTATAGTGGATTACTATAATTGTCTTTCATTTATGCATGTTCATGTATCGTGTATGTCACCGCGTTATATTTTCCTTGCACAGTTTCATCATTCAACCCCGAGTTTTGCTCACTTGCCTTAGTCTTTCAGAACGTCTTGGTATTCGTGAATAACATAGTTTTAGTATAACTGAACTGAGTATTTCAAAATTCATGGAACCTCGGTAGAATATAGACTGGTCATTTATATTCGACCCGGGATAGTGGGACATAGGCTGACCACCTATATCCGACTCGGAAAAGAATTTTGCAACACTGAGAATGGTTATAATAAAATTTTGTCTCGATTGAATTCTCTACCTGATTTCCAAATGTTTCATTCATGTGTGCGACTCATATATTATCATCTTTTCACCAAAACCACTTCAGAGACCAACATAAACTGAACTTCGGGACGAAGTTCCTTTTAGAGGGGAAGAATGTCACAACTCGTAATTTCATGTCCTATTTCAAACGTTGAAATTCCAATTTTTATCTCGGAAAGTTACTATTCACAAAACACTATTCATGTCCGAAATTTTTATTTCATATTCTCATAAGTTAAACTATTTTAATGATAATCCGAGAGTTTGACGCTCGTCGGATCATTTCTGCAAAAATCACGAAGCCGTATCCGAGATTTACATTCAGGTTTAAACGTCCTTCCGGCATTCCGATATGTCTGTAAAACAATATAAACTATAGAAATATGATTTTCTTCCATTTTACGACAATTCTAAAAGTTTTGAAATTTTACGTTTTTTAGTTCAGCGTTTTACGCGAATTACGCGTTTTAAACCCGCGTTACCAGTTTTAACAGCGTTTAAGCTACCCGATGGAACTTACCATTCATTTTATATTTTCTTATGGAGTATTTTGACAAGTTTAATCATTCTTTCAAGTTTCGTATTTTTACGATACCAGATTTACGTTTCGCGTCTTAAAAATTTACATTTAGCGATTAACGGAACCAAAACCGACTCCGTGAACTAGATAATACCCAAGTTTTCCACATACTCTTCCACATTTTACTACATGTGCCGTCCCCCTTTTCTAAGTCTTCAAGTTGTTTATTTTATTACCATTTTGCCATCAAATTTAGATATTTTATTAAGTTAACAAAACAAATTTGATTACTTCATTTTCTTTGCAAGAAACTAGCTTTTCTCTCCTTCCCCACTCCATAAGCCACGACCCAACTAAGAACACCATCAATCCACCATGGATTTTCCAAGATCAAGCCATTTTATTATTCCTTTAATGATCTTTGTTTGAGTTTTGAAATAAAAACTCAAGATTATTAAGTTTTCTTCATCCAAATCCACTAATCTTTGCTAAGTAAGTTTTCAAACTCTTTTTCATGATTTCTTCAAGTTATCTTCATGGTTATATGTTTTCCATTCAAGATTTCATGCATATGCTAGTTATACCACTTTATTTTTTTTTAACTTTTTGAACATACAAACCCTAGAATTGGTTATTTGGATTTCCTTATAAGATTAACATGATTAGTGATGATTAGGAACCCATGGCACCCTAAGAAGGTGTATGGTAAGATTAGACTAGCTTTGTGGCGTTTGCAAGAGATTTGGTGATGTTAGAAACTAGTTTAGAACCTTGAAAATGGTTTTGGAACATATATTTATACCTACTGTCTCAAAAATGAAAACCTAGAAAACTCAGTAACTCAGGGGAACTTTTTAACCTAAGATTTAGAAAATACTTTCAAAAACGAAGCCGTAGGCGAAAGAACGGGTTAAAACGAGTTTATAACGAAGGAGATATGATTTTTGCAAGTTTATTAACGAAAACTATTTTTTTGAAAATTGTGTGCTGTTGGACGATTTTTAGTGTACAAACCGAGGCGTTAGACGTAACCTAGAGGAGCCAAGCTTTCCAAAATATATTAGTACATAATAAGACGTAACCATGGATATAAAGAACGAGTAAAACGGACTTATAACGACAAATATATTCACGTTTCAATATTGGCAAAACCTTATACAAATTGACAGCTTTTAACTAGAAAAATAATAATAATATTACTACTACGTACTAACTCTAGATTTCTAAAAATAATAACCAAGTGCCCAATTTCATAACTAATGAAGTATTAGTGATTTCAAGTATATTTTTATGGCTACAAGACGTTATTTCAAGGATTTCGAATCGAGGAGTTCAACACTAACACTTATATATACGATATATATATACATTTCGACTAACTTTATTTTTCTAGTTGCCTTATTTTCCCAAGTTTTGGAAAAATGTATTATTTTGATAACAACAAGTATTTTCAAGTTATGAGTGGTATAGGTATTGATGAGGCGAAAAATGATCCGTTTTTAGGGGGTCATTTAAGCCCGGATCCGAATTTATTTGATCAAATATTGCCCTAAATCGTTCCTTTTGTGATTTTAGGTACTTGGAGAGTGAATTCTGGAAAAGAAGCCATTTTGGACGTTTTTGGAGCATAAAAGTGAAGAAAACGGCAAAGTCTCAATTTTCCATGCTGGGAACAGTAGGTGACGGTGTCAAGAGTAATTCCCTGACGGCGTCAAACCTCAATAATAAAAATCCGTAGTTCATGAAGGTGTCAAGAGTTGTCCTGACGGCGTCAAAACCCCAAGAATTAAAATCCGTACTTGATGACGGCGTCACACACAGGGCGTCAAGAGTAATTTGTGTGACGGCCAAGGCCTTGACGGCGTCAGAAGTAGATCAAGGCCGTCCGAGGAAGTATTTGGCGGCGAGATGACGGCGTCACACCTTTGTTCTTGACGCCGTCATCCCTATTTTCCTATATATAGTTTTCAAGTTTTTCACATTAAAAGAGAGAAGTTTTGGGAGAAACCCTAAAGACGATTTTGGTGTAACTTTACAGGTTTTTCAAGGGTTCCAACCCCTTGATACCTTGCATGATTAATCTAGATAAGTGTTCTTCTAATTCAATCAATATGTCTATGTGTTGGTTGTCTATATCATGTTCTTGTCTTAATTCTATCATGCTAGGCTAGATCTCTTTTGTGTTTGCTTAGATCTAATGAAACCTAGATATTGATTATGTGTTGATTACTTGTTTATTCTTGTCTTGGATGAATGATTTATATGTTAGGCTTAAGAAAACTGGCAGATCTCCAAATGGTAACATGCTTGAACGTCTTAAGAAACATGAACCGAGGCGTACTAGGTCTTTATTGGTTGTATTTAATGCATGAGCCACTGTTTACAATCCCTATAGTTGTGCTGGGCATGGTGTAGGAGGAGATAAGAGCTCATAGAATTGGGGAGTTATGTATGCCACCACATGAATGGTATTAAGGAATACGATCCGTCAACCATGCAATTATAACAAGTAATTAACGTGTAAAAGATATCTAGGGAGTAGTGAAATCTAAGTAAACATATTTTCTCCAATTACTGCTCACAACTTTAGTATAAATTAGTTTATTTACATTTTTAGTATTTTATTTTGATTGCATCTTAGTTTTGGGTTAGTTGAATAGCAACTAATTCCGCCCTAATCCTTCAAAACCCGATATTTTACTTGCTTTCATAAAAATATAAAAACACAAAAAATAATCATCCCTCACCTTTAGAACTAGTAATTTAGGCTTTCTAATCCTAGCGACACTATTCCTAAGCTGAACGATCAATCCCCCGGTACTTGTCACTATACTATACTACAACGATCAGGTACACTGCCTGGTGGGGGTTGTAAGCTTCTCGAGATCCCTCGAGAGGTAAAGCCTGTTGCGATTCCCACGCATCAAGTTTTTGGCGCCGAGAGGTATTGTCTAGGTTAGAAATTCTTTTTATTAGGTCTACTTGCTAGATTCCTTTCTAGTAAGATTTTAATTTTATTTTTAGGATTCCTTTAGTCTATCTTTTTCTTTGTGCCCTTTGTTTGAAAAACCATTTTCATTTGTCTTCATGGCGGGTGAGATTCCATTTAGATCATTAACAATAGAGGAACAATTAGTTTACTCGGATAGATTTGCTTCCTGTTGTTCCAATGAATTTTTAAGTGATCTTAGATATATACAAGAAGAGATGAGTGTAAAGTTTCATAGGTTTGATGAGTTATGCGCATGTGTGGCCTATATTAAACAATCATTGTTAGGATCAATTCCTTTTAGTAAGACCCTTTGTAAAATTTTTGAGGAAAGCCTCCTAACCGTGAACCATGAGTTCAATGAATTGATGGGTTTGTATGCATCACAACTTGAGGAAACAATTAAGGAGGATTTAGCCGAACATGATCATATTGAGCAAAAAGATGAATCCTTTAGGCAAATTGAACATTGTAATCAAGTTATTGAGGAAGGTTCTTATGAATCAGACTTAGAACTTGAAATGGCTAGAGAAGGATTTGAGATACTTAGCAACATGTTTAGGTTAGATTCTACTAAAACACGTGATGAGCATATAGGTGATGTTGAGAAAAGGAAGGATGAGGTAAATAACACAAACCTACAAAGTACCCCACAACTCCCACCATCACTTGAGGAATACACACCACCCGTGACTTACCCGGAAGAAGTAGAAGAGACTATAGGAGCCCCAATAGAGGTAGAACCCTTGTACCAAACACCACTAGAGGATATAGGTTTGAATACTTGTAGTGATAACCTTACTCTTAGTTCTAGGGAATTACCTAGTGTTGATGAACCGGAACCTCAATCTTCACACAACTCTCCATCCTTAGATATACATCTAGGAGACAAAAGAGGAGCCGACCCACCCATCAACCCATGTAGTCCGGGTAGTCTTAGGATAAAGGCAATGGACTCTAAGCCTTATAGAGAGGAAGCCAATATAGGAGTGGAAAATGGCCTTACATGCTTACTGATGTGTGGGAATCGCAACAGGCTTTACCTCTCGAGGGATCTCGAGAAGCTTACAACCCCCACCAGGCAGTGTACCTGATCGTTGTAGTATAGTATAGTGACAAGTACCGGGGGATTGATCGTTCAGCTTAGGAATAGTGTCGCTAGGATTAGAAAGCCTAATTACTAGTTCTAAAGGTGAGGGATGATTATTTTTGTATTTTTATATTTTTGTGAAAGCAATTAAAATCTCGGGGTTTTGAAAGAGTGGGCGGAATTAGTTGCTATTCAACTAACCCAAAACTAAGATGCAATCAAAATAAAATACTAAAAATGAAATTAAACTAATTTATACTAAGGTTGTGAGCAGTAATTGGAGAAAATGTGTTTACTTAGATTTCACTACTCCCTAGATATCTTTTACACGTTAATTACTTGTTATAATTGCATAGATGACGGATTGTATTCCTTAATACCATTCATGGGGTGGCATACATAACTCCCCAATTCTATGAGCTCTTATCTCCTCCTACACCATGCCCAGCACAACTATAGGGATTGTAAACAGTGGCTCATGCATTAAATACAACCAATAAAGACCTAGTACGCCTCGGTTCATGTTTCTTAAGACGTTCAAGCATGTTACCATTTGGAGATCTGCCAGTTTTCTTACGCCTAACATATAAAATCATTCATCCAAGACAAGAATAAACAAGTAATCAACACATAATCAATATCTAGGTTTCATTAGATCTAAGCAAACACAAGAGAGATCTAGCCTACCATAATGGAATTGAGACAAGAACAAGATATAGACAACCAACACATAGACATATTGATTGAATTAGAAGAACACTTATCTCAATTACAATGCAAGGTATCAAGGGTTTGGAACCCTTGAAAAACCTGTAAAAGTTGCACCAAAATTGTCTTTAGGGTTTCTCCAAAACTTCTCTCTTTTAATGTGAAAAACTAGAAAACTATATATAGGAAAATCGGGGTGACAGCGTCAAGAACAAAGGTGTCACGCCGTCATCTCGCCGCCAAATACTTCCTCGGACGGCCTTGATCTACTTTTGACGGCCTGCGTGACGCCGTCATGAGCTACGGAATTTAATTCTTGGGGTTTGACGCCGTCATGGGTTAACTCTTGACGCCTTCATGTACTGTTCCAGCATGGAAAATTGAGACTTTGCCGTTTTCTTCACTTTTATGCTCCAAAAACGTCCAAAATGGCTTCTTTTCCATAATTCACTCTCCAAGTACCTAAAATCACAAAAGGAACGATTTAGGGCAATATTTGATCAAATAAATTCGGATTTGGGGCTTAAATGACCCCCTAAAAACGGACCATTTTTCGCCTCATCATATACCCTTACACTTGAGATTTGCTTGTCCTCAAGCAAATGCGCTTTTATTCTACTCAAAAGACAAGTTAGGGGTCATTTAACACTAATATAAGAGTAATTACAACAAATAATCGTTCCACTAAAGACCAATAGACAAGCACGGAGGTAATACACTAGCACCTCACAAATAGTGTTTAGATACTCACATCTCTCAGGTGTAATAAAGTAGTATAACATTATGGAAATGGAAGATATCTCTCACTACCTGTCATAGCAAAATAGATTACCATAGGCTTGGGAAAGGATCAAACCTCCACCACATGGCGTAAGCACCTAGGATAAACTATCAAAGAGGTCTTTTAAAGGGTTGTAACGTTAGGTATAGGGATATGAATTACACGGTTTTGTTGGATAAATGAAGTTTTACTGGTGGCGAGTTAACAATCTTGGTCAATTACATGTACAATATGGCGTTGCTAAGCCAAGACTAGACTCGACTTATGATAATAAATGAAAAATAACAAAAACATAAAATAAACATAGAATGAAACGGGATGGTAGTCCGTATGTTTTTTTTCTCTTTTTCTTTTTTTTTCTATTTTTTATATATATATTTTTTTTTCTTGATTTTTTTTCCATTTTTTTTTTTTTTTTTTTTTTTTTTGCATACACTCTTACCCTACCATCCAAAATAATACATTATAGGGAATGTAAATTTCCCTTACACTTGAATTTTTACATACTTTACATTAAACTAAACTAATGACTCGAATTAAGAAAATCAAAACACTTGGAGCACTTTTAAGATTAACGTACATATGGGGGTAATAAATGATGTTCTTCCCCATTACTCCATAAAATAAGTACTTACCCATGAGTCCCAATCGTCCCAAAACAATATGTACAAGGATATGACTCGACTTAGCAACCATGTAATCAATTAGAAAGTTAACTTAGGGTTTAACAAATAACAATAATGCACTAAAAATGAGCGCATACACGGAAGGCTAAGGCGATTTGGGTGTACATTTAAGTGGGGTGTAACAAATTCTTCCTTTAAGTAAGATGCTTAAAGTTAGAAACGAAAAGATAGGCTCGGAGGGGTGTACTAGGGGTTTCGTGTACTAAAAATGAGTACAACGCTAAGGGTGTGGGAAAAATTAGTTGACTTAACTAGCCAAGTAATATGACTTAAATGGTCAAGTAATTATGATACGGGTTTAACACAAGGGTGATCCTAATGCCTCTTATCATGTAGTAAATCCTACCACACGAATGTAGTCTCACTAGCGGTTTCGGGATGCATCACTAACGCAAGTTCTAGAATCTAAATGCTACCAGTACACTCATAAGCACTAATAGTAAATGCTTTTCCTATCAAATCTAAAGGCGAACCTCACATATTTGGGTGGAAAATTTTTCTGAATATACGGTTATGTGCTAGTCATACAATCTCCTATCCATGAGACGCTTGCTATGGCTAAAGTTTCACTCCTAAATGATGTAAAAAAATTTAAATTTGGCGCTAAAATTGCACTAACAGGTATTTCTCATAGTTTTATTACACATATACCATCAAACAAGACAAACTCAAGTGAAGGTGCATATGTAAGGTATCATCTTTTTACCCTCCCCTTACACTTAAGATGAACATTGTCCCCAATGTTCAAGTAAAGAATGTAAAAGTTAAAAAGTAAAAAGAATGAAATCAAATACTCCCCTGATTCGCTCGGTATGGATTAAAGGTGGCCAGGTTAAATCTTCCTCCAAGAAAATGAACAATCAAAGCTTCCCTTCCAGAATATAAATCATCTTCTCGTCATACATAACCTGTAAAACCTGACAAAATAGACAAGACAACCTCGCGTAAAATCGGCGGCATCCTATATAAGTTACTAAATCCTAGAAAACAAAGTAAGTTATAATGCTTGTGGAATGAAGTTTGCAGATCTCCTGGAGATTATAAAACTTAATAATTCACAAAAACCATAAGACTCCGTTAGAAAAACAAAACCGGTAAAATTTCCAGATTTTAACTCCTGACGCCGTCAAGAATAAACCCCTGACGCCGTCAGAATGGACCTGCAAAAATTCTTATGTTAAGTTTCCGGAAAATTTCTGGAAAAACTTGGTCCTACTTCCTGGAAAATCCTGCAAAACTTCATTATGACTCAATACAAGCATTTGAGTCTAACAAATACGAATATACATGCTCCTTTAATATTGTGGAGAATCATGGTCGGTTTGTTTCTTAAAAACATATTTGTGGTTTCCCCTTACACTTATCTTTTGCAAAAATACTTTTAGGTTGGAGTTAAGACTAGGCCAAAACAACATAGTAAAGTATTTCCACATTTTAATTGAGAAACATGATCAACAAACAAATAAAAATCACACAAAACATGGGTTGCCTCCCAAGAAGCGCTTTTCTTTATTTACGAGTCTTGTAGCTAGACTCAAGGCTATGGGTTACTACGTGATTCGGGTGAGTTCCTCATTGAGGACATCTTTGGGATCAAACTTAGGTTTCAACTTCCTATCGGTTTCCTTAGTGTGGTATGACCTTTCAAACTTTTCTCCATCCGGATCATACAAAGTCATTCTAATATGCCATGACCCGTCACCTTCTTTAGGTGGCTTGTCCCACCTCCATTTACACTTATCTCCCTCTCTTTTCCATTTATTCCTTTCTATGTTAATGGGCATTACGCTAAATAACTCAATCATCTTCCTAAAGACTAAGGGGTCCTCAAAGGGGTCTAGCTCTTCATCTCTAGCTATGAGTTGCTCTACCGAATGTGTCTTTTCAACAAAGTCTTTTTCTAGATAGAATGGGCATTGAGGTCCTATAAAGTTCCTTTTTATCCAAGGTCCATATCTAGACGATCTCCTATTCATCTCTACCCAATGCGGTGTCGGTTCATCATTACAATCATAACTATGCTTCTTTACATCGTACACCGACCAAGTATCACCTTCACCTACCGCTATCTTAGACTCCTTACAATCTATCATGGCGCTAGCGGTTGCTAAAAATCCTCTTCCTACCAATAATGGGCATGTAGTGTCACTAACCATGTCTAGGACGTGAAAATCCGCTAATATAGTTAGCTTTCCTACGTGAACAACTACATCCTTAATCATTCCAACTGGGTGGGCAATACTCCCATCCGCTAGCCCTATCAATACCTCCGTTTCCTCTAACTTTCCTAGCTTAAGAGCGGTGAATAAGGATAGGGGAATCAAGTTGAGGCTTGACCCTAAATCGGCTAGTGTGTCGAAAGCTTCGGATCTTGCTATCTTACAAGGCAAAACAAATATACCCGGATCATCAAGCTTTTTAGGCAACTTGTTTTGAACGAAGGCGGTCCCATTTTTACCTAGCTTACACTTCTCATATTTTTCTAGGAGGGCACTATAGTAAGGAGCACGCGCTAAGACATCAATGACGGGTCGTTCAAGGTGAAGTTCTTTGAATTCTTCGTCAAGGTCTTGCGTAAGAGGTGTTTCAACTATGCTTTTGACCGGCTCTATAATGGGTGTTTTATTTGATTGGTCCTTTTGGGGAACTTGGTTTTGTTTGAAACACGTGCTCGTTGATTTAACCGAGTAGTATTGTGGACATGAAGTGGGTGACGAAACTGAGGATATGGAATTAACGGTTAGTTTCGGATTCTTGACCGTGTCGCTTGGGAGTGCTCCCATTTCTCGGTCATTGAGAACTTTCAACAATGCATCAATTCTAGTGGTCATCTCGCTTTGCTTTTGTTTGAAATCGGCTTCAAACTTAGATATGCGAGCTTCTTGAGATGCCATGAACTTTGACATCAATCCTTCAAGATTGTCGGTGCTACCATAGTTGTTAGAAGGATCGTTGTTGAAAGTACGGTTGGATGGTGGACCGCTTGGTTGGTAACGATTAGGCGGATTGGAAGAATTGGGTTGATTTTGTTTCCACCTAAGGTTTGGGTGATTTTTCCATGAGGGGTTGTATGAATCACCGTAAGGGTTTGGCTCGGGCTTGAAAGTGTACCACTTATCTCCCGCTTCGTCGGTACGCGTGGATGCGTAGTCCGCAAAAGCTATTCCGGGGAGTTCCATACAATCACGAGTGTCATGGGGACCACTACATAATTCGCATGAAGAAGTGATTTTGTTCACTTGGCTTGAAGGCTTAGGAGCATCGTAAGATTTCATGAGAAACTTGACTTGGTCCTCAAGTTCCATGATCCTACGGTCGGGAGTGCTAGAGTTGTTCGAAGGCAAAGATATTGCCTTGACCATTTTGTTCAAGTCACGGGGATCGTTCCAACTTTCGTTGTCATAGAGAGCAAGATCTTCTATGAGTTCCCATGATTGTTCCGCACTAAGATCACGTAGCTTACCACCGGCCGATTGGTCAATGGCTCGCCTCGTGGAGATGTCGATATGGTCATAAAAAATTTGGACTTGGAGCCAAAGATCTATGCCATGATGAGGGACTTTTTGGAGTAAGTCCTTGAAACGAGTCCATGCTTCATAAAGAGATTCATTTTGACGTTGTTGGAACATCAAGATGTCATTCCTAAGCTTAGTAGTTCTCCCCGGTGGGAAAAATTGAGCAAGGAAACGAGTGGTGAGATCATCCCATGTGGTGATGGATCCCGCGGGTAAACGCTCAAGCCATTGACTAGCTTGATCCCGTAGAGAGAATTGGAATAGGCGTAAACGGGTAGTCTCTCTAGTTTCAACACCTAGGTCTATGGAATCTACGATTTTGAGAAAGTCCTTAAGATGTTGGTTTGGATCTTCGGAACGAAGTCCATGGAATGTACATCCGCTTTGCACCAACCGGATGGTGTCGGATCGCAAGGGGGTCACATTGGCTCCGGTGAGCTCAATGGTGTTCCGGTAGCCTTGGTGGCTAGGTCAGGAGTACTCTCCTAAGGTTCGGGGCCTAAGGGGTTCTAATGGTGGGTTTTGTTGTGGTGGGATGACGGGTTCAAAGATGTTACCACCTTCCATGATGTCGGATGGTAAAGAGTTACGAACAAAGGCACGAAGAAATAAGATAGACTAAAGAAGACCTAAAAAAATAAAAATAAAATCTTACTAGAAAGGAATCTAGCAAGTAGACCTAATAAAAAGAAATCCTAACCTAGACAATAACTATTCCCCCGGCAGCGGCGCCAAAAACTTGATGCACGGGAATCGCAACAGGCTTTACCTCTCGAGGGATCTCGAGAAGCTTACAACCCCCACCAGGCAGTGTACCTGATCGTTGTAGTATAGTATAGTGACAAGTACCGGGGGATTGATCGTTCAGCTTAGGAATAGTGTCGCTAGGATTAGAAAGCCTAATTACTAGTTCTAAAGGTGAGGGATGATTATTTTTGTATTTTTATATTTTTATGAAAGCAATTAAAATCTCGGGGTTTTGAAAGAGTGGGCGGAATTAGTTGCTATTCAACTAACCCAAAACTAAGATGCAATCAAAATAAAATACTAAAAATGAAATTAAACTAATTTATACTAAGGTTGTGAGCAGTAATTGGAGAAAATGTGTTTACTTAGATTTCACTACTCCCTAGATATCTTTTACACGTTAATTACTTGTTATAATTGCATAGATGACGGATTGTATTCCTTAATACCATTCATGGGGTGGCATACATAACTCCCCAATTCTATGAGCTCTTATCTCCTCCTACACCATGCCCAGCACAACTATAGGGATTGTAAACAGTGGCTCATGCATTAAATACAACCAATAAAGACCTAGTACGCCTCGGTTCATGTTTCTTAAGACGTTCAAGCATGTTACCATTTGGAGATCTGCCAGTTTTCTTACGCCTAACATATAAAATCATTCATCCAAGACAAGAATAAACAAGTAATCAACACATAATCAATATCTAGGTTTCATTAGATCTAAGCAAACACAAGAGAGATCTAGCCTACCATAATGGAATTGAGACAAGAACAAGATATAGACAACCAACACATAGACATATTGATTGAATTAGAAGAACACTTATCTCAATTACAATGCAAGGTATCAAGGGTTTGGAACCCTTGAAAAACCTGTAAAAGTTGCACCAAAATCGTCTTTAGGGTTTCTCCAAAACTTCTCTCTTTTAATATGAAAAACTAGAAAACTATATATAGGAAAATCGGGGTGACGGCGTCAAGAACAAAGGTGTGACGCCGTCATCTCGCCGCCAAATACTTCCTCAGACGGCCTTGATCTACTTCTGACGGCCTGCGTGACGCCGTCATAAGCTACGGATTTTAATTCTTGGGGTTTGACGCCGTCATGGGTTAACTCTTAACGCCTTCATGTACTGTTCCAGCATGGAAAATTGAGATTTTGCCGTTTTCTTCACTTTTATGCTCCAAAAACGTCCAAAATGGCTTATTTTCCAGAATTCACTCTCCAAGTACCTAAAATCACAAAAGGAACGATTTAGGGCAATATTTGATCAAATAAATTCGGATTCGGGCTTAAATGACCCCCTAAAAACGGACCATTTTTCGCCTCATCACTTACATCACCCATTTATGATTGATCACAAGAAACATTATGGGTTTAAACCGGGTTTATTAGGTCAAGATGGATCCCCAACTAGTAGTCTCTTGAAGATGATAGAAAATGATCCCTTTCTAGGAGAAAATCTTAATCTACCCATTAACCCGATTGAATTTGTTAAGGTTATGATGATAGGAGCACACCCCTTTGAGCATATAATTCATCCACCACACTTACCTCATATGACATATTTTCACCCTAAGGGTGGGTATCGCTACTTTCACCCACACTTAATCCTAAGTGTAGGGAGAACCTCCCCTATTTCCGTTAAATAAAGGTAGAGTCAGGCTCGTGACTCGAACAAAAACAAGCGCTTTTTGGGAGGCAACCCATGTTTTGTGTGTTTTTATTTGTTTGTTTGTTTGTTTGATTGATTTTATTTGTTTTCGTATGCATGCTTTATTTTTATTGTTGGTAGATCATGTTTCTAAACTAAATAGTGGAAATACTTTACTTTGTTGTTTTGGCCTAGTCTTAACTCCACCTAAAGGTATTTTTGCAAAAGATAAGTGTAAGGGGAAACCCCAAATATGTTTTTAAGAAACAAACCGATCATGATTCTCCACAATATTAAATGAACATGTATATTCGTACTTGTTAGAGTCAAATGCTTGTATTGAGTCATAATGAAGTTTTGCAGGATTTTCCAGGAAGTAGAACCAAGTTTTTCCAGAAATTTTCTGGAAACTTAACATAAGAATTTCTGCAGGTCAATTCTGACGGCGTCAGGGGTTTACTCTTGACGGCGTCAGGAGTTAAAATGTGGAAATTTTACCGGTTTTATTTTTCTAACGGAGTCTTATGGTTTTTGTGAATTATTAAGTTTTATAATCTCCAGGAGATCTACAAACTTCATTCCACAAGCATTATATCTTATCTTGTTTTCTAGGATATAGAAACTTATATAGGATGCCGCCGTACGCGAGGTTGTCTTGTCTATTTTGTCAGGTTTTACAGGTTATGTATGACAAGAAGATGATTTATATTCTGGAAGGGAAGCTTTGATTGTTCATTTTCTTGGAGGAAGATTTAACCTGGCCATCCTATTATCCATACCGAGCGAATCAGGGGAGTATTTGATTTCATTCTCTTTACTTTTTCACTTTTACATTCTTTACTTGAATATTGGGGACAATGTTCTTCTTAAGTGTAAGGGGAGGGTAAAAAGATGATACCTTACATATGCACTTTCGCTTGAGTTTGTTTTGTTTGATGGTAGATGTGTAATAAAACTATGAGAAATACTTGTTAGTGCAATTTTAGCGCCAAATTTAAATTTTTTTACAACATTTAGGAGTGAAACTTTAGCCATAGCAAGCGTCTCATGGATAGGAGATTGTATGACTAGCACATAACCGTATATTCAGAAAAATTTTCCACCCAAATATGTGAGGTTCGCCTTTAGATTTGATAGAAAAAGCATTTACTATTAGTGCTTATGAGTGTACCGGTAGCATTTAGATTCTAGAACTTGCGTTAGTGATGCATCCCGAGACCGCTAGTGAGACTACATTCGTGTGGTAGGATTTACTACATGATAAGAGGCATTAGGATCACCCTTGTGTTAAACCCGTATCATAATTACTTGACCATTTAAGTCATATTACTTGGCTAGTTAAGTCAACTAATTTTTCCCACACCCTTAGCGTTGTACTCATTTTTAGTACACGAAACCCCTAGTACATCCCTCCGAGCTTATCTTTTCGTTTCTAACTTTAAGCATTTTACTTAAAGGAAGAATTTGTTACACCCCACTTAAATGTACACCCAAATCGCCTTAGCCTTCCGTGTATGCGCTCATTTTTAGTGCATTATTGTTATTTGTTAAACCCTAAGTTAACTTTCTAATTGATTACATGGTTGCTAAGTCGAGTCATATTCTTGTACATATTGTTTTGGGACGATTGGGACTCATGGGTAAGTACTTATTTATGGAGTAATGGGGAAGAACATCATTTATTACCCCCATATGTACGTTAATCTTAAAAGTGCTCCAAGTGTTTTGATTTTCTTAATTCGAGTCATTAGATTAGTTTAATGTAAAGTATGTAAAGATTCAAGTGTAAGGGGAATTCTCATCCCCTATGATGTATTATTTTGGATGGTAGGGCAAGAGTGTATGCAAAAAAAAAAAAAAAAAAAAAAAAAAAAATCAAAAAAAAAATCAAGAAAAAAGAAAAAAAAAATAGAAAAAGGGAAAAGAAAAAAAAACATACGGACTACCATCCCTTTTCATTCTATGTTCATTTTATGTTTTTGTTATTTTTCATTTATTAGCTTAAGTCGAGTCTAGTCTTGGCTTAGCAACGCCATATTGTACATGTAATTAACTAAGATTGTTAACTCGCCAACAGTAAAACTTCCTTTATCCAACAAAACCGTGTAATTCATATCCCTATACCTAACATTACAACCCTTTAAAAGACCTCTTTGATAGTTTATCCTAGGTGCTTACGCCATGTGGTGGAGGTTTGATCCTTTCCCAAGCCTATGGTAATCTATTTTGCTATAACAGGTAGTGAGAGATATCTTCCGTTTCCATATTGTAGTTTACACTTTATTACACCCGAGAGATGTGAGTATCTAAACACTATTTGTGAGGTGCTTGTATATGACCTCCGTGCTTGTCTATTGGTCTTTAGTGGAACGATTATTTGTTGTAATTACTTTTATATTAGTGTTAAATGACCCCTAACTTGTATTTTGACTAGAATAAAAGCGCATTTGCTTGAGGACAAGCAAATCTCAAGTGTAAGGGTATATGATGAGGCGAAAAATGATCCATTTTTAGGGGGTCATTTAAGCCCGAATCCGAATTTATTTGATCAAATATTGCCCTAAATCGTTCCTTTTTTGATTTTTGGTACTTGGAGAGTGAATTCCGGAAAAAAAAAGCCATTTTGGACGTTTTTGGAGCATAAAAGTGAAGAAAACGGCAAAGTCTCAATTTTCCATGCTGGGAACAGTAGGTGACGGTGTCAAGAGTAATTCCCTGACGGCGTCAAACCTCAATAATAAAAATCCGTAGTTCATGAAGGTGTCAAGAGTTGTCCTGACGGCGTCAAAACCCCAAGAATTAAAATCCGTAGTTGATGACGGCGTCACACACAGGGCGTCAAGAGTAATTTGTGTGACGGCCTAGGCCTTGACGGCGTCAGAAGTAGATCAAGGCCGTCCGAGGAAGTATTTGGCGGCGAGATGACGGCGTCACACCTTTGTTCTTGACGCTGTCATCCATATTTTCCTATATATAGTTTTCTAGTTTTTCACATTAAAAGAGAGAAGTTTTGGGAGAAACCCTAAAGACGATTTTGGTGTAACTTTACAGGTTTTTCAAGGGTTCCAACCCCTTGATACCTTGCATGATTAATCAAGATAAGTGTTCTTCTAATTCAATCAATATGTCTATGTGTTGGTTGTCTATATCATGTTCTTGTCTTAATTCTATCATGCTAGGCTAGATCTCTTTTGTGTTTGCTTAGATCTAATGAAACCTAGATATTGATTATGTGTTGATTACTTGTTTATTCTTGTCTTGGATGAATGATTTATATGTTAGGCTTAAGAAAACTGGCAGATCTCCAAATGGTAACATGCTTGAACGTCTTAAGAAACATGAACCGAGGCGTACTAGGTCTTTATTGGTTGTATTTAATGCATGAGCCACTGTTTACAATCCCTATAGTTGTGCTGGGCATGGTGTAGGAGGAGATAAGAGCTCATAGAATTGGGGAGTTATGTATGCCACCACATGAATGGTATTAAGGAATACGATCCGTCATCCATGCAATTATAACAAGTAATTAACGTGTAAAAGATATCTAGGGAGTAGTGAAATCTAAGTAAACACATTTTCTCCAATTACTGCTCACAACTTTAGTATAAATTAGTTTATTTACATTTTTAGTATTTTATTTTGATTGCATCTTAGTTTTGGGTTAGTTGAATAGCAACTAATTCCGCCCTAATCCTTCAAAACCCGATATTTTACTTGCTTTCATAAAAATATAAAAACATAAAAAATAATCATCCCTCACCTTTAGAACTAGTAATTTAGGCTTTCTAATCCTAGCGACACTATTCCTAAGCTGAACGATCAATCCCCCGGTACTTGTCACTATACTATACTACAACGATCAGGTACACTGCCTGGTGGGGGTTGTAAGCTTCTCGAGATCCCTCGAGAGGTAAAGCCTGTTGCGATTCCCACGCATCAAGTTTTTGGCGCCGAGAGGTATTGTCTAGGTTAGAAATTCTTTTTATTAGGTCTACTTGCTAGATTCCTTTCTAGTAAGATTTTAATTTTATTTTTAGGATTCCTTTAGTCTATCTTTTTCTTTGTGCCCTTTGTTTGAAAAACCATTTTCATTTGTCTTCATGGCGGGTGAGATTCCATTTAGATCATTAACAATAGAGGAACAATTAGTTTACTCGGATAGATTTGCTTCCTGTTGTTCCAATGAATTTTTAAGTGATCTTAGATATATACAAGAAGAGATGAGTGTAAAGTTTCATAGGTTTGATGAGTTATGCGCATGTGTGGCCTATATTAAACAATCATTGTTAGGATCAATTCCTTTTAGTAAGACCCTTTGTAAAATTTTTGAGGAAAGCCTCCTAACCGTGAACCATGAGTTCAATGAATTGATGGGTTTGTATGCATCACAACTTGAGGAAACAATTAAGGAGGATTTAGCCGAACATGATCATATTGAGCAAAAAGATGAATCCTTTAGGCAAATTGAACATTGTAATCAAGTTATTGAGGAAGGTTCTTATGAATCAGACTTAGAACTTGAAATGGCTAGAGAAGGATTTGAGATACTTAGCAACATGTTTAGGTTAGATTCTACTAAAACACGTGATGAGCATATAGGTGATGTTGAGAAAAGGAAGGATGAGGTAAATAACACAAACCTACAAAGTACCCCACAACTCCCACCATCACTTGAGGAATACACACCACCCGTGACTTACCCGGAAGAAGTAGAAGAGACTATAGGAGCCCCAATAGAGGTAGAACCCTTGTACCAAACACCACTAGAGGATATAGGTTTGAATACTTGTAGTGATAACCTTACTCTTAGTTCTAGGGAATTACCTAGTGTTGATGAACCGGAACCTCAATCTTCACACAACTCTCCATCCTTAGATATACATCTAGGAGACAAAAGAGGAGCCGACCCACCCATCAACCCATGTAGTCCGGGTAGTCTTAGGATAAAGGCAATGGACTCTAAGCCTTATAGAGAGGAAGCCAATATAGGAGTGGAAAATGGCCTTACATGCTTACTGATGTGTGGGAATCGCAACAGGCTTTACCTCTCGAGGGATCTCGAGAAGCTTACAACCCCCACCAGGCAGTGTACCTGATCGTTGTAGTATAGTATAGTGACAAGTACCGGGGGATTGATCGTTCAGCTTAGGAATAGTGTCGCTAGGATTAGAAAGCCTAATTACTAGTTCTAAAGGTGAGGGATGATTATTTTTGTATTTTTATATTTTTGTGAAAGCAATTAAAATCTCGGGGTTTTGAAAGAGTGGGCGGAATTAGTTGCTATTCAACTAACCCAAAACTAAGATGCAATCAAAATAAAATACTAAAAATGAAATTAAACTAATTTATACTAAGGTTGTGAGCAGTAATTGGAGAAAATGTGTTTACTTAGATTTCACTACTCCCTAGATATCTTTTACACGTTAATTACTTGTTATAATTGCATAGATGACGGATTGTATTCCTTAATACCATTCATGGGGTGGCATACATAACTCCCCAATTCTATGAGCTCTTATCTCCTCCTACACCATGCCCAGCACAACTATAGGGATTGTAAACAGTGGCTCATGCATTAAATACAACCAATAAAGACCTAGTACGCCTCGGTTCATGTTTCTTAAGACGTTCAAGCATGTTACCATTTGGAGATCTGCCAGTTTTCTTACGCCTAACATATAAAATCATTCATCCAAGACAAGAATAAACAAGTAATCAACACATAATCAATATCTAGGTTTCATTAGATCTAAGCAAACACAAGAGAGATCTAGCCTACCATAATGGAATTGAGACAAGAACAAGATATAGACAACCAACACATAGACATATTGATTGAATTAGAAGAACACTTATCTCAATTACAATGCAAGGTATCACGGGTTTGGAACCCTTGAAAAACCTGTAAAAGTTGCACCAAAATTTTCTTTAGGGTTTCTCCAAAACTTCTCTCTTTTAATGTGAAAAACTAGAAAACTATATATAGGAAAATCGGGGGTGACAGCGTCAAGAACAAAGGTGTCACGCCGTCATCTCGCCGCCAAATACTTCCTCGGACGGCCTTGATCTACTTTTGACGGCCTGCGTGACGCCGTCATGAGCTACGGAATTTAATTCTTGGGGTTTGACGCCGTCATGGGTTAACTCTTGACGCCTTCATGTACTGTTCCAGCATGGAAAATTGAGACTTTGCCGTTTTCTTCACTTTTATGCTCCAAAAACGTCCAAAATGGCTTCTTTTCCATAATTCACTCTCAAAGTACCTAAAATCACAAAAGGAACGATTTAGGGCAATATTTGATCAAATAAATTTGGATTCGGGCTTAAATGACCCCCTAAAAACGGACCATTTTTCGCCTCATCATATACCCTTACACTTGAGATTTGCTTGTCCTCAAGCAAATGCGCTTTTATTCTACTCAAAAGACAAGTTAGGGGTCATTTAACACTAATATAAAAGTAATTACAACAAATAATCGTTCCACTATAGACCAATAGACAAGCACGGAGGTCATACACTGGCACCTCACAAATAGTGTTTAGATACTCACATCTCTCAGGTGTAATAAAGTAATATAACATTATGGAAATGGAAGATATCTCTCACTACCTGTCATAGCAAAATAGATTACCATAGGCTTGGGAAAGGATCAAACCTCCACCACATGGCGTAAGCACCTAGGATAAACTATCAAAGAGGTCTTTTAAAGGGTTGTAACGTTAGGTATAGGGATATGAATTACACGGTTTTGTTGGATAAAGGAAGTTTTACTGGTGGCGAGTTAACAATCTTGGTCAATTACATGTACAATATGGCGTTGCTAAGCCAAGACTAGACTCGACTTATGATAATAAATGAAAAATAACAAAAACATAAAATAAACAGAGAATGAAACGGGATGGTAGTCCGTATGTTTTTTTCTCTTTTTCTTTTTTTTTTTCTATTTTTTATATATATATATATATTTTTTTTCTTGATTTTTTTTTTTTTTTTTTTTTTTTTTTTTTTGCATACACTCTTACCCTACCATCCAAAATAATACATTATAGGGAATGTAAATTTCCCTTACACTTGAATTTTTACATACTTTACATTAAACTAAACTAATGACTCGAATTAAGAAAATCAAAACACTTGGAGCACTTTTAAGATTAACGTACATATGGGGGTAATAAATGATGTTCTTCCCCATTACTCCATAAAATAAGTACTTACCCATGAGTCCCAATCGTCCCAAAACAATATGTACAAGGATATGACTCGACTTAGCAACCATGTAATCAATTAGAAAGTTAACTTAGGGTTTAACAAATAACAATAATGCACTAAAAATGAGCGCATACATGGAAGGCTAAGGCGATTTGGGTGTACATTTAAGTGGGGTGTAATAAATTCTTCCTTTAAGTAAGATGCTTAAAGTTAGAAACGAAAAGATAGGCTCGGAGGGGTGTACTAGGGGTTTCGTGTACTAAAAATGAGTACAACGCTAAGGGTGTGGGAAAATTTAGTTGACTTAACTAGCCTAGTAATATGACTTAAATGGTCAAGTAATTATGATACGGGTTTAACACAAGGGTGATCCTAATGCCTCTTATCATGTAGTAAATCCTACCACATGAATGTAGTCTCACTAGCGGTTTCGGGATGCATCACTAACGCAAGTTCTAGAATCTAAATGCTACCAGTACACTCATAAGCACTAATAGTAAATGCTTTTCCTATCAAATCTAAAGGCGAACCTCACATATTTGGGTGGAAAATTTTTCTGAATATACGGTTATGTGCTAGTCATACAATCTCCTATCCATGAGACGCTTGCTATGGCTAAAGTTTCACTCCTAAATGTTGTAAAAAAATTTAAATTTGGCGAAGGTGCATATGTAAGGTATCATCTTTTTACCCTCCCCTTACACTTAAGATGAACATTATCCCCAATGTTCAAGTAAAGAATGTAAAAGTTAAAAAGTAAAAAGAATGAAATCAAATACTCCCCTGATTTGCTCGGTATGGATTAAAGGTGGCCAGGTTAAATCTTCCTCCAAGAAAATGAACAATCAAAGCTTCCCTTCCAGAATATAAATCATCTTCTCGTCATACATAACCTGTAAAACCTGACAAAATAGACAAGACAACCTCGCGTAAAATCGGCGGCATCCTATATAAGTTACTAAATCCTAGAAAACAAAGTAAGATATAATGCTTGTGGAATGAAGTTTGCAGATCTCCTGGAGATTCACAAAAACCATAAGACTCCGTTAGAAAAACAAAACCGGTAAAATTTCTAGATTTTAACTCCTGACGCCGTCAAGAATAAACCCCTGACGCCGTCAGAATGGACCTGCAGAAATTCTTATGTTAAGTTTCCAGAAAATTTCTGGAAAAACTTGGTCCTACTTCCTGGAAAATCCTGCAAAACTTCATTATGACTCAATACAAGCATTTGACTCTAACAAATACGAATATACATGCTTCTTTAATATTGTAGAGAATCATGGTCGGTTTGTTTCTTAAAAACATATTTGGGGTTTCCCCTTACACTTATCTTTTGCAAAAATACTTTTAGGTTGGAGTTAAGACTAGGCCAAAACAACATAGTAAAGTATTTCCACATTTTAATTGAGAAACATGATCAACCAACAATAAAAATAAAACAAGCATACGGAAGCAAATAACAAACAAACAGATAAAAATCACACAAAACATGGGTTGCCTCCCAAGAAGCGCTTTTCTTTATTTACGAGTCTTGTAGCTAGACTCAAGGCTATGGGTTACTACGTGATTCGGGTGAGTTCCTCATTGAGGACATCTTTGGGATCAAACTTAGGTTTCAACTTCCTATCGGTTTCCTTAGTGTGGTATGACCTTTCAAACTTTTCTCCATCCGGATCATACAAAGTCATTCTAATATGCCATGACCCGTCACCTTCTTTAGGTGGCTTGTCCCACCTCCATTTACACTTATCTCCCTCTCTTTTCCATTTATTCCTTTCTATGTTAATGGGCATTACGCTAAATAACTCAATCATCTTCCTAAAGACTAAGGGGTCCTCAAAGGGGTCTAGCTCTTCATCTCTAGCTATGAGTTGCTCTACCGAATGTGTCTTTTCAACAAAGTCTTTTTCTAGATAGAATGGGCATTGAGGTCCTATAAAGTTCCTTTCTATCCAAGGTCCATATCTAGACGATCTCCTATTCATCTCTACCCAATGCGGTGTCGGTTCATCATCACAATCATAACTATGCTTCTTTACATCGTACACCGACCAAGTATCACCTTCACCTACCGCTATCTTAGACTCCTTACAATCTATCATGGCGCTAGCGGTTGCTAAAAATCCTCTTCCTACCAATAATGGGCATGTAGTGTCACTAACCATGTCTAGGACGTGAAAATCTGCTAATATAGTTAGCTTTCCTACGTGAACAACTACATCCTTAATCATTCCAACTGGGTGGGCAATACTCCCATCCGCTAGCCCTATCAATACCTCCGTTTCCTCTAACTTTCCTAGCTTAAGAGCGGTGAATAAGGATAGGGGAATCAAGTTGAGGCTTGACCCTAAATCGGCTAGTGTGTCGAAAGCTTCGGATCTTGCTATCTTACAAGGCAAAACAAATATACCCGGATCATCAAGCTTTTTAGGCAACTTGTTTTGAACGAAGGCGGTCCCATTTTTACCTAGCTTACACTTCTCATATTTTTCTAAGAGGGCACTATAGTAAGGAGCACGCGCTAAGACATCAATGACGGGTCGTTCAAGGTGAAGTTCTTTGAATTCATCGTCAAGGTCTTGCGTAAGAGGTGTTTCAACTATGCTTTTGACCGGCTCTATAATGGGTGTTTTATTTGATTGGTCCTTTTGGGGAACTTGGTTTTGTTTGAAACACGTGCTCGTTGATTTAACCGAGTAGTATTGTGGACACGAAGTGGGTGACGAAACTGAGGATATGGAATTAACGGTTAGTTTCGGATTCTTGACCGTGTCGCTTGGGAGTGCTCCCATTTCTCGGTCATTGAGAACTTTCAACAATGCATCAATTCTAGTGGTCATCTCGCTTTGCTTTTGTTTGAAATCGGCTTCAAACTTAGATATGCGAGCTTCTTGAGATGCCATGAACTTTGACATCAATCCTTCAAGATTGTCGGTGCTACCATAGTTGTTAGAAGGATCGTTGTTGAAAGTACGGTTGGATGGTGGACCGCTTGGTTGGTAACGATTAGGCGGATTGGAAGAATTGGGTTGATTTTGTTTCCACCTAAGGTTTGGGTGATTTTTCCATGAGGGGTTGTATGAATCACCGTAAGGGTTTGGCTCGGGCTTGAAAGTGTACCACTTATCTCCCGCTTCGTCGGTACGCGTGGATGCGTAGTCCGCAAAAGCTATTCCGGGGAGTTCCATACAATCACGAGTGTCATGGGGACCACTACATAATTCGCATGAAGAAGTGATTTTGTTCACTTGGCTTGAAGGCTTAGGAGCATCGTAAGATTTCATGAGAAACTTGACTTGGTCCTCAAGTTCCATGATCCTACGGTCGGGAGTGCTAGAGTTGTTCGAAGGCAAAGATATTGCCTTGACCATTTTGTTCAAGTCACGGGGATCGTTCCAACTTTCGTTGTCATAGAGAGCAAGATCTTCTATGAGTTCCCATGATTGTTCCGCACTAAGATCACGTAGCTTACCACCGGCCGATTGGTCAATGGCTCGCCTCGTGGAGATGTCGATATGGTCATAAAAAATTTGGACTTGGAGCCAAAGATCTATGCCATGATGAGGGACTTTTTGGAGTAAGTCCTTGAAACGAGTCCATGCTTCATAAAGAGATTCATTTTGACGTTGTTGGAACATCAAGATGTCATTCCTAAGCTTAGTAGTTCTCCCCGGTGGGAAAAATTGAGCAAGGAAACGAGTGGTGAGATCATCCCATGTGGTGATGGATCCCGCGGGTAAACGCTCAAGCCATTGACTAGCTTGATCCCGTAGAGAGAATTGGAATAGGCGTAAACGGGTAGTCTCTCTAGTTTCAACACCTAGGTCTATGGAATCTACGATTTTGAGAAAGTCCTTAAGATGTTGGTTTGGATCTTCGGAACGAAGTCCATGGAATGCACATCCGCTTTGCACCAACCGGATGGTGTCGGATCGCAAGGGGGTCACATTGGCTCCGGTGAGCTCAATGGTGTTCCGGTAGCCTTGGTGGCTAGGTCGGGAGTACTCTCCTAAGGTTCGGGGCCTAAGGGGTTCTAATGGTGGGTTTTGTTGTGGTGGGATGACGGGTTCAAAGATGTTACCACCTTCCATGATGTCGGATGGTAAAGAGTTACGAACAAAGGCACGAAGAAATAAGATAGACTAAAGAAGACCTAAAAAAAATAAAAATAAAATCTTACTAGAAAGGAATCTAGCAAGTAGACCTAATAAAAAGAAATCCTAACCTAGACAATAACTATTCCCCCGGCAGCGGCGCCAAAAACTTGATGCATGGGAATCGCAACAGGCTTTACCTCTCGAGGGATCTCGAGAAGCTTACAACCCCCACCAGGCAATGTACCTGATCGTTGTAGTATAGTATAGTGACAAGTACCGGGGGATTGATCATTCAGCTTAGGAATAGTGTCGCTAGGATTAGAAAGCCTAATTACTAGTTCTAAAGGTGAGGGATGATTATTTTTGTATTTTTATATTTTTGTGAAAGCAATTAAAATCTCGGGGTTTTGAAAGAGTGGGCGGAATTAGTTGCTATTCAACTAACCCAAAACTAAGATGCAATCAAAATAAAATACTAAAAATAAAATTAAACTAATTTATACTAAGGTTGTGAGCAGTAATTGGAGAAAATGTGTTTACTTAGATTTCACTACTCCCTAGATATCTTTTACACGTTAATTACTTGTTATAATTGCATAGATGACGGATTGTATTCCTTAATACCATTCATGGGGTGGCATACATAACTCCCCAATTCTATGAGCTCTTATCTCCTCCTACACCATGCCCAGCACAACTATAGGGATTGTAAACAGTGGCTCATGCATTAAATACAACCAATAAAGACCTAGTACGCCTCGGTTCATGTTTCTTAAGACGTTCAAGCATGTTACCATTTGGAGATCTGCCAGTTTTCTTACGCCTAACATATAAAATCATTCATCCAAGACAAGAATAAACAAGTAATCAACACATAATCAATATCTAGGTTTCATTAGATCTAAGCAAACACAAGAGAGATCTAGCCTACCATAATGGAATTGAGACAAGAACAAGATATAGACAACCAACACATAGACATATTGATTGAATTAGAAGAACACTTATCTCAATTACAATGCAAGGTATCAAGGGTTTGGAACCCTTGAAAAACCTGTAAAAGTTGCACCAAAATCGTCTTTAGGGTTTCTCCAAAACTTCTCTCTTTTAATGTGAAAAACTAGAAAACTATATATAGGAAAATCGGGGTGACGGCGTCAAGAACAAAGGTGTGACGCCGTCATCTCGCCGCCAAATACTTCCTCGGACGGCCTTGATCTACTTTTGACGGCCTGCGTGACGCCGTCATAAGCTACAGATTTTAATTCTTGGGGTTTGACGCCGTCATGGGTTAACTCTTGACGCCTTCATGTACTGTTCCAGCATGGAAAATTGAGACTTTGCCGTTTTCTTCACTTTTATGCTCCAAAAATGTCCAAAATGGCTTCTTTTCCAGAATTCACTCTCCAAGTACCTAAAATCACAAAAGGAACGATTTAGGGCAATATTTGATCAAATAAATTCGGATTCGGGTTTAAATGACCCCCTAAAAACGGACCATTTTTCGCCTCATCACTTACATCACCCATTTATGATTGATCACAAGAAACATTATGGGTTTAAACCGGGTTTATTAGGTCAAGATGGATCCCCAACTAGTAGTCTCTTGAAGATGATAGAAAATGATCCCTTTCTAGGAGAAAATCTTAATCTACCCATTAACCCGATTGAATTTGTTAAGGTTATGATGATAGGAGCACACCCCTTTGTGCATATAATTCATCCACCACACTTACCTCATATGGCATATTTTCACCCTAAGGGTGGGTATCGCTACTTTCACCCACACTTAATCCTAAGTGTAGGGAGAACCTCCCCTATTTCCGTTAAATAAAGGTAGAGTCAGGCTCGTGACTCGAACAAAAACAAGCGCTTTTTGGGAGGCAACCCATGTTTTGTGTGTTTTTATTTGTTTGTTTGTTTGTTTGATTGATTTTATTTGTTTCCGTATGCATGCTTTATTTTTATTGTTGGTAGATCATGTTTCTAAACTAAATAGTGGAAATACTTTACTTTGTTGTTTTGGCCTAGTCTTAACTCCACCTAAAGGTATTTTTGCAAAAGATAAGTGTAAGAGGAAACCCCAAATATGTTTTTCAGAAACAAACCGATCATGATTCTCCACAATATTAAATGAACATGTATATTCGTACTTGTTAGAGTCAAATGCTTGTATTGAGTCATAATGAAGTTTTGCAGGATTTTCCAGGAAGTAGAACCAAGTTTTTCCAGAAATTTTCTGGAAACTTAACATAAGAATTTCTGCAGGTCAATTCTGACGGCGTCAGGGGTTTACTCTTGACGGCGTCAGGAGTTAAAATCTGGAAATTTTACCGGTTTTGTTTTTCTAACGGAGTCTTATGGTTTTTGTGAATTATTAAGTTTTATAATCTCCAGAATATCTGCAAACTTCATTCCACAAGCATTATATCTTATCTTGTTTTCTAGGATATAGAAACTTATATAGGATGCCGCCGATTTTACGCGAGGTTGTCTTGTCTATTTTGTCAGGTTTTACAGGTTATGTATGACAAGAAGATGATTTATATTCTGGAAGGGAAGCTTTGATTGTTCATTTTCTTGGAGGAAGATTTAACCTGGCCATCCTATTATCCATACCGAGCGAATCAGGGGAGTATTTGATTTCATTCTCTTTACTTTTTCACTTTTACATTCTTTACTTGAATATTGGGGACAATGTTCATCTTAAGTGTAAGGGGAGGGTAAAAAGATGATACCTTACATATGCACTTTCGCTTGAGTTTGTTTTGTTTGATGGTAGATGTGTAATAAAACTATGAGAAATACTTGTTAGTGCAATTTTAGCGCCAAATTTAAAATTTTTTACAACATTTAGGAGTGAAACTTTAGCCATAGCAAGCGTCTCATGGATAGGAGATTGTATGACTAGCACATAACCGTATATTCAGAAAAATTTTCCACCCAAATATGTGAGGTTCGCCTTTAGATTTTATAGGAAAAGCATTTACTATTAGTGCTTATGAGTGTACCGGTAGCATTTAGATTCTAGAACTTGCGTTAGTGATGCATCCCGAGACCGCTAGTGAGACTACATTCGTGTGGTAGGATTTACTACATGATAAGAGGCATTAGGATCACCCTTGTGTTAAACCCGTATCATAATTACTTGACCATTTAAGTCATATTACTTGGCTAGTTAAGTCAACTAATTTTTCCCACACCCTTAGCGTTGTACTCATTTTTAGTACACGAAACCCCTAGTACACCCCTCCGAGCTTATCTTTTCATTTCTAACTTTAAGCATTTTACTTAAAGGAAGAATTTGTTACACCCCACTTAAATGTACACCCAAATCGCCTTAGCCTTCCGTGTATGCGCTCATTTTTAGTGCATTATTGTTATTTGTTAAACCCTAAGTTAACTTTCTAATTGATTACATGGTTGCTAAGTCGAGTCATATTCTTGTACATATTGTTTTGGGACGATTGGGACTCATGGGTAAGTACTTATTTATGGAGTAATTGGGAAGAACATCATTTATTACCCCCATATGTACGTTAATCTTAAAAGTGCTCCAAGTGTTTTGATTTTCTTAATTCGAGTCATTAGATTAGTTTAATGTAAAGTATGTAAAGATTCAAGTGTAAGGGGAATTCTCATCCCCTATTATGTATTATTTTGGATGGTAGGGCAAGAGTATATGCAAAAAAAAAAAAAAAAAAAAAAAAAAAAAATCGAAAAAAAAAATCAAGAAAAAAGAAAAAAAAATAGAAAAAGGGAAAAGAGAAAAAACATACGGACTACCATCCCTTTTCATTCTATGTTCATTTTATGTTTTTGTTATTTTTCATTTATTAGCTTAAGTCGAGTCTAGTCTTGGCTTAGCAACGCCATATTGTACATGTAATTAACTAAGATTGTTAACTCGCCACCAGTAAAACTTCCTTTATCCAACAAAACCGTGTAATTCATATCCCTATACCTAACGTTACAACCCTTTAAAAGACCTCTTTGATAGTTTATCCTAGGTGCTTACGCCATGTGGTGGAGGTTTGATCCTTTCCCAAGCCTATGGTAATCTATTTTGCTATGACAGGTAGTGAGAGATATCTTCCGTTTCCATGTTGTAATTTACACTTTATTACACCCGAGAGATGTGAGTATCTAAACACTATTTGTGAGGAGCTTGTATCTGACCTCCGTGCTTGTCTATTGGTCTTTAGTGGAACGATTATTTGTTGTAATTACTTTTATATTAGTGTTAAATGACCCCTAACTTGTATTTTGACTAGAATAAAAGCGCATTTGCTTGAGGACAAGCAAATCTCAAGTGTAAGGGTATATGATGAGGCGAAAAATGATCCGTTTTTAGGGGGTCATTTAAGCCCGAATCCGAATTTATTTGATCAAATATTGCCCTAAATCGTTCCTTTTGTGATTTTTGGTACTTGGAGAGTGAATTCTGGAAAAGAAGCCATTTTGGACGTTTTTGGAGCATAAAAGTGAAGAAAACGGCAAAGTCTCAATTTTCCATGCTGGGAACAGTAGGTGATGGCGTCAAGAGTAATTCCCTGACGGCGTCAAACCTCAATAATAAAAATCCGTAGTTCATGAAGGTGTCAAGAGTTGTCCTGACGGCGTCAAAACCCCAAGAATTAAAATCCGTAGTTGATGACGGCGTCACACACAGGGCGTCAAGAGTAATTTGTGTGACGGCCTAGGCCTTGACGGTGTTAGAAGTAGATCAAGGCCGTCCGAGGAAGTATTTGGCGGCGAGATGGCGGCGAGATGACGGCGTCACATTAAAAGAGAGAAGTTTTGGGAGAAACCCTAAAGACGATTTTGGTATAACTTTACAGGTTTTTCAAGGGTTCCAACCCCTTGATACCTTGCATGATTAATCAAGATAAGTGTTCTTCTAATTCAATCAATATGTCTATGTGTTGGTTGTCTATATCATGTTCTTGTCTTAATTCTATCATGCTAGGCTAGATCTCTTTTGTGTTTGCTTAGATCTAATGAAACCTAGATATTGATTATGTGTTGATTACTTGTTTATTCTTGTCTTGGATGAATGATTTATATGTTAGGCTTAAGAAAACTGGCAGATCTCCAAATGGTAACATGCTTGAACGTCTTAAGAAACATGAACCGAGGCGTACTAGGTCTTTATTGGTTGTATTTAATACATGAGCCACTGTTTACAATCCCTATAGTTGTGCTGGGCATGGTGTAGGAGGAGATAAGAGCTCATAGAATTGCGGAGTTATGTATGCCACCCCATGAATGGTATTAAGGAATACGATCCGTCATCCATGCAATTATAACAAGTAATTAACGTGTAAAAGATATCTAGGGAGTAGTGAAATCTAAGTAAACACATTTTCTCTAATTACTGCTCACAACTTTAGTATAAATTAGTTTATTTACATTTTTAGTATTTTATTTTGATTGCATCTTAGTTTTGGGTTAGTTGAATAGCAACTAATTCCGCCCTAATCCTTCAAAACCCGATATTTTACTTGCTTTCATAAAAATATAAAAACACAAAAAATAATCATCCCTCACCTTTAGAACTAGTAATTTAGGCTTTCTAATCCTAGCGACACTATTCCTAAGCTGAACGATCAATCCCCCGGTACTTGTCACTATACTATACTACAACGATCAGGTACACTGCCTGGTGGGGGTTGTAAGCTTCTCGAGATCCCTCGAGAGGTAAAGCCTGTTGCGATTCCCACGCATCAGGTATCATGTGCATGTACATTCATTTCATTATTTCATGATCTAAAGTAGATCACATCATTCATATTAGGTTGCGGTTAGAGATCGTGTCTCATTTAAGTGTATCCACTTTTGTCATCATTGCTATCGCTTCGAGGTGAGTCATAGCCCCTACTCTTTTAAATTGTTTTGTTAACTTTTTTGGGGAGAATACATGCTCGTTTTTATATGAATTACTACTTGACTCTTTGGACATTGTTTTGAACCTTGAACTATTATGAACTCATTTGACCTTATAACTTGTTATGAACTATTGAACTTGACTTGACTTTTGAACTTGACTTAAACTTTTGACCCTAAAGTACCGTACGTACTATAACCTAAAGTCTCCCATGTTCGGAGTAGTGCAAAGTCTCCCCTGTCTACGGAGCAGCATTATCAAGTCTCCCATGTTCGGAGCAACATAAAATCTCCCCTGTCTACGGAGTAACTTTGACTTTATACTATGTAATAGTTTGTGAATGATGTACTGTTCGTGCATCCGCAATTGTTAGTCTCCTGCTGGTTTGCCGTTCGCACTCCAGTTTATACGTACCGTTCGTGCGGCCTCCTTGTGTGGGGTAGTAGGTAGTATGGATAGCGATATTAGAGGTCGGCCAACCTCTCGTTCCCCTGTCTACGGAATGCATATTATTTATTTTAGGAGCCTTGCCACATTCTTTATTATATACTATGTGCCCATATTGTGAACTATATTGACCACGTGTACTTGACTACTAAACATGCAACTATTTGGCAGTGGGTTGTAAACACACAGGTTACAAGTCTCTTATGGCGGGACTTGGAACTGAGTGGATTTACGATGCATTTGCTGGGAAATCTTCATTTTTATGAATTACATTCTTTTTCACAAGACTCTATGAACTCACCAACCTTTGTGTTGACATTTTAGTATGTATTTTCAGGTTTTAAGCAATGGCACGCTACTGGAGGTTTTGGCAGGGCATGGCATGGTCATAGAAGACTCTGATTGAAGTGAAAACTATTTTTAACGATGTAAATTCAATACTTTTGGTTAAACAATTTTATTCTAAATGATTGATCTGGAAACAAAGTGGAATACGAATATCATATGCAGAATATAGCTAGTGCAATATCTTCCGACTTTGACTGGCTAAATCCTGAAGTGAATATCGACCTCAGTTCCAAGAATCATGAAAAACCTTACTTCACTGACTGGACCAAACCATTACCTTTGAAAGGATTTCCAGACAAACCTAAGATACCTTACAGCTTCTTCTTCAACAAAGATCTTCGTAACATCCAGCTCACCCAGGAGACAACCAAGAAGAAATATGCTTCCTCGCTCACAATCTCAGTACCTGCCGCAAGATACGAAATTCCTGCCATTGAAGAAACCACTCGTATTTTCAGCAACTCCATCGTAGCTTACGACAGAGATGCTCTACACGGAATTCAACACTGGCCAGAACGTCGTCGTCTCAGTTATACCAGCAGATTAGGAGAGAAATCATTGGAAAATGTGAAGCAAAAATCTAAGATCATGGCTATCTTGGAGATTCAAGAGTCACAACGGTTTAACTACATATTCATGCGTGAAATTGTTGTTAAACGACAAGATGAAAAGAAGTACAAGTTCTCCGAAGCAGACTTTCCAGACCTTAATCTCAATGACATCGAAGACATGTATCTCGAAAAGGTTAAAGGGAGAATGCGTGGATTCGATAGAGATGTACAGTACAACTTCATGTCATCACTACTTCTTTACATCCGACGATTGATAGTTCAAGAAAGAGTGGAAGATCTTCAGCTTGGAGTGGAAAGTTACCAACAGAAGATCAATTTGACAAAGCCGCAATTCACATTTGATGGAATCTATCAAACGTCACAGTTTACTCTCAACCAAGATCCTTTTGGTTTCACCTACATCAACAGCAAAAAGCTGTAATTCCTATTGGTCCAATTTTTTTCCACTAAGATTGTTTTCTAAAAAACTCCGAAATGCTGTAATTCTTTTATTATATAAAAGATTGTTACTTATTTTCATCCTATAACGATATAAATATCAAAACACTCATAATTTAAGTGTGCAAATCTTGTAAGAGTGTGTAAATCACCTCCCTTATTAATGAAACTAGCTTCATAACTCGCCCGATATGCGGGTTCGCTTCATAATAATATAAATAATATTAAGAGGAAGAAAAAAAAAACATTGATAAGTGCAAAACATAATAAAAAAATATGAAATTGTTTAAAGAACATGTCGGTTTTATAAGTAACAATGCATATGTTGAATGTACAAAACAATAATGCTTATTCAAATCCGACATAAGACTTCTTTATAAACGACATTTGAAGTGTAGTTGCAATAGTTCTCGTCTTTATCTAAACATAGAACCTTCGATCATCGCTTGATCTTGATTCTTGACATAGCGACATACAGTTGGGTAGGTTCGCTTCGTAAAATTGTTTTTCACGATTATTTAAACATAAAAGTAAATAATGAAGAATTGAAAAACATACAATGAAACAAAAAATTAGGAAAACTAAACAGTCATAAAAATTGTAATCACTTCGATCTAATATATGTACTTAACTATTTAATATGATAAGTTTTGCAAAAATAACCCGTAGCATATATTCAAGTAACAAAAATTTACTCGACCAAAAACGAATTGTAAGTGGTAACAGGTAATCAACAAACAAATTTCTAGTTAGGTTGTGAAGCAAACCAAATAACATGACATCAGACAACTAAAAAACATTCATTAATTCAGCCAAGATTTTGTGTTTCCTTAAGCATCCCTTTTAAAACTTCTTGCTAATCATACCTCCAATTAGTCAGTTTTCTATTCAAACTTGGTTTCTTTAACGTTTGAATGACAAGTTGAGAGATTGCTCCACCGGCCTTTGGCTCCCAACTCGTGAACCCTTTGCACCAAAATTTTCTTTTGGTCCTCTGAAAGCTTGATGTGATCACCATCAATCATTGTCGAGTTTTCAATAGTACACCACTGATGAGGCGAAAAATGATCCGTTTTTAGGGGGTCATTTAAGCCCGAATCCGAATTTATTTGATCAAATATTGCCATAAATCGTTCCTTTTGTGATTTTAGGTACTTTGGAAGTGAAATCTGGAAAAGGAAGCAATTCGGACGTTTTTGGAGCATAAAAGTGAAGAAAATGCCAAAGTCTTAATTTTCCAAGCTGGGAACAGTAGGTGACGGCGTCAAGAGCAAATCCTTGATGACGTCAAGAGCAAATCTCATGAATTTCCATGACGGTCCAGTAGAGTTTTGACGGCGTCACGTGAGAAGGGCGTCAAGAGTAAAAGAGTCATGACGGCCTGGAAGTGTCTAAGTCTTGACGGCGTCAGAAGTAGATCTAGGCAGTCCGAGGAATGTTTTGGCGGCGACGGCGTCACAAGATTACTCTTGACGCCGTCAGACCTGTTTTTCTATATATAGTTTTCTAATTTATCACATTTAAAGAGAAAAGTTTTGGGAGAAACCCTAAGTACGATTTTGGTGCAACTTTTACAGGTTTTTCAAGGGTTCCAACCCCTTGATACCTTGCATTGTAATTGAGATAAGTGTTCTTCTAATTCAATCAATATGTCTATGTGTTGGTTGTCTATATCATGTTCTTGTCTTAATTCTATCATGCTAGGCTAGATCTCTTTGGTGTTTGCTTAGATCTAATGAAACCTAGATATTGAGTATGTGTTGATTACTTGTTTATTCTTGTCTTGGATGAATGATTTATATGTTAGGCTTAAGAAAACTGGCAGATCTCCAAATGGTAACATGCTTGAACGTCTTAAGAAACATGAACCGAGGCGTACTAGGTCTTTATTGGTTGTATTTAATGCATGAGCCACTGTTTACAATCCCTATAGTTGTGCTGGGCATGGTGTAGGAGGAGATAAGAGCTCATAGAATTGGGGAGTTATGTATGCCACCCCATGAATGGTATTAAGGAATACGATCCGTCATCCATGCAATTATAACAAGTAATTAACATGTAAAAGATATCTAGGGAGTAGTGAAATCTAAGTAAACACATTTTCTCCAATTACTGCTCACAACTTTAGTATAAATTAGTTTATTTACATTTTTAGTATTTTATTTTGATTGCATCTTAGTTTTGGGTTAGTTGAATAGCAACTAATTCCGCCCTAATCCTTCAAAACCCGATATTTTACTTGCTTTCATAAAAATATAAAAACACAAAAAATAATCATCCCTCACCTTTAGAACTAGTAATTTAGGCTTTCTAATCCTAGCGACACTATTCCTAAGCTGAACGATCAATCCCCCGGTACTTGTCACTATACTATACTACAACGATCAGGTACACTGCCTGGTGGGGGTAGTAAGCTTCTCGAGATCCCTCGAGAGGTAAAGCCTGTTGCGATTCCCACGCATCAGGTATCATGTGCATGTACATTCATTTCATCATTTCATGATCTAAAGTAGATCACATCATTCATATTAGGTTGCGGTTAGAGATCGTGTCTCATTTCAGTGTATCCACTTTTGTCATCATTGCTATCGCTTCGAGGTGAGTCATAGCCCCTACTCTTTTAAATTGTTTTGTTAACTTTTTTGGGGAGAATACATGCTCGTTTTTACATGAATTACTACTTGACTCTTTGAACATTGTTTTGAACCTTGAACTATTATGAACTCATTTGACCTTATAACTTGTTTTGAACTATTGAACTTGACTTGACTTTTGAACTTGACTTAAACTTTTGACCCTAAAGTACCGTACGTACTATAACCTAAAGTCTCCCATGTTCGGAGCAGTGTAAAGTCTCCCCTGTCTACGGAGCAGCATTATCAAGTCTCCCATGTTCGGAGCAACATAAAATCTCCCCTGTCTACGGAGTAACTTTGACTTTATACTATGTAATAGTTTGTGAATGATGTACTGTTCGTGCATCCGCAATTGTTAGTCTCCTGCTGGTTTGCCGTTCGCACTCCAGTTTATACGTACCGTTCGTGCGGCCTCCTTGTGTGGGGTAGTAGGTAGTATGGATAGCGATATTAGAGATCGGCCAACCTCTCGTTCCCCTATCTACGGAATGCATATTATTTATTTTAGGAGCCTTGCCAGATTCTTTATTATATACTATGTGCCCATATTGTGAACTATATTGACCACGTGTACTTGACTACTAAACATGCAACTATTTGGCAGTGGGTTGTAAACACACAGGTTATAAGTTTCTTATGGCGGGACTTAGAACTGAGTGGATTTACGATGCATTTGCTGGGAAATCTTCATTTTTATGAATTACATTCTTTTTCACAAGACTCTATGAACTCACCAACCTTTGTGTTGACACTTTAGTATGTATTTTCAGGTTTTAAGCAATGGCACGCTACTGGAGGTTTTGGCAGGGCATGGCATGGTCACAGAAGACTCTGATTGAAGTGAAAACTATTTTTAACGATGTAAATTCAATACTTTTGGTTAAACAATTTTATTCTAAATGATTGAAGTGAAAACTATTTTTGTACATGTGTTGTGATATCAATTGAGTTACACCCCAGCTGCATGTATGCTTCCGCTGGACCCGATTTTGGGGGTGTGACAATATGGACTTCCTCCAAAACCAACAATGCGTGACCTTTTCATTGTACATTAGAATGCGGTCCCTTACATTACTGAAAGAATCAACTTCAGTTCTTTTTTACTAATCTATTGTGCTTTTGCTAATGTTGTGCTAAACACACTTAGGGGGTGTTTGGATTTATCTTCATTTTACTTATTTTGGTGTTTAATGGTTGATTCATTATCAGGACAATGGCGCAAGGATCTTCGAGTGGTCCTGCCACTGCTGCATCACTGCTCGGAGATATTGTTCCAAAACATCAAGGTTTGTAGTAAAAACATATTCTTGTGATGATTAGGCTGTTCTAAGATATCAGTAATTTGGTGACTCATAGTTTGGTCAATAGGTTTGTAGTAAAAACATCGTGAAAAACAATTTTACGAAGCGAACCCACCCAACTGTATGTCGCTATGTCAAGAATCAAGAGCAAGCGATGATCGAAGGTTCTATGTTTAGATAAAGACGAGAACTATTGCAACTACACTTCAAATGTCGTTTATAAAGAAGTCTTATGTCGGATTTGAATAAGCATTATTGTTTTGTACATTCAACATATGCATTGTTACTTATAAAACCGACATGTTCTTTAAACAATTTCATATTTTTTTATTATGTTTTGCACTTATCAATGTTTTTTTTTTCTTCCTCTTAATATTATTTATATTATTATGAAGCGAACCCGCACATCGGGCGAGTTATGAAGCTAGTTTCATTAATAAGGGAGGTGATTTACACACTCTTACAAGATTTGCACACATAAATTATGAGTGTTTTGATATTTATATCGTTATAGGATGAAAATAAGTAACAATCTTTTATATAATAAAAGAATTACAGCATTTCGGAGTTTTTTAGAAAACAATCTTAGTGGAAAAAAATTGGACCAATAGGAATTACAGCTTTTTGCTGTTGATGTAGGTGAAACCAAAAGGATCTTGGTTGAGAGTAAACTGTGACGTTTGATAGATTCCATCAAATGTGAATTGCGGCTTTGTCAAATTGATCTTCTGTTGGAAACTTTCCACTCCAAGCTGAAGATCTTCCACTCTTTCTTGAACTATCAATCGTCGGATGTAAGGAAGTAGTAATGCCATGAAGTACATCTCTATCGAATCCACGCATTCTCCCTTGAACCTTTTCGAGATACATGTCTTCGATGTCATTGAGATTAAGGTCTGGAAAGTCTGCTTCGGAGAACTTGTACTTCTTTTCATCTTGTCGTTTAACAACAATTTCACGCAAGAATATGTAGTTAAACCGTTGTGACTCTTGAATCTCCAAGATAGCGATGATCTTAGATTTTTGCTTCACATTTTCCAATGATTTCTCTCCTAATCTGCTGGTATAACCGAGACGACGACGTTCTGGCCAGTGTTGAATTCCGTGTAGAGCATCTCTGTCGTAAGCTACGATGGAGTTGCTGAAAATACGAGTGGTTTCTTCAATGGCAGGAATTTCGTTTCTTGCGGCAGGTACTGAGATTGTGAGTGAGGAAGCATATTTCTTCTTGGTTGTCTCCTGGGTGAGCTGGATGTTACGAAGATCTTTGTTGAAGAAGAAGCTGTAAGGTATCTTAGGTTTGTCTGGAAATCCTTTCAAAGGTAATGGTTTGGTCCAGTCAGTGAAGTAAGGTTTTTCATGATTCTTGGAACTGAGGTCGATATTCACTTCAGGATTTAGCCAGTCAAAGTCGGCAGACATTGCACTAGCTATATTCTGCATATGATATTCGTATTCCACTTTGTTTCCAGATCTTTTCTTGAGGAATTCTTGTGCATCCCTATTGATTCTTATGAGCTCTGCCTTTGTGAGTTTGTTGATCTGAAGATCCTTCATAATGACTTGGGTAAACTGTAGAGTGTTACCAGGAAGGGGTTCTTCTTCTTCGAGAGGAGGTTGAGCTTGAACCATTTCTGTCAGCCAATCATTTTGAGGAGTGTCATCATTGTCGAGCCATGAATGACGGCTTTTCTTCTTTGATTTCTTGGACTTAGATGTAGCATCTTTGTCTTTGGCCTTGGATGGTGACGATGGTCCAGCATGAGAATCATGAATAGGTGAAGCACGATAATCGGTTTCAGGTTGACCCTGGTAGTCATCTGTAGGTTCCATGAAAGTTTCTTCCTCTTCAGTTTGACCTTGACCAGTAGCTGAGGGGTGTTGTTGATTTCCAGGAGGAGTGGAGTCCTTTAGTGGTTGTAGAGACGATGAGGGACCGGTTCCAGATTTAGATTTCTTGCCTTTAGAGTTTGGGTCAGGATCGTCATCTTTTCTTGTCCTTTTCAGGGTTCCAGCTGCATCTTTGCATGACTCTTTGGCTATGTAAGCCACCATAGCATCATAAAGTGCTTTTTCTTCAGTAGTTTGTATGGTTTTGGAGGCAACATTGTCGAAGAGTTTGGCAAGCATTTCATTGAATGATAATTCAGGGACGGTTGGAGCAACAGTAGAAGGTTTTGCAGTGTGAAGTGTGAATGGTGTAGTTGACAACATTTTTCTAGTGACACTTCTGATTCTGTGATCCAAGTTGTCCTTGATTGGTTCAAGAAGTTTTGCTACTTCAGGAGTGATCATCTCAACTAGATTTTCAATGAGAAAATCATGTGTGGCGGTCCTGATAAATCCTGTGTAATCAGAGTTCAAGAACTTATCGATCAGCTGCTTTGACTCCTGAAAATCTTCAACTTGTTTGGTAAGACTGGTAACCATGTTGGTAAGTTTGTTGACTTGTTCCTGAAGATCAACTGGTTGTTTCAGTTCATTGATTGAATGCTGTTTTGATGCGGTTTCTGAAGGTGTGGGAGATGAATCCTCAGGTGATGATTCGGACGACGACTCATTGTGAGAGTTTGAAGAAGAAGCGGGAGGAGTCGGATCCTTTGGTGGAGAGTCTTGAGGAGGTGGAGGTTTAGCTGAAGAAGTTTGCTGAGAAGATGACTTAAGAAATATGTTGGTGTCGAACGCGTTCTTCTCTTCATTTTCTTTTCTACGACGTTCCTCTGCTTCCTCTGCTTCTATTGCAAGGAACTCTGGAGTAATGAGATATTCATGTTCCTGATACGTAGCTATATTCTCTTGTCCGCCGACATTCTCCTCTACATTAGCAGTTTCTGTCATATTGACATCTCCTGTTTTGTCTGTACCTTTACCGGTGTCATCAGGCTGTGGAGCTGATTCTAACGTAGTGGATACAACGGGAGGAATCATGCTGCTAGTGGCTCCTTCATGTTCTGACTGATCGATAGGTGGTGGTGTTGAAGGTTGAGACATTAGTCGGCTTTCGAGAGTTGCTTTTCTTTGTTCTTTCCGAAGTCGCTTTTCTTCAGCTCGAGTGTCGACAACTATACTTTTCAGTTTGCGTTTATCGACCAAAGGTTCAACGATTGGTTCGTCTTCATCATCATCATTAGGCTCATGAATGGTGATCCCTTTTCTTTTCCTCGTCTCTTCTTCATAAGTTTCAAGACTTTGTTGTATGGCGATCTCTGTTGCAGGAAATCCTTCATCAGGTGCTCTTACTCTCAGTTCATAGTCTGGTTCTTCTTCTTCAGATTCCGTATCGAACTCGGATTCGGTGTCAGAAGGTGGAGGTGTAGGTTCATCCCGAATAAAGTACTCAGGAGTTGCCTTCTTCTTAGGCTTGGTGGCAGGTGTAGACTTGGATGTTGGTTTAGGTTTGGCAGAAGACTTGGGTTTAACAGATGGTTTAGTCTTGGGTGCAGCCTTAGACTTCGTCTGAGGTGAGCCAGTGGTGCTTGTAGTGCTCCCAGACTTCATACCTCCTTTGCTTCGAGTCTTTATAGTGGCTTCTTCCTGTACCCCTTTGTAAGCATTATCATACAGCTTGTAGTTCAGACTTTTCTTGATTTTGTCATCAAGAAGGTATTCGGGAAGCCTCATTCCTTTGATCTTGGTTGAGGAAGTGGTCGTCTTGATGAATGAGGTGGTGAAGTCGTCCTCGAAGAGGTGCTTCGGCTCATTAGGATCAGCCATCCTCTTGATGAATTCTGGAGTTTCTTTACAGAAATGTTCTATGAGAAGCTTGGTGAATCTTGTGAATGGTATCATAGTCTTCACACGATCGGTTTGAATGTTGTAGACTATATCATTCATGATTGGTACTGCAAAGTCAATGGGTGTCAAAGTCTGAGGGATATTCTTGCCATTGAATCGGGAATGTTTGACTAGAGGTACGTTGTCATCAACATCATAACCTAATTCAACAAAGAAGTCAAGAAGGTCCAGTTCAGGAAGTATTGGAGCGAATTCATTGTCAGCTTGAGGCAGGTGAAGGACTGTACGAAGAACGTCGTGATTAACATTGTAGACTTGGCGATCTAGCGTAACAGTAAAAGACTCGTCATCCAAATTTGCCTTAGCCGTTATCCAGAACTGATGAAGGTAGAACAGAGGAACTGAAGTAGAGCAGATGAGCAGATGTTTGCATGGATGTGCAAGTAGAATATCTTTGACAATCATACACGAGTTCTCTGTAATTCTCAATTTGTCGAAATCAACTCGTGGATTGTTGTTGCCAATCGTGACGTTGTAGTTTTCGGGAGTGATGTCATCCATGGTGAGTAATGGAAGAGCTTGTTCAGGGACATTCTCGTTGTGTTCAGCCATGTTAATCTGAAAAGTATAGTCATAAACCAAACATCCAAATTTGTTACGTGTTAGCACAGTTTTGAGTTTGGTTATAGATCTCTACTTAAGTCAATTAAGCACGAATGTTTCATTATGTTATGTGTGAAGTGTCATATAATGCATACTTGAAGAATCATTGATCATTTAGAATCACGAAATCAATTATACAATGCAATGTCTTACATATAAGCACAATTGATATACACAATTCATTGTTACATCACATTACACAACAACAAAGAGTCACAACAAAGTTACATGTATACAAAATGACAAGGCCTTAATGAAATTTTGAAAAAAATATAAAATACTTTTATCGCAAACCTGTATTGAGAAAAAAATTTCGAAAAAATGTTACTAAGTATTTTATCGAGAAAATATTTTATCGAGAAAATGCTTATCTGTAAGATTTTTCGAGATCATTCCTTATACAAGATTTGCGAAAGTTTTCATGTTTTCGAAAAAATCAATTCTCGATAAAACTTTTCGCAATCATGCTTTAACCTAGTGATTTCGAAATCTATGTTCAAAGAGTAGTTTCGAAAATAATAATTTCGAAAAAAAAAAACTGATTTTGAACAAAACTTATCGAAATCATGAGTTATAGAATAATTTCGAAAAATTTCACTGAGATTGCGAAAAAACTTGAGTTCTCGAAAAAATTCTTATACAAGAATCATTCGAATTTGAAGTCAAACGTACGTTTCTTTTGCGAATATCTTATCCAATGATTCAGGCCTGTCACAAAGATTGATAAACACCAATTAGATATAATCAATATTCACGTTAACTAAGATCTCGATAATTGTCAAGATCAAGTTCTCGAAAATATATCAAATTTGAGTCTAATGAGTATCAATGTTTCTAGCATGTCACAAATACATGTTGCAAGCACATTATGACAGCATTCAACACATTTGGACGCAGATAGATAGAACTTCATCATGAACGAAGCATACAAGTTATCAAGAATCAAAGCATCAATCGATATAAATCAACAAGATCAACATATCATTGAAACTTATCACCATGGAAACATATCCCACCAATAATACAAAGTAAACAAACACAGAATCAAAATTTCTCAAATCGTACAAAACCCTAGATTTCTAAATCGTAATAAACATGAAGGAATGCATGAGAAAATGATGAGGATATGTTAGAAACAAGTTTTGTAACAAAACCCTATCAAGAATCAAACTCCTAAACATGATTATAGCAAATTTCGAAATCGCAAACCCTAGTTCTCGAAATCAATTTATCATGAGATTGAACCGTTGGATTTTCAATTAAACGAGATCCTATGTTTGTAATACCCTAAAGATCACTAAGGAACTTACAGATTGAAGATCTCTAAAGTGGATTGCGCGTTTGAATTAGGTCCGTAGATTTCGAAAAGGGTTTTAGGGGTTTGGATATTGTGATGTTGGGAAAAGAACGGTTTGTTTGTTTTTGTAATTATAAAACTTTTGAATTTTAGTCACTTTTGGTCCCTTAAACTTTTGATATACTTACTTGAGTCCTAAAGTTAAATGGCAAACATGTGCAACATCAAGATATACTCCTAACCGCTTATGTCAATGAGATTTTAATCGAGATGAGACGAGACAATGAACTTAGTACTTCCACATTCTCCGAGGAACCGTATCATTAAGAAAAAATATGCAAGTATATCAAAAAATATGAAGCATTTTGAGCTTATCTCCCCCTCAACATTTGTAAAAAAAAATATAGAAAAGACAATGACAAAATGTTGATTAAAAGTGATATACTTGCATTTTTTTTAAAATAAGAAATGAAAAATCTTTTTGTGTTTTGATTGGTTTATATTTAAGAAAATATTTTTACAAAGTTAGTTTTGATGTTTGACGATCAGTTGTGTTTTAAAAACTTTTCTAGATCCTCTAGAGTCAAACATCGCATACCAATTTGGTGAACTAGACTAGCAAACCTTGATGGTGCTAAAGATTTGGTAAGTAAGTCCGCCAATTGGTACTCAGTCCCAACAAAATAAAGTTCAACTGTACCCTTTTCCACATGCTCTTTGATGAAGTGATATCGGAGATCGATGTGTTTGGATTTGCAATGATGTACTGTGTTGCAGGAGATAGCAATTGCACTCTTGGAATCACAGTAGATAGGAATCTTGTTGAATAGGTAGCCATAATCCTTAAGTTGTGATCTCATCCAGATGACTTGAGCACAACAAGCAGACATAGCTACATATTCAGATTCTGTTGATGACAGTGATGTGCAGTCCTGCTTCTTAGATTGCCATGACACAAGTTTGTCTCCGAGAAATTGTAATCCACCAGATGTACTTTTGCGTGTGTCTAAACATCCTGCATGGTCAGCATCTAAAAAAGCAATTAGTTCAAAACCAGAATCCTTCGGATACCAGATTCCCAAGTTAATGGTTCCCTTTATGTATCGAAGGATTCTTTTGACCTCACTGAGGTGTTTTTCAGTTGGTTTAGACTGATAGCGAGAGCACATATAGAAAGCAAATACTATATCAGGTCTACTAGTTGTGAGATACATGAGGGACCCAATCATACTTCGGTATTTAGTAAGGTCAACTGGAATCCCATGTAAATCAGCATCTAGTTTTGTGGTATAGCCCATTGGTGTATTATAAGTATCACAAGACATCATTCCATGTTTCTTTAAAATTTCAAGAGCATATTTGGACTGATTTATAAAAATTCCACGGGGTGATTGATGAACTTGTAGTCCTAGAAAGAACGAAAGTTCACCCATCATGGACATTTCAAAATTATCTTTCATTAATTTTGCAAAATCATTAGAGTAACTTCTTTTTGTTGAGGCAAAAATAATGTCATCGACATATATTTGAACAACAAGTAAGTCCTCCCCGTAGGTTTTTGTAAATAGTGTTGGATCCACCGATTGATGAGGCGAAAAATGATCCGTTTTTAGGGGGTCATTTAAGCCCGAATCCGACTTTATTTGATCAAATATTGCCCTAAATCGTTCCTTTTGTGATTTTAGGTACTTTGGGAGAGAAATCTGGAAAAGGAAGCAATTCGGACGTTTTTGGAGCATAAAAGTGAAGAAAACGTCAAAGTCTTAATTTTCCAAGCTGGGAACAGTAGGTGACGGCGTCAAGAGCAAATCCTTGACGGCGTCAAGAGAAAATTTCATAAATTCCCATGACGGTCCAGTAGAGATTTGACGGCGTCACGTGAGAAGGGCGTCAAGAGTAAAAGAGTCATGACGGCCTGGAAGTGTCTAAGTCTTGACGGCGTCAGAAGTAGATCTAGGCAGTCCGAGGAATGTTTTGGCGGCGAGGTGACGGCATCACAAGATTACTCTTGACGCCGTCAGACCTGTTTTTCTATATATAGTTTTCTAATTTTTCACATTTAAGGAGAGAAGTTTTGGAGAAACCCTAAGTACGATTTTGGTGCTACTTTTACAGGTTTTTCAAGGGTTCCAAACCCTTGATACCTTGCATTGTAATTGAGATAAGTGTTCTTCTAATTCAATCAATATGTCTATGTGTTGGTTGTCTATATCTTGTTCTTGTCTCAATTCCATTATGCTAGGCTAGATCTCCTTTGTATTTGCTTAGATCTAATGAAACCTAGATATTGATTATGTGTTGATTACTTGTTTATTCTTGTCTTGGATGAATGATTTATATGTTAGGCTTAAGAAAACTGGCAGATCTCCAAATGGTAACATGCTTGAACGTCTTAAAAAACATGAACCGAGGCGTACTAGGTCTTTATTGGTTGTATTTAATGCATGAGCCACTGTTTACAATCCCTATAGTTGTGCTGGGCATGGTGTAGGAGGAGATAAGAGCTCATAGAATTGGGGAGTTATGTATGCCACCCCATGAATGGTATTAAGGAATACAATCCGTCATCCATGCAATTATAACAAGTAATTAACGTGTAAAAGATATCTAGGGAGTAGTGAAATCTAAGTAAACACATTTTCTCCAATTACTGCTCACAACCTTAGTAAAATTAGTTTATTTTCATTTTTAGTATTTTATTTTGATTGCATCTTAGTTTTGGGTTAGTTGAATAGCAACTAATTCCGCCCACTCTTCCAAAACCCCGAGATTTTAATTGCTTTCTAAAAAAATATAAAAATACAAAAATAATCATCCCTCACCTTTAGAACTAGTATTTAGGCTTTCTAATCCTAGCGACACTATTCCTAAGCTGAACGATCAATCCCCCAGTACTTGTCACTATACTATACTACAACGATCAGGTACACTGCCTGGTGGGGGTTGTAAGCTTCTCGAGATCCCTCGAGAGGTAAAGCCTGTTGCGATTCCCACGCATCAAGTTTTTGGCGCCGCAGCCAGGGGAATAGTTATTGTCTAGGTTAGGATTTCTTTTTATTAGGTCTACTTGCTAGATTCCTTTCTAGTAAGATTTTATTTTTTATTTTTTAGGTTTTCTTTAGTATATCTTATTTCTTCGTGCCTTTGTTCGTAACTCTTTACCATCCGACATCATGGAAGGTGGTAACATCTTTGAACCCGTCATCCCACCACAACAAAATCCACCATTAGAACCCCTTAGGCCCCGAACCTTAGGAGAGTATTCCCGACCTAGCCACCAAGGCTACCGAAACACCATTGAGCTCACCGGAGCCAATGTGACCCCTTTGCGATCCGACACCATCCGGTTGGTGCAAAGCGGATGTGCATTCCATGGACTTCGTTCCGAAGATCCAAACCAACATCTTAAGGACTTTCTCAAAATCGTAGATTCCATAGACCTAGGTGTTGAAACTAGAGAGACCACCCGTTTACGCCTATTCCAATTCTCTCTACGGGATCAAGCTAGTCAATGGCTTGAGCGTTTACCCGCGGGATCCATCACCACATGGGATGATCTCACCACTCGTTTCCTTGCTCAATTTTTCCCACCGGGGAGAACTACTAAGCTTAGAAATGACATCTTGATGTTCCAACAACGTCAAAATGAATCTCTTTATGAAGCATGGACTCATTTCAAGGACTTACTCCAAAAAGTCCCTCATCATGGCATAGATCTTTGGCTCCAAGTCCAAATTTTTTATGACCATATCGACATCTCCACGAGGCGAGCCATTGACCAATCGGCCGGTGGTAAGCTACGTGATCTTAGTGCGGAACAATCATGGGAACTCATAGAAGATCTTGCTCTCTATGACAACGAAAGTTGGAATGATCCCCGTGACTTGAACAAAACGGTCAAGGCAATATCTTTGCCTTCGAACAATTCTAGCACTCCCGACCGTAGGATCATGGAACTTGAGGACCAAGTCAAGTTTCTCATGAAATCTTACGAAGTTCCTAAACCTTCAAGCCAAGTGAACAAAATCACTTCTTCATGCGAATTATGTAGTGGTCCCCATGACACTCGTGATTGTATGGAACTCCCCGGAACAGCTTTTGCGGACTACGCATCCACGCGTACCGACGAAGCGGGAGATAAGTGGTACACTTTCAAGCCCGAGCCAAACACTTACGGTGATTCATACAACCCCTCATGGAAAAATCACCCAAACCTTAGGTGGAAACAAAATCAACCCAATTCATCCAACCCACCTAATCGTTACCAACCAAACGGTCCACCATCCAACCGTACTTTCAACAACAATCCTTCTAACAACTATGGTAGTACCAACAATCTTGAAGGATTGATGTCAAAGTTCATGGCATCTCAAGAAGCTCGCATATCTAAGTTTGAAGCCGATTTCAAACAAAAGCAAAGCGAGATGACCACTAGAATTGATGCATTGTTGAAAGTTCTCAATGACCGAGAAATGGGAGCACTCCCAAGCGACACGGTCAAGAATCCGAAACTAACCGTTAATTCCATATCCTCAGTTTCGTCACCTACTTCGTGTCCACAATACTACTCGGTTAAAACAACGAGCACGTGTTTCAAACAAAACCAAGTTCCCCAAAAGGACCAATCAAATAAAACACCCGCTATAGAGCCGGTCAAAAGCATTGTTGAAACACCTCTTACGCAAGACCTTGATGATGAATTCAAAGAACTTCACCTTGAACGCCCCGTCATTGATGTCTTAGCGCGTGCTCCTTACTATAGTGCCCTCCTAGAAAAATATGAGAAGTGTAAGCTAGGTAAAAATGGGACCGCCTTCGTTCAAAACAAGTTGCCTAAAAAGCTTGATCATCCGGGTATATTTGTTTTGCCTTGTAAGATAGGAAGATCCGAAGCTTTTGACACACTAGCCGATTTAGGGTCAAGCCTCAACTTGATTCCCTTATCCTTATTCACCGCTCTTAAGCTAGGAAAGTTAGAGGAAACAGAGGTATTGATAGGGCTAGCGGATGGGAGTATTGCCCACCCGGTTGGAATGATTAAGGATGTAATTGTTCACGTAGGAAAGTTAACTATATTAGCGGATTTTCACGTCCTAGACATGGTTAGTGACACTACATGCCCATTATTGGTAGGAAGAGGATTTTTAGCAACCGCTAGTGCCATGATAGATTGTAAGGAATCCAAGATAACGGTAGGTGAAGGCGATACTTGGTCGGTGTATGATGTTAAGAAGCATAGTTATGATTGTGATGATGAACCGACACCGCATTGGGTAGAGATGAATAGGAGACCGTCTAGATATGGACCTTGGATAGAAAGGAATTTTATAGGACCTCAATGCCCATTTTATCTAGAGAAAGATTTCGTTGAAAAGACACATTCGGTAGAACAACTCATAGCTAGAGATGAAGAGCTAGACCCCTTTGAGGACCCCTTAGTCTTTAGGAAGATGATTGAGTTATTAAGCGTAATGCCCATCAACATAGAAAGGAATAAATGGAAAAGAGAGGGAGACAAGTGTAAATGGAGGTGGGACAAGCCACCTAAAGAAGGTGACGGGTCATGGCATATTAGAATGACCTTGTATGATCCGGATGGAGAAAAGTTTGAAAGGTCATACCATACTAAGGAAACCGATAGGAAGTTGAAACCTAAGTTTGATCCTAAAGATGTCCTCAACGAGGAACTCACCCGTATCACGTAGTAACCCATGACCTTGAGTCTAGCTACAAGACTCGTAAATAAAGAAAAGCGCTTCTTGGGAGGCAACCCATGTTTTGTGTGATTTTATTTGTTTGATTGTTATTTGCTTCCGTATGCATGCTTTATTTTTATTGTTGGTTGATCATGTTTCTAAACTAAAATGTGGAAATACTTTACTTTGTTGTTTTGGCCTAGTCTTAACTCCACCTAGAAGCATTTTTGCAAAAGATAAGTGTAAGGGGAAACCCCAAATATGTTTTTAAGAAACAAACCGATCATGATTCTCCACAATATTAAATGAGCATGTATATTCGTATTTGTTGGAGTCAAATGCTTGTATTGAGTCATAATGAAGTTTTGCAGGATTTTCCAGGAAGTAAGACCAGGTTTTTCCAGAAATTTTCCGGAAACTTAACATAAGAATTTCTGCAGGTCCATTCTAACGGCGTCAGAGGTTTACTCTTGACGGCGTCAGGAGTTAAAATCTGGAAATCTTACCGGTTTTGTTTTTCTAACGGAGTCTTATGGTTTTTGTGAATTATTAAGTTTTATAATCTCCAGGAGATCTGCAAACTTCATTCCACAAGCATTATATCTTATCTTGTTTTCTAGGATTTAGAAACTTATATAGGATGCCGCCGATTTTACGCAAGGTTGTCTTGTCTATTTTGTCAGGTTTTACAGGTTATGTATGACAAGAAGATGATTTATATTCTGGAAGGGAAGCTTTGATTGTTCATTTTCTTGGAGGAAGATTTAACCTGGCCACCTTATTATCCATACCGAGCGAATCAGTGGAGTATTTGATTTCATTCTCTTTACTTTTTCACTTTTACATTCTTTACTTGAACATTGGGGACAATGTTCATCTTAAGTGTAAGGGGAGGGTAAAAAGATGATACCTTACATATGCACTTTCGCTTGAGTTTGTTTTGTTTGATGGTAGATGTGTAATAAAACTATGAGAAATACTTGTTAGTGCAATTTTAGCGCCAAATTTAAATTTTTTTACAACATTTAGGAGTGAAACTTTAGCCATAGCAAGCGTCTCATGGATAGGAGATTGTATGACTAGCACATAACCGTATATTCAGAAAAATTTTCCACCCAAATATGTGAGATTCGCCTTTAGATTTGATAGGGAAAGCATTCATTATTAGTACTTATGAGTGTACCGGTAGCATTTAGGTTCTAGAACTTGCGTTAGTGATGCATCCCGAGACCGCTAGTGAGACTACATTCGTGTGGTAGGATTTACTACATGATAAGAGGCATTAGGATCACCCTTGTGTTAAACCCGTATTATAATTACTTGACCATTTAAGTCATATTACTTGACTAGTTAAGTCAACTAATTTTTCCCACACCCTTAGCGTTGTACTCATTTTTAGTACACGAAACCCCTAGTACACCCCTCCGAGCCTATCTTTTCGTTTCTAACTTTAAGCATCTTACTTAAAGGAAGAATTTGTTACACCCCACTTAAATGTACACCCAAATCACCTTAGCCTTCCGTGTATGCGCTCATTTTTAGTGCATTATTGTTATTTGTTAAACCCTAAGTTAACTATCTAATTGATTACATGGTTGCTAAGTCGAGTCATATCCTTGTACATATTGTTTTGGGACGATTGGGACTCATGGGTAAGTACTTATTTTATGGAGTAATGGGGAAGAACATCATTTATTACCCCATATGTACGTTAATCTTAAAAGTGCTCAAAGTGTTTTGATTTTCTTAATTCGAGTCATTAGATTAGTTTATTGTAAAGTATGTAAAGATTCAAGTCTACGGGGAATTCTTATCCCCTATGATGTATTATTTTGGATGGTAGGGCAAGAGTGTATGCTAAAAAAAAAAAAAAAAAAAAAAAAAAAAAAAAAAAATGGAAAGAGAAAAAACATACGGACTACCATCCCGTTTCATTCTATGTTTATTTTATGTTTTCGTTATTTTTCATTTATTAGCTTAAGTCGAGTCTAGTCTTGGCTTAGCAACGCCACATTGTACATGTAATTAACTAAGATTGTTAACTCGCCACCAGTAAAACTTCCTTTATCCAACAAAACCGTGTATTTCATATCCCTACACCTAACGTTACAACCCTTTAAAAGACCTCTTTGAAAGTTTATCCTAGGTGCTTACGCCATGTGGTGGAGGTTTGATCCTTTCCCAAGCCTATGGTAATCTATTTTGCTATGACAGGTAGGGAGAGATATCTTCCGTTTCCATATTATAATTTACACTTTATTACACCCGAGAGATGTGAGTATCTAAACACTATTTGTGCGGTGCTTGTGTATGACCTCTGTGCTTGTCTATTGGTCTTTAGTGGAACGATTATTTGTTGTAATTACTTTTATATTAGTGTTAAATGACCTCTAACTTGTATTTTGACTAGAATAAAAGCGCATTTGCTTGAGGACAAGCAAATCTCAAGTGTAAGGGTATATGATAAGGCGAAAAATGATTCGTTTTTAGGGGGTCATTTAAGCCCGAATCTGACTTTATTTGATCAAATATTGCCCTAAATCGTTCCTTTTGTGATTTTAGGTACTTTGGGAGAGAAATCTGAAAAAGGAAGCAATTCGGACGTTTTTGGAGCATAAAAGTGAAGAAAACGCCAAAGTCTTAATTTTCCAAGCTGGGAACAGTAGGTGACGGCGTCAAGAGCAAATCCTTGACGGCGTCAAGAGCAAATTTCATAAATTCCCATGACGGTCCAGTAGAGATTTGACGGCGTCACGTGAGAAGGGCGTCAAGAGTAAAAGAGTCATGACGGCCTGGAAGTGTCTAAGTCTTGACGGCGTCAGAAGTAGATCTAGGCAGTCCGAGGAATGTTTTGGCGGCGAGGTGACGGCGTCACAAGATTACTCTTGACGCCGTCAGACCTGTTTTTCTATATATAGTTTTCTAATTTTTCACATTTAAGGAGAGAAGTTTTGGAGAAACCCTAAGTACGATTTTGGTGCTACTTTTACAGGTTTTTCAAGGGTTCCAAACCCTTGATACCTTGCATTGTAATTGAGATAAGTGTTCTTCTAATTCAATCAATATGTCTATGTGTTGGTTGTCTATATCTTGTTCTTGTCTCAATTCCATTATGCTAGGCTAGATCTCCTTTGTGTTTGCTTAGATCTAATGAAACCTAGATATTGATTATTTGTTGATTACTTGTTTATTCTTGTCTTGGATGAATGATTTATATGTTAAGCTTAAGAAAACTGGCAGATCTCCAAATGGTAACATGCTTGAACGTCTTAAGAAACATGAACCGAGGCGTACTAGGTCTTTATTAGTTGTATTTAATGCATGAGCCACTGTTTACAATCCCTATAGTTGTGCTAGGCATGGTGTAGGAGGAGATAAGAGCTCATAGAATTGAGGAGTTATGTATGCCACCCCATGAATGGTATTAAGGAATACAATCCGTCATCCATGCAATTATAACAAGTAATTAATGTGTAAAAGATATCTAGGGAGTAGTGAAATCTAAGTAAACACATTTTCTCCAATTACTGCTCACAACCTTAGTAAAATTAGTTTATTTTCATTTTTAGTATTTTATTTTGATTGCATCTTAGTTTTGGGTTAGTTGAATAGCAACTAATTCCGCCCACTCTTCCAAAACCCCGATATTTTAATTGCTTTCTAAAAAAATATAAAAATACAAAAATAATCATCCCTCACCTTTAGAACTAGTATTTAGGCTTTCTAATCTTAGCGACACTATTCCTAAGCTGAACGATCATTCCCCCGGTACTTGTCACTATACTATACTACAACGATCAGGTACACTGCCTGGTGGGGGTTGTAAGCTTCTCGAGATCCCTCGAGAGGTAAAGCCTGTTGCGATTCCCACGCATCAAGTTTTTGGCGCTCAGCCCGGGGAATAGCTATTGTCTAGGTTAGGATTTCTTTTTATTAGGTCTACTTGCTAGATTCCTTTCTAGTAAGATTTTATTTTTTATTTTTTAGGTTTTCTTTAGTCTATCTTATTTATTCGTGCCTTTGTTCGTAACTCTTTACCATCCGACATCATGGAAGGTGGTAACATCTTTGAACCCGTCATCCCACGACAACAAAACCCACCATTAGAACCCCTTAGGCCCCGAACCTTAGGAGAGTATTCCCGACCTAGCCACCAAGGCTACCGAAACACCATTGAGCTCACCGGAGCCAATGTGACCCCCTTGCAATCCGACACCATCCGGTTGGTGCAAAGCGGATGTGCATTCCATGGACTTCGTTCCGAAGATCCAAACCAACATCTTAAGGACTTTCTCAAAATCGTAGATTCCATAGACCTAGGTGTTGAAACTATAGAGACCACCCGTTTACGCCTATTCCAATTCTCTCTACGGGATCAAGCTAGTCAATGGCTTGAGCGTTTACCCGCGGAATCCATCACCACATGGGATGATCTCACCACTTGTTTCCTTGCTCAATTTTTCCCACCGGGGAGAACTACTAAGCTTAGAAATGACATCTTGATGTTCCAACAACGTCAAAATGAATCTCTTTATGAAGCATGGACTCGTTTCAAGGACTTACTCCAAAAAGTCCCTCATCATGGCATAGATCTTTGGCTCCAAGTCCAAATTTTTTATGACCATATCGACATCTCCACGAGGCGAGCCATTGACCAATCGGCCGGTGGTAAGCTACGTGATCTTAGTGCGGAACAATCATGGGAACTCATAGAAGATCTTGCTCTCTATGACAACGAAAGTTGGAATGATCCCCGTGACTTGAACAAAACGGTCAAGGCAATATCTTTGCCTTCGAACAATTCTAGCACTCCCGACCGTAGGATCATGGAACTTGAGGACCAAGTCAAGTTTCTCATGAAATCTTACGAAGCTCCTAAACCTTCAAGCCAAGTGAACAAAATCACTTCTTCATGCGAATTATGTAGTGGTCCCCATGACACTCGTGATTGTATGGAACTCCCCGGAACAGCTTTTGCGGACTACGCATCCACGCGTAGCGACGAAGCGGGAGATAAGTGGTGCACTTTCAAGCCCAAGCCAAACACTTACGGTGATTCATACAACCCCTCATGGAAAAATCACCCAAACCTTAGGTGGAAACAAAATCAACCCAATTCATCCAACCCACCTAATCGTTACCAACCAAACGGTCCACCATCCAACCGTACTTTCAACAACAATCCTTCTAACAACTATGGTAGTACCAACAATCTTGAAGGATTGATGTCAAAGTTCATGGCATCTCAAGAAGCTCGCATATCTAAGTTTGAAGCCGATTTCAAACAAAAGCAAAGCGAGATGACCACTAGAATTGATGCATTGTTGAAAGTTCTCAATGACCGAGAAATGGGAGCACTCCCAAGCGACACGGTCAAGAATCCGAAACTAACCGTTAATTCCATATCCTCAGTTTCGTCACCTACTTCGTGTCCACAATACTACTCGGTTAAAACAACGAGCACGTGTTTCAAACAAAACCAAGTTCCCCAAAAGGACCAATCAAATAAAACACCCGCTATAGAGCCGGTCAAAAGCATTGTTGAAACACCTCTTACGCAAGACCTTGATGATGAATTCAAAGAACTTCACCTTGAACGCCCCGTCATTGATGTCTTAGCGCGTGCTCCTTACTATAGTGCCCTCCTAGAAAAATATGAGAAGTGTAAGCTAGGTAAAAATGGGACCGCCTTCGTTCAAAACAAGTTGCCTAAAAAGCTTGATCATCCGGGGATATTTGTTTTGCCTTGTAAGATAGGAAGATCCGAAGCTTTCGACACACTAGCCAATTTAGGGTCAAGCCTCAACTTGATTCCCTTATCCTTATTCACCGCTCTTAAGCTAGGAAAGTTAGAGGAAACGGAGGTATTGATAGGGCTAGCGGATGGGAGTATTGCCCACCCGGTTGGAATGATTAAGGATGTAATTGTTCACGTAGGAAAGTTAACTATATTAGCGGATTTTCACGTCCTAGACATGGTTAGTGACACTACATGCCCATTATTGGTAGGAAGAGGATTTTTAGCAACCGCTAGTGCCATGATAGATTGTAAGGAATCCAAGATAACGGTAGGTGAAGGCGATACTTGGTCGGTGTATGATGTTAAGAAGCATAGTTATGATTGTGATAATGAACCGACACCGCATTGGGTAGAGATGAATAGGAGACCGTCTAGATATGGACCTTGGATAGAAAGGAATTTTATAGGACCTCAATGCCCATTTTATCTAGAGAAAGATTTCGTTGAAAAGACACATTCGGTAGAACAACTCATAGCTAGAGATGAAGAGCTAGACCCCTTTGAGGACCCCTTAGTCTTTAGGAAGATGATTGAGTTATTAAGCGTAATGCCCATCAACATAGAAAGGAATAAATGGAAAAGAGAGGGAGACAAGTGTAAATGGAGGTGGGACAAGCCACCTAAAGAAGGTGACGGGTCATGGCATATTAGAATGACCTTGTATGATCCGGATGGAGAAAAGTTTGAAAGGTCATACCATACTAAGGAAACCGATAGGAAGTTGAAACCTAAGTTTGATCCTAAAGATGTCCTCAACGAGGAACTCACCCGTATCACGTAGTAACCCATGACCTTGAGTCTAGCTACAAGACTCGTAAATAAAGAAAAGCGCTTCTTGGGAGGCAACCCATGTTTTGTGTGATTTTATTTGTTTGATTGTTATTTGCTTCCGTATGCATGCTTTATTTTTATTGTTGGTTGATCATGTTTCTAAACTAAAATGTGGAAATACTTTACTTTGTTGTTTTGGCCTAGTCTTAACTCCACCTAGAAGCATTTTTGCAAAAGATAAGTGTAAGGGGAAACCCCAAATATGTTTTTAAGAAACAAACCGATCATGATTCTCCACAATATTAAATGAGCATGTATATTCGTATTTGTTGGAGTCAAATGCTTGTATTGAGTCATAATGAAGTTTTGCAGGATTTTCCAGGAAGTAAGACCAAGTTTTTCCAGAAATTTTCCGGAAACTTAACATTAGAATTTCTGCAGGTCCATTCTGACGGCGTCAGAGGTTTACTCTTGACGGCGTCAGGAGTTAAAATCTGGAAATTTTACCGGTTTTGTTTTTCTAACGGAGTCTTATGGTTTTTGTGAATTATTAAGTTTTATAATCTCCAGGAGATCTGCAAACTTCATTCCACAAGCATTATATCTTATCTTGTATTCTAGGATTTAGAAACTTATATAGGATGCCGCCGATTTTACGCAAGGTTGTCTTGTCTATTTTGTCAGGTTTTACAGGTTATGTATGACAAGAAGATGATTTATATTCTGGAAGGGAAGCGTTGATTGTTCATTTTCTTGGAGGAAGATTTAACCTGGCCACCTTATTATCCATACCGAGCGAATCTGGGGAGTATTTGATTTCATTCTCTTTACTTTTTCACTTTTACATTCTTTACTTGAACATTGGGGACAATGTTCATCTTAAGTGTAAGGGGAGGGTAAAAAGATGATACCTTACATATGCACTTTCGCTTGAGTTTGTTTTGTTTGATGGTAGATGTGTAATAAAACTATGAGAAATACTTGTTAGTGCAATTTTAGCGCCAAATTTAAAATTTTTTACAACATTTAGGAGTGAAACTTTAGCCATAGCAAGCGTCTCATGGATAGGAGATTGTATGACTAGCACATAACCGTATATTCAGAAAAAATTTCCACCCAAATATGTGAGGTTCGCCTTTAGATTTGATAGGGAAAGCATTTATTATTAGTGCTTATGAGTGTACCGGTAGCATTTAGGTTCTAGAACTTGCGTTAGTGATGCATCCCGAGACCGCTAGTGAGACTACATTCGTGTGGTAGGATTTACTACATGATAAGAGGCATTAGGATCACCCTTGTGTTAAACCCGTACTATAATTACTTGACCATTTAAGTCATATTACTTGGCTAGTTAAGTCAACTAATTTTTCCCACACCCTTAGCGTTGTACTCATTTTTAGTACACGAAACCCCTAGTACACCCCTCCGAGCCTATCTTTTCGTTTCTAACTTTAAGCATCTTACTTAAAGGAAGAATTTGTTACACCCCACTTAAATGTACACCCAAATCGCCTTAGCCTTCCGTGTATGCGCTCATTTTTAGTGCATTATTGTTATTTGTTAAACCCTAAGTTAACTATCTAATTGATTACATGGTTGCTAAGTCGAGTCATATCCTTGTACATATTGTTTTTGGGACGATTGGGACTCATGGGTAAGTACTTATTTTATGGAGTAATGGGGAAGAACATCATTTATTACCCCCATATGTACGTTAATCTTAAAAGTGCTCCAAGTGTTTTGATTTTCTTAATTCGAGTCATTAGATTAGTTTATTGTAAAGTATGTAAAGATTCAAGTGTACGGGGAATTCTCATCCCCTATGATGTATTATTTTGGATGGTAGGGCAAGAGTGTATGCTAAAAAAAAATAAAAAATAAATAAATAAATAAAAAAAATAAAAAAAAAAGGAAAGAGAAAAAACATACGGACTACTATCCCGTTTCATTGTATGTTTATTTTATGTTTTCGTTATTTTTCATTTATTAGCTTAAGTCGAGTCTAGTCTTGGCTTAGCAACGCCACATTGTACATGTAATTAACTAAGATTGTTAACTCGCCACCAGTAAAACTTCCTTTATCCAAGAAAACCGTGTATTTCATATCCCTACACCTAACGTTATAACCATTTAAAAGACCTTTTTGATAGTTTATCCTAGGTGCTTACGCCATGTGGTGGAGGTTTGATCCTTTCCCAAGCCTATGGTAATCTATTTTGCTATGACAGGTAGTGAGAGATATCTTCCGTTTCCATATTATAATTTACACTTTATTACACCCGAGAGATGTGAGTATCTAAACACTATTTGTGAGGTGCTTGTGTATGACCTCCGTGCTTGTCTATTGGTCTTTAGTGGAACGATTATTTGTTGTAATTACTTTTATATTAGTGTTAAATGACCCCTAACTTGTATTTTGACTAGAATAAAAGCGCATTTGCTTGAGGACAAGCAAATCTCAAGTGTAAGGGTATATGATGAGGCGAAAAATGATCCGTTTTTAGGGGGTCATTTAAGCCCGAATCCGACTTTATTTGATCAAATATTGCCCTAAATCGTTCCTTTTGTGATTTTAGGTACTTTGGGAGAGAAATCTGGAAAAGGAAGCAATTCGGACGTTTTTGGAGCATAAAAGTGAAGAAAACGCCAAAGTCTTAATTTTCCAAGCTGGGAACAGTAGGTGACGGCGTCAAGAGCAAATCCTTGACGGCGTCAAGAGAAAATTTCATAAATTCCCATGACGGTCCAGTAGAGATTTGACGGCGTCACGTGAGAAGGGCGTCAAGAGTAAAAGAGTCATGACGGCCTGGAAGTGTCTAAGTCTTGACGGCGTCAGAAGTAGATCTAGGCAGTCCGAGGAATGTTTTGGCGGCGAGGTGACGGCGTCACAAGATTACTCTTGACGCCGTCAGACCTGTTTTTCTATATATAGTTTTCTAATTTTTCATATTTAAGGAGAGAAGTTTTGGAGAAACCCTAAGTACGATTTTGGTGCTACTTTTACAGGTTTTTCAAGGGTTCCAAACCCTTGATACCTTGCATTGTAATTGAGATAAGTGTTCTTCTAATTCAATCAATATGTCTATGTGTTGGTTGTCTATATCTTGTTCTTGTCTCAATTCCATTATGCTAGGCTAGATCTCCTTTGTGTTTGCTTAGATCTAATGAAACCTAGATATTGATTATGTGTTGATTACTTGTTTATTCTTGTCTTGGATGAATGATTTATATGTTAGGCTTAAGAAAACTGGCAGATCTCCAAATGGTAACATGCTTGAACGTCTTAAGAAACATGAACCGAGGCGTACTAGGTCTTTATTGGTTGTATTTAATGCATGAGCCACTGTTTACAATCCCTATAGTTGTGTTGGGCATGGTGTAGGAGGAGATAAGAGCTCATAGAATTGGGGAGTTATGTATGCCACCCCATGAATGGTATTAAGGAATACAATCCGTCATCCATGCAATTATAACAAGTAATTAACGTGTAAAAGATATCTAGGGAGTAGTGAAATCTAAGTAAACACATTTTCTCCAATTACTGCTCACAACCTTAGTAAAATTAGTTTATTTTCATTTTTAGTATTTTATTTTGATTGCATCTTAGTTTTGGGTTAGTTGAATAGCAACTAATTCCGCCCACTCTTCCAAAACCCCGAGATTTTAATTGCTTTCTAAAAAAATATAAAAATACAAAAATAATCATCCCTCACCTTTAGAACTAGTATTTAGGCTTTTTAATCCTAGCGACACTATTCCTAAGCTGAACGATCAATCCCCCGGTACTTGTCACTATACTATACTACAACGATCAGGTACACTGCCTGGTGGGGGTTGTAAGCTTCTCGAGATCCCTCGAGAGGTAAAGCCTGTTGCGATTCCCATCAGACTTCTAATCTTATGAATTGCTGAAATTCCTCTTGCATCGATTCAATCCAGTTGTCATAAGTCATTGCTTCTTTAATGTTCTTAGGTTCTTCGTGACAAACTGTGAGTGCATAGATACAAGTTTCTCCATCAGTGTGAAGTCGTTGTCTTGTCATTACAGGTGCATCTGGATGGCCAATAATATGAACTAGTGGATGGTCTCGAGTCCATTTATGTGTTGACGGGTGTAGTTGATAAGTATCTCGCATGTTAGCAGGATCCAGATTGTGTGTCGACGACTCTGCTATATCAGGAACTGTAGGAGCCGGTGCAAACGGATTAAAGAATGCATCAGGATCATGCTCTGCGGGTTGTGGAACTGATTGTGGTGTTGGATCTTCAGCTGGATGGCGGGAGTTAGAACCAGTTTGTTCTGCTGTAGATGGTGATACAATTGGAGGACCGTCTCTCTCAACACTTGTAGTTGTTTGTTGAGGTGAGTCTGGTACTGGAATGTTATCAGGTGGAGCAGCGGAATTAGGTGAGACCTCAGTAGGACGGTATTCAATTGTGTCATCAAATAGTGGAGCAAACAAGGTTTCTAATTCTTTGCGGTTGAGTGGAAATGGTTCAGCCGAAGATTCCGGAGAGTTAAGACGGTTGAATTCGGGTCCTAAGCTGTGTTGCTCAGAAGCCATCTGTGTGAGTTCATCAAAGTTAGCGTGAATGGTTTCTTGAATTTCTCTTGTACGACGATTCCATATCCGAAAACCTTTGGAATTTTCACAGTATCCAACGAACACTCCTATGTCAGCCTTTGCTTTAAGTTTACCTAGATCATCACGAACTTTTTTCGGATAACAAAGTACTCCAAATACATGAAAGTAATCGATGTTCGGTTTCCTTTTGTGAACAATTTGATAAGGTGTTTTGCAATGACGTTTTGTGATCATGCAACGGTTTTGGGTATAACATGCAGTTGAAACAGCTTCCGCCCACAAGTAATCTGGTAATTGAGCATTAATCAACATAGTTCTAGCAGCTTCCACTAACGTCCTGTTGTGTCTTTCAACAACTCCATTCTGTTCTGGGCTTCTAGGAATAGATGTTTGATGTTCAATTCCCACTTTCTCATAATAAGACCGAAGTGTCTGATTCTTGAATTCAGTTCCATTGTCAGTTCTGACTATTCGTACCGTGTTGCGTAACTGAACTTGAATTTTAGTGAGAAAGGTGATGATCATTGAAGGAGCCTGATCTTTACTTCGTAAGAAATAAACCCAAGTCCATCTGGAGAAGTCATCTACAATTACTAGTATGTAGCGTTTACCGTTGATACTTTGAACACGCATCGGTCCACACAAATCCATATGAAGCAGTTGTAGAACATGATTTGTACTATGCTCAGGTTTATTAGGAAAATGAGCACGAGTACTTTTTCCTTGTTCACAGGCAGGACATAAGTGATCTTTGGTAAAGCGGAATCTTGGAAATCCATCAACAAGTTTATAACGAGCAAGGTCAGTCATGGTTTTGAAATTCAAGTGCGAAAGACGTTTGTGCCATAACCAAGATTTAGTCGATTCCGCTTTGGAGAGAAGACATATCGGAGATGTTGCAATCATATCTGACATTGATATTGTATAAAGATTGGAGCCACGTGAGCCAGACATTAGATCGTTTCCTTGTAAGTCACGAACAAAGCAAGTTTTCTCACGAAATGCAACTTCTAGATCCCCATCGTAGAATTAACCAACAGAGAAAAGGTTGTGTCCAAGGCCTTCCACATAATATACATGACTGATTTCAATGTTCCCGCTGATATAGTCACCATATCCCATGATTAGAGCGTAATGATCATTCCCGAATCTGACAGTACCAATAAACTTTGAGACAAAGTTGTGTAACAGTTTGAGATTGCCTGTCATATGTCGGGTGCATCCGCTATCAACAATCCAGAGAATGATCTGTACCACCTGCATCACAAGAAGAAGACACAGATGGAACAGAAGTAAGGGTGGAACCCAAAGACAGTGCGGGTTCCTGTTGGTTAGAAACACAGGTATTCAATAATTTAGGAATCCATTTAAAGTCTGGTTTGTATTGTAACCAACGTTGCCAGTTCCAACTAGTTTTTCCTTTCTTAATGTTAAATGCACTAGTGGTTGGCTCATTTCTAGTTTTGTTCTCGGCACCTATGGGGGTAACTTCAACTTCATTAGAAACCGTAGTAGACGGCTTTCCTAAATTAGACTTGGAGGCAATAGTGGGCCTAGAAGGAATGCGTGTCCTACGTTTCTTATGCCGATTAAGTAGAGAATTAGCTATACATTTTGTATGATCACCAGATGAAACGCTTTTACGACAAAACACACAGGATGCATTGATATTGAAAACATTCAAAGGTTCATCATTCGTTACATTTAGATTTTGATTACAATTTGCCAGATTAGAATCTAAATCTGATGCAACATGAGTTTTATTCAAATTCCTAAGTTGATCTTCTACTTATTGAGCTTCTAGTTGTCCTTTCTTACGTTGTTAGATCCTATTCTTCTTTTTACTTTTTCGCTTGGGTCTGCTAACGCTAGTAGTGGAGACTAGTCCTGTAGAAGTGGAGTTATCAACATTAGTGTTTTGAGAAACCTTTCCTTTATCAGTTTTGTCTACGTGATACATTCCTGGTGCTATTACCGTGGTGTCAACAAACTTTCCTTTTTGGAGTATCTTAATTTTCTCTTTCAAATCAATGATGATGTGATTCTTATCCTGAATATTTGACTCAAGTATGCCATTGCAATATTTAATGTCTATGTGGTTTTGTAGAAATGCGTCATTTTCAATTTTTAAATCCGCAATTTCTTGCTCGTATTTGAGACACAAACTTTTGAAAGACTCATTGTTTTTGCAAAGCTTACAAGAGGTTGAAATGTTTTGATTTTGAAGTTTCAATTCTCGTTCAAGACTTTGAGCTTGACACCATTCAATCCTCTGTTTGAGGAGACAAATTTCTTTTGAAAATTGTTTTGTCACATCATCATTTGTAATTCTCAACTTATCATTTTCCTGTTTGAGTGTCTCAATTTCCTCATTCAACAAGTTATTATCAACATAAAGATCATCCATGAGCATAGAAGTACCAGATTTATAGAGATCATTCATGATAACGGACAAAATATCAGCATTGAGAACTTGTTCCAAGAGTCGATCAGCATCTTTTTGTAAAACTCGATTTCTTTGCTTTTGAGCCAAAATTTCATTTTCAGTTGAGTTGAAAACGTTTATCATGTTTGTGACCTCGTTTTGAAGTTCCTGATCCCAACGTGTAGCACAGAGACGGAGGTGTTTGACAATTGGCAGCATTTGTTTTTGAAAAATATCTCTTTTTTCTCGCTCGTAAGCGGATTGAAAAGTTTCAACTTTTATTTAAGAATTGCGTGCAATAGTTTCCTCCAAAATTTCGATGTCTTCCATAAAAGTTTTGAAATAATTTAAGACACGACAACGTTTTGGTAAAGGTGTAAGTTCACCGGATGATGGTAAAGGACCATTTATTTGTGCTACAGTTTGGACAGGGATCGCATTAGAGGATGAAACATATGACTCTTCGACAAACCATGATTTCACAGGTAATTCTTTTTTAGTAACAAAAGATTTAGACAGAGGTGGAGCTTTTGAATAGTCATATGGTGTCCAATATTGAACATAACTCATTTTAGATCGACTCTCGTCTTCAAGTTCTTCTTCTTCTTCAGTATCAAAAACAACAGCACACACAATTGTATTATCAAACATGTGGTCCATACTGTAAATCTTAACATTTTCTTTGAATGCTGTGTGAAGAAACATTGATTTGAAATCGCAAAGTGCAAATCCTTTATCGGGTCTCGGTTTTAAAGCAAATTTCTAAATTGTTGTGACAGAGTTCCCGTGTTTGTAAACAATGTGACGAAATTCTTTGAGTTGTTTTTCAAGATCAACAATATCACCGAGTAAGTCATCTATATACTTCCTTTTTCGTTTTTTATGTTCACAAAACTCCTTTTTGCAATTTGACAATTCTGTTTCTGTTTTTGAAAGAACTGTTTGAAGACGTTCAACTTGCATTTTCAATTTACACTTTTCACTTTCGAGTTTTGAAATCAACTTTCCGTTTGACTCAATTAAGTCTTGTATTTTGCGTTGAAGATCTTGTTCTTTATTGTAAGAATCTTGAAAAGCTTTTTCAAAACTTTTTGCATTTTTAATCTTGTCTTCCTGATTTGAAAGTTGAATTTTATAACATTCAATATCTCTTGCAAGTGACGCATTTTGTTCTTTTAAAACTTTATTTTTCTCGTTGCATTTTATGATTTGCAATTGTTGAGCATCCAGTTGTTTAGATAAAAATATGAGGTCAGGGTCTGGATCAAATGATGGTTCATGTTGTTCTAAATGATCATGTTTATCATTCTCAATAGGATCATCAAATGAAACAACTGTGTCATCATCAAATATGACAACTGTGCTTATTTGTTCATCTGTTTGAGAGGATGAAGATGATTTAGATGGAACAACTTGCGCCATATCTGATTCAGAAGCAGAGGGTGAGGCTATTTCATGTATTAGGCATGCTTTTTGGTCATGTACCTAAGACAAGCCGTCAGTGTCATACACTGGACCTGAATCATTAAACTGAAGTTCCTGCATGTTGGCCATAAGCATCACAGCTGCATTAGCTTCCAGATCTCCCATGTCATCATCATTGTTCACATTTGCCATGAAGTTGTTATCTTGTTCAGGGAAATGTCCATCTTTTTCATCTTGAAGAGCCATGAGTAATGCCTGTTTGTGAAACTTACTACCCCGAGTTCTTGGTTTGAGACATGTTGTCGCTATATGACCTTGTTCATTACAATTATAGCACCATACTGCATTCCCTGAGTTGGAGTTCCTTGTTGCAACTGGTTCAGTTCTTTGCTGAGAAGACCCTGAGTTGTTCATGAACCCCGCATTGTTACTAAACCTCTGACCATTCCCAAAGTTTCCTGAAGAACTTCCTGAACCAGATCGACCATAGCTACGATTCTGAATTTCCACTCTTCCATCATTGACAACAGCTTGATTCCTTGTGTTAGAAGATGAACGTTGACGGTTATTAGTTTTGTTGGAGAATTTGCTAAAAGCACGAGCAATAAGAGCAAGTCCCTGATTCAATGTGTTAAAGTCATCATCGTCATCGTCATTGGAATTTGAGTAATACTGTTGGGATCATAGTTTTCACTATTTTATGAAGTCTCGGTCATTTGTAATTATAGGTTGCTCAAGTTATTTATTACTTACAATATTGGTTAAGTTACAAGTTTACTAGGCTTAAGTCTTATGATCCATGGGCTTGAAGCCCATACGTTTTTCTTGTAAGGAAGGAGAGGGAGTGTTGCCCTAGCTCCTTCCCTATATATAGTAACCTTAGGTCTCATGTAAACTTGGTTGGTTATGTGAAATATTAAGGAAACTCTTGCAATTCTAATTCTCTATCTCTCATAATCATCCCATTCTCATTCTCATCTCATTTCTATCATTGTTATGCTTGTGTTTACAAAATGGTGACCTAACAAGTGGTATCATTCGCTAGAGGAAGGTGTAGTTATTGTTTTCATTGATTTTTTATCCTTAAAGTCATTTTTTAAATCGAATTTTTTGTGAAAATTTTAAACTTTCTTGTTTGTTTCTTGGTTTTTCTCACATCTTTGCTTACAAACTTGTGTTTAAAATCGAAACAAACCAAAAAGTTCCAAATTTTTTACAAAAATATTCGACTTGGTGACTTGTACTTTTATCGAAATTTTTTTTAGTTTTGAAAAAGTTCTTAAAGTTTTCAACTTTCTTTAAGATCTATTCATTTTACACACAAAAGTACAAGTATCTTGAAATAAAAACGAGTTTTAGGATTGCTTTCTTTGTAAAACAAACACTACCAAGTTTCGAGATCTTTATTGCTACCATTTCGAGATCTTCTCTACGTGCACTACCTCGACTTCGTTTGTGTGGACTCGGTATTTTCTTTCTTGTATAAGAAAGTTAAGTACTTCGACGTTTGGGAAAGTTTTCGAAATTGTATAATTTCGAAAACAGTTTTTTCGTAACTTTGTGTTTTTTCGAAAAACATCCAATTTTCGAAATCACACAGTTATCGCAAACTTATTAAGTTTCGAAATCCTATTATTTCGCAAACCTAAAAAGTTTCGCAAACCTTGATTTTTTTCGAAATTTCAAGTTTTTTCGAAAACCTGCAAAGTTTCGCAAACCTTGATTTTCGAAAACCTGACAAGTTTCGCAATCCAAATTTCGATATCACAGCTAAGCCATTTTTCGAAATCATTGGAATTCCATAGTTTCGCAATCCGAAGTTGTGCTAAGTTTTCGATACTTGGTTAATTCTACACTTTCTACAAGATCCATTTCTACACAAGTGTTCTAAGATGTCTCAACCACCTAATCATTACTTCCCTCATATTCAACAACATCAACATCAGCAGTATCATCAACATCAACATCAGCAGTATCAGCAACAACAATACCTTCCGCACCAAATGAATCAACAACCTTCTCAAAAACAAACATACAATCCACTACATCATTACCTAATGATGCAACAACATCAGATCATTCCTCAACAACAACCATATCAAGTGCCACAACAAAATACTCAGTTTTCCTCCAAACAACCTCACTGGTTTGACAGAATGTGTGAAGTTATTACAACTCAACAATCCCGACATGAGGCAGGATCACTTGAAACACCTCCAATGCTAACACCCGGAAACTATGTTCAATGGTCAAGTCGATTCTTACGATTCCTTGAATTAAAGAAACCTCATGGGAAATTCTTGAAGCAAGTGACACTTGAAGGACCATTTGAGTGGCCAACAAGATTTGAAGCTGGTGATCCAACTGCTGATCCTCCACGTCCTCCTGGTGATCGACCTCTTCCAGAATCTCAACTCACAGAAGAACAGAAATTACATCGTGAAGCTGATGAGTATGCAATGGCTTATATACTTCAAGGAATACCAAATCCAATTTATCGAAGTGTTGATGCTCAGAAAACAGCCAAAGCTATGTGGGAACATGTTCATCTCCTTATGGAAGGCACTCAATTGAACAAAGATGATATGGAATCCAAACTCTACATGGAATACACTGACATCACAATTGAACCAGGAGAGTCCCTTGAATCCTACTATCATCGTTTCACAAATGTGGTGAATGATCTGGAACGTCACAAAATCACAGTACCAAGGATCGCGGTGAACTCCAAGTTTGTTGGTAGTCTTGGCCCTGATTGGCATAAATATGTGACATTTGTTCGTCAAACGAAGAATCTTCATGATGCTCCATATGGTTTGTTGTATGATTTTCTGAAACACCATGAACCTGAAGTGGAAAAAGATAGAGCTTTACGAGGAGGATACACACCAACACCAACACCAAATTCTTTGGCTCTCGTAGCTCAATCTCCATATGCTCCACCACCAATGTCAAACCATGCATACGTTCAAGAGCAGAACTACTTCAGTTATCCACAATCTTCTACCTCGAACCAAATGGTCCCTTATGATTCATCTCCACAGAATGCCTCTACTCAACTGGTTCCATTAAACAACAATGACGCTGTGTATTACTCAAATTCCAATGACGATGACGATGATGACTTTAACACGTTGAATCAGGGACTTGCTCTTATTGCTCGTGCTTTTAGCAAATTCTCCAACAAAACAAACAACCGTCAACGTTCATCTTCTAACACAAGGAATCAAGCTGTTGTCAATGATGGAAGAGTGGAAATTCAGAATCGTAACTATGGTCGATCTGGTTCAGGAAGCTCCTCCGGGAATTATGGGAATGATCAAAGGTTTAGTAACAATACGGGGTTCAGGAACAACTCAGGATCTTCTCAACAAAGGTCTGACTCAGTTGCAACAAGGAACTCCAACTCAGGGAATGCAGTTTGGTGCTACAATTGCAATGAACAAGGTCATATAGCTACAGCATGTCCCAAACCGAGAACTCGGGGTAGTAAGTTTCACAAGCAGGCATTACTCATGGCTCTTCAAGATGAAAAAGATGGACATTTCCCTGAACAGGATAACAACTTCATGGCAAATGTGAACAACGATGATGACATGGAAGATCTGGAAGCCAATGCTGCTGTGATGCTTATGGCCAACATGCAGGAACTTAAGCTCAATGATTCAGGTCCAGTGTATGACACTGACGGCTTGTCTCAGGTACATGACCTCAATGCATGCTTTATTAATGAAATAGTCTCACCTTCTGCTTATGAATCAGATATGGCGCAAGTTGTTCCATGTAAATCATCTTCATCGTCTCAAACAGATGAACAAATAAGCACAGTTGTCATATTTGATGATGACACAGTTGTTTCATTTGATGATCCTATTGAGAATGATAAACATGATCATTTAGAACAACATGAACCAACATTTGATCCAGACCCTGACCTAATATTGTTATCTAAACAACTGGATGCTCAACAATTGCAAATCATTAAATGCAACGAAACAAATAAAGTTTTGAAAGAACAAAATGCGTCACTTGCAAGAGATATTGAGTGTTATAAAATTCAGCTTTCAAATCAGGAAGACAAAATTAAAAATGCAAAAAGTTTTGAAAAAGCTTTTCAAGATTCCTATAACAAAGAACAAGATATTCAACGTAAAATGCAAGATTTAATTGAGTCAAACGGAAAGTTGATTTCAAAACTCGAAAGTGAAAAGTGTGAATTGAAAATGAAAGCTGAACGTCTTCAAATAGTTCTCTCTAAAACAGAAACTGAATTGTCAAATTGCAAAAAGGAGTTTTGTGAACATAAAACAAGAAAAAGGAAGTATATAGATGACTTACTTGGTGATATTGTTGATCTTGAAAAACAACTCAAAGAATTTCGTCACATTGTTTACAAACACGGGAACTCTATCACAACAATTCAGAAATTTGCTTTAAAACCGAGACCCGATAAAGGATTTGCACTTTGCGATTTCAAATCAATGTTTCTTCACACAGCATTTAAAGAAAATCCCAAGATTTACAGTATTGATCATATGTTTGATAATACAATTGTGCGTGCTGTTGTTTTTGATACTGAGGAAGAAGAAGAACTTGAAGACGAGAGTCGATCAAAAATGAGTTATGTTCAATATTGGACACCATATGACTATTCCAAAGCTCCACCTCTTTCTAAATCTTTTGTTACTCAAAAGGATTTACCTGAGAAATCATGGTTTATCGAAGAGTCATATGTTTCATCTCATAATGAGGCCCCTGTCCAAACTGTAGCACAAATAAATGGTCCTTTACCATCATCCGGTGAACTTACACCTTTACCGAAAACGTGTCGTGTCTTAAATTATTTCAAAACCTTTATGGAAGACATCGAAATTTTGGAGGAAACAATTCAACGTAATTCTGAAATAAAAATTGAAACTTTTCAATCCGCTTACGAGCGAGAAAAGAGAGATATTTTTCAAAAACAAATGAAGCCAATTGTTCAACACCTCCGTCTATGTGCTACACGTTGGGATCAGGAACTTCAAAAGGAGGTCAAAAATATGATAAACGTTTTCAATGCAACTGAAAATGACATTTTGGTTCAAAAGCAAAGAAATAGAGTTTAATAAATGATGCTGATCGACTCTTGGAACAAGTTCTCAATGCTGATATTTTGTCTGTTATCATGAATGATCTCTATAAATCTGGTACTTCTATGCTTATGGATGATCTTTGTGTTGATAATAACTTGTTGAATGAGGAAATTGAGACACTTAAACAGGAAAATGATAAGTTGAGAATTAAAAATGATGATGTGACAAAACAATTTTCAAGAGAAATTAGTCAACTCAATCAAAGGCTTGAATGGTGTCAAGCTAAAAGTCTTGAAAGGGAATTGAAGTTTCAAAGTCAAAATGTTTCAAACTCTTGTCAGATTTGCAAAAACAACGAGTCTTTAAAAGGTCTGTGTCTCAGATACGAGAAAGAAATTGCGGATTTAAAAATTGAAAACGCCGAATGGCAACAAAACCGCGATGACATCAAATATTGCAATGGTTTACTTGAGTCTGAAATTCAGGACAAAAATCACATCATCATTGATTTGAAAGAGAAAATCAAGCTAATTCAAAAAGGAAAGTTTGTTGACACCACGGTAATAACACCAGGAATGTATCATGTAGACAAAACTGATAAAGGAAAGGTTGTTCAAAACACTAATGTTGATAACTCCACTTCTACAGGACTAGTCTCCACTTCTAGCGTTAGCAGACCCAAGCGAAAAAGTAAAAAGAATAATAGGATCTTGCAACGTAAGAGAGGACACCTAGAAGCTCAAGAAGTAGAAGACCAACTTAGGAATTTGAATAAAACTCATGTTGCATCAGATTTAGATTCTAATCTGGCAAATTGTAATCAAAATCTAAATGTAACGAATGATGAACCTTTGAATGTTTTGAATATTAATGCATCTTGTGTGTTTTGTCGTAAAAGCGTATCATCTGGTGATCATACAAAATGTTTAGCTAATTCTCTTCTCAATCGTCATAAGAAACGTAGGACACGCATTCCTTCTAGGCCCACTCTTGCCTCTAAGTCTAACTTAGGAAAGCCGTCTACTACGGTTTCTAATGAAGTAGAAGTTACCCCCATAGGTGCCGAGAACAAATCTAGGAATCAGCCAACTACTAGTGCATTTAACATTAAGAAAGCAAAAACTAGTTGGAACTGGCAACGTTGGTTACAATACAAACCAGACTTTAAATGGATTCCTAAACTGTTGAATACATGTGTTTCTAACCAACAGGAACCCGCACTGTCTTTGGGTTCCACCCTTACTTCTGTTCCATCCGTGTCTTCTTTTGGTGATGCAGGTGGTACAGATTGTTCTCTGGATTGTTGATAGCGGATGCACCCGACATATGACAGGCAATCTCAAACTGTTACAAAACTTTGTCTCAAAGTTTATTGGTACTGTCAGATTCGGGAATGATCATTACGCTCTAATCATGGGATATGGTGACTATATCAGCGGGAACATTGAAATCAGTCGTGTTTACTATGTGGAAGGCCTTGGACACAACCTTTTCTCTGTTGGTCAATTCTGTGATGGGGATCTAGAAGTTGCATTTCGTGAGAAAACCTGCTTTGTTCGTGACTTACAAGGAAACGATCTAATGTCTGGCTCACGTAGCTCTAATCTTTATACAATATCAATGTCAGATATGATTGCAACATCTCCGATATGTCTTCTCTCCAAAGCAGAATCAACTAAATCTTGGTTATGGCACAAACGTCTTTCGCACTTGAATTTCAAAACAATGACTGACCTTGCTCGTTATAAACTTGTTGATGGATTTCCAAGATTCCGTTTTACCAAAGATCACTTATATCCAGCCTGTGAACAAGGAAAAAGTACTCGTGCTCATTTTCCATCAAAACCTGAGCAAAGTACGAATCATGTTTTACAATTGCTTCATATGGATTTATGTGGACCGATGCGTGTTCAAAGTATCAACGGTAAACGCTACATACTAGTAATTGTAGATGACTTCTCCAGATGGACTTGGGTTTATTTCTTACGAAGTAAAGATCAGGCTCCTTCAATGATCATCACCTTTCTCACTAAAATTCAAGTTCAGTTACGCAACACGGTACGAATAGTCAGAACTGACAATGGAACTGAATTCAAGAATCAGACACTTCGGTCTTATTATGAGAAAGTGGGAATTGAACATCAAACATCTATTCCTAGAAGCCCAGAACAGAATGGAGTTGTTGAAAGACACAACAGGACGTTAGTGGAAGCTGCTAGAACTATGTTGATTAATGCTCAATTACCAGATTACTTGTGGGCAGAAGCTGTTTCAACCGCATGTTATACTCAAAACCGTAATGATCACAAAACGCCATCGCAAAACACCATATCAAATTGTTCACAAAAGAAAACCGAACATCGATTACTTTCATGTATTTGGAGCACTTTGTTATCCGAAAAATGATCGTGATGATTTAGGTAAACTTAAAGCAAAGGCTGACATTGGAGTGTTCGTTGGATACTGTGAAAATTCCAAAGGTTTTCGGATATGGAATCGTCGTTCAAGAGAAATTCAAGAAACCATTCACACTAATTTTGATGAACTCACACAAATGGCTTCTGAGCAACACAGCTTAGGACCCGAATTCAACCGTCTTAACTCTCCGGCATCTTCGGCTGAATCCTTGCCACTCAACCGCAAAGAATTAGAAACCTTGTTTGCTCCACTATTTGATGACACAATTGAATACCGTCCTACTGAGGTCTCACCTAATTCCGCTTATCAACCTGATAACATTCCAGTACCAGACTCACCTCAACAAACTACTACAAGTGTTGAGAGAGACGGTGCTCCAATTGTATCACCATCTACGACAGAACAAACTGGTTCTAACTCCCGCCATCCAGCTAAAGATCCAACACCACAATCAGTTCCCCAACCAGCATAGCAAGATCCTGATGCGTTCTTTAATCCGTTTGCACCAGCTCCTATTGTTCCTGATATAGCTGAGTCGTCAACACGCAATTTGGATCCTGCTAACATGCGAGATACCTATCAACTACACCCTTCCACACACAAATGGACTCGAGACCATCCACTAGTTCATATTAATGGCCATCCAGATGCACTTGTTATGACAAGACAACGACTTCACACGGATGGAGAAACTTGTATCTATGCACTCACAGTTTGTCACGAAGAACCGAAGAACATTAAAGATGCAATGACTTATGACAACTGGATTGAATCTATGCAAGAGGAATTTCAGCAATTCATAAGATTGGAAGTCTGGGAATTAGTTGAAAGACCTGACGGAGTCTTTGTCATCGGGTTAAAATGGATTTGGAAGAATAAGCTTGATGCTGAAGGAACTGTCATACGTAACAAATCACGCCTGGTAGCGAAAGGATACTCTCAACTAGAAGGACTTGATTTTGCTGAATCCTTTGCTCCAGTGGCTAGACATGAAGCTGTTCGGATCTTCTTAGCCTATGCTGCCCACAGGAACATGGTTGTTTACCAAATGGATGTGAAAACAGCATTTCTTAATGGAGAACTCCGTGAAGAAGTTTATGTTAGTCAACCTGAAGGCTTTGTTGATCCTGAGCGTCCTAATCACGTTTACCGACTCAAAAAGGCACTCTACGGACTTAAGCAAGCCCCACGGGCGTGGTATGACAAACTGTCCACTTTCTTGCTGGCCAATAAATTTTCTAAAGGATCGGTGGATCCAACACTATTTACAAAAACCTACGGGGAGGACTTACTTGTTGTTCAAATATATGTCGATGACATCATTTTTGCCTCAACAAAAAGAAGTTACTCTAATGATTTTGCAAAATTAATGAAAGATAATTTTGAAATGTCCATGATGGGTGAACTTTCGTTCTTTCTAGGACTACAAGTTCATCAATCACCCCGTGGAATTTTTATAAATCAGTCCAAATATGCTCTAGAAATTTTAAAGAAACATGGAATGATGACCAGTGATACTTATAATACACCAATGGGCTATACCACAAAACTAGATGCTGATTTACATGGGACTCCTGTTGACCCTACCAAATACCGAAGTATGATTGGGTCCCTCATGTATCTCACAGCTAGTAGACCTGATATAGTATTTGCTGTCTACATGTGCTCTCGCTATCAGTCCAAACCAACTGAAAAACACCTCAGTGAGGTCAAGAGAATCCTTCGATACATAAAGGGAACCATTTACTTGAGAATCTGGTATCCGAAGGATTCTGGTTTTGAACTAATTGCTTTTTCAGATGCTGACCATGCAGGATGTTTAGACACACGCAAAAGCACATCTGGTGGATTACAATTTCTCGGAGACAAACTTGTGTCATGGCAATCAAAGAAGCAGGACTGCACATCACTGTCGTCTAGAGAATCTGAATACGTAGCCATGTCTGCTTGTTGTGCTCAAGTCATTTGGATGAGATCACAACTTAAGGATTATGGCTACCTACTCAACAAGATTCCTATCTACTGTGATTCAAAGAGTGCAATTGCTATCTCCTGCAACACAGTTCATCATTGCAAATCCAAACACATCGATCTCCGATATCACTTCATCAAAGAGCATGTGGAAAAGGGTACCGTTGAACTTTATTTTGTTGGGACTGAGTACCAATTGGCGGACTTACTTACCAAATCTTTAGCACCATCAAGGTTTGCTAGTCTAGTTCACCAAATTGGTATGAGATGTTTGACGCCAGAGGATCTTGAAAAGTTTTTAAAACACAACTGATCGTCAAACATCATTACTATCTTTGTATAATATTTTTTCTTAAATATAAACCAATCAAAAACACAAAAAGATTTTTCTTCAAATTTTATAAAAAAAAAAAAAAAAAATGCAAGTATATCGCTTCTCTTCAACACTTTGTTTTAATTTACACGTGTTGAGGGGGAGTCACGCTTAAATTTTTTACCAATTTTAATTGGTATACTTGCATGTTTCTCATATCTTACGGTATTTCGGAGTGTGTGGACATTCTTTATACATCACTTTGTCTCATCCCGTAATAAGGTCTTCATAAGTTACGATTAACGGATGTATATCTCGATGTTACACATGTTTGCTATTTTAGGACTCAAGTAGGCATATCTAAAAGTTAAGGGACCTAAAGTGACTAAACTTTAAATTTCAAAAATAATAAAACAAACAAACCGTATATCACAAACCCCACAAAATTCAAAACCTCTTAAACCCTTTTCTAAACCTACGGCCCTTATTCATTCGAGTCATCCACGATCTTGATCATCAATTTGTAAGTTCCTAAGTCATCTCTAGGGTATTACAAACATAGGATCTTGATTAATTGTAAATTCAACGGCTCGATCTCCTGATTTTTTGATTTCGAGAACTAGGGTTTATGATTTCGAAAAATGCTATAAACATGTTTAGGTGTTTGATTCTTGATAGGGTTTTGTTACAAAGCATGTTTCTAACATATCCTCATCATTTTATCATGCATTCCATCATGTTTGCTTCGATTTAGAAATCTAGGTGTTGAGTCAATTTGCGATTGTGAGATTCTGTGGTTGTTTGCTTTGTTTTATTGGTGGGATATGTTTCTAAGGTCTCAAGTATGCATGTTAGTATTGTTGTTATTGAACTACACCATTGATACTTGGTTCTCGATAAGTTAGTATGCCACGTTCTTGATAATTTCGATCTAACTAAGTCCTCTGTGTTGAATACAGTCATTATGTGTCATTATGTGCTTACTACTTGTATTTGTAACATGCTTGACACAATGATACTCATTAGACTCTAAGTTGATTCATTATCGAGAACTTGATCTTGAAATTTATCTAAATCTTAGTTATCGAGCCTATTGATTATATCTAAGTGGTTTTTATCAATCTTGGTACAGGCCTGAATCATTGGAAAAGTAATTCACTAAAGAAACGTACGTTTAACTTCAAAATCGAATGATTCTTGTATAAGAATTTTTTCGCGAAACTCAAGCTATTTTCGCAATCCATGATGAACTTATCGAGAAACTCATGATTTCGATAAATGTTGTTCAACTTCAGTTTTTTTTCGAAATTACTCTTTGAACTACATATTTCGAAATCACCAGGTTCTCGATAAATTTATCGCAATTGATGTTTTTTTTTGAAAACTTGGAAAATTTTCGCAATTCTTGGATAAAGAAAAGATCTCGATAAAGTTTACAGACAAGGATTTTCTTGATAATTAACTTTCTCGATAAAATTCTTTGTAACATTTTTCGAAATCTTCTCTCAATACAAGTTTGCGATAAAAAGTTTTTTTTTTTTATTTTTTCGAAATCTTCTCTCAATACAAGTTTGCGATAAATGGGTTTTGTATACTTTTTCTAAATCTCGTTAAGGCCTTGTCATGTAATATACATGTATCCTTGTTGTGATTCGTTGTTGTTATGTAATGTGAAGTAACTATGAATTGTGTATATCAATCGTGCTTATTTGCGAGACATTGCATTGTATAGTTGTACTATGATTCTTCAAGTATGCATTATGTGACACTTCACACATAACAAAATGATGCATTCATGCTTAATTGTCTTAAGTAGATATCAGTAACCAAACTCAAAACTGTGCTAACACGTAACGAATTTGGATGTTTGGTTTATGGTGATGCTTTTCAGATTAACATGGCTGAACACAATGAGAACGTCACTGAACAAAGTCTTCCACTACTCACCATGGAGGACATCACTCCCGAAAACTATGATGTCACGATTGGCAACAACAATCCCCAAGTTGATTTCGACAAATTGAATATTAAAGAGAACTCGTGCATGATTGTGAAAGATATTCTACTTGCACATCCTTGCAAACATCTGCTCATCTGTTCTACTTCAGTTACTCTATTCTACCTTCATCAGTTCTGGCTTACTGCTAAGGCTAACTTGGATGATGAGTCTTTCACTGTTACATTGGATCGCCAAGACTACACTGTAGATCATGACGTTCTTCGTACAGCCCTTCTCCTGCCTCAAACTGACAACGAATTTGCTCCCATACTACCTGAACTGGATCTTCTTGACTTCTTCATTAAGTTAGGATATGAGGTTGATGATGACGTACCGCTAGTCAAGCTCTCCCGATTTAATGCCAAGAATATCCCTCAGCCTTGGAGAACATTCTGTCTGTTGGTTGTAAGATCAATATCAGGAAGAAAAAGTGGTCATGAACATCCTAGGCTCGAACATTTGCAAACGTTCTGGGGAATGGTGACTCTGACACCTATTGACTTTGCAGTTCCTATCATGAATGACATCGTTCACAGCATTCAAACCGAACGTGTGAAGACTATGATACCATTCACAAGATTCACCAAGATTCTCATAGAACATCTCTGCAAAGATTCTCCAGAATTCATCAAGAGGATGGCTGATCCTAATGAGCCGAAGCACCTCTTCGAGGACGACTTCACCACCTCATTCATCAAGACGACCACTTCCTCAACCAAAATCAAAGGAATGAGGCTTCCCGAATACCTTCTTGATGACAAAATTAAGAAAAGTCTTAACTACAAGCTGTATGATAACGCTTACAAAGGGGTACAGGAAGAAGCCACTATACAGACTCGAAGCAAAGGAGGTGTAAAGTCTGGAAGTACTACAAGCACCACAGGCTCTCATCAGACTAGATCTAAGGCGGCTCCCAAGACTAAACCGTCTGTTCAACCCAAGTCTTCTGCCAAGCCTAAACCAACATCCAAGTCTAAACCTGTCACCAAGCCAAAGAAGAAAGCAACTCCTGAGTACTTTATTCGGGATGAACCTACACCTCCACCTTCTGACACTGAATCCGAGTTCGATACGGAATCTGAAGAAGAAGAACCAGACTATGAACTGAGATACAGAGCACCTGATAAAGCATTTCCTACAACAGAGATCGCCGTACAACAAAGTCTTGAAACTTATGAAGAAGAGACAAGGAAAAGAAAAGGGATCACTATTAATGAGCCTAATGATGATGAAGACGAACCAATCGTTGAACCTTTGGTCGATAAACGCAAACTGAAGAGTATAGTTGTCAACACTAGAGCTGAAGAAAAGCAGCTTAGGAAAGAACAAAGGAAAGCAACTCTCGAAAGCCGATTCATGTCTCAACCTTTAACTCCACCACCTATTGATCAGTCTGAACATGTAGGAGCTACAAGCAGCATGATTCCTCCCGTTGTATCCACTACGTTAGAATCAGCTCCACAGCCTGATGACACCGTTAAAGATACAGACAAAACAGGAGATGTCAACATGACAGAAACTGCTAATATAGAAGAGAATGTTGGTGGACAAGAGAACATAGCTACGGATCAGGAACATGAATACCTCATTACTCCAGAGTTTCTTGCACGAGAAGCAGAGGAAGCAAAGGAATGTCGTAGAAAGGAAAACGAAGAGAAGAACGCGTTCGACACCAACATATTTCTTAAGTCATCTTCTCAGCAGACTTCCTCAGCACAACCTCCACCTCCTCAAGACTCTCCACCAAAGGATCCGACTCCTCCTGCTTTTTCTTCAGACTCTCACAACGAGTCATCATCCGAATCATCACCTGAGCATTCATCTCCCACACCTTCTGAAACCGCATCAAAACAGCATTCAATCAATGAACCAAAACCACCAGTTGATCTACAGGAGCAAGTCAACAAACTCACCGACATGGTTACAAGTCTTACCAGACAAGTTGAGGACTTCCAGGAGTCAAAGCAGCTAATCGATAAGTTCTTGCACTCTGACTACACAGGATTTATCAGGACGGCAACACATGATTTTCTCTCTAATAATCTTGTTGAGATGATCACTCCTGAAGTAGTAAAACTTCTTGAACCAATCAATGACAACTTGGATCACAGAATCAGAAGTGTTACAAGAAAAATGTTGTCTACTACACCATTCACGCTTCACACCGCAAAACCTTCTACTGTGGCTCCAACCGTCCCTGAACTGTCCTTCAATGACATGCTTGCCAAACTCTTTGACAACATTGCCTCCAAACCTACACAAACTGCTGAAGAAAAGGCACTTTATGATGCTATGGTGGCATACATATCCAAAGAGTCATGCAAAGATGCAGCTGGAACCCGAAAAAGGACAAGAAAAGATGACGATCCTGACCCAAACTCTAAAGGCAAGAAACCTAAGTCTGGAACAGGTCCTTCATCCTCTCTACAACCACAAAAGGACTCCACCACTCCTGGAAATCAACAACACACCTCAGCTACGGGTCAAGGTCAAACTGACGAAGAGGAAACATTCATGGAACCTACAGATGACTACCAGGGTCAACCCGACACCGATTATCGTGCTCCACCTATTCCTGATTCTCATGCTGGACCATCGTCACCATCCAAGGCTAAAGACAAAGATGCTACATCTAAGTCAAAGAAATCAAAGAAGAAAAGACGTCATTCACGGTTCGACAATGATGACACTCCTCAGAATGATTGGCTGATAGAAATGGTTCAAGCTCAACCTCCTCTCGAAGAAGAAGAACCACTTCCTGGTAACACTCTACAGTTTACCCAAGTCATTATGAAGGATCTTCAGATCGACAAACTCACAAAGGCAGAGCTCAGAAGAATCAATAGGGATGCACAAGAATTCCTCAAGAAAAGATCTGGTAACAAAGTCGAATACGTGTATCATATGCAGAATATAGCTAGTGCAATGTCTGCCGACTTTGACTGGCTAAATCCAGAAGTGAATATCGATCTCAGTTCCAAGAATCATGAAAAACCTTACTTCACTGACTGGACCAAACCATTACCTTTGAAAGGATTTCCAGACAAACCCAAGATACCTTACAGCTTCTTCTTCAACAAAGATCTTCGTAACATCCAGCTCACTCAGGAAACATCCAAGACGAAATATGCTTCCTCACTTACAATCTCAGTACCAGCCGCACGATATGAAATTCCTGCTATTGAAGAAACTACTCGTGTTTTCAGCAACTCCATCGTAGCTTACGACAGAGATGCTCTACACGGAATTCAACATTGGCCTGAACGTCGTCGTCTCGGTTATACAAGCAGATTAGGAGAGAAATCATTGGAAAATGTGAAGCAGAAATCAAAGATCATCGCTATCTTGGAGATTCAACAGTCGAAACGGTTTAACTACTTATTCATGCGTGAAATTGTTGTTAAACGACAAGATGAAAAGAAGTACAAGTTCTCTGAAGCAGACTTTCCCAACCTTAATCTCAATGACATCGAAGACATGTATCTCGAAAAGGTTCAAAACAGAATGCATGGATTCGATAGAGATGTACAGTACAACTTCATGGCATCACTACTTCTTTACATCTGACGTTTGATTGTTCAAGAAAGAGTGGAAGATCTTCAGCTTGGAGTGGAAAGTTACCAACAGAAGATCAATTTGACAAAGCCACAATTCTACTTTGATGGTATCTATCAAACACCACAGTTTACTCTCAACCAAGAACCTTTTGGCTTCACCTACATCAACAGCAAAAAGCTACAAAGTTTCATGAGGTTCGATGAGGTACACAAATTCTGTGATGTTACACTCAAATATGTTCGTGATGGGCTTGTCAAACGGTTGAATGATGATTGCCGAAAGATAAGCTAAGGGGGAACAACCTAGATGGAAATCCAGCATATGAAGACAAGTTCGTAACTTTGTCTTAAAGATTGAAGAAAGGTTATTTTGACGGGAACAGATCAGACGACTGGAAAGCTATATCGGTGCCAGACCATCGTTTCCTGTCAGAAACTTCGAAAGACCAGAACCCAAGTTCACTGACTTTGATGCTCCACTTCCTGACGAAGATTAACTTGGTACATTTGGTTATTCTTGTTAATATCATATGTTTCATTTGATTGAATTTCACTATGGTTTGTGTACGCATTACAGTGCACAACCCGATCTTGTAAAGAAAGGACCCTGAGGTACGCTTCAGTGCCTCAATCCTCATATAAGGAGCGAAGGCTTCTTACTTTTGAGTAGAATTAATCAAACATTTATGATTTTTCATAATTCTGCTCAAAAGGACAAGTATTTCACCTCAATAAGACCTAATCACTTGTTGAGGGGGAGCACTTGTCAAAAACAAAATACTTTGCTCTAAATCAAAAGTTCTTGGTGAATCTCCCCGTAAGACTCAAAAGGCATATTTTAATCTAAAAAGTTTGTCAAAAACATCATTTTATATGCTATTTTTGAGGGGGAGAAAATGAAAAAGTGATTAAAATATACGAAGTAAAAGCTGAAAGTTGTATCTTGTGTGAGCTAGACTCAGATTCACCCAGGAATTGACGAGACAATTAAAGTTAGTTAAATCGAAAAGACTTATCCTCGACGGGTAATAACATCAAGTTAGTTACTAGAGCTAGTTGTCACCTAAAAGCTGACAATGTATCTCTTTAACTAACCACGTAAGCGTGTCTCGAAAAGGATATGTCTTAGTAGAAATGTACCGTCTCGAGAAACTTTCTGTGAACTTGATCAGGCCGGGTAATAACTTCAAGCTAGTTTAACTAGTGATGTAAGCGTGTCTCGAATCGGTCTTGTTCACGGAAAGTGGATCAATTCAGAAGTGCTTGCTCCTCCCGCATGTGCAAATTTATTAAACACTTATGAGCACATGTGCAGGGGGAGCCCTTCAAAAGTGTACACAAAACTCTCAAAGTGTTAAACAAAATTTTTGATTAACACAAACACTTTGAGAGATTTTCAATCAAAGGTTTCTTGGCTACTGTCGGAGTTATAAGGTGATTAAGATAGGAATATCCGTCCTATGATCCGCCAGAGCCGGAGGGATCTACCCAAGGACATCTCCCATAGTTAGAATTAGAAGTCCTTAGGTATGATACGAAAAAAGGAGAAAAGAATGAAAGGGAAAGAAGGAGTTGAAGAATTAAAAAGAAAAGTAAAGAAAAGGGTGAAAAGAAATAGCCCTCCATATGTTCAACCTTAGGGCAGACACCGGGTTCAATACGTATGCTACTGGTTGTTGCATAAGACAACACCGGTATTGAAGATTAAGTCGTCATGGACCCAGTGACGCAATGCACTAAACCTTCTTAACCACTCAAGTTCTCTTAATAGGACTTGTTTCATTCTCACGGGGAACCCGCGTAACCTATCGACCTATCTCTTAGAGACGGTTGATATTGAAGCAGGAGACCCCTCCCCAGTCTCCGCATAGGAAACCTAGATGTGCACTTATAGAGTCTAGAGCCTTGAGATACATCAAAGATCTCTTAGGAACACTTAGTATTTCTACAACTGGTGTTCTACATCAATGGGCATCAGTTGTAAATTATCGAGTCCTTCGCAGATCTTAGCAATCTGCCGAGAACGTTTATGAGAGGATTACTTATGTATTTCTCAATGATTGAACGGAAATCCTGCCAGGGTCAACATCAAACAGCCCTGACAGCAGGTCACTTCGGTAACCTCACAAGGGTTACGCTTAGTGTTTGCGGTGGTTCCATTACGGTCTACAGTCGTGGAGTGATCCCCAGCGACTCACCCTGTCATTGAGCTACTTAGTAGGTCTCGTAAGCTCTTTCGGGAGTATCTGATATGGGAACGGCCTGGATAAGGATTAGAAGGAGTCTTCACATTATGCTGTTGATGAGCTCTAATTCCTTATCTGTAAGTACCGGATGTTTTATTGCTAACTGTTTACATGCAGGGTTATATCATCTCCATGGCGATAGATTCCACATGCTCATACATGCATATTGAAGTTATCAAAAGCTCCCTCAAAGATCAAAGCAACACGAAGTTCAAAGAAAGATTCTACGCCAAAAAGAAGAATCTACAAAGTTTAAAGACTAAAGATCTTAAGTGAAAGAAAGGGACAACGTGCATGTATAAGTCAGAATTCAAAGATGTATGAGCATGTTGGAATGGCGGACAACCACCACAGACGCAGGAGTGACGAACGGCAGAATACTTCATAACACAATCACTACATCATCACCAAAGAACAAAGACAAAGAGCAAAGTACATTCATTATCATTCAAATCATTTTTGAAGACGTCTAGAGTTTTACATGTCACAATTCAAAGACAAAGAAGAAGACGTCAAGCAACCGTGATGACCGACCCTTAGAGGGAGATTGTTGGGATCATAGTTTTCACTATTTTATGAAGTCTCGGTCATTTGTAATTATAGGTTGCTCAAGTTATTTATTACTTACAATATTGGTTAAGTTACAAGTTTACTAGGCTTAAGTCTTATGATCCATGGGCTTGAAGCCCATACGTTTTTCTTGTAAGGAAGGAGAGGGAGTGTTGCCCTAGCTCCTTCCCTATATATAGTAACCTTAGGTCTCATGTAAACTTGGTTGGTTATGTGAAATATTAAGGAAACTCTTGCAATTCTAATTCTCTATCTCTCATAATCATCCCATTCTCATTCTCATCTCATTTCTATCATTGTTATGCTTGTGTTTACAAAATGGTGACCTAACAAATACATTGCATCATTGTTGTTTAATGGAACCAGTTGAGTAGAGGCATTCTGTGGAGATGAATCATAAGGGACCATTTGGTTCGAGGTAGAAGATTGTGGATAACTGAAGTAGTTCTGCTCTTGAACATATGCATGATTTGACATTGGTGGTGGAGCATAGGGAGACTGAGCTACGAGAGCCAAAGAATTTGGTGTAGAAGTTGGTGTGTATCCTCCTCATAGAGCTCGATCTTTTTCCACTTCAGGTTCATGGTATTTCAGAAAATCATACAACAAATCATATGGAGCATCATGAAGATTCTTTGTTTGACGGACAAATGTCACATATTTATGCCAATCAGGGCCAAGACTACCAACAAATTTGGAGTTCACAGCGATCCTTGGTGCTGTGATTTTGTGACGTTCCAGATCATTAACCACATTTGTGAAACGATGATAGTAGGATTCAAGTGACTCTCCTGGTTCAATTGTGATGTCAGTGTATTCCATGTATAGTTTGGATTCCATATCATCTTTGTTCAATTGAGTGCCTTCCATAAGGAGATGAACGTGTTCCCACATAGCTTTGCCTGTTTTCTGAGCATCGATACTTCGATAGATAGGATTAGGTATTCCTTGAAGTATATAAGCCATTGCATACTCATCAGCTTCACGATGTAGTTTCTGTTCTTCAGTGAGTGCAGATTCTGGAAGGGGTCTATCACCAGGAGGACGTGGAGGATCAGCATGTGGATCACCAGCTTCAAATCTTGTTGGCCACTCAAATGGTCCTTCAAGTATCACTTGCTTCAAGAATTTCCCATGAGGTTTCTTTAATTCAAGAAATCGTAAGAATCGACTTGACCATTGAACATAGTTCCCAGGTGTTAGCATTGGAGGTGTTTCAAGTGATCCTGCCTCATGTCGAGATTGTTGAGTTGTAATAACTTCACACATTCTGTCAAACCAGTGAGGTTGTTTGGAGGAAAACTGAGTGTTTTGTTGTGGCACTTGATATGGTTGTTGTTGAGGAATGATCTGATGTTGTTGCATCATTAGGTAATGATGTAGTGGATTATACGTTTGTTTTTTAACGTGTGATTGTGAAGGTTGTTGATACAGTTGTTGCTGATGGTATTGTTGTTGCTTATACTGCTGATGTTGATGTTGCTGAGTATGAGGGAAGTAGTGATTAGGTGGTTGAGACATCTTAGAACACTTGTGTAGAAATGGATCTTGTAGAAGGTATAGCTTTAGCCAAATCTCGAAAACTTTGCTCAACTTCGGATTGCGAAAGTTGTCTTCAACTGTGATTGCGAAAATAGTGAATGCGAAATTTGGGATTTCGATAAGCTTGGGATTGCGAAACAAAGCAGATTCTCGAAAGTATTGAGATTTTGAAAAAAAAAATGAAGATGAAGTCAGACTTTGACCACAAAGTAAATAGCAAGGGCTCACTGGTTTGACCTCAGATTGTTAAATCTTCATTGGTCTAAATCGTCTACAAATACTATAAGAAGAAGAATAGATCGAGACACAACCACAGCTTAAACCAAATCCATATACACTCAAAAAAAAATCCAACATTAAATCCTACACCTAATACACAACCCTCTAATCACTCCTCAAACACTCACAATCAATTATATAGACTCGGACTTAACATTAATAAATCAAAAAGATCTCAGTTTTGCTCCTTCCTCGTTTGTAATCTGTAAAGATTATCGTGAAGTGAACAATAAACCATCATCAATCTATTTTATGAAGGAAACCTTCAATTTGATATCCAACTACCTTGAGGAGAGAACAAAACCAAGGCTGGTTCATCCTTCCTCTTTGTTCGGTTATGTGCAAGAACGTAAAACAATCATCAGTCATACCTACCTGAACTCTTCAAGGATCTTGAAGCTTATCATGTGAACGTCTTCAAAAGGGCTTGATGATTCGGATTGATGATATTGATTAGTTTCCATGTCGGCTGTGGGATTAGGTTTGTGGTGTTCGAGTTGTTGGTGACTTGTTATGATTGATGATGAATCTGAGTTGAGATAAAGTGATTGATAGATGAGTTACTTGAGTGCGTTTTTTCTGATTGAGAGAAATGGTAACTGAGATGAGGGGGGCGGAGTTATCATGATGTGGGATTAGGGTTAAAATGAGACAAATTAGGGTATTCACTACTTTATAAGTATCATTTGGTCTCTACCCGAAAATTGTATTGGATCGGTTTATATGACTGCTTGGACCTTTGCTATTCGGTTTGGGCTGCATGGTCATTATCACATATAATCAATGAGTGGGCTAATAAGAATAATACAAAAGTGCTAAACAAATACGGAGTATTATCTTTTGTATAAGCATTTTGGTATAACGAGTGGTATTTTGGGTTATTAATTTTCACGGGGATACATTTTTTTGACAAGATCGGGAAACCATTATCAAGTTCACTTAAACCGTCAAAAGGCTAGATATGGGCATTTAACCGTAAGATGTGACTACGGCGATAATTCTTTATTATTTATTTGAGAATGAAGTGGGATTTCACGGGCGTGTGTACTTAGTATCTGAAGATATCGGGGTTGGTTGGATGAAGATTCTTCGAGATCCTTGTTCGAGCTTTTAACCTTTACAATGACGAAGACTTGGATATCTAGTTATTTTGTGATTCTTCCTCTATGTTACCACAAATAACTATCACTTTAAGGAGTTACGTTGTAGTGCTCAGTGTCACACAAAGTTGTGGATACTCAAGAGGTGATGTACGTCTTATACTTGATGGTTGTAGAGTATAGAGTACTTAGGGATTCGATGGTGAACGAACTCTCTACGCCGCTCTTAGTCAGACAATAGTGCAAGTTTAAGTCACAAGTTCGGGTTATTTTTCTTCAGTCTCAAGTTTGTCATATTGAGTCTTCTCCATCAGTAGTCACTACAAAAAGCCGTCAGAACGATAATGGGGTTGGTAAAGAGTTAGTTGAGAAGAGTAACAAAGAGTAGAGATGTTTATCAGCAGTTGATTCTCACGGGCTATTTATGATACTTCACACATTATCGGTTAGTTAGACATATGGGGTTACGCTGCCTCCGTTTCCATCGTAAACATAGTGTGTATGCTTCCGATTCCGCGAAGACATCGTGGGGGAAGAGAGAGTGGGTGTTCTTTGCTTTCTTTGACTTTTCTTGATTTCTTTGCGAAAACAGTCATTTTCCACGAGGATCTGCATTCAGGGGGAAGAAATGTGCTCATCAAGGACGCATAATTGACTCACGTGATCGAGTTTACAATTTCATTACTACCGGAAGACCTCCGCAGAGATGATCAGTGGCTCAGTTTTGTGATTTTGGTGTAATCGTTTCGACTCTCGCGGATTGTGAAGTGCAAAGTAGCCTACATATGTGAGAATATCCTGTTGATTTCTTGCATGTTACCCCCAAACGGAGCTTCCGTATTGAGCATAACCGTGATTAGTGACTAGTCAGATTTGCTTGGTGTGGTTTACTGTGTCATCTACAAATTCCGCTGCGTACTCAAAACTTCAAAAGTTAGAAGACTTGTTTACTACATCAAATTTTCGAATCTGCTGAAGACGGTTGTCAGTTTGGGGGGAAGCTGATTCAGAAACTTCGCCAAAAAGAAGTGTACGAAGAAGCCGCTAAAGACATGCAGCATGAATTGGGGGGAAGTTAATCCATTTCATGCATATTACATCATTTGCCTACAAGTAAAGATAAAGTTCTCAAGCCGAGGTACAAGATGAAGACAAAGAGCGTCAACTATAGTCATCCTCAGCACTTGAAGAGCCGATGAAGACCTTTCTTTATTTGTATTTGTACTTGTAGGAAATGTTGTAAGTAATCCCTTATGTCGCCCCATTGGGGGAAGATTGTTGGGATCAAAGTTTTTGATCCTAACACGTAAATGGAACGACATTTACGGGATTACATTAGTTATGATGTAAGGCAAATACACAGGTACTGAAACCGTCATTATTGTAAAGTAGTGTGTATGTTGCCCTATATAAGCCCTCCTAGACTTCACTAGGAGGGTGAGACTTAGTGTGTTTTTCTCATTTTCCTTATTATCAATAAAACACTAGTTTTCCCTTCTCTTTCTACTCTCTCTCTCTAACCATGACTTTCTTCTTCTTTCACCAAACCCGACCTCCCGAATCACATAATCAATATAAAACTATGATCCTACAAATTTGGTGGAGAATTTGATTGAGGAAAAAAACACATAAAAATATATGTGTCAAATTTATGAAAATAAAAACTTAAAAAAATAGGAGGTAATTAATAAAACATTAGTGGTTGAATTTTAAATATATTATATGGAGTTAAGTGTAAAATTATAAATCTTCATGTTTTTGATAACTTAAGATAATAACAAATAACCCCTTACACTTTATACCCTCTACACTTTATAATATAAACTTTGTTTACAATTACATGATTATTAGTATTGGTTTGAGACTTCCATCCATTAAACTTACACAATTTTATAAATGTATGAATTAGTTTTAATAAACGTTAAATACTTTTAAAATAAATATTAGTTTTAAATTTTCTATCTATTAAAATATCTTTTTACTATGTACGTTAAATATACATAAAAACTCATGTTATTCTATTTAAAGTTTAATCTATACGTACACGGGTTTGAATATTAAATACAGTTAAATTATTATGAACGGTAATATAAATATTAAATGGTAAGTACGAGTTACTGTGATATGAAAATAAATATACGCGATTGTACTTATAACGACTCATGTAATTATTATTTAAAGTTTATATATGGATATCCGGAAAAACATTTATAAAAAACTTCATCAACTCTCATTATGTGCTACTAAACTCGCACATTTTGTACAACATGATATCAATAGTTAAAGTTAAACAACAACATCAACCTCAACATTAACATCTATGTCAGCTAACAAAGTTAAATCTTTCATCAAATAAAATTTTGTTCATCAAATAAAATTTTTACAAAATATTAATTGATATTAATATATAATGAAAAACTCATGCATACTTATTAGTTGTACTTATATCATAATTTTCACGGGTAAATTCTTATATATCCATATAGTAAACAAAAATTTTAAATTAAATTTGCTTTATGTGTAAACCCATGTGATCAAATAAAATTTGGCCCAATAATAAGGAGACACGCTCAAGAATCCAATACAAGGTCGATGTCACGGTTATATTTACAATTTCTGCTAACTATTTTTCTTACTTTCGCACATGTTGATACTCTAACTTTTTAAAATATACATAAAATTTTCTGTTTTTAAACGATATTAATATATAATTAAAATTTTCTGGAAAAACCCCGTGCGTGCACGGGTATTATAAATAGTTTTACTTTATATATAACAAAATGTAATTATAGCATGATGTGTACAACAAAGAATGTGTATAAATGCATTAATAAAATATAAGAGTTCGATAAAATCAACATGGAGCAACTAAAGACAAAACACTAATGTGGTTTGCCTCTGAATTCTTTAAACCACTTGGCAAAACTCAAATCATCACCATTAATATCAAGCTCTACAAAATCATCACAAATAAAATAAAAATATTTTTGTAAAACCTCTAATTATGTCTGTTGGGGCTATGTTGCTTCATCCTTAAGCTCAGCTATATTGGAGCACATGACAAATAAGTTCTCTTATGTTGTTTATTGGTTTATTCCAAGGCTAAATAGAGGTGAACGCTTGGTGACTGTCACGGGTGGAAGCAACTGAGAAGGAGAAATTTTGATCATGTTTATTTACCAAGAAAAAAAAGGAAAGTAAATTAGATATAAGTTTCGTCTTAAACATTGTGGGTTTGTGATATAATTAAGTAATAAGATTTAGCTACAAAATCAATTTAGGGAGTATTTTGTGACATGCTTATCCCCGTATTTCTTTTTACTTTCAAAATAAACGCTTTAGCAACATTTTTCCTTTTTTCGCAATTTGTAAATGTTGGGACCGAGACCGGACCATTGGTTCTTCGGTTCGGTTGGTTTTCGATCGGTCCGATTGGTTTTCTCGGTCGGTCCGGTCGATTCGCTCAGCCCTAAGTTAGTGTGTTTGGTAGCAAGTTAGCAATTGTTGGTTTGTCCTTAAGTTTTATTTATGTCTAAGAGATGATCCTGGTTATATATTGTCACATTATGCACCCATATTCACAGTATTTTCTAACGTCTCATGAAAGGTTTTGGGTTTTGTCCGTACAATAGCTGTATATTTTCACAAATGTACCGATATGGTACATGTACTATTTTTCGAACCAGTATAGGAGGTCTACTTTTAGTTTCGTGTTAATATGGTACGTGGGTAACCTTTTGACCTGCAAAACCTGCAAAAACATGTTAAAAGGTGATTTTTGAGCAAAAATGGTCCCTTATGATTTGTTTCTTTTGCAAAATAGGTCCTTTGTGAGTTTTTCAAAAATGGTCCCTTGTGATTAAGTATGTTAGTATGAATTTTTTCAAAACAACTTTTTGACTTGCAAAATTTTCATCCATTTTTATATGTTTTCTTCCGTTTTTATTCGTTTTCACCTGTTTTCATTTGTTTTTATCCGTTTTTTTTCGTTTTCATTCGTTTTCATCCATGCATTTTTATCTAAAAAAAAACAATTCGATTATTTTTAGAAAAAAAAAGGTAAAAAGAAAATTCTAATTTTTTTAAAAAAAAGATTATTTATTTTTTTTTTTTATTATTTTTTTTTTGTGGAAAAACTTTTTTTCCGAAAATAATTTTATAAAGATTTTTTTTAGAAAAAATTAGTCGAAAAACTTGGCATTTGGAGAGTTTTCATAAGAAAAAAGTTTTTGTACATTTTCGTTCATTTTTATACATTTTTGTCGAAAAACTTTTTATCCAAAAAAAATCTTTGGAAAATTTTGTTTAGAAAAAAAAATTCAAAAAAAAAACAAAACAAGATTTCGAAAAAAAATTATAAAATAAAATTTGTGGAAAAAACTTTTTTCCAAAAAAATAATTCAAACTTTTTTTTAGAAAAAATAATCCAAATAAAAAATCTCTAAAAAAATTGTTGAAAAACTTTTTCCGAAAAAAATTTATTCAAAATTTTTTTTAGAGATGAAATAAGAAAAATATTTTTCTATAAAATTATTTTCGGCAAAAAAGTTTTTCCACAAAAAAATTTTCAGATTTTTTTTAATCTTTTTCGGAAAAAGTTTTTCCAAAATTTTTTTAGAGATGAAATAAGAAAAGTTTTTCCACAAAAAAAAATCTTTTTCTATAAAATTATTTTCGGACCTATTTTCCAAAAGAAACAAATCACAAGGGGCCATTTTTGAAAAAAAAAATCAAAAAGGACCTATTTTGCAAAAGAAATAAATTGCAAAGGACCATTTTTGAAAAAATCATGAAGGACCTATTTTGCAAAAGAAACAAATCACTAGGGACCATTTTTGTCCAAAAAATCCATAAAATAAAACTTGTACCTGTTTTACAGGTTGTCAACCGGTAGCCGGTCAAAAAGTGACCATATTAGCACGAAACTGAAAGTAGACCTCCTATACAGGTATTAAAAATAGTACACGTACCATATCGGTACAATTGAGAAAGGTTTTAGACTTGGTTTTAACGAGGTGCTGCTATTATAAGTTAACAATTAACATAAGTTAGAACTTTTTATACAAATGATATATCTTAATGAAACTAATAAAAGAAATAACTCAGTTAAAAAAAAATCATATATTCATAACATATACGATTAAAAAAATACATAAACTATTTTATAAAATCAGATTAACGAAATTAATATTACATCAAAATTTTATGTCTAAGTCTCATGCGTGCATGGGCATTATAACTAATTATATGAAAATATAAATATCAAGACACTCATAATTTGACTATGTCAATCAATTCTAAAAATGTGCAAATCACTTACCTATTAGTAATGCTATCAATATGTAATGTGCGCTTGTCTTTCTAGAAAGTCTTGTATAAAACACATTGACATATGCAAAGTTTTCCAGAAACGTCAAATACACGCTTTTCTAACATTTGACATTGATATGACGGCGACTGTCATTTGCCAATCTTGTGTGGCCCTTAACCGATATAATGACGGGCTGCTATTCCCACTTTTAACATTTGACATTGTTGAAAAAAGTGACTTCCATGATCATCTTTTATATTAACAACTTGCATCAATTTAAACATTATTTTAATTGTTTGTCTAATATATTTGTTTTTTCAGAAAATAATAAAACTTTACTTTCAGGTTACTCCGTTTCTTTATTTTACATTTCATCCAAAAATTTTCAACATTATTCTTCACAGCCTATCAACCACAACAATAAGTAGCATTTTCTTTATAAACATTTTTATGTAAATTCTATGTTTGATTCTCGTAAAACTTAAACTTTAGACTACAACAATTTATTGATAAAACTTGTCCAATTGCATGTGGTAAAAATTATTTTTTTCAAAAGTTATTATATGCTATTAAATACGCATAATGTCTAGAACATTACATCCATAATTAAAGCTAGATAGCAGGGTACCTGCGCGTTGCAGCGGTGGGTACCCTGAAATAAAAATTTTCAATGAAATTAATAAAAATTTCACGGGATGTCATTCCGACACCTAAATTTGCTTGGTCACAGCTTTGTGAATCGAGTCGAGTTTTATTGAGTCGTGTCTTGGTCACAGGTTCATGTCTAGGTTAAGATGGAGGGTTATAAATTGTGTTTAAATGATTGTAATATTGGGTGTAGGGGTGTTTTTAATACTATTAATGTAGAATGAGGGTTGTACATTGTGTTTAAATGATTGTAATATTGGGTGTAGTGATATTTTTAATGCTATTAATGAATAATGAGGGTTGTACATTGTGTTTAAATGATTGTAATATTTGGTGTAAGGGTGTTTTTAATGCTATTAAGGTAGAATGAGGGTTGTACATTGTTTTTAAATAATTGTAATATTTGGTGTAGGGTGTTTTTAATGCTATTAATGTAGAATTCTAAGGAAAGTGGTCTGAATTTCGATTCATGCTAGTTTTGTTGTACACAATGCTTTGATTATTGTAATTATGAAAATTGCTTGCTTTAAAGTGTTGTAAACCATGCATCATTTTGTGTACATATGAATTTTTTGGAGAGAGAGTCATTCCTCTATTATAAGTAGTACTAGCTTCATGACCCGCCCGATGGGCAGGTTCGCTTCATAAAATTGTTTGACAAAATCTAATTAGACGTAAATAATAATGAATAAACGGCAAATTTATTAAACAAAAATGATGAAAACAAATAGATAGTGTTCATGTATTATATGTTAATAGAAAAATTATAAGAATGAGAACTAATAAAGTACATTGTGCTTATTCATATACGAAATAAACCTTCAATGTACACAATGTTTGTTGTGGTGTTAGTGTATTCGTCATTTTTATCACAACAAAGAATCTTCAATCCTTTTTCGTATTGACTCTTAAAACAGCCACATAAAGTCCAACTTTTGTAGAAACAACTCAACTTGCGACAATATTTGTCCTTTTAACTTCCGGCTTCTTGCCACTTCTTTTTCCTTTTCTTGAATAGATGTATTTGGATCATTTGCTTTATCTCAAGACTTGTTCAAGATACCTTAATTAACATTTGCCTATACCACAGCAGATTGGCTCGCCCACAATCCCTGATTCATACACATAAGTTCATACCTCAGTAATGCCTTACTATCAACCAAAATAAATAAAGTTTATGAAAGGGTTGACATGTAGAGTAAAAAAAAATTAGCTAAAAACTGAATGGGTCAAATGAGTTGAAAACCACCAAAAGTGTATACTTAATGCACATAGCCAGCTAAATCATTAAATTCGAAGAATTATATCATTATTGTAATAACGTTGGTTTTTATATATAAGGTGTTTGTGGGTCGAGCAAACCCGAGCTGGCCCTTTTCAACCCCTACCCAACTGACTGTTGATGCATTTGACCCGTTAAACAACCCACCCTTCCTCTACTTGAAAGAAATGCTGCTTGGATTTTTAGTAAACCTATTGGTAGTCATTTTCTGTATAGATACACTCTTGATAGAGTAAGTCAAACATAAGCTACTTATTTTTTTTTTATTCAGTGGAACTTTTTAACACCCCCTACACATGAATAAAACACTAAATGTTTATTGCAAAGCTGAAAGATCAGTACCTATGCATCCTTGACGATAGGTGTTTTCAGTGCCGAAATCACATTTTTCGCTCGATAAATCTCATTCACTTTTCCATTGCTAGTGTCCTTAATTGTCACATACATGGTTCAATAGATTCACAACTTAATTGAATTTCATAATCAACTATAGTGTTCCAAAGATCTCATCTTTTTCTATTAACATGTCATCATACATGGAAGAAATATCACATATAATGAATAGCAAATTAACCAGTCACAAATAAATATATATTATCTAAATTGACGATAAGCATTATAAACTGGTACAAACAACTATTTTTTACGGACAACCCAAAAACTTGTTATTTGATAATGCCTTTTATAACAATGACGATAAACACTAAATTAAGCAATCCCAAACACTCTCTTATATGCCAATCTATGAAAATAACTATTTTTGCAGCGACGTTGAATACTCTAAGCCCGGTCTCAAAAGCATTTTTGTGCTAAGGGAACATACCTCCTTATTTGCATCCAATTCATATCCATTCTTTGTAGCCATGGCTTTTGCGATCACTACAGATTCCTGAATTTCAGACATGAAAGTGATAGGATTTGGTTCAAGTATAAAAAGTACATCAAATGGACCATGTTTCCGAGTAAATTAATATACATAGCTTGTTAACACTCCTTAAAAAGTAGCATTAGCATGATAAATGTTACATAATATCGGGTCATACCTGGTGATGAGGTTCCTTGCAAAAATATTTTGATATTGTCAATAGCTTATCTTCTTGCAACATTTTCTTCTGAAACATGCTGCTCCAAGAAACCTTCTAGAACCAAACAGACTTTTGGAAACCCCTTTAGATGCGAGCTTTGACACATCTGGCATCAACACCATTCATTGCACGAATCGATAACACGTGCTTCACAGAACACTGTTAATCAAACATGACAAATAGTCATTAGATGTACAACTATATTACGTTTTTACAATACATAATGCAATGACCAAGTTCACCCTATGCCATACACCCATTATAGTTGATTTTTTAGTGCAATATGCTGCCTGAGAATTTAATCGGTCAACCTCTTTTTGTTTAACTATGAAACTGCACTAAACCAATAATTAAGCAAATTGACATTTTTAATTCCAGTTTAACAGCACAATTCTGCATATTTATGAAATGCAACTTTTATCAGATAAAATATATCCAGTCATATTGTGGGTAACATCTGTAATTATTAAGTTGTTAGATTCTCGTGCAATAGATTCGCAACATAACGTGTCACTGTCAAAAGTCAACAAAATTAGATATCGATTGACGTAACTTGGAAAATTTGGTCGTAATTTTACTAAAGGTATTTTTTTTTTCAATTTTCAAGGAACAACATATTATGTTAATACAAAGTATCAACAAACACACTCAACTAACATGAAATTGTATATGTGTTCTCTTAGTTACATGTGGCACTCAAAGGATGTCCGATCGCCATTGCATGTTAGTTGAGTGTGTTGGTTGATACTTTGAGTGTGTACCGGCAGTGGTTGACCTATCTTTCTTAAATACCGTCTTCAATTTTGCAAGATTTGCCAAAGTAGTTCCCGAATAATCAATATCCGCCGACTTGTGATGGCGTTTATTCTTCTGCAAATATTAATATTGTTAACTAATATTTTTTGAGAAAGAGGCATACATATAGTTAACTACTAAAAAAAAGTACCTACATGACATGTTGGATATGAGATTCTTATGATGCACCATACTGATTCACCTGTTTAGCCATGTTTCCAGAAACCACAGTTAGGCACTACACTTTATTTTGATTAGATTTAAGGGACTAAGTTACCTGTGTTGACTATAGAAACAATAAGTTGGTCCCTCAAACGTAATATAAACTATTGTCCCTTGTTGGTGATTTGTGTAAACATGCTTAAACAGATATCACAATATTCACAAATAATAAATGGTTTAACTACGACCCTCATAACCCTCTGTATCTATAACCCTCGTAAGTACATGGACAATTTTGATCATTCATCTACAATAGTGTATGTACCACATGCAGAATCTATATCGTATAAGATTGTAAAAAATCATCCTAAATCATTTCCTAAAGCTGATTTATGCTTGTTTTTTGGGCTTACCATTTTAAAAGGCACAACTCTAGCTACATCCTGCAGCTGATGCTTTGAGCAAACTTGAACCGAATAAACATCCTGCTGAAATAAATGAATCACTGACATTAGGCTTCTAAACATAAAATTACAACATTTTATAAGCCGTACCCTTTTAAGTGGAGCTTTTCATGTTAAACTCCAGAGAATTTTTATTACAATAATTGTCAAAAACAAAAAAAAATTAAAATCTGTAATGCAATTATTTACAAAATTAAAATTGTTACTTATTTGTTTATACATTTTAGAATATGAAATCAAAGTTTAATATATAAAATATGATTTCAGGAATCAAACTTATTTTGAAGATTAGGAATAATTAGAAAAAAATAAACATAAAAAAAAAAAAAAACATACCTTGAAGATTAACGATTCATGAATGAGATGTTTAAATTTATGTATTGGTCACATTCAATTTTAATTGTTGTAACAAAATCAGATCTATGATAGTTGACAGTGATGAAATTGGCAGCCTGAAAAATGTTAGGGATTTGGAATATTGAATGAAAAGTGAGGGTATGGAAGGTTTGGTGGATTTGCTAGGGTATAGAGGAAAAAAGGAGTGGCTTTGATTGCGGTTTGAAACAACCGAATTGTTTAGGTTGTCATTTGTTGTTCAAGGTTAAGTGTTGCGTTTGTAAGATTGATTTGAAGATTAGGGTTTGGTTGATTGTGTTGTGATTGAGATCGGTTGATTTTGAAATACACAAAACGCTCCTCTCATTGAATATGCAAATTAATGCTCCATAATTTTAGCTAATTTGAAAATTCAGTCAATGTAAATTTGAATTGCAGAAGCATTAGTTCATAAAAAAGGCGAAATCATAGGGAGAATAGTTATGGGTTTTGTTTATGGAAGAGATTGAGATCCATGATTATCTGTGACTGCTTTTAATTGTTTTTTTTAAGCATCTATATTTTGTTTTCAAGGCTTCTAACACAAATACTCAAGTGCTCTAGTGGTTGACACTCTCGTGTGTCGGATGCAAGGTCGCGTGTTCGAGTCCCATGAATGACCATACTTTTTAAATTCCGAATTTTATTGCATGTAAAGTGCATGCCATGTAGGCAATCCAGTAGGCAATGACATGGCATTCCTTCACTTAGGTGTCGCTTCCATGGTAGGCTATTATATAGTGGAGGATAGATAACATCAAGTTCGAGACCATGCCAACTATTATAAATATATCAATATAAGAGATTTACACAATTTTATAAACAAATCTTATTTAACAACCCTATTTTTGCACGAACGTATGCATATTGAATAAAGAGGATTGCTACATCCACATACATTTTACAAAAACAAAACCACACAAAGAAGTGGCAACATGTGATTGTGTATTTTGATACACTTTTTCCCTCTTCTCTTTAATCACACCAATCACATGTTGACACCTCCTTTGTATGGATTTGTTTTTGTAAAATGTATGTGGATGTAGCAATCCTCTTGAATAAACACAAAACCTGCGTTTAATTTTAAAATGTAAGAGATTTTTTTAATATTTTTGTTAAACGAAATTAACTTTAATATTAAAACCCCATCTATGCAGGTGATTATATAACATACTAGACGAATACATGCGCATAGATACAGTGTATAGCGACAAATAAATATTCTTGTGTATTTGTGGTTTTGGTGTAACCATTGATGCAACAATGAAAGTTTTACTTTATAAATCATTTACCACAACAAACACTTCTCACACTCAATTACAAAAATAAACACTTTTAAAAGTGTTTTACCCAAATCGACATTTTGGGCGAGCAAACCATTTACTCTCCAATTCACTAAACCATATATCCTCGCTACAAAACAAAGAACATGGAAAGCAAATGGTTTGCTCTCCATTTCAATTCCTCTTCGCCTCGCTACAAGACAAACAACATGGAGAGATGTTTTGCTCTCCCTTTCAGTTACTATCCGCCTCGCTGCAAGACAAAGAAAATGGAGAGCAAATGCTTGCTCGCCACATGTTTGCATGCCCAAAGTGCCGATTTTGGTAAAACGGGTTTAGATGTTTCATTTTGGTAAAGGTGGAAGTAAAATTTTTATTTAAAAAATTTTCTCTTAATTTGTTGTCACTGAAATATATATATATATATATATATATATATATATAAGTAAGTAAGTTAAAAACGAAAAAAAATGAGAATTAAAAAATACTATTAATTTAATGAAAGACGTTTTTATCATATATATATATATATATATATATATATATATATATATATATATATATATATATATATATATATATATATATATATATTTTTAAGTTTTTAAGTTTTAAATTTAAGAGGTTCTCCCTTTATATGTGGTAGAGATATGTACAAATACGTTGACGTATATCAAGTGACGAACACACATTAAGCTGAAACTAATATCTGAAAGATGCTATATTTGCTTCATCAAATTTAGCGTTTAAAATAAAATAAATTATAAATAATATTTAAAATATTAAATGTAAAAGATATTTTTATATTAGAGTTATGACTAGATATTAAATATGTATGGCCAATACTCTTGCAATTTTCTTGTAAAAATATGTATGTGATGAAAATATTTTATATTTTCACTATTGATTGTACAATAAAATGCACTATCAGGTCTTGCGATTGTGATCGAAGGATAAGAGATTGTATGATGACTTGCCAGGCTGTTGGTAACCTGTAACAACACAAAGGAAAACATTACGTTAAGTGATGCACAGGGGTTGGGTCGTGTGAATCACCTCTGTCGTTGAGAAGTAGGTGTTTATGATTGTTATAAGTACATAAGTATGAAATGTGAGTGCTTAGAGCATAATCAAACCTGAATGATCTGTCAAGGTATTTATAGATGGTGAAAATAGGGATTGGGTAGACCTTTGAACTTGAATCGGAGATCATGGGGGTGTTCAATAATTTTAGGTAACCGTTGGTTTATTGTCCCACGATCCCTAACTTGACCGGAAAGTTTGGAGAGGGTTGGATATGTGTGTTTGACCTGGTCTTATACAATCTTTGTACTTGTATCTTCGAAGAGCATACCCTGAAAGGTATAGGCTTCGATTGGCGAATCCAACATGGTAATCATTGTTCATAGATGTTTTTACGCCAAAATAGATTTTAGGAGGTTTGTCAAAGTCTTTCGAAGTGTAGTATCCAATTGAGTTCGAAGGGAGACTTTCGAACTGAGGGTGCATCATCAACTATCAATCAACGTCTATCAATCAAGGGTAAATAGGGTGTGAATGAACATCATGTTTGGGTGTGAAGTGTAAATGTAAAGTGCTAACAAAGGAAAACAAACGATTGACAATTATTGCCTCATGTAATATTGTAATTAAATGCGCATGTGTGTTATTTATGTTACGGTTTTTTTTGGTAAAAGGGTTATCCTCGTTAAAATATTGTTACTTCAAAAAACAGTTTAAGTACAATGGATGTGCGTAACTCCCACACCTCAGCTCAAAAAGGCAAACCGAAAATACCTACAGTGCTTATTACCTAACCTAGCATAAGATATGACATGCCATACTTATGCAAAAATAAAAGAACTAAACAACCTATCTAAGATGACCACGGAGACTAATGTCATAAGTATTAGCAAGACAAAAATACACCGTTGGTCACTTTCCACAAAACAACGCCATGCACCAAAAGTTTGAAAAATAGTCGTGGTGCGTCCAAAACTTGGGATTTTGAGGCCGATTGCGTCCTTTTGACCATAATCCGTTAGTCAACTCCGTCAGTTTCTGTTTTCTTTTGTTTTTAGTGAAGGGCATAACGGTCTTTTGTTTTAGTCAAAAGCAAGTCCAATAACACACACCCACTTCACACCAACAGATCATTGACTCCCTCCCTCCATTCATATAATAAAATCAACGTAACTACAAACTTATTATTAGATCAATTTGGGATATCATTAGGATCAATCTGAGTTTCAAAGAATGTCTTCTTGTGTTGAGTTTATTTGGTAAAATTAATTTTTAAATTATATATTTTTAGTGGAAATTATGAGAATTTCTTTGTGGGTTTTGTTTAGTGATTAATTTGGGATAAAGGGTATAAATCTTTTTTGATATTAGTATTCGATTTATATATAAAAAGAAACAAAATTAAAGATTTTTAAGCGATATTATCAAAATTCCTTTATGGTTTATGTTTATTGGACAATTTGGGATAAAGGGTGTAAATCTTTTTTGGATTTAATCAAGAAAATTGAGAATGTTAATATTTTAAATGTATATAAATTTTTTTAATCAAATATTTTTATTGGAAATTATCAAAATTCCTTTGTGGGTTTTGTTTATTGTACGATTTGGGCGCTTTAAATATTTTTTAGATATCATATTGATGTTATACTTTAGCAACATGTGTCTTACTGAAGTTAATGTTAATGTTGCACAGTAATGCTACATATTATGTTGAACTCGAAGCCATAATGCTTCTTTGTATACTCATCTTCTATTTAGAAATGTGGTTCACTGTTGTTATATCATTGTAGGTTAGCTAACCCAAACATATGCATCTCGTTAGTGTTTTTTTCCCTCTTTGGTGCAAGCATCTCGTTTGTTGTTGAGGACATATGTTTAGTTATAAGTGATGCAACATACTCCTTCGGGGTTTACCTGCCAGGTGGCTTGGGTAGTATACAGGCTATTTGGAAGATGAACTTATGCCTTGGGATGTATATTTGACTCTTTGTGTTATTTGATGTGTAATCGTTATATAATGGTTTTTAGTGTGTTAAGTAGTGCCTAGTGATTAAGTTGTTGTTGTGTATTGTAGTTTATAACTTCTCATTTTTGGGGAGTGTATGATGTGGTTTTTGTTAACTTTTAAGGTATTATGCTTTATGAGTTTATGTTGATGCAAATAACAAGGAGAAATTAGTGAGGAGAAATGACATCAGAAATATTGCGATCGTTGCTCATGTCGATCATGGAAAGACGACTCTTATGGATGAAATGTTGAAGCAGGCTAAAGTAATCATATGATTCGCTTACTTACATCTTACTTATTTAACTTTTCATATCAAATGATAAATGGTCATGTTAATTTTACTTTTTTGCAGGTGTTTCGTGATAACAAGTGGTAGAAGAAAGAATCATGGATTAAAATGATTTAAAGAGAGACAGGGAACTTGCAATCCTTAGTAAAAACACATCTATTACTTATAAAGATACAAAAATGAATATCATGACACTCCGGGACATTCTAACTTTGGAGGTGAAGTATAACGTGTCCTTAATATGGTGGAGGGAATTCTTTTAGTTGCATGTTTCTCACACATTTGTCACAAAATGTCAATGCACTAATTCTCTCATGGTTTCATGAGTATTATTGTTCTTGTCTTCATTACGTTACATTTAATTAAACAACTTTGGGCAAGTGCTAGAAATTTCGTTTGGGTTTTGAATCCAGAAAGAAATAGTTGGTTTAACATATATGTGTATATGCTTATAGTGCAAGGTTTGATGAGAATGAAAAGATATTCGTCATATATAAAAATTCATAATTACATAGGAGCAGCTTTGTTCAGTTATGGTTGTAACTCGTTTTGCATATCAGCAATGCCTTTATACCTTTTATTGCATGTATTTTCTATACCTTTTTAGGAATCATCCATAATTGTGTCTTTTATTTCCATTACTTGTTTCGTTACGCTAATAATATTGGCTTCTAAATATACTGTTTGTTTTCAGGTAGATTCTGTTGAGGGCTCAACGCCACGAACAAGATTTGTTTTGAAGAAAGCTCTTGAATTCAGACATGCTATTGTTGTTGTCATTAACAAAGTTGATAGACCGTCTGATCATCTAGAATTTTTCATAAACTCCACGTTTGAACTCTTCATTGAACAAAATGCATCTGATGAACATGTACTTTTTGTATATACTGGAGATTCAATTTAGATACTTATCAAGTTGGCACCTTTATGTCATCATTCCGTATGATTAAATTAGGATATTTTATGTAACGTATTAAATTGCAATTTTTGTTGTAGTGTGATTTCCAAGCAGTATATTGATGAGGCGAAAAATGATCCGTTGTTAGGGGGTCATTTAAGCCCGAATTCGAATTTATTTGATCAAATATTGCCCTAAATCGTTCCTTTTGTGATTTTAGGTACTTTGGGAGTGAAATCTGGAAAAGGAAGCAATTCGGACTTTTTGGAGCATAAAAGTGAAGAAAACGCCAAAGTCTTAATTTTCCATGCTGGGAACAGTAGGTGACGACGTCAAGAGTAACTCCCTGACGGCGTCAAGAGCAAAATTCCATGACGGTCCAGTAGAGATTTGACGGCGTCATGAAGGTAGGGCGTCAAGAGTAAAAGTCATGACGGCCTGGAAATGATTAAGTCTTGACGGCGTCAAATGTAGATCAAGGCAGTCCGAGATTAGTTTTGGCGGCGAGGTGACGGCGTCACAAGATTTGTCTTGACGTCGTCAGACCTCTTTTCCTATATATATTTTTCTAATTTTTCACATTTAAAGAGAGAAGTTTTGGGAGAAACCCTAAGTACGATTTTGGTGTAACTTTACAGGTTTTTCAAGGGTTCCAACCCCTTGATACCTTGCATGTGTAATCAAGATAAGTGTTCTTTTAATTCAATCAATATGTCTATGTGTTGGTTGTCTATATCTTGTTCTTGTCTTAATTCCATCATGCTAGGCTAGATCTATCTTGTGTTTGCTTAGATCTAATGAAACCTAGATGTTGATTATGTGTTGATTACTTGTTTATTCTTGTCTTGGATGAATGATTTATATGTTAGGCTTAAGAAAACTGGCAAATCTCCAATTGGTAACATGCTTGAACGTCTTAAGAAACATGAACCGACGCGCACTAGGTCTTTATTGGTTGTATTTAATGCATGAGCCACTGTTTACAATCCCTATAGTTGTGCTGAGCATGGTGTAGGAGGAGATAAGAGCTCATAGAATTGGGGAGTTAAGTGTGCCACCCCATGAATGGTATTAAGGAATACGATCCGTCATCCATGCAATTATAACAAGTAATTAACGTGTAAAAGATGTCTAGGGAGTAGTGAAATCTAAGTAAACACATTTTCTCCAATTACTGCTCACAACTTTAGTATAATTTAGTTTATTTTCATTTTTAGTATTTTATTGTGATTGCATCTTAGTATTGGGTTAGTTGAATAGCAACTAATTCCACCCAAATCCTTCAAACCCGAGATTTTAAATTGCTTTCTAAAAAAAATATAAAAATATAAAAATAATCTTCCTTCACCTTTAGAACTAGTATTTAGGTTTTCTAATCCTAGCGACACTATTCCTAGCTGAACGATCAATCCCCCCGGTACTTGTCACTATACTATACTACAACGATCAGGTACACTGCCTGGTGGGGGCTGTAAGCTTCTCAAGATCCCTTGAGAGGTAAAGCCTAGTGCGATTCCCACATATCATATATGCTATTGGTTTGACTTGTAAGCTGGATTATCTCCTGATAATTTGGCGGATGATCCTGGACCACTTTACGAGACAATAATTAGATGCATACCAGGACCAAAAATCAAGAAAGATGGTGCACTTCAAATGCTTGTATGTTTTTCTTGCACCATTCATCCACTTTTCTTATTTGCCATGGGATCCTGCTTTCTTTATTGCATTTGTTGTGAGACCTTCAGTTAAATTTAAGTCTGTATACAGGTCACGAGCACTGAGTATGATGAACACAAGGGTAAAATAGCTATGGGTCGCTTGCATGCCGGGATTCTAAGCATAGGCATGGATGTTCGTGTAAGTTTTACTGTATCTGATTCCCAAACCTTTATTTTTTGACTCAGATGTACAATAAATGCAATGATTAGAATGGAACGAATGAAAAAGTACGTTGGTATGTTATACAAAATGACTCAAACGGGATACAAAGCCATTGTTTACATCTTTTTCCTTATTTGAGATGGTTCTACTTCCATCTTGCTTCTTGCTTCTTGCATACCATCACAATTGTTCCAAAACCGAATGTCATTGCTGATCATTTTATCCATTAAGTTATTAAATAATCATAAAGTGCAAGACATTTAAGCATATGAACCGATCATTGCAACTTCAAACAAGCTCATTCAAAAACCTATTTTCTACTGCTCATGTTATTACGAGTTTAGGACTGAATATTTGATTCTAATAAATCAATATAACATTATGACTTCTTAAAAATGCAAATCAGTCCTGCCCTAATATCCCAGTGAATTTCTATTATGAAATAAATCATTGTCTTTTTCTTCTTGTTAGTGGTCGTGGTACTTTACACATCATGATACTGACAGAGAACATGTAATAATATTGCAATTTATGTTACTACCATTTTTTCTTGCTATATGAAAATATACTTACTATTCTATGCATTTTAGGCGAAGGGAAAATTACGAGTTCATGTTGGGACCTCCTAAAGTAATCAACAAACAAGCCTGCAATCCTCAAGTCAACAAACCAACAAAGTTGTTGCTATACAGATGTTGTAATGTAGCATAGAATAGCTTAATTAGTCTGTTTGGGTTAGTTTAGGCTTTTAACCAATTACTCTATAAATACTCATGTACTGTTCCATTGATCAAGTAATGAAATCATAATCATTTTCCATCATTTCTCTTTTCTCTGAAACTCCAATACTCACAATCATACCCTTTGCGGTGAAATTAGAATGTTTACACACGCATGGATGGAAAAAATCATGTCATACTAAGCTAATGAGATTGATTTTACTTTTAATACAGTTTAGAAGTAGTCTCTTTTTTCTAGCTTCATGCTAGCTCTTATTGAGAATTGTTGTTCAAAAAATGGTGGGACACACGGATTCAGTTCTTCTTCATGGGCTCATAGGATTCTTAGGCACACAAGTTTGGTTCATATTTGTCCCAGTTGCTTCGGAATGGTAATCACTGCTGGTGTTTAGTCTTTTTGGCAATAAAGAAAGGGAATTTGCATATACTAAACTGGCATCATGCATATTAGTTATGGCATGGCGTCAAATGAGAGGCTTGCATAAAATCTGATTTTCTCAATGGGCGGAAACACTTTGTACAACACCACATTAGAGTATTTCCCAAAGGCCAAAAGAAAGAGCATAAACTTACTTTGGCAATATGCCAAAGTAGGAAACCAACACTAACAGATCACAGGACAAAAGAAAGAGCAAAAACTTAATTTGTCTACATCCAGATACTAACAGTATAATCTCTGAAGTAAGTGAACATGATTTTTTATGCCAATCATATCTTCTGCTTGTTCTTCATGTTGATCTTAGTGATAATCATATTGTTGTTGTGATTGAGATTGTTCTTCTTCGAGTCAGTGATCCAAAGACGATGTGTGTGTGTGTGGGCTTTTGTGATTGTTTGGTGAATAAGAGTAAAGGAGAAGACCTAATTCGTTTCTCTCTCTAGGGGCGATTTCCGGCTGCCTATCCTGCCGCCTCCTCCCCATCTTTCAGGCCAAAATCACCTCTAATATCACCTCTCTGCTTCTGAATGATCTTCTGATTCGTTTGGATAGCATGCAATCGATGTTAGAGTTGTGTTTTTATCAAGGAGGAGGATGGCCTAAACCTTATTTTCTCATAATCGATTCTTGTTTCATGAATCGATTTTGATTATTCAGGATAATCGCTTTTTCTTAAAACCCTAACCTATCCTTATTCGATTCTATCTTATCATTCGATTTGTTAGGGTTTTTTTGGTCGTTATTGTTTCCTAATCCCAATCTGTCTTTTTTTGTTTAGGTCGGTTTGCTATTCCCTATTTTTAGGGTGTACTCAAATCGAATCTATCATTCTCTCTTTTGCGATTAGGTTGTTTAATCGCAGTTTTGGGTTGTGATTCACTTGATGTTGTACGTTTTCATGGTTTGAACCTGCTGGGTTTCTGAATTCAGCATGCAAGTTGTGGTTGGTGGATTTCCAGGGGTAATTGAAGCTTAACGATTATACTTAACCCTTTTTAGGGTTCGGTTCTTTTGAATCTGTTTGGAATTGATTGGGACGTAACCCTTATCTTTAAGGGATTGTTTGCTGTGTTGATATTACTTGGGTACTGTTTGGGTTTTAACATGTGTTATCATGTGTATATGGGTTTATAGAGAGATGATTTTTTCTGGTTATGGTGATATTAGGGTACGATTCAGGACCTCATATTACACTTGGTCTTGTTATTGTTGCTGCTGTTTGCCAAGATTAGGGATCCATGTTCATCACTCAATGTCATGTGGCCTTACTACTATTCGTTGACTGATGCTACTGGTTCTTTGGAAGTTAAGTTTGAAGGTACTCTTGTTAGTGGCCTATGGGAATGAGGTGAGGGATTTCACCCTCATCCTAAGTACTTCAACGTTTCGTGCGGTTTGTGCTGCTGGGTGGATGTGGGATGTTCGCATCTCAAGTATTATCTTGTTATTATACCTAGTTTGTTACTTTGTAATTAGCTAGGTTTGGTTGGTGTTTATTGCCTGTCATAAACACTTGTTTATCAAGCGCATGTGCTTGAGGTTAATGTGGTACTTCAGCCACATTCATTGTACTTAAACGTTTTTTGGATAATATTTACCGGGTCGTTGACCTTTTACCCAAAAAAAAAAAAAAAAAAAAAAAAAAGGAAAGGAGAAAATTTATATGTGTTATAATCTAAATACATGAATTGACTGTTATGCCTTTCACTAAAAACATAAGAAAACAACTAAAGGAGTTGACTAACGGATTATGGTCAAAAGGACGCAATCAGTCTCAAAATCCCAAGTTTTGGACGCACCACGACTATTTTTCAAACTTAGGGTGCATGACGATATTTTGTGAAAAGTTTAGGGACCAACGGTGTATTTTTGTCTATTAACAAACTTCACTTGTGCATCCGTCATGCCACAATCATCAAACTCATCATCATCATCATCATAAAGGTTGTGGTCATAAGTGTCCTCCCTTCACTACTCCAATAAACTCTTCATGTTTACCCCACTACTACATTTAGAACCGTCAAAAGCCATAAAACAAGTACTTTCATCGTGCTCATCAAGAACTTCATCATCATTAGGCATTACTATCCTCACTATCCAAAACAAGCAAATTCCCGACCTTAGAATTACTTAAGTGTTTGGTTGGATTTATCGTTAAAGTATGATTCCAACAATCATAGATGTAAAGTATTGCAAACAAATGGGGATGTGTGTCTTTTGTTATCCAATTCCGTAGGGTTCACATATATTATTATTTCCACCACAAAAATAATGGAACTGAAGCATTTTGGATGGACCTTACTAAATGTGATACCGATACCTAAAGTTTTATACCAAACAACAATAATAAAATTGATATCCCAATCTCATACACCCCTCTAATCAAACTATACTTTTAATAATTTCGGATAGCTAGTGGCGGAGATAGAAAAAATTTTGTGAGAGAGCCAAATCAAAAAAAAAATTCCGTAAAAACATTAGATGTGATGGCCGATATGAAAAATATATTTTTTCTTACACATGAAATCGTAAATAATTACACTAACGGACTTAGGCCTAGGGGGCCGAGACCTTTCCGGTCGATTTCGTCCTCAACCTTACATCATCAATATAGAATTCGATTATGAATAGTGTGTGAACCCACAATCCCTTGATATGAAATCTCTATGTCGAGTTGTCGACCAACTACTTACAAAATCCCCTCTTGCTGACAACCGGTTTTAATATCTTATTATTTTTTTTTTTTTTCCAAAACATACAAGCATTATGTATGCAAACAGTATTTTGGGTGCGTGTTCAAGTTTAGGACCATAGGAACTTCTACGCCTCGTAAATTGGTAGGTCCAAAATAATGCATCTGGAGTTATCATGATTCAGCTTCTTCTTGACTTCTTTTTATTTACTCCGTATTGATCAAATCAAATGACCAATTATATGTTCAAGTTGTAGTTATTAGAGTAGTAAACTTGCCATATAATTATATAGTTCTTGTATCTGATTGTTTCAAGAAATATGTAATGTAATATTTTGATAACTGATTTGCACACTCAAATTTTTGATTGGGGTATTACACTGTGTGCATTAGATACTTGTACAAGGTTCACAGTGTACTTTAACTGTCTGTACAGTTGAGTGTCCCAATCACAAAGTTGAGTGTGCAAATCACCTTCCTAATATTTTACTCCCTAAAGTTCTACCAAATTAAATAGTTACTTATTAAAGTTATTAATTAACTAGACGAGTACTTGTTAATAGTAACTAGATTTTATCGCGTCAAATAATTATAATTGTGATTTTCTAGTTATGTGCGAGTACCCGTGGCTAGTAACGTGATTTTATCACGGCACATAATTATGATTGTGATTAGGGGTGTCATAAATCCAAAACCCGACCTGGACTCGTAATCGGGTCGGGTTACTCGGGTCAATTAGGTCAACCCGAATACGAAATACGGTCGGGTATCGGATTCAAAATGCTTTGCATATTCGGGTTCGAGTTAACACGATTGACTGAGGTTTTTTTTTTTTTTTTTTTTTTTTTTTTTTTTTTTTTTCACATAGGAATTTTGTCTAATTTTTATATAAATGAAAGGCTCGGTTAAATAGTTAAACAATTGCATGGTTTCAAGTAGGGGTGATTTTGTAACAAAACAATTTTTTTTTTTTTTTTTTTTTTTTTTTTTTTTTTTTTTTTTTTTTTTTAACAGAGATTTCATTATCACACCTCACAAAAGAAGGAAAATAGAACATAACAAGTTACATCCAACATAACAAGTTAAGCTGCAACAAGACATACACCAAAATAGCTGTGAGCCTGTGACACACTGTAGCAACACCATACAAAGGTGGGGGAAATCAACAAAGTGAGCTTTTTGTAGGCACAACCATTTAAATGTGTAGCTTGACAAAAGTACACAAGGTACATAAAACATACAAAGAAGAAAAAAGCAAGCATCCTAACAGGAGCTAGACCAAAACCTAACAGATCTAAAGACAGATCCCAATGCAGCAACAAGCCGTCGATGACCGACCACAACAGCCCTGAGCAGAAGAGACCAACTCGTAACGGATCTGAGTAGAGAACCACGGCGGCAGCAGCAACAACAGCAGCAGCTACATAAAAGGATATGGCAAATCTGCAGTAAAGCTTTATTGCGGAAAAAGAAAGAACAGAAGAAAGATCCGGACAGCCGGCCAAAACCGGCCGCCGGAAAAGAAGGTTTGGTCAGATTTGTTTGGTTTTGTAGAGAGAGGTAGGAGGAAATATTATTAGATAGAGAATATTATTGGGTTTTTTTATAACAAAACAATTGCTATGTTGATTCCGGTACTTGACGCATGACTTTAATTAATACTTTCACTATCATTTAACAAAACATTTGGATTCGCCATATATGATATATCCTAATATAAATTGCTATGAAAACTAATACTATTTGACACATGACTTAATACTTGACAAAACGGTTGCTATGTTGATTCAAGTTACATGTTTTAGAGTAACGATTTAGGCCCGTTTGATTTGTAGATGAGTTTAGGATTCGGATTTAGATTTGAATTTGAATTTAGATTTGGATATAATATAGGTTTTAAATTACATAAAAAGAGAGAAAATAAATAGTTTATAAGTTTATTTTATATATTTATTTAAAATAAAAGTAAAAAATAATAATAAAAAAATAATATGTGGCTGGAAAAGGATGCATGATGCATTCATTTATTGACAAAGGGCCCACATAAAATACAAAAACCAAGTTAAAGATAGCAAGTTGATCGTCTTTTATTTTTCATATCCTACCGCTATTCATTTTGTCAAAAGCTACAACCAAACAAATGTCTTTAGTCTAGTCAACCCAAAACCCATACCATAGTGGGATAACAAACAGCCCCAGCTAATTCAGTCCAACCAATGAAATCTACTTGTCCTTTATTTGGTATGAATACTAGTTCAATGCATCCTATGAGTTTGACTTTAATCAGCCAGTTATCAACTATTCTGTTCAAAAACAAGATTCGATCCAACTGATTGCTTCCATATGGTAAACTGCATTGACCATGTCTCTCTCCATTTGTCTTTGATTAGGCTTAAAGTCACACACAACCTTTGAAAAACGTGACACAGTTAACTACTTTGGGCAAATACAAACACTGTGGTATTGTAAATGGCAGATACCTCTTGAGGTAAAAGTTTGTTTCTACTTCGAACAAGCGAGATGAATCCTTCAGACTAGAGTAGGTCCTCCGGATTCAATGTGATCCTTGCTTACAGTATGTTACTTCAGATATCTGCAAAACAAGTACGTCCGTTAGACTCGTCCCGGGAATGTATCCCAGGACCAACCTCCGGCGTGAGAGTAAGTATATGTTCTTAGTGAGAGAGAGTATGAATAAAACTAGAAAGTGGGAGAGAATTAGTTAACCTTAAATGAAGATTTCCTCTCTATTTATAGACTCTCTACATGAAGTGCTAGGCTGGTTTGTACTTAGCCCTTAATGTTCGCTAGTTTAGACTCCATTATCATATACTTTGGTGTACTTGTTTGTACTTTGGTCTAGGTACTTGTTAGCTTATCCGAAGGGTTTGTGATCTCCGGACGGCTGAGATCATGCGGACATTCGTAACCCTTCGGATATCGGTCCGTATTGTTTGAACACATCTGAGTACATTTTACCTGATACGGGTCCGGAGGGTATACCTTTGTACGGCATGTATCCGGAGGGTACATACGTCAACATGTCCCCCCGAGTATCATAGTATTGGTTGTGCCAATGGTGTGATACTAAGTTTATTTTTTGCGATTTTCCGAAGGGTAAGTCATAGCTTTGTTCTTTTGCTAGAGTCACGCAAAATGCCAAAGGTAATTAAGGTGTCATTTAAGGTGTGCCGTCGTTTTTTACCGCGTCGTTTGGATTGGAACACGTATGCACTTTCTGAGAGACACGGTGTGGATGGCTGACACGTTAGCCCTATGGGTGACGTGTCCCTTTCCCGCCTATTTTTGACTGCCTATAAATAGTCCCGTTTCTTTTTATTTACAGCACCGTAATTTTATTTCACACACATACTTCTGACACATCTCATCTTCTCCGTATTCCGAACGATTATTCTCGTCGTCTTTGAGGTACGTCTCAGCCCATTTAGTTTTTTGTTGCTTGGCTATTCTCTTCTCCTTCTTGTCCATTATGTCGGAATCTACCGCATCGTTTGAGTATGAAGATGTGTCCAACCCGGAGGGTTCGCATGTTAAGAAAGACATGCATTTAAGAGCGTCCGCGATGGACGAGTCTGATGTAATTGCTGTGGTGAAAGCGTTCGGATTACCGGAGGATTTACATCCAAGGGTACCTCCAACGGGTATGACGATGAACCAGTTACCTGAGGATGCCATCGGTTTGTACGCGGAGTACTTCTTTGAGGGCGGTCTCGTTGTCCCTTTTTCTACTTTTCTTTTAGATGTCATTAGGTATTTTAAAGTTCACATTTCTCAATTAGTTCCGTTGGGTATGCATCGTGCTACCCTTTTTGAGGTGTATTGCCGTAGCATGCACATTCCTCCTACTACTCCCCTATTCCGTGTCTTCTATAAACTTAGCAAGCAGGGTGATTGGTTTTCTTTCGAGAAGCGCATTCATAAGAATAGGAAGGTTTGCTTTGGGGAATTTCCCTCCTGTCTGAAGGGTTGGAAGTACAATTTTTTCTTTATCGATAGGCGAACTATTCCGTTTGCCATGCCGTGGAGGCATTCGGATTCGGACGTATCGGATCCGTTTCCAAAGGCAAGTGAGTATGATGTTACTCATGCCGAAAGGCTTTCCGAGACGATCGTTGAACCCTGTCAAGTTCCGCAAGCGTTCTTGTATGCCCTGGGTTTATCGGATCACTGGGAGTTTCCTGGTTACCGTCCGGCGTTGAGGGATGAGCAGGGGAGGGGTATAGCCTTTGTTATAATGTGTGTTTTTATATTGTGCAGCTCTTTTCGTTTTTAACGTTGGGTTTTGTTTGTCCGCAGGTATAACCATGTCGAGTTATCTAAAGAAGCCTCTGCTACGAAGGAATACGAAGATTGTTCAGGATACCCCGTTTCCGGTAGGGCATGCTCGTGAGATGCATGTTACTCCTCCCTTGGTCTCCAATACTGAGGCACCGGAAAAGACGGAGGAGTTGAAGAGTGTTGAAGTTGCTGATGATAAGGTGATAGCTGCTAAAGATAGGAAGAAGGAGCAGGCTATGAAGACGGGGCTGAAGAAACCTCCGTTGAAGAGAACTGGAGCAGGAAGTGTCTCTTCTCGCCTTCATAAGAGAAGCAAGGTTTCTGCTGGTGATACTGTTATTGATTTGGACACTGGAGAGGCCGTGGAGAGGCCGGAGCCTATTCGTTCTGTGCACCCGAATGATTTGTCATCTGGTACGTTCGGATGATCTTTTATGGTTACACCTTCGGTGTTTTTGTTTTGTTTTTTTTTTTTTTTTTTTGTTTTTCTTTTTTTATTTATTTGTTGACGGAGGTTCTTTCGTTGTCAGGGGGTTCATAAGGTGCATCCCGGCGTCCGGGGAAAGAAACACTTGTGGATGAGGAGGATACGGAGGTTGATATAGAGGGGGATGGTGAGGATGATGCCCCATACGTACCTGCGTGGACTGTGACGAAAGGAACTCATCTGAACACTGCCACTGCTTGCCGAGATATGTTGATAAATTTTGCAACTCCCAAGGAGGAGAAATATCTGGACGATCAGGATGATGAAGAGGTTGTCCGCAGGTCGTGGCTATTGTTGGGTAAATGTGTCACGGCTCAAACGGATATGATTTTCCGTTTCGAGTCTCTTTTGAAGGAGTACAAAAAATTGTTTGATACCCACAAGATCTGTGATAAGACCCTTGATGACAACTGGAAGACGTTTCAGCAGATGTCCGGAGAGTTTCATGAGTTGAAGAAGGTTCATGCAGAGTGTTCCGAGGTGAATCCGGAGGGGCTGAGAAAGCTTCGCGCAGAGAATGCGAGTCTGGAGGAGAGGGTTGGTAATCTTGAGTTAGAGAAGAATGAGTGGAGGAAAGTTTCCGGCGAGCAGGCCGAGAAGATCAGGTCGTTGGAGGGGCAGTTGTCTGATGCCAAGCAGAAGCTAAACGATGAAGAGAAAGCTTACAGGGAGCTTTGTCAAGAGAAGGTGGATATTGCTGTGGCTGCTGGTAATGCCGAGGTGGAGAGGAACCGCATTGTTAACGAGTTTATCCCGGAAGCTATCCATCGTTTTCTCGGAAGTCATGAATTCCGAACGGCATTGGCTGAGCCCTTTAATTTGTTTTATCACTCTGGGCTGATCGACGGGGCAGGTTTATTTGATGAGCCGGAGAAGGCGGCTGAATTGTTAGGGGAAGTTGAGGGAATAGATATGGATGCCGGAGCCAAATATGGTCCGTTGTATGATAAGGCCCTTTCTCAGGACTATCCCTTCATCCAGAAGATCCGTCAAACTATCTACCGGAAGTTTGACGAGCTAAACGCCTTGGTTCCTGACCCTGCTCCAGTTGAAGAACCGGTGATTGGAGAACCGGAGGTCGAATCTCATGTCGAGAATCCTTCCGAGAACCAGTCTTCGGACCAGAATGCCTCGGCCTTTTCCTGAAGCTTTTTATCTTTCCATCCTTTGTTTGGATTTTGTATGTTGGGATCAGGATACCTCCATTTTGACTATGGATTCAGGTATTCCGGATTCCCCGTGAAGCTCTTATTTCCTCATTGCCGCTGATGTAATAGCATAGGGTATTTGCTGTTCCGCTATTTTGTAGAATAGTTGCTTCGGAACAATTTGATGTATTTAGTTGTTCTTATGTAATAGGATGTCTTTTATTCTTCCGTTATTCCAGAATACTTAATGTAATTGACTTTTGATCAGATAAATATACATATCGTTATCTTTTGCCATTTTTGTTATTTGTCCTTATGCTATTTCCAATTTATATGTGCGTTTTCCGAGACATTTGTATATTTCGGACATCGACTTTAGTCGTACTCTTCAAGTTTAATTTGTTGGACAATTTGTGTTTCTTTCGGATCTTGGCCTTAAATTATACCCGCCTGGGGTTTTAGTCTTCCGGACAACTTATGTCCTACGGCTCTTGGCCTTAAATTATACCCGCCTGGGGTTTTAATCTTCCGGACAACTTGTGTCCTACGGCTCTTGGCCTTAAATTATACCCGCCTGGGGTTTTAATCTTCCGGACAACTTGTGTCCTACGGCTCTTGGCCTAAGTAATACCCACTTGGGGTTTTCTTTGACGGGGTAACCTGTACCCTTCGGCTCTTGGCCTTAGTAATACCCACTTGGGGTTCTCTTTGACGGGGTAACCTGTACCCTTCGGCGCTTGGCCTTAGTAATACCCACTTGGGGTTTTCTTTGACGGGGTAACCTGTACCCTTCGGCGCTTGGCCTTAGTAATACCCACTTGGGGTTTTCTTTGACGGGGTAACCTGTACCCTTCGGCTCTTGGCCTTAGTAATACCCACTTGGGGTTTTCTTTGACGGGGTAACCTGTACCCTTCGGCGTTTGGCCTTAGTAATACCCACTTGGGGTTTTCTTTGACGGGGTAACCTGTACCCTTCGGCGCTTGGCCTTAGTAATACCCACTTGGGATTTTATTCACTGGACAACTTGTGTCTTGCGGAAAATAACTCTATATATGGTCAAAATGCATCGGGTTTTTCATTGATGCGAAAATGGCTCATGCCTTACAATAGATCCTGAAAAATCAAAGTACATAATAGGTTACATAAAACATTTCTTTAAGTTAATTGCATGCCAGGTTCGAGGTACTTCCACGTCCTCCATGGTTTGGAGCTTGTATGTGTCGTGCTGATAAGCCTCCGTTATCCGGTAGGGGCCTTCCCAATTAGGTCCCAATTTTCCTTGATCTTCCACTCTGCTGGCTTCATTTTTCCGGTACACGAAATCTCCCACTTTGAAGGCTTCGGATCTAACCCTTCGGTTGTAATACTGCTCCACTTTCTTTTTGTACTTCGCCTCCCTTATGGCTGCCATTTCCCTTCGTTCTTCTAATAAGTTTAGATTTAGATTTATCTCATCGTCATTGTTTTCAACGTTTGCCATCATGGTCCGGAAGGTAGGCATACCGATCTCTGCCGGAATGACTGCCTCACTTCCGTAAGTTAGACTGAAAGGGGTTTCTCCGTTGCTAGTTTTCAGGGTGGTTCGGAAAGCCCATAGTACGTTTGGTAACTCGTCTACCCATCCGGCTCTTTCTCTTCCTAGCCGGGACTTAAATCCCTTCATCAGGCTTTTGTTGGCTCTTTCGACCAATCCGTTGGCTTGAGGGTGAGCCACGGCCGTGTTGATTTGTGTGATATTTAACCTCTCGCACCAACTTTTGAACGGATATCCCACAAAGTTGCTTCCATTGTCCGTGACAATTATCTTGGGTAGTCCGAACCTGCAGATGATGTTGTCCCATACAAACTTTTTGACCTCTTTTCCGGTTGTCTTGGCCAACGGTTTTGCTTCCATCCACTTTGTGAAATAGTCTATTGCCACAATAACATACTTAACTTTTCCTGGAGCTTCGGGCAAAGGCCCCAAAATGTCAATTGCCCATTGGAAGAAGGGCCATGGTGCCATGACGGAGGTTAGTACCGTTTTTGGCAACTTGGGGACCGGAGCATGTATCTGACAGGCATCGCATTTTCGGATGACTTCCCTAGCGTCCCGGTGCATGGTTGGCCAATAGTAGCCTTGTCGCATGAGTTTAGCTACCACAGTCCGGGGTCCGGAGTGCATGCCACATGCTCCTTCGTGCACCTCTCGGATTATGTAATTGGCTTGGAGAGGTCCGACACATCGTAACATCGGTCCTAGGTAGGATTTTTGAATAGCACGTTGTCAATTAGTGTGTAGTGGCTTATTTTCATACGGAGGTTTCGAGCTTCATTTTGATCTTCCGGCCATATACCTTCGTTTAAACATCGGAATATAGGGGACATCCAATTTTTCTCCTCTTCTTCCACTATTGTGTTGACTGTTTCTTCTTCGGTGGACGGCTTCTCCAACACTTCTACCAGGACCTCTTTCGTTAAGTGGTCAAATGCTACGGATGCTAGCTTGCTGAGCACATCTGCTTTTTGGTTCTGAGCTCTTGGGATGTTCTTTATTCTGAAGCGTTTGAAACAAGTGATGTATTCTTTGGCTTTCGCGAGGTATTTTGCCATGCTCTCCTTGTATGCAGTAAACTCTCCATTGATTTGGCTTGCCACTAAGTCAGAGTCCACTCGTACGTCCAACGCCTCTATATGCATCTCCTTTGCAATTTTCAATCCGGCCAGGAGTGCTTCGTATTCTGCTCCGTTATTGGTAGTTTCGAAATTTAACCGGAGAGCATATGTGTATTCTTCTTTTTCCGGACTAATTAACACTAATCCTGCTCCGGCACCTTTCCTGCTGGAGGCCCCATCAGTATATAAGATCCACTCTTCCGGTTGAGAAACGTTGCATATCTCTTTGCTTCTCTTCTGCGGATCCGGGGAGGCTGTGCTGATGGGTATTTCATTAATGAAGTCAGCAAGCATTTGTCCTTTGACAGCATTTATGGGCACGTAGGTAATGTTGTAGGCCCCCAATTCTACTGTGTATTTGGCTAATCGTCCGGACGATTCTGCCCGGTTCAGCACTTGTTTGATGGGATGGTCCGTTATGACCTTGATGGGGTGGGCTTCGAAATACCGCCTCAATCTTCTTGATAAATGCAGGAGGGTTAGAGCCAACTTTTCAACCGGAGCGTACCTCTTTTCGGCCTCGTGCAAGGTTCGACTTACATAATGGATTGGGATCTGCCGCCCCTCTCTTTCGACCATCAGCACTCCACTTATTGCTTCTGCTGCGGCTGACAGGTATAAATATAAATCTTCTTTAGATTTCGGAGTCGTTAGGCAGGGGAGCTCCAGAATCATTTTCTTCATATCTTGGAAGGCTTTTTCAGCCGCTTCCGTCCATTGATATCTTTCCTTGTTGTCCTTAGTGATGTTTTTTAAAGTTTCAAAGAAAGGGAGAGACCTTTCGGCTGATTTTGATAAGAAACGATTGAGTGCTGCGAGTTTGCCACTTAAGCTTTGCATTTCCTTTAGTGATTTTGGTGATTGCATATCGGCGATTGCTCTGGTTTTCTTGGGGTTAGCCCTAATCCCCTCGGACGTCACCATATATCCGAGGAATTTTCCTTCTTCCACTCCGAAAGAACATTTTTTAGGGTTTAACTTCATGTTTATTCCCCGGAGATTGTAGAACGTTTCAGCAATATCGACCAATAGCTCTTTTTCCGTTTGACTCTTTATCACCATATCGTCTACATACACTTCCAAGTTCCGGCCGATTTGCTTCCGGAAGATAGAGTCTACCAATTTCTGATAGGTTGCCCCGGCATTCTTCAAACCAAACGGCATTTTTACATAACAGTATGTTCCCCGATCCGTATAGAAGGCCGTTTTCTCTTCGTCTTCCTTTGCCATTTGTACTTGATGATATCCTTTGTAAGCGTCCAAGAAACACTTGTATCGGAATCCTATCACCGACTCGATCTTCCAGTGTATTTCAGGCAACGGATAGTAGTCCTTGCGGCACGATGAGTTCAGGTTCTTAAAATCAATGCACATCCTCCAGGTATCATCCGGCTTCTTCACCAGTACCGGATTAGCGATCCAGGTCGGATACCGGACAGGTCTAATTATTCCGGCCTTTAGCCACTCTTCTACGTCTTGATTTATGGCTTGGTTCTTCTCTTCCGAGAAGAATCTCTTTTTCTGTGCTACCGGTTTGTCCTGGACGTTTACGTTGAGCTTATGTTCAGCTACCCATCGGGGAATGCCAGTCATATCCGAGGGTTCCCATGCGAAAATGTCTCGGCTATTTTTGAGTAAAGTTATCAATTGCCTTCGCCCCTCTTTTGAGAAATTCCTTCCTATTGTCACTAGTTGTTCCGGATACGCCGGATGAACCAGCACATCTTCGGTTCCAGTAGTTTCTTCAATGGGTGTTTCCGAGGAGGTCTCTGTTTGGGTCTCCCTTTCCATTAAGAATTTTTCTTCCAGCTTTCTGCACTCTGAGATGATGACCGATCGGGTTACTAGAGTGGCAATGCCTCTCGGCGTCGGGAATTTCATCATGGAGTGTATAGTTGACGGGATGGCTCTTAGTTTTTTGATTCCGGACCGACCAAGTATCACATTGTACGGAGAGGGAGATCTAACCACCGCGAACTTCATGATAGTTCGGCGGTATAGCCCTTCACTCCTGAAGCATACTTCTAGTTCTATTTTCCCCAATGGATTTATGCTTTCTCCTGAGAATCCCACCAGTGGTGTGTTTGTCTTGGATAGACGCGACCGGATGGAAGAGTCCAGATTTAGGAAGCAGTGCTCGTACATTACTTCCACCGATGCGCCTTGGTCGACATATACTCTCCGTACAGTATATCCCTCAATCTCTGCCTCCACTATAAGTGGCTCATCGGAAGCGTCCCCCGGAAGGATCGGAGGAAAGCTTATGGGGGCTCTCATCCACTCTTCTTCCTGATCTATCGTATTTCGCTTCGGATTTCTTTCTTGATGCCGGACCATATTGATGATTCGACCTTGGTTGTTTTGATGGTTATTTCTGGGTGGTGCTCTGTCTCTTTGTCGGACGTCCCTGATCAGGTGGTCAAGCTTGCCGGTATCCAGGGCTATCTTGAGTTGCTCCTTCAGATTGTGACAGTCATTGGTGAGATGGCCTTTCTCTCCATGATAATCACAGTATTTATCCATGTTTTCTCTTGACGGCCTTCCTCTTAGTGGCGGGGGTGCCGGTAGCCTGAGCTGATGCTCCGTTGATAGGATCTCTTTAGGGGCCTTTGTGAGCATATTCAAGTCTAGTGGTCTGGTATCTCTTCTGTTCCCGTTGTCACGCCGATAATCCCTCCGGTAGTCTATCCGGTAGGTATTATTGTCATTTCGTCTGGGCACGTATGGTGCGAAATTATCATTTCGTCTGGGTTTAAAGTCTTGAACATCTTTCCTGTGGTTTCTTCTAAAGGAGGACCGTTGTGTGTTATGGTCATTTCGGCTGTATAGATTAGGTTGATAATCTCTACGAGAATTATCCACCCTTTCTCCCTTCGGTACTTCCGTCAGTCGATACACTCTTTCGGAACGGACGAAATCATCAACCCGTATCATCATTTCGGTTACGCTCTGGGGAACCTTCTCGAAGAATCTCTTCGCTAGCTCCGGACTTTTACAACCATCAATAAAAGAGGATATCTGCATCAGCTCTGGTACTCCCGAAATGCGACTAGCCTCATCTGTCCATCGTTCCTTGAATTCCGAGAGGGCCTCGTTAGCTCTACGGATGATCTTGGTAATTTCCATCGGATCTCTGATGCACTTTCTACGAAGGGCGAACCTCTGAATGAATTGCTCACTTAATTCATCCCAATTATCAATACTACCTCGCGGAAGACGATCAAACCACGCTCTAGCAGCATCATCCAGGGTCTGCTGGAACATCATGCACCAAATTGGCATGGGCCACGCACCTTGATTGGCCGCCCCTTCGAATCTGGTGATATGATCGTCAGGATCTGTAGATCCGTTGTATAACTTCAAGTGAGAAGGCATCAGATACTTTGAACCCTTCGGCCCGGAGAAATCAATGATCCTTCGGGTAAAAGGACTCTTGGACGCCGCCTTAAAAGGTTTGGATAAGTCGTCCGTCCTATCTTCTTCGGCCTTTTAGGCTTCGACATCATGAGATCCGGCAACCTCAAAGTCGAGTTGGATGGGGTCAATCGGTGTTTCTCCTGAGACATTGTATTGTTGGATGAGAGACTTTAGAGTAGCAAAGTGGCTTTGGATTTGTTCAAGGTTGACAGGATTGGTATTATTATCCGGACGACTTCCGGATCCTTCGGGTGTTGCTGGGGAAGGACCTGTCATTTCTTAGCTTCGGTAGAGTGAATGACGGGTCCCACGGATGGCGCCAATTTGTTGAGGTAAAAGTTTGTTTCTACTTCGAACAAGCGAGATGAATCCTTCGGACTAGAGTAGGTCCTCCGGATTCAGTGTGATCCTTGCTTACAGTATGTTACTTCAGATATCTACAAAACAAGTACGTCCGTTAGACTCGTCCCGGGAATGTATCCCAGGACCAACCTCCGGCGTGAGAGTAAGTATATGTTCTTAGTGAGAGAGAGTATGAATAAAACTAGAAAGTGGGAGAGAATTAGTTAACCTTAAATGAAGATTTCCTCTCTATTTATAGACTCTCTACATGAAGTGCTAGGCTGGTTTGTACTTAGCCCTTAATGTTCGCTAGTTTAGACTCCATTATCATATACTTTGGTGTACTTGTTTGTACTTTGGTCTAGGTACTTGTTAGCTTATCCGAAGGGTTTGTGATCTCCGGACGGCTGAGATCATGCGGACATTCGTAACCCTTCGGATATCGGTCCGTATTGTTTGAACACATCTGAGTACATTTTTCCTGATACGGGTCCGGAGGGTATACCTTTGTACGGCATGTATCCGGAGGGTACATACGTCAACAATACCCGAACTCGACTTGACCCGACCTGATTTGACCCGAACTCGATTAACCCGAGTTGAAATAGAGTCGGGTTCAGGTATATTATTTTTAGCCTCTATCAGAATTACACCCGACATGTTTGACCCGAACCCGACCAACCCGACCTAATTAACACCCCTAATTGCCCCTATATAGTACCTGGCTTAATTATACATCTCAAAACAACGTTACAGTTCTAGGTCTAACTTGGTTCATTCATATATATATATATATATATATATATATATATATATATATATATATATATATATAGTTCCAGTTTCTTAAAATAAATTATGTTTCACCATTTATGATAACTTCATAAGAACCAATAATTTCCGTGTATTAAACCAAGATATGTCCAGTGAGAATTGTCAATTTGATTCATACGGGTTGCATTTTATTTGAAGTTTCCACAATTAATTCAAGATTTGACTTTCTCATAACTGTAGGGTAATTTCTGCAATTTAAATAACCACAAGGGACACATGTGCGTAACTATTTTGTGTATAAATAAGCCGGCCTCATCCTCCAACCATGCATATCATATTTTTTCTTTCAAATGGCAAAAAAGTGTGAGTTGAAGCTTGTAGGTATTGATGCAAGTCCATATGTGAACCGGGTTCAAGTCGTTCTCAAACTCAAGTCTATTGATTATGAGTATATTCAGGAACATTATCCTAGCAAAAGTGAGCTCTTGTTAACTTCAAACCCGGTTCATAAGAAAGTCCCGGTCCTTCTTCATGCAAACAAATCTCCTATTCCCGAGTCACTTGTCATAATCGAATACCTTGATGAAATCCATCCCGATGCTCATCAAATCCTCCCTAAGGCGCCCTTTGATCGAGCTGAATGCCGGTTTTGGGTCTTCTACATTGATAACACGGTATGCTAAAAATCTAATGTTATTATCACATGCTGTATATAATTATTGTAGTAGTTATGTATTTTGAGACTTTTGCCATAAACACATATATATTTCAAAATTTTCATATTTAGGACCATATAGGATTACAGGAAGTAGTAAAGATTATCAAATTGTATAAACTTTTCTTTCGTATACATATCAAACATGACAGCTATCACATAGAATAATGGTTGCATTAAGTATCACGATAATGATATTTGCATTATGTAAGGAATTGAATGCAACTTTATATCTTTATATATTGTAATATATGTATATCTACATCAAACTATCGTATTCATTATTGTATTTTGGTTATCTTATTAATAACGTCATATCAAACGTCAAATTTCAAGTTTGACATGTGTATTTATGATAGAGTTGTTAGAGATCAAATGAGAAGAAACCTTAAAATGAGAAAAATGAGAAATAATTATAAATACACATTAGAGATGCGTCGACTTGAATTAGATGCATCCCCAATCTCTTATATGCACCATAATATATTTTATAGCTAAACATTAGATACATATACATATATTTGATGCATTTCATCAAGTTATACGAATCCTATGTATTTTTCGCCCTCTGCGAGTCAAATTTGTTGCTAGTACTACTTTACATCTTTTTCACTACAAAATTACTTTGGATACTAAGTGAGACGTATCTAAATGAATAGAGATGCATCTAATTCAAGTCGATGCATCTCAAATATGTGATTATAGTTATTTTTCATTTTTCTCATTTTAAGTTTTCTTCTCACTAGATCCTTACACACAGTTGTTATATATATATAATGTTTGCTATTTTTTATTGTGTTGACCAAAATAACATATACCTTCTTAATACAATCTCTTGCTGCAAAGGTTCTAAATTTCATGTTACCTGCTACTAATAATCTATGTTTAACATATAGCTATGGCGGTTGTACGAAGAATTGAGGCTAGCACCAGGACATGAAGAAAAGAAAGAAGTTAAAAGACGTATCTTTGAAGCAGCACAATTGTTAGAAGGGGCGTATGCAAAGTCTAGCAATGGAAAGACCTATTTCGGTGGAGATGATTTAAGTTACATTGACGTTGTTCTTGGATGTTTTCTTCCATGGACAGGAATGATTGAAACAATCAACAATTTCAAAGTATTTGATGAAGTTAGAACCCCCGGACTCGCAGCATGGGCTAAGTGTATACGTTCACACGAAGCCTTTAAGAGTGTGTGTCCAGGGGATGAAGCTCTTATGGACTTATATATGATACGTCAGAAATACAAAACCAATATATGTATGATCTAAACATTTTTGTGCTTTCTCGTATGTCTTATATATGTTATTATGTGTCATCATATTTCAATTCGGTTTGAAATATGTATCTTGTTTGGTTGAAAGTAAAGATCACAGTCATGCTCGATCTATTGTCTATTTGTCTTCTATAATTTATGTTTGAACTATAAACCCTCTGCCTAGAATTTGTTTTATCAATTTATGATTCCTCTTTGGAAACACCTGTGAGATATTCTTTTATTATCAATTGCTAAAAAGATTACTGTTTATTTAATAATTTATTTGTGCAACAAGATAGTATCTGTTTAATATACTGGATATTTGACAGGGTTTTGTAGAGACCAAATATTTAACTTTGCGGGCCTGCATTCGTGTACCAAACAATAAAGGTTGAGTTACATATATCTCGACTAAACTTTCTTAATTACAAATATACCCAATCAAACTTTGAAATAAGGAATTTACCCAACCCTACCTGTGTTACTTTTTAGACAATTATACCCTTCTTATTATCAACCTGGGTACCAAGCATTTCTCGTCTTAATATGATCTCTTACCATTTTTTAATTGTATTTTTCTTTGTTTGTTAATCTCTTTCGACGACGCAAGTGTTTTTTTTTTTGGTTTCTCATTTTTAATTGTTTTACTATGTTAAACTTATCATGCATTATTTCTTTCACTTGATTTGTTTTTATCGATATTATACATATTAAAAAGTTAATTATAACCTAACTAATAACGTGCTTGTAATTTATGATGTGAAATAACATACTTAGTATATATGTTTTATTGAGTTTGATTTTGCTAGATGTTAACATTGTCATGTGGAAAATGCATCTTTGTTGAAGTGAATGTATTTGCATTTCCTTGATATAGAATCATAAAACACTCGTTGATGAATTTTAGTGTTTGTAGAAATGGTTTTATTTGTTAACTTGAAGAAAATGGTGAAATGGTCACGTTTGGAACTGTTTATGACACAATAGATGAAAATAGGTAAATATGTGAGTTAAATAGATTAATGCGGGTATCTTTGTTATTTAAGATTTGGGATGAGGAAATGTGTAATTAAATAAGTTTGAATGGAGATATATGTAATTGCCTTTATATATTACGTAGCTTAATTATACAGCTCAAAACAATATATGTTACAGTTCTAGTTCTAGCTGTTACTATCAAACTACGTAGTAATTCACATGGGGAGGCTTATGAGATTAACTAGTAGATGAGTACGCGGATGATTATTAGGGAGGATATCAAGAGGGACGACACACACCCTTATCCAACATGTTCGAGATCTCCTAAGCCACTAAGAAGCTCTCAAACGAACCAAATTGATGATCACACCCATCTGAACAAAATATTTTTTTACGACTTTAACAGATTCAAAGTAAAACATCCATAACAGTAATACGTCATTGAACAAGTATCATTATCCATTATGCTTCTTTACTAAAACTGTCACGCCATTGTGAAATCTTCATATAGCTGTCGAAATGGCCACGTCCAAAGCATCTGACCTGTAGCATTACAAGAGCCTCAAATACCAGATGTTGAAAATTGGTTTAACGTGCCATAATTAAGATTTCACATGCATATCGATATGGAATATTTTCATTTTTTAGCTATATAATAAGAACTTACGAAGTATATTTTACAACACAGTTTACTGGAAACTAATGACAATAAATTTTATGTAATACACTCATAGTAAAATTAACTTGGTTAATTCAAAATTTTAAAATTTTGTGCTTAAATATTTCAGTTTTTTTTTTAAAAAAAAGTTTGGTCATAACTTCATAAGAAACAATAATTTCCACGTATTAAGCCAAGATAAGTCCGGTGAGAGCTCTCATTTCATCATTTGATTCAATAGGGTTGCATTTTATTTGAAGTTGCTAAAATAAGTTCAAGATTTGACTTTCCATAAATCAAGGGGAATTTCTGCAATTCAAATAAACACAAGGGGCACATGCATGTAACTATTTGGTGTATAAATATTAGCCATCCTCCTCCTCCAACCATGCATCATATCTCTTTCAATGGCAAAAAAGTGTGAGATGAAGCTTATAGGAATTGATGCAAGTCCATATGTGAACCGAGTTCGGGTCATTCTCAAACTCAAGTCTATTGACTATGAGTATATTCAGGAACATTATCCTAGCAAAAGTGAGCTCTTGTTAACTTCGAACCCGGTTCATAAGAAAGTCCCTGTCCTTCTCCGTGCAAACAAATCTCCCATCCCCGAATCACTTGTCATAATCGAATATCTTGATGAAATCCATCCCGATGTTCACCAAATCCTCCCTAAGGCGTCCTTAGACCGAGCTGAAAGCCGGTTGTGGGTCTTCTACATTGATAACACGGTATGCTAAAAATCTAATGTGATTTATATTTCGATACACTTAATTACCATGTCTTTTGTTCCTAGTCAAACGGTAACAAATATATATATATATATATATATATATATATATATATATATATATATATATATATATATATATATATATATATATATATATATATTCTGAGTCATTATCACATGTACAGGTTTTTTTACAGTTTTTTTTTTTTTTTTTTTTTTTTTTTTTTTTTTTTTTTTTTTTTTTTAATAGAAAGCTAGGCATAGTTATTGTGTTGTACTTGAATATATTTCAAGAAATTTGTATTTAGAACCATATGATACGGAGTAATAGGAAATATATAGTAACGATTATCAAATTGTATATGACAGCTATCACAAGACACAAACAATAGTACGTGGTCTTCTGATTAGTAAATAGAAATTTTGCATAATGCAGCTAATCTTTATCGTGATTGATCTGTTTTATAAAATAATACATTAAACTCACCATCTGATTCATGTTGATAGCTAATCATAATTATTAAAAATGCCACATCAAATGTCAAATTTTATATTTATATGTAAATATAAAATATACACTTGTTATAAAGAATGTTTATTTTTCATTGCGTTGACCTAAACAAACGTAGATAGTAGGGGTGGCAATCGAGTCGTATTCGTGTTAACCTATTCGGGTTCGCGTGTTGGCGGGTTAGTATAGCCTTTACCCAAACACGACCCATTTATTAATCGTGTCAAAAAACTCAACCCTAACCCGCACCTGCATAACACGTGTAATCTATTTTTGACCCGTTTAACCCATTTAAATAAATAGGTCAAGTAGTGAATAAGGTTGACGATATGTTGGTTTAACTAGCTTAAATGCCAAAATGATATAAGGATTTAAAATATGATAAAAATAACAGACAAATAATACAGCAATTTCCTCAGTTATAAGCGTCAATTTCTATGATATATGAGGTATAATTGTAATTCAATAATATTAAGTACATAACATAATACATTTAATCCACATCCAACATAAAAAGGCAAGTTATATATTTTATTTTTAGAGTCTTATGTACTTAAACGGGTTCACGGGTTGACCTGTTTAATATTCACTCAACCCAAACACGACCCATTTATTAAACGGGTTAGACGGGTTGACCTGTTTTTTACCCAAACCTGTTTACCCTCAACCCAAACCCGTTTAACTTCGTGTCGGGTTCGTGTCGTTTATCGTCTCGTGTCGACAATTGCCACCCCTAGTAGATAGTGATCTATTGAGAATAAATAAATAAATAAATAATCTATAAATAAGAATTATGAAAAGAAAAAAAAAAAAAAATACAACAGCCATTTGAGATAGATTGACTTAAATTAAATTCATCTCTATTAATTCAGATGAATCAAGTTAATCTCGTAAGTGGTTTTGTAATAAATATGATGCAAAGTATTACATACTCGCAACACATTTTACATGTAAATAACGAAAAATACATATGATTCACTTAATTTGATAAAATGCATCTAATATATGTATATGAAACTATCTTAGAGCTAGAAAATACATTATAATGTATCTAAATAAAAAATAAATATATATAATTCAAGTCGATATATCTCTAATGTGTTATTATAATTATAAACATTTTTTTACTTTAAAATTACTTCTTATTCGGTCCCGACTCCACCTTCATAGTATAATCTCTTATGGGTTCTTAATTTTATGTTACTTGCTACTAATAATAAGAACACTTACAATCTACTACGGATCACTATGTTTAACATATAGCTATGGCGGTTGTACGAAGAATTGAGGCTAGCACCAGGACAAGAAGAAAAGGAAGAAGTTAAAAAACGTATCTTTGAAGCAGCACAATTGTTAGAAGGGGCGTATGCAAATTCTAGCAATGGAAAGACCTATTTCGGTGGAGATGATTTAAGTTACGTTGACGTTGTTCTTGGATGTTTTCTTCCATGGACAGGAATGATTGAAACAATCAACAATTTCAAAGTATTTGATGAAGTTAGAACCCCCGGACTCGCAGCATGGGCTAAGTGTATACGTTCACACGAAGCCTTCAAGAGTGTGTGCCCAGGAGATGAAGCTCTTATGGAATTATATATGATACGTCAGAAATATAAAACCAATATATGTATGATCTAAACATTTTTGTGTTTTCTCGTATGTCTTATATATGTTATTATGTGTCATAATATTTCAATTCGGTTTGAAATATGTATCTTGTTTGATTGAAAGTAAGTCGTGCTTTATTGTCTTTTATAATTTATGTTCGAACTGTAAACCCTGTGCCTAGAATTTGTTTTTATTAGTTTATGATTCTTTGGAAAAAAACACCTGAGGGATATTCTTTTATTATCAATTGCTAAAAAGATTGCTACTGTTTATTTAATACGAGTAATCTTTTATATAATTAAACAAAACATCAAGTGGGGATTTTTTCATTTCAAAAAAATTAAACCATACCTTATTTAGTAATAATATTATTTAAAAAAAGATTATTTTTTTATTAGGTAACATTTTATATTTATCTATAATACAAGTAGAAGATAAATACAAAAAATATAGATAAGATGCAATTAACAATATGATTAAAAATTTTAAATAATTATCTTTAATAATAAAAAACTATAATTAAAAATCATAAATCAAATAAAACAATGATTAAATTATTTGTTTTTAATAAATAAAAATATATGATTCTAAAATATTAAATTATATTTTTAATAAACAAAGATTAAATTATCTTTTTTAATAACTAGTTGATTTGTGCAACAAGATAGTATCTGTTTAATACTGGATATTTAATTTGACGGGTTTTGTAGAGACAAAATATTTAACTTTGCTGGCGCATTCGTGTACCAAACAATAAAGGGTAAATTACATATATCTCGACTAAACTTCCTTAATTACAAATAAAGCTATCATTGGGAGACCTAAAGTTATGTTTAAAAATATGTCTAAACTTATGTGACATATTAATAGTTGCAATTAAAGAGCTCACTTTTTCACAAGCTATCATGATCATGCCACCTATGTTTAGGATAGGTACATATTTTAGATATTCCAATCATTTTTCTTACAAATATACCCAGCCAAATTTTGAAATAAGGAATTTACCCGACCCTACCTTATTACGGAGTACTTTTTAGACAATTATACCCTCTTTATTGTCAATCTAGGCACCAAGCATTCTTCTCGTCCAACCTCGATCCTCTTAATATGATCTCTTACCACTTTTGAATTGAAAATTTTTCTTGGTTTGTTAATCACTTTTGACGATGCAAGTGTTTTTTTTTATTGGTTTCTTAAATCATTTTTAATTGTTTTACCATGTTAAACTGATCATGCATTATTTCATTCACTTGATTTGTTTTTAGCGATATTATACATATTAAAAAGTTAAAAACCTAACTAATCGTGCTTGTAATTTATGATGTGAAATAACATTGTATATGTTTTGTTGGGTTTGATTTTGCTCTATTTTAATATTGTCATGTGGAAAATGCGTCTCTCTTGAAGTGAATCTATTTGCGTTTCCTTGATATAGAATCATAAAACACTCGTTGATGAATTTTATGTGGCGTTTAGTTGCAAAACATTTTCTTTCATTTTCTATTTCTTATTTTGTAGGAAAAGGAGGGGAGTTTGATTTCCACAAAATAATGGAAAATTTAGAAAACGCGTTTAGTTTGAGAAACATGTGTTTCTGTTTCCCATTTTCCAAACTAGAAAACATGTTTAACTGTTGTTTTTTTAATTCTCAATTCACTATTCACCTTAGTAATACTATAAAAACATCTTCAAAACACAAAAACAAATATTATAAACTAACCAACTAAATTATAAAATAACTAAAAAAATCTAATACGAGAAAATAAAGAAATTAAAACAGTAAAATATAATATCAAATAACGTTTTCGTCTGTTTTTTTTACATTTTCGTCCGATATTTTACGTTTTTGTTTGTTTTTTTACGTTTTTGTCTGTTTTTATACGTTTTCGTCTAATTTTTTACGTTTTCGGCAGATTTTTGACGTTTTCATCTATTTTTTTACATTTTCGTCAGCTTTTTTTACGTTTTCGTCCGTTTTTTTTACGTATTCGTCTGATTTTTTGGGTTTTCGTTTGTTTTTTTTACATTTTCGTCTGTTTTTTTACGTTTTCGTTAGATTTTTTACAGTTTCGTCAGTTTATTTTACATTTTCTTCAGTCTTTTTACGTTTTCAGTATGTTTTTTTACGTTTTCGTTATATTTTTTACAGTTTCGTCAGTTTATTTTACATTTTCTTCTATCTCTTTACATTTTTGTTTTTTTTTTAAGTTTTCATCCGATTTTTTATGTTTTCGTCCGTTTCTTTACGTTTTTGTCAGATTTTTTTACATTTTTGTCAGATTTTTTTACATTTTTGTCAGATTTTTTATGTTTTCATCAGATTTTTTACATTTTCATCAGATTTTTTACGTTTTCGTCCGTTTTTTTTACGTTTTATCCAAATTTTTTACGTTTTCGTCTGATTTTTTATGTTTACATCCGTTTTTATACGTTTTCGTCCATTTTTTTAACTTTTTTGTTTGAATTTGTATGTTTCCATCTGCTTTTTTACGTTTTTATCAGATTTTTTATGCATTTGTCCATTTTTTAATATCTTCATTTCTTATGATTTCTTCCAATTTTTACCTTTTCTTTTGATTTTTTACGTTTTCTTCCGATCTTTTATGTTTACATCCGTCTTCGTCTGATTTTTATGTTTTCATCTTTCATTTACGTTTTCATCTTTGATTTATGTTTTTTTAGGTTTCGTCTAACGAAAACGTAGAAAAATAGATGTAAATGTAAATAAACGTAAGTAAACGCAAAAAATGGACGAAAACGTAAGAAAACATATAAAAACGAGCGATGACGGATGAATATGTAAAACACCCCACGAAAACGGAAAAAAAAAGGAAAATGAACGACAAGTTAAGGAAATGTACGAAAGCGTTAAAAAAGGACAAAAACGTAAATAATCATGCGAAAACGTAAAAAAAAATAAAAAAGTTAAAAATAACATAAAAATTTTGACAAAAACGTAAAATGGACGAAAACGTAAAAAATGTGACAAAAACAGAAAAAATCAGACGAAAACGTAAAAAATCAAACGAAAACGTAAAAAATCTGACAAAAACGTAAAAAATAAACGAAAACGTAAAAAATCAGATGAAAAATGTAAAAAATCCGATGAAAACATACAAAAATCTGATGAAAATGAAAAAAAATTGACGAAAACGTAAAAAAATGGACGATAAAGTAAAAAGTCTCACAAAAAAGTAAAACATCTGACGAAAACGTACAAAGACGGACGAAAATGTCAAAAGTCTGACGAAAACGTAAAAAAATGAATGAAAACCTAAAAAATCTGATGAAAACGTACAAAGTATGACGAAAAAGTAAAAAATCTGACGTAAACGTAAAAAAACGGACGAAAACGTAAAAAATTGACGAAAACGTAAAAAATATGACGAAAACGTAAAAAATCGGACGATAACGTAAAAAATTGATGAAAACGTAAAAAATCTGACGAAAACGTAAAAAATCAGACGATAACTTAAAAAGTCCGGCGAAAAATTAAAAAATCTGGCGAAAACGTAAAAAAACGGACAAAAACGTAAAATATCTGACAAAAACGTAAAAAAGTGGACGAAAACGTTAAAAAGCTGACGAAAACGTAAAAAAACGGACGAAAACGTAAAGAATCGACGAAAATGTAAGAAATTTGATGAAAACATAAAAAATCTGACCAAAACAGATAAAAACGGACGAAAACGTAAAAAATCGGACGAAAACTTATTAAATCTGACGAAAACGTGAAAAAACGGACGAAAACGAAAAAAATCGGACGAAAACATAAAAAACCTGACGAAAACGTAAAAAACCGGAGGAAGACGTAAAAAACGGACGAAAACGTAAAAAATCGGACAAAAACGTAAAAAAATGGATGAAAACGTAAAAAATCAGTCGAAAACGTAAAACAACTTACGAAAACGGATTTGGGGTATTTTAATGGAAAATAGGGGAAAACAAAAAAAAAGTGTTTTGTAGTTTTGTGTATTAAAGTTGGAAATAAGAATTTTGTGTTTTATAGAGAATTTTATTGGAAAACACTAATTTGAACGCGATCTCTGTTTTCCCTGTTTTCCACAAAATATTTTGTGGAAAACAAGGGTGTTTTCCCTCAACTAACGCACCCTTAGTGTTTGTAGAAATGGTTTTATTTGTTAACTTTGAAGAAAATGGTGAAATACTCACGTTTGACACAATTAATGAAAATGGGTAAATTTGTTAGTTAAATATTAATGTGGGTATATTTGTTATTTAAGATTTGGGATGGGGAAATGTGTAATTAAAGAAGTTTGAATGAAGATATATGTAATTGCCCCTATATGTTACCTGGCTTAATTATACATCTCAAAACAACGTTACAGTTCTAACTGTTACTATCAAATTATAACATATATATAAGGCTAACACAAAGGATAATCACCGCTTTTCCAATGGATTTGACAATCATTCACGCACACAAACATGTAAAAACAAACTCGTACAAAGAGTTTCTCGCATAGACTTTAAGATGTGAACGGAAAATAAAAAGAGTTGATTTAGGATGATAAATGAGGGATGATGCGGATCGGAGGAGTGTGATTCTTTGTTTGTATCTCATGGTAGATGATGGGGTGGTAATATGGTTGTGACTTGTGAGACAGTGATTGTTGGTGAAGATGAAAAAAGTATGTATCACAATTAGGTTTTTACAATTGGTTGTCAATGCGGATTCAATATAGGTTGAAACACATATGATCAACCATTAGAACAATGAGCTACATATACGGATGACCATATAAGTTTAGCACTTTTCCACATATTTTCACTCGTTTCTATTTTTTTTTTCTATTTAAGAACGTCGATCAAATTTTGGTGTTATTTTAATTTTCTTGACACAATTATAACTTTGTGACACTTTATAATTATACTACATAACATTCCTTGAAGTGTTTTGAGAGTTGTCACTGTTTCGAAGCCGTTGAGTGGGGGATCGACTAGAGGGAGTGGGACGGCTTGGATGCACTGTGGATCCATGGCTCGAGTCGACACTGTTTACCAAGCCGAATCGATCCATACACTTAAAATGATTAAAATATGTGCTTAGTGTGTGGGTTACTTAGTGGCTTCTCCACTTAATTGCAATTTAATTCTAGGGTTTTATGCATGTTGTACACTGGTTATCCACTGCCGCTTTGTGATCCAGTAAGATAATAGGGTTGGCTACATGTTGTACACCTGTTTTCGATTAGGGGCAATTTCATTCATATCTTTGCAAAATTCAAAAATTTCATATATATCCTTTTGATGCATTAAATGCATTGTACTTTATGCATAAAAAACTAGTAAAAATGATATATATGAAATTTTTTAAATTTTCAAGGATATACATGAAATTTCCCTTTCGATTATATCATTGCTAGAATCGTTATAAGCTATTGCATGTTTATTTCTTGGTCCGTGGCTTATCTCTCTAAACACACATACCGGATTCATCATGGTCGTCTGATTTGTTTATGTGAGGTATTTTGGTTCTTTTTTTTTTTTGTTTTTTTATTAATCTTTGTGACAAGTCTAATACGTGATAATGCGTATGATCTTTACTTATTTTTGGTTGTTTGTACTGTTTTTGCAAATTTTTGTTGTTTGAGCTTCTTCTATAGGTGGTACTAAAATTGGAGGGCATTTACAGAAGGTGAAATTGGGTATGTGATTTGGAAGTTCCGTTGTTTTTTGCTTTGTTTGTTGTAGATATTAGTTTGTAGTTGCATTGGTTGTTTTGTGTTCATGCAATTAGGGGTTACAGTAAGGGATGTTGAGCTAATTTAGTTGAAACATTTCATGTTTTGGTTTGTTTTCTAATTTTAATTTAAAATGCGTGTTTGTTTTAGGATTTGGGTGTTTTATGTTTTGGATGTGTTTCTGATGTGAATCTTAAATGCATGGTTGTTTCATATTTTGTTCTTTGTTTTTGTAGTTTTTTACTTTTTAAGTGTATCAGTTGTTTCTATTAGAGAATAATAGGCCCAAGCCCAGTTTGTGGGTTTAGGGCATCTAGAGTTTTACCATTATAAATAATGGTGAATAATATTATTATACCTATGGGGTTTAATCATTCTAACATGGTATCAGAGCGGGTCTGATCCTCAGACTTAGGTAACTATGTTAAGCCGCTTCCCCTAAGCCACCCCGTCAAACCCTAATCACAAAAACACATCATAAAAAAAAAAAAAAAAAAAAAAAAAAAAAAAAAAAAAAAAAAAAGGACACTAGCACTAACTATCTCCAAGGTGTTGCTTTCCATCTGCTCCTTGTTGACGGACCCAAGCCAAGATGATCCTTTGGTGCTAGAAATCGCTCATATGCACAAGATTGATAAGTCTAAATACGAAGCCACTGCATGTAGCTGGACGCAAAAGTATGCCATGGGCTGATCAAAGTGTTTTCTAATCATCAATGGTTGGAAGAATAAAATTTGTTGGCTTTAACTTTTTATTTGCTTTTCAGTATTCATTTGTTTTTAGTACTAAAATTTTGTTTTTTTGTTTAACAAAAAAGTGTTTATTCTTTATTTTAAGGATACTTGGTTTATCCGGTTTACTGTTTGTTTGTTAGTCGAATATTCGTACGGCTTTGTTACCAGTTGACTAAAGTTGACCGTTGGTACCAGTCCCTAAAGTCGACCGTTGGTACGGATTTATTACCTGTCGACTTAGCCGATCGTTGGTATCAGTCGATTAAAGTCGACCGTTGGTACAGTTTTGTTACGAGTCGATTAAAGTTATGCTTTTATTACGTTAATACCTTGTTTTTCATTTCTTTTCTAGTTTGCTACTCCAGTCCGAGCTTTCGCAATTTCGTCGCTCGAACTGTGAAGAAGTATTAGTGGATAAATAAGCCAAAGCCGATTTGTGGGTTTAGGGTATTAAGGTTTCACCATTATAAATAATGGTTATTAATAATAATTATAGCATACAGGGTTTAAATTATCTAACATGGTATTAACGCGGGTCTGATCTTCAGACTTACGAGACACCTATTCTATGTCACCTCATCAAACCCTAAATCCTAAATTATCACAACCCACTGTGTGTTTTTTTTCTTCATTCGCTGCCACTCTCTATTAAAATATTGCTATTGATTGTTGCCTATTGCTTTGGCATACATACAATCAACATACACCATTCTTTTTCAATTAAAATTCTAATATGCTATCATGATGACCATTGTTGATGATTTGGTGCTTGTTGATGCACTCATCGATTTGGTATCTGTTGACACACTTACTCAGGAGCCCATCAATGAGTATGTGTCAGGGTTGTGATATTGTGGCCTTCAATAAGATCTAATTAATGCGTTGCTATGATTTGTTGGGAAGGGAGTGCGGGATTAGCATTGTTGGGCTTTTTTTGCTTAGTTTATTGTTATAAACTGTGTTAGTGGTTATACAAAAAAATAAATAAATATATAAATAAATAAATAAGTATAGTTGTTTTATTATATGTTTGTTAGTCGATTGTTCGTACGGCTTCGTTACCAGTCGACGAACGTTGATTGATGCAAGTGGTACTGACCAGGTCTTAAACTTATAAAGTGTCTCGTTTACCTATTATCCACCTTAATGCACTAACGGGCAGTGTACCGGTCATTTGTAGTGTAGTTGTCGGTAAAGTCGAGGTCGTCCAAAAAGCAATGCGTGTGATGCGTGCGTTGTGTCATATGCAGTATAGGGATAATTGCCTATTTCAAGTTTTACATTTATACTTAGCCAACTTATCCTATAACACACACACTAACGGACAGTGTATCCGATCAATATGTATATAGTGGTAAGTAGAGTGTCGATCACTAAGAATGGAACATAAAGCTTAATTTGTCTATCAGTATTTTAATATCCTAAGTTAGTTTTACAATCTAATCTAACGCAAGGGAGTTTAGTCTGAGAGACTAGCACAATTTTGGTTTTATTAAACAGTAAATTAAACTAATGAGAACAAATCAGCAAATAGAAACACGTACACAGATAGATAATAGAGACTACAAGAAGACCTGTCCTGATAATTAAGTAGCTTGTCACTTATTTTATTGCAAGTTTTATATCAAGTGTATCGTAATCTATTCTCTCGTTGGATCGCAATATATCGGCGAGTAAACCCCTAATGATCACTTATGTCTAATCTACTTATCCAAAGACATTAGATTGAATAGGCGAGGGGCAGATATGGCAGTCCACGGGCTCAGCTAGACACAGGGTTATAAAATCACTAATATAAGTCACTAAAGACAACAACATAGAAACTTTAATTAATGGGAATGCAATATTAAGGGGAGTGTATGATGTTCCGTAGTCACATATCACAAGCCCATCAATCCTGATGAATTAAAGCGTACTATTTCAATAAAACAAAACTACATGATGAATTAAATACATGCAGGACCTTCTTACAACTGTAATATCTTTGTTTAGAGTGTGTCTTGTGAAGCTTCTTTGACTGAATTCGTCTCCTTAGGGTTATGTTGCACATCAAATTCGTAACAATCTTGGGGTATTTATACTTTCTGTCTGAGGGTTCGATGCGGCGCATTGAGTACCGAAATCCGGCGCATTGACTTAACTTCGCGTGGGGTCCAAGTTTAATATATTCTGGAATATTCGTACACCGCATTTAGTTGAGGCGTAACTTGATTCTTGTATGCGGCGCATGTCCTTTAGCGTCTTGGATTATATCTGGTAAAGTCTTGACACTGAGACGCCGTATGTCAGAAATATGATGCGGCGTATCTGGAGTAGAACAAGCTTGATCTTCTTCGTTGACCAAAGTTTCATATACGGCGCATGCTAGAATTGCATGCGGCGCATTCTTTAAAGTCAGGAAATGTTCTTTTAATTCATCTAAGTATAATATTGCGCGTATCTGTTGAGAGAGATACGGCGCATCTTCTGGGTTTCAGTAGACTTTTGACATCTTGCTGGTTTTGCTCCATATTTCGTCCAAAATCGTTAAGTTTCATCAATTGCTTGTTTTTCCTGAGAATTACTAAAGTAAATAATTAAATATCGATTCTCATAAATAATATAATAAAACAAGTCAAATAAATAGGATAAATGATGACAATAAAATGCACTTATTTGAGTTCATCAAATATCCCCCACTTGAACTTTACTTGTCCCATGTAAACTCTAGATCATAAATTATGAAAATGTATCCTAAAAGGTATTAGGATTTATTTTTATCATTAAGCACGTATTCGTATTATCGTAATCACATAACCAAACACTTAACGAGTTAGAAACAAATTTAAAAATTTCAATTTAAGACCGATCTAATCGTCTCATTGTTTAGTTGTGATGAATATTCTATCATAGGCTTGGCAATCATACACATCTCCTCCACTAAAGCTAAGGAATGACAAGTCTAAAGCGGTAAAAAGGGTTTTTGAGGCTTAAGGGTTAAACCTAGCTTCGTTCAAACATCTCCTGCATAAACTTAGTAGATCGCTGGCGCAAGTCCACGACGCTTCAATTAACGGATGGTCACTAATGCCCTCCTTGGATTGCTGGCGCGTTATTTGCATAACGGATGGTCACCAATTCATACACTAGATCGCTAGCACGTTAGCCGATTAATCTAATACTCGGATGCTCACTACCTTATTCACACATTTAATATTCTCACTTGGCCATCATTATATACGGATGCTCGAGAGCTAACAACGAATACAATAATACGGTTGGGTAGGGATAACATTTAGGATATAAAAATGGGTGTAAAATAAAAAAAAAATAAACAAACCGATAGATTAAGTCCTAGTGTGGTTAATCACTTTCCCAACTATCCCATGAATAAGACTCATATCATTGAATAACTCACGTTTTTGACACTTGTAACTCACGCTTTAGGTAGAAACAAGTTATACTCAATAAACTCTTAATTAAAGAATAAATCTTAGTTGGCGTTCCCATAACAGCCAACTCCCAATCAATCCATAAATATAATACAGCAACAAATAGTGGCGATATCAACCACTTAATACAGAACTTTACAATAGTTGGTTTAACAAACTTTCGCCCTTTTTTTTGACACCAACATATAAATAAACTACGACGTGTAAAATTTCACCACATCACTTATAAAGATAATTCTGGATAATTTTTTTTCCATACTTTTCATAACTTCAGATATAACGGTAATAGTGAAAGTAGTAAACACACGAAAAATAACACGACACAAAAATTATACAATATGTACTTTCACTCCATTGCATTGTGCAATTTCTGACCTAACCAAATATAACGAATTTACGTACTCGAACACAGGTAACGCAAGGAAACACACTTTGCCTTAAAGGAACTAACCACGGACATTAATCTATAGGGTAGGCTAAGGTTTAAGGTGTAACGAAACAATTAACAAAGGGTATATAAAACGAAAGGAATGATTCTGAGGGTTTTTCTAGGGGTATCTTACTCTAAAAATGAGAGTAACAAAGGGTTTTACACGGGTGTTAACTAACAAGTGTAGTTAGTTAATAACATATTAAAGGCTATTTGGTGTAATCCAATAAATTTACCGAGTTAGAAAGGTCATTCCTATTATAAAAATTACGTTCATTATGGTGGATTCAAATAGTATGTGAGCCAAGTTCTAAAGTTTATTAGTCACACGCACAAAAAATATTTTAGCAAATAAAGTTATGTGTGTGGTTATGCAACTTAGATTTAACAAAAACATGCTAAATTTTTTTCATTTTGATATATTAAGTATAGATTAAGTATATTTTTAAAATTTTAGGACAAGTAAGCATTCTAATTCTCCATCCCCCCACTTAAGTTGAACAACGTACTCGTTGTTTCTAATAAAGATTAAAAACGGGAAATAAAAAGAATTAGAACGGGAAACTCCCCTGAGATTTGCTCGGTATGATCCTCCATTATGCGTTTGTAAGCAAAATCTACTTTCTTGTTGGCAAAAAAGTGTTCATCCCTCCATGAATGACGTCTCCACAAAAAGTACAGAAACATATATATATATATATATATATATATATATATATATATATATATATATATATATATATATATATATATATATATATATATATATATATACCTTTGTTCAAATAACACACATGTATTAAGAAAGTAACTACTTGCACGTAATTCATTAGTAGTTAGCGAAAACAAAACCTAAAAATTAAAATTAAAAATTTGGAAATCATCAGGTCAGTCGATATGTCGCATCCATTAGATTGGATGCGCCGTATGGAGCCTGGAATAAGTACGAATCAGAGAATCAGATGCGTCGCATCCTTAACCAGGGATGCGCCGCATTAAATAAACTGATAGAATGTTTTAAAGTCTGAAAATAAAATAAAATGTAGAAAATAAAATATATGATCTGTTCAGTTGATACACGACATCTATAGGATGAGATGCGCCGCATCTACTGTAGATCTGACAGACTCGACACAGAAAAGCAGTAAATGATAAATCCGGGTTGTCTCCCGGTGAGCACTTTTCTTTATTCCAGAGTCTTCAAGTTAAACTCACGTTCAACTCCTATTTTGTATCATTAATTCCTCAAACCTTTTTTACAAATGTGTCATCGAATGATGCTTTCTTGTTATGTCGATTCCACTAGTAGTCTTCTAAGTGCATTATAAGTTCACTTTTAAGGTTGCTATGACTCCCGAAACATCGTGTAATCCAATTGCGAAACTCGGTATCTTTTCTATCTTGTTCATCAGGAGATTAATTAGATAGGCTCTCTCCCACAGAGCACTAGTTTTCATCTCGCTATCTTCTAGTAGATCATACCAGTCGCAGCTTTCGTAATAAATCCAATATCCATCATCATATATTCCAGGTAGATTTCCGCCGTTACACCGATTCTCGGTCTCCCAATTGCAAGTGGGCCATTCGACAAATCCATTCTTGAATCTAAACGGTTGACATGTATGGACAATATTGCTAGGTAGTTGATCCCATGTTTCATGTTCATGCCAAGGCTTTTCATCCACCCACGGGACTTGATCATTCCATTCATAATACCATACATTCTTTAAATCATCATTGGTTTTGAGTCTAGGCTTGTCCTTCGTTAGTATATCATTGTCAATTTGAAGAAGATAGTTAAATTCTTTGAATTGTTTACATAACGGTGTTTCATAGTGAAACACATCAACATCGATGTTAAACAATTCCTCGATGCGATCTTTTGTAGTGGAATCACCACAAGATGATTCATTATCGGATTCGACGTCATCATCTTCTCCTTTCATCCAATAAACCCATAGTACGTTCTTAGTGGCGCGATCCATGGTTTTATGGTTATTGAACTTACTAGATAACCAATCCGAAAAATCAACGTCGTTGGGATCGTAATTAATATCAAAGCTAGCATCAATGATCATCCTCTTCTTGATTTCCATAAACTCAGAATTGCTCTTTGAAACTTCGTGTTAACCATGAGGTCACTATACGTTTAACTTCATTCATAGGAGCAATTTTAGGGTCACCATATTTAATTTCAAGCCATTCTTCTAAAGAAATATCAATTAATCTGACGATCCTTTGGTGAAACAATATTTCTGATTCGGCATACATCCTTTCATCATCCAAATTGCTCTTATCTAATCCCCAATACTGCTCAGAATAAGGCATATAGGTAGGTTGTGCAGTCTGGACATCTTCATTGCTATTAATCAAATTGCTTGATTTAGTTACGGCATTTGTTGAGTTCGAATACTCAATTTGGAACATCCCATCTTTTTCTTCAATAGTAGTCTAAACCAATCCCTTGGATTCAATTATGGGATATAGAAGCAATAATTCATCTTCCTTGTAGCTCATGAGCAGATTATATGTGAATAAATCATTCTCCATGCTGCTAAGGAGTTTAAACTCCATAAATGTCCTTTCGAGAGGTGTTTCCCAAGTGAATAGATCAGCATCGATAGCGAATATGTCAAATTCATTCTCCTTAGTACCAAGTGAGCATGCGGGGGTAGTTATTTGAGATTTTAATTCAAACGGATGGTTGAACACTTTGAGATTACAAACAATAGCATCGTAAGTATCGTTAAAGATAGGACTCAAGTGCTCTTTATCCCAGGAATCTTTACGATGGTGTATAGTAGGAAACCCGTCAAGGTTTACCTCGTACATCTCATTTTCTTCGTCATCGTTTCCCAAGGACCACAGCTTTTTAAAAGGAAAGTTATTTCTTAGGGTTATCATTACTTGTTCATTGGCTAAATATTCATCCATTGTTATGTCTTCCATTGTAGTTCCTGCAATTATGTGCAAATTCATCAGTAGGATTTGTTCTGCAAGGTAGAATATCAGAAAACTAACAACGAAAGCGGAATACGAATAAAAGTTGCTGATATCTGCAGAAGATGCGCCGTATCCTAATAATAGGATGCGCTGTATCTTAATCGTTAAAAATAAATCAGACTTTTATTTACAAAATCAATACGCCGCAATTAATAAGTTAAATGCGCCGTATGTTTTAATAATCAATAAATCAATTATATTTATAAAAATAAGATGCGCCGTATTAGCAAAAGCTAATGCGTGGTATCTTCGTTACGTTTCCAAAATAAAAGATTTTTGATTCAGATAAATGTGCCGTATCGACAAAATTTGATGCGTCGCTTTCTTTTTAATTAATTCAAAAACTGTTTTTAATAAAAAGTTTAAATATGCCATATCTGTGAAACAGGTGCGTCATATGTCGGTTAGAGTTTAAAAATTTTCTGATTAAAAACAAAATACGTCGTCTCTAAAAGATAGATGCGCCGTATTCGAATAATTAAATGCGCTGTACATAAAAATTAAAACAGATGCGCCGTATCGTTTGTATCAGCAGAATACAACGACAGCAGTTTATGCAGAAAACAAAGAAAACAAACAATAAACAAACACACAAAAACAGAAAATATGCAAAATATACAATGAATGCAATCAAACAAAGCAAAAACAAAGGGTTAGTAAAAATAAGATCTTAAAAACCTAATAAAAATCAAAAAGTTAGAAAACCTAATTAAAATACTAATAGATAAACATGTTTTAACAATTCATTCCCTGGTAGCGGAGCCAAAAACTTGATGCGTGCGTTGTGTCACATGCAGTATAGTGGTAATTGCCTATTTCAAGTTTTACATTTGATGAGGCGAAAAATGATCCGTTTTTAGGGGGTCATTTAAGCCCGAATTCGAATTTATTTGATCAAATATTGCCCTAAATTGTTCTTTTTGTGATTTTAGGTACTTTGGGAGAGAAATCTGGAAAAGGAAGCAATTCGGACGTTTTTGGAGCATAAAAGTGAAGAAAACGCCAAAGTCTTAATTTTCCATGCTGGGAACAGTAGGTGACGGCGTCAAGAGTAACATCCTGACGGCGTCAAGAGCAAAATTCCATGACGATCCAGTAGAGATTTGACGGCGTCACGAAGGTAGGGCATCAAGAGTAAAAGTCATGACGGCCTGGAAATGATTAAGTCTTGACGGCGTCAAATGTAGATCAAGGCAGTCCGAGAATAGTTTTGGCGGCGAGGTGACGGCGTCACAAGATTGGTCTTGACGCCGTCAGACCCCTTTTCCTATATATAGTTTTCTAATTTTCACATTAAAAAGAGAGAAGTTTTGGAGAAACCCTAAGTACGATTTTGGTGCGAATTTTACGGGTTTTTCAAGGGTTCCAAGCCCTTGATACCTTACATGTGTAATTGAGATAAGTGTTCTTTTAATTCAATCAATATGTCTATGTGTTGGTTGTCTATATCTTGTTCTTGTCTTAATTCCATCATGCTAGGCTAGATCTATCTTGTGTTTGCTTGGATCTAATGAAACCTAGATGTTAATTATGTGTTGATTACTTGTTTATACTTGTCTTGGATGAATGATTTATATGTTAGGCTTAAGAAAACTGGCAGATCTCCAATAGTTAACATGCTTGAACATCTTAAGAAACATGAACCGACGCGCACTAGGTCTTTATTGGTTGTATTTAATGCATGAGCCACTGTTTACAATCCCTATAGTTGTGCTGGGCATGGTGTAGGAGGAGATAAGAGCTCATAGAATTGGGGAGTTAAGTGTGCCACCCCATGAATGGTATTAAGGAATATGATCCGTCATCCATGCAATTATAACAAGTAATTAACGTGTAAAAGATGTCTAGGGAGTAGTGAAATCTAAGTAAACACATTTTCTCCACTTATTGCTCACAACTTTAGTATAATTTAGCTTATTTTCATTTCTAGTATATTTTATTTTGATTGCATCTTTAGTATTGGGTTAGTTGATTAGCAACTAATTCCGCCCAAATCTTTCAAACCCGAGATTTTTAATTGCTTTTCATAAAATATAAAAACACAAAAATAATCATCTCTCACCTTTAGAACTAGTATTTAGGTTTTCTAATCCTAGCGACACTATTCCTAGCTGAACGATCAATCCGCCGGTACTTGTCACTATACCATACTACAACGATCAGGTACACTACCTGGTGGGGGTTGTAAGCTTCTCAGGATCCCTTGAGAGGTAAAGCCTGGTGCGATTCCCACGTATCAAGTTTTTGGCGCCGCAGCCCGGGGAATAGTTATTGTCTAGGTTAGAATTTCTTTTTATTAGGTCTACTTGCTAGATTCCTTTCTAGTAAGATTTTATTTTTTATTTTTATTTTTAGGTTCTCTTTAGTCTATCTATTTCTTTGTGCCTTTGTTCGTAACCATCCGACATCATGGACAACGGGAACATCTTTGAACCCGTCATCCCACCACAACAAAACCCACCATTAGAACCCCTTAGGCCCCGAACCTTAGGAGAGTATTCCCGACCTAGCCACCAGGGCTACCGAAACACCATTGAGCTCACCGGAGCCAATGTGACCCCCTTGCGATCCGACACCATCCGGTTGGTGCAAAGCGGATGTGCATTCCATGGACTTCGTTCCGAAGATCTAAACCAACATCTTAAGGACTTCCTCAAAATCGTAGATTCCATAGACCTAGATGTTGCAACTAGAGAGACAACCCGATTACGCCTATTCCAATTCTCTCTACAGGATCAAGCTAGTCAATGGCTTGAGCGTTTACCCGCGGGATCCATCACCACATGGGATAACCTTGCCAATCGCTTCCTTACTCAATTCTTCCCACCGGGGAAGACTGCAATGCTTAGAAACGACATTCTGATCTTTGAACAGCAGCAGGGTGAAACTTTCTACGAAGCTTGGGCCCGTTTTAAGGATCTCCTCCATAAGGTTCCTCATCATGGTATAAACCGTTGGTTATTAGTCTAGATTTTCTACGACCATGTTGACTATCACACTAAGTGCACAATTGATAGGGCCGCGGGAGGTAAACTGCGTGATAAGAATGCCGAGGAGTCTTGGGCAGTTATCGAGGAGCTCGCCACTGATAATCAGGAGATGTGGGAGTTTAATCATACAGTAAAAGCGGCTATCAATGCAGTCTCAACATCTGGAGGGACCACCGAAATCCCCGATGAACTCCTATGCAAACTCGAGGCAAAAGTTGACTATTTTGAGGAAAGGCAAAGGAGGCCTTTAAGTCCTAGACGAGCTAGTGTCAATTCCGTCTCAAAACCAACTTCGGCACCATTATCTGAGTCGCCTTCTAGAGAAAATGTCGAGGCTTTTCAGAACAATACCCCACCTTGTTCCCCTCCCAAGGAACTTAGCTCGGAGTTTGAAGCTAGGATGAGAGAATATATGGCAACTCACTCAGATCGGCTTGCTAGATTCGAGGAAGCAGTTTATAAGCAAAAAGAGGAGATGCAGGAGAAAATGAATGAGATGATGAGTCTATTAGAGGAGTATGCCAATCAGAGAACCCCCGAAAGAATACTACTAAGGAAAGAAAGCGCCACTCCCACCACCCAATTTGTTAACTCCATCACCATTGTCCAAAAGGATAACGAGAAGGTAGAAACTCCTGCTAAACAGACCTTAGAAAAACCACCAGAATCCCAACCTTTGAGTTACTACCTGAAACATGATATAAACAAAAACACCATAACAAATTGGATTAAGGGTGATGGGCGTAACCAACCCTCCAGACAGGTTTCTGAGAAAGATGAAGAAGTGAAAGATGAGTATGATACGCTTCCCGGAGGATCAGTATTCGAGAGGCTATTGGTACAAAAAGTGGCTACTAAGCAGATAGCATGTGGGAACTTTGAGATACCAACAAGCATCGGGGACTTGAAACATCTTAGTGCTTTCGCCGACCAAGGATCAGAAGTAAATCTTATGCCCCTAACTATTTACATCCAACTAACGTCAAAAATGCCAGCCCCTACTCGTGTTAGGTTATCTCTCGTTGGACACTCGTACGTATACCCCCTAGGAATCGCAGAAGATGTATTAGTTAATGTCGCAGGATTCATGTACCCCGTTGATTTCATGATCATCGATGATAAAGGGGATGGATGCATGCCAATAATCCTTGGGGCACCATTCCTCGCCACCGCTAGGGCTGTCATTAAGTATGAAGGTAGGAAGATTGAGCTTAAATCTGGAAAAAGAAAGATTAGCTTCCCCATGACCCCGCGAAGTGGGCATGAGAATTTGAGTTGGAGAAAGATCAAAAACAACATTGGCACGACACCCATTCGTGTTCAGAATAAAATTCTTGTATGGGAGGCAAGAATCAAAAGCTATAAGAAGGCCAAAAATGAAAGAAGAAAAAGCAATAAGGTTCAGGTCGAATTCGAACATACTCGACCGGCAGAAAATCATATACCATTTGAGGAAGGGAACTTAGTACTCTTGAGACACTTGGAAACAACAATACCACCCGATAAACCAAGTCCTTGGTGGTATGGGCCATTCACAATTGAAGGTGTGAGCCAAGATGGGGTAGCTAACTTGAGAAGTAAAGTAGGTGGAATGGTGCATGCGAGTATCGACAGATTGAGACACTACCACCATAACAGTAATGATCGCAACTACATGGGGTATATCATTTCAAGAGATGAGGTCACGTAGTAACCCATGACCTTGAATCTAGCTACAAGACTCGTAAATAAAGAAAAGCGCTTCTTGGGAGGCAACCCATGTTTTGTGTGATTTTATTTGTTTGTTTGCTATTTGCTTCCGTATGCATGTTTTAATTTTTATTGTTGGTAGATCATGTTTCAAAATTAAATAGTGGAAATACTTTATTTTGTTGTTTTGGCCTAGTCTTAACTTCACCTAAAGGTATTTTTGCAAAAGATAAGTGTAAGGGGAAACCCCAAATATGTTTTCAAGAAACAAACCGATCATGATTCTCCACAATATTAAATGAACATGTATATTCGTATTTGTTAGAGTCAAATGCTTGTATTGAGTCATAATGAAGTTTTGCAGGATTTTCCAGGAAGTAGGACCAAGTTTTTCCCGAAATTTTCCGGAAACTTAACATAAGAATTTCTGCAGGTCACGTCTGACGGCGTCAAGAGTCTTGACGGCGTCATGTGTAAAAATCTGGAAATTTTACCGGTTTTGTTTTTCTAACGGAGTCTTATGGTTTTTGTGAATTATTAAGTTTTATAATCTCCAGGAGATCTGCAAACTTCATTCCACAAGCATTATATCTTATCTTGTTTTCTAGGATTTAGTAACTTATATAGGATGCCGCTGATTTTACGCAAGGTTGTCTTGTCTATTTTATCAGGTTTTACAGGTTATGTATGACAAGAAGATGATTTATATTCTGGAAGGGAAGCTTTGATTGTTCATTTTCTTGGAGGAAGATTTAACCTGGCCACCTTATTATCCATACCAAGCGAATCAGGGGAGTATTTGATTTCATTCTCTTTACTTTTTCACTTTTACATTCTTTACTTGAACATTGGGAACAATGTTTATCTTAAGTGTAAGGGGAGGGTAAAAAGATGATACCTTACATATGCACTTTCGCTTGAGTTTGTTTTGTTTAATGGTAGATGTGTAATAAAACTATGAGAAACACTTGTTAGTGTAATTTTAGCGCCAAATTTAAAATTTTTTACAACATTTAGGAGTGAAACTTTAGCCACAGCAAGCGTCTCATAGATAGGAGATTGTATGACTAGCACATAACCGTACTTTCAGAAAAATTTTCCACCCAAATATGTGAGGTTCGCCTTTAGATTTGATAGGAAAAGCATTTATTATTAGTGCTTATGAGTGTGCCGGTAGTATTTAGATTCTAGAACTTGCGTTAGTGATGCATCCCGAGACCGCTAGTGAGACTACATTCGTGTGGTAGGATTTACTACATGATAAGAGGCATTAGGATCACCCTTGTGTTAAACCCGTATCATAATTACTTGACCATTTAAGTCATATTACTCGGCTAGTTAAGTCAACTAATTTTTCCCACACCCTTAGCGTTGTACTCATTTTTAGTACACGAAACCCCTAGTACACCCCTCCGAGCCTATCTTTTCGTTTCTAACTTTAAGCATCTTACTTAAAGGAAGAATTTGTTACACCCCACTTAAATGTACAACCAAATCGCCTTAGCCTTCTGTGTATGCGCTCATTTTTAGTGCATTATTGTTATTTGTTAAACCCTAAGTTAACTTTCTATTTGATTACATGGTTGCTAAGTCGAGTCATATCCTTGTACATATTGTTTTGGGACGATTGGGACTCATGGGTAAGTACTTATTTTATGGAGTAATGGGGAAGAACATCATTTATTACCCCCATATGTACGTTAATCTTAAAAGTGCTCCAAGTGTTTTGATTTTCTTAATTCAAGTAATTAATTTAGTTTATTGTAAAGTATGTAAAGATTCAAGTGTAAGGGGAATATTCATTCCCTATGATGTATTATTTTGGATGGTAGAGTAAGAGTGTATAAAAAAAAAAAAAAATCGAAAAAACAAGAAAAAGAAAAGAGAAAAAACATACGGACTACCATCCCGTTTCATTCTATGTTTATTTTATGTTTTTTGTTATTTTTCATTTATTAGCTTAAGTCGAGTCTAGTCTTGGCTTAGCAATGTCATCTTGTACATGTAATTAACCAAGATTGTTAACTCGCCACCAGTAAAACTTCCTTTATCCAACAAAACCGTGTATTTCATATCCCTACACCTAACGTTACAACCCTTTAAAAGACCTCTTTGATAGTTATCCTAGGTGCTTACGCCATGTGGTAAAGGTTTGATCCTTTCCCAAGCCTATGGTAATCTATTTTGCTATGACAGGTAGTGAGAGATATCTTCCGTTTCCATATTGTAATTTACACTTTATTACACCCGAGAGATGTGAGTATCTAAACACTATTTGTGAGGTGCTAGTGTATGACCTCCGTGCTCGTCTATTGGTCTTTAGTGGAACGATTATTTGTTGTAATTACTTTTATATTAGTGTTAAATGACCCCTAACTTGTCTTTTGAGTAGAATAAAAGCGCATTTGCTTGAGGACAAGCAAATCTCAAGTGTAAGGGTATATGATGAGGCGAAAAATGATCCGTTTTTAGGGCGTCATTTAAGCCCGAATTCGAATTTATTTGATCAAATATTGCCCTAAATCGTTCATTTTGTAATTTTAGGTACTTTGAGAGAGAAATCTGGAAAAGGAAGCAATTCGGACGTTTTTGGAGCATAAAAGTGAAGAAAACGCCAAAGTCTTAATTTTCCATGCTGGGAACAGTAGGTGACGGCGTCAAGAGTAACATCCTGACGGCGTCAAGAGCAAAATTCCATGATGATCCAGTAGAGATTTGACGGCGTCATGAAGGTAGGGCGTCAAGAGTAAAAGTCATGACGGCCTGGAAATGATTAAGTCTTGACGGCGTCAAATGTAGATCAAGGCAGTTCGAGAATAGTTTTGGCGGCGAGGTGACGGCGTCACAAGATTGGTCTTGACGCCGTCAGACCCCTTTTCCTATATATAGTTTTCTAATTTTCACATTAAAAAGAGAGAAGTTTTGGAGAAACCCTAAGTACGATTTTGGTGCGAATTTTACGGGTTTTTCAAGGGTTCCAAGCCCTTGATACCTTACATGTGTAATTGAGATAAGTGTTCTTTTAATTCAATCAATATGTCTATGTGTTGGTTGTCTATATCTTGTTCTTGTCTTAATTCTATCATGCTAGGCTAGATCTATCTTGTGTTTGCTTGGATCTAATGAAACCTAGATGTTAATTATGTGTTGATTACTTGTTTATACTTGTCTTGGATGAATGATTTATATGTTAGGCTTAAGAAAACTGGCAGATCTCCAATTGGTAACATGCTTGAACGTCTTAAGAAACATGAACCGACACGCACTAGGTCTTTATTGGTTGTATTTAATGCATGAGCCACTATTTACAATCCCTATAGTTGTGTTGGGCATGGTGTAGGAGGAGATAAGAGCTCATAGAATTGGGGAGTTAAGTGTGCCACCCCATGAATGGTATTAAGGAATACGATCCATCATCCATGCAATTATAACAAGTAATTAATGTGTAAAAGATGTCTAGGGAGTAGTGAAATCTAAGTAAACACATTTTCTCCACTTATTGCTCACAACTTTAGTATAATTTAGCTTATTTTCATTTCTAGTATTTTATTTTGATTGCATCTTTAGTATTGGGTTAGTTGATTAGCAACTAATTCCGCCCAAATCTTTCAAACCCGAGATTTTTAATTGCTTTTCATAAAATATAAAAACACAAAAATAACCATCTCTCACCTTTAGAACTAGTATTTAGGTTTTCTAATCCTAGCGACACTATTCCTAGCTGAACGTTCAATCCCCCGGTACTTGTCACTATACTATACTACAACGATCAGGTACACTGCCTGGTGGGGGTTGTAAGCTTCTCAGGATCCCTTGAGAGGTAAATCCTGGTGCGATTCCCACGTATCAACATTTATATTTAGCCGACTTATCCTATAACAGACACACTAACGAACAGTGTATCTGATCATTATGCATATAGTGGTAAGTAGAGTGTCGATCACTAAGAGTGGAACATAAAGCTTAATTTGTCTATCAGTATTTTAATATCCTAGGTTAGTTTTGCAATCTAATCTAACGCATGGGGGGTTTAGTCTGAGAGACTAGCACAGTTTTGGTTTTATTAAACAGTAAATTAAACTAATGAGAACGAATTAGCAAATAGCAACACGTACACAGATAGATAATAGAGACTACAAGAAGACCTATCATGATAATTAAGTAGCTTGTTACTTTTTTATTGCTAGTTTTATATGAAGTGTATCGTAATCTATTCTCTCTCGTTGGATCGCAATATATCGGTGAGTAAACCCTTAATGATCACTTATGTCTATCCTATTTATCCAAAGACTTTAGATTAAATAGGCGAGGGGCAAATATGGCAGTCCACGGGCTCAACTAGACACAGAGGTTATCAAAGCACTAATATAAGTCACCAAAGACATCAACATATAAACTTTAATTAATGGGAAAACAATATTAAGGGGAGTGTACGATGTTCCGTATTCACATATCACAAGCTCATCAAACCTGATGAATTAAAACATACTATTACAATAAAACAAAACTACTTAATGAATTAAATACATGCGGGACCTTCTTACAGCGCTAATATCTTTGTTTGAAGTGTGTTTTGTGAAGCTTCTTCGACTGAATTCGTCTCCTTAGGGTTATGTTGCACACAAAATTCGTACTAGTCTTGGGGTATTTATACTTTCTGTCTGAGAGTTTGATGCGGCCCATTGAGTACCGAGATGCGGCGCATTGACTTAACTTCGCGTGGGGTCCAAGATTAATATATTCTGGAATATTCGTACACCGCCTTTAGATGCGGTGTAACTTGATTCTTGTATGCGGTGCATGACCTTTAGCGTCTTGGATTATATCTGGTGAAGTCTTGATAGTGATACGCCGTATGTCAGAAATATGATTCGGCGTATCTGTCTATCTGGAGTAGAACAAGCTTGATTTTCTTCGTTGACTAAAGTTGCATCCGGCACATTCTTCAAAGTCAGACAATGGTCTTTGAATTCATCTAAGTATAATATTGCGGCGTATCTGTTGAGAGAGATACGGCACATCTTTTGGGTTTCAGTAGACTTTTGATATCTTGCTGGTTTTGCTCCATATTTCGCACAAAATCGATAAGTTTCACCAATTGCTTGTTTTTACCTAAGAATTACTAAAGTAAATAATTAAGTATCGATTCTAATCTATCTATAAACATATAAGATTGAGTCCTAAAATTTAATGTGGAGGCGTCAAGATTGCATAGAGTACAAGTTGCCTAATGCTAGGAATTAAATGCAGAAAATAGAGTTTTATTATGCGGCGGCTTCATGCGTAAGTACCTTGATTTAATGTTCATGCTTAAGTGGTAAGTACATATGAGCTATATTTAGTGTTTCAAATGTAAATGATTGAAACCATACGAAGTGTTGCTAGCCTTTATTTTCATTTAATCATTTGCTCCTTTCATTTGCCTTAAAATAAATGTACAAACCCCAAACACCATCATTGAATACTATAAATAACACCATTTGGCCTTTGTTAATGATGTGTGTGTATGTGTGTATGTGAAACTTTAATTTGTGTGTAGTTTGATGATTTTGTATGAATCACATGTTTGTTGTTAGTTTATTATTGTTTGTGTGTAAATTCAGTGCAACACCAACTAACCAATTTCCTTTTGATCTCTACTTTTTGTTTCTAGGCACATGATGAGAATGAAATGAATCGCATGCTAGCAATTGATGGCATTGAACTTATTGGCATCAATAACCGTAACTGTTGGGAATAGACTTTATTAATTCAAGTGTCGGTCATTGAATTTTTTAATAGGTTGCATTATTAAGTTAGTACGTTAGTGTTTTAATATGTTTTTATTAAGTTCTATACTAAGTTTATAGGTTTGGTAAAGGTCTAAGGGCTTATTTTGTAATAATATCAAAGTTTAGTGAAGCCCTAGTCCTCACCTATAAATAGACATGTAACCCCTCATTTTAGGTTGTTGGTTCTCTAGTAATTTCATTTCTTTCATTTCATCTCAAGAGTTCCTTCCAATCTCTCTCTCTAAACTACTTTCTCTCTCTAGAATTCTAAGTGTTTATGTTAAGAAATGGTGACCTAACAGTAACCTTGGTATGTACCCCATCTGTTTTTATGACTCAAGATCTGTGAATTAACAAGCTTGCTAATTAGATAAATAGTTTTGAAGTAGATATTGATATGATCATTTTTTTAAGTCAATAGTTTTTCCATATTTTTCCTTATAGTGTGATAAATTTCTTTTTGGTGTAGCTTCTCACCTATGGAATTGAATTTAGTTGGTTAATGTAAAATTTCTCCGTCCAATGAAAGTGTACTATGCATATTAATGTTACGTGCAATGGTTCATGTAGAAATATTGACTTGATTAATGCAAGGGGTATACATGCAAAGGTAAGCAAATGATTAACTTTCTTGCATGTGAAGTCGGTTGATAGTCCAGCTTTGAAGTTTATGGAAGCCAAATGGATGTGTTGTTACCTGAGAAGGAACCGAGGGTTAGATCTGCTAACCTATTTTAAAATTTTGGGTTGGTTAGTAGTTTATTAATGTTATTCTTGCAGGTATTGATAAGTGGTTAGTGACGCTAACGGGGTATATCAAGATGTTGATAACAAAACAAAGTGGAAGATGGATACAGAGTGGATAATATCTCCACATTTATGAAAGAACTGTCAAAAAATTAGGCATGCAAGAAAATGAAAATCATATGTAAACAAAGTTTATAATTAGTGTGACAAACCTTTGATGAATATTAATGGTGGCTTGAATCTTGATTTTATTTTTTTTCCTTCCACTTAAGCAGTTTAAGAGCTTGCAATGTATCCACCCCATGACATTAGAAATAATACAAAATCAAAGTTGAATTTGTTGGATTGATGTACTTTGACCAAACTACTTTGTAGCTTGTAAGGTTTTAACAATCTTGAATGACTCAAAATATTTAATATTGAAACACTGATATTACTTTGTAAAGTATGCAGAATCTACTAACACAAAGCTAAGAAGAACTTTGTTTATATTAAAACCAACTCTTGAACCTGCTTCTCTAAATACAGATTCACTAGCAATCCCTAACTTTACTAAAATCATTTTCTAGAAATCTTAATGTGAAACTCTAAAACTCATACGACTAATACCATCCTAAGGCTCCTTTTATAGGCATAAGGAAAACCTTAAGTCGGTTTACAATATTTACTTGAACGACAAGTAATTATCCCTAACTAATTCTAGAATATTCATATAATATTACATAGTAATCCTTTAAACAATATTGCACATTAGCCCTTGTTCTTCGAAGTACTTTGGATAATCTTCAATAACTAGCAGTACTTTGACCTTGATCAGCACGTTGACTATTGAGCAGTACTTTGACATAGCAGTACTTTGATCTTTCCAGCAGTACTTTGATCTTCATATCTCAACAATCCTCCCCTAACTTGAACTCCACTTGCTTGATTTCAAGTTTCTTTGTTTTCTTTGATCTTCAACATCTTTATCATTAAGGAAAATTGTATCTTTATCTCTTTTCTATCTTGCATGTCAAAGTGCTCTTGATCAGCTTCAGATGATATCTTTACAGCAACTCAGCAAAATTTTGACAAAGTGTACATCAATTTTTTTTTAAAGTTTCATACTATTCTCATCACTTCCAGATGTGTAAACTTCTGTGAGAGGTGAATCATTGAACTTTTAATGGATTTTGATGTCTCTTTACCAAAGCCATTAACTCTGGAGTAGCCAATGTTTAGGTTAGAACAACCATGGTACATTGATAACCATATGATTTTTAGCAAATCATCAGCTATCAACGGATTTGATTAGTCTTTACCAATAGCCATTTGCTTTTGGACTAGTTAGTTCTTTGATTTCAACCATGGTGAACTAATTACCATAAATGGATTTTCCACAGCCTTTACCACAAGCCATTTTCTTGTGGGCTAGTCAACTTTTCACTTTTACAGATATGGTGAGTTGAACACCATGCAATTTTTAGTAAATTTTCAACTAAAAACGGATTTGATTATCACATTAGAGTCGTACCCTCATGATGAGTCAAACTCTTTCTTGTCTGTTAGACATGGTGGGTTGATTACCATTTGCTGTGCAGTACAAGTACTATTCTCATCACTTCCAGATGTGTAAACTTTTTTTACTCTTCAAATCCTTTTATTTATATCATCTTAAGCTTCAAAAACTTTTTTTTTTCTTTTACAAAAGACTTTTACTGGTTTTATTGTCACAACTCACCATTTCAGGTCATTTCAGGTCATTTTCCGAACTTTGGAAAAACACTATTCATCAAACACTATTCATCAGTTTACTATTCATCATTTTTGGTGTCAGTTTGACATTCCGAGAAGCATTCAGAAATTTTACTATTCACGGAACACTATTCATTGCGGGAAAAGATTTCATCATTCACGTGCATTACACATTTCATTGTAAATTTAGTTTACGGGTATTCAAATTCGCGTAACCGTACTGGTTCAGGTGCGAATTCATGCATTATCAGTAATGACATTTCATACGGACTGGAGATAGTCTGCATATCATCAGTAGGTCATTTACATGTTATACCACTCTTAGGATTTTCAAATTTATATATATTTGATACATTTAACGTTTTTACGTATAAGTATTTATAGTAAACGTTAACACCCGGTTTATACACGACGAATATATCTAAATATTCCCACAATGGTCCCGACATATTTTTATATCCATTTTAACATCATAAAAGTTATAACATTCAGTTACCCAGTATTTTGGAAATTTATTTTATTTATAACGTACGCGTATGAATATAACGACGGTTTTCATGAAAACTAAACAATAATCACCCGATCACTCAGTAAATGTACCCAACATATTTTTAATATGTTTTTATCATTATTATAACTTTATTTCATCCCGGTTAACTTCGTGAACGTTTATTGCTATTAAACCCGGTACCCGATTTTTAACGAATAACACGTAATAACACCTAACGTTACACTAATTTCCTAAATAAATACCAAGTACCCCTACCCCCCCCCCCCCTTGGCTCACCATAACCGGCCACATGAACACCCCTTAACCTTATGCATTGATTTCCTATTATAAAACTAATAAACCTCTAAAAACTATACTTAACCAAAAATCAAGAATCATTTCATACACTTTTTAGAAAGAAAGAAAATCAACTCATCTCTTCCTCTCTTGCTCAAACCCACGACCTCACCACCATACCAAGACCAAGTGAAGGTTTTCAAAAGTTTAAAGCACCAAAGTTATTCATTTTGTGGTTCTAATCAAGATTCTTGCATCAAATACACAAGTAATCCAAGGTTTCTAGTCATTCAATCACCTCATATTTCAAAGTAAGTTTACAAAATTTATTTTTATGATTTTACCATGATTCTTTCATTCTCCCATGATTAATTTCAAGGTTTTCATGCATTTGTTGATATATACCACTCTTTATATATTTTTCTCAAAGTTTCAAACCCTAGAAATCTATTTAAGTGAATCCTTGATAGATTAGCATGATTGAGGTTGTTTAGGAAGCCATGATACCCTAAGAAGGTATATGGTAGGATTAGATTAGTATTTGTGGTGATTGAAAGTGGTTTAGTGAAGTTTTGGACTAGTTTTAAACATTGGAAAATGATTTTTACAACATATACAAACCCGCTGTAAGAAAAATGAAAACGTGGGAAACTCAGTAACTTTTGGGTTATTTTTGGCCAAATATTTAGAAAATACACTCCGAGACGAAGCCGTGGCCGAAAACGGGGATAAAAACGAGTTTATAACGAAGGAGATATGATTTTTGCAAGTTTAACGACGAAAACTATTTTCTGAAAATTGTACATGCTGTCCCACGATTTTCAATGGGCAATCTGAGGTGTAAAACTTGATCTAGCCATCCCGACTTATCAAAAATATATTAGTATGTTGTCCCACGATTTCGGGGATATAAAGAATGTAGAAAACAAGCTTATAACGACCAAGATATACACGTTTCAAAATCGGCGAAACTCTATTTATTTCCATCAGCTTTTTAGCAAAATATTACCAAGTATAGAAAAACAGTTTTTGTAAGACATCATGTTGAGAGCCAATTTACTCATTGATAAACTCATTTCTGGAAAATTTACATAATTGACAAAAAGTTAGTTCACCCAGCCTAGTTTTCAAAACATCCAGCCGTTTGTCAAAAGGATTTATAACGAACAACTTATGGACTTCCAAACTTTCCCGAAAACTGCCCAGAATCTGCCAAAACAGCCCAAACACCTCACTTGACGGCTAATTATCTTTATGGTCGAGACCTGTATGGACAAACTTCACTTCTGTGACTTTTTAGATATGGTGAAAATCTTCTCAAAACTACTGAGCTTCTTTCCTAACTCTTAATATTCACTATTTCACGACTAGTTTTATGAGACCGTTTTGTCACTAATAGAAGTAATAATACTTCTACGTACTAAATTCTAGATTTTCTAGAAATATTAACCAAGTACCCAATTTCATAACTAATGATGTATTAGTGATTACAAGTATATTTTCAATAGTACAAGGCGTTATTTCAAGGATTTCAAACCGAGGATTTCAACACAAACATTGGTACATACGATATATATATAAGTATATATATTACAACTAGTTTATTTTTCTAATAGCCATATTTTCCTAAGTCTTGGAATATATACTTTTGATAACAACAAGTGTTTTTCAAAGAGTAGAGTGGTATAGGAAACATGTGCATGGACATTCATAACATCATTTCATGATCTAAATTAGATCGTTCATCATTCACATTAGGTTGCGGCTAGTGTGCGCGCCTTGTTTTTCAGCTCATTACATGTTCATGGTACCATCATATTGAGTTGCGGCAGCTAATTGTTCATTGTTGTTCATTTCACTTCATCACAGTTTCATCAGTTAAGGTGAGTTTTCATAGCCCCGTTTTCAATTCAACATTTTTGATTGTTTTCAAATCCCACGGGGGGAATACATTGCATCAATCATTTTAGTACGAGCCCAAGTATTCAAACATATGTACATTGCTTAAGTTACCTTGCCATGTGATAAGTCCCCTGTAACATCATGAACCGTTAATTTACCGCTAAGCGAGAGTGAGTGGATAGATCTATCGAGGGTGACGCCTCCATCCGTGGTAGTGATTACCAACAGTAAGCGGATGCATGTCATGTCTTTTACATTTGAGTGTTTCGGCAGAACATTCGGGAGGGGCATAGAATTTCATCAGTCATAGCTTCGGTGTCATGAGCTTAAGGCTATTGTACAATTTTCATGAGATTTTTATCTTGCACTTTTACTTGTGGTGGCCGTACATCATTACATTTTACAAACCTATGGAATTCACCAACATTCGTGTTGACGTTTTAGCAATGTATTTCAGGTTATTAAGGTAGCTCATGTGACATGCATTTGGACCTTCATGGAGTCGCGGAGTCGACGCGTCTCATCATTATTTCATGCACTTATGTAAACGTTTGATCTAGTATGACTTGTTTTCATAAACTTGCAACACATTTTGGGGACCTCATTTTGTAAACTCTGAATTATTTCAATGATCAAATGCAGTATTTTCCAAACGACACTTTAGGTCATTCAATGTAACTGTAACTGTGGTGCTATGACAGACACCCCCAGGTATTCCATTCCGCTGCAAGTCAGGTAAATTGGGGGTGTAACAGATTGGCATCAGAGCTAAGGTTATAGCGAACTAGGATGTATCTTGGACCCTAGACTATAACCACATCAGCATAGCATCTCATCATTTCATCATAAGTGCATAATCATGATACATGTTGTTTCATACATACCCTGTGCGAGTTATTTATACTCATATCCGTATATGTATATCATTTTATTGACCTGGTTCACAAGTGACATGTCTTCAGATACTCACTCTGACATCCTTTTATCGGATTCCGACATTGAAGATGCCTTGTCATCTTCCACTACCATTATACCACCAGTTGCATTTACACCACCATTAGTACTATTGATTTGCCATAGGAACAGGGTTTTCCTATCATTCAGCCCGTACATAGAATGCCTTTTGGTAGTGTATTCAGAATTAATCTTAATGGACTTATTAGGATGCTTATTACAAGGAAGATAGTGTGTTTTCTTTCCATCACTAGTAGGGTACTTACTACTCAGGTACTATCACCACCATCAGTTACTTATTACACTATTGGCCTTCCCACAGGGTGTACTTTAGTTCTACCTTTTGGATGTCGCGAGGTAGCACGAAAGAGGGTAGTATTTCATTCGTTGGTACCATCATTGTCATTTCCTTTTCCATTCCCACTTGCCATGAACTAGATGACATCTAGTAGATAATACCAATAACACGGACTCAACAGAAACATACGCAGATTCTTCAGGAATGGTTCAGAACCTACATTATCTAAGATTTGATAGATGCACAACTTCAGACACCACTTCCGGACTATCTCGACCTTATGATGCCACAAACCTGATTTCACACAGAGGGACACCAGGAAGTCCCTAGACCAGATTAATATCCTCACTAGCTTTTACTATTATCCTAGCCACAGAAGGTGTGGAATAACAATCTAGGTTGCAATGCTGCTCAACAATCGCCCAAAGGACAAGAAATGAATAGAGCCTTTGCTGCAGAACCGCACACAAAGAGAAGGTATATTGGAAAGTTACCTTACTACAACCTGTGTAATCAATATCACCAAGGTCATTGCAGTAAAACGTGTGGAGTGTGCAAGAAGCAGGGTCATCGGACTGAAAATTGTAGGAAACTCACAAATCAGAAAATCCCAGGGAGTTGCTTCAAATGTGGAAACTTAGGGCATTTCAAGAATGACTGCCCGGAACTAAGGAACAAGGAAAAATCAGGAACTGGGAATCAAGACTGAATCGCTCGAGGAATAGCGTGAGTTGTTGAAAGAGAACCGTCAGGATATTAGAAACATCAAGGATAACAACAATGCTTCAGCAGGAGGAGCTTTGTTTCGATATATAAACCGTAGTTCGAGCCTTTAGGGTTGTATCTTTCCTTTTGTACTTACTGTTGGTACGATGTCATGACCTAGGGGCATTAAGCACTTTCCTATCCAATGTAGTATCTATCCTTTGTTACCTAGGTGATAATCATAACCATCATTTACTCCATTTCCTATCCCGATTGCTCAGACTTCAATCGTTTCGCAACATTTTAGCATTGTCTCATCAGGAATTAGGTTGATTTCGTTTTTGACGAATTAGTAGACTATTACCATTCGACAAGATTCACCCACGTATCCAATACACCATTCAAGCTATTTTACTATCATATGGGGAAACTGTTTTACAGAAAAATTTCTGAAGTAAGCTATTTTATTACCATCCTATAAATTGATTTTCTGTCATTACACCAAGTATTTACTATTATTACGCGAGGCAAATTTTTTTTTTGTTATTTGAAAGAAAACATCAAGATACCATTTTTATAACAATGCGTTGAACACCATCTAAAACTTTTGATAAAAGTTATGATATTTTGACAAAATCCAACATCGCATCATTAGTCCTCAATTATACATAGCCTGATCACCTATGTAAAATTCAGGAAGGATTATGCCATGAAGGAAATAATTACCTTTTCAAAGGATTGTTAATAACAATCTTCATGTAAAAGTTTTGTAAACAAAGGAACCTTTCCATAAACATCCCTTTTGCCGAACTATCCCTGGATACTTACCCTACCTATCACTTACTTAGCCATTAAGTTGGATATTTTCCCATTGACTTCTCTAGGAGAGACTTTCCATATCAATTACATGCAGGATTCCTCAATACAATAAAAGCAACGAAAGGATTACCGAACTACTAACCAGAACTAGAGGTATATAGAGAGAGAATTCATAACTCAACAACAATCCTCAGATACTGCGAGACCATCCTAATCACCATCTCTGACTTAGTTGTCCAATGTTATTATTCAAGGGTACTAGCTAGACTGAGCTACAGGATTGAACTCAATATAGATGTCCGCAGGACAACACAATAGAAATAAACCAAGCTTCTAATTGAGACTGTAGAGCATTTCATTTAAACATGGCCTCATCCATACATAAACTTTCCTGCAGTAAGTTTTCACAAAGGACAATTGTTTGAAACAAGAATATCGATGTAGATTCCTCTAAGGCATTATGTCTAGAAATTTCAGATAACCTCACCTTCATACCAAGCAAGGAATCAAACCAGAACATATCTCCTCATCTACATGGGAAAACAGAGTAGACATTCATCGACACAACATCAAGTGATACCTTCGTCTTGCCAATTACAACGATAAACTATTTCCGGACTTAAGTTAGTCTAAATACCTATGCTTGTAGTTATGCCAGATAACCATCAATAGACATTATCCAACTTCAGGAACTAAGTGTTAGACATCTATGCATTTAAGCGAACATTTCCTATTCTACCATTTTATCCATGTTAGTGTTTTCACTTTTAAATAAAGTTGATGCGTTTACATAAATCACATACCTTGTGGAAAAATGATTTCTGAAATTCCTATTTTGAACAAGTACGATCCTTTTTGGTCAATCTTTAGCAACACTATTGTACAATGAGAAATATACATAGACATCAAACTTTGGTAAGCAGTCTTAATCACAACATGTTTGAAAACAGTTCCTATTTCATAACTACTGGATTTTGAATCATCAGGAAAAATATTACTCAGTAAATCATTTGCTCAAATTTCTAAATTCGTTTATTCAGAAAAGGATTTCAACTAAAACTCACAATCGCGAGACAAATTTCCAGAACCAATTTCCCTACAACATCGCTTATGCATTTAGGATTTGTGACTTGACAATAAAGAATATTTGGAATATGTGATGAAGGAATTAGGAAGGACATCACAAATTAATCACGAACTTCAGTAGTGGAGACCAAACCCAATAGACAAAGAAGAACATATGTCTTATCATCCGTTGGAACAAAACACAAGGAATCAAATTCTTACCTATATGCTATCCCTTCAGTTAACGCCAAGTTCGAAGGACCGAACGTTATGGAATTAGTCACAAAGGTTTATTGTACCCATTTAAGTTTTTCCTGTTAAGGAAACCGATTCAACTTGGACTTCAGGTAATCATTTCAGGATTTTCTTCGGAAACCCATTTAGATGTGAAAATCACCTATCACCCTCAGACCAATGGTCAAAGCGAGAGAACAATTCAAACATATGAAAGTATACTCAGAGCGTGAGTGATTAACCCTAGAAATGGTTGGACTAATCACTCAACATAAATCAAATTCATCTACAACAATAGTTATCACAACAACAACGGGAAACTGGCAGAAGTTAGGTTGGTACATAACACACATCATTTGGATTGGGTATCCTGAATAACAAACCATCCAGATTCAAGTGGGAGAACAAACTAAGTTAAAAGCATTGCCTTGGATTGGCATGATACAAATTGGATAACAAGAAAGGTTGAACCTTTAGCATATTGGACTATTTAAGATTCATTTTAGAATCGACCAACTACCATACAAACTTGAGTTTTGGCATAATTCAGCAGTATATATTACCAGTACCACATTTAAAACATTAAGAAGCGCAGACCATCGATTGATGGGCCAAACTCAGAAAAAGCTCAACTCACTAGTTCAGTAGGCATTCATGAGATAACCAGAAATTTTCTACAAGTCAAGAATCAGTTACAAGTTCAGTAAGTTGTAAACCATTAAAACTTCAAGTTCTGCAGAGTTATGCAGAAAGTTCTGCCTAGGAAAGGCATGTTATCGTTCAGAAAACTTGGAAAGTTACACCAATATACACTGGACCATTTATATTTCAGACAGGGTAGGCCTAGTGGCCGTCAGACTTGAACATTGTCAGAGAACAACAGGATTACACGAACATATTTCACATTTTCAAATCCCCAGAAATGACTTTCAGATGAGTCACTCATGATTCCATTGGAAGGGATCCAACCCGAATGACAATCTCAGACCTTGTAAGAGAACCAACAGAAACCATGGACCATGTGATCAAACAGTTGAATCAGAGTCGAATTCCTATCGTTAGAGTTCGCTGGAATTCTCGAATATCATCACCTTTTCACCAATATGTTTTCAGAGACCAACATAAACTGAACTTCGGGACGAAGTTCCTGTTAGAGGGGAAGACTGTCACAACTCACCATTTCAGGTCATTTCAGGTCATTTTCCGAACTTTGGAAAAACACTATTCATCAAACACTATTCATCAGTTTACTATTCATCATTTTTGGTGTCAGTTTGACATTTCGAGAAGCATTCAGAAATTTTACTATTCACGGAACACTATTCATTGCGGGAAAAGATTTCATCATTCACGTGCATTACACATTTCATCGTAAATTTAGTTTACGGGTATTCAAATTCGCGTAACCGTACTGGTTCAGGTGCGAATTCATGCATTATCAGTAATGATATTTCATACGGACTGGAGATAGTCTGCATATCATCAGTAGGTCATTTACATGTTATACCACTCTTAGGATTTTCAAATTTATATATATTTGATACATTTAACGTTTTTACGTATAAGTATTTATAGTAAACGTTAACACCCGGTTTATACACGACGAATATATCTAAATATTCCCACAATGGTCCCGACATATTTTTATATCCATTTTAACATCATAAAAGTTATAACATTCAGTTACCCAGTATTTTGGAAATTTATTTTATTTATAACGTACGCGTATGAATATAACGACGGTTTTCATGAAAACTAAACAATAATCACCCGATCACTCAGTAAATGTACCCAACATATTTTTAATATGTTTTTATCATTATTATAACTTTATTTCATCCCGGTTAACTTCGTGAACGTTTATTGCTATTAAACCCGGTACCCGATTTTTAACGAATAACACGTAATAACACCTAACGTTACACTAATTTCCTAAATAAATACCAAGTACCCCTACCCCCCCCCCCCCCCCCTTGGCTCACCATAACCGGCCACATGAACACCCCTTAACCTTATGCATTGATTTCCTATTATAAAACTAATAAACCTCTAAAAACTATACTTAACCAAAAATCAAGAATCATTTCATACACTTTTTAGAAAGAAAGAAAATCAACTCATCTCTTCCTCTCTTGCTCAAACCCACGACCTCACCACCATACCAAGACCAAGTGAAGGTTTTCAAAAGTTTAAAGCACCAAAGTTATTCATTTTGTGGTTCTAATCAAGATTCTTGCATCAAATACACAAGTAATCCAAGGTTTCTAGTCATTCAATCACCTCATATTTCAAAGTAAGTTTACAAAATTTATTTTTATGATTTTACCATGATTCTTTCATTCTCCCATGATTAATTTCAAGGTTTTCATGCATTTGTTGATATATACCACTCTTTATATATTTTTCTCAAAGTTTCAAACCCTAGAAATCTATTTAAGTGAATCCTTGATAGATTAGCATGATTGAGGTTGTTTAGGAAGCCATGATACCCTAAGAAGGTATATGGTAGGATTAGATTAGTATTTGTGGTGATTGAAAGTGGTTTAGTGAAGTTTTGGACTAGTTTTAAACATTGGAAAATGATTTTTACAACATATACAAACCCGCTGTAAGAAAAATGAAAACGTGGGAAACTCAGTAACTTTTGGGTTATTTTTGGCCAAATATTTAGAAAATACACTCCGAGACGAAGCCGTGGCCGAAAACGGGGATAAAAACGAGTTTATAACGAAGGAGATATGATTTTTGCAAGTTTAACGACGAAAACTATTTTCTGAAAATTGTACATGCTGTCCCACGATTTTCAATGGGCAATCTGAGGTGTAAAACTTGATCTAGCCATCCCGACTTATCAAAAATATATTAGTATGTTGTCCCACGATTTCGGGGATATAAAGAACGTAGAAAACAAGCTTATAACGACCAAGATATACACGTTTCAAAATCGGCGAAACTCTATTTATTTCCATCAGCTTTTTAGCAAAATATTACCAAGTATAGAAAAACAGTTTTTGTAAGACATCATGTTGAGAGCCAATTTACTCATTGATAAACTCATTTCTGGAAAATTTACATCATTGACAAAAAGTTAGTTCACCCAGCCTAGTTTTCAAAACATCCAGCCGTTTGTCAAAAGGATTTATAACGAACAACTTATGGACTTCCAAACTTTCCCGAAAACTGCCCAGAATCTGCCAAAACAGCCCAAACACCTCACTTGACGGCTAATTATCTTTATGGTCGAGACCTGTATGGACAAACTTCACTTCTGTGACTTTTTAGATATGGTGAAAATCTTCTCAAAACTACTGAGCTTCTTTCCTAACTCTTAATATTCACTATTTCACGACTAGTTTTATGAGACCGTTTTGTCACTAATAGAAGTAATAATACTTCTACGTACTAAATTCTAGATTTTCTAGAAATATTAACCAAGTACCCAATTTCATAACTAATGATGTATTAGTGATTACAAGTATATTTTCATTAGTACAAGGCGTTATTTCAAGGATTTCAAACCGAGGATTTCAACACAAACATTGGTACATACGATATATATATAAGTATATATATTACAACTAGTTTATTTTTCTAATAGCCATATTTTCCTAAGTCTTGGAATATATACTTTTGATAACAACAAGTGTTTTTCAAAGAGTAGAGTGGTATAGGAAACATGTGCATGGACATTCATAACATCATTTCATGATCTAAATTAGATCGTTCATCATTCACATTAGGTTGCGGCTAGTGTGCGCGCCTTGTTTTTCAGCTCATTACATGTTCATGGTACCATCATATTGAGTTGCGGCAGCTAATTGTTCATTGTTGTTCATTTCACTTCATCACAGTTTCATCAGTTAAGGTGAGTTTTCATCGCCCCGTTTTCAATTCAACATTTTTGATTGGTTTCAAATCCCACGGGGGGAATACATTGCATCAATCATTTTAGTACGAGCCCAAGTATTCAAACATATGTACATTGCTTAAGTTACCTTGCCATGTGATAAGTCCCCTGTAACATCATGAACCGTTAATTTACCGCTAAGCGAGAGTGAGTGGATAGATCTATCGAGGGTGACGCCTCCATCCGTGGTAGTGATTACCAACAGTAAGCGGATGCATGTCATGTCTTTTACATTTGAGTGTTTCGGCAGAACATTCGGGAGGGGCATAGAATTTCATCAGTCATAGCTTCGGTGTCATGAGCTTAAGGCTATTGTACAATTTTCATGAGATTTTTATCTTGCACTTTTACTTGTGGTGGCCGTACATCATTACATTTTACAAACCTATGGAATTCACCAACATTCGTGTTGACGTTTTAGCAATGTATTTCAGGTTATTAAGGTAGCTCATGTGACATGCATTTGGACCTTCATGGAGTCGCGGAGTCGACGCGTCTCATCATTATTTCATGCACTTATGTAAACGTTTGATCTAGTATGACTTGTTTTCATAAACTTGCAACACATTTTGGGGACCTCATTTTGTAAACTCTGAATTATTTCAATGATCAAATGCAGTATTTTCCAAACGACACTTTAGATCGTTCAATGTAACTGTAACTGTGGTGCTATGACAGACACCCCCAGGTATTCCATTCCGCTGCAAGTCAGGTAAATTGGGGGTGTGACATTTATGCAGCAAGCAGTTCTTTGGTAAAGTACTGTTTGTCTTGCAGTACTTTGAGAAAAATACTTATTATTCAAAACAAATCATACCAGTACTTATGCAACATTATTCTTCTGAAGTAGTCCACCTTATGAATAGCTTGATCACCATGAATGCTACTTAAGTTTCATCTTCAACCTCTATTCCATGATCCAACATCCTTAGCATAAGTTCTCTTATCAAAGGATATCTTCTTTTAGCTAACATATGAATCATGGTACCATCTTCCATCTCAAGTGAATGAACCCCTGATGACTCAAAGAATCTCCATCTTGTTATCTCCCAATTTTCTTGATCATTCCACAGAGTATCATTACTTGTTTCTTCTGTTTCCCAGATGGTTATCAAATCTCCAAGTAAGATTAATCCTACTCCTGTTGCTTCAATATTCTCATAGTAATTCTGCACTTGTAAATACAAATTGTATAGATCTTCTCTATCTATTATGTGCAGAACATCCCATAGCATATTAAACACAGTGAAGCTTTCATCCTCTCTGTTGAACATGAGATAATTTCCTTCAGTTGATTCAACCACAGAGAATGAGATAATCTTAGACTTCTTTCTAGAGTCTTCTGTTTTCTTGTTCTCAAAATCAACAACTCTGAAATAATTCTTCAGTTTATCAATTGTATCTGATCTTATCATTTTGAGCCTTTTTGACAATTGACCATCCTGAATAGCTTTCTTCCTTTTTAATTTTATTTTCTCAGCTTGTTCTTTCATCACATCTTCTAACTTCTTTTCTCTCTCAGCATCCATAGGTACAAAGTTATCCAGCTCTCTCTTAATAGACTCTTGAACACTATCCCACAGTGCTTTTACATCTGGATATCTTAGCCTTTGTAGATTCTTGTATCCTCTTCTTTTCAAGAAACTAATCATCCAATTTCTTTCTTGAGCAATAGTCATAGGTTTTCTTGTTATAGCAACTGGCTTTCTTATCTCTTCTAGATACTCTGCATCATAAACAGCTTGTTGCTGTCTAGCAATCTCTTCATTCTTAGCTATCTCTATTTCTCTCAGTTGTGCAAGAGTGAGCTTCTTCTTTTTCTTCTTGGTTTCCTTCATGATCCCTTTTCCTTTGTCTTTTGGATCTAAAGCTTCAGGTTCAGAAGAAGACTCAGAGACTTGTTGTGCAGGCTCAGAATTATGTATACCTGTTGGTCTATCCAAATTAAGCATTATCTGAGCTATTGTCTCATCATCACTAGGTGTATGCTCTTTGACTTCTTCTTGTTGAATAGGATTAGAAGGACCAGCTTCATCTTCAAAAGTTTTTTAAGAAGGCCCAGCTGTAGAAGTTCCAATTTCACCAATATCCATTGCAGCAGTACCTTGCACACCAGTACTTTGCATACCAGTACTTTCATCAACAGTACTTTGAACATCAGTACTTTGAAGGTGAGTACTTTGAATATTTTCAACTTGTTCTCTAGCCTCTTGTTCATCAACTTTTTTCTTCTTGAACAATATTCTCAGCCCCATCAGTCTTTTTCTCTGGCACAAAGTTCAAAGGTTCTTCTGGATAATGCCAAAGATGAGCATCTTCTGAATATTGAACTCCAGCATCATCTTCATTCAAATTATCTTCTTGATTCCTCCCTAATTTGAAAGATGATGACTTCTTCTTATTCTTCTTAGATTTAGAAGCCTTCTTGGCTGACTTAGACTTCTTCTTCTTGGATTGTTTTTGCTCTTTCACTTAAAGTCTAAAGTTCTGCACAAGTGGTCACACAAACCTCTTCAACCTTCTGAATTTGTTCCTCAATCTTGTAATCTCTGCAGCCTGATTATCAATAACTTTCTTCATTCTCCTGAACTCCCTAGTCAAAGCATAGTTATCCAAGGGTCCCATACCTCCCTCATCAGGTGTTTGAAACCCACCTGAGGAAGTATAATCATTGGGAGAAAGTACTGGAGAATTATGCTCTGAAGCAGTACCTTGTGGAAAAGTACCTTTTTTTTAAAACAGAGTGTGGAGAAGTACTTTCAGCAGAAACAGTCTTTTCCCTAGAAACATATAATGAGGCAGTTCTTTCACTTGAATCAACAGGCTGTGGTGAAGCAAGAGGTGGTGCAGGAGTATGTATTGATTCAAAATTTTGAGATTGTTCAGCATGTTCAAAATGAGCAGAACCACCATCTTCAGCAACCTCATCCCTAACAGCTTGTGCTACTTCCAGGATATAAACATTCAAAGGTGTGTTGTGACCCGAAAACTTAACACCCTTATGAGACATAAAGGTAAACACCTTAGGTGGAAGCATAATACTAGGTATATAATCCTGAGGTTTTGGTATCCCTTCAAGTGGTTTTTCTAAGAAAAGCTGAACAAATATAGGGTACATCAAGAATGGTGAACCAGCCTTAATGTGTGCAATCATACCATCAAGGATCATGTAAGAAAAATTGAATGGCTGATTGGTAACTAGGCCAACTAAGGCAGATGCTATGGAATGTCCAAATTGATCCCAAGCAGTACTTTTGGGACACAAGCAATGAAGCAAAACATGAATGAGATATTTCCAATGAGGACTTACCAATGCTTTCTGAAAAGTAATCTTGTTCAAAGCTCCTTCATACCCAATATCTCTAAGTGCATCCCAAACCTCTTGTTTGTCAAACAAAACAGTGCCTCCCTCATCATCAAACAACAAGACCTCCCTTATGGTTGCTTCAGTAATACGAATTGCTCTTCTTACAACTGTGGCATGAATAACATCCTCTCCATCTTCTAGTTCAGCCCTATCCGTGGCCCAAAACTCTTGTATCCAAGGACCAATAACTTCTGGATTCACTAAAAGTGAGTAATTGATGGTTGATCCGGTGAGAAAATCAATTATTCCATGAAAATCAATGTTCTTTTGTGTTTTCTCCAGGTTAGCAATCATATTGTGTTTGGTGATGGTGGGGCGGTTTGCCATTGTAAGTATGATTGAGAGAAGAATGATGATCGTTGATGAATTTGGTGGGATTGATGAATGAATACGAGTGTGTAAAGATGAAAAAGATATGTGTAAACAGGGATAATATACAAAGAATCACGATGAATTAATTATTTTACCGTTATTTTTGGAAGTTATCTTCCCCATATATTTCAAAAGTTTGTTACCCGTATTTTTGACCGTTGGAACAGTATCCTGACACGTCAGCACACCTTTCAAAACACCAAGCAGTACTTTCCATATAACATGGATCAGAACTTTCATCAGTTGAACAAAGCAGTACGTTGGCAAAGTACTTTCCCAACAAAATATCTATTAGCGTTGACTGTTTGACCAAAATATCTGTTGAAAGTTAACCCCGAGATAATTAATACTTTCCAAATTAATTTCCCAAAGTTACCAAGGCAAGTAAAATTGAATGAGCATCATTAATATCCCTTGAGACTTTCCTGCCTATAAAAAGAACTTGCCATCAACACTTCTCTTCATCAAAACCTGTAAATCAAATCTTAAAAACCCTAATCAACATCATGAGCTGCTTCCCTTTAGTTTACATCTCTTCTGACGACTCCACTGATTCAGAAATCAGTTATTACTCTGATTCTGACTTTGACTCAGATACAGGATGGAGTGGTTACTTTCCTCCTGATGCAGCAAGCTTAACCAACCCAAAACCTAACAAGAAAATGTCTGTTCCTGCTCCAGCTCCTTCTTTAGAAAATGAACTCCCACAAGCCCTGACACAGGCTCTTGAGTCAGCCATAAAGAACATGAAGTGGCCTGCTCAAAGGAAACCTGCAAGACCAGAGAGACCTCCCAAGTAAATACTTGGCCTGGCTTGCCTAAGGAAGCAAGCTTCTTTTAATGACATAAGAAAGACTGCTCAGAAGGGAAAGCAGAGCTATCAAGGAAAAGGAAAAAGGCCAATGGAGTAGGGTGTTGGTTTGGTGTAGGTTGTTTGGAGTAGTTTACTCTTTGTCTTGGTTGTGTATCTTTGTTATGTCTGTGTCTCTTGAATGATGAATGTAACCCCTTGGAATAATAATAAACAAAAAATCTTTTCTTATGAATGATACATGTAGCCTCCCCTCAAATATTGACTAAATACTAATGCCTCCCCTAAAAAATAGCTTAATTATTAATCATACCAATACTCACTACTAAGAAGGTAAATCTTGAAACATCAAAGCCCTTTGTGAGTAAATCTGCTACATTATCATTTGTATGGAATTAACAACATTGATGAGCCTATCCTCATAGCAATCTCGGATAAAATGATGTCTGATCTGAATGTGCTTTGTTTTGGAGTGATAAACTGGATTCTTCACAATACAAATGGTACTCTCATTATCAATGTTGATAGGAGTGTTCTTGAAGTTGAATTCATAATCCAAAAGCTGATTTTGCAACCAAAGTACTTGTACACAACAACTTGCAGCACCTACATATTTTGCTTTTGTGGAGGATGTTGCTGCAATTGTTTGCTTTTTGCATTGCCATGAGACTAATCTACTTCCAAGATACTGACACCCTCCAGTTGTTGATCTTCTGTCATAGTTGTCACCAGCATAATCACTATCTGAAAAAGCTTGTAGATGAAAAGGGGACTCCCTAGGATACCACAATCCTAGCTTAGGTTGTTGCCTAAGGTACCTAAAGATTCTCTTGACAACATTCAAATGTGAAACCTTGGGTTGAACTTGATGTCTTGCAGATAAACAAACAGCAAAAGTAAATTCATGTCTAGATGTAGTTAAGTACATTAGACATCCAATCATAGACCTGTATAGTTTGACATCAACATCTTCTCCATCTTCATCTTTTCCCAAAGGTTTGTTAGCATCAACAGGTGTGGATGCTAGCTTGACAGTAGTGAAGTTGAATCTCTTAAGAATGTCTGTAACATACTTATCTTGACTTATAAAAATTCCACTGCTTGATTGTTGAACTTGAAGCCCCAAAAAGAATGTTAATTCACCCATTGAGCTCATCTGAAATTATTTTCGCATAAGATCTTCAAATTCCTTCACCATTGACTGCTTTGTAGCACCAAAAATAATATCATCTACATACACTTGGACTAGCATGATATCCTTTTTGTCTCTTTCGATAAACAAGGTCTTGTCAATAGCACCTCTACTGTAACCATGTTGTAATAGAAAAGTGGAGAGTCTTTCATACCATGCTCTAGCGGCTTGATGAAGGCCATACAAAGCCTTAATAACCTTGTAAACTTTGTTTGGATGATCTTCAAAACCAGGAGGTTGTTTAACATATAATTCTTCTGTGATAGTGCCATAAATAAAAGCACTTTTAACATCCACCTGATATACAGGAAAGCCCATATATGATGCAAAAGCCAAAAACAGCCTTATGGCTTCAATCCTTGCCACAGGAGCAAATACTTCATCATAGTCTACCCCTTCTTCTTGTCTATATCCTTGAGCTACTAACCTTGCTTTATTCTTGATGACATTCCCTCTTTCATCTCTTTTAACTCTGAAGACCCATTTTGTTCCAATCAGTCTCTTACCATCAAGTAAATCACATAATACCCATACTTCTTGAAGTTTAAATTGTAAGAGTTCTTCTTGCATAGGATCTTCTTGATACAGAAAGCAAGCAAATAAACACAATTTCTGATCCTTGTGATTCACCCTGTTCTGCTTGTAAATAAAGCTAAGTAAAGAAGTATGTTGTTGAGACATATTCTTAGCTTTAGTTCTTGTGAGCGCTCCTGAAGTAGAAGGTCCAATTATTTTACTCACAGGATGATCTTTGTGAATTCTTAGTGTAGGAGTTGGTGATACTACAAGATTATCTTCCAAATTTGTGAAGTCAGGGTCTTCATTAGAATATGAGAAAATGCCTTCTTTTTCAATTCATCATCGGTATCTTCTAAGGCATGCATGGTTGGATCAGTTAAATCATCAGCATTTTTCCAATTTGAAGTATCTAAGACTTGAGAGTACTTTCAAATGGATCAGCAGTACTTTGGGGCAAAGTACTATCAGTGCCTTTAGCCTTCTTCTTTTCTGCTTCATAAGCTCTCCTTTGATCATCTTCATAGGACTTAGCAATTGTTTCTTGAAGAAGCATCCTATTAAGTTCATCTTGGATAGCTTGGTATTCATCAGATATTGAGGTCTTTGGTTGAACAGTACTTTGTGGATCAACAGTACCTTGAGGTGCAGCAATATTTTTCTTCTCATCACTGGGTGCTTCAACAGAATCATCTTCAGATCTTATGTTAACTCAATGAACAATGTATTGTGATTCCTCTTCATTGTGAACAACTTGATTTTCTTCCCTTACAGGTACATAGTTCATGGATGAGGCCATTAAATCAAGATCAAACATCCAATCAGGACCTTTACCTTTTTTATTCTCTTGTTCTTCTAGAAATTCAACATGAAGACATTCTTGAACCTTCTTGGTAGCCCTGTTGTACACTCTTAATCCTTTGCTACTGGTACAATAACCCAGTAAGTATCCTTCATCTGACTTACCATAAAATTTTCCCAAATTATCAGCAATGTTCAAGATAGTCAGGGGACATCCAAAAGGTTTCATGAATTTAATATTAGGTTTCTTTTCTATAAGTAACTCACAAGGTGTCTTCATCTAAGTTTCTGTCACTGATACTTTATTCAACACATAACAAGCAGCACTTACAGCTTCAGCCCAAAATGGAACAGGTAATAGGGAGTCTGCAAGCATTGTCATTGCTACTTCTATCAAAGTTCTATTCTTCCTTTCTGCAACTCCATTTTGCTGAGGAGTTCTAGCAATACTAAACTCTCTCTTAATTCCTTTCTTGGCACAAAATTCATCCATAAGCTGATTCTTGAATTCAGTCCCATTATCACATCTAATGCCTCTAACCTTGAGTCTTAACTGATTTTCATGTGCTATTATAAGATCATGAATAGCATCAAAAGTTTCATCTTTGAATCCCAAGAAAAAGACCCAGCTAAATCTGCTACAATCATCTGTTATAACCAAACAGTATTTTTTCTTGTTTAAACTAACAACTGAAAGAGGTCCAAACAGATCCATATGCAGCAATTCCAAAGGCTCCCTAATAGTTCTTTCTTCAACCTTTTTACACGAAGCCTTGTGTTGTTTACCCTTCTTGCAAGCCAGACATGAATGATCAAGTTTGAATGTTTTAGAAGGTAAACCTCTAACTAAATTTCCTTTGACCAGCTTGTTGATGTTTTTGAAATTTACATGCCCTAGTCTTCTGTGCCATTGATGTGCTTCTTCCATTGTTGCCCTTGCAATCAAGCATGTTGCTCTTTCAGCATAATTGATGTTCTTCAAGTCTATGCTATACACATCATTGGTTCTTGGTGCTCTCAGCATCACCAAGTTTTCATCTTCTAATCTAAACCCAGGGGAGAGAATAAGACATTCTGTGTCAAGAAATAACAGAGGATACTTCTTGTCACAGATCTGAGAGACTGACAAAAGGTTGAATTTAAGCTCCTTCACATATCTAACATTCTCAAAATCAATTTATCATGCCTTAATAGTTCCTTTGCCAGTGATTCTCCCTCAATAAGGATCATTCCCAAATGCAACTCGTCCTCCAAAATAAGCCTTAAAATCTAACAAGAGCTCCTTTTCTCTTGTCATACTTCCAGAGTAACCACTATCCACAATAAGATGATCTTTAAGCTCCTCTGCTGGGTTGCCCTGCATAAAAATGAAAAGGGTTAGTTTCTTTTAGGAACCCAAGCCATATTCACTTTTGTTCCCCTTGTGCAGTGACATACACAAATTCTTTGAGTATGTAATCACCACTGTTTTTGAAAGCACTATCAAGAATTACTGTTTTTGATTCCAAAACCTGTGTTGAATTGCTATCTCTCCCCTTTTCACCCTTATTTTCTGAAAGTACTTTGTCACCCACCTCAGTACTTTCTTTCTTAACCCATTTAGTTGTAACATTTGGTGTTGGGTTCTGTGTTCTAGCAGCTTTTCTTGAGTTGTAAGGCCTTCTAGGTTTGTACGAATTGAATCTCCTAGGTCTTACACTTGAGTCTTTGCTAGCAGTACCTTGATTAGGAAACTTCCTAACAGTACTTTGAGAAAGTACTGCTTGACCAGCACTTTGAGAAGTATTTCTTGAAGGTACTGTGGGTTTGGAGAATGGTCTTCTCTGATGAGGGTACCTATAGTCTTCTGAGAAATTACTATGGTTAACCCTATTTGAGTAATTCCAAGCTGGTTTATTCTCCCTTGGTTTATTCTCTTTGTGGTTATGATTTGCAGATGTGGCCTTTGGATATTTGCTTAAGTATTCTGAATGGTAATCACAGTCCTTGATCAAATGATGAGGACTATAACATACAAAGCATAACTTTGGACCCATCATCCCAAATCCATTCCCAAAAGGTTTTCTATAATAAGCAGTATTTTGAAAAGAGTTTCTTATAGGTACTGCTGAATGATCAGCAGTACTTTGAGAAATTTTTGAAAGTACTGCTTGTTTTGAAAAATCTTTTTCACTCCCAGAACCCTTATTATCATCCCTAGGTGTCTCAACAGATTCTCTTAAAGACTCAGGACTAGATTGACTTGAATTAGATTGACCTTTAAGCTTTTTTTCTGAATTATAGGTTGTCTACTCCAAAACAAGAAGCATCTGTCCTAGGTGGTTGCATCTGTCCTAGGTGGTTGAAAACTACCTGGGGGTGGAGGAACTTCATTATATCCTTTGTTTTTCTTAAACTCAGGAGGTGTTGAACAAGGTGATTCCTCATCACCAGATGTGTTTTCCTCTAAACTTATGAATTCTTCATCACTAGTTGAGGTCTCCTGAGAAAGATTTAATTCTTGGTTCCTAGATGAAAGTACTTCTAAATTGTTATCATAACCTAGGCCAGTTTTAATGTTTGTTGTTCTCTGTTTTTCAACAAAACTAATATGTGACAGACCTGATTCTTTCCAAACAGCAAGTTTTTCTAGCAACTTATCTCTTTCTTTAGTGACCTTTTCTAATTCAGAAACTTTACATCCTAACTTCCATTCACTTAACTTTAATTGATAATATTGTTGCTCATATTTCTCAGCTCAAGCTACTTCATTATTCTCATGAGTAATTATCTTAGCTTCCATGGACTCTAAAGTCAATTGGTAACCAGATATCTCAGACCTAGCCCTTCTATAGTTATCTCTTTTAGTTTCATATTCTTTAAGCATCTTTTGATAAGAGTTACTACATTTGGAACATACCTCAGAGATAGTGGATGAAGTTGGTGAAGTAGCCATCATAGCAAGCTGAACAGGTTCTTCTTCACTCTCCATGCTCCAATCAAAGCTTCCTAGACCATCTCTTGACTCCAAAGCTTCATATCCTGGTTCTTCTTCAAAACTGTGCTCCAATCAACCTCTTCTAATGCAACCATAGAATAGGTTACTGGTTCATCATCAAATTCATTACTCCAATCAGTTTTCTTGAGCAACCAAAGCTTGTGACTTTGGCTCTGCAATAGGGACCTCTTTTCTTTCAACCTTGGGTTTAGGTTGTTCAATTATCCTGTTTGCTTGATACTTTGCAAACTTGCATTCCCTTGCAAAGCGACTAGTCCTTTGACAATTAAAGCACTTAATTTTAGACTTATCAAATGCTATCCCCTGCTTAGATTTGAAATCAATACCTCTCCCTGTCTTGTTCATAAACTTCTTAATCCTAGCAGTGATCATGGCAACCTGCCATCTTATGTCAATTTCTTCCATAGCATCATCATCAATTTGCAGGACATCTTCTTGATAAGTAACAGGTAGAGTGGCTTGTTGGGCAAATAATGAGCATAGAACATCATCTGAATTAGGGGTATGTGATGGTGATGAAGTGGTAGTGATCATGGTTTTACATAGATTCTGTGTCTCTGCAACAGTACTTTGTACAGAATAAGCAGTACTTTTAGTGGAAGTACTGATCTGTTTTCAGAAGATACAAAAGCAATGTTGTGAGAACTTGAACTTTTGTTACCCTTCATCTCATGCTCATACACCTTTAGATTGTTGTAAAGATCATCAAAATCCATAGTGTCCAAACCAGGTTGTCCTCTAATCATGGTAGCAACCACATGCCATGCAGATGGCAAACTCCTCAAGAACTTCAAGTTTGCATCTTCAACTGATGCTTCTGCTCCATATAACTCTAGCATACTGAGTAGATTCTGATATCTGTCATAAGCAGAGTCAAGACTTTCTCTTTCACCAACAGTGAAGGTTTCAAACTGTTGCTTCAAAAGGTTCCTATGCATCTTCTTGGAAGCATCATTACCACCAAATCTTGTTTTAATAGCAGCCCATAGTTGTTTTGCATCCTTGGCATCATGAAACTTCAATAAGTGACCATCAGGAATGGCAGAGAGCAGTATGTTGAGAGCCTTGTCTTGATTTCTTTTGGTAGCAGCTGGCAAGGTTGGCTTGGGTGGTGTTGGTTGTCATGGGATCTCTACTGGTTCATCAATTACCATATTGCCATTGACAATCACATCCCATAGTTCATGGTCTGTGATGGCAATGTACTGCCTTATCTTCATGCTCCATAGATCATATTCTCCCTTCTTGACAATAGGAATTCTGATTGCAGTAATGGATGGAGCAGGTGCAACATCTGTCGACATCTTTATGGGTTTGTAGTAAAATCGGTTTTAAAGGTTTTCTTCTTAATCAGAGTTTCCAACACAAGCTCTGATACCACTTGTTGGATCGATGTACTCTGACCAAACTACTTTGTAGCTTGTAAGGTTTTAACAATCTTAAATGACTCAAAATAATTAATATTGAAACACATATATTACTTTGTAAAGTATGCGGAATCTACTAACACAAAGCTAAGAAGAACTTTGTTTATATTAAAACCAACTCTTGAACCTGCTTCTCTAAATACAGATTCGTAAACAATCCCTAGCTTTACTAAAATCGTTTTCTAGAAATCTTAATGTGAAACTCTAAAACTCATACGACTAATACCATCCTAAGGCTCCTTTTATAGGCATAAGGAAAACCTTAAGTCGGTTTACAATAATTACTTGAACGACAAGTAATTATCCCTAACTAATTCTGGAATATTCATATAATATTACATTATAATATTACATAGTAATCCTTTAAACAATATTGCACATTAGTCCTTGTTCTTCGAAGTACTTTGGATAATCTTCAATAACTAGCATTACTTTGACCTTGATCAGCACGTTGACTATTGAGCAGTACTTTGACATAGCAGTACTTTGATATTTCCAGCAGTACTTTGATCTTCATATCCAAACAGAATTGATGGAAAGTATAACTAGACAAAATTAATATTTTGAGAATTTATTTTAATCTATGTTTTTTGATAGGGATTTGAGGGTCTCTTTACCAATGGTTACTACATGGTATAAATTGAAGTTCACAAATTATTTGTTTTAATTTTGATCTTACGAACATGTATAAGATTTGATGTTGTTATTCATGAAAAGATGAGTTTTGGTATGTTGGTAGGGACATGAAAGTGAGAATGTGTCGTAATTAGTGGGAAGGGGTAATCTTAGGCTCCATTTTTTGTGTCGAATTCATTTTAATGTGGAGTAATCAGGATACTCAAGATGAAGTCCCATTGCATATAGTACAAGATAGCTAATGCTTGAAATTCAATGCAGCCTCATAATAACTATACAATCATGAAAGGAGATGAAGTGCAAGGGTTGCCCGAATTGATCACATGGCATTTAGTATAGAATGAAAGTCGGTTAGATGAAGTGCAAGGGTTGCAAAAGTTTGCAAGAATAATTAATGATATAACCTAATTCATGTCTATATAAACCGGCCAAAATCACAGTTAGTATGTACAGATTCACACATCTTTTAGATCTTTGATTGTTGGTAGCTGTATGTAAATTCTCTTTTGCAACATTTTGGAGATTATTCACACATCTTTTAGATCTTTGTAATTAACTCGGCCTTCTTTTTTCTTAATTTAGTTATCATACGCAGGTACAATGAAACTCACACAAGATAATGCATGCTCAGATAAATGGAACCAAAGACTGGGATATCAACTATTTTCTTTGTTTCATACATATTTAGATGATTGTTATAGATAAGCATATATATAGATATATGTATTATATTAATGCATTTTCATATACAAGTAATTTATGTGCGTTTTCTATTCATGTAGCTCACATGTGCGAATTGATTCAAGAAAATGTGCACGAGCATATATGTAAAACAACATTTAAATGGTTAAATGATACTTTTTAGCGTGATTAGTTTATGTAAGTAGTTGCTTTTGAATGCTCTTTGAGAAATATTAGAATGAATTTATTGTGTGCAATTGAATTATGATTGAAAAGAAGAAGGTCCGCGCATCGCAAAATGTTTTCTTTTCTTATATGTAGAATCATTAGTAAGAAACCAATATTTACGCCCATTAAATGAGTTTGCCATAATAGCAAAATACAACATATTAAAAATATCACATTGAGTAACGAATAGAAAGAAAAAAATACATAATTTTGACTTAAAGCCATTTGTAAATTATAATATCAAATAAAAAAGTTGAGTTTTAAACATTAGCAAAAGTTCAAACTTTTATCAAAAACCAAAATCGGTGTATTTAATGTGAAGTATATACAACATCGAGATGGAAGTGCAAGGCTTGCCGGAATTGATCACATGATATTTAGTAATTAGTAGAGAATTAAAAGTCGGTTATGGATTGAGATGAAGTTGAAAAGGTTGCAAGAATAATTGATAATTTAACCTAATGCAATATATATAGATATATGTATTATTTTAATGCATTTTTCATATACAAGTAATTTATGTGTGTTTTCTATTGATGTAGCTCACATGTGAGAATTAATTCAAGAAAATGCGCACGAGCATATATGTAAAGCAATATTTAAATGGTTAAATGATACTTTTTAGCGTGATTAGTATATGTAAGCATGCAACTTGAATAATGAATATAAAAGGAAATGTACATAATTGTTGCTCGAATCCATTTGTAAATTAAAAAAATTAAGTTTAAGACATAATAGTGGAGTCCAAAAGGTTTTAGGAATTATTAATAGTGTGTTAATTAATATTCATTTGGTTAGATGTTTGGAATTGAGTTTATTGATAAAATTATTATTATTAGTTAGACTTCAATGTTAATTTTCATTGAAATTAGTTGTACAATAAAATGAGATGAAACTAACTTTAGTTTTTAATCATAAACTTTATAAATAAATACTAATATGTTATAAAAAGATTAAATATAAAAATCACCAAACAGCTAATGGCATACTTACAACAGATGTAATAAAATCACAACTTACAAACCTAATAACAAAAATAATTAACGCAAATTACACTATAACAAATAAGAAAAAGTCAGTGTGCTTCGTATTACGATGCAAAAACTATATAATGCAAAATTATTGTTGGGTTACGTAATAGGCCAAAACAATCAAAGGAAATTACATCAAACATATGACAATTTAATAATGACAACCCCATTTAGAAAATATAAAGATCAAAAAACCACAACAATATCAACCATTTTTATATTTTTAAACAACAAACTAAAAACGTTTCATACAACATACTAAACTAAAAATACAATCTAATCTAATTCTTAAGCAATTCTGTTTGGAAGGTGTTTGTTTGGTCAAATTTTTATAACTAAAAGAAAACAAATCGGTAAACTATTCAACTCCTCTTCTAGTTTCCCACATAAAGAATGCTTATATGCTTTTGAATAAGCAGGTGTCTTGGGTATCAAATAATCAATTTTAAGATACAACACCCCTAAAAGAATGTAATTTTTTCGTCAATAATTTACTCTATTTATGTTTAAAAAAATAAAAGGTTACATGCAGTGGCAGAACCATGAAAGTTGATCACAGGGGCATTGAACGTAGAAAAAAAAATTAGTGTAACTTGAAACAAGTCGGATCGAGTCGGGTTTGACTAAATCAACAAAGCTGCGATCATTAAATGCAACAAAAATACTATACTTCAATGCAATAACATTTATTTTATATAGGCGAATATGTTTATAAAACAAACTGACTTGGGTTGTTTATCGGATTATATGTAGCGTCATTGATGTTTTGATAAAATAGGGCAAAGTATAACACTAGACAAAATAAATAAATAGAGGGGCAATTTCATATTTACCCAACTTAAACCTCATAATTCCATATTTCCCCAACACATGCTTTAAAAGCGAACTGAAAACTTGTGTTTTGGGGAAATATGGAATTATGAGGTTTAAGTTGGGTAAATATGAAATTATCCCTAAATAGAAATGTTGCATTTAATGATTGCAGCTTTGTTGATTTAGTCAAACCCGACTTATTTCAAATTACACTAACTATTATTATTATTATTATTATTATTATTATTATTATTTTATTTATTTTTATTTTTTTTGTTACGTTCAATGCCCCTGTGATCAACTTTCCTTGTTTCCGCCACGATGTGTTACATCTGCATCAAGTGATGAAAAATCATATCGTAAATCATGTAAAGGTATATCTTTACATTAATGGTCAATAAATAATTAAGTGCACACAATTAGCCTCAATCCCTTACATATCGTCCATTTCTTCCAAATACATTGGTCTTACACCTCTAGCATGTTCAACTATGCTAAATAACATATTTAAACATGTGAAAAATATAAGGCATACTGCAAAATAATAAATAATAGAAATTAGTATTAAATTAAAGAGTTGATTGCATTTTTGGTCTTTGTGGTTTGGCCAAAATGCAGATTTGGTTCTCAAAATTTTAAAAATGCAGCGATAGTCCCTATTTTAAAGTTTGGATTGCATTTGGGTCCCAGAATAAAGTTAAATGACTAAAATACATTTTCTCTTATTTAGAAAAATACAATGTTAATTTGTCATTTCACACCAAAAATGCAACCCAAACTTCAAAAGGGGGACTATCGCCGCAATTTCAAAGTTTTAGGGACCAAAACTGCAATTTGGCCAAACCACAAAGACCAAAAATGCAATTACTCTAAATTAAATTAAATAAAAAATAAAAAAGTACAAATCTGCAATATCTTTTTCAATCAGCCTAAGAGGGTGTTTCTTTTTTACTAGATGGGGAAAGATAGTGAGTTTCACTAATTTAATAGTATTACTTTTTTTAAAAAAGCCCACTTTTTTTATTAATGAGTCTATATGCACAAGACAAAATAACTCAAGGTCTCCCCAAGAGCCTTATATAAGAGTAGGCCGCAGTGCCGCACTACTTTTCATCACCTAGTAAAAAAGAAACACCTCATAAATAATCATTGGACAATAGCATATATAACTCATCCATGAAGCTCGTATAAGTTAACATAACATTAAGAAAATGAACTTGATATATCAATCATCAAGTTGAACCTTTAGCCCACTTGATATAGATCATCACGTTGTTCTCATAAGGCTAATTGGGCTTACTTTAACACTTAATATAATCAAGACAACATACTTTTGGATAGGGTATCCATAGATGTGGTTGATGCCTTGATGGTTTTGGCTTCTACCTTTTGATAGCATTGTCTGTGAATCCATGTTTGAATAACATTACAATTCTGACATGACATCTGGGGGGGAGGGCGGGGTTCGCTGTTCATTATATCATTTTCGTATTTACTACCAATGGAAATAGCCTTTTGACGATGTCCTTTAACTTTTCTTGTTTAGACACATACTCAAGCAGAACAAAAGATTCTGGAAGCGAAGAAGGAAGCTTTATTGAGGGATTCCTCTCTGACTGGTTCTTCTTTGCATGATAAGTTCCGTGAACTTGAGTCAATGAAGCCTAATCCATACGGGACGTTGCATGCGGTTGGTACTGTTAACATATCCATGTTTTTGTATCATGCATTAGTGATAGGAAAATGATATGTATGATGAAATGTCTAAAATTAATGCCTACAGACATGCCTAAGTGCCTAACTTTAAGATGATGCCATGTGCCAAAATCAAAAGTGGAAATTTTGAGAGAAAATGTATATTCTATATGTCACATGATGAATGGTTTAGGCACATGAGTTAGGTCGTGTTCATGGGTCGGGTAATAAATCGAAAAACCGAACCGAACCGAACCGAAAAAAATCGAACCGAACATATAACCGAACTGAACTTGTTACAACCGAACCGAACCGAGTTAAAAATTCGGTTTTCGGTTTGGATATGGGTTTAGCTATCTGAACCGAAAACCGAATTTATATAAAAATATATATATTTTTTATATATTTATATTATTTTATATATAAAAAATATCCATTAAAATTTTATACTAATATAAAAAACACTTTTTTATACCTTAAATATTTTTTTCCCAAAAATACATATAATTAAATTTTAAAAAAATATAAATAATGTAATTCAAGTATAAATTTTGGTTTTCGGTTTTGACCCATAACCGAACCGAACTTCGGTTCGGTTCTGTTATAGATATTTTCGGTTCGGTTCGGTTCGGTTTTCGGTTATGACCCAAAAATTTTTTTTAACCGAACAACCCGAACCGAATAAACCGATTAACCGATGAACACCCCTACTTTTGGATGTAAGTTGTCTCTAGACAAATAGTTTAGGATGCAAATGATGCCAAAACTGCTCAAATAGGTAACCAATGAAGCTAAAACTGAAGTTGTCCTGATTTTGTTTGGTTATATATGCAATGTTATAATAATAAACGTAACTTTTATAAAAACAAACTTTATTACTAACTATTAAATGTGATGCGTACCTCTTTGGAATGCAATGAAGTATTCGCAACAAAACCCAACTTACGATACATCCTAATTTGTCAAACATGATGTTGTTATTTAATATTTAAATTCGTAAACATGCAATGATATCATTTTCTAATATTGTTGCAATATCATGGAGAAGCAATATGAAAATGAACCTACGATAGCTTAATGCTCTTCTTTCGGGTTAATCAACTCAGCAGCCACTTTGCCACTTTGCCTTTATCCTACTTACATGCACATATAAAATGACATAAAATGTAATGGTCAACTAACACACTATAACCTATGATGATTAATAGATACAAAAATATGAGTATTGCACTTTGCCTCGATCTGATGTATCTTTAGTTTTGAAATAGTATTGCACTTTTATTGTTAGTGTAGTTAACTTGTTGCAAGTTGCAAATGCATGAAGCCAAGATATCCTTATGTACGATGCATGAGTTAATATCTTTTCTTCAAGTAGACAAGCACTAACACAATATAAACTCCAAGGTTCTTACAATAGAATGCTAAGGAAATCATCAAGTTAGAAGATCATTTTGCTCAAGAATTCAAGATATGTGAACCTTATGAAGCCTCACGAGATATTTTGTGTTGATATGTTTTAGATATTTGAACCTTAATTAGTACTTTGGCTTATGTTTCATTTTGATGTTCGACTTGGGTACGAGAATGTTGTTCTTGATTTTATTAGTGTTAAATCAATCTAATTTGGTTTTCAAATATGGTTTTAGCTTGTTTTACTTTATACATATATCTATTGTTGAGTTTAGCTATTGAATACAATATTTTTGTATTCATTCAAGCTTTTCAAGCCAAGCTCAAGCTTTGCTCGAACCTACTCAAGCCAAGCTCAAGCCTGGATGATGAAAGTTTGACAAGCTATCAAGCCAAGCTCAAGCCTAGTGTTTTTCTTTCAAGCCAAGCTCAAGCCTTGTTGAGCTTGAGCTCGGCTTGACTCGATTGCAGCCCTAGCAAGAGGCAACAAGAGGCATTCAGACACCCCTCTCAAGTCTTTACCATTAAGATCTTACTGTCTCTGAACGCGTCTGAACGGAAAAATAAAATAAACGGTCTGAGCAACCAAAATATCTGACCGCGTTTGAACGGTTCAGATTAAGAGGCTGTTAAGAGCCTCTTAAAGAAAAACAAACACACCGAGTTTATCTAGTCTGTAACGAATTGGCAGCATTCACATATAATCCATAAATCTCATATAAAATAAATAAGTCAATAACTTTTAGAGGTGTTATTGCATGTCAGGTATATGTAAAAAACCAAGGATCAAACCAGACGAAATAGAACATAATATAACTATAAATCAAGGCCACCACTGCAATTTTGGACTAAAAGTATACCAGAATTTTACAACATATTAGCTAAAATCATCATTAAATTGCTTATTTTCAAATGCTTATTTAGGAGTGTTTGGGATTGTTTACTTTAACCTGCTTATTTTCTTTGAAATTGTCAGGTAACATGCTCATTTTCAAGTACTATTCCTTTTAAAATAAGCATAGCCTTAAGTTAAGCACCCGATACACTGAGAAATGCTAGGATCACAACAAAATACCCCCATAATAACATGAAATGGTCATTTGTGGATGAAAATTAAAGAGAGAATTTAAAAGTAAGAGAGAGAATGCAACTAGTTAGACGACAAGTCATTATGTTGATATTTTTTTGCAAATTTTTTGTGGTTTTAGCACTTCTCCCTGATGCACACCTCCCTTTACATTGGAATTAACAATTATACCAATATTCTAAAACCCAAAATTCCCGTTTTACACAAAACGGACACAAAACGCGCTTCTATTGGCTGAAACCCTACAAGGCAACTATTTGAAAGACTGTTCATTTTTGCTCTTCCGTTCTCCGTTCCGTTTATTCCCCTTGATGTTTTCCCCCATCTACACAACCCTAGAACCTTCTTCCCCATTCTTGTTCCTCATTCACACAAATATTCTCCACTGCATATCATCAAAGCCACACACTAATTATTATTCTGCATTATAATTTTCCAGAACCTCCCATCCCCATATCAAAAAACACACACACACACAGTAACCGTAATAAAAAAGGCGGATTCAAAGTAAAACAAAATCATCAGTTTGAGGAAGAAGAAGAAGCAAAAAGTGATTTTTTAAACTGCATATCGCCATAGCTCGATTGGGTGGGTTTATCAACCCTAATTGCATATGTTTAATTTAGTTAAATTTGGGATTTTTTTTTTAATTATAACTTGGTTATAATTATTTTTTATAATTAATGGTTTTGTTAATTTGGGTTTTTTGTTAATTTGGGGGTTCATATTTTTTTCCCTTTCCATTTTTTCGAAAAATTATGATATGTATTTTGTTTGGTTGATGTTTTGGAGATGATGTAGGTGCACAGGATCATGACCCAATCTTTATAATCTTCTTAGGTTCCTCAACTCAACTTTACGTTTCTATCTTTTCGTTTCTAACTTTAAGCATCCTACTTAAAGGAAGAATTTGTTACACCCCACTTAAATGTACAACCAAATCGCCTTAGCCTTCCGTGTATGCACTCATCTTTAGTGCATTATTGTTATTTGTTTAAACTCTTAGTTAATTATCTAAATGATTACATGGTTGTTAAGTCGAGTCATATCCTTGTACATATTGTTTTGGGACGATTGGGACTCATGGGTAAAGTACTTATGTTATAGAGTAATGGGGAAGAACATCATATTATTACCCACATATGTACGTTAATCTTAAAAGTACTCCAAGTGTTTTGATTATCTTGATTCGAGTCATTAGATTAGTTTATTGTAAAGTATGTAAAAATTCAAGTGTAAAGGGAATGTTCATTCCATATGATGTATTATTTTGGATGGTAGGGTAAAAGTGTATGCACACAAAAAAAATAGAAGAAGAAAAGAGAAAAAAAACATACGGACTACCATCCCGTTTCATTATATGTTCATTTTATGTTTTTGTTATTTTTCATTTATTAGCTTAAGTCGAGTCTAGTCTTGGCTTAGCAACGCCATTTTGTACATGTAATTAAAAAAAATTATTAACTCGCCACCAGTAAAGGTTGCCTATATCCAACAAAATCGTGTATTTCATATCCCTACACCTAATGTTTTAACCCTTTAAAAGACCTCTTTGATAGTTTATCCTAGGTGCTTACGCCATGTGGTGGAGGTTTGATCCTTTCCCAAGCCTATGGTAATCTATTTTGCTATGACAGGTAGTGAGAGATGTTTTCCATTTCCATATTGTGATATATAGTTTATTACACCCGAGAGATGTGAGTATCTAAACACTATTTGTGAGGTGCTAGTGTATGACCTCCGTGCTTGTCTTTGGTCTTTAGTGGAACGATTATTTGTTGTAATTACTTTTATATTAGTGTTAAATGACCCTTAACTTGTATTTTGACTAGAATAAAAGCGCATTTGCTTGAGGACAAGCAAATCTCAAGTGTAAGGGTATATGATGAGGCGAAAAATGATCAATTTTTAGGGGGTCATTTAAACCGGAATTGGAATTTAATTGATCAAATATTGCCCTAAATCGTTCCTTTTGTGATTTTAGGTACTTTGGGAGTGAATTATGGAAAAGAAAGCATTTTGGACATTTTTGGAGCATAAAAGTGAAGAAAAAGGCAAAGTCTTAATTTTCCTTGTTGGGAACAGTACCTGACGGCGTCAAGAAGGATTTGATGACGGCGTCAGGAGAAAAATGGATGACGGCCCATAGAAAACGTGACGGCGTCAGAACAAGGGCGTTAAGAGTAAAAGTGGTGACGGCCCAGAGCAGAAATACACATGACGGCGTCAGATCTGGATCTAGGCAATCCGGTAAGATTTTTGGCGGCGAGATGATGGCGTCAGAACTTTCCTCTTGACGCCGTCACCTCATGAAATCTATATATACTTTTCTAGTTTTCATTCATAAAAGAGGAACTTGTGTGGAGAATTTTAGGGCCGAACTTAATAAACCTTAGCTCATTTGTAACAGTATTTTCAAGGGTTTTCACCCCTTGAAACCCTTCATGTTCAATTGAGATAAGTATCCTTTCAATTCATTCAATATGTCTATGTGTTGTTTGAATATATCTTACGATTGTCTTGATTTTAACATGCTAGGCTAGATCTTTTATGTGTTTGCTTAGATGTAATGAAACCTAGATGTTGATTATAGGTTGATTGCTTGTTTATAGTTGTAATGGATGAATGATTTCAATGTTAGGCTTAAGAAAACTGGCAGATCTCCATTGTGTAACTTGCTTGAACGTCTTAAGAAACATGAACCGATGTGTACTAGGTTTTTATGGTTGTATTTAATGCATGAGCGAATTCTAGTGATCCGATGTTAGGAGCTTCTTGCAGGCTCGACATAGGAGTGAAGTAGGAGCTTATAGAATTGGGGAAGTAAGTACGCCACCCCATGATTGGTATTAAGGAATATAACCCGTCATCCACGCAACTATAACAAGTAATTAACCTGTAAAAGATATCTAGGGAGTAGTGAAATCTAAGTAAACACAATTCTCCCATTTATTGTTCACACCACTAGTCTAATTAGTTTTATTTTCATTTTTGTTATTTTATTTCGATTGCATCTTAGTTATTGGGTTAGTTGACTAGCAACTAATTCCGCCCCTCCTTCCAATACCCAATATTTTTATTTGCTTTCATAAAAATATAAAAAATACAAAAAGAATCATCCCTCACCTCTAGACCTAGTTTTTAGGCTTTCTAATCCTAGCGACACTATTCTTGAGTTGAACGATCAATCCCCCCGTACTTGTCACTATACTATACTACAATGATCAGGTACACTGCCTGGTGGGGGTTGTAAGCTTCTCGAGATCCCTCAAGAGGTAAAGCCTGGTGCAATTCCCACACATCAATTTTGCTTAAAATTTGGGTGTTCCTTTAGAAACATATAGATAAAGTTTTTATAAGGGTGGTGGTGGTATTGTTAATTCTATTTTGCTATAAAGATTTGAACTTTAGGAGATTTCTTGCAGGTTTTTTGTATTTGTAGTATTTTAGGAATAAGGATGTGTTTATTTATCATTAAAGATTCGATTTTTATGTTCTAGATGTTAGGAATGAATACATATGAAGTTTTGCTAATATGAGATATGGAGGAGGTGGAGAGACTTATAATGAAAAGCGACTCGAGCTGAGGAAAAAGAAGTAGAAACAACGATATCTTTTCGTACACAATTGTGAGGGTTGTGAGTAAGTGTAGGATTTCAGGGGTTTCATCAATATGCGTCGGATATGGCAAAGGTATTCAGTTTTCTACTTACAACTTAATTTGAAACATGGTAATTGTAAATTAAGTATCTAACTTTTTAACAGTTTCGTTTTTGTATGTATATTAGGAAATGCATAGCTTTTGCTGTGGACGTTGTACCAAAACCAGAGACCCATGGGAACTGGACGTGTGGGATCACAGGGCGCTGAAGCATTAGGTGTTGGATCGTTTGGTGTGGATGGTGCAATGAGGGCATGGATCGCTCATGGTCATCTGCAGCAGGTATGTTCTCACAATCGTTTGTTGGCCCGTGATATGAAAATTGATAATTAGGGATCTGAGAAATATGGTGTTCTGTATACGTAGAATCTATATACAACAATTGCAATTGTAGAAGGCCATATCTGATGCTTCAAATAAAGAAAATAAACATCTATATAAGATGATAATTGCAAATAAAACAAGCTATATGAAGTTCAAAATTAGATCAGATTGGTCATTATAAATAAAATTGTAGAAGGCCATATCTGATGCTTCAAATAATCTTTCATTTTGCAGCATTCTCACAAGGATTCTGGAAAGGCGTGGCAAAAGATCGGGACAACACAACTGAGCAGGGTCCCAAGCGCCTCCTCAGAGTACTGCACATAATATGCGCAGACGTGTTGTCATATATACTCTACACAGCAATTCAGGCCACGGTGTTGCATAAGAGAAGAGCGGAAACAAATTCCCACTTAAAACACTTCTCAAACATAACCCCGACAACTGCAAGGTCAGCTTTCCACTATAATGGTGTGTTTGGTTCAGTCTATAATTCCGGAAGGCAACAGATCTCTTCAAAAAGTACCTCCTGCAAATATTTCAGAGCTACGGTAATGCATAAAGACCCTCTCATCATTTTTGTTACTATGTATAAATGTGTACCATGGGCAGTCATATAGTGTGTTATGCAATTTCATCAACTAAGTCTTTCAAACTTTGTATCCGTAACTAAATTGACCAGAACTGAATCTTACCTTACGCGCTTACAGATTAATAATGCTCTTTCAAGTGGTCACGTAGTATATACCATTGCAACAAAAAAAATATACAGGTCTTCTAATGTATACGCATGCCACTTTTTAAACAAACCCCCGATTAGAAGTTTTAGTCAACCTAACCCCCAATTCAAACCATTTTGACCCGTATTAGAAATTGGTTATATGACATTGCCTATATCATTTATGAATGGTTGTACAGGGTTATGTTTGTTTCAAAAGTATCACTACACATTTACAGATCTGATGGCTTAGTTTTTTCGCCATTTTGATGAACAATCAATATCTTTGTATCTTTTTAATTTGTGATTCATTCATGCAGATTCCTTATTCGAGTTTCATCCTACTATCATATGTTTCTTTCATCGTCATATGTGGTCATTTTGGTTAGCTAATAAGATCAAAGGGGAAGATTGAGAGTTGGAATTCAAGGGTGCACAATGGTCATGTGAAGAGCATGATAGACTGCTGCCAAAAGCCAATTTGTTACACACACCATAAGCAGGTAAATGATTTCTTAACAGGTACATTTGACTCTTTTATAGGCACATAGTCATGTAAAGTTGGAACTATAACGGGTCAATGGGCAATACAAACATATCTAAAAAATAAATGGGTCCAACGCGGAAACATCAATGAAATTGTATCTTTTAAGACATATACGAGAAAAAAAAAATTCCCTGATTATTTCATTTATAAGTTGTAATGAAATATTGTGAGTTTTGAAAATCATATTTCACGAACTAATTGTTGAATAATAGATACATATATTTTGGATAAAAAATGTTGTCCTGAATCCTCACTCGTACAAAAACTGCATTTCCAAAAGCGCAGATTATCTTAGATCATTTTAATCAGTAGGATAATTTGATAAGCTTATTACTTTGTTTTCTGAGCTTACTAACTTGAATTTATAATGCTCTTTCTGAAGCCTTTTTGTCGGCGACAAAAAGTTTTTCGATATTACTAAAATCTCTCTATTGCTAATTTTTCATATTAGGTGTCATACTAATACTATTTATTTTATTATTATTTTTTTGTGGCAAAGCAGTGAGAGTTTATAGACGTCGCGCGCATGGGGTGGGAAGAAGAATACCACTTTGAAAGTTGGTGGAGTGAGGTACGCCGGGTCAACGAGGGTCATTGCACAATGGTATGTTCGTCGTTCCAAAGTTTTTTTTTTATCAGTTTAATTTAGTTATTATAAATATAGATTACCGTCGTATATAGTATAGATTTGTACTGTTTTAAGCGATTTTTAGCACATTAGTGCAGTTGGCCAAACGCCCCTTTTAAGTTTCCTCTTGGGTGTTAACGAGTTTTTATAAGATACGAGTTAAAGATTATAGGTTCATAGGAAAAAAAATAAAAAATATCAAGTTGGTGTGAGCAAAGTTTGATTTGTGTGTTCGTCTACAGCCCAATTAGATTAATATACATTTGGGTTGAAACTGCTCATTTTTAGTATGGTTTTCTTTTCTACAACGATAATTATTTGGACTAAATATTCACCATAAAAAAAAAAAAAAAAAAAAAAAAAAAAAAAAAAAAAAAAAACTTTTCATCTTTTATGCTTCATATGAATTTTCCTATTAATCAAAATTTAACAATCCTAATCCCCACAATTACTCACGACCGTTGTGCTTTCCTTTAGACGATAAGATAGTGTGGTGATGTAACCTCTTTCTATAAGTTTATACCAAACTTATTCTAGCCGCTAATTTTTCATTTACTTATGTTTAATATTTATTGGTAGTCGAGTGATACATTACCAAAAGACGCTCTTATTTGGAGATTGAAACGACTTAAATCCGCTGCTGCTTATGGTAATTATCATGTTCAACCCATTACATCTGAAGTATTAATATTTTCCAGATTCCTTCTTCACTTTGACAGTTTATATAACTATTTGTGTGTAAAACCAGGTAACCTATACATGTTGCACAAATGATCTTTTTGGCCATGGCAGTAGTGAAATTAATATTGCACAACTGATTATGTAACATTCTGTACTAAATTCCTTTTTGAATGGCGGCATGCTAAAGCTACACGATTTATTAAGAAGGTTAGCCAAACACCCCCTTATAGTACTGCTTAATAAAAAATATTCTATTTCAATAAACAAAAAACAATTAACTTTTAGTAAGCAATTCTAAGATACTTAAAAATCCTACATTATGAAAGTAATAGCATTTTTTCACCGAAATGTGTCTTCAGGTTGTTTGGCTCTATTTTTGAAAAGTGTTATCTGAAATACGGCAACATGTAAATTTCTTTGTCTAAATTTTGCATATGTTTCTTATTTAATCACATGATATTGTGAGACAGCAGAACAACAGCCTCACAAGGTGTTAGATGTCGACAGGGTATGTGATAGAATTGGATGTATTGATCATATATATTGCAAGTGAACTTATGTATTAAATTTTTTTAGCTAAAGATGTCTTAAGCATATATTTCTAACCATAGACACAATGCTCCCGATTCCATATTTTTAAATTTAAATCGACAGCATGACAACTGAAGTCACAAAATGTGGCTATCCTTAATGTAGCTTACAATTTATGGTATTGTTATGATTTTGTATAAAAAGCTCACTGCACCAAACAATATGACCTATTAAATTTAATTTATAAATTGGTTTAAGAATCAGTGAAGTGCACCAGTGTTCCTGTTTAAGATATGATCTATTAGCAACCTAGAGGTAAATGAGTTTATGCATGATTTATCATCAAGGCAGGAGGTAAATGACCAATAAGATATATGTACAGTGAATTGGTTATAGCACGTATCATACAAATGGGCTTCACAATAAGTTTTCACCATCAAAATTTAAGACACTTTTACACATAACAACAATAAACGCTAAACACGAAAAAATAATAACAATAAAAATGTACAAATACATTGTTCCCAAACATACTCGCAGCATCGCGCGGGCTTACCCGCTCGTTGCATCCAAACCCTAAAAAGTATGCATATAACACTTAAAAAATCAATCCCAAACACCCCTTGCACTCAAGTAAAGAGCTTTATCAAACACTGAAAAAATGTTTTATCTTCTTCTTAATTAAAAGCCTTGAAAGAATGCAAGTAGAGACTTACATAAGCAATAATAAAAACTAATACTTCAACAAAATTTAATAGCATAACCAATGCTCAGCATCATACGAAATTTTCATTACTTCACATATAGTGATAGATCATCATATCATAATTAGTGGCCAGACTATCAACTTTTAAGCAACAACTTATAGGAATTATGGTCAAAATTCAAATGCTAACTATAAAATGTCTAGCGTCCAAATTTAGAAGATCAACAAGCATATTTCATTTTCCTTTTTTACAAAATGCGGGTCAAAATTTTGTACAATCCCCTAAACCCCAATATAATGAAAAAGAAGATAGCTGAACTAACCTACAAATTATGCAAATCTGATTTCTAGAAATGACAAACTTGATCATCAAGAAGACTTGTAAAATATTGAGACGAAGAGAAAAAAGTTTAAAGTTTTCAACTTAAATACGTATCATCGCTGTTTCAAAACTCTACCTTAAAATTTAGCTTCAAATGTAGCAACAAAAAGTTAATATGAGTAGACCTATTCCATGTCCAATGGCTCATTGTGTATGCAACTACGGAAAGATACTTCAAAAAAGGTCACTACTTTTTTTTGAATGACGAGTTAGTACAATGCTAAGTTAGTTATTTGATTCTACAGTACTTACCCAGAAGTTAGTCCCTGCCAATCTCGAATAATAATTAGTGATTCGATTCCACATTACATACTTAGAAGGTAGTCCATGCTAGCCTCGAATCGACACATCTATGGGGCAGAACCCCACAGATTCCACTTTGAAGAAAAACTCCTACGGAGAGACTCGAACCTGAGACCTATCGTATGTGGTAACAACCTCCCCAAGATCTCCCTTGGTGGCCAACTGAGCTAACCCAGATAGTTAAAAAAAAAAAAGATCATTACTTGAGCAGTCCAAAATCATATAATGTAATTGTGTTAATGGAACCTGTCAAAATAATTGTTTTTCTTTCCAAAACTACTTTAGATAAATCTTCTAAACATGTTTACATCTTAATGGACCTATATAAGCATGTTTAGAAGATTTATCCCATTCCTCGAACTCGAAATAAAACTGTAGAACCTGGTTTTCATTTATAACCAAATGTAGAGCCTAGTATTCAATTATACAGATATTTTTTTGAAGAATTAAGCTCTTCTTTCATAATCTTTTATCTAACACCCATTTCCTGGGTACATAGGCTCCACCCTAAATGTAAATAGACTAAGGACTTAACGTGATTGACTAGTCAAACCCGATAGTCAACCTTATAGTTAACGAACATGTGGTAACGAATGTATTATGTGGTTATGGAAAGTGTTAGGTGGTAAAACTAGAAAGCAAATAGACTTCAAGGACCTAAGTTGCCAAGAATTATAAGTGTTATGTTGTGTAGTGTGGCCAAGGTATAAGATAAGGGACCTAAGGAACTTAATGTGCCAAATGACAATAGATGTGCAAGTAAATATCTTGATGGGGAGGTTCTAGAGAATTTGGGAAGAATAGTGTTGATCCCAGTTGAGCAATGATCTAGTTAGTTATCTTAGATGTAAATCTAAAACAAGTATAGAAACTGTCTTAAATTTGAAACAATGTTAAACACTATGCGGAATTAGTATTTATCCTTAAGAAGAACAATAAATGTAACAGTAGAATTCACACAAAATACTTCAATATATTATTATACGAATACTCAAAAGTATTAGGGTTTACAACCTTCAAGTGATCGACTTTATAAATGATACGTACACTATCTCTAGCCTTAGGACCTCCTTTTATAGACTAAGGAGTCCTAGTAGGTTTACAATAGCTTTCTATACAAGATAAATCTTTTTGTAATCTATTCTATATTTATTTTAACCGACTATACAACATTATCTCTTCAGCAGTAGAAACTATCTATAGCAGCAGTATCTTCTATGTCTAGCATTACTTTCCACTTAGTGTATTTCCTTAATCTTCTCAGTATCTCCAGCAGTAGTATGAAATACAGTAGGAGTAGTATCATTCTTCACTAGGAGCAGTATCAATATAGAGTATTTTCCATTAAGCAGTTGTATCATCCAGAGCAGCAACATCTCTAAACCCAAAAATCCTCCCCTAAACTTGATATTTTCCTCCAAAATCATCAAGTTTCTTTTAAGCTTGAACCTACACTAGGAGGATGCTTCCAAACACATTCACTTCTTTTTCTACTTTGGTGGTTTAGGATCAATGATTCTTTCAAACTTCTTTAACAGTTGATAAGCTAGATCTTGATACCAGAAATCTTTCTGCATTTGTAACATACCAGGCTTGATCATCTGGGGTTTAGGTTCCTGCCCCCAACAGGGCAACTGATGAAGTGTCACTTTCTGCAAGTGACAAGTGTTGATTTTCTGTCAATTTTTTGGGCAACAACCGCCAATTTTTGGGCAACTGGGGGCACTTGTCATCATATAGGTCGAGTTGCCCAGTTGCCATGTGTTGGGAATTATGCTAACAGTTACCACTGATCAGCATGGAGATAACCACTGTTAAAGATTGCACTAGCAGTGGAAACTCATTACCACTGCTAGTACATATCATTACCACTGCTGCAGGATAATTGTTAGGAGACGTGTGTATAGATAAGTATAGAAAAGATTTTGTGTATATTCTATTATTCTATGCTTATACTTATCTTGTAAAGGACTCCTTGTGTCCTATAAAAGGAGGTCCTAGGTTTAGGTTTATGCACGTATCAATTCATAGAGCTTCAAGTTGTAAACCTAGTCATATTCTAGATCACTCGTATTATTATTATTAATAATATTGGAGCTAATAGTTTGGTTAAGTATTTTGTGTTCATACAACATTGTTCATTCAATATACAACTCACATACAAACCTTCAAAGTATTAATAAGTATATTCCGCATACTTGTTAGTATTATTCAAAGTATGATTATAACACAAAGTCATGTGTTTAGATCCATCAAGTGGTATCAGAGACAGGTTGGGCCCAGTGATGATGTGGATGGTGTTCCCTCGATTAGATCCTGGTTCGACGGTATTAGTGGATCCCGGTAAACCTTGTACCGAAAGGAAGCCGCTAAAAGGCAGTGTGTTCCGATGGTAAAGGTCGGCAGTATAAAAATGGTGGGATCGTGGCTATAGTCGAAGGGGAGGCCCATGGTGGTTTGGGTTTGAGGGGAGGATTGTTGGGTGTACAAACCCAATCCCACATCGGTAGAACTATAATCACAAAGTTAAATTATAAGCTTGGTGGGCTACTCCTTCTATCACCAATTGGTTTTAGAATGGAACCTCAGTTGGGCTTATATGTTGGACTTGGTGAGATGTTGGGCTGTCGGAATATCTACAAGTGGTATCATCCACTTAGAGCTGTAACTCTTACTGGAATGTTGACCTCAAGATTAAGAATTCATGAAGACACTGAGAAAGTCAGAGCTTTGATACAGCTGATCAGCATGGAGATAAACATTGTTGAAGAATGAACTAGCAGTGGAAACTCATTACCACTGCTAGTACATATCATTACCACTAATTCAGGATAATTGTTAGGAGACGTATGTATAGATAAGTATAGAAAAGATTTTGTGTATATTCTATTATTTTATGCTTATACTTATTTTGTAAAGGACTCCTTGTGTCGTATATAAGGAGGTCATAGGTTTAGGTTTAGGCACGTATCAATTCATAGAGCTTCAAGTTGTAAACCTAGTGATATTCTAGATCACTCTTATTATTATTATTAATATTGGAGCTAATAGGTTGGTTAAATATTCTGTGTTCATACAACTTTGTTCGTTCAATATACAACTCACATACAAACCTTCTAAGTATTAATAAGTATATTCCGCATACTTGTTAGTATTATTCAAAGTATCATTATAACACAAAGTCGCGTGTTTAGATCCATCAAGTGGTATCAGAGACAGGTTGGGCCCAGTGATGGTGTGGATGGTGTTCCCTCGATTAGATCCCGGTTCGACGGTATTAATGGATCCCAGTAAACCTTGTACTGAAAGGAAGCTGGTAAAAGGCAGTGTATTCAAATGGTAAAGGTTGGCGGTACGAAAAAGGTGGGATCGTGGCTATAGTCGAAGGGGAGGCCCATGGTGGTTTGGGTTTGAGGGGAGGATTGTTGGGTGTACAAACCCAATCCCACATCGGTAGAAATATAATCTCAAAGTTAACTTATAAGCTTGGTGGGCTACTCCTTCTATCACCAATTGGTTTTAGAATGGAACCTCAGTTGGGCTTATATGTTGGACTTGGTGAGATGCTGGGCCGTCGAAATATCTACAAGTGGTATCATCCATTTAGATCTGTAACTCTTACTGCAATGTTGACATCAAGATTAAGAGTTCATGAAGACATTGAGAATGTCAGATATTTGGTACAGAAGATACAAGATCAGTGTTCAAGAGTTAAGCAGGCTTTACGAAGAAAATGAAGTTTTTGGAAGAATTTCCTATATCCTCAATGATGCTGATTGATTGAAGAAACTTATGGATTTGCATAGAAATCATAAGTTTAGGGGAGGATTGTTGGGAATTATGCTAACAGTTACCACTGATCAGCATGGAGATAAGCACTGTTGAAGAATGCACTAGCAGTGGAAACTCATTACCACTGCTAGTACATATCATTACCACTGCTGCGGGATAATTTTTAGGAGACGTGTGTCTAGATAAGTATAGAAAAGATTTTGTGTATATTATATTATTCTATGCTTATACTTATCTTCTAAAGGACTCATTGTGTCGTATAAAAGGAGGTCCTAGGTTTAGGTTTATGCACGTATCAATTCATAGAGCTTCAAGTTGTAAACCTAGTGATATTCTAGATCACTCGTATTATTATTATTATTAATATTAGAGCTAATAGGTTGGTTAAGTATTCTGTGTTCATACAACTTTGTTCATTCAATATACAACTCACATACAAACCTTCTAAGTATTAATAAGTATATTCCGCATAATTCTTAGTATTATTAAAAGTATTATTAAAAGTATCATTATAACACAAAGTCGTGTGTTTAGATCTATCAAGTGGTATCAGAGACAGGTTGGGCCAGTGATGATGTGGATGGAGTTCCCTTGATTAGATCCCTATTCGACGGTATTAGTGGATCCCGGTAAACCTTGTACCAAAAGGAAGCCGGTAAAAGGCAGTGTGTTCCGACGGTAAAGGTCGGCGGTCTGAAAAAGGTGGGATCGTGGCAATAGTCGAAGGGGAGGCCCATGGTGGTTTGGATTTGAGGGGAGGATTGTTGGGTGTACAAGCTCAATCCCACATCGGTAGAACTATAATCTCAAAGTTAACTTATAAGCTTGGTGGGCTACTCCTTCTATCACCAATTGGTTTTAGAATGGAACCTTAGTTGGACTTATATGTTGGACTTGGTGAGATGCTGGGCCGTCGGAATATCTACAAGTGGTATCATCCACTTAGAGCTGTAACTCTTACTGCAATGTTGACATCAAGATTAATAGTTCATGAAGACACTGAGAAAGTCAGAGCTTTGATACAGAAGATAAAAGATCATTGTTCAAGAGCTATGCAGGCTTTAAGAAGAAAATGAAGTGTTTGGAAGAATTTCCTATATCCTCAATGATGTTGATTGATTGAAGAAACTTATGGATTTGCATAGAAATTATAAGTTTAGGGGAGGATTGTTGGGAATTATGCTAACCGTTACCACTGATCAGCTTGGAGATAACCACTGTTGAAGAATGCACTAGCAGTGGAAACTCATTACCACTGCTAGTACATATCATTACCACTGCTGCAAGATAATTGTTAGGAGACGTGTGTATAGATAAGTATAGAAAATTTTTTGTGTATATTCTATTATTCTATGCTTATACTTATCTTGTAAAGGACTCCTTGTATCCTATAAAACGAGGTCATAGGTTTAGGTTTATGCACGTATCAATTCATAGAGCTTCAAGTTGTAAACCTAGTGATATTCTAGATCACTCGTATTATTATTATTAATAATATTGGAGCTAATGGTTTGGTTAAGTATTCTGTGTTCATTCAATATACAACTCACATACAAACCTTTTAAGTATTAATAAGTATATTCCGCATACTTGTTAGTATTATCAAAGTGTCATTATAACACAAAGTCGTATGTTTAGATCCATCACCCTATCTAAAAAAGACATTTTTAGATTTGGGGGCTGGAACCGAATTCACCATGGTTGTTAGGTAGATTTTGGTGATTATCCCTATTCTTTTCTTGATCATAACGTATTTTTTTTAACGGCATAAACAAAATCAAAAACTACTGTTTCCTCATGTGTTTATTTTTAAACGGGTTATAAGTACTTATCTATAAGCAGAAACAGAAGCAAGCAGAAAAAATAATTAATCCCAAACACCTTCTAAATTAGGTATTATCCCACTAATAAATCATATAGTAATTTAATTAGAGTTTACAAAGTATAAATGCATTTAAAAGGATAGGAAAATCAATGAAAACATCTTAAAAAGGGGGAATATTTTTGGGTTGCCACTAAAAAAAATAAAAAAAAAAAAATTAAAAATTGACAGAGATACACTCCAAATGAATTCATTGCTGCCAGGAGCACAGGACTAGAGAACTTGACAAGTTTTATTGAAGGTTCAAACTATAAGAGTGTCGGGTGTGGTGGCTCAAGCCGTTTCACCACGTTACCGTCACCTCAGCATTTCACATTTCACATTCACACACCAAATACCCCTTCAGTAGTTGCTCAAGACATTTCCAGTTTTTGGGTCCCACCATTTAGTTTAATTTATTTTATTTCAAACATACTAAATTTTCATTAATTAAATAAAAATACAAATTATAATAAAAAAAACATACGAAATTTAAAAAACATACGGAAATTACAAAAAAAATACGAACAAATAATTAACAAAGTATATGGGTTAAAAGTTTACTTGTAAATGAAAATTTTGGGGGCCGCAACAATCCGATCCCCACTAAATTCCTGTCTTGCAGCAGTTTTACACATAAACCTGATCAAATTCGAAATACGAACAAATAATTATGGAATCTGTTTCACCATAGTTGCCCGGTCTATTTTGATGATTATCCCTTAAATAAATAAGTCATTTTCCAGATAAAGTATGCGTTTCACCAAAATGAACCCTTGAAAACCGAGTTACGAAACTCTACTATACGTGCAAACATGCTTTGCTCGCGTAGAAAATTTGTTCGCCTTTCTTTAGATCATTACACGTCTACTTTTATCAAAATAAGAACACATCTAAAACTGACACGTCTATACGGAGCACAAATTTGTTTGCACGCCTAGACCATTTGCGCTCCACATTTTATTAAAACAAAGCCTAGATATGTGACACGTGTATCTGGAGCGCAAATATGTTTGCTCTCCTTAATAATTTGCGCTTCAGTCTTTGTGTTTGCACACCCATTTTTATTATACAAAAGCATAACAATTTGACACAGCACACAGAGTGCAAAGTTGCTTGCTCTCCCACATACTTTGCACGCCGGAACATGTGCTCGCTCTCCACGCACTGCTTGATAAATTTGACCGCTAGCCCTAAATATTCCTTTTTCTATGTTGTTAACTTAAATGTATTTTACAAAATTTTGACCAACTGATACGACCCACTTCTTATAAACAATTTAAAGGTCCTTCTTCTTTCATTTTTATACAAATTTTTTCTTTAAATTTTCAGGGAAGGAGGGTATGAAGAATGTGGAGATCAGGTAGATATGAACATTAAAAGGTACCGGTTACAATTAATTTATGGTAACAAATGCACGCTACATATTTTTCGTAATAGCAGAGCGCAAAAGGGTAAGGGGAGCAAGAAATTTGCACTTTTTTTTTTTTTAAAATGAGTTTGGCCCATTTGGAAGGAGAGCAAATACATTTTGCACTCTAAGTAGTTTTTTGTAGCGATAATTAGCAAATAGACCGGGTAACCAAGGGCAATTCGGTTCCTAACTCGAGATTTAAAAATATCTTTTTTAGACCAGGGCAATTCGTACAATTAAGCAACTGATGAAGTGTCACTTTTCTGCAAGTGACAAATGTCGGTTGTCTCTCTGTTTTTTAGGTAATTTGTGTATTTTTTGGGCAACAACCGCCATTTTTTGGACAACTGTAAACATTTGTCATAATATGGATCTAGTGGCCCAGTTGCCTGGTCTAAAAAAGCCATTTTTGGATCCTGGTTAGGAACCGAATTCCCCTTGATTTCTCGATATATTTTGGTAATTATCCTTTTTTGCAATTGAAAAATAAAGTTATTTGCACTCTAAGTAGTTTTTTATAGTTGAAAAATAAAGTGTCGAGTTTTGTAAATTAGTCTTAGGCCATGTTTCCTTTTTACTAGATGGGGAAAGATAGTGGGGTCTACTCCTATATAAGCCTCTTATTGAGGAGACCTTGAATTATTTTGCCTTGTGAATATAGACTCATTAATAAAAAAAAGCAAATGTTTTGAAAACCGGGTTCGAAATCGACCCGGTCGAGTCACCGGGCACCGGGTCAACCCGGTTTTCAATTTATTATTTTTTTATTTTTTTGACTGGGTCAACCGGTTGGACCGCCGGGTCGACCACCGGGTCAACCCGGGTTTTTATTAAAATATTTTGAAAAAATAAAACCCGGCCGGGTTTCAAGAACGGGTTGACCCGGGTCACTCAAAACCCGGCGGGTCAAACCGGTTAACCCGGTTTTAGAAACCCGATTTGTTTTGACCCGTTTTTCGGCCGGAACCGGTCGAACCGGTTAATCTAGCCGGGTCGACCCGGGTTTCAAAACCTTGAAAAAAAGTGGGCCTCATTTACAAAAATAATAATATTAAATTAGTGAAGCCCACTATCCTTCCCCATCCAGTAAAAAAGAAACGCCTATAATGATGGTAGCTTTTGGTAAATTTTTTAATAAATAAACCAAAAAAGATATTACAAAACAAAAAGAATACAAGTAAGAGAGGAGCAATGGTGTGTTTCTGCGTGACAGGACATACAATTGACATAGAGGATGAAAAAAGAGCTCATATTTTGACTTGGGGGTGTTTGATTGACACTTGGGTCAGTAATGTATGCTTAATCGGGCATGACGATATTTTGTCACCTCTTAGCCAATAAATTAGCGAAAATTATTGCAGAGGACTCTGCAGTAATGTGTTTCTTTTTTCAGGGCTGTTTTTTTTTTATTCCATGTAAGGCCTTTAAAATCGCTGCAAACTGTCCCAGAAATCTAATATGTACATGTGTCAGCTTCTCGTTGATTTAAAAAAAATAATAATAATAAACGTTGTATTTCACATAACATGTGCAGCGAAATACAATAAAAAATTGACCCACTCAACCTGTCTCCTCTCTTTAGACCCACTTTTATAAAAAAAAACATGTAATTCGCCTACATGTTGCAGCGAACAACAATAATTCCCAAACATGTCACTTTCAACAAGTCTAAGTTACCTTTTCAACCTTAAACTTTTTAATATTTAAAAGTTTTTTATATAACAAACTTTATTTATCAAATGTTTAGCAAATATATAGAAAATTCGTTAATAAAAAAAATAACGTTGCGAAGAGCTCTAAATTACGAACAAAACAAGCCCAATATTGATATGCTTTTGAAGTACGTACGATTTTATAAAAAATATTGAAACAAAGCGTAAGCAATTAGCTACACATCCTTTTGTAAAATCTTTATAATATTTACAAGTTTTTTATATAACAAACTTTATTCGTTAAATATTTAGCAAATATGTAGCGAATTCGTTAATAAAAAAAATACCGTTGCGAAGAGCTCTAAATTACGAACAAAACGAGCCCAATATTGACATGCTTTTGACGTACGTCCAATTTTCTAAAAATGTTCAAGTTTTATATATATATATATATATTAGCTACAATTAAATTGTTGCTAATTCCCTACAATATGAGCTACGAATGATGGGTCATAAGTCATTTTGTGGGTCCCTGTCTTCTTTCAGTAGATCCCTTATTCAATTTTTTGTGTATTTTATTAGAGGATTGTAGTCAATTAGCTATAATAATTGTAACCAAGTTATCCCATATATATATATATATATATATATATATATATATATATATATATATATATATATATATATATATATATATATATATATGCGTGTGTGTATTACATATAACATTTTTTTAAAAAAACTTTCAAAACACACTCTTAAACCACATGAGACAAAGACGTACAATTATATTAAGAGAGATATCGTTTGAAAATAATAATGTAAACATTTATAAACCAAAAAACAGTATACCGTACAATAATACTAAAAAATGTAAACGTTCATTGGAACAACTTTTTTCAAACTAAAAATAAAACTTAACAAAACCACCCTAAACTTATTATCAAACTTTAACATTTTTTATAAAATTGTATGTGCATCAAAAGCATATCAATATTGGGCTCGTTTTGTTCGTAATCAATAGCTCTTCGCAACGGTATTTTTTTTATTAACGAGTTCGTTATATATTTGATAAATATTTGACGAATAAGGTTTGTTATATAAAAAAAGTTGTAAATAATAAAATGTTTAGGATGATTTTGGTAAGTTTTATTTTTTAAATTAAAAAAAAAATATTGTTGGACTTCGCTGCAAATGAGATCAGATTTACATATATATATATATATTTTTTTTAATTATTCAAGTGGGCCTAAATTTTGTATTTCGCTGCAAATGTGGCCAAAATTATATAAATATATATTTTTTATTATTCAAGTGGGTCCAAAAAAGATGAGAGAGGTTAAGTGGGTCCTTATTTATTTGTATTTCGCTGCAAATGTGACTAGAAATGCAATTTTTTTTTGTTTTTTATAATTAACGAGAATGAGACACGTGTAAGTTATGTATTTCTCTGCAGGCTTGCAGCGATTTTAGTGGCCTTATAGGGAATAAATAAAAAACCAACCCACTGCGAGGCAACTGCTTGCGACAGTTGCCTCTGCAGTAATTTTCGCAATAAATTAACGTTGACCGATTCTGACAAAAAGTGTCCCCTAAGGCCCTAACCATTCAGTGAGTGTCGTGTATTATGTTCCTCCTTCATTTTATAATATTATCCTTTACATGTTTTCTTTTATAACATATTTTATAAGTGTATTTTCTACCTCACTTCATTTGGTATCGGTGGTGATACTTACATCATAAAAAGTGATGCACACACCACAATATCACATTATTAATGTATATGATACAACATAATATTGCATAAATTGTGATATGTGCATCACTTTTTATGATGTAAGTATCAACACCCATTTGGTATATGTACTATTCTTTTGTTCCACTTTTCCTCTTTTAATATATCATACTATGTTCGTCGTTTAGCAACTTATTTTATTAATGTACTATTTCCTCACTACACGTCTCCATTGTTAAAGTAAAAAATTAATTTATTAATTGGTTCTTTACTATTCTCTCCGTTCTAAAATTATTGTCCACTTTGAATTTTTGAAGTAAAATTGGTTCAACTTTGACCATAAATATATATTTTTATTATATAATACTTGATAAAAAATTATACCATTGAAAAATACACTTAAAACCTAATCCATTTATGTATTTTGCATCAAATATTATATAACACCCACAAAAATATTTTAGGTCAAAGTTGAAGAAGAAAGACTAAAAAAGTAAACAGTGGATAATAAATTTGAGACGGAGGTAGTATTTATTTATTAAATATTTTTCTTGTTGTTATTGATAAAGTGAAAAAATAAATGTTTTTATATCCATATAATAACGATAACAATTGTTATGGTAAAAATAAAAAAAGTAATTTTAGTCATTCAGAATGTTGATTCAGACTAGCTATCAAATAGTCCAAACTAAATTTTACAGATCTTTTAAATCATTTAGAGAATAAAATCATTCAGCGTTAAATCATTTTATTTTATCAAACAGCCATGTCCCTTCTTTCAGTCGTCGAGTATGCCTTTATAAATTGTTCAAAAAAAAAAAAAAAGTATGCCTTTATAAATTTGAAATATATGGAAAAAAGATACTCCTACTTACTTTTCCAAATACATAAAATAAAGTAGTCCGTATAGGAACATGTAAGGCTGAACACATTAGTAACTACACTCGACCATGTTACATCAGCTTTCTTTCTCTGACAACCTGATGATGACCAATTTGTTATAATAGAGACCAAATTACTTTTTTTTTTTTTTTTTTTTTTTTAAATTCAAATATTTTAAACAACAAATTTAAATTTTATTATCAATAAAAATATTACATAAATTATCCAAACAACATTAAAAACATTACATAAATTATTCAAATAACAAATTCGTCATCGTCATCGTTACTTCTGTCTTCGTGTTCACTCTCTTGAATGACTTCATTTTCACGATTTCTCCAAACGTGTTCGACCAAATCAGCTTTTTTGTTTAGATAAGTTGTTCAGCCGATTAACTGAGTAACTACTAACGATTGTTCATGCGATTTTAAGGGATCATGATCGCGGTGGCCCTCATCTTCGAACCATGTAGGGTATATCGCCCGACCCTTGTTTCAAACGAGGTTTGTAAACTTGCGCTTCGCTGTGGGGTGTTTGTCAACAAAAGTATTAGATTTCATTTAAATGATAACACACAAATAAAAGTAAACCAAAGTTGCATTATTGCAAATTATGAAGTAAATTATAACACTCAAAACTATATTAAGAAAAAAACTGAAAATGGAGTGACTAAAGGGAACAAAATGGAATCAAGCCAAGCGATTTTCGTGGCTGAGGGTGGCGGTTGTAGTGTCTTAATGGCTGCTCAAGTTCTTTCAGTCGTTCCTTCGCTGCCGTCTTCCACTCTTCAACAGCCTTTTGTAGCATTATATACTAACATTATTTGAGGCAACCTGTAACATAATAATATAAATATTATTCACACTTATGACCCCATGATTTATTTGTATACTTAATCGATACAAACAACCTGTAACATAATTATACAAACAACATTGTCCACTCCAAGTGGTTAGTTTACGTATAAACACACCAAAGCAATAATTACCAACAATGGCCTCGTAGATTGCATAGTGCACGAACAACATGCAGCAAGGTACATTGACATAAAGGCATCCGTTGAGCTCATCCCTCTTCACCTATTAAGCCTCATCTGGCTTGGAATAACACCCGCCATGAATGAATGAATGAGAAACAGCAACTCGGTTGGTAATGTGCCATCTGCACAAAATAAGTGTGATCAGAAACATGCACTTATGCCGCATAATAAGATCCATACACCTACAACAGAAATTATATAAAAATTGAAGTTTTATTTAAAACTGTAATGGTACTAAAATAAAAACTTATATAATTCAATTAATAAGGCCATGTTAAGATAAAATTCAGCGTAAAGATAAGAATAGCCAAAAGCCTCTAATAATAAATATCAACCTCTCCTTAATCTCTTCCGTTAGTACACTCGAGACCCATTACCGTGGTGCATGGTTCGATACCAGCTATTTTGTTGTTATCTGGACAACCATCGTTACTTTTCAAAACCATTCTCAGACACAAACAACAGCCATAATCAATAGCAATAAAAACTACATACATCATAAATAAGACCTTATTTTGGTGGAAATAAAGACTTTACATACCTCAAATTCTTTTGCCTCCCACGCCACCTCTTGCCAAATTTTAGAACTCAAGTGTTAGCTCCGAAGGCGTTGCATCAATAATTCACCGGTCTTGCATTTGTAATGGTTCTATTGTCCTTTACCTGGATGTTCAAACCGGAGGGGTGTGCTTACTCCTGTTTGGCATGGAAAAATGTTAAAATAGCCGAATACTAAATTCATGAATTAACAAAGTAACAAATCACATTTTATCCAATTAAAACTTGGCAACCTGTGTTTTAATTTCTTCAAATATAGTTTCCTAAACGAATCACTCTTAAGCCGCTAATACCAATTGTACATTCGCTGCTTCAGTTTTACCTTCTTCAAATATAATTGATGCGTGGGAATCGCAACAGGCTTTACCTCTCGAGGGATCTCGAGAAGCTTACAACCCCCACCAGGCAGTGTACCTGATCGTTGTAGTATAGTATAGTGACAAGTACCGGGGGATTGATCGTTCAGCTTAGGAATAGTATCGCTAGGATTAGAAAGCCTAAATACTAGTTCTAAAGGTGAGGGATGATTATTTTTGTATTTTTATATTTTTTAGAAAGCAATTAAAATCTCGGGGTTTTGGAAGAGTGGGCGGAATTAGTTGCTATTCAACTAATCCAAAACTAAGATGCAATCAAAATAAAATACTAAAAATGAAAATAAACTAATTATACTAAAATTGTGAGCAGTAATTGGAGAAAATGTGTTTACTTAGATTTCACTACTCCCTAGATATCTTTTACACGTTAATTACTTGTTATAATTGCATGGATGACGGATTTTATTCCTTAATACCATTCATGGGGTGGCATACATAACTCCCCAATTCTATGAGCTCTTATCTCCTCCTACATCATGCCCAGCACAACTATAGGGATTGTAAACAGTGGCTCATGCATTAAATACAACCAATAAAGACCTAGTACGCCTCGGTTCATGTTTCTTAAGACGTTCAAGCATGTTACCATTTGGAGATCTGCCAGTTTTCTTAAGCCTAACATATAAATCATTCATCCAAAACAAGAATAAACAAGTAATCAACACATAATCAATATCTAGGTTTCATTAGATCTAAGCAAACACAAAAGAGATCTAGCCTAGCATAATGGAATTGAGACAAGAACAAGATATAGACAACCAACACATAGACATATTGATTGAATTAGAAGAACACTTATCTCAATTACAATGCAAGGTATCAAGGGTTTGGAACCCTTGAAAACCTGTAAAAGTAGCACCAAAATCGTACTTAGGGTTTCTCCAAAACTTCTCTCTTTTTTATGTGAAAAATTAGAAAACTATATATAGAAAAACAGGTCTGACGGCGTCAAGAGTAATCTTGTGACGCCGTCACCTCGCCGCCAAAACTCTCCTCGGACTGCCTAGATCTACTTCTGACGCCGTCAAGACTTAGACACTTCCAGGCCGTCATGACTCTTTTACTCTTGACGCCCTTCTCACGTGACGCCGTCAAAACTCTACTGGGTCGTCATGGAAATTCATGAAATTTGCTCTTGACGCCGTCAAGGATTTGCTCTTGACGCCGTCACCTACTGTTCCCAGCATGGAAAATTAAGACTTTGGCGTTTTCTTCACTTTTATGCTCCAAAAACGTCCGAATTGCTTCCTTTTCCAGATTTCACTCCCAAAGTACCTAAAATCATAAAAGGAACGATTTAGGGCAATATTTGATCAAATAAATTCGGATTCGGGCTTAAATGACCCCCTAAAAACGGACCATTTTTCGCCTTATCAATAATTTCCTAAACTACTTGCTATTAAGCCTCCAATAACTAATAACAAACAACACTATTATGGCAAAGAACAATAAAGTACACTCAAACGCTATCAATGACTTAATTTATATTATAAAAAACCTCTGTTATTAACCAAACAGTATCTTACGAACCTACTGGTATATAGCTTGTTGCTAGCATCTTCTTTCTTCTTAAATAAAATTTTGTGTTCAGAAAAAGGTGGTACTGACCTGTCTTGAGGTTGAAACTTTAAAGAAGGTAAAAAGTGGTGATCATCTTGGAATGTGATGCTGTGTTTCTTCTAGGTGCCAGCTCTTGAACATGACATGATGGTGTGTAAAAATAACGGGTGTGCTTACGGCTCGTTGCAGGATCAGTAAATGGGTCTGCATTGAGGTGTAAAAAAAATGCAGTTGGCACCTAGAAGAAAATTCTTCAATTGCTTCTTGCACACACCAAGGTAAAAAAAACATGCTATAAACAGTATCAATCAAAACATAGTAAAAAAAAACATACACAGACTGTTTGATTAACGGTTGTATACTTAATTTTATAAAACTACATTACCACCATGAGCATTTACATTTTACCTAAATGTGACACTTACTCTTTATCAAGTAAAATGATCATATAATGTAATATGCAAAAATAGAGTGGAACCGTAGAAAGGTAACATACCTGTGAGTATCGTATTGTCATCATGTCACACTGTAAGATCTTTCACGGAAGTCTATTGACGATTTTCCATCTTCACCCTTCGATATGCCAGCTAAACCTCGGTTGCGTGCTCCTTAACCTGTAGCATAGTAATGCATAAATATTGTTGAAAATGTAACAATCTATATTATGCAATTGAGAGAGGATAATACTTTCTGCAAGGCTAATGAAATAATTTAAGGAGCTAAATTAAAAAATTTCACAATTTTTTCTGAATAGAGAACTAAATAAATAACCGACCCTTTTTTTGTTTTCACTTGTCTTCAATAATCACATATGAAATTCAACCTACAAATAAATATATAAAATTTATATGGCCACACATTACACCTACAGACAATAAGAGTGGACATCAGGTCACAAATATCACAAATATCATGAAGATGATTAAACTTGTGGAAATCCTTAAAAAGCATTTGAAAGCCGCTGCAATTGCTGCTTTTCATTCTCATTAAATATGCATGAAGTTGGACGTCATTAGATGACAAACTTACACATATAACTCACTCAATTTAAACTCATATTAGCTCTGCAAGCTAATGCCATCTTCACAGCTCCAAATCATCGATTTAAAGTCGATAGCGTAAGACGTTTATCATAAGCCTCTATTGTTTTATTTTAGAGAAAACTTTAACGTGCAAGCAGGCCAGCATGTACCTAATTGTATATACAAATCACGGCGATGATGAAAGGTAGGAAAAAAACGAAACTCATGAATCCACTCTACTTGTAACAATATGGATAAACTTGAGTCACCAATCTACTTTGATAAACGAAATGTAATATTAAAGATAGTTTAGCTATCCGTAAATTGGCCAAACAGATTATTCTAAACCACAAATAAGTAGTATGTTGCAATAATCATGATCTGAATACAGTGAATCATTTACAAATAATAATAGTTAAATATTGGTGTTCCAGTGAGTCTAGTTGCAAGTTAAATATTCGTGTAAGCGAATGTCATAAACGATGAGTGTGACATGAACAACTTACCGATAATAATGACCGACGACGGCGTTTTTCAGGACCAATATCATTGGAAGATGTGATTTGCAGGTCCGATGCTGCTAATCGAATGGTAAAACATTAATGGTAGTAAATGGTATAAATAGTAACTGACTGAAATAGGAAACGACAAAGTGGATGTATTACCTTTTTTGCATAACGTAACCATTTATTATTTTGAGATGAGATGATGGAAGATGTTTTCGGTATTCCAACTCAAATCGAAAAATAATTTTATATGAATATCAGTAGTAACACGACTCCAGAGCTACTTTTCGGATTCATTCGCCTCAACAACCAAACGATCATCATCATTTTCCCAACTCGTTTTTCGAAGGCAACAACTAAATACCTGAAACAATCACCTTATTAGCTTCCCTGAAGCGCATAAGGTCCAAAATAATAACCCAATCCGAATACCCAATTGTAAAAGCATGTATGTTGAACAATAAATATTGATATCTAACAATCTTTAAGCTTTATAGAAAAAGCAAGAAAAATCTAACCCAGGTCTTATTCATTTACTAATTTCGAAAACAAAGATATAAGTAAAATTTGTATATGTTTTGTAATAGACATTTGCAATTCAATGAAAAAAAAAACAAATGATCTCTCCTGTAAGACTGAACATGGAGTTAAAAATCAGTAAGTAAAAAATTTCAATACTAACAAAAGAATAGTCACTTGTATGTGTTATTAGAAACAAATTTTTCACCTATAATCTTAAAACAAATTTCGTGTGAGTATAGGAAATTCATAAGTATTCATACGATAGAGTACAACAATTAATCACTCTTACTCTACCTTTCCTACATAAAAGTAAGCCTCATCCTACGCCATACTCTGAAACAACGAATCAAAGTACAACACTAACTACCTTAGAAACCATTCGCCACAAGAAACCCTATCTTTTCACCGACGTCGCTTCAACCCCTGACATAAACTGAACTTCAGGACGAAGTTCCCTTAAGGGGTATAGACTGTAACAACTCGCATTTTCATATTACTATTCATTTTTACTATTTATTTTTTACTATTCATTATTACTATTCACTTTTTACTATTCACTTTCACTATTCACTATTCACTCCCGAAATTTTTATTTCATATTCTCGTAAATTAAACTATTTTAATGATAATCCGAGAGTTTGACACTCGTCGGATCATTTCTGCAAAAATCACGAAACCGTGTCCGATATTTACTTTTAGGTTTAAACGTCATTCCAGCATCCCGATATGTCCATAAAACACTATAAAAAATAGAAATATGATTTTCTCTCATTTTACGACAATTCCAAAAGTTTTGGAATTTTATGTTTTCCAGTTCAGCGTTTTACGCGAATTACGCGTTTTAGACCCACGTTTCCAGTTTTAACAGCGTTTAAGAAACCCGATAGAACTTATCACCCATTAAATATGCTAAGATAGGTTATATTAATAAGTTCTAACATATTTATTAGTTTCATTTTTTAGGATACCCGATTTTAAGTTTCATGACTTAACGACTTACCGTTAGCGATTACCGGGACCAAAACTCACTCCGTAAGTCTAGATAAGTATCCAAGTCATACAAGACTTCCCAAAATTCTATCCTAAGCCACATGGGGCGTTTTTGAATGAGTCACAAGGATAATATCATAGGAAACTTACATAGGAAGCTTTAGCATGTTAAGTAAACTTCATCCTTAAGTCTTGAAAGTATCCTAAGTCTTTAACCTCCTGAAGAAAACTTCCTAGCACCTCCTCAATGACCAAGAGGTCCTATAAAAACCCCTTGATCCCTCTTGGTCGTTCACCACACATACCACACTTAAATCACACAACCTTTCATCTTTGATTTCCAAGTTCCAAGTTACACATAAGAGTTAAAGGCCTAGTTAGTCTCTACATGAATCAAGAGTTTCTTTGGTGATTCCATGGTTGAATTAGGAGCTATACAAGGTGATTAGGGGCTGAGGTTAATTGGTTTTCACAAGGGTTATGTAAAGGTTAGCAAGGGTTTACAAGAGTTGTGGTGAAGGGTTTACAAGCATAGGTTTAGTGTCCTAATTTCATACTTGACTTCCTTTCTTTAGAAAGCCAAAAGTTGTAAGAAACCCTAATATACTTTCTTGCTCAATATCATTTTCATGCTATTTATATTTCATTCATGTTATATATGGTCTTGTTATTATGTTCTTGATGTATAAAAATTGGTAAAACAAGTTATGGAAACTATATATTAACTTACGTTAATTAAACAAGAAAACTAGTGACTTATATTGAGAACCACGACCAAAATAGAGTAACCATGATATGAAACACTTACCTACTGTTATAGAGGACTTAAAAAGGAAAACATAACAATTTGAACCACCTAAAATGAGTATACGAGTCAAGAGTTATGGCCAAAAGAAGTTAGCAAACCTAAAGACCCGAAACTGCCTAAATAGCATTCTGTTTGAAATCCATATTTTTTATAGGCCCTTCTGGTCTGTTTCAACAAAAAGTTAAAACACGAAAGTTTTCTGGAACGACGTTTTCATTCAGGAGTAAAGAAGCTCGAACCCTGAAAACGCATAACGAGTGATATTTTTCTTCAAATTCTTAACAGCCCTTTTAAATACCCAAATGACTATATAATAGTTATGGCTAAGTAAAATCAAGGGGTCTAATGACCTTAAAGCTGAGACCACAACCATGGCTAAGGCCAAGGATGAGTCTCAAGACCATGGTAGCCTCCAAAGCCACGGCTAAAGGCCTTATGGCTTTCTAAGTCGAAAACATGAACTAAAGTGTTAGTTTTAACATAATCAACCATTTTGGATCTACTCCATCAAATGACCATTAGACTTTGCAAGTAATGTCCATTCTAGAATTAAGAAACTCATTGAAATAACAATCTTCATTTAAAATAAACTTTCCTAAGTTTATTCAATTATTAGGACATGTAACTTTTCGGATCAAAAACTTATATGTTTTTATCAAATACTACAACACTAGGGAGCTTCATGTGAGGGGTTTCATTTGGGTAAACGGATCAACGAGTTGCTGGATTTACAAATTAAAGTGTCCTAGCTCCTCGAACGTTTACTACATGACCTCTGAATTATGACGGCCCGAACGGTAGTAAGAGATATACAAACTATACATGTTCATAAACCACTTTTATTCAAAGACTTACACTATATACTAAGTACTGCATCATAAACAATATGCAAGATATATATAGGAAATTCTTCATATTCTTTGACAATACTCCAAACCTAAGTCGCAACATTTTATTATAGGTTGCTCATAGAGACCTTCGCGATTCAACTACCATTTTCACTACTTACTACATAACTCACGGTGAGTTCGTAGCCCCACTTTCTATTGTTTAACTATTTTACAAACCCATGGGGGGGATACATGCTATTATTTTTCTACTCGAACACAATGCTTTCTACTGTATGCTTACCCGACTATGTTTTATTGTCACTAAGTAACGATTGCCATGTTCGAAGTCCCTATATCATGAACCATTAGTCACTAGCTATAGTGAGCGCGAATATTGTGAATAGATCTATTGGGATTGACGGATCCTATTTGTGTTGAACAACTACGAGTTCAAACAAATGCACTATATTTGATAGTTAGAGGTATAATGGCAATATTACCTTGGTAGGGCTTCTATAATGACAATTTTTGGTTCGATGTTAATGCTTTGGTTGCATGAGCTTAGTGCAATAATAACGGTTTTGTTTTCTAACTATGAGTGTGAGTCTATAGCTCACACTACGATTATTGTGTTCAATGATTTAACTACAAACTCTACAAATTCCACTCAACCTTTGTGTTGACTGTTTTAAGCATGTATTTCAGGTCCATAATGAACGAGGCTGGCACGGAGGAGCACGGATATTCAAGAGGGTTATAAATTTTATTATCATTCGAAAACTCATTTAATGTAAATTGTAAACATGAAACCATCTGGGACCTCATTTTGTAATCTCTGATATTTATATAATTTGAATGATAAATCTTTTAAAACGACTCAATTAGAGTTTATTTTCTATTATTGTGACTATTGTGCCGTCGAGTAACACCCAGTTTGAATTCCGCTACATCATTGAATTGGGGGTGTTGCATATGTGATAATGATCATATTATGTAATATGATACATATGTACACAATATCTTGGAGATCACGACGCGATAGCCCTCGAGCTGAAACTTTAAGCATTTTCAACTTCTTCTTCAACGTACCAATGCTCGTTCCACATCTTTCCTTGTTACTTCGTGCTTCCTTTTGTACAATATTCTTTTATCATCACCCGTGGGATGATATGAAATGGACTTAATAAGAACGGCCCATTTCGGATTGTTGGATAATGTGGTGTTATAGGTCATTCTCATGGTCTATAAGTACAATTGTACAAGGGCTATACTTGTATTTATTTCTAATAGTTTGATATTTGGTCTCTGTTTAGTAGGTTAGTTAAACTTGAAGGGCTGAGGTGGAACATGTGACAATATAAGCTCATCCCCAGCTCTCTCTCTCTCTCTCTCTCTCTCTCTCTCTCTCTCTCTCTCTCTCTCTCTCTCTCTCATATAACTTCATCTCTCACAAATTCGATTAGGGTTTTCTCTCATTGTTCTCAAGTCTTTCACTGTCTAGTATTCATTGTGACCATCTTGATCAAATAGTATTGTTTTATCAGTTGTAGTATAGGTCTGAGAGTTGTAGTGAGGTTGATTGTTTCATTGAATCTTGTAGTGTGATAAGTTGGATCCGTCTGAAAAGGACAATTTGGTTTCTATTGTATTTTTTTGGTGAGCACACATTTGTGGACTCATCTTCTTGTTCTATTTAGTAATAAAAATATTCACCAAGGGGTGGTTGGCTGGGTGAGATTTTGTGTTGTGGTTGTGTTTTCTGAGTAGATCTATAGTTTTAACACAGATATATCCCGTCAGTAAGATAATATCCCCTTTTTATAACCTACATCGTTAACATCGAATTGAAGGTCTGGTGCTCTCTCAGATTTGATATTATTGAAAATAGGGGAACGATGTAAAACGTTTATATCGTTATTGATCCCGGAGGCACCAAAGAACGCATGTTAAAATCCATAAATTTTGAGAGCCGATCGCTTCGAATAAAATGAATGGATGTGGTCCGTGATCACCCCTAGCAAATTGACCTCTCAAACCATTTGGGCAATTCTCCCACTCCCAACTTGTACAATCAATGCTTCCTATCATCCTATGAAACCCATGCTTAAACTCGTGATGAGCATATATTCTTTAAAGGTTATAATACGTGGGTTTTCGAAAAAAACTCAGCACCATATAACTCCATGATAGCCGTACAAAACTTACAGAGACAATCACGGGTTGTTGTTGCACCCAGTTGCAGATACTCGTAAAAAGAGTCAGGAACGACCGCATATCCCAATTGATGAATTGCCGCAGTACACTTGATCAATGGGGAAATACCAAGTGTGCCGTACAATCAGAATTTTGTTGAAAATAAGAAGAATAATCGGTTCTTGAACAATTGGTGAGAATAGTTGTCGGCTCATTCAGACTCGACGACAGAATGTTCTTTCGTCATATATCGGGTTTTCAGAGAAGTAAGCCGACACTAAACGATTTTGAGCACCCTGATGATCCCTAACAACGTAGTTTCGTCGGGCTTTTGGCAGTAACACTTGGTACTCAAACCAAACTAATTGCGTAAACTCCACAAGCTCGCTCATAACTTCTTCTTCATCGTCGAAAGACGAAGAATTAAAAAATAGCTTGTAAGACATAATTAAGGTAATGTATTTGAAGGTGTTGAGAGAATTGTTGTTTGAATTTGTAAATGAAACGAGGAAGTAAGTGTGGTATTTATAATGTTGAAAAAATGGTAACGTTTAAGAAAAGGTTTTTAATTTTTAATTTTAATTTTAATTTTTTATGCTTTTAAAAGAACGGTCGAATACTATTAAGAAAGTTTTTTTTATTATTATTTTTTATTTGGGTGTGATTCAAATTGGTCGTTTGGCCGACCAAGTCCTTCAATTTTGTTGCTAGCGACTGACCGACGACCAAGTCCCACAATGGCACGACCTTAGACGACCGATCGGTCGACCTCCCCTCGACCTCACCACTGTGTTCAGCCTAATACCGATGATTTCCTCATTAAACTCAGTGGTTGTGCTTACTGCTTAGCACAGCAATGAACCTACTTATATTCACACAAGTTATAAATGTTAGTACAAATTATGAAGATGTGTCAAAACCATATTGTATAATTAACATGTAAACGTATATCTAAAAAGAAGTTTAAAGTTGAGAGGTCGATTTCATTTTTGTGTATTAATCTATAGTCAACTGTCAATGTATTTAGGTAGATTTTTTTTTTTGGAACAACAAATTTTATTAAACCAACTATCAAGAAGCTAGAATTAAACTACAACAAGATATGGGTTTTTAAGCTAATCATTTCACTTGAACGATGCTTTACGTCTAAACTTACACCAACTAAAAGAAATAGAAACAATATTATCAAAAATCGCCGCCTGACTTGTAGTCTCCTTCTCGAATAAGGGCTTATTGCGGAAATCCCATATCGACCACCACAAGCCATAAAAGATGCCTTCAAATACAGATTTGAGCTTGGCTTGCATTCGAAGCGACACCATTCATGATAAATAACTATATTTAGGTAGATTTTGTTCAAGTAAAATAACGATCAACAAATAGAATTACTATGTTTTAACTCATTTTGTATAAGAAATGATAAATCATTAGATCAAATACATATTGCTATGGGAGGTGATTTGTACACCATTTCTTTTTGCCATCCACCACTAAATTATGCATAACGGTGTTGTACTGTATGTATCACTGGTGTGATTTAGTGGTGTATAGCCAAAAAAAAATGGTGCACAAATCATTTCCCGCTATGGGATTTTGCAAGTAAAAAGATACATGATCATGCAGATAATAAAATAAGTTAGGATGCAAATATGAAAATGCCAATATATGAAAATAATTGCGATGATCTACTACTTGCAAAGAAAGAAACGTTCATGTGGAACAAAGAGTGGCCAGAGATACGAAGAGTAGAGAGATACAGACTCATACCGAAAAATGGGTTGATAGTCAATATCATTTTAGAATTTGTACGCTGCACAAGCAATTTGTTCGGAAAGGTTATTATAAAAATTTTGAATTTCTAAAAATGGCTTTAATGAAAAATGAGAAGTGATTTGCACACTCCCAAAAGTTATTGATACACTCAATTGTACAAGCTGTCAAAGCAAGATATACATAAAATACAACCGTCTAATGCATTAAGTAGAGTGTGCAAATAAATTTTAAAAGTGCGCAAATCACTTCGCAATGTAAAAAAAGCTACATACTTGTGGCAAACTGGCAATTACTTACATTATGAGATAGCTTTGTTTGTATTCGGCTCTATTCTCTAATTTTTTATTTTATTTTATTATTTTTTTTTAAAGAGCATGGGTAAGTAACCCGTGAGTTAAGTTTTAACTCACTGTCACGTAAGCGCCACATTAGCTTTAACCTTTTAAGTTTAACTCAGACTTTCCACCATGGTAGCATAACTCACCTATAACTCACCTTAACTCACATTCACCTCAATTATTTTCAATTTTAACCCTACACTTCAACAAATACTTCATTTATTTAAAACAATAACATTAATTTTTAAATATATTACAATACGGAATTAAAATATAAATATTAGATTACGGAACATATGAAATTTAAAAACATAAATATTACAACCACTTATTCATCGTCCTCGGAAACTTCTTCTTCAATTCGATGTTGAAGACGTTTTCGCCAAACATGCTCTATAAGGTCTTGTTGGAGTTGAGTATGTATACCTAGGTCGTGTATTTCTCTTTGTATGCGACGTTGGGCTTCACATATGTCGATCCACCTGTCTCGGCAAAACCGTGATGTTGGATCCACCCAAATTTCCGTATACTCACATATTGCAAACTTTTGATCTTTTAAGATCATGTTATGCAAAATTATGCAAGTATACATTATTCTTTGTAACTTGACAACTTTCAGTGCATGTGCCGGTTGTCGTAGTATACCCCAATGTCCTTGAAGCACCCCAAAGGCACGTTCGGCATCCTTTCGTGCACTTTGTTACTTCCTTTTAAAGTAAGCATGTTTGTCGTCAGTGGTTGCAGAGAAGGACTTGACGAAAGTTGACCACCGTGGGTAAATTCCGTCAGCTAAGTAATAACCACGTTCATAACGATGTCCATTTATCATATACGGTGCTCTTGGGGCTTCGTTAGCAAGGATGTCGTCGAATAACGGAGAGTTATCTAAAACATTAATATCGTTATTCGCCCCCGCCATCCCAAAAAATACATGCCAAATCCATAAATCTTGCGAAGCAACAGCTTTGAGCATTATTGTGGGGTATTTTTTAAAACCGCTACCATATTGCCTTTGCCACACAACTGGACAATTTTTTCACTCCCAATGCATGCAATCAATGCTACCAAGCATGCCCGGAAAACCATGTTCACGCTCATGTTTTTCATAAATAGCCTAAACGTCAGACCATGTTGGTTTTCTTAGAAACTCTGGCATAAACAAGTCCATAACGCACTTGTTAAAATTATCAAGAAATTCACGTGCAGTACGCTCACCTATTTGCAAATATTCATCAAGTGCATCGGGTGCGTTATCGTATGCCAATTGGCGTATGGCAGTTGTACACCTCATAAGTGTACTAATACTTTGTCGACCCATAGCATCGGGTCCTTTGTTCTTGAATTTAAAATGATTTCGAAGAGGATCAGAATAATAAGACTGAATACCTTCAACTATTTCTAAAAATAGTTTCCGGCGCATACGAAACCTTCTGCGAAAATTCCGGTGTGAATGCTTACACCGTTGATAAAAGTAGTCACTACGCAAACATTCCTCGGAAGCCTAAAACTCACGTTGGATGCGTGTACGCGGGATACGTTGTGGAGCTGCTGCTACTGCTTCTTGTTGTTCCAAATGTTGATGATATTCGAACGCGGCTATCATAAACTCCATGTCAATTTCATCATCAATATCGGAGAAACTCCTTTCTTCTTGATTATTTTCATTCGGATCCATTGTGAATATCAAAGTTTGGGTTGATTATTATATATATACGAGGCAGGCAGAACCCGTGCTACGCACGGGCTAAGAATCTAATTGTTATTCGTGTATTTTTTCTATATATTGGCGAGTGTAAACTTAATTATTGTTTAGTATGTTGTATGAAATGTTTTAACTTTCTTGCATAAAAATTTAAAAGTGTTTGATGTTGTTTTGGTATTGTGGTGTTGTATTCTATATATGGGCTTTTGGTTATTAAGTTGTGATGCTTTGTTTCTTTTGGCATATTACTTATTTGCATGATAAAAAAAATGGCTTTGTTTCTTTTGGTCTATTACTTAGCCCTACAATAGTTGTCTATTAGATGGTTTTTGCATGGTAATATGAAGCACACGGGGTTTATCTAATTGGTCATAGTTTAATACGCGTTAAATATTTTCTTTATTAAGTTTGTAATTTAAAGTTTGTGTAATAATGTATATATAATAATGCCACATAAACTGTATAAAAATCTTTACAAACCTTTTTAGCTTCATCTCATTTTACTATACAACTAATTTCATTGAAAATTAAAATTGAAGTCTAACTAATATTAATAAATTTTATCAGTAAACTCAATTTTAAATAGCTAACCAAATAAATATTAATTAACACACTATTAATAATTCCTAAAACCTTTGGACTCCATTATTATGTCTTAAACTTTATTTTTTTAATTTATTATTATAATTTACAAATGGGTTCGAGCAAAAATTATGTACTTTATCATTTAACCATTTAAATGTTACTTTCAAATATTTACATACTAAATGTGATTTTGGCCGGTTTATACATGCATAAATTAGGTTAAATCATTAATTATTCTTGCAGCCTTTTCAACTTCATCTAAATCCATAACCGTCTTTTAATTCTTTACTAAATACGTGATTAATTTCTGCAACCCTTACACTTCCATCTCGATGTTGTATATACTTCCATCTCTGGTGAACTCACTCATATCATTACTCCTCCGGAGTATGATGACCCGGGAGGAGATGCACTCAATCATGAGAATTTGCAAATTCCCACCCACCCTCCCGGGATATTTTCGAGCTTAACCTTTGAAATCCAAAATCAGGCTAATGAGCCTGCTTTCGAGGAAGAAGATTTTATCATGATTTTCATCATGGTTTTCTTCCTTTTCTTCACCTATAGGGTGACTTCTCCTGTTCTTCACTCCTTCAGGAATGAAGACACTATATTTGACCCCGGCATTTCCATGTATCATTCTTTTGAGCCGGGATTATATCTCATCGGTGTGGAACTTTCACGTGCTTCAAATGTTTATCCAAACATCTTGAATGAAAGTCCGATGGAGATTGTTTCTTCCACATCATGCTTCCCCAAGGACAAATGAATTCGGGGTCGAGTCAAGCTAGCGACTTGGTAAATAAAAACAGTAGCATGCTTATAGGGTTTCACCCTAAGTGTGGGGGAGTCCCCCATGCTATCATTACAAAAGTGAAAAACAAAATGGTGTTTTCCACGCTTAGCTTGTACTGTTGCCCTTTTATGTTCAAAGAGTCGGCATAATAGCCGGGACTTTGAATATTGAGGACAATATTCATGCTAAGTGTGGGGGGTAATTCGCTATTCTAGCGAATTTTATCACATTTTACTATCTAGTACCCCCGTTTTTGACCAAAATTTTTCACTAAAGTTCAAAATTTTTTGTGGTAATCAGTCCGCCAAGTCTAAATGACAAATGGATTGGCTAGTCCACGAGCAAACGGCTCTTGGTAAAGACATCTCAAACCCGTTGATGGCTTGCAATTTGCCAAAAATTGTATGGTTCCTCAGCTCCCCATATCCCATAAAGCGAATGAGTTGGCTAGCCCACAAGATTATGGCTTGTGGTAAAGGCCGTGGAAAATCCATAATTGGTAATCAGCTCACCAAGATGTTGACTTAGTCCATCAAGATGCTGGCTAGTCCAGAAGCAAACGGCTTTTGGTAAAGACTAATCAAATCCGTTGACAGCTGGTGGTTTGCTCAAAATCACACGGTTATCAGGTGTGCCACAGTTCTTACACCTGACTACTCCAGAAGTGATGGCTTTTGGTAAAGAGATTTTTAAATCCATCATGTTTTTCTCAAAAGATTGCTAGGGACTAGCAATGTTTTAGTGTGGGGGATTGATGGGTGTGCAAATACTCATCATTTTTACCTTTTCTGAGCTGCCAAAACATCTAAAAACACTCAATATTGAATCAAAATAGTGAAAATATCCCAGGAATGTGTTTTATATGTTTCAAATGCAAAACAATCAAAAACAGATGAAAAACGTACAAAGTTTGCAAAATTGGCAGTTTCAGTCCCTCATCTTTCAAAAATTGTCAAATCTAGTTCCTGGTTATTTTAAAAACTTGAAAAAGTCACCAAAGGTCCTTTTAAATCAAAAAGTGACATAATTAGGCCTTTGGTGAAAAGTTTCACAAAATGTCAAGTTTAGTCCCTGAACTTTGAAAATTGTCAAAAATGGTCCCTTGAATATTAAAAACTTTCAGAAAAACAAATTTTGTCCTTGCACTAACCTTTTATGGCAGGATTGGTCCTTGGTGGAAAAGTTTGGTGAAATTACACAAATGGTCCCTGAAGTTTGAAAGTTTGGTAGTTTTAGTCCCTGGTGAAAATTAAATGGAAAAGTCAACTCTGGTCCATGTACTATTCATAGATTGGCAAAACACACCCCATGGAATACTTCAAAAAACTTGCCAAGTCTCACCCCAAACTTTCATTAAATTACAAAACTAGTCCTTGTGTAACTTAAAACCAAACCGGACCTAAAACTATTACCCAAAATAAATCCTAGTCCAATCCCATAGTCCAGCCCACCCATTTCCTTTATTACTTGGGCCCAAAACACACCACAGCCCACACCACCCATTTTATAATAACAAACGGGTCAAATGTTTGACCCTCGGTCAAATATAGTCAAACACCACCATCCCCACCAGCCTTCCCTCCCACACAACCCCACTTGCAGGTCCCATCATCCCTCCATCACAAGCCACCGCCCAACCCACTTTACCTAACTATCACACCATAATAAATGCCCCCCCCCCAGCTGGTATAACAGTCCAAGCACCCTTATCCAATTTTGGCGCCAAAACCTAATTCAAAGGTTGAGATCATCTCAGAGAAATTCAACGGCCAAGATCAAATGGGAAAGGTTCAGAGACATCCAAGGAACCCTAATGGGCATCTATAAAAGGAAGATAAAAGCAAGAAGAGAAGCTGTCTAGTTTTTTAGTTAAATACTAGTCGTATAAGTCTAGTATGCAATTGTAGTGTAATTTAAAGCCTTTAAGCAGTGTTCTTAGTCAATTCAGTGTATTATTACTCTTTTCAAAGCAATATAAGCAAGTTTCTTTAATCATTTTTGTTTATGCAAATTTCAATTTCTAGTCACTAATTTAAATCATAATCTGTTAGTGTTTGTGTTTGAATTGTGGACTCTTAATCTTATTTAGGTTCTAATAAGCTTATTGAAGCTTTAGAGACAATTAAAATTCAGTATAACTAGAAAAACATCCAAAATCTAAAAAAGTCAAATAAGGTCAACTGTGGTGTTTAGTTTTTGTTTTCAGGTTTTGAGAAGAGTTGAAGAGCAAGATTGGAGTTGAAGTTAGCCTATCTAAAGATAGGCTTCATTGGAAAACCTCTTGTTCAAGCTAGGCGTGTCTTGTAAGACTTTGCTCATTTAATTTTTCCTCTAAAATCTTAGTATCTAATTGCTTGTTTGTATTTAATATTCTGTGCTTGTTTATGTTTATTTAAGTGTTGTTTAGTCAGTTCATAGCTCAATATAAATAACTTAGTTGTTAAGATTTGAAATTGCTTTTGAATCCTAGTTTTAACACAGTCAAACTGGCTTAAGTGTTATACTTGTGTGTTTATGGTCACTCCTTGTTTTTAAGTACTCAATTAGGCTTAATACTTCATAAGAAGTTGCATTGGAACAATCTCTTAAGCTGTAATAGCCTTTAGCCTCTTAAAATCAAAAACAGCTTTGTAAAAAGGTGTGTTTGGATCAAGGGGATTCAAAGGGTTGTGGTGACTAAGGATTGCTACTTCTGGTTTCTACAAGTGACTTAGGTTAATACTAGATCATAACAATCACAAAATCAAGTCTTGTTTCACAAAAAAGTCAAAATCCTTAAGTTAAGATCACAACAGCTTAACTGTTGTGATTGTGTTGCTCAAATCTTGTGAATCAGCTCCAAATTAGTTTAGCTTAGTAAGTTTGGTTAGCATTAGGCTTAACAAACATCAATAAGTCATATGTGATCAATCAAAACTCACCCAAGTCAACCTTGCAAGTTTTCCTCAAAAGTTAAAAGTTTGCAACTCAGATTTTTCCACATCAATAAGTCATATTTGGATTGAGGATTTGAAATTTGTTGGAGGTAAACTTTACCACCTCAACCTCATTTTTCCATTGTTGCTTAAATTTTGTGAATTTTCTTTGTGGACTAAATTGCCCTTGGAAGTGGACTGCAGGGCAAGCCATTGCCCTGTGCACTCAGACCCATCTCACTCAGCCAACTTTGGTGGCTGTTGTAGACCAACCCAGTGGGTCCCACAACCCACAAATAGCTTTAGTCAACCCCCTCCTACCAGGGTACAATGTTTGACCCTTGGTTTGACCTAGGATCAAGTGGACCCCACCTGGAATCCATCCCAAAGTCTGTCCCCAATCTGTGTTCAGTTTCAGTTTGCACAAGTGCTTATTTTTCTTATCAGCTTATTTGAGACCATTGCTTGTTGTTTCTGGCTTATTTTAGTTTGTTTAACTAATTTGTATCAAGTTTCATCATTGTGGACCCCACCCAAAGTCATTTGTGCTTATTTGCTTGATCAGTCAACAAAAGTCAAACTGCTTAAGTTTAGGGGGTGCCAACAGCTTATTTATAAGCTATTTCAAAAGTGTTTTCACAAAAGTTTTCTATTTTCAGTAGTAAAGTAAGTTAGTAAAAGAATGACCACGAAAATCCAAATTTAAATTAAGTGATAGTTTCTATTTAATTCAATTTATCTTTTATTTTTCATTTTTAGATTTTTATTAAGTACTTAGTATTTTTATATTTTTATTAATTACCTCCTATATTAAACTAAATTCAGTAATTTTTCTAGATTTTTATTTTGTCATTTAGTATTTATTAGATTTAAGATTAGTTTTCTTAATTATTAATTAATATTAAGTTTTAAATAGCATATTTAGTATTTATAAAGCATAACCTAGTTTTTATATTTTTTATAGCTCTTATATAATATATTATACTTTTAGAAAATATATTTTTAGTTTCTACTGTTCATTTTCCATTTTTATTATTTTAGTTGTTTAAACTAGATTTAAGTTAATTAAAAGGCAATTAATTAGTGGATTGGTCTTAAACATAATTTTTAGAAGGTTTTATAATTTTGTAGGATTCCTGTGATGATTAAGTAACTTTATAAATTTTCTTATAATTTTCTAAGTTAATTTAGTAATAATAGTAATTTAAATTATTTTAATTAGTTTAATTAAGTTAAATAGTTTTTAATTAATAATAAAACCATAAAAAGACAAAAATATTTATTTTTATTTTTTATACTTTCTTCAAGTTCTAATTTAAGTTTAGAAATTATTTTTGCAAGTTTTTAGGTTAATTTGTAACATTTGTCTTTTTTAAGTAAATTTAAATTAGATTTAAATTAGTTAAATTAATTAAATAATATTTAAATAGTAAAACAATCATTTTGATAATTTCATTTTCATTTTCAATTTTCTTTTAAATTCAAGTTTTCAAAAGTTTCAAAAGCACCCCCTGTAGTTTATAATTCACCAAATCCCACTTTTTCAGTCTGTTACGTGATCTTAATTGTGAATTTGTGCATATACTTGTATATCTGATTTTTGTGAATATTATATCTGTGTACAAATACCAAAATAACAGTAGCAAAATCAATTTCACATCATCTGGGCTACTGTCCTCAGTGCCACTCACTCATAAACGATTTCAAATAACACCATTTCAATCTCGCTGGGACTTTAACGACCCGGGGACACATTATACTATCCACGGAGCATTGGGATAAGCTGTTTTTGACTAGTTGACCTTGGTCAATTATATCTGACGGTTTAGCCCCAATCATTCGAGCAAAAATTATGTACTTTATCATTTAACCTTTTAAATGTTGCGTACAACATGTACATACTAAATGTGATTTTGACCGGTTTGTATATGCATAAATTAGGGTAAATCATTAATTATTCTTTTTACCTTTTCAACTTCATCTCAACCCATAACCGTATTTTAATTCTATACTAAGTACGTGATCAATTCCGGCAACCCTTGCACTTCCATCTCGATGTTGTATATACTTTACATTAAATTATGGGACTCTATCTTGAGTATCTTGATTACTCCACATTATATTAAGAGACTCAATCTTATAGTATTATAAAGCTTGTGTAATCATGTATATATAATAATGCCACATAAATAATATAAAAATCTTTACAAACCTTTTTGGTTTTATCTCATTTTACTGTACAACTAATTTTATTGAAAATTAACATTGAATTCTAACTAATATTAATAAATTTTATCAGTAAACTCAATTCTAAATAATTAACCAAATGAATATTAATTAACACATTATTAATAATTTCTAAAACCTTTGGACTCCACTCTTATGTTTTAAACGTTATTTGTTTTATTTATTATTATAATTTACAAATGGGTTCGAGCAAAATGTATGTACTTTATCATTTAACCATTAAAATGTTTCTTTACATACATGCTTGTCCATAATCGTCTTTTAATTCTATACTAAATACAAGATCAATTTCGGCAACCCTAGCACTTTCATCTCGATGTTGTATATATGCTCGTGCACATTTTCTTGAATCAATTCGCACATGTGAGCTACATCAATAGAAATCGCACATAAATTACTTGTATATGAAAATGCATTAACATAATACATATATCTATATATATGCTTACCTATAAGAATCACCTAAATATGTAAGAAACAAATAAAATAGTTGGTATCCCTATCTTTGGTTCCATTTATCTGAGCATGCATGATCTTGTGTGATTTTCATGGTACCTACGTATGATACCAAAATTAAGAAAAAAAGAAGACCAAGTTAATTACAAAGATCTAAAAGATGTGTGAATCATCTCCAGAATGTTGCAAAATAGAATTTATATACCGCTACAAATAATCAAAGATCTAAAAGATGTGTGAGTCATCTTCAAATGTACATACTAAATGTGATTTTGGCCGGTTTATATAGGCATGAATTAGGTTAAATCATTAATTATTCTTGCAACCATTCGCAACCCTTGCACTTCATCTAACCGACTTTTAATTCTATACTAAATGCTATGTGATCAATTCGGGCAACCCTTGCATTTCATCTCCTTTCATGATTGTATAGTTATTATGAGGCTGCATTGAATTCTGAGCATTAGCAATTTGTACTATATGCAATCTTGACGCCTCCACATTAAATTTTAGGACTCAATCTTATATGTTTATAGATAGATGAGGCTTGCAGGGGCTTTTAATCTAATTGTTAATCGCACATATTGTTTTTGTGAATTGTCGAGTGCATTTGTATTTTTAGTTCAGTACGTTCTATGAAACTTTTTTAGTTGTTGTTTAAAAATATAAAAATGGTTGATATTGTTTTGGTTTTTTGGTCTTTATATTTTCTAAATGGGGTTGTCGTTATTAAATTGTCATACGCTTGATGTAATTTTCTTTGATTGTTTTGGCCTATTACATAACCCAACAATAATTTTGCATTATGAGGTTTTTGCATGGTAATACGAAGCACAATGGCTTTTTCTTATTTGTTATAGTAGGGGTGTGCACGGTTCGGTTTGGGTCGGTTATTGGCTAAAACCGAAACCGAACCGAAATGTTCGGTTTTTATAGAACCAAAAACCAAAACAGTTCGGTTTTTGGCGGTTCGGTTTTTGGCGGTTCGGTTTTTAAGGTTTATTGTCGGTTTCGGTTCGGTTTTTCGATTTTTTCGGTTTCTAACTGTTTATATTTGGGCATGAAAAATTTATACCAAGAAACTTGTATTACATAGAAAATTTGTCATTCTTATTTAATTTTTTTTGTCAAACTAAGCATAAAAAATTAATAATACTTATTACATAATTCTATAATTACACATATATAGATGATACACACACATGCGAACATACACAAAGTATGATCATCTTCATATATTTATTGATATATTCTCAAGTAAATACACGATACGACAAACACGCATATAAACGTAAATGTTAAGATAAATATGTTATAAATCTACCCAAAAATGAATTTTAATTTATACATTTGATTTATTTAGTTATTTATTCATATTATATTAATTATATATTATTATATAATAAAATCAGTTCGGTTCGGTTTTTAGACGAAAACCAAAACCGAACCATATTTTTCAGTTTTTGAAAAACTAAAAACCGAACCATCTGTTTTTAGTTTCGCTTCGGTTTTTTCGGTTTTCGGTTCGGTTTCGGTTTTTTCGGTTTTGTTTGCTCACCCCTATGTTATAGTGTAATTTGCATTATCATGTATATATAATAATGTCACATAAACTGTTTAAAAATCGTTACAAACCTTTTTGGCTTTATCTCATTTTACTGTACAACTAATTTCATTAAAAATTAAAATTGAAGTCTAATTAATATTAATAAATTTTATCAGTAACCTCAATTCTAAATAGCTAACCAAATAAATATTAATTAACACACTATTAATAATTTCTAAAACCTTTGGACTCCACTATTATGTCTTAAACTTAATTTTTTTTAATTTGTTATTAGAATTTACAAATGGGTTCGAGCAAAAATTATGTACTTTATCATTTAACCATTTAAATATTAGTTACAAATATTTACATATTAAATGTGATTTTGGCCGGTTTATATATGCATGAATTAGGTTAAATTATTAATTATTCTTGCAGCCTTTTCAACTTCATCCCAGTTCATAACCGCCTTTTAATTCTTTACTAAGTACGTGATTAATTTCTGCAACCCTTACACTTCCATCTCGATGTTGTATATACTTCACATTAAATTATGGGATTCCATCTTTAGTATCTTGATTACTCCACATTAAATTAAGGGACTCAATTGAAAATTAACATTGAAGTCTAACTAATATTAATAAATTTTATTAATAAACTTAATTCTAAATAGCTAACCATATGAATATTAATTAACATAGTATTAATAATTCCTAAAATCTTTGGACTCCACTATTATGTCTTAAAATATATATTTTTTATTTATTATTATAATTTACAAATGGGTTCGAGCAAAAATTATGTACTTTATCATTTAACCATTTAAATGATGCTTACAATATGTACATACTAAATGTGATTTTGGCCGGTTTATACAGGCATGAATTAGGTTAAATCATTAATTATTCTTGCAACCTTTTTAACTTCATCTGCATCCATAACCGTCTTTTAATTCTTTACTAAATACGTGATTAATTTCTGCAACCCTTACACTTTCAACTCGATGTTGTATATACTTCACATTAAATTATGGGACTCCATTTTGAGTATTTTGATTACTCCACATTAAATTAAGGGACTCAATTGAAAATTAACATACAAGTCTAACTAATATTAACAAATTTTATTAATAAACTCAATTATAAATAGCTAACCATATGAATATTAATTAACATACTATTATTAATTCATAAAACCTTTGGACTCCACTATTATGTCTTAAACGTTATTTTGTTATTTATTATTATAATTTACAAATGAGTTCGAGCAAAAATTACGTACTTTACCATTTAACCATTTAAATGCTGCTTACAACATGTACATACTAAATGTGATTTTTGCCGGTTTATATAGGCCTGAATTAGGTTAACTCATTAATTATTCTTGCAATCATTTCAACTTCATCTCAATCCATAACCGTATTTTAATTCTATACTAAGTACGTGATCAATTCCGGCAACCCTTGCACTTCCATCTCGATGTTGTATATACTTCACATTAAATTATGGGACTCTATCTTGAGTATCTTCATTACTTCGCATTATATTAAGGGACTCAATCTTATAGTATTATAAAGTTTGTGTAATCATGTATATATAATAATGCCACATAAACTATATAAAAATCGTTACTAACCTTTTTCGTTTCATCTCATTTTACTGTACAACTAATTTCATTGAAAATTAACATTTTGACTCCACTCTTATGTTTTAAACATTATTTTTTTATTATTAAAATTTACAAATGGGTTCGAGCAAAAAGTATGTACTTTATCATTTAACCATTTAAATGTTGCTTTACATACATGCTTGTCCATAACTGTCTTTTAAATTTATACTAAATACGTGATCAATTTCGGCAACCCTTGCACTTTCATCTCGATGTTGTATATATGCTCGTGCACATTTTCTTGAATCAATTCGCACATGTAAGCTACATTATAAACTAATCACGCTAAAAATTACATTTAACCATTTAAATGTTGCTTTACATACACGCTCGTGCACATTTTCTTGAATCAATTCGCACATGTGAGCTACATCAATAGAAATCACACATAAATTACTTGTATATAAAAATGAATTAACATAATACATATATCTATATATATGCTTACCTATAAGAATCACCTAAATATGTAAGAAACAAATAAAATAGTTGGTATCCCAATCTTTGGTTTCATTTATCTGAGCATGCATGATCTTGTGTGATTTTCATGGTACATGCGTATGATAACAAAATTAAGAAAAAAAGAAGACCAAGTTAATTACAAAGATCTAAAAGATGTGTGAATCATCTCCAAAATGTTGCAAAATAGAATTTACATACCGCTACCAACAATCAAATATCTAAAAGCTGTGTGAGTCATCTTCAAATGTACATACTAAATATGATTTTGGCCGGTTTATATAGGCATGAATTAGGTTAAATCATTAATTATTCTTTCAACCTTTCGCAACCCTTGCACTTCATCTAACCGACTTTTAATTCTATACTAAATGCTATGTGATCAATTCGGGCAACCCTTGCACTTCATCTCCTTTCATGATTGTATAGTTATTATGAGGCTGCATTGAATTTCGAGCATTAGCAATTTGTACTATATGCAATCTTGACGCCTCCATATTAAATTTTAGGACTCAATCTTATATGTATATATATATATATATATAGAAAGGAACTATATAGGTTGAATTTGAGTTGTGTAAGTTTGAAAATAAAAGTTGAGTGAGGTGGGTATTTACAGAGGTAAGAAAATGGGTTGTTATTTATTTATTTTTATTTATTTAATATACTAGCCGTAGTAACGGTCAAAAAGGTTGAGTGGCTCAATTGAATTTTGATTTTTTTTATTATTATTATTATTTTAAATTTATTTTTTTTAAGCCGAGATCGTCCATAACGCACGTTAGACACTTAACTCAGTGCGTTAACGCACCCTTTTAACGTGAAGGCCGGTAAGTTAACGCACCACGTTAACTTGGTGCGTTGTCAAATAACTTGGGTGCTACGTTACCAGGGGCGGAGCCATGTAGAAACTAGTGGGGGGACTTGCCCCTAACAAAGCTTTTGGAGACATACTATTTAAGTAGGAAAAAATGTCGAGTTTGAAGAAAAAAAGCTTCATGCCCTCAACCTAAAAGTTACAGTGCCCTCACGTCTTCACGAGCGCCAGAAGAACACAGTTGAGTCACTTGATATAAAAGTATATAACAAGTTAACAACAGTGACATGATGATATTTTAAGTGATGGTTTTATGGCTATTAACTAGCTAGGTAGCCCGCGCGTTGCGTTGCGATTGAAATTTTTTTGGGTTGTTTGCTTTTTCGGTATGTTTTTTTTTTTTTTTTTTTTTTTTTTTTTTTTTTTTATTTTGGTATTTTAAAAGAAACAAATTTGTATAAGAAATTTTTTGTAAGTGTATTATTTTTTGTGTTTTTTTATTTTTATTTTTTTGAAAAAAGAAAATTCATAAGGAAATTTATGGAAAAAAAAAAAAAGAAAAGTGGCGCAAAAAAAAAAATTGTAGCAAGCACTGTAGCAGCTACAGTGCTGCTACAGTAAATGTTTCTGCCTTTTAATATATATAGTAATGTACTTCTGGATATGGTGGTTGGACAATGAAGAAGATAACAGTTGTGGTTAAATGAAAAGTTAATAATTTACAACCACATGATATGATTTTCTCGGCTTACACGCTTCACATTTGTATATTTAAATGTATAAAAGTATAATACTAATAATAATACTATAGCATTTGATAGTTTTGGTCTTTTGGACATTTGGTACTTGTTGCTTGCTAGGGTGCTACATCTCCTACAAGCTTACCCATCAAAGTTATTTAGAAACAATGGAATATAGTATTTCTTTTTGGTTATTAGTTGACGTGAGATGATATATATATATAATCCGGATCGATTGAAAAGAGTTTGAGATTAAGAAGTAATCTTAGCAATTAATCTCATTAAATCATCAGTTCATATTCATCGTAACCAATTTATCAACTCTTATCATTTATTATTATTTTAAGGATCGATGCAAATACAATTTATCAACTCTTATCATTTATTATTATTTTAAGGATCGATGCAAATACAATAAACACGACACCACTTTCTGTATTATTTACAATAATTCATTTGTATACTGTTAGTAAAGATTCAAATTTCAATGTGGATACAAGATACAAGCGATCATTTTCAATAGAAATCATAGATTCATTTTGTTAATATCCATCATATAAGTGATATAAGGTTTTAGTAACGTAAATATGAATCGCTATATTAATATTGAATCATAGTGCACTAGTGAATGATTACTCTTTGAGATATTAAGGATTAATAAATTAAAATAGAAGCATTTTATCCAATATGCACCGAATTAAGAACAACCCATCAAGTAAATCATTGATTCAATTATACAGATATGATTCACAATAATAACTAACATGTTTTTTTACTTGTGATTCAATTATGATTCATTTACTCAATCCTATATATGATTCAAATAATGATTCGAAGTAAAACATACGAAAGTAATACCAACTTATTGGACAAGTTCATTTTAATAATAACCCATCATATTTGAAATTTCAAAACCAAAACATATACGCAAGTCATCTTAAAAGAATTGACAAGGCATATAAAATATTTACTAAAAGATGAATCATATATTCAAAAAAAAGGTTACGGATCAATTGAAAAGTGAAACAAGATTAAAAAGTGTAAAAAGTAATGACATGAGGACACGTGTCTCCTTAGTTTTTTTGATTAAGGGCAGTTTCGTATTTATCATTAAATTTCCTCTCATACTCAATCATCCAAAAAACTCCATAAAAACAGACTCACCATCAGTCTCCCTATCGCTGTTACAACCACCACCACCGATCAATTACGCCACCATCTTCAAATACGTCAGAAACTGCCGTTACACACTAACCACCCTCACCAGATCTCCTACCACAATACCACATCGTCGGCGCGCCATCATCACCACCAGTGGATCTGTCATAAACATCAATCTACCACCACCACCACCGTAATTATCAAAACCACCACCATCATTTCGTTATACAGAGGCAGATAATGGATCGTAATTAGCAGATCTAAATAAAGAAAACTGGTGACATGAGATTTAATTAATAAATCAGAATCAAGTTTAGTAAATCTAAAGTATGACCACGTTTCAAATAGTTTAATTTAGGAAAATATGTTGAGGATATGGATGGAATATACGCAGCAAATCTAGATGGGTTGGTTTTTGGGATAGACGATTCAAAAAACATTTTAATAAATGATGAAAAAAGGATGGCTCTTTGATGACTGGTGAGTTGTATACGTAAATTATTGAGTGACATCATTGATAGGAAGTATCTCTCTCTAGTTTCTTTTTTCCACTAACAAAAGGTGCCAGTAAAGTATGTATTTGGAATTTTTGTTTTTATTATACATGTAAATAAAGAATTTCAACCAATGTTATTTGTAAAGAGTGTAATTTTAGTGCATCTAGTTTTTTACTTTGTAATATTAGTTACTTTTAGTCTTTAGTTAATTAATTCATCAGTTACTTTTGATATTATTCATCGGTTCAAGTTAGTATTGTTCATCAATTCATCAATTTTTTTTAATAAAAACACAATATTTATCAGTTTCATAAGTTATTTTTTATATTATTCATCAGTTATTTTTAATAAAGTTCATTAGTTATTTTTTATAATGTTCAACATTTCGAAAAAATAACGTTCATCGGTTATTTTTTATAAAGTTCATCAGTTATTTTTGATAACGTTCATCAGTTGTTTTTTATAATGTTCAACAATATTCGAAAAAATAATGTTCATCAATTATTTTTTATAAGGTTCATCAGTTATTTTTGATAACGTTCATCAGTTGTTTTTTATGATGTTCAGCAGTTTTCGAAAAAAATAACGTTCAATAGTTATTTTTTATAAGGTTCATCAGTTATTTTTATTAACGTTCGTCAGTTGTTTTTTATAATGTTCAGCTGTTTTCGAAAAAATAAAGTTCATCAGTTATTTTTATAAGGTTAATTAGTTACTTTTGACAACGTTAATCAGTTATTTTTTATAATGTTTAGCAGTTTTCAAAAAAATAACGTTCATCAGTTATTTTTTATAACATTCATCAGTTATCTTTTTATAACCCTCATCAGTTATTGTTTATATTTAACGTGCGATATCACACTCATATCATATCAGATTTGAGTAATTAAAATTTCTGTGTAAAAAATGGCCAAAAAGTTACAACTTTCGTGTTTTAAGTTTTGCGAAATTTGGTCTTTAAATAAACAAAATTAGAGCCGAAAATGCTAAAAATTTCAATAAAATCAACACCCACTAAAAAAGTTGAAAAAATAAATATTAAGATTTATATATCATAATGCATACCAAATTAAAGAGAATTAAATTTAAAAAAATTATGATGAAATCGGTTTTACATAAAAGTTTGTTGTTTGAAAGTTATTTACGTTTAAAGTTTTGGGGTGAAAACAAAAAAAGGGTTAAAGGGACCAAAATACCCCTAACCGAATTTATTAAGAAAAAAGAGAGGAGTGGGTGGTTGACACTTGTCATATTGTTAGTGGCTTTTTAGCATTTTTAATTTTTTTTACTTTGTAAAAGATCGCATCTCTCAAAAAAGATTGTCATATACTATAAAAGAAAAAAACAAGATGAATCATATAGCTCTTAACGAATTTTTTTTAGATTTGCTACTACAATGAAAGTAGTTTCATTGATTCAAAAATAAAATGGATATGTGAAACTTTAGGAAGAAAACAAAAAACGGGCTGCAGTTATGGTTTTAGGAATTCAAAAGTTTGGACCAAAACTAGTCATTCAGACCCGTGCGTTGCACACGGGCTCTATCTAATTGGTCATAATGTAATGTGTGGTATTTATTTTCGTCATTAGGTTTGTAAGTTGTGATGGTATCACAACTTTTGTAAGCATCGTATGAGTTTATGAATGAGTTTAATTAGTTGTTTGGTGACTTTTATATTTAGACCGAGTCATTCATACCCGTGTGATGCACACGGGCTTAATCTAAATATTCGTTAGTGTATTGTTCAACACTAATTTTCGTCATTACATGGGCTGTATATAAGTGTTCATAGCGTAATCTTTGGCTTATTTTCGTCATTATATATCTAATTTGTGATGTTATCACACATTTTTTAAGCATGACACGCATTTAAATAGTTTATTGATATTAAAATAGTATATGTGAAGAGACTTTTTTCAAGATGTTACATTTAAAAGAGTCTCTTCACATGTAATTTTTTAATATGTATAAGTTACATGCTAAATGCCAAAGGGAGGTTAAACGCATACGGTTCTTTCAAAATAAATGTAAACCTTATATAAAATCATAACAAAGTGATATTCTCTATATTTTGAGATCTAACTTGTGACAAAGAATTATCCTTTTGGTTTATCATATCAAATACGGTAACTCCAAATTACTATGCTTAGTTACTTGAACTTTATTTTATCCACAAAAACCATTTAAGTTTCAATATTTTTTTATTGTTGTGAAAATCGGTCCAATATTGTTAGTATATTTAATTTGTAGCATATTGCATATATAAATATATTTGAAGACATCAATCTCAACATATAATTTTTCTACTCTTAATAACTAATATAACAATTTCATTTTGCCAAATTTGTTTGTCATTCTACAAATGAAACTAAAATCATATTAAGATAATCAATTAATCTCCATAGTGATATTAACACACCGCAAAACAAAAAACTACATTAAGAGCAAAAATATTAAAATGCACCAACAAAGTGTAGTAATAATTATTGATTAATAATTGAATGCTCGTCACGTTATTTTCAAGAAACTTACTTGTTAACGAATCAATAGTATTAGCCCGTTTATCGGTATTACATGAAGTAAAATATTGTATGTTTAATTTGTAACGTACAATTAATATGATTGCTAAGTATTCATTCCACCGATGGTCGTGGCGTTGTTCTTGTTTTTTGTTGTTGTTCTTGTTGTTGTTGTTGTTGTTGTTGTCTTTGTCGTTGTTGTTCGTTGGCCTTATGCATGTTTTGTTCATGATACAATTTTTGTGACTTTTCAATCTCTTTCTTTAATGATTCTTGATGTGCTACAAAAAAAAAATTAGATACAGTTGATCGTTAGTAACTTAAATATAATTAATCAATATATTGCATTTTCGATCAAAGTAAAAATGTTCGTGCATGTTTCACTTAATTGATAAGACAACGATGTGTAGGATCTCTTAAACCATTAGAGAAGATGATGTTACTACCAAACATCCTAAGCGTCATCTTTATGTCCTACATTGTTACACACACAAAACACACGTGAAATTTACATGAAACAATATAAATCAATATGCTAAATACGTAAGACGATATGATGCTTACTTTACCACCATAATAAGTTGTAGCCAATGTGCACACGGTGTGGAGGAAGTTATGGTTTGTTGTGTGTGATTTTTGACACATTATATAGTTGATAAAATATTTCTAACTCATGGACGGGAAGGTAAAAAGACTAACCACTAATTGGTGTGTTTAATTTATGCATTCATGGCACCAAACACTTCATCTCCTATGTACTTATGCTTATGCATGACTATTAAATCAATGTACTAACACATGAAGCATCCACATTTCACTTTCAATTCATAAGCCATTTATTATGACCACTTACATTTATAAGGCTACTTAAGCTTTTAGTATATAAGATTGTATAAGTCATTAAGTTTTAATTAATTATTGAATGATTCATTTACCTTTATACCCTTTTTACTCTAACTAGACGAGTACCCGTGCATAGGAACGGATTTTCTAGTGGCAAATAGTTATAGGTGTCATATTATGGTTAAGTATTTTATGTAACGTTTATACATAAAACATAAAACAATAAAAATGATGTATGGAAAGTTCTCTTTTAGCTGATCGAGAAGATGAAACTGATGGTTGTTCCACAGAATCACAAATTTACGCTTGAATTTTAACACAACAAATAGACCAACAGTTTAATAAATGAGTGAATAATGAATGTGAAAATGATGTATCCTTAACATAAATAAGACCCTTATGCCTCTTAATAGACTATTACCCACAGAAGAGCTGGACCAACTGTGATCACTGATAAAGACTATTAACAACAGAAGATCTTGACTAAATGTGATATCTCATGGAGCAGGTAACTAAACCCACTTGACATTTCTTGACGGGTTTTGCCTATAATTCTAGCCATGATCTGTATTTATGGTCTTAGGGTACATTCAAAAGTGCAAAAACCTTTTCATAATAAAGAAAGTGCTCAAAGTGTTAAAGTGAATGAAATTAGAAGATTGAGTCTTTACAGGGTTATAGTTTTAATGGTTCCGGTTCCCGATAATGCAAAAACCTTTTCGTAACAAATGAACAGACCACCTGAATGAAACACACCATGCCAAACTCATTAAGACATTATCAAGAATATCTGGTGTGCCTTGATTACACAATACCCTAACATGTGATCAATTAGAAAAAATAATCGTTGTGGAATTTCTTAAAATTGCAGATGATTCAAATCAACCGTGATATAAAAACTAACTAAAAGAGTTACCTAATTGTTGAAGGTCTTGAATTCAATGTGGTTTTTTACATTTTATAAAGTGTCTCCAATAAAAAATATGCAATTAAAATCATGAAAGTAGAAACAAAGAAATAAGTGAACACATTTCTTTAAACTTCCTGGGTAATCTTAATAGTGGTGATTTTTGGATGATGATGATGAAGGGTTTTCTGAATGATGGTTTTATACTTTTTGCATGAATAAAATCCTGGTGCATTTCTTAATGCGTAATTGGGGTGGGTTACAACTGGTATCATGAGGCTTACATGATAAGATTTAAGAAAAAGTTTTATTTACTTAATAAGTGATCAATTCAAAACTTTACGCATGTTCCATTCCAGATCAATATTTCCTTTATTCACCCTAAATACCCTTTTGGCTTTCAAGGTTCAAGGTTAGAATAGACGAGTACCCGTGCATAGCAACGGGATTTTATAGCGACAAATAGTTTATTCATAAAAAAAAGTTTATAGGTTATAAATGAAAATAATAAAAGTTTGAAGATTTGGGAATTAAACATAATGTTTTGAAACCCGGTTCGAACCGGGTGGTTCAACCGGTTGAACCGTTCCGGTCAAAAAATTGGTTGATTTAAACCGGGTCAACTTGCTAGGTTGGGTCGAAAATGGGTCAAATTAAACTGGTTAAACCCGTCGGGTTTGAAGCGTCTCGGGTCAACCCGGTTTGTGATTTGTATTAATTGGTTGTATTTAATTTGGTAGATATGTTTTTAATTGGTTGTACAATGTGAATAAATCACTGTACTTTTAAGTAATGGGGTGTTTTAATAAGAGTATTAATTACATTTCATAATTTCCTTTAATAAATTTTTTTTCAAGATTTCCACTTTTCAAGATTGACCATTTTTTCAAGATTAACCATTTTTTCTTTATATGTAGTATAGATAAATGACACTTTTGAAACATTAAAACTAAAAAATTTCAAAGGCCTTAATCTCTTCTCAATTTTCTCAATTTAAAATTCTTCTCTATAGAACCAAAGCGTATATATATATAGGGTGAGGATCATGTACGTTTATGTCTTTTAGTGCGGATGGTACGGACGAATCTCAGCCCTCCATCTAGTCAACCATCTGAAAAAGGCGGAGTAGCAATATCGTAAATATCCCGTCTTTTTTTTTAAGATCGTTACTATCGTATTAGCTTTTTTTCTGAAAAAGATTCAAAAAAATCTAAAAAAAATTGAAAAAATAAAGAGGACAACAAATAATTAAGAATCGCTGAAAAAAATTTTAAAAAAAAATTGTTTTCATCGTTAAAGGTATTGTGATATCAGAATCTGATTTTGACTTTTTTACAAAAGTCAAAATCAGATTCTGAAAACTTTTGTTTTAATAAAAAATTTAATATCACAATAACTTTTTTAATATCTTAAAAACTTTTTGTTAATAAAAATTGTTAATATCGCCGTAACTATCATGCTTTCTTAATATCAAAGTTAATTTTTTTTAATATCACTTTAACTTTTTCTTAATATCGTAATATCACGGTTCATTTTTACATGTAAAAAAAGCTTAATATCACGGTACCACTCATAATATCGTTAATATCACATTAGCACTCATAATCAAAAAAGAAAAAAAGTGCTCAGAAAAATCTGAAAAAATAAAAAAATAAAAGAACACAACTAGAGTAAGGATCGCTGAGAAGGAAAAAAAATCAAAAAAATCGTTTTCATGATCAATTGGTACCGTGATATTAGCGTCAGATCTTGACTTTTTTTACAAAAAGTCAAGATCAGATCTGGAATGGGCGGTCCAGATCTATCCGCACGTCCGCACTAAAAAAATATATCCGCACGTGATCCTCACTCTATATATATATATATATATATATATATATATATATATATATATATATATATATATATATATATATATATATATATATATATATATTATTTTTTTGGAACAAATGATGTTTTTGTTAAAGTTAACTGTTACGAATAGTTTGCAAGTTATTAAAGTTAAGTTATTTCAATTTACAGTAATATATGTTTGTTATTGTAAGGCTTTTGATATAATTTATCGAATTCGAAAGCTCTAGGCGTTTTATTTAGAGCTGTAATGTCTTTTACCCTACCCGACCCAACTCGTTATAAAGCACGTTGAAAAAACCAATCTCAAAATTTTACATAACATGTTGTGTTGCTTTTCGCCCCCCATAATTATATTTCCTGGCTCCGCTACTGTACATTACGTTACCACATGCTCTAAGAGAAAGGTATCTAAAAGATCATTCTTGTAGAATGAGATAGGCAACTCCTTGTAATTAAAAGTTTTTTTTTTTTTTTTTTTTTTTTTTTTTTTTTTTTTTTTTTTATAATTTTATTTACTTTATCATTTACGCATCACCATATTGCGGTGGTTATAGTTTTCGTGTTACTTTGTATATGCGAATACATACACTAATGAACTTTTCCTTTTCTCTTTTAGTTGTATTTTTACGACATATCTTATGCCCCGTACAATTAAACATTGACTTCTCTGGTCCCGTGCTAATTAAGCACGGCCAAAGACTCTACCTAGTACACAACTACACATACAACCCAACAATCTATTTACTGTTGAAGCCTTAAATTAACTACTCAAATAATCAAACTAGTACATTTAAAGATACAATACCGTCCTACATTTTAAACTATTGAAAGGTCGAGATATGCCCAGAACCTAATTTGAACATAACTGATGCAAGAAAAATAATCTCGTCACTTGGCGTAGAAGCAGATATTCGTTGGTAAAATAGGGGCCGCAGTAGTAAAGCATTGGCTGTGCCAGTTAGAGGGTAAAGGTATGTGAGGCAATGATAGTCATTTCACAATAATTTTTTGTGTTAGTCAAAATAATCCGTGTAATTTTTTTTTTATTTTTTTTTTTAATTTTTTTATATTTTTGAAATCCAGCAAATTTTTTGACTACCCAAATAAAGCATTGGCGAGTTCTGTTAGATCGAATCCCCACAAGGTTAAACTTGCTGAATAGAGGTACAGACATCCCATGTACCTTGTGTCCGGTCTGTTCGTTGGAAACATAAAATATAAACCATATTTTCTCCTCTTGTGAAGTGGTTGCCCGAACATGGAATGTGATTGAAGTTTGGCTACAGATTCCACGTCTTGGTATGCATTCCATTATGGACATTTTTGCTTGGCTTGAATCATTTAACATGATAGCAAAACGGAAGAAACGTATTGAAGCAGTGATCCTCACCACAATTTGGGTTTTATGGCTTTTCAGAAATGCAATGGTTTTTGGTACTAATAAGTTTAGAAAGGATAGAATTGTCGACTCTATTAAGGAGTTTTCATTTCTTTGGGTGTCTAATCGTAGTAAGAAACTTGTAGGTAATTGGATTGATTGGCTTAAAAACCCAATTAATATCTTGTAATTTGTTTTCTAGCTTCTCGCTAGCTCTTTTATTTTATTAAGCTGTTTCAAAATAAATAAATAAATAACCTTGCAATCTATAACATCAAAAGACCCCCATATCGATTGAAGTTTTGATAACATCAAATAAAGGTTTTGGTTCTTCAAGGGAGAGAGTTTAACTTTGAATATCTCGTCTTATTTGGAAGGGATATCATATCAGACACCCACTCGACCTTCCTGCATCTTTGTTTAGATTTATACGGAGTAATAATTTTTGAACCTACCAATGTTTGCTTTGAGTTTAAACTACCCGATTCTAATCTGATTTAATATGTTTTTGAGAGCCTGAAGATTTTCGACCCTGAAAAAGCGAGCAAACCCGAATCTTGACCTTTTTTACTCAACTTTTTAGCCACATACACATCAACTATCTCTCCAACCCCTGTGAAAAGATCATGCAGATTGAGCCTATTCCACTCCATTGATAAGTTATCAAAGTAAAAATTCACCACGTACGTACACATGTTATCTCTTGACTTCACCTTAATCATTATCTTGCTCTTCTCCTTGTGGCCCTTGTCAAGTGTTTTACTCATACTTCAAACTACTAAACAGCCATAAAGAAAATGATAGTAATTTAGTTGTTGAAATGGTGAAAGTGTACAAACAATAAGTACAATCTTTCTCTTTGACCAAACGTATTTACCAGTAGGCGTTTGTGATAATAGAAATTGATTTACTAAACGTACGCCAAGTATGTGACCAGTTTCATCCTTATATGTGGTAATATCTTTGATTAAATTTTCTCACTACCATGTTCTCGGTCATTCTCGTTTGCAAATACTGATATTTTATTGTTTAACAGTAGGAAATAGGAACTGTAGTTGAATTTCTTCGTCTAATGATTATTTGTGTGTGAATTATGTAACGAGAATCTCACTTTCAATTCATTCTGACTAAAATCACAATAAAATATACTACTCTAATTACGTTTGTCTAAAGTAGTGCCCTCAAGACACTAGTTTAGATGAGTATACAAGGAAACTTTAAATTTATTAATTACGAAGATTAATTAATATTTATTAATGCATTTTTCAATTTAAAAAGAAAGTTCGAGATAAATTATTGCACCTTAATTGATGCCTTGTTTTCACTTGTTAGACAATAACGTATGGTAATGATCAATCAAGTCTCTTGAAATTGAAAGGACTACTATAAAACCTTTGTATTATCAATCATTATCATGAAAGTATTGCACATATCAACAAAAGACAAAACAAATTTAGCTTAGAAAATTTAGGTTTTCACTCTTCATATTTATTTTCATACTGTTGGAGCTGGCAAAGCCTTGTGATGAGAACAAGAATCGAGACCAAGCCTATGGGAGTTTACAAGAAGAAGAATGAAACAAGCTCGGTCAAAAAAGGGCCAGATGCGTCGCATCAAGACCATATGTGGGGCGCGCCTCATCTGGGGCTTACAGTGGGAAGGCGAGTAGGCGACAATCTGTGTGGCAAATGCGGTGCATCATCCTGTGATGCGACGCATTTGGGGCATTTGGGGTGTTTCACTGCAAATGCTAGGCTTTATGTTTTTCTATTTACGGAAATGCAATGATGTGTTTAGGTCATATTTTTAATTTTATTAGGTTTCTTTTCCTTAAAACCTTCTATACATATAAATACAGGGCTTATTTCTATGGTATTTTGTAACTTGTGCCATTAGACACATGATATGAGTGAGCCTTTATATCTTTTTTTGTGGATTCTTATTATTTTTCAAATATATATATATATATATATATATATATATATATATATATATATATATATATATATATATATATATATATATATATATAGTCCTTTTGTGGATCCTTGTGTAAATGGACATATGGACCTACTTCTTATCATATTCCTAAGGGCATATGTTAGAAAAACCCTATTTCTATTCTTTATTATTCCTGGTTTATTAATAAAATATGTGTTTTAAGACTTACTCTCTTGTTAGGGTTTTATTCACTGATTGGTTCACCCTCGTTTATTCACTGATGGTGTAGAAGATCCAAAAAGTCATGCTAATGATCTCATATCCAAATCCACGAGTATTTCCACTACGCTTGATGAATTACAATCCGCGATCGTGGCTGATGACAATCACACAAATCGCGTGGGTAACCATGATGGTGATCGTAGATTTCTTCCTAACAGCAATGGATTCTGTGATAATCATGTACGTAACCAATCTCCTAATAAAAACTAGGGACTTGTGATTCCAACAGATATTCAAATGAGGTAGGAGGTTATGGAGTTCTTGATGGAAGACCAAGAGGATGGTTTATGGGTCTTAGGGCTATGAATAGGAGGAATGAAGGTAGACATGGCTATAGAGATCGACAAGGGTACTGTGTTGAGGTTGAGATCCTTAATTTTCTGGGGAATCTTGACCTTGAAGCTTTATTGGATTGGTAGTATGATGTGGATAAGTTCTTTGACTTTATGGATATTCTGAAAGAAGAACAAGCCAAGATCGTAGCTTACAAATTATGTGAAGGATCTGGACCCTGGTGTCAAAACAAGAAAGACAACCATAGGAGGCAAGACAAATATCCAATCAACATGTGGGAAAGTGTTAGTACAAATAATGCCTAAAACGTTATTTAAATTTTTAGGTTTCTCTACATTTTAATAATAACAAAATGTAAAAACATTATATGTCAAAAACAAGTTATCATTTGTAAATTTCTATTCCGACATAAAATCATTAAATGTATGAACAATGAACATTAAACTTGATACATGATCAAAGAAATATTTTTATCATACACTATATATTTTTAAAAATATTACAAAATATTTTTATAAAATTAATTAGAGAAATTATTTTTGAATATATAAAAAATGTTTTAATAGTAATAAAATGCAAAATCTGATTTTTCCCTATCAACGTTAAAAGTTCAAACAACAAGAGTAAAGAAGACCAATTCACAACAACTCATCCAAGACAACTAAGGAATGACTTCAGAATATCATCCTTTAGGGGAGATTGTTTAGTAGAAAGTAACAGAAGTGATGGTCATTCTATATTTAGGAACTATGTAATGTTTATATGTAGTATGTAAGAGTTTAGTAATGGGCTATAGGAAGTAATCTAATAGGCTACTAGTTTAGTCCAAATAGGTTAAGTCTTATATAGTCAAGCCCAAGGGAAACAAAGCCCATCTCAAGCCCATAAGGCGGTTGAGGGTATATGTAAGCGAAAGTTTTTGAAAAATTGCAATCTTTAAAACTTTCCAAAAAATTGATTTTCGTGATGAATTAGAACATATTGATGAGATTGCTCAAGTTGAGGGCGAGATTGTGAATTTGATGGTGCAACGTACATCATGTTCAACTAGGATGGAATAATCTTCACAACGAAACAAGATATTTGAAACTAAGTGCTTGGTTGAATAGAATGTATGCTCTTTAATCATTGATGCAGGAAGTTGTGAGAATTTAGTACCCAAAGACTTACACTATGTTCTCAAGAAAAGAATAAAAAGAAAGTGAAAGTAAAGTAAATTAAGACGGAGTAAAGAAATGGAAATCATGTAAAGTTGTCTTTTACCTCAATAGTGAGGTGAAGGTTTTTAATGCAAAATCCTTATCACTTTCACTACTTTACTTTCACTTTACTTCCAAACTAAACTCGAGAACACAACAAACATCACTTTCATTTACTTTACCTCCTATTACTCACCTTGAGAACACAATGTTAGTGAAGGCCTTAAAGTTACCAATCGAACAACATCTAAATCCATATAAGTTAGTTTAGATAAATAAGGGTATGGAGGTGAAGGTGAATGAAGTTTTCGAAGCTAGTCATGTTTTGCTAGGAAGACCTTGGCAACATGATGTGAATGCAATTCATAAAAGAAGGAAGGAGTTTTATGTGTTTAAGTAGTATGGAAAAGACATATTTATTTTACTTAATTTTACAGGACCACAAAATTTGAAGACGGGTTGCAAGGAAATGTTCATTTGCCCATTGAGTAAAGGTAGTGAGATTTTTTTTGGGCGAGTTCTTTTCAAGTGACGAGGAATGATGAGGATAAGAATCGAGACTGAGCCTACAAGAGTTTACAAGAGGAAAAACAAAACAAGTTGAGTCAGAAAATGGTCAAATGCGCCGCAACAAGCCCTGATGGCCCGCATTTGGGGCATAAAATGGGAATATGGCAATTTGTTTGGCAAATGCGCCGGATCATCCTGTGATGCACCGCCTTTGGGGTGTTTTGGTGTAAAATCTCGATTTTATGTTAATTTGTTATTTAGGAAAGTGTTGTTTAGGTCCTTTTTTTACTAGGTTTTTTTCCAAGCCTTCTTAACTTAGAAATAGAGACTTTTTTCACCGTGTATTACTCTTTTTGTTAATAAAATACGTGTTTTAAGAGTTATTCTTTTGTTAGTATTTTATTTAATGTAGATTTCACTCTCGTTTATCAACCATTGTATTAGAGTTTCAAAATTCGATTTCGCGTCATGCGTAACTGATAACGCTCATTTTGTACATATTTTATTCGCGTTATTCGTATGTTTGTGCATATTATTTGGTTGTATCTATAAACATTTTATGCTTAAAAGGTATAAAAGAAGTATTAACAACTAAATCAAGGGAAATAACGAAAAAGACGAAGAAAAGACGACAAATCAAGAGTATATGCATAAAAGTAGATTTTGTCCATAGAAAAGACCTTGGGAAGACCATTAAAGATTAAGACTCAAGTGATAATTGTTTTCGAGCATGAAGAAAGGATCAAGAGTTGATTAGAAGAAAGAAGGAGTTACGATCGCGCAACGAAGTAAACATATTAAGAAAAGAAATAAATGCACAAAAGTAGCACACATCACCAACCCAAGGTTGAAGTATGGCACACATAATTTGTCACCATCCGGAGTTTCAGAGTTAGCACACATGTTTCGTCGCCAACCCAAGGTTTAGAGTGAGTACACATAAAATTTTCCCAACCGTCGATTTGACACCAGCAGCACACATTTGAGATCCCAACCACGCGTCTAGGAGTGTGCTGAGCTAGAAAATTGCATTAAAATGGATTTTCAAGTGTAATTACTCCAAATTCCGATCATATTACCTCCCTTACTCATTTTCATGTCTCTTTTATAACACTTAGAGCACAAGGTTCATTTCATCTCACCCACAAGCATATATACAACCCTCTTGCAAGAGTTTTTGAGATAACAATACATATAGAAACCCACCCTTACACCACTAGGATTGATTTCTACCATCTTTCACTCCCAAAAGACCTCAAATATTCTTCAAATTTCATAAGATCATTCAACCACAATTGAAGAAGTGTTTGGATATAATTTTCTGATTGGTTAGAAGCTTGTAGTTGATTGGATGCTCAAGGATTGCTCTAAATCCTTACCATTACATTTTGTAATTCTACTTTTGGTAATTTACTTTTGTATTTCAAGATGAATATGACTACCATGTTTGTTGAGACATTTGATTTTGTTGAATACAATATGGAGTAGTCTATTCTACACTTGTTTGGATGATGGATGATGAGAATTGTTTGATTTTCATTATTTAGTTTTGACCAATTTTAAGCTAGTTTGTGATCCAAATTGTGCGTAAGTTTCGCATGACATTGTTTATCAAATTGGATCAATTGGCGATAGCTTCATGGTTCGTAAGGGTGATTATCATTTAATTGGTTGTAGTCTTTTGTCTATGAATGATAACCTATTGTCTTGACCATTTCCTTAGTGATTTGATTAAACAAGAAACTTTTTGAAATTGTTGATAAATTTGTGAAACTATCGCGAATCGAATTTGTCATATAAAATTAGTCTTGAATTAGAATTTGTCACCATCATATTCTAATACTTGTAATGTGGTTTATGCTTGATTTCATTATTGTGCTTTATGCTTGATTTCATTTTTTTATGATCTTTCACGATTGTTATATACTTTAAAATCATAAATTAGAATTTGTCACCATCATATTCTAATACTTGTAATCGATATGTTGAAACCATTCTCATATTAAGTAATCCGAATATCCTAAACTAATCCAAACAAGTGTAGTTTTATCTTATTAAATTTGCATCATTATCGTTCTTGTGTTATTTGATATTTACATGCGTTGCTTTATTAGAAGTTTGATACTATTTTAGACCGTGACAAGCAGTATACTTTTTGCACATACACTAGATTCTTCATCTCGAAAACACTCAAATCTTTTGGGACGACCTTGACTTACCATTCTCTAACTACACACGATAAGGGTATACTTGCCCGAATATGTTCCTAGTTAACCGGTATTTTTTGTTTATAGATTTAAAGCTCGTTGTGAATGCATCATTCACTTGTGTGCAAGGTATTTTGTCTAAGATGTGTAATGGACACAAATATGATTTATATTGTTAATGTTTTAGTGTAAATGTGGAGTTTGATCTTCTTTCCGTTAGTCATGCAAAATTTGCACTTTTTTGGTATGTTTTTACTAATACATTCTCTAATGATTTTACAATTACAAGGCATTGATATCTAAAAAAATTGGTTAGCTTAAATATCTGGCTAGTTATATTGAATTCTCGATGTTTGAATGTGAATGGCCACGTTCAAGCATATAACATTCTGATGTAAGGAAATGATAGCGCATCGAACTTGGGGGCTAAAAATGGACATCAAATACTGAGTAAGAAATAACACTGATGTTAGTCAATATTGTACCTCTGCACATGCCATGAGATAACGTATGGATATGGACATAAGGGGTTGACAGTGGTTGTGGCACTCTCTCTCTCATCACTCACTCCTAACCAATCTCTTTATGTCACATCATTCACCCACTTTTTTCATCACTCACCTTCATTTTTGTTGGCATCCCATCACTCACTTCCAACGGTCAAAAAATGCTCCAAACGGTCAAAAAGGACAAAATCCAACGTTAACTTTTCACTCGATCCTGTGCGTGAAACTTTCACTCGCATGACCCATCCCATGCGTGATCCAGGGGCAGGCGGCGGTGTTCCCGCGCCACAAGGATCCCGTCCCGTGCCTTCTAGTGTCCACTGCCAACCCCTAAGTTAGAAGGACCGATGCGGGTCCTAAAATTTCTCACCTTGTATACATTTTATTTCTTTTTATTTTTAGTTTTTGTCACGTTTAAAAGAAAATTTTCAACATACTGTATAACGTTCCTCCTAAAATACATACTTTATAAGTTTGACCGTTTCGCAAAACGCGTTCAAGTTCCGTCACTGCGTATGGACCTAATCCATTAATATGTTACTCGCTTCTTTCTAAATTTATTATTCATATTTAATTTTCGAGTTGTTTTAAGTTAATCGTTCATTACTAAAAATATAAAGAAAATTTTGATCGAGTTTAACATACTACCCTCACTTAAGATTGTCATTACAAAATTAAAAGATACGAGACATACAGAACCAGTGCTACGCACGGGCTATAATCTAATTGTTAATCGTGTATTCTTTCTGTATATTGGCGAGTGTATACTTAATTATTGTTTCGTTTGTTGTATGAAATGTTTTAACTTTCTTGTATAAAAATTTAAAAGTATTTGATGTTGTTTTGGTTTTGTGGTGTTGTATTTTATATATGGGCTTTTGGTTATTAAGTTGTGATGGCTTTGTTTCTTTTGGCCTATTACTTATTTGCATGATAAAAAAATGACTTTATATCTTTTGGTCTATTACTTAACCCTACAATACTTGTTCATTAGATGGTTTTTGCATGGTAATATAAAGCACACGGGGTCAATCTAATTGATCATAGTTTAATGTGCGTTAAATATTTTCTTTATTAAGTTTGTAAGTTAAAGTTTGTGTAATAATGTATATATAATAATGCCACATAAACTGTAAAAAAAATCGTTACAAACCTTTTTAGCTTCATCTCATTTTATTGTACAACTAATTTCATTGAAAATTAACATTGAAGTCTAACTAATATTAATAAATTTTATCAATAAACTCAATTCTAAATAGCTAACTAAATGAATATTAATTAACACACTATTAATAATTCCTAAGAAGGGTGGCAGTGGCAAGCGGTATCACCATCGGCAAAGGGATGCCGGCGGTGAACACCGCCGCCACCTAGCCGGCAAGGCCATCGGCATGGTGTGAACGGCAAATATTGCCTCCGAGGCATCCTTGTTTCAAACCCAAAAAGTGACCGTTGCATTAATTGTTTTGAACGTTGGAGGAGCGTGTGGGCCAAAAAAAAAATTCCTATATATATATTACACATTTACATTTCATTTTCATACTTCCACATTACATTTCATTTCCAAACACAAACTTTTTTTACACATATACATTGTGAAGCATGGATAGTGGCAAATCAAGAGGTGGTTCAAAACAAAAAGGTCGTGGACGTGGCTACCGTCCTCGTGTTCGTCCGCAAGCTCCACCACCGGTGTATCCACAATACCCTCAATTGGGATATTATCCCCAACCTCCACCACCGATGCATCAACAATACCCTCAATCTTTTAACTATCCCCAAGCTCCACCAGCAATGAACCCAAGCCAATATAACATATCGATGACGAGTGACTTCAACCCGTTTGGTGACTACCGTGAAGGTCCTTCGCGTCGTGAACCAAGTGTGGAACGCGAACTTCCTTTATATGGTGAAGACGATGATGACGATGTTGAGTTTGTTCCCGAAACGCAACAACAAACTCAAATTGGTATATATATATATTTTTTTTATACACGTTTTTTTTATATACGTTATTTTTTTACTTGTTATTTTTTATACATTATTTTTTTATTGTGCAGTATACGTCAAAGAAAGCACTAGCGTTGGATGAGGCGATGGCAGAAAAACGTGCAAAGGATCAATTGTCCCAACAGTTGCTGGAGACACAAATCGCAAATGCTAAAGAAAAGGCTATGATTCGGGCACTGAAATTCTACAACGAGCCGCACGAACACATAACCAATCAGGTTATGCGAGATTTCATTATTGCCAAAAAACGCGGGCACGCGGAGACATATGGATGGCCTACGGATTTTTAGATTTAATTATGTATTTTTTTTCAAGTATTATGTAATGTTATTTTAATTATTAATGAAATATTTATGTTTTAATTAAATTATTTAATTTAATTTATTAAAGAAAAAAAAAAGTTGAGAGGTATGAAAAAGGCATGGTTGCCACTAAAAAGGGGTTGGGAGGTATGAAAAAAGTATGAATTAGGTGAAATGAGGTGGAATGATATTATTGGTGGATTTGGGAGGTATGGACGATTTCAGAAGCATGACTGCCACTGTCCTAAAACCTTTGGACTCCACTATTATGTTTAAAACTTAATTTTTTTAATTTACAAATGGCTTTGAGTAAAAATTATGTAATTTTTATTTTATATTCATTATTCAAGTTGCATGCTTAGATAAACTAACAATGCTAAAACGTATCATTTAACCATTTAAATGTTGCTTTACATACATGTTCATGCACATTTTCTTTTAGCAACTCGCAAAAATGTGAGCTATATCAATAGAAAACACACATAAATTACTTGTATATGAAAATGCATTAACATAATACATATATCTATATATATTGCATTAGGTTAAATCATCAATTATTTTTGCAACCTTTTCAACTTCTTATCAATCCATAGCCGACTTTTAATTCTATACTAATTACTAAGTATCATGTGATAAATTCCGGCAAGCCTTGCACTTCCATCTCGATGTTGTATATACTTCACATTAAATGCACCGGTTTTGTTTTTCGATAAAAGTTTGAACTTTTGCTTATGTTTAAAACTCAACTTTTTTATTTGATATTATAATTTACAAACGGATTTAAGTCAAAATTATGTATTTTTTCCTCTCTATTCATTACTCAATGTGATATTTTTAATATGTCGTATTTTGCTATTATGGCAAACTCATTTAATGGGCGTAAATATTGGTTTCTCACTAATGATTATACATATAGAAAAAGAAAACACTTTGCGATGTGCGGACCTTCTTCTTTTCAATAATAATTCAATTGCACACGATAAATTCATTCTAATATTTCTCAAAGAGCATGCGAAAGCAACTACTTACATAAACTAATCACGCTAAAAAGTATCATTTAACCATTTAAATGTTGCTTTACATACATGCTCGTGCACATTTTCTTGAATCAATTCGCACATGTGAGCTACATCAATAGAAAACGCACATAAATTACTAGTATATGAAAATGCATTAACATAATACATATATCTATATATACGCTTATCTATAACAATCACCTAAATATGTAAGAAACAAAGAAAATACTTGGTATCCCAATCTTTGGTTCCATTTATCTAAGCATGCATGATCTTGTGTGATTTTCATGGTACTTGCGTATGATAACTAAATTAAGAAAAAAAGAAGACCAAGTTAATTACAAAGATCTAAAAGATGTGTGAATCATCTCCAAAATGTTGCAAAAGAGAATTTACAAACCGCTACCAACAATCAAAGATCTAAAAGATGTGTGAATCATCTTCAAATGTACATACTAAATGTGATTTTGGCCAGTTTATATAGCCATGAATTAGGTTAAATCATTAATTATTCTTGCAACCTTTCGCAACCCTTGCACTTCATTTAACCGAATTTTAATTATATACTTAATGTCATATGATCAATTCGGGCAACCCTTGCACTTCATCTCCTTTCATGATTGTATAGTTATTATGAGGTTGTATTGAATTCCGAGCATTAGCTATCTTGTACTTTATGCAACTACTAAACAACTCCAACTTGTTTCTAACTCTAAAAACTCTATCATCATAACTCCACATTAAATTTAGGGACTGAATGTTATAGTATTATAGATTATTAATTAATTAGTTAAAGACAAAATGTCATGAATGTATTTTTTCTTAAACTGTGTGATTTTTGTAGGTCGACAATACTTTTAAATGGAACGAGTAGATAATAGGATTAATATCGTTTTATAACACTAATCAACTTTCAGGTTAATTACATCCTGATTTAGTTAATTAAGATTATTCAAAACAAATTAATTTCATGGTTCAAACAAAAAGAATAATAATTTGCGTGTATTTTGCCAAAGCAAAGGCCAGTAAGACTGCTTAGTTTGGTTAAAAAGTGTTACATTTTTTATGTTTCATTCGCAGTTCAATAAAGTCAAGATTTGATTCACTGCCACATTTGGGGGAGTTTTTTGTAACTCTGATTAATCAGGGGCACATGCATGTAACTATTTAGTGTATAAATAGACCAGCTTCATTCACCAAGTATACATCATCTCTTTCAATGGCAAAAACCTGTGATATTAAGCTTCTTGGGATCAAGGCAAGTCCATACGTGGCCCGGGTTCGGTTCGTACTTAATCTCAAGTCCATCGAGTATGAGTTCATTGAAGAAAATCTAGCTTGCAAAGGTGAGCTCTTACTAAAATCGAACCCGATTTATAAAAAAGTCCCGGTCCTTTTTCATGCAAACAATCCACCTATGCCCGAGTCTCGCATCATACTCGAGTACCTGGATGAAATTTATCCCGATGTCCACCAGATTCTCCCTAAGTGCCCTTTAGCTCGAGCTGACAACCGGTTTTGGGCCAACTATATTGATAACGTGGTAAGTTAAAAGAAAGTGTCTTCATATTGATATAGTAATTTTAGTTTACGGTATTTTATAGTACTATATTTTTGCCAGAAACATGTATTTTGAGAATTCGGATACGTGTTCTAGTTAGATATCATATATAGATTTTGAAAGGTATTAAAATATTTAGATATGGTAACGTTAACATAACTTTAAGCCTATGGTAAACAAAACCTTTAAAATATATGGACATTTAGCTTAAAAAACAATTTGTTGAGCATTTAGATGCGTGTTCGGTGTTCGTGCATGTTTAATACATATGATTAGTAACTAGTTCAAATATCCAATAACATTAACTATTTCTGCAAATGATTCCAAATTACACCATTTATTGTCATATCTGGTTTCTTAATTTCAGTTTTGGTTCATTACAAATGCATATAATGTCGTTTTTTGTCACCAAAAAGGTTGAAGGTGACGAGACAATCATGAACCATTTATGCAAGTAGTATATTATTAAGGGGAAGATTTTTGTTATATTCGCTAAAGCAATCAAACCATTCTTCTTATTTTCTCTTATACAATTATGATGGCAACATCAAATACGATATGATGTCTTTTCTATGATGAAAAGTGGAAATGTAAAACACGTGAAACTTTGCACGACTTCTGGAAAGACTTTTCGCCCTATAAATTATTTGGTATAATGCAAAGCTATGTATTTATTATGGATATACTATAAGTCATCATCAGTGATCACTTTGGTCATACAAATGTTGTCTAGATAATTTTTCGTCCTTTAGCAAAAGAGAACCACATAACATGCATGGTAGATAAACTCTAAAAAAGTTTTCCGATAGAGAGCGACATAACATGGTAGAAAAACTTTATTTTTCCCCCGTTCTTCACCTTTTTGAGAAAAACTTTATTTTTTGTTTCGAACATATAAATTTTTTTACCGGTATGGACGTTTTGTAGTTATGCCCTTTGTACGAAGAGTTGAGGCAAACACCAGGAAAGGAGGGAAAAGAAGCAGTTAAGAAGCAATTCTACGAAGCATCAGAATTATTGGAAGAAGTGTATATGAAGATGAGCAATGGAAAGGCTTATTTCGGTGGAGATAATATATGTTACCTCGATCTTGTTCTTGGATCTTTAATTCCGTTAACAGAATTTATTGAAGAAATCAACAATTTCAAGGTATTTGATGAAGTTAGAACCCCGGGATTAGCAAGATGGGCAAAATGTATGCATTCGAACAAAGCCATCAAGAGTGTGTTCCCAGGAAAGGATACCCTTGTCGCCTTCTACGCAATGCTCCACATAGCTAAACCACCAAGAGTTGTTTGAGTGAACCTTTTTATGTTTCTAATAAGTTGTTAAGCGTCACTTGGTGTTGTCGTCTTTCATTCAAGTTTGGACTATGTATTGTGTTTATTATACCTTAGGAACACAATCGTGCTCTATGATGGACTATGTTATTTCTTATATCAGCGTTTAACTTTGATCTTAAATCAATAATATTTATAGCAATATGTTTGATAGCCACATATTTTGTTTCAAAAGAAATCATTCAAACGAGTTTGCACAAGTAGCCAAGATATATATACCTACGAATCCCATGAAAATGATATCGTGAAATATCCCAATTAAATTCCTAGATTCTTGATTCTGAGCCAACTTTCGAGTTTTTAGTGCATACTTCAGGCATTCAATACCTCTTTCCGAGAATTTTACGTAGCATTTTTTAGACGGATTCTGGTATTTTCATCATTTTTGGACCTTGTTTGATCGGCAACCTTAAAGTCCTTTTACACATTGCTGACTATGGCACCAATATGCAACTCAGAAACCAAGTTTACACAAAGTGTAAGTATGCATCAAATAAACCAAATTTGTAGCCATATTTTTCATAACTTTTTTGGCTGTGTATTAGTTCATGCATTATCATACATGTGTATTTTTCAACTCAACCATTGTTGTGTTTTCTAAACTTCGAGAGGGTGTTTTGTAACTCAACCAAATGCTACTGTAGTTGAACATTAACATTTGGTTGACAAATGTTAAATAGTAAATGTAGATGCATGTATAATATCAAATGCTACTGTAGTTGAACATTAACATTTGGTTGACAAATGTTATATAGTAAATGTAGATGCATGTATAATATCATATGATTGGTAACTAGTTCAAATATCCAATAACATTAACTATTTCTGTATATGATTCCAAATTACAGTATTTACTTGGTTTCTTAATTTCACTTTTGGTTCATTACAAGCGATTAGAATTAAATGAGAAAAAAAAAATATTAAAATAGGATTGGTAAGAAAAAATCATAACCATACATTCAGATTTACTTACAAAAATAGATTTATTTCCCCAAAAAATTATCTTTTGTTTTAAATGTATGGTTAGAAATCATTCTTGTTTTACATGATTAGAGCCGTTGTCCTTAAATACTTACACACTGATAAGAGCAATTGTTACTTACATGATGAGAGCCGCTGTCTCTAAAGACTCACTTTATGGGGGCAATTATCCCTTACATGATGAGAGCCGTTGTCCCTAAAATGCTCATTTGATGAGAGCAATTATCCGTTTTGATGAGAGTCGTTGTCCCTATACGCTTGCTCACTTGATTAGAGCAATTGCGCTTTACATAATGAGAGCCGATGACTCTAAATGCTTACAAAATTGATAAGAGCAATTGTCACGTACATGATGAAATCCGTTGTCCCTAAATGCTAACATTATAAGGGAAATTGTCCCTTAGATGATGAGAGCCGTTGTCCCTAAAGTCTCACTTGATGAGAGCAATTGTCCGTTATTTGATGAGAGTCGTTGTCCCTAAACGCTTGCTCACTTGATAAGAGCAATTGCCCTTTACATGATGAGAGCCATTGTCCTTAAATGCTTGCACACTTGATAAGTGCAAATCAAAAAAGCGGGTCTACAAATCAAGCCAGGTTTCGAACCTGGGCTTGTGGGATATAATGGAGCTTCAAAATAATTCACCCGAGTATGCTCCCTCTAGATCGTTGCTCCCCCTTGTTTCAAAGCGAGGATCCATGGGTCAAGAGCCTCACCTTTGCGGTGACCTACCTACATAAGACACAACCAATAAGCCAACACATAAACAAGGCTCACATGTATGAACTCCAAGATGAGTTAGGTAACCATTTGGATACTTGATTACATAGGTTGGATAAAGCATAACATCAGAACATTGTTATTTATAGAACTTAATCATCAATCATGCATAGACATATCACATACTCAAGTGAGCATAACACATATTCAAATTGGATCACATAGTTTCACAAGTAAACATGTGAGGATGATCATAAATAATCCTAAAGTGAGAAGACTAATCAAAAGTCTAGATTGTATACTATGTTTTTTAATGCAACCCTATTCAAAACATGAGAAGGCATATTAAGTATATGCACAAGGCAACCATATTCAATACCTTAATAATCCCAATTATATGAATGACCTAATGATGCGAGATGTTGCAACCTCACAAAGAGTTTTACACTCATCGTTTTTGATATATTTAAACTGCCAAAACGCACAAAAACAATCAAAATTGGAAAGTTACAATTCAGTCCTTGAGGTTTGGTAAATTGCATAATTGGTCCTTGTTACTAAACTAACCAACCGGACCCTATTTTTATTTAATCCAAAAACCAAACCCAACCCAAGCCTTGGTCTGATCCAGCTACACACCTCAGCCCAATCACTACCCGGCCCACTCCCTAAACCGTTTTAAATAATACCAGCGTTGACCCGGTCAACCCTTTCTTCCCCAACAATACCGCGCAAAACCAGGGTATACATCTCCCCCCTCCTCACCTTTTCACCAACCAAGCCCCGCACAATAAATTCCCCTCACCTAACTAACCCACCACCATAAATGCCCTCACCTACACCCACCAATACCACTCATTTTTACCCCGACATGGTTTTGGCGCCAAAGTGCCAATCAAGGGCTAGGATGGCTTGAAGATCAAATTGACGATGGGGATTTGGTCAGAGGGTCAAGGCAAGGCATGTGGGGCTCTCAGTTTTCAAAAATGAGCCATGTGGAGGAGTGTAGTATCATGATAGTCTCGTATTATAAGTAGAAAGCTCTTGTAAGCCTTGGAAGCATGTAATGTATTAGTTTTTAGTGTAAAAACACTTAGTTTATCCACTGTAACCAGTCTTTAATCATTATAAGCTTTTATCTTTTAAATTGCAATTTTCAGTTTTTCATTAAGTTTTTCAAGTATCTTGCCTCTGTGAATTGTTCAATATAAGCTTTATACTAGCATTCTTATTCCAATCTATTATCTAAAATGTAAAAAGGAAACAGAAAATAGTATAGAATCAGTAGCAAGGTACCTTTGCTCATTGTGGAAAGCTTATGGAAGCACCAAGTAATGGAATTGGTGGAAGGACTTGTACCTAGCTTATCAATGATAAGCTAGGAGCTAGTAGCTGAGAAAGAAGCCCTAGTAAAAGCTAGGGAAGGTTTAAAGCTGTTTCCTTTTTAATATTAGGTTTTTAGAGTAATTTGTGCATAATCTGTGTTTTAACTTATTGGTGATATCTAGTTGCTTAATCCTGCTTTAAGTGCTTATTTATAAGTTATTAGATAAGTTGTATGTAGTATCTTGAACTGTGGCATCTGTTTTATCTAGTTTTATATAAAACTGTCAACTAGAGGGGTGTTTGGTTTAAAATTGTTTGCTTTGTTCTACTTAGTCATTTGTGGATTTCTGTGTTTCATCTAGTTTTGTGGGTGTAAAATAGCTCAGGGAACCTTTTACTTGTTCTAAAACTCACCCAAAAGTCAAAATCACAAGAAAGTTATCACCACAGTCAACTGTGGTGATTTTTGAACCTAAAATCTATCAAATCCTTTCCTAAGTTTGTATTACAACATAAATTGGTTATATCATAGCTTAACATATCATTCTAAGTCATTAAATCAGCAAGCAAGTTCATAAAAGTCAAAATCTTAATTTTTCTAAAAAGTCAAAAGTGCCTAACTCAGATTTTCATCAAAATTGGGTGATTTTTCCTGATTTTTGTATTAAGATTGAGCATTTGAAATTTGTTAGGGTTATTATCTACTAAGTGAACTTTTGATTTCCATCTTTGTTGGATTTTTGTGAATTTTTCTTAAGGACCAATTTGCCCCTTGAATTGGACTGCAGGGCAAGAACTTGCCCTGCATCAGCATATCAGCTCCATCACCCCAACTTTGGTGGCATTTTGTGACTGACCCAGTGGGTCCCATAGCTCCTAATTTACACCATTCAACCCCCCCCCCTACCCAGGATCAAGGGTTGACCCTTTATTTGACCATAAGATCAGTGGACCCTACCTGGTTTGACCCCAAAAGCTTGTCCCATAACTGACTCAGAAACAAGTGAGCAAACAGCTTATTTGTGATTTCTTGGCTTATTGAAGCTACTTTCTTGGCTTATTCTAGGTTATTCTAGTGTAACTAACTCAGAGAAACTAATAAATACCATTGTGGACCCCACATCTTCCATTTGAGCTTAAAAATCCTTCACAGTCAACAAAAGTCAACAGTGAGGTTAAAAAGCACTTCAAGTGCTTATTTTCAGGGGTGTAGTGAAAGTGTTTTTTTTATTAAAAGTACTTATTTTTAGCTTATAATTAGTTTAGAAAAAGAAAAAATCCAAAAAAAACCAACTTTAAAAATAGTGATAGCTTCTATTTAATAGGATTTATCAATTTAATTTTCTTTTTTAATTTATTCCTAAGTAATATATCACTTTTATATTTTTAGAAATTATATTTTAGGTTAAAATAATTTTACAAATTTTTTCAGATTTTTATTTTGTCTTTTAGTGGTATTTCTAATTATTTTTAGTTTAATTTAGTTTTAATTAATATTAATCAATTAAATAGCATAATTAGTCTTTATATAGTATAACCTAGTTTTTATAATTTTTCTAGCTTTTATTTTAGTTAAAACATTTTTATAAATTTTTCTAGAATTTTTACTGTTCATTTTCTATTTTTTATAATATAATTATTTAATTAGAAATTAATAAGTAATTAGCTTAATAATTATTTAATTAGCTTAAAAATACTTAGAATTAACTTTTTATAATTTTTTAGGATTCCCATGATGGTTAATTAGATTTATAAATTTTTTCTTAATTTTCTAAAGCCTTTTTAGTATTTTTAATAATTCTAATCAATTTAATTAGTATTAAATAGATAATTAGTAATTAATTAATATTAAATAATTAAATAGTGTAAAAATAATTTTTATTTTTCTTAAATTATTAGGATTGTAAAAATATCAAATTTACACTTTTACCCCTTCCAGTCCTTCAGTTGTACTTTTTGTACTGTTCATCTGCGTACGTTTTTTAATTAAAACGTACATTTTTAGGTTTTTAGCTCAAATCTTCGTAATCCAAATTCCCGTAATCAATCACTTAGCTTTCCTAAGCTATATTTGTTAATAATTTCTAAATAATTCTGATCATAACCCTTTTCTGTGAATAATTACCCGATCACGAATACGCTAAAGTTACAATTCACACTTCAATGGGACTTAACGACCTGGTGATACCTTATATTACCCGGAGCATTGACCTAGGCTATTTGACTTTGTTGACCATTATTTGGTCAATATAAGTTAGGTGGTTTAGGCTCAATCAATCGTTCACTATGAGAATAGAGTCGTTAGGTTGAAGTATATGTCGAGATAAGTCTAAAGGTGAGGGATGCTTATTTTTGTGTTTTTATGTTTGGAAATCGTTTAGGGTTTCGTGGAGTGAAGTTGCAACATTTTGAAATCCACCATAAGGATTATACTTGGTAATAATATGGGTATCCTGGATTCGCAACTGGACGTACGGATAGTATCAAATCTCCATCTCGAACCAGTATATATGATAGTGTCTCTTTACCCCTTTATATATTGTGGTTGTGATTGTTATTGTTGTATAACCACTTGTTGATCTTTGTGACTAGAAGTTGTTAAACTTCAAGATAGTCGAAAAAACCGTATTCATCCCTTTCTACGATTCTACATAATAGACTAAAAATTAAAAGGTAATGGACTTGTTTAATTGGACTATAGCCCAAAAGCAATAGTGAGCCCATGGGGGATCACTATTCAGCCGAAACATGAAAGCGGTTGGGGAGGATGTTTGTGCTTAACTTGGACACCAAGTTATTAGCCTATATAATGAATCCCTTTATTCATTATTAATCTTAAATTTCCCTTATGGTATCAATACATATATCTTTATAGCATAGAAAATTCATGAACAGTATTTATCTATTAGAAAAACAAACAAAACCAGGGTTCAGGAAACCGGCCTGAAACCCAATTAAGTTTATCCAGGTCGGGTTCATCGGGTTTATAACTTTTTCTTATTGTCATGTCCAAATGATTAACCCGAATGATAAATAATATCGGGTGTCGGATAAAAAAGGTTTGGTTAAATCGGGCTTGGGTCAACCCGAATAAGGTAAATAGTGGTTGGTGTCATAAAAAATCTTGAGAGAATTAGAAATAGTTTCTTTTGGGTGATGCGGTGTGTGAGGGTAAAAAGCTTTCTTAGGTCAAATGGGGTTTGTTTTTACTTCTATTTGGGGTGAGGAGCTTAAGGTTAGGTCTTTATAGGCAAAAAATTTAGCTATGTTAGGTAAATGGTGGTGGAGATTTAGGAAGGAAAGGAGAGTTTATGGGTTAAGGTAATCCAAAGTATTCATAGGGCTAGTGAGGGTTTGGGGGATGTTAGGGCAATGGGAGGGAGGAGGTGAAGAGGGTGGGGTTTGGTATGATATTGCAAAGGTTGGTGAGGAGATTGACGGGTTGGGGGTTGAGTTCAATTTTTTTGTATTGGGGTGGTGGGGAGTGGGAGGGATATTAGGTTTTAGGTGGATCGTTGGGTGGATCATTGGGTAGATAACCACAGGCTTTGTGATAGATTTCCTAGGTTATATCATCTAGATAGGAGGAAGGAGATTAGTGTGATGGAAATAGGGTGTGGGTAAATAATAGTTGGGTTTGGGAATGGGTTTGGGTTAGAAGTATTAGGGGTATAGTAAGCAAGGCGTTCGAGGATCCTCTTAGAGTTTTGCAACATGTTATTTCTAATAATTGCAAGGATCGATCGAGGTGGTCGCTTCGTGAAGACGGTGATTTCAAGGTCAAAGAGTTGTCAAGTACGATTGAGAAAAAGATACTTCTTTGCGGATAGGGGAGGTCAAGAAACGCCTTGGAACAAGTTGGTTCCTAAGAATATAAACATTTTCCTATGGAGAGCTTTAAGAGGGAGACTTCCTGCTCGAGTGGAGCTAGTTTAAAAAGGTGTAGATTTGGACTCGGTTCTTTGATGAAGTTATAAAATGTTGTACAAATATGTGCTCATAGTTTGATCACTTGTGATTTAGCTACGAGTGTTTGTGATAAGAAATTTAATTGATGGAAGGTGGAGTGTGTTAATGCCTTCGCTTTGGATGGATTCTTTTCATCAAGCGAAAACGTGAATGTTCCTACCTTCCTATCTCGTGTTTGGCAAGCGATTATTTGGTCTACCAGGTACTTCATTTAAAAAGAAAGAAATGCTCGCGTGTTCGGCAACAAGATATCAAGTACTAACAAAATCGTACAAGGCATCCAATTAAAAAGTTACGAATGAAATGTCAAAGATCACATAAATATAAAGTGATAGATTGGCAACAATTGTTGTAGGATCCTATAAATTATCGGTTGCAGTAAGTTTTTATGTCAATTATGTGCTCAAGATCAGGTCCAAAATGTGTCTGTAGTAGTTGTCATTCTTTTGCTAAGTTGTCTGCAATTCGTCAATCATTGAGTTTGCAAGATCAGGGTTACAATAGCATTTTAATATGTAATATACTTAGGGAGTGTTTGTTTTCTTCTTAATGGGGAAGAAATGTGGACCCAACCCTTAATGCCTCTTAACTGGAGGATTAGAGCTCCTCTCTCCCTAATAAGAGGCTAATTAAGAGGTTTATATGGAACCACTTAATATGATAAACACCCCCTTAGACTAAGACCATGGGGTATGGGGGCACAAATGCTTGCCAAAGTATAGGTGGCAACTCATTTGGCATGCCAAATCTCATGTCACCATACCACTATTCTATTGTGCCAATTAATTGACGTGAGCGAGTGTGAAAAAATGACAAAAAGATTAATTTTTTAATAAGGTTTTTTTTTTTTGTTGAGTGTGTTTTAATTGGGTATGGTGGGTCTCAAATTGCATGTGAAAGAGATGTTATGAAGGAATGGGTATTTTTGTGTGCAAGTGTTAAAAATAAGAATGCTGAGTTGGCGCTGATGTTACATCAAAAGTAAGTTTCGGCATGCTATTAAACCCCATGCTCTAAGTGTATGACGGACCATCAAAAGACCGACATCCTCTTGCCACATCAGCTTTATTTCTCCTATACTACTTTATTACCAACTTAGTATAATAAGGAGACTCACATCTTCATTTTTTTTTTAATTTTCATTTTTTCTAAACAATAAAATTAAAATTTCACTAATAATTAAAAGCATTAAATTAATAATTAATTATTTATAAAAAATAATAACATTTAAAATGTCACTTAGTGTAACTTAGTTATTTATAAAAAAAATGACAAAAGAAACAAACTTCAAGAACTTCAAATGTAAATTAATAAATAAATAATAAATAAATAAAATACCTTTTTTTCTCTTATTGTTCGTGTATACAATATACCTCTAAACCTAAACTTGACTAACTTAAGACCCTTGAACATTATCACCCATAAAAGTCGATTGTACAATATTGTAAATTTCAAAATTTGACCCATTCAATCGAAGCTTTAAATTTTGTTTGGCCATCTAGTTTAAACCGACACTAATGCACCGGATCTAGTTTACCGACATAAAAGACTTGCGCATTATTGGTGGGGTTGTCTCCTCAACTATCTATAAGAAAATTTTGGCATAAAACACTTGTATAGAAGACTAAGGGGGTGTTTCTTTTTTATGTAAATAAGTCTTAATGGAGAGATAGTGGTGGAATCACACATTTAATATGTTTTTTTTTTTGTTAAATGGTCTATATGAGGAGAGGAAGCAAATGGTGCTCCTCCTCATTAAGACTCATTAACAGAAAGAGGCTCACCTACTTAATCTGAAAAAAAAAGAAACAAGCCCAGAGTGGCTTATGTATGTTCTCTTTTACTTTGACCATGCATGTAATGGACAGCAGTGACTACAGTCAGCTGGTCGAATATTGCAGAAGAAATTCTTCTTCCCTTGAATATTCTTTATAAAATTTTCCATAAACCCCAAAAAAGAAGTCATACAAAAGTTAAGAATTTTGGTTGTGAACAAAAACGTTTACTAAAAGGATTGGGATATAACCATATTAATTATTTTGTAACATTATAGATCATAATGATCTTTATAAGAATGTAAAAATGTCTACGTTAGAGAGTAGTATTACTTTATAATGTAATGATTTTGCCCAATTATTAATTAATTTATGTTTTAAATGCTTTCACTATGCATGCTAAACATCTATAGGGCGTATAAGCATAAAATATCATTTTCATGACGTATATTAGCATAAAATATCATTTTCATGACCTATATAAGCATAAAATATCTTCATGACGTATAAGGATAAAATAAGCGAGCAGCAACAAAACATCATTTAGACGATGTATTACATATTTCCAATACTAAAAGTGTTTTTTTTTTTTTTTTTTTTTTTTTTTTTTTTTTTTTTTTTTTTTTTTTTTACAATACTATAAAACTTCATTTTCAAATTCTTTTATATTAGTTCAGTTCAAGGATCTCACCTAATGCATAAACAAGAAACTAAAAGGATGTCGATAAGTAATAACGTTTTTTAATAAATATCTTGTGATCATTTTCTATCTTTGTATTAGCACAATTAGCAATATTGACTCGAGTTCATATTAAAATCAATAATTTATACTATACCGTATTTCCGCATATACATTAGTTTAAGCGTACTTTCCCATTTAGATGGTCCATTAGCACCATAAGTATTATGGTAGTCTAACGGCTAGGTTACTTTGATAATTATAACATGGTAATGTACTAACGTCCTTGACCTAAGTTTGAATCCCATAGACAATTTTTTTTAATGACAACTATTTATCATAAACAATATACATCACAGCTTATCTCACACGTCTTAAGTAAGGATGATAGTGTTCATATTATCAACTATCGAGAGCGTTATATATAAAATTTAAAACACGTTACATAACTTTTTCTAATTTCTTATCAAATAAAATAAAGCGAACGAGCCTTGTTTGAAAAATCAAACCTATTAATTTTGAAAAGTTAATTTATAACATTGTTGCGAACCACGATCATTAATAACTTGTTGATTAAACATTATTGAAATAGAGACACAAATTGCAGATAGAAACAAATAAATATAATATGTCAAAATATAGTTTAATAACCTAAACTTGGTTAAGTGAAATTTTTAGTATTTAGATTATTACCATCAACCTAGCTAAGTGAAGTTTCTACATACATAAATGTAATTATTGCTTAGGAGTGTTTAGACTCATTTAGGCTCTCTAGTTAAATAGAACTTTGAGTATGAATATCGGACTCGAACTATTTTACTTAATAAGCCAAAACAAGGTTCAAGCTTGGGCGGAAGCTTGTATAAGCTTGAATTGTTTCACACTTTTATCAAGTCAATCCCATGCAGCTAACGAGTAGCTTGGGTAACAATTGTGAAGGTAACGTATTTTTTCCTCTTAAGTTCCTAACGAACTTACTCTTAACTCATAATAGAGTACTAGAAATTTCATTTAGCCAATTTTAAGATACTATTTTACACCTTTAAGGCTTTAATGATCTAAGATAACAGAGATACCATTTAGCTGGTTTTAAAAACTAAAATACATAAAATAAGAAACATGGCCGCACAAAAGAGGGAAACCAAAAGCATGCAAACAGAAAGAAAATACGCAAAAATTTGAATGAAAAGGAACCGTGAAGGTTCGAATCCGGGTACTTTGTATTAGAATCATGACCCAACACTGTATCCTACATAATTTATATGAATATTTAAGAAAAGAGCCACTATTTATATTATAATGTATTGATGGGACAAACTAAGTTATTGTTCATCTATTACATGATATACGATACCACGTACTTGCCTATTTATTTTCTTATGTGTTCATTTGCATAATTTATTGACAAACATAACTATTAATTGTGTTTTGATTTCAGAAATTTGATACAGATTCATTAGAGGTGCATATTTGTCACGCGAATTTTTTAGGTATGAAAAGTTTAGTTTAGTTGTTTTTTTTTTTTTTTTTTTTTTTTTTTTTTTTTTTTTTTTTAAGTTTTCTATTTAGGTTTGTTGAAAGTGGTCGAAATTGGTGTAATATTTAGAAGAAATGTGATGTTCTCACTTCTCACTAATAGGTTAAATAAAATCAATTTATGTAATCCGATTAAAGATTAGCAACTTTTAATCCTTCATGGTTCTCAATTTTATGGTGCTTTGATATTTGTCGTTTTTTTCTTTTTAATTGAACACAATCATATATTTGCTTCATACAACTAACAATTTTAGATATATGGTTATCAAACTTGTGGTCTTTATTCATGAATTTAAAGGTTTCATAATGCTATGTTTTGGAAGGTATTTTCTAACGATGATATGCGATGAAACTCAACTTGCTGTCTTTCTTGCTACATATAATTTATTGGTAATATGTTCAACTTTCACATGCGTATTCTTACATCTGAAATTATAACTTTGTCTAAAATATTCCTACCACAATGTTCCTATGTTTGCTTATATATAGATATAATGTTTGACAATCCGTCACGATTAAATTAAAATGTTCCTACCACACTCTAGTGTTTTGTATAAAAAATTATTAATAAAGGTGTATTTTTTCGTTGTCCTATAAAAGTGTAACTTTATGAAGCGAACGTTATATATATATGCTTCATTGCTTCTTGGTTTGGTTTGAATTAGTTGCTATGCTCTTTTGTATGTGTGAGTTTCGTTCCGGAACCCAGAAAACCAAAAAACCAATGGTCAAGGAATTGAGAACTAGACAGAGTTGCATGTGTCGGTTCCGGTTCAATTCTCGGTTTTTGTAATGCAACTTTTGTAAACTAAAATAAGAGGGTTCAATACGATCCAAATTTTGATACTTTGTCGACTAAACTATGATGTGTCTTCCAACAAAGACTGTCAAGAAAAATCACCTACGTTGATATCGAATATTTATTTCTGCTAATGGAAATGAGCAAATAAGATATATCAAACTTTGTAGCTTTTGCTACTGTTACATCAAAACCCAAAAAAATGCATAAGCACTAATCGTAAATATACAAGTAAAAAACGATAGAGCTAGTTGTTTTTTTTTTCAGGTTAAATAATTCCATTGCTGTTTTTGGAAATTTTGATGTCGATTATCTTGCATGCCGATGACTTAAATTTCGTTAGGAGTCTAATTGTGGATTTGTTGATGTTTAGATATATAAAAAGTAGGGTTTTATGATCGAACGATTGTAAGTGTGTATAAGGAATTTTGTATCCATACTACAGAGAGTAGGGGATCATAGAAAGACAATGTTATATGTTTTTAACTCTTTGAATTCCACATGTTTCCTAAATATTATGTTCTTTCGCTTCCTAAACGATACCCATTAGTTAACCGGCTCGAGTGCCAAAATTATCAAGAGAACCAATAACCGGACCTTGGGTCCGAAATTTGGTTCGAGCCAAAATTATAATAAAAGTGTACATGAACTATTTGGTGAAGGTGAACATCTTGCCTAGAAGAAGTCATGAAGGTGTATTGGAAGTTTTTTTTTTTTTTTTTTTTTTTTTTTTTTTTTGATAAAAGGGTTAAAACCCCGGTAAATATATTACGCCAAAAACTATGAAGTACAATGGAAATGAGTGAATCTCATACCTCAGCCTGTTACATAAGCGATTTGACTCAACATATGTAGCAAAAGCACAAACCTACCGCTAACCGCATCAACTACCACTATTTGCTAAACACATAAATAATCAAATTACATTGAAAAAACAAACTAAATGTAACTAATCAAGGTTCATAGAACCACATCCATGGTGAGCGACTCCGTCTTCAACTCTTCATTGTTTGACCCACGAGTACACCACCAACTTCCAATTGCAATAGCAGCAACCAAGTCAACTTACAACCTTGCGACCCCAACTATTGTCGCAACCCAACAAATCATCAGCACCCTGCTAGCACCCCAATTAGAACCACAAGCCCAAGTAGATATGCACCACCTAGGACCCGCACCCCCAACCTCGGACCACTAGCTACACCATCCTAAACCTGCGAGCAAGTCAAGGAAACCGTAGCGGCACAATTAAGAAACCTTAATCAGCCGCAAGAACCCTAACCAACCAAAACAACAATCAGGTAGGGCACGATCACGGATTAATCATGACATCAATGACAATTTCATGATCATCCAACCAGCAACCTGAAGAAAGAAAAAAACCAGGGCCGCACCATTCTTGAACAGCAAAGCTACACCATTCTTGAACCGCAAAAACCCTAGAAAGTTCCTTCAAATCGCACCATCATTATACAAGGATAATGATTCAAACCCTAACAATACTGTTATGGATAAATCGTCACAAACGATCCTTGATCAGCACCCAGGTCGGCACAGCAAAGCCATGCATGTTCAATCCATCAAAACCCCATGGTTTTGAAACCCATAGATTCAAGCCGCCACCTCCCAATCAAAATAACCTAACCGGCGTGAATGAAATCAAAGATTGGTTCCTCTCTAAACAAAATTCTAACCGAAATATGTAGATTAACAGAACTTGAATTTTAATTGGAAGAAGTAGATCCCTAGGTGATTAGAAAATCGACTCTAGGGTTTCAAGTTCTGAAAATCGCCCATGAGGGTTAGAAAGAGAGGTGGTACAAAGTTACATGATACTTTCGATTTGGTGCAATAGTTTCAACTGATATGATAAAATATGACTAATCAAACTGTTAACGGGTCATTCAACTTATCAAGTGAAGCTTTGGAGTTCATAATTTATTTTGTGAAATACATATCTTCCTAAGTTGAAGGAATACTCCAAAGTTACATACTTCTAACTTGTTGCAAAAATTTCAATTCGAGATTCAAAAAATGACTAATCTAACTACTAACAGGTTCACTCAACAGTAGTCGCGTTTGCCCAACCAAGTAATAGAAAACATAACAGAACACAATGTGTTTTAATTTGCGTTTTGTTTTGTAAAATTAATTGACCTATTTTATATTGTTATTCAATGTTTTATATCAAACAATTTATTTCTTTATGTGGGATTTAATATGTTATGTTTACATATTTTCTTATGTGATATATCAACATATTTATATAATTCCATTAAAGATATTTAGGAAGTAATCAGATACTATTCCATCATTACAAAATGAATTCGACTCACCTGAGATTAAACGGTCCTTAGATGCTAATGAAGATATTTGTGTTGTTGAGGTTAGTAGCGCGATAAATGATGTTTTTGATATTGGTGAGAGTAATGTGGAAAGCATGGAAGCTCGTAGTGAGTTTAGCGAATTTTTAGAAAATAAAGAAAGTGTGGAAGACGGTGTTGTGGGTGGTGGTGAAGCGTGTAGGGTTGACAAAGATGAGCCGAATATAGTGATAACGCTACTTAAGGATGGAGGTGGTATATCTGATGATAGTATAGATGAAATAAATTTGGGTTTAATCAAGGAGTTTGTGATAAAGATGTTGGAGGGTAGATATCTTTCCGGCGAGAGTTTGGTTGTTAGTTTCAAGTGGGTATATTTCGAGAAGAGTCGTGTGGCAGCAAAAGATGGAAGAATGTTGTTGTGTTATGTCCAAGGCAAAGGAATACGAAAGAAGAAAAAATCGAAGGCTGCAATTCAAAGAAGGTTATGGGATCCCGGATTACGCCAATGTTGCAGGAGGACGGACTGCCCAAATGACTCAAGAAGTCCAAACGTATGGTATAAAGATTATGTCATATAATCTATCTTTATTTACGTGTCTTTATTTATTACTGTTTTTTTATCTTTATTTAGGAATGTCAATTAAGAAAGTTTTAAGACAACACCTTGAGGGTAAGGTGGTTTTGAAAGAGTGAGGAATGATACGCCAGGGCAGAGCTCATGGCCTATTTAGGTATTAGGGTTTTACCATACTTTGTCTTATAAATATTCTTGTGATAATTTATTATATTTAATCAATCAAAGTTTAATATAAACAAATCTCTAGTTGTTCTCTCTATTTTTTTTAAAGAGCTCGCACACGCTAAAAATGATGCCTTATCCTTATGCAACCCCTAACCGGGTCGTATCAAACGTAACTATTAGTTCTATAGGTATTAGTACCGGACTATATCCGTAGAGTATTGACCAAGTTATTTTATATAGTACGTAGAAGATTTTCCATGTTGGAAATGGTCCTGAGATCAATAGATCCTACTACAAGTTGGTGTGGAAGCTACGGTGGTTGAAGAGGCTTACATCAAGTTAGTGATCGATTGTGTGAGATGGACTAATGATTAAGGTGCCAAGTAGCATGTCAACCATGGGTCGCTTATAATTGAGAACCTTTCTATGGATGCGAGGGTAATTAATATTATGTATACATTATTTATAAAGGTAATTATGTTTTTGGCTGGTAACTAGCATGTTGAAAATTATATTAGAGTGTGCTAATAAATTGTTTTTAAGCTATGTTAGTTTAAAATACTTGTCACAAGTTATCAAAATGTACTAATGTGTGTAACAAATTAGGTTGGCATGCATCCTATAATAGTTAAGTTTTATATTTTTGTCAAGAATCTCCGACTTTGTAATCTCTACGATTCAGTCGTACCAAACGTTCCTTAAGTTCCTCTAGGAAAACATCGTCACCGGCATCTTTATACTTCTCCTTCAACTTATAACATAGTATGTGTACCTGCTTTTTAAACATCAAACAAAACAAGCGAAGCAGATCCGACATCATCTATAAATATAAATATTTTTGTGTAGGATGGATGGAGCATATAACGCTTTTGTGGGACTGATGGATCATAATAATTTTTTAAGCAAATACAAGAAATAGCCTTTCATAGTTACATTTATAACAAGTCAGATCACTTCAGCGACTTAAAATTTAGAACAAGTGTATTTAGACGCGGTAACGGGGGACGGAAGACGCACCCCCTCCCCTCTCACGCGTCTTACTTAAAAGTTAAAACACAACAACCATCGCCATGAGTCTTATATGAGTTTTGTGCAGACGTTGGAATTAGCCAAGACCGACTCTTATGATGTTGGTTGTGAGTGTATGTTGTATGTGTATGTTCTGGAGTATGTTTGTGATTAAGTGAGATATGTTTGGGTTATGAAGTTGGTGGTCTTATTAACCTATTTTGTGGTGATGTTGGTGGTAGAGCGAAAATCTAATGTGTCACTAAGTAGCCAGTGATGATACTGTTACACTTATCCTCTATGACTATAATGATGTTTAGGATTGTTTAAATTTATGTTTGTACGTTTGCTTGAAAATAAGTGCTTTTAAAAAAAATGATTTGGAAGTTGGTTTTCCTTATAATAAAAAAACGAAATATAATATTAAGCATAACACTTTTAAGATAAATTGTCAATTCATGTTTATTTATACAAGGTTTTAGGTTCAATATGAGAGTCAAATTTTAATTCAATATCCAATAACTGACACGAAATAAACTACTCCTAAGCTGCTTATTAAAAACTATTTAATACATTTTTTTTAAACAGAAATGCAGCAGACAAAGTTGGAATGAAAATAATGTTTTATCTACCTTAGAAAAAACATAAAAACAAAAGAAATAAGCAATCCAAACACCCTATACAACTTGAATCACTTTATTAAAGAATAACAACGTATTTTTTAGTAGCAGAATTAGTTAATAAGTCATAAAAAGTTGGTCCAATAAATTTCACCACTCGACTGACCTTACTTTGATATATTTAGTTATCTTGTTGATCTTATAGTTCTACGTGTCAAAAAAACAATTCTTTTACAACTTAAAGTTACCGGTTCAGTCAAATTTGGTAGACGAATAAGTGCTTAACCTTAACAAGATAATAGCAAAGTCTAATCATCGACCAGAAAAGGAAACAACCAAACTTGACTAAAATCACTCTTTACAAATGGGAATTTATATCTACACATAGGATTTTTACTTTGCACACATAATTTAGTGCATTGAATACTTGTTTTTATGCATTGAATGCTTGTCTTTACACATTAATTTTATGTGTACAAAGTAAAACTATATGTGTACATATCATTTCCCTTTACAAATATAAAAATTATTAAAGAATAACAACGTACAAAATATATTTTTAGTAGTAAAATTATTTAAAAAGTGAAAAAAAAAATTGGTCCAATATATTTCATGACTCGTCCAACACTACTTTGATGTATTTTAGTAATGTTGTTGATCTTATATTAGCAAAGACTAATCATCGATCAAAAAAAGAAACAACCAAACTTGACTAAAATCATTATACATTATTATATTCAGTGGGCTTTGATAACCCATATTCTTTTGCAATCCGACCCATTTAACAATTAGTATACCCGACATGTTCCGAACTGTTCCCCCACACTCACGACTCCTTCATCTCTTTGAGATCTGATCGGTGTAGCACCCAACCCCCCCCCCCCCCCCCCCCCCCCAATTAATCCGATCCGATGGGTTATGTGGTTACTACAGTTGCCTGTGAGAGGGTGAACAGTAACACGCTTATTTTATTTGTTTTGTGGTTGTCGTTGAGCTATATGTTGTGGCTGCAGCACATCTTTTGTGATAAAGAACCTTCTTCTGGATTCTTCAAAACCACACATAGAAGGTCAGTTCTGATGAACCAAATCTAGGGTTCACCATTTTTCTAATTACAGTTAATTTTTATGTGCTTTCTTTTCTCTTTCTTTTTATTATAAGAATGATGATGAAGTTAATGATAAGAGGTTGTGTGTATTTTTTTTTTTTTTTTTTTAGGTTTCTTTGTTGGTGGAGTTGCTTGGATGGTTTATCAGTTTCGATTGTTAAATTTTTCTAGATAAGTTTTTGTGTTAATTATTATTATTTTTTTTTTTAGTTTTAAGATTAAGTGGTCAATAATTTGTTGATCAAAGAAGCTGTGGCTAGGTTATTGTGTAAAGGAACTATTTTGAAGAATTGATAGTAAGTCTGTTGTTTTTTAATATGTTTTTTGCGTGTTTGAGATTTGGGTGTTTGCATTAAGTGTTATGATTTTCTATTTTTTTTCTATTTTCGTTTGCAGCCATGGTGGGCGTATCCTCTTTTTTCGATCCTTACCAGATTTATTTGGTATCCACACCTTGGCAGGGCGACTTATAATAGTTGCAGCCACGCCGGGCACCTCCGTATCTTGGCGTAGTAGCCACACTACAGATGTGGTTGCAGCCATGGCAGGAGTTTTGTGCTGGTGGTGAATTTGTATATCTGACCCTATTGCATAACCTGCGGCTGCAGCCATAGCTGGCATTTGCCTTTGCTACTATATTTGCAGACATGAAACATTGGTTTATGGTAATCTGATTTTAGTATATGTGTGTGTGATGCGTATTGCGTATGGCCGTATAAACAAAAAACGAAACACACTACTTAGTTGTTTATTTATCGAGGCAATGATGATGATTAGCTGCATTTTTTTTACCATAATTTACCGAGACTGGCAGCTTGGCAGGGCAACCTGAGTTGAATTATGGTTGTAGCCATGGCCAATATCTTGGTTGGGAGTATTGTACTGAGGCCCATACCTTGGCAAGGCATCCACACTCAGATGGTGGTTGCAGCCATTGCGAGTATTGGACACTGATTCACCATTCGCAGCTCTGAGCCTCATTTGTTCCATTTTTTAGCCGCATTTACTTGACGCCCATTTTGTTTTCATTTAATTGTTCTTTGCTTATCTGTTAGAGTAACAATTTTGTATTAAGGTTTACATCAGGTTTGTCGGCTTTGTAACCTTTTTGCTATTTCCACTCTTATATAAAACTAACATTTAGTGGCGTTCGTACCTAAATTTGATATCACCAAATTTTTTAGCCACAACTACAGTGGTTTGTTTGGGAGAGCACAGTGAAAGCAATAGTAAATTGCTTACTGGTCACTTACAGATAAGAAAAAAGGGTGTTTGCTTATTTGATAGTATCTACTTACAAGATTACTTGAGATTTATTATAGGCGATGAAGATACTTATGATGTAGTGCATTCGTGCCAGGTGAAACGGACCCGTATCTTGGCAGGGCATCACCTTGAAAATGGTGTTTGCATCCATGGCGGGTCAAATGACCTTCTAGCTGCTCCGCACTCGAATATCTGAGCCAAAATAAGTAACTAACAGAGCTAATGCTATGTATGAAAAATGTGATTTGAATAAAGGGTCTTTCTTTGGTGTGCTACACCGTCAAGTCATCGTTGCTCATATTCTATGTTGTTATAGGCCGTCTCTAATATAATCTGCACTTTTTTTTATGGAGTTTCTTGATTAGAGGGTGTATTGTATGCTTTTTAAAGTGATTTTGTGGGATTATCGTTTTTGCAGCATATGCAAGATGAAGAACATAACAACTCTACATAAAATTGCTTCCATAAGCTGCAGTGAGAAGAAAATGGTGTTCTTACACGGTTACTTCTCAAAATCTGACAAGTAGTGTACGTGGTTGCCTAACCACGGTTACTTCTCCAAATTATCCGTCCTCCGGTGTAGTTCCACCTGAGTCAACATCCATTTTAGTTTTTAAACATTCTCCGTTATTTTTTATTTCTTTTCTTTTCTTTTCTTTTCTTTTCTTTTTTTTTTTTTTCTTGTTTTTTTCCTGTTACGCTTAAATATTTACCTGATTACATTGTCTTCTTACACCTTCTTCTCTTTGTCATAAGCAGATGTCACCACCTTAACCAATATTGCTTTTGTGTGTTGGGAGCCGTACAGTTGTGCAGATCAAGAAAATGTCATGCCGTGTATTGCATCAGCTGAGATTGGAACGACTACTCGACAAGTTGTTTTGACAAACGAACAGGCTTCCACTTCTAACATGAATAAAGGTATGTGTTTAAAAAAAATTATGACCATGCTGGTGCATTATTTTCGTCTATATACGGAAGCTGTATCATTTTGTTGACGCTTAAGAAAAAAATAAAAATTTAGCTCTACAAACACCCCTTAAGTTACATACACTTTTAACCGTGAACTTACCCAAACACCCCTTTAAGTAGCACACCCTTTAAGTACGACACAAAATTAATCAAGCCCGTTCAAACGCAATTTGTTTGTGCAATAACAAGCAGATGGACTTATAAATCTTAGTTTCTCTTCCCTCATAGAACATTGCATAGTTCGATGTTGCATTTTGTAGTCCGTGGTAGATGTAGAAGCGGTAACGCGCAGCTGTCTTGGTGAAGCTATTGTGACAGAGCCAATGGGTAAAGTTATTTGCAATATTCATTAATCAAGCCACTTCACTTTTTTAAATAAAATGTAGTTAGCCGATTTATTTAACTTGAAAAAGCACATGTGGCCTAATGGGTAAGGCGCCTGACTTCTAATCAGGAAATTGTGGGTTCGAGTCCCATCGGGTGTTCTCCTTTTTCTTTTCTAATCAGGCGATTGTAATTTTTTTTTTTAAGTGGAATTAACATCTTTAGTTTGATGCCTAATAAAGATGTATGGCATAAGACCCGCTTCCTCATAAGCTTTGCCACCTTGACTAAATTATGTGCTTTGTTTAATTAAAAAGTGAGAGGACTGTGTCAACAAAATTGAGCTGAAGATCCGTCACTGATGCTATGCCAACTCCGACAAGTAGGAGGAAAAGAGGCAACTTTTTTTCTGGGTGCAATTTGTGATGAACCAGATACTAAGTTTAAACATGGTATACTAACAAATATGAGTTAAATAACTACTAATAATACGAAATACGTGCATTTACCTCAACTGTTTGCAGCAGGTTGTTGTTAATGGTTCGGATACTCTCTCGGTTGATGCAAATGCTGCCCCAATCGCTTTTGATGCTGCTGCAGCATTTGAAACTACAATAAGCAGTTGTAACAGCAGGTATGGTTGTCCAAACGGGCACAATGGTCATTATGTTATATCTGTTTTGGGTCCTATAGTTAATCATTTATGTCTTGTCAAAATTTATCGGTGTCGTATGCATCTATAGGCAATAAATTTTGAAACTACTTGCAATTAAACATTAAGGTTTCCAATTCTTTTTTTGGTTGAAGAATGTTAGGATTTGTTTATTATGGTAAATTTGTTGCATCTGTATTAGGTTTAGCGCCTGCATCTAGGACCATTGTACCAGTGATATTGATTTGTCTCCAAGAGTTTATTACTCAACAGTGAAGTTATTAGAGGGGTAACAAAGATCATGTAGGTTTTTTTTTTTTTTTTTTTTTTTTGCTATCTAGATTTTATGTGATTTCAATAAGATCATCTTTTTTTTTTTTTAATGAGATCATCTTAAGATTTTTTTTTTTATTTTATAAATATTGAAGATTCACAAAATTACGTGATAAAAAAAATTTATGCAAAAAACCTGCAGCAACGCGCGGGCTGTCATACTCGCTCTTTACAAATATATAAATTATTAAAGAATAACAACGTACAAAGCGTTTTTTTAGTAGCAAAATTATTTAAAAAGAAAAAAAAAATGGTCCAATATATTTCATGACTCTTCCGACATTACTTTTGATATATTGTAGTAATGTTGTTGATCTTATATTTCTACGAGTCAAATTTCATTTTCTTTACAATTTCAAGTTTCCAGTTCAATCAAATTTGCTAGACGAATAAGTGCTTAACAAGACAATAGGAAAGACTAATCATCGGTCAAAAAAGAAAACAACCAACCAAACTTGACTAAATTCACCCTATACAAATATAAAAATGATTTATATGAAAGTAACGATAAATATGTAACTATGTTCTTAAACTAACAAATTTTCTATTTACAACAATACTAAATTGCTTAACTATTATTGAGTAAATAACTTAATTACTCCAAATCGAAGTTAATAATTAATGTGGAATGTAAACTTCTAGGCCATCTCAAACTACAGTAACCTTTAATTAATAATGTTCTCAAATAATGATATCTAAATGGTTTTTGCAATGAAAAAAGACTTTCTGTCACAAGGTTGATGGGAAATTTGCATCGATGCCAGTAATATCATTTTAGAAAGCGTGTTTATCCCAACGATGAAATTCACACTCACGACTAATTGCTTATCGTTAAAGACAGTAAGAAATCAGATTTCAGTGTTTGCATTTTTTGCTATGACCATCAACAAAAGCTAGAGATAGTCTATTCAGCAAGTGGGTTTGTATGTGCCACGCCTTATTTTCAGACATGGTCGCCTATATGTTGTTGTGTCTCGCGTTAAAAGCAGAAAAAAGACTAAGGAAAACTATCTGCAACGAAAACAACAAACTCACAAATAGTACACAAACATTGCTTACAAATAAATGCTACAAAATTTGTGATCATAGGTAACCAAAGTTACCCAACTATTTTACATATACAATATTATTTATTTATAGAATTTTTATATATAATAAACATGTGTTAAATGGTTCATAGGAACTTCATGTCTCTAATTTGTTATTAAAGATCAGTTCAAGTCATCAACAAGTAGATCAAGGGATCAACGTGATTTGGAATTTGGATTTCCTTATTATAAAAACACGAAATATAATAGTAAACATTATAATTTTAAGATAAATTCTCAATCAAATTTATTTATAAAAGGTTTTAGGTTCAATATGAGAGTAAAACTTTAAATAAATATCAAATAACTAACACAAAATAAGTTGCTCTTAAGATGCTTATTAAAAACTATTTAATGTCTTTATTTAAGCAGAAAAGCAGCAGACAATGTTAAGATGGAATTAATGTTTTTTCTACTTTAGAAAAAACAAAAAAGCAGCAAAATAAGCAATCCTTAACACCATCTACGACTTGAATCATTTTATTAAAGAATAACAAGATATTTTTTTAGGAGCAGAATTATTTAAAAAATCATAAAAAGTTGGTCCAATACATTTCGCGACTCGGCCGACTCTAATGTGATATATTTTAGTAATGTTGTTGATCTTATATTTCTACGCTTCATTTTTTATTTTTTATTTTTTTTATTTATTTACTTTTTTACAACTCAAAGTTACCGGTTCAATCAAATTTGGTGGGCGAATAAGTGCTTAATTAACAAGAGAATAGCAAAAGAAAAATAAATAAATAAATAAATAAATAAACCTTAACCAAAATCACTCTTTACAAATATATGAATTATTAAAGAATAACAACATACAAAGTGTTTTTAGTAGCAAAAACATTTCACAACTCATTCGACACGATTTAGATATATTTTAGTAATGGTGTTGATCTTATATTTTTATGTGTCAAATTTCATTTTTTTTACAATTCCGAATTACCGGTTCGATCAAATTTGCTAGACTAACAAGTGCTTAACAAGATAATAGCAAAGACTAATCATCGGTCAAAAAAGGAAACAACCAAACTTGACTAAAATCACTCTTTGCAAATATATAAATGATATACATGAAAGTAAAGGAAAATATATAAGTTAGTTCTTAAAGTACTCCAATACTAAATTGCTTCTATAAAATAACTTAATTACTCCAAATCAAAGCTAATAATTAATGTGGAATGTAAACTTCTAGGCCATCTCAAACTACATAAACCTTTATAATGTTCTCAAATAATGATATCTAAATGGTTTTGCAATGAAAAAAGATTTTTTTGTCACTAGGTTGATGGGAAATTTGCATTGATGCCGTGGGTTTTTTTTACCCGTTACTAAATAAAGTGAATTGCAATTAAAGACAATATATCTTCAAACATAAAAAAGGAGAAACTTTCTAAAATGAACTATATGACAAGCATATTACCAAAGTCAATTTTTAAAAATATTTTACGAAAACAGACATAGCGAGTAAAATGGTTTGATCGTCACATTTTTTGCTCGTCACTCCTTAAGATGTTGACACGTGTTAATCTTTGATTTCTAAATTTAATAAGATGGTGACACGTGGACATGACGAGCAAACTAGTTAGCTCTCCATGCGCATTTGCTCGCCATATATCTACATAGCTGGAAAAAAAAATTGATTGCCATTGTGTTTGCTTGACATATCTAGACATGGCAACCAAAATAGTTTGCTTGCTATATGGTTTGCTCGCCATAATTTAATGTATGTGGACAAGAAAGAAAAGATGGATAAGAAATGAATGGAGGAGTAAAATGAAGATATGTTTTGTTCGGCTGAAATGAATTAAAGAGTATTCCAATTCAATTTGTTTTAATTACCTATCAAATATAAGAAATCGAGCATCATAATAAATAGGGCGAGCAAAACATGAAATGCTCTCCCGTGTCTCTTTTCGTAATGTGAAATTATAGTGTCCGTATTGATAATTTGTTTGTTAAAAGTAGCTTTTGCTAATTGATTTTTAAAAAGTTCATAAAAGGTATATTTCTCACAAGTTCCTTTACGTATAAATATAACTTGAAGCTTAGTCGCCTATAATCTAAATTATCTAAAATGTTATAGCGATTGTGAAACAAAGCACGATCGTCAATATATATCTACAATGTACAATATACGAGATTTTGATGTCTTCCAAACAGGGGCGGACCTACTCTTTAGCTTTGGGGGGGCGGTGCCCTCCACGACTCGCCGAAAAAGTTCATATTTTAGTGTAAAAAAAAATTTTTTAGGACCATTTTAGTAAAGTGCACCCCTCCAAAAAATCAAATTGCCCCCCACCTTGAAGCCAAAAATGTAAAAACCTTAGTTTTTAGTGTTAAAAAAAAATATCACGAATTTTATCAAAAAAAATTTTTTTTGCCCCCCGCCTTGGAGAATCCTGGGTCCGCCACTGCTTCCAAAATACTTTTTCTAGTATCTCAATTTCTTGCATGTGTATACCGTCTAGAAGGAAAACAAAGCTCACGTGTTTGCACTCACTTAATCAGCGCCATAAATTGATGGTACCACAAACATGTAATGCTGGGTCACACTCACAGTATGTCACGTGTGACGATTATTTCCTGTCTTCTTCTATACATGTCTAGGAAAGTTCTTTTTCAGCATTTTATGTTTTTGATTCTTTGATCAAAATAACTTATAAGGACAGTGGCAGTCATGCTTCTGAAATTATTCATACCTTTCAAATTCACCAATAATATCATTTCACCTCATTCATACTTTTTTCATACATCCCAACCCCATTTTAGTGGCAACCATGTCTGTTTCATACCTCCCAACTTTTTTTTCATTTATTTAAATAAACAAATTATTAGGACACAATTACTTGAATAAAATGTAAACCAAAAGGAAAAGTTAACAAAAACTAGGTAATAACTTAGGATATATTGTAAAAAAAAAAAAAAAAAACAAAAAAAAAAAACAAAAACTTAGCATATCCAAATGCAAACCCAACTCGTACAGACTAATCCATAAATCTGGCCCAAACACAAAATTAATAAACCTGACCCAAATTCGAAATCAAATAAAAGTGAGTAAAACCTAATCACCTTGCAGCCAAAACTACTCACTTCGTCTTCTTCCTTCAAACCTGCAAACACAAAAAAAATAAAATGCCAACGGTTAATATTTAATGCCAACGTTCCAAATATTTAATGCCAACGGTTATATTTTTGCTTTGAAAGTCCCATACCTCCTAGGCAATCTTTGCCGTTCACCCCTTGCCGTTGGGCTTGCCGGCTAGGTGGCGGCGGTGTTCACCGCCGGCATCCCCTTGCCGATGGTGATACCGCTTGCCACTGCCACCCTTCTAAACTACTATGGCCCAACCTCGGACGTGGGTTGGGGACTTGGGGTTATTAAGGTTTTTAATATCTTCTATGTTACACTATAAATACTAGGCGAGTACCCGTGCATAGCAACGGAATTTCTAGCGGCAGATAATTAACGATTTGTGATATTGTGGTGAGTGTTTTGTGTAGCGTTCAAAATAGAATGTGAACCGATCAGAATGTAATTACAAACAGTTGTACTATACGATAGCAAAAGTCTTGAAAAAATTCTTAACAACGATCAAACAACATATTAAAACATTAACTGAAACTGAAAGTAAAACATTACATCAGTTATGAGATAAAAACTAAAAACACACGTTACTCGTCGCGTAAAACTTCTTGATACACAACATTTGAGGTGTAGATTCTTGCTTGACGGAACTCTTTGACTGGTTTAACCAATACCTTTGTTGTTCTACGGGATATCCCTCTCGACAATGCCACATAAAGCTAGCCATGCGAAAAAATAGAGTCGGGCAAATAGACACCCACATTTGAAAAGTGAATTTTTAGTATATGTTGACAAGCATGTGATTTCTTATGTGTAATCATCATTTGTTAAGAGTAGTATCATGTTAGTTGTTTTGTACTATTCAATTTGATGTATATGATTATCAGTAACAAACATGTTCTGTATGTAAAGTCGTCGAATAACTTTAAAGCTCCAAAATTGATTTGTTATCAAATCAACCATGCATAAATGTTTTAAATCACAAAAGAAATTGAGCGGTCACTTTCCTATATGGGTACAACGTCGGATACAGTACATTGGACTATTTCATATAAATTAGTAAGTTGTTGTTCATGTGATGCACCTAGTTGGCGTAGATTAAGCTCGTACGTGGCTTTCACATTTAATTATGTTCGTACGTGACATACATACAAGTTTTTACACACAATATCTTTTGAAAAGAAAGTAAAAAAAATATATTAGTGGTAGATGACATACTGCTTTAACAAAAAAAAGAATTATACGGTATTTTAAACAACTAAATCTTTTAATTTTTCATCAGATTACCTTGCAAAGTAACCATCATTTTACTCTCTTCATTTTCAACGTTTTCCTTAATTATTCCGTGAAATTTAGAGGTTATTTCATTTTCTCCCTTAGGGTAAACATATAACTTTAGTCTATGGGTTCAAGTTCCATCAAGATAATCTGCATGTGATCATCAATCAATCATTTTTCAGATAAATTAACCCGTTCATTTTTATTGGAAACAATGTTTAAAGTCCAATTTAAATATACTTGTAACACTTAGCAAGTAATATTATAAGAAATCTTAAAAGTTACAGAATAAATATTTGCACTTGTTCATGATCCATATCTAAGGTTCTCTCTTCCACTTGGCTATCATCAGTAATCCCAAAAGCACAAAGCAACTGAATTCTTAAACCTGCTGTATTTGGCATCACCGAACGATCACCTGTAACAAGAAAAGTTGTCGCGTCAGTAACAAACGCTCCACCCACTCTAGTATTGGCAGGTAAATCTATTTTTTTATTTTTTTATTTATTTTTTTGGGTTAGGAGGGGGAACAAGCTAATACAAAAACAACAAACAAGTTTGTGTAAATAAGGATTAAAAATAGCAAATAAGAAAAAAGAAAAGAAGACCATTTCTAACCTCAAGATCATCATCCACATTCTTTTGATTTTGCATCTCCATTGTTTTTCGTGGAACAAGAAATGATTTTGCATCTCCATGGTTTTTTGGGGTTGTTTATATAGGCAAGGTTTAGGGTTCATTAATTTGAATTTTTCCGCTTATATTAATTTGACATTATAAGTAGTAAAGAAATATCAATAATACATTGCCTATTACAGGGTTTACATTATTTAACATGATATCGGAGCGAATATAATCCTCAGACATATGTGGCTATGTTGAGCCGTCTCCCTTAAGCCACCCCATCAAACCCTAGCTGCCACCATAAAAAAATGTATTCTTTGATTTTATTTATAATGGTAAAACCTTAGATACCATAAATTCACAGATCGGGCTTAGGCATATTTAACCTCTAATAGTGATCAATGGTTGCTCAAGAGTAAAGCAACTAAAGTCATCGCTTTAGGCCCCCGATTTTCGTGTTAACCTGTTCGAGTTCGCGTATTTGTGGGTTAATATAACCTCTACGCAAACACGACTCATTAATTAATCGTGTCAAGAAACTCAACCCTAACCCAGACCTACCACGTGACCCGTTTAAGTAAAAAGGTCAAGCAATGAATAAGGTTGGAGTTTTGTTGATTTAATTATTTTAAATGCAAAAATGATATAAGGATCTAAAATATGATAAAAAAAGAATAACATACAAATAACTATACGACAATTTCAATGAAATGTGAGGTATAATCGTAATTCACTTATATTAAATATATAACAAACTACATTTAATGCACATCCAACGTAAAAGCCAAGTTATACATTTTATTTTTAGGGTTTATATACTTAAACAAGTTCACGACTTGATCTGTTTAATACTTACTCAACCCAAATACAACCTGTTTATTAAATGGGTTGTACGGGTTGACCTGTTTCTGACACAAACATGTTTAACTTCGTGTTGGGTTCATGTCGTTTATTGTGTCGTGTCGAGAATTGTCATTGTTATTAAAAGGTCGTCTGTAGGTCATAGGAGAGAGAAAGCTGATGTAGCATGAAAGATAAGGGTCGATGAGGACAGTCTTGCAGACTTATCAAGTGGTATAATGACTAAAATGTGAAAACCAAAAATACTATGCCTTCAAATCGGAGTGGCAAAATGGCTGCAAAAATTACCAATAAATTAGGGGTGGCATGGGTCAAGTTAGTTTTCCTGATACATACTTTTGTGCTATTTTTCTTATGTTTTCTTAAATAACTCTTGTTATAAAAATGATCACCGGCTCTATGGGCCTGTATGGTATGCAGCTTTTTCAGGGCTATTAGCTTTTTGTTATAAAAATAATCTCTTCCTAAACAAGTAGCTCCGTTTGGATACATCAACTTCAAGCTTTTATTTTAGACAAATAGCTCAAAAATGAAAAGCTGATTCATGAAGCTTTTAAAATATTTCGAATCTGTTAAAACATAAAATTAATAGTAACAACTTATAATTACCATTAACAGCTAATTTACCAAACACTTTTATTGAAGAAAAAAAAAGATACAGTTTGTAGCTCATGTAACAGCTTTGAAGTTTACAGCTTACACCTTACATCTTACAGTTTATAGCTTACATCATGATGGAGAAAGAATTGACTAAAGAAGCTATGTGAAGATGTATGTCTTTTGAATTGACTAAAGAAGCTATGTGAAGATATACGTGTCTTTTGGATCGAATGGAATATGAAGTATATAAGCAACACAATCTCTACCATCTCATTTGTCAAACAATCAGAATACCAGGGAGAAAACATTTATGTTGGTTCATCATAACTCGAATTCACAATGGTACATCGTATTTGTTTAGTGAGCAGATCAACTTGATAGACACCTGGCATTCAAGCTAAGGATCTTGTGAGTTCTACAACATACTTAACCTGCAAAAAAAAAAAAAAAAAAAAGAACAACAAAGGATAGTCACTAAAGTCGATTTGCATAATAAAAACCAACTTAAAGTATACAATTTACAGAAAATCTAAGTTGCTTCAAATAAGCAGTGAAGGCGAAATTAATGAAGGCGTTTAGTAGAATTGTTAAACCATACCGGGTCATTAAAAGAAGCATAAATTAGAAGCATTTAAACCATGCTTTATACTGTAACACAAATCTGATGCCACGCAAAATGTTTTAACTCTAAGTTAGGTGGTGTTTGTTTTTCATAAAGAGACTCTTAACAGTCTCTTAATCTGAACCGTTCAGACGTGGTCAGACATTTTGGTCGTTCTGATCATTTTTTTTCCCGTTCAGACGCGTTCAAAGGTAGTAAGATCTTAATGGTCTAGATTTGAGAGGGGTGTCTGAATGTCTCTTGCTGACAAAAAAAAAAAAAAAAAAAAAAAAAAAAAAAAAAAAAAAAAAAAAGTACAACCAAGCAAATGTGCGGTTCAAACATGAGTTTTTTTTCCCGTTCAGATGCAGGGTTATACAATAAAAACGGGGGGACAAGGGTGGCAGGCACCTTGTCTCCCTCTTTGTCCCCTATTTTTTTCCAGCACAGCCCATGTTTTGTCAGTTTATATTCCGTATTTTTGACAGTTTTAAACGTTTGACATATTAAATTTTATAGTTTCTATTCCGCACTTTCAGGTTTATAGCTTTTTGATATAAACAAAATTATAAAAATAAAAATAAAATAAAAATAAAATAAAAAAACCATCACCGTCTTTATAACAAAAAACACCCGTCTTTATAACGTGGGCCTATTGTTTGCGTGGAGTGTATGTGTTTGATGCATGAATACTCTTGATTTGATCATAGTTAGCTCTGAACAAGGAATTTCAAAGATAGTAGTTTTACTTTGGTCAAACATGGTGTCATGGCCTCATGGGTGGGCCTTTTAATCATATGGTCTTATTGGTCAAAGGATCAGGCCATGTTTATATATTTTTCTGGGTTGCAGCATGTCTTTTGTGGTATGTTTTTTTTTTTGAACGGCGATTTTTATTAGAAACTAGCAAGGAGCTAGAAAATTACAAAGAAATAATAGATGGGTTTTTAAACCAATCATCCCAACTAAACATAGTTTTACTTCTATAACGGCACCAATAATAAGAATTACAAATGATCTCGTCAAAGAACGTCGCCTTTGAAATAAACTTGTCTTGAAACATCTTTTTGTTACGAAAGTTCCATAGACTCCACCACATCACGAAAAATATACCTTCGAACATGTTTTTATTCTTCTTCGGCATTTTGACATTATCAATCCATGTTTTCCAGTCGGCGTAAGAATCACAATCAGTAAAAGGAACATCCCACCATCGAGCAATTAGATGTGACAGATTCTTAGCCATATCACACGTAAAAAACAAATGGTTTGTGGTCTCTATCCCAACTTCACAGTTAACGCACTCTAAAGACATAATATCGATCCCGCGTCTCGAGATATTAAATCTAGTTGGTAATGAATTCGTCATTACCTTCCACGCAAAAATATTTGCTTTGATGGGCACATAGCGAATCCAACTGGTCTTCATTTCACTTATCGGAAGAAGATGCTTATCGATTAGGTACCTGAATGAAGCAACCGAATACTCTCCAGAACTGTTCAAGGACCATATCCATTTATCCAAGGACTGGTTGAGAACCACTGGTTGAACCAGATTAAGCATCTCCTGAACTTGTGTTTCTTCAAGACCCCCTCTAGGATCTCTTCGAAAGGAGTAAGATAAACTAGGTTGAGCAAGCTTATTACCAACTGTTATCTGCTTGTTGTTTTCAAGAGCATAAGCTCTAGGGAATCTGTCTTTAAATTTGCCCCCTTCGCACCATCCATCTTCCCAGAATAACGTTGAAAGCCCATTGCCCATCTTCTTTTTCATGAACGACATCAGGTTAATTCCTTTTGATGCCAACACTTTAACCTCATTAATAATATTTGTCCAACAAGTAGTAACACCTTTTCTCGGAATCCCGTCGATATTTCCTCCATCACCGTGAATAGCTTTGACCACACGAGACCAAAGCGTAGGTTCATGGGCTAAAAACCTCCAAACCCATTTAAAAAGCAACCCTCTATTAAGGGCGTAAAGGCTAGCAATTCCAAGGCCTCCATTAGCTTTGGGAGCAAGAACCTTCTTCCATTGAACCCAAGACACTTTCTTACAAGAATTTGCGTGACCATTAAAGAATTTACTACGAATTGATTCTAGAATGCGAAGAATACCTGTGGGCACTTTGAACATCGACATATGGAATATAGGCATAGAACCAAGAACGGATTTGATTAATGTAAGCCTACCTCCAATTGATAACATCTTCATCTTCCATTTGGATAAACGAGTCTTGACTCGATCCACAATAGCGTCCCATGCTTGAAGATTATGCATAGCACCTCCCACATATGAGCCAAGGTATAGAAAAGGAGTTTTGAGAACCTGACATCCGAGCTTGACAGCTGCTCTAGACACTTTTTCAGCAGCCACTTCAATACCCATGATTTTGCTTTTCTTCATGTTGATTTTTAAACCTGAAACCTTGTGAAAACAATCAAGAACATGCATAAGAGAAGATATATTACGTTCGCTCCATTCGCCAACGAACACCACATCGTCCGCATAAAACATATGCGAAAGGTTGACCTCCCCGCCAACTTTAATACCTTGATACATTCCCGCTTCAACCACCCTTTGAAATGAAATATGGAGGGTTTCCATAACCAAGAGAAACAGGAAAGGAGATAACGGATCGCCTTGTTTCAAACCTTTTCCGAATTGAAACTCGTCGGTTGGACTACCATTGATAATGATAGATCCTTTGGACGAATGAAGACAGCAATGAATCCACTTCCTCCATTTTTCCCCAAATCCAAACTTACTAAGTACATCGTCAAGAAAATCCCACCTTACCGAATCATACGCTTTCTCAAAGTCAACCTTGAATAATAAACTCTGTTTTTTCTTTCTCTTACACCAAGATAAGACTTCATTTAAAATAAAAGGACCATCTAGAATTTGTCTATCTTTAATGAACGCCGATTGCACTTCGTTAATAATACCCCCCAAAACACCAACAAGACGGTTAGTCAAGATCTTTGCAATGATTTTATATATACAACCGATGAGGCTAATCGGTCTAAAATCCTTTACAAGATTTGCATCCGGAATTTTCGGAATTAGGGTGATAAAAGATGAGTTGCATCCTTTAGGCAAATCAGAATAGGTAAAAAAATACCTCACAGCTGCATATACATCTATATCAACAAGATACCAGAAATGTCTAAAGAAACCAAACGTGAAACCGTCAGGACCTGGAGCTTTATCAATCCCGCATTCCCAAACCGCCTTCTTGATTTCTATATTAGTTACATCTCTCTCCAAAATTGCTCGTTGTTCGATAGATATCTGATTAGGAAAATCCAAAAACAACGAAGCAGTAGACTTATCTGGTTTGCAGAAACGATTGGCAAAATGATCAAAGAATTCTTTTTTAACTTTATCTGGGCTATCAATCCAAATTCCATCAACCATAACCCCTCTTATACTTTGAATATTACGTCTCTTATTTATAATACCATGGAAGAAACCGGTATTCTCGTCCCCTTCTATCGCCCATTTAATTTTAGCCTTTTGAGCTTTTTCCATCGCATCTAAACTATCCAACTTTTGTAACTGTTGAATAATTTCCAAACGGGATCTGACCAGGACCTCGTCCCCTAGGCCACTATCAATCTTCGAGTCAATGTTTTCCAATATCTTTTTAAGATGTATCTGATCCTTTTTTCTACACCCCATGTTACTTTTGTTCCAAGTGCGAATGTTCTTTTTGAGCATTCTAAGTTTATTCATCAAAATCAGCACCGCATTATTACCCATCCTTGGGCTGTTCTTCCACGTGTTTTCAACCAAAGTACTAAAACCGTCCGTATCTAACCAGTGATGAAAAAAACGGAATGGAGTTGGACCATAATCGTATCGATTTTCCTTTAGAAGAATGGGTCTATGATCCGACAAGAATCTATCCAACGTGATAGCATTAATGTTCGGACACTCACTAAAAACGCTCTCCGACACCAAGAATCTATCTAGTTTGCTCATCTTAGTAGCGGACTTATGGCACCAAGTGAAATGACAACCTCCTAAATTAACTTCGACCAATCCCGAATCCGAAATGAAAGAGTTAAACCTTTGAGCACCATTCTGATTAAAGTGAGAACCGAATCTATCTGATTTAACACGGACCTCATTGAAGTCACCCATGATTATGACATTCCCGTTCCATTTACCAACCTCCTGACGTAAGAAACCCCAAAGAGACATTTTTTCTTTGCTTTCTTGGGGCGCATACACAGCAATAATCATTGTTTTCTTTCCCGATAATCGCCAATAACCCCGAATAATCACAAAGTAATCTGACACCGTAATACTACTTCTACAAAACGAGTTAGTATCCCAAACACAAAGGATGCCTCCCGAATTTCCAACCGCTTCACTATATACATGATCAAAAACTAAATTACCCCAACATTGTTTAACAACAGACTCATCAATAGTTTCCATCTTAGTTTCTTGAATAGCTAAAAAATTAACCTTGTTCTTGATACAAAGTTCCTTGACCCAATCTTTTTTGGCCTTTTGGGCAAGACCTTGAATGTTTAACGACAAAAAATTCATCTATAACCTTCCTCCACTCCTTGTGATCCAATAATCTCATCCAAATTTGCTATGCAACCTTCCATTTTGAAACCCATAACCTGTCCGACTTTAACCACCTCCTCTAGCAAACCAATCATTGATCCACCTGTTCGAGGAATTTCAGAAACTTTAAAATGTCCCGATGCGATAGAACTATTTCCACTAGCTTTCACATTACTATCAGCACAACATTCAATGTTATCAACATTAAATTTGTCTTTATTTTCTGGTATAGCATCTTCATCAGTTCGAGTAGAAGGAGTGAAACCCGGAGGGTACTTTATACTATTTTCGGATTCATTGTCGTTCTTTTCTGCTTGTTTGTTTCGTTTAAGTAATTGGTAAATGTTAAATGGATCATCTGAGTTTTCCTCTTTCTCCTTCGAATGTTTTCCATCCTCAAAGTTTTTCAACAAATCTTCATCATCAAAGATAGTGTCTGAAACCTTCTCACCATCACTATGTTCATCAGAAACTTCAAACTTTTGAGCGACATCTTCCTCTTCTATGGAGTTAATATCTTCATCCTCAGTTTCTTCATCCTCATTTTCTTCACTAAAATCCGGTACCCACCCTGGAGTTTCGTTGGCTCTAATCCAATATGTCTTACCTCGATGCATGATCTTAAAGTCCTCTCGAATACTTCTTCCGGACTTCATGTGAATACAAATTCTTTTGGAATGAAAGCATGATTCGTCTTGATCATCCACGTCTAGCAACTTGCCCCACTTTTCCGCGATACGAGTAAAAGTGTTTTCAGTCCACATCCTAAATGGAACTCCTTCCACTTCAACCCATGCTATTCTTCCTTCCACCTCGAAGTCGTTTGTAGCATTAGTAACTTGAGAGAACCATGACATGACACTAACGCTTTCTTTGAATTTAAGCAATGATTCATCAGATTTAAATTCCATCATTATCCATAATTCACCCATATATTTGATCACAACATCCGTAAACCCTTCATTCCCCAATGCCATTTTAAGATTAGCGAGAGAAGCGAATTCTTTCACCCTTCCAAATAATGCTTTAACAATATTCTTAGCTAATACACATTCATCTCCCAACACTAGTGATGGTTCTGAATTTGTAGCATCTACTTCCGTCCTTTTCACCCCTTTGAGAACCCCACTATAGGATATGTCATTACCCTCTTTCCTATACGAGCTTGTATTGACAGTAGGAACCTTATTAGCAAAAGGTTTCTTTGATCCATCTCCTACCTTTGTACCAGTGGGTCTTTGAAATCGAGCAATGTTGGCATGAATTTTACTTCGGCCAATCCAAATGGTACATAAATTTTTTATAAGTCTTTCTTCACTAAAAACATTAATGAACTTGACAAAACCAAACCTTTTTCCAAACTTTGATCTTTTATAGGGGATGAAAGAATCAACGACATGCCCATATTGCTTGCACTCTTGATATAACTCCTTGGCCGATACCGAATCCGGAAAATTCGTTATGTAAACTGATGTCGATATCTTATCAACATCATCTTCCTTGGACCGAAAACTTCCCATTGGATTGAAGGGGGCTCAAAACGAATAGATACTATCCCAATGAAATAAGAAACACGAAAAAAAATCTAAATCGAATGTACTACCTTTGTTGTACCACTTCTGTTGTACCGCCTCTGGTGTCCCACCTCTGACGTCCCAACTTAAGTTGTACCGCCTCTGGTGTCCCACCTATGACGTCCCAACTATAGTGTCTCAACTATGATATTCCATTCAACAAAGATTAGGTTTAATCGAATTTTTTTTTTTTTTTTTTTTTTTTTTTTTTTTTTTAAATTCGATCTGGAATTAAATAAGAAACGAAAACATTTCTGATGATTATGATGAAATTCCGAAAAGGATTTGGAAAAAGGGGGTGATTATGGTATGATTAAAAGATTGGGGTTTTTTTGGCGTTTGGACCCGCCGGAAAAGGGGTTTTTTTGATCGGAAATCGCCTAGAGAGAAAAGGGGTTTTTTTGATCGGAAATCGCCTAGAGAGAAAAGGGGTTCTTTTAGTTTGTTAATTTGTTTGTTAGTTTTTTTTAGGTGTGTTGTATGTATTTTTCTAATTTAGGGTCCATTGCTTTTAATCATCTTGTTGATTTGGTGGATGACTCGGTTTGTATTTGGTGGCGTTATTGCGCTGTATATATAATTTGCCTTTTAAAAAAAAATAATAAAAAAAAAATCATGCTGTCATTCTAAACAGGCGAGCAAAAGGAAAAGTGACAAGCAATTGATATTTCTGTCGATTTTGGTAAAAGCATTTTAAAGTATTCGTTTTTGTAAAATTGTTTAAAATGAGTTTTTTGTGGTAATTATTTTGTTTTTAAATTGGGCAAATGTTTCAAAAAAATACTATGCTTGTCACCGTTTGTTTTTATGGTAGTGTCTAAATTTTTATACTATACGGGTACTTTATTTCAAATTCGGCATTTTTTTAAGTATTTTGCTATATTTTGTGACATTTTTGCCTTCTCAGCTAATAGTTTTTTTTTTTTTTTTTTTTTTTTTTTTTTTTTTTTTTTTTTGCGAGGAACAAAAATGTCACAAAGTATCTTAAGAAGGACGAATTAAAAAAAATACCTCTATAAGCAGCAAGAAAAAAAATACTACCGAGAAAAACAGATGGTCGGAAGTTTAAAATGTATGTCCTTTTAAATTCTGATAGATTCCTCCCACATGAATTCAAATACTTGGAAGTTTAGACATTAAAACTTGTCTATTATTTATTTTTAGGGATTGATTCGCACATCATTTCATTTTTGATAAAAATATCATTTTGTACAAACTGTATAACAAACTATATAACACTATAATGTATAGATTGTGATGAAAAAAAATAAAAAATTGTGATTGTACGAATCATGAGCTTTATCTTTATTTGCTTTTGACCTGATAAATTCCTCCCACGTGAATTCAAATACTTAGATGTTTAGACTTTAGACATCAAGACTTTGTCTATTATAACCGGTTATCTTACTTGCTTTTGACTTCGATATGCTACCATGCATTTAAAAACAGGAAAAACAACCCCATCAACTACCACTTCTTTCCTACTAGATATCTTGTGCACCAATTTTTTAGCAAATGTGTCAAGGAAATATTTAAAATTAAAAGAAATTCAAGAAACACTTAGTCTAGTCAAAAATAAAGATTAGGTTATGGCGGTATGAACAACACAACATTTTTTAGTTGTTTTAAATCGAGATTGGAAGAGTCTTTTTTTTACATAACTAAGAGATTAGTCACCTGCATCTGCTCCAAATATAAAGAAACCAAGCTTAATCAGCTAACTTTTGAAATCATATTCACAACCAACAAATCACGCTTACGGACCCAATAAGCATGTATCATGTATGCAAACACATTATAATGTGTAGGACATGTATTCAAAGTGGTGTATAGGCTCCCAAGACAAACTAAAATTTTCTATCATTACTTTGGGTATGTTTGGGGCAAATATAGACTAGGGCTAAGACTGGGCTGGGACCAGGGACGGAGTCATAACTAAATATAACCGGGTGCACAAAAAAATTTGAACAATAATACTAGAAACACATTTCGATGGGCCGGGTGCATTTAAGATGATTTTATAAAAAAAATCGGTGTTTTTTTAAAAAATTGACATTATATCAAAAAATTTCATAAGGTGCACGGGCACCCGCGGGAACCCCCTTGGTTCCGTCCCTGGCTGGGGCTAAGACTTATATTATAAGCCGAAAGTTTAAGCTTATATTTTTATAAGGCTGTTTGGCAAATTAGTTGGAGCTGAAGTTTATTAATGTAAAATCACATATAAATACATCAATTAAAATTTACATATATTTTCAGTGTTTACGTAATAATTTATTATAATTTTAAGGTATTTAAGTAATTTAACTATTCAAAAGCCCTTATAAGCCACATTTAATGGGTTTGGACTTATGGAGGCTTGTGGCTTATTTTATAAGCTATTAGCTTCTATAAGCTTCTATAAGCCTGTGTAACAAACGAGACTTTCAAAAAATTATGCTACAATGAGTAACATTTTACATTTTTTGTAATGGCAATATGAAAGCTTTTATATTTGACCTGAACCACATCAAACCCATAGTGTTTCAAGCATCTAAGATTTTGTAAACCTACCGATATCAGCTATCTATACTATCTATAAAGAGAAAATTGTCAAAAAGTCAATAAGTGAAAAGTGAAAAAACTGAAATTAAATTATTGAGTATATTACCCTTTAAAACTTAAAACTTAATTTGAAATTCTCTCATCCTCCTCATTCTCACATTCGGCTAGGGCTCAATCAAGTCAAGCTTTTATCAAGCAACTTGAGCTCGAGCTTGACTTGATTGCAGCCCTAGCTTGACTTGACTCGAGCTTGACTCGATCGAGTCAAGTTTTATCAAGCTCAACCCAAAAAATAGCTTGAAACATTTAACAAGTCAAGTTCAAGTTTTGGATAGCTCGGCTCAAGCTCGTATCAAGCTTTAATATAGATATATGAAATAAATTTCATATAAGTAATAAGGAGCAAATTTGGTTATTAAGCTAATTATAAGAGCAAATTTGGTTATTAACCTCAACTAAGTAATGATCATCAAGGCTGCGAAATAGGATATATCATATGTGGCAAAATGGGTAATACGTAACAAAGTGGCAAAATAGCTTGTGTTTGGCTTCTCTTTATCTGTTGTTGTTGTATATTTAGCTGCTATTAAAATGCAGGTTATAAAGCCGCTGATGTGTATACTAGATTATTAGTATGAACATGTTATACATATATTTATCGTTGAGTTTAGCTATTGGATACTTTATTTTTGTATACATTCAAGCTTTTCAAGCCAAGCTCAAGCTTTGCTCGAAACCTACTCGAGCCAAGTTCAAGCCTGGATGACGAAAGCTTGACAAGCTATCAAGCCAAGCTCAAACCTAGTATTTTTCTTTCACGCCAAGCTCCTTGTCGAGCTTGAGCTCGGCTTGACTCGATTGCAGCCCTACACTCAGCACTCTCTCTCTTAAAAAACACACAACCCTTTTTATGAATTCTCTAAACCAAAAATAAAAATAAAAATAAAAATAAACGGCCATTCCCCTCCACCGCCGACACCCTTCACCGTCGAACCCTCCACTCGGCCGCCAGAACGTCGCCACCACAGATCCTCACCACCGAAATAAACCACCACTAAAACCACCCCTTCTTATCCACCATCACCTCTACTATCACCACTACCACCCTCACCACCAATGAAATGCGCACCATCACCGAGACAAACGACCACAGAAAACCCCACCACCTCCACGAATGTTTTTTTTCCCCTTCATATTTAAAGGTTTTTGTTTTTAGTTTTGAAAATTTTTATAGATCTAAATCGTTGGTTTATAGATCTATCTTTACAACATTTTTCTTGATCTTTTTTTTTTTTTTTTTTTTTTTTTTTTTTTTGCAGCTATCAACTGTTGACAGAATATTCCATTACCTTTGTTGGAATATGCGCTACCAGAACTTGTTGTCACCGAGTGCTGTCATTGCAAAAGGATTTTATCTACCAAAAAAAGTTATGTTTGGAAATCTAGACGTGTGATTAGGGTTTCTAGATTTGCCCAGAGATTTTAAAGTTTTGTTATGTATCCATGGATGTCTTCTATGCAGATTGTTAGTTTGTTTTTTGATGATGATGATGACATGATGTTTTCAATGGTGGGAAATAGATTGTGGCAGGAAACATAAGTTATAACGAAATTCGCACCTACATAGGGGATCTAAATTACTTATTATTTATTTTTAATTTTTTACATTTTAGGAAAATGTTAAAAGATAATCATAAGATGATGTTGAAAGATAATCATAATGACTATCCTATATTCCTATGTTTAAAAAGTAAACACGATGCTTTAGGCATTAATTTGACCCAAATTTCAAATCAAGACACTTTATTTATAAAGCATTCATATCATTTTCTTTAGGAAAAATCACGTTTTTTAAAGTGAAAAAGTGAAAACTAAAAATGCAAAGCTGAACACGAAAACTATTGAAGGAAACACAGCTGTATCACAATGTGTTAATGCAAACTTCTGAATGAAATTTCTAATAGTTTCCATAATCTGTATAATGAAAAACCATTTATATGTACAAAAAATTAAGTGATACTTGATTAGTTTATTTAAATGAAAAATATTACTAAACAAAGATATTACTATTTACCGTAGATGATATTTGATCACTTTACTTTTGATTTACGAACATATTAATGGTTTATGCACATGTTATATAAAAAGAGGTATATGCATATTGGAGGTCTTGAAAATAACTAGACTAGTACCCATGCATAACAAAGAGATTTTCTAGCGGCAAACAACTATAGTTACACAAAACGTTACACAGAACACTTAACCAAAGCATCACTATAACTATCTGTCGCTATAAATTCCGTTGCTATGCACGGGTACTCGTCTTTAAATTAAAAAGGGTCAATGTTGAAATGTTAAAAAATTGTCAAACTTTTAGCACATTTGGAAAGTAGCCATGCATTTGGAAAGTGAAGTGTTGAAATATTTGCTATTAATACACATAAAAAACCGGGTTGACCCGGGACGCTTCAAACCCGACGGGTTGACTTGGTTTAATTTGACCCGTTTTTTTACCCAACCCGTCAGGATGACCCGGTTTAAATTGAACCATTTTTCGCTATGAACGATTCAACCAGTTGAGCCACCAGGGTCGCACCGGGTTTTAAAACATTATGCTTAATCCACAAATTCTCAAACTTTTATTAATTTTCTTTTATAACCCATAAATTTTTTTATCACTAAAACTATCTGCCGCTATAAAATTCTGTTATTATGCACGGATACTCGTCTAGTTATGTTAAATATGGTTAGTATCAATATATTCGTGAGGTTAAATTTTCCATCAGGGTCAGTAGAACATTCACAACCTTATAGCCAAATATCCATCGAACAAACAGAACATAAGGCTTGTGACAGTGCGCCGGGATATATCGATCGAGATGATCGATCGATCGATTTACCAAATCGATCGAGCCAGTGTGGGTGGCAATTTTGATATCGATCGCCGGACATAACTTTGCAATATGGGTCGAGTTTTCAATCAATTTGGTACAAGAAAATTACCGTTTCTAAAAAAAAAAAAAAAAAAAAAAAAAAAAATGACCACTTTTCATCCTATAAATACCAACATTAAACCCAAATTCAAACACACAATTTCAAACACAATTCAAACAAATTATCGTCAATATTCATTCACCATGTCCATGTCGTCTTACGAGTATTTGTTTGGTTCTTCGTCTTCCGACGACGACGAAGAAGTTTTTAGTGAGTTAACGGAGTTTGCTTGGAACGCGTATCAAGCACATCAGCCAAAACCTACAAGAAGGTACATACCTAGGGATCATGTTGCTGCACACAATCGGTTAGTGAATGCATACTTCGGCGAAACCCCGCTACACGATGAAAGAACATTCCGTCGACGTTTTCGAATGAGCCGAGAACTGTTCACACGAATTGTTCCAGAGGTAACCGATTATTCTACTTATTTGGAACAAACTAATGATTGTAGGGGTGTACATGGTATTAGCCCATTGGTCAAGTGTCGGGATATATCCAAAAGGGGATATTATCTTACTGACGGGATATATATACAATGGTCCGTTCTTATTAAGTCTATTTCAAATCCTCCCACGGATGATCATAAAAGACTAATTTACAAGAGGAAGCAAGAAGCAGCAAGGAAAGATGTGGAACGGGCTTTTGGTGTATTGAATAGGAAGTGGAAAATGCTTAAAGTTCCGGCTCGAGGGTTTTTAAAAAGTGATCTCAAAGATATTATATATACATGTATCATATTACATAATATGATCATAAAAGACGACCAGCGGGCGATATGTCCTACATGGTTCGAAGAGGAGGTCCACCAACCACACGATCCCTTAAATATATTTGAAGAATCTTTAGCAATTTCTCAGGAGCTCGAGAACGCAGCAACTCATATACACTTAAAAACTGATTTGGTCGAGCATATTTGGAGAAATCCTAGACATCATCGTCTCCTTCATGACAATGAAGACGAAGTTGAGGACGATGAGGACGAAGACGATGAAGAATTTTTGTGATGTTTAGTTATATTTACGTTTAATTTAGTATTGTAATGTTTTAATTCCGTATCGTTTCGTTTATGTAATATTTACGTTTTATTAATAAAATTTATGTTTGTGTTAAAAAATGTTTTTTTTAATTAAAAAAAATAATGCAATATGGGTTGCCACTGTGATAAGATATGTGAATATGGGTTGAGGAGAGAGAAAGCTGAGGTGGCAGCCGGAAAGATGATGCAATATAGGTCACCACTGTCACAAGCCTAATACAGATAGATATTAGGCTTCTCACATTGGCAACCCATATTGCATCATCTTTCCAGCTGCCACCTCAGCTTTCTCTCTCTTCAACCCATATTCATCTCTCTCATCACAGTGGCAACCCATATTACATCATCATTTTTTTTCTTTAAAAAAAATATTTTTTAACACAAACACAAATTTTATTAATAAAACGTAAATATTACATAAACGAAACGATACGAAATTAAACAACTAAAAATTAAACGTAGACATTACATGATAAAACACGATACGGAAAACAAATAAAACACGATATGGAAAACAAATAAAACACGATACGGAAAACAAATAAAGCACGATAACACAAGGGTCTCCCATTACTCATCGTCTCTGTCCCATGCATCTGTGTTTCTTAGAACGAACCACAAATGTTGATAATATATCCCTCTCCCATAGCGCTCATAATAAATTCGGTTTGCATTGCTGAGACGACAAGGGTCTTCACTTGTACGCAAACAACTCTTTGTAAATAGCATTATACCTACGACATTCAGCATTCATTCTACTCCACATACCCGTAATACTATTTTTATTACGGTTCTCACCATTGGTCTGATTGTTGAACCTTTGTGTAACTTCATTCCAAAAAGAACGTCCATTCACAAGGTCTCCGGAATCCTGAATTTCAAGCCATACGCAAGCTAGCAGATCTTCTTCTTCCATTGACCACCGATTGTTCATTGTGAAATGCTTTAGGAGTGTGTGAAGAAAAGTGTTGTATTGTGTGGTATTTATAGGGGATAAAATATAAGAAGCGGGATATTTTTGAATTCAAAATTCAAACAGAAGGCGGGATAAATTTTAAATTCAAAAATAAAATACAAGGCGGGATCTTTTAAATTCAAAATTCAGGCAGGATCTTTTAACACAAACGTAAATTTTTTATTAATAAAAACATAAACGTTACATGAACAGAAATTAAAACATTACAATAATAATTTAAAAACTAAAACTTCAATTATAATCTGGGTGATCCCAGGTCTGCGAGTTGTTGGAGCGGAAACCGTCGTCATACGGATCAAAGCTCGCAAACCTCTCTTCTTCTAACTCAGCTTCCATCCTGCTCAGCTCCCGCTCGTCCTCAGAGTTCCATCCATCATCAGCAGATTTCACATTCTCCTCAAAACTTAGTTGAAAGTTATCAAGATGAGGTTGCTGTTGTTGTGGCTCAACAACCCTTGGTGAAGATGAACTTGATGCACCTTGCACAAATTGTTGTTGTTGTTGTTGTTGTGGTGCATCAGCAGCTTGCACATTCTCTTCAAAACTCCAACGAATCTTGTTGGATTTCTCGTTCTCTATCTTCTGCACACAACCCCACAATGTTTCAACAACATCAGCGTCTTTGCGAAACTCATCGTACAAAAACTGGTCGATCACATATATTCTCTCGACAGAGATATCTTTGCACTATGTGTATCATGTTCTCAGGCGTTCTTTGCGTAACTTCGCCAGCTCAAACTTCTTAAGAACTTCGATAATTGCAGCTTGGCGTTCCTTGTCGTCGATTTCGACTTGTTTTTGGACATAGTTTTGAACTTGTTCGATAGTGTGTGAAAGTTTACAAGCCATTTTTTTGTGTTTGATTTGTTGTTTGAATTATTTTTGAAAGTATATGTTTGAAAGTGGGTTTGATTTCGGTATTTATAGGATGAAAGTGGTTATAATTAAAAGATTTTTTTTTTAATAAACGGTAAGTTTTTTTTAAAAAAAATTGTGATTGAATGCTACAAATATCGATCTGTTTCACGATCGATCTTCAAAAATATTGGCCGGCGATCGATTTCAACTTATGGTTTCACAATGGTTACATCGATCGATCGATCCTCACGATCGATTTTTTACGGCCCATTGCTAGCAGCCTTAGGGCATCCACTATGAGAGGTTTATGAAAAGATCTAAAAACTATGAAAAGGTTTATCTTTTGTTTCAACCATAGTGAGCTTGTAGTTTATATCTATGTGGCATGAAGAGGGCCAAATTCTAAACCTCTTCATAATTTAATGCATGTGTGTTATGGTTGAACATTTGATATAATTGTAAAAGGTTTATAAATAGTGATAATAGGTTTATGGTATCAAAAGTTCTGTAAATTAATGATTTGACATGTTATAAACCTATTGAAAAGATTCACCATTGTGGATGCTCTTATCATTTCCTAAAATGTAGGCATTACAATATTGACCTCATAAATGCCTGGCCAAATTTTGTGTTTCAAGAAAATAGTTGTGATGAGGTGGAGATGACATGGTCTTTAGTTTGATGATATGGAATTGACTTGGCATTTATTCTTCCATGTCATCGTTCATAACTTTTCTAATGAATATGAATTACCTTGACACAACATATATACTTACGAGATTGGCGATAATCCGCCGCGTTGCAGGCGGACCTGTTTATTTGGCGATTTAGTTTTCGATGTATAAAGTTGTTGTTATATTAAGCTGATATAGTATTTAATAAATAACCGTAACTGCATTTTTATATGCAAATAATCTTTTTTTTTTTTGCTTTTAGTTGTGTTTTTATTTATAAGAATGGCAGTAATTTGAAATGTTTATTTTAGGTCAACATTTTATAAATATGCGTGTTACTGTAATTTGAAATGTTTATTTTACTAACTTATATTGCATTTTTTTATGTTAATAAAGTTGGGTTTTTATTTACACTCGTTCAATATTTTTTCTCTTTGAACACGCCACACTTCACATTCCTAAATTTCAATAATTAAGGAAAATTACTGAAATGGACGGGCTTATCATGGTTTTGATAATATTTTTCAATATATTTGGTGAATAAATATAGGGACGTGTTTTGATGTTTCGATAATATTTTATAATATGTGTTATACTTTATTTAACTGTTGCTATATATTCTTTTTGTTGTTTAATATGTGCTATACTTTATTTAACTGTTCTTATGTATTTGTTAAAGAATCTGGTGAAAATTGGTGTCGAGTATATGTAAATAAGGGGTGTTTTTAGATGTTTTGATTATCTTTTTAATATGTGTTATAATTTATTTGTTATTTTTTTTTTTGGTCATTTTTTTTTTTGTTTTTTTTTAGTTTAAGTGTTTGTATAAGTTATTTTTTTGAATGTACGTTTTTTTTACATACTCAATTATTTTTTTTAAACGTTTTACATTTTTTTTGGGTCGGTTTATTTAGGCGTTTGGTTTGCCCGTATTCGCTAATAAAAAGGGGGTTTTATTCATTCAATTGCAATCCAAACCCTAATTGCACTTTCTTTTGTCTAACTCTGCTTTCGAAATTTGTTGCTTTCACGATGGCGACACCACCAACAACATCAAACTATGCTTTGGGTCGCACTCCTAATTTTCAGAAGTTAAAGGTTGATGCTAATTCGAATGAAATTGATGATTGTTTGCATCTGGCATTTAGCAAAGATTACACTCAAAATGATGACTTGTTAATGGTGCTTGGCGAGAAGCGGGATGAATTAGAGGTGAAGGTTAAGTGGTTAGAGGATCTGGTGGAGGAAGGGGAGCGTTTCCTGCTATTCCATGAGAATGGTGATATTGGTTTGGAGCGTTTGAAGGAGACTTTGGAGAGAGAGAGAGAGAGAAAGGTGCTTGCTGGATTGATCAAAGTTATGGATTTAGCTATTGAAGGAAGAGAAGAAAAGAAGATCAATCTTTTCTGGTTCGAGTAAAGGTCGAAGCTTCTGTTGGGTGGTAAGTTTTTGCGTTTGTGGGGTTTCTTTTGATCATATCTGTTTTTTGTTTCGATGGGCCAACTATGTTTCATGTGTAATATGATGCTTGCCTCTAGGCAAATTTTGTATAGCCATTAGGCAATATATGTATCGGTATAATATGCACTTTGTACAAACTCACCTATTAAGGTGTTATTTATAAAAGCTATGTTTCATTGCTGTTTGTTTTGCCTTCTTTTTATTTTTTTATGATTGCATGGACATATTGTGTTAATGTTGTTTATTTAGTTTGTAAATAATAGCCACTCAATTTGTGGATTTGTTATTATTCGTTAGCTTAATTTGAGTGAGTAATCTAGATAGTTAGAGGTTTCATTTTTTTTGGTAGTAGAGCATGATATGATGTTAGATACTCTCTGGGTAGATTCTTCTTTTGTTTCTGGTTCTTGTTTACCTAATTCAGTTACTGTGTTGCATGTGAAACATAAGGAAAACCAATGGTAGTTTAGTTTGATAAGTTTTATTGTTATTAGTTACATTTAGTTTCATCAGTTTCACTGTTATTAGTTACATGTAGTGTCTATAAAAGGAGTAGAGGTGTGCTTGTTATTGTCAGTTGTATATTCTCACCTGAGTTTTAAAAAAAATCGCAATACAGAATGTCACAAACTCCTAATTTTTATGATCTTAAAGAGGAATGTAATTCTGATAGGTTGGAACACTGTTTCCGTTTCTTGTTTATGCAAGAAGCATTTGAGAATGAAAGCTTTGTTGAACTTCTAGTTGAGGAATGTCACCTTGTAGCTAACAGAATGCAGAGACGCCACGAATTGCTTCAAGAGGGGCAAACTTTTAGCCCTTTTGGTCCTGTTTCTAGTAATGGATTGCAATGCATGAGAGAGGCGCATCGCAAGGATGGTCGCATCTTTGCTGCTTTGAATATTGTGTTGGTGTTGGCGCGTGAGGCAAGGGAGGAGAAACGTAGGCATGTGGCAACAATGGAACATTTCTGCTGATGTAGTTTGCTTTAGTGTTTGCTGGTTTGTGTGTTAGTAGAAGTTCATGTAGGTTTATGGGTGTGTTTATGTTTGCGTCTGTCTTAGTAGAAGGTTATGTAGGTTTCAGTTCATGTTGACAGCGATAATGAGTGTAGGTTATGTCACGGATGTAACTTATGCTACTTATGAATAAAACTATCGCTTTGTATTTATCAACTGTTCTTTTAGTAATTTTTTTCTTTTTTTATGGTACAAAAGCTGTGCAAAAATAAACATATAAGTAGTTAGAGGTATGGTTGATGTACCAAACAACAACATTACTACTTAATGATGGAGTACTATGGTTGATGTGGTCTGCTCTAGTTATCAATGTTACTATAAGTCTTCTTTTAATTTGATTTTTGATGTTATTGTTATTTATTTACTTTGTTCATCTGCATTTTTAAACTGAATGTTTTTTTATTTTGATGGTATCTAAACTTTGCAAGGGGAAAGTTATTGATTAAGAAACAAAGGATAATTGTACAGAACAAGAAAGGCAGTTGTTCATTAGGTAGAAAATCATGGCCATAGAAGCCATTCACAAAATGCACGCCAATGTAACTATTTTACAACAGACGTTTGCTTACTTGGTTGGTAGTAGGTAGTACATGCAAATACTTACATAGGAAGTTATTTTTTAAGCTAGGCTATTATACATAGGTCATTTTCAATTCTGCCTTGTACCCGGTAGCTGCAAATTACCTGTGATCAGTCTTGGTTCTTTGACTTTTTAGTACCTGATGGTTTGCTTGGGTCCTCAGTTTCTGTGAAAAGAGCTCTCTTAGCAGTTTTTCTTGGCACTTCCTTTTTGGCGACTGGTTGTTCAGACGAAGAAGATTGTTTTGCTGGTGGTGTTGCCTGATCTTCGGTAGGTGTTACTGTTCGAGCTGGCTCAGTGTCTGAAACTCTTAGGCTGGGCATTGCATTGATTGGTGTTCCAATGTTTGGTTCTTCGTCTGCCATTGCCACATTTTCAGCAGAGCTCGCATTACCTGATGTGAGTAATGGTGTAGCATCCCAACAGGTATCAAGAACAAAGATTTGCTTCTCTTTTGTACTGTTTGGATCAAAATGCAGCTGAAAGATTTTTCTTTTCCCTAGAAGAGAAAGTATCTCTGGTGGGTACTCGTATGAGTTTTGGTTAGGTATTGTTTTAAGCAATTCTTTACAATCCTTTAGCATTGAGTTTGCTTCATTACTAAAGCAAGTCATTATTGCATTTGCGGTGCTGTCAGATAACTGTACTCTGAAGCAATAGCTGCGTAACAAAAATATAGAAATTGTTTTTTAATAAGCACATATGTTGTGTTACAAAAGTTTGGTTGTTGTTATTAGCATACTAATTAGTAAATGGTTTAGGTTACCTGTAAGTTAATTCATCTTCTGATGTTGGCTGTTTGCACTGGGTATGCGGTCATTTTTCAGAAATTTTTAATTTACAATCCGAGCATTTCTTAAAAAAACCATGGCCTCTTTGTTTCAATCTTGTCAGTTATAGCGTCCACGGTAAAACGCACATTCTGTTACATGGAAAGTATACATGTTTAGTAACTTACGATTTTGTCAGTGTTATACTAAATGTGTTAACTACCTGTTGGTTCTGTGGATTTTCTTTAGCCAGGTCTGCTAAGGTCACACAGTTTCTTTGCATTTCTTGCTGCGGATCTGCGCATCTTTGGTACTGTATGTATTGTAGGAGGATCAATGAACTCAGCATATCTACAGTGTCAGTTTTTGTAAGTTCACTATACCTTCATATTTGGAATGTGTTTTTAGTTTAGTAGTTTATCAACTCACACACTGCAAATTTCATGGTACTCAGGTATGTCTGGGTTGAAGTAGTACGACGTTGCGTTTATAGCTGAAAGCTGAAGGCCTGCATTAATTTAGGTAGTTATAGTTTTGGATGTCTAAATATGTAAAGTTAATATAAGAGGGATAGGCATATAGTAATGACCATACCTCCGTACTCTTTGACTAAGCATGAGCTCACGGCAATGATTGTCGGTTTGTTTGCTCTTTCATATTCTTCTTGCCTGAAATCATGTGCTTCTTGATTCCATAAAGTAAAACGCACTGTATGCCCACTGTTAAAATTATAGAGTATATATTAGAATGGATATAAGCAAGCATTTTTTTAAAGAAATACTGGCCACTTACTCTAAGTTTTGAACACCATTATCTCTCCAAACGGATGAGTCTTTTGTCGCTTTTAGCGATTTTTGTATGCCACTGACGTATTGGACAGAGCCAATATAATCTGTAAAAGTTCTTATCTTGTTAGATATGTATTGCTCACATTCGGTTTATGTATTGACGTATTGCATACCTAATAGCAAGCCTTCTTTTACATCGATTTTTAAATACAGGTCTCGGTGGGTGCTGAAATTGTAGTGCTTTGGGAAACCTGTGTCGGGAATGTCTTTGACATCTGTATATGTTCCAAAGACCAATGAAAGCGAGTGGGGGACAACCTGCATATATGGCTTTGCAGGCTGAAAGCCGAAGCCGGTTATTTTATAAGTTTTATCCATTTGAAGTAAAGCATCGAACTTGTTTTTTTCGCGTAAATTGATATTCGCCTGTATAGCATTCCCCAGCAAATAAAATATATATATGTAAATTTATTCTGTTTTGTTTAGATGTTTGTAGAAAATCTGAGAGTTTGTGATAGTTTAGTTAGGCTATAGAATAGGTTTTGGTACCTGTCGGTCAATCAACATACAACAGAACACTACTGGTCTTGCTTGTCTGTTTGTTGGTGTCCATTTCCGGTAGACTCTCACATGCAGAGCTTTACCAGTGTCCGATTGCTTTATATTTGCAAGGCTAACTTCTTCTGATTGTGCAACAATTTCCTTTCCTTTAGAGTCTGATGATGGTACAATGCTAGAGGTCTGTTCCATTTTGCTGCACATTAAAAAAGAAAAAGTGAAATAAGAATAATGAAAACTGGCAATGTATATATGAACAGAGGAAATTAGAAACTTTTGGCAGGCTAACATTGCATATGATAGTCACTTATATAGGGTAGCAATAGTAGGCAAGCATTGGTCGTGACAGGGTAGAAAGTGTTGGTATATAGGATAGATATTTATCTAAGGTAAATGCAAGCATGAAGGACCTATGCAAAAGTAACGATATCTAAGAAATCTTTGTACACAACATTTTTAGTTATGTTTTTTTCTTTGCCCGGCTGCTGTTTGATTAGCATTTTTAATCCTTAAGGAGATGTCGCTCTTGACAATGCAACATACAATTGGCCATGGCCAAAGACAGGCTCGGGTAGGTAAACGCCTATCTTGTTTAACGATTGGCCTTGGCTTTTATTGATTGTCATTGCATAGCAGAGCTTGACTGGGAACTGCTTCCTTCTAAATTCAAACGGTAATTTCCCATTTTTATCGATCAACACAATACGCAGCAAGTAAACCTTTTTAGACATCCTAGTACCAGTAATGATCTATGATTGAATAAGCCTTGTGTATATTTGAGTCACGATCATCCGGGTACCGTTACACAACCCACCGCCTAAGTTTAAGTTCCTTAGCAATATTATAGGTGCACCGATTTTAAGTGTAAGCTCATGGGGTGGCATTCCTGAAAAGGAAAGTGTTTTTAAGTATTCCTGAGGATATAGTAGCTCTGTTGCTCCGCCATCATTATGCTTCGGTATAGCTTCGTCCACACTTGTAAAAATATAGCTTTGCCCTTCTAGCGTATCCAGAATGAGAGAGTTTATATAATCCGCACTTTTGTTTTTCGGACATACTATCGCCTTTTCTTGTAACAATGCAGCGTTCGGTGCTTCTAATGTCTGCTTATAATATATAAAGTCGATAAGCTCTTCAATATCTGTATCGCTTTTGGGAATACAATATTGATCTGGTATCTGTATCCAAGCAGAATCTGCTGGATCATCTTCATCTGCCTCACCAATGGTACCATTCCCAATTTCAAGCAACCATCTAGAAAATGCGCTAGTCGTTTCATATTCTTGAGGTGACAGACCTGGTCGTTGTAGGCGCATGTTCTGTTTGAGTCGGATGATTTTGAAATATGGCCATAAGTATGATAATGTTATTGAAGAAGCAACAATTTCTTGTTTAGGAGCATGTTTTTTTACTGGAAGTGTTTGCCTAAAATCTCCACCCAAAACAACCGGTTTCTCTCCAAACAAACTGTTTGGCCTATCCATTATGTCGCGTAATGTACGATCCAGTGCTTCAAAGCATCTTCGATCATTCATTGGTGCTTCGTCCCATATGATAAGATCCGTTTCCTTTAGCAACTCTGCCACTTGCGTTTTTTTTTATGCTGCACACTGATTCTTCCGTTAGATCTAGGGGTATTTTGAATCTTGAGTGAGCCGTCTGACCTGATGGCAGCAATAGGGCTGCAATACCTGAAGAAGCGACTGCCAATACAATCTTTCCGGTTGATCTTAGTGTTGAAATTATGGTCTTCCAAATAAAAGTTTTTCCTGTCCCTCCATGACCATAAACAAATATAAGTTTCTGTTGGCGATTGTTAACTGCATACGTGATATGTTCAAAGATTGTCCGTTGTTCAGTGTTTAACTGAGCAATTAATCTTTCGCTTTCGGCACTCAGCAGTTGACGGTTGTACAATCTTTCCTGCATTATTGCTCTGTTATTTAAGATCTCTAGTAAATGTGGCGGAGGCAGGTCAATCCCAAAATCATTGACTGATTTCCCATAGGAATTAAGGATTGCCTGCATCTCATACATAAGACCGCCTTCCAAGTCTTTTGCACTAACTTCAAGGTTTGGCAGATGCAATACTTCTGAGAGTATCAGAGGTATGTCTTCTAACATTGAATGTGCATGAGATTGGAGTAATGTAATTGGGCTGGAGACGTTAGAAAAAATGAGGATCTGGCAAAAGAGGGTCCTCATTTGAGATGGAGTTGCTGTCAAAGATGCTTCTTGCAAAGCAATATTCCACTCTTGATCGCCGCCTAATAGGCCCATTGCTTCACATGCTTGTCTATATGTAGGATAGAGCGACTCATCCACCGTACGCAAATGCTTGAATGACCGGCTTCCTTTCTGGTGACAAAGCAATAAACGTAAATAGAAAACGTCTCCAGAGGCAGGGTGCACATACGTCAAATGTCCAATAGGCAGTGAAGTGGCACGCCGCCTGCGTTGCCAAAACTTTCCATCTTTATGCCATGCAAACTTTTTTAGAAAGTCTAAATATGTTAGGTGCCGACCGTCCGTGTTATAACGGCTATATTCAAACCATTCAGTTAACGTTGTCCTCTTGTTATGTTCACTGTCCACAATTTCCTGGAGTTGCTGATGCCTTCTAAAAGATATGCGTTGCATATTTTCAAGGTGAACTGCGAGAATATGGACCGCCGGGTCTCTAACATGTATGGGAAATCCAAGGATTCTCCAGCATGCCTCGTGTGGCCCGATGTACCTTGCATCTTGGAAATTCCTTATTTTATCAATGTGTAAAGGGCGTTGGCTCGTGCTTGGGCCTGGGTCGCCTATTGTTCTTGTAATATGAGTAACTATTCTGTCAGTGCCCTTGGAAATATATTTGAAGAGATATTTGATAAGCATAGACCACTCGCAGTATTCAACATTGATATGTGCATAAAACCGCATGCATAGAGACCGGTTGTATGGAACAACATAGCCATTATCAAGGCTGACATTCTGTTTCAATGTCTCTATCCCTGAATCTCTCCTGCGATAATGCACATATCCTTTCGCATCTATAAATGTTGCAGGGCAAAAAGGTTTAGGAAAGTTTTTTTTGCACTCATCACTATCGCGCATACACGGTGCCGATTTATGAAGCAACCCGCATGGGCCATACATCATGAATTCTGTAACTACTATGTGTAGATCAGGCTCAGTCGATGGGTTTGGCAACTCTGCTGAGATGTACACGTCAATATCTTCATGTGCTTGAATACGGTCACTTTCCCTAATCCAAAGCAGTAAGTGGCAGTGTGGTAGGCCTCTTTTTTGGAACTCGATCGTATACAAAACTGAAATACAAAAAAGAAGTTTGCTTTATTTAGCCACTGAATAAGCGTAGATATTGTTGTAATGTATTATGGCATATATAATGCAAATAATACCTGCTTCTACGTGACCAAAAGGCCTTGAATCTCGCAAGAATTTCACCAAATCGTTAATCTTCCTTTCAAATACTCGGTCTACAACGTCAGGCCTATCTGCAACGGTGACGTGTGGAAAGTCTTCCATGTATTCTTGTATTTCAGGCCAGCTAACATTGCATGTAAATGTGATGAAGAATGATGGATTCCCATGGACACGACAAATAGCCAAAGCGTCCAAATAATGGCTATACATGTAGCGTGGACCACCCGTAAAAAATGATGGGAGTATTGTGCGTGAACCAACTTCTGAACCATCTCGTTCACCGCGTGATATAGCATCGCACAGGCCAGACATGTACTCATTCTGAATATCATCCTGATGCTCTCGTATAAAGTCAATACGGGACTGTTCGATGCTACAATAAGCCGTGACAACATACTGTTGGAATAGCCTGCCGCTTCTTCTCAGTAGACTATCGTCGCCTGGCCGATCGTGGAGCTCATACGAATAGTACATTTTCATCGTCATTTTTTTTGGCGGGTCATCCGTTGAGTGGCTGCTTAACAGTAAACGGCCGAGATGGTGCCCATCTTCACCAAAGAAAAAGATGAGAGGAAATTGCAGTGACATATAAGAAGCGTTTAGTTTGTTGACTCGCTTCAATTGCCGATTATGTTTTTGAATTATAACATCAAAATCGGTCTCCACGTCTGGTCCACCCTAAAAAACAATTGCACCAATGGAATCACCTGTAGGCAATTCATGTTGCCTTGAACCAACGATACCATACAAACGCACCTTGAATTCTGGAACATTAGCTTCTTCCATCTTATCCCGTGCTGTTCTAAACAACTGCACCAGCTCGTTGTGATCATCTAAAAGGTGAATTAAGTTCTCACCAATATCTGGCCGTAAACCATGGCCAGAATTCTGGAAATTTCGCAAACGATTCGCAACTTCATTTTCTGTATCGAAAATATACAACTGTAAAAACTGTGGCCGTGCGTATTCTTCTGGGCACATGCTTCCTATCTTATGGTAAAGCTGGCCAACAATTTTAAAGACGTAAGGACAATTGCCCATGTTTATAGAGTTGTCCACTTCTGCACCCAATGATGTCATTGCGAACATCTGGTTATACGCACGTATATTTTCCATAAAGCGACGATTAGCAAAAAGCACATTTATATAGGCTGGATACTCGTCATGCTCATCCAGCCTAACTTTCCCTGCATTGCAACATTTATGATACTCTAGAGGACCTCTCCGCGTGCGAATAAGCCTTTCATCATACCAAAAACGCGCATGGCAATGATGGCAAAGCTGATCACATTTGCCCATATAGTTGTATGTGTCTGGAGGTCCTGTATTTGAATGACGAATTAGAATTGTTAAAAGGGAAAACGCATAAAAAGGAAATGTTTTTCGGAAAAAAATTAGGATTTGAATTTTGCAAACGAAAGCTGACGAAACCAATGCATTGCCATACCTTGCCTAGATCTTGTAGGTCTGGTGCGTGGATTAGGCCGTTGTCGCCTTCTGGTTGCTGATGAGTGCATTGTAACTGGAATTAATAAAAGTAACTTTTGTTTAGGAAAAGTGTAACAATGAAAAGTAATGAGCAGGTTATTTTCCATAGCAAAAGTATGAAAACCTTGAGAACGGCGTCGTTGCCTAGTTGGTGGCGGATTCAAATTTTCACTGTGAAATGCTTCGTTTGATGAAGAAGCAGTCACATTCAAAGTGGAAGGCAAAAGTAAATGACAATTGTCTTGTGTAGAATGCTGAGGAACGCTCGTTGACTGAGTCTCGCCTACAACATCAAAATTTTCTGTGCCTGTAACAAAGTAAAGAACCTACCAATCAATAGCTTGGCTAGTATAAAAAAGATAAATCAGCATAAGGTATGATAAATTACATAGCAATTCTGGAAGCTCATTAGCTGCCAAGGATGATTGGCAAAGTTCTATGGTTGAGGAAGATTGTTGTTGGGAACAGAAGTTGTCATTAAAGTTTTCCATAGGATACTGACCTGCAAGTTAGGGAAAAGAAGAATGCACACATCATAAGCATATTCAAATAAGTTTTGATTAAAAGATATATAAGTGAAGATAACAAAACATAACATGCACATGTTTTATATTCATTTGCAGGAGTCGATGCATCACCGTTGCCACATCTATGGCCTGCGACATTTGGAATGTCTCCTTGTTGACTGATAACAGGGGTCGCATGTTGAAAAGACGCAAAAGGCAACACGGCAGTTGTGTCACCGCACCCAGATGTTACATTAAACTTGTCGGATATCACATGGGTCGTTAAGTTTTCATGTCTTACAGGACCAATATCGGTGCGAATGGCAGCTGTGACATTTGTAGAGGTACAGGTCATCTTACTTGCACTATGCACATTATTCACTAACCCCTGCCCTTCTATATCTATATTATAAGACTGGGTGCCTTCAACGGCAGGTTCTAAAGAATCAAAAGAAGAAACCCTAGGCCTGGCCTTTTGTTTAGTCCTCATATTGTGTAAATCAGTCCTAATCAATTGTCTAAATGTACAGGGCAAGAAAAGAAAGCAAAGTTTACACAAAAGCCACGTACATGGCTATATTTAACAGCATCATATATATATCATTGTTACCAGTCAGTGCATGCAAAAGGAAGAAAAAAAGAAAAGAAAAGAAAGATCTTAAAAGCAAGGAAGACAATGTGCATAGTTGAATAGCCAAAAAAAAAAGGACATAATTTACCTCACACGGATCCTTCCTAAGTATCTGCTGTCTAGAATATGGGACTGCAATGTATTTCTTCTTTTTCACAGTTTAATATGTATGGTGATACTTTAGTATAGCAGGTGAATTTTGATGGCAAGGACATTAGTATAGAAGGTTCCTTGGTACTTTGAACCACACCACACGTGAAGTTTCACGTAGTGAATGTACTTGAGGTAAAACTCAACCACAAAATTCTCATGTTTAGGTAAAAAAAAAAGCAAAGATAAGCTTGTAGATGATTGACACGTTGCATAGTACATAGTATAAGCACATGTAAAAATTTTGTTTATACGTTCTTATAAGGTATACCGCAATTTTTTTTTCTTTCTTTTATCTATGCACATAGATACTGGGCCAGCGAGTATAAAACGGAAAAGGGCATACTGGGCCACCGAGAAAAAAGCATGGAACACGTGCAATGGGCTAAACACAGGCCCAATATTTTGGCGGGAAAAACGTGGGGCGAAACGACGTCGTTTGAACATGTTTTAATATAAACTTATAATGAAACATTTGATTAATGGAATACGAGTACCTGCAAACCATTTGAAACGAAAACTCATTATCAAATGATGAACCGTCAGTCCATTAAACATCAACCAATAAAAGCCCATGTTTTTTATGCAAACAGGAATATGAATCATCTGTAGTATGCAAGGACGGAGTTCGTTTAAACATGGGTTGCCAAGGCCCACCCCAAATTGTAAAAATGCATTGATTTAGAATTGGTCATTGAATGAAAGATAAAGTTGGCCACCCCAAAATGAAAAAAAACTTATAAACATTAAAAAAAGCTTATAAATAACTTGAAATAAAAGATTCTAATTATATTGTGCAAATTATGTTACGTGTATCCACGCATTTGAAATAGAAAATTAAAGTGATATCAATCTATTATAACGACATTTTGTTCGTTTGTGACCCATAGACATTTTTTTTAATCATTACAAGTATATGTCGCAATAAAATTCTGTTTATACGCGATTACTCGTCTAGTCTATAGTTTAAGGATGGAAACGGGTCGGCTTCGGGGCAGGTTTCAGTGTACCCGTACCTGCACCATTACCCACTTGAAACCCGATTAATATTATCCATCAGTTTTTCGGGTTTTTCCGCAGGTATCGCTTATCCACAATTGAATATTATATGGACTAAACGGCAGAATTAAGATTAAGTTACACTAAAATCCACCGAAAAAAGAAAAAAAAAACACCCTAATACATTCAAATTTTTTAAAAGTTAAAGAAAATAAATATGTATCAAACGGTTTAACGCTTTTAAATAATTCATATACAAAATAAAATGTGTTATATATTATATAAAAAAATATAATGAAAGAAATTATATATAATGTATATATAGAATTATATATTCTAGTTAGTTATAATATCAATAAAGCGGGTATAGTTTCGTGTAAACGGATACGGGTACGGATAAGGATAATTGGGCGGGTATTACCAGGACCCGTCACCGGATCCGTACCCGGCTAAAAAAATTTATTTATACCCAAACCCATATCCAAATCCGTCAACCCGCCCCCGAACCCGACCCAACTGGTTCGGGTTTCGATTTTCCCCGTCGGTTTCGGGTACTTTTACCATCCCTAGTCTATACTTATATATAAACAAAAAACCAAAAAGTGAAAAGTTGAAACTAAAAAAGGAAACATTGAAAACATATGTTTCAAAATGAAACTATTAATACACATCCAAAATCGGGTTGACCCGGGACGCTTCAAACCTGACAGGTTGACCTGGTTTAATTTGACCCATTTTTTCGACCCAACCCGTCAGGTGACTCGGTTTAAATTGACCCGTTTTTCGACCGAAACAATTCAACCAGTTGAATTACCCAGGTCGAACCGAGTTTCAAAACATTATGTTTAATCTCTAAATCCTCAAACTTTAATTATTTTTCGTTTATAACCTATAAACTTCTTTTTATCAGTAAAATTATTTGCCGTTATGAAACTCATTACTATGCATGAGTACTCGTCTAGCATACGTTAATAACTATCACATTTTCTTCTAAGTATTTCATCTTTAAAAGAAGTTGTATCTTAAACAAGAGCTAACGCATATATTAGGTTATATGCAATTACAATGAAAACTTGGTTAAAACGTAGATAAGTTAATAGTGAAGTATTTCTTAGTTAAATATAATAATCATATCAACCTTTTTAGCATTTGTAAGTAGTTTCTAATTCAGTTTCAAAAAATAATTCACACTAACAGTAAACTTTGTTAAAATTACCCTCAACCTTATTCATTCAACCGAATCTTTTATATAATACAAGAATTACATTATTTCGGAGTGTTTTTGCAAAACTCTTCTCATTGAAAAAACAATTGGACCAATAGGAGAGCTCGATTTTGACACATAAGCAAAATCAAGCAATATGATTAGCCAATAAAAAGTCAAAATTAAATTGATTTTGGTCAAACTTTAATAAATTTGGTGGAAAATTTGATTGATAAAAAAAACACATAAAAATATAGGTGTCAAATTTGTGAAAATAAAAACTTAAGAAAAGATGAGGTAATTAATAAAACCTTAGTGGTTAAGTGTAAAATTATAAGTCTTCATGTTTTTTAATAACTTTAGATAATAAACAAATAACCCCTTACACTTCATACCCCCTATACTTTATAATGTTAACGTTGTTTAAAATTACATGAGTAATAGTATTAGTTTTTTTACTTTCATCTATTAAAACAAATTTGGTAAATATGTGAATTAGTTTTAATATACATTAAATATTTTTTAAACTAACGTTAGTTTTAAACTTTCTTCCATTAGAATATTTTTTTAAAATAATGACTCATGTTACTATTTAAAAATTTAATTTATGCGTACACGGGTTTGAAATACGGTTAAATTATTAGTAACGGGAATATAAATATCAAATAGTAAGCATGAGTTACTGTGATATAAAATAAATATACGTGATTCTACTTATAACAACGACTCATGAAATTGTTATTTAAAATTTATATATGGATATCCATAAAAATATTTTAAAAACTTTACGGAACATATTTTAACTTTATCAACGCTCATTATGTACCACTAAACTCGCACATTTTGTACAACATGATATCAATAGTTAAAGTTAAACAACAACATTAACCTCAAACTCAACATCTCTGTCAGTTAAAAATGTTATACAAAGCTAATTAAAAAAAAAAAAAAAAAAAAAACATCGGCTAGATAGTCATTCTTTAATATAGAAGGTGTTTTCCTTAAATTATTAAAAAAAAAAAAAAAAAAAAAAATGTACGCATCACAATCCTTATTTGATAAGAATCACCTCCTAAATCAAAAAAAGAAAAACTACGTAGGTGATAACCTAACTTTATTCATTGACTTGATGTTTCAAAAAAAATAATAATAAAAATAAATAAATAATAATAGTTGGTTGTTGTAAAGGAATTAAAAGTATGTACATGAGAATTATTCAGCAAGAATATATAGTTTTTAATTAGGTTATTACGTTACTATATTGCGATAATGTTATTGACTTAGTAATCACGGATGTGAGATACAACTATTATTCTATACTTATGATTGATGTGTAAACCCCTTTTTGCATCTGAATAGAATCCGAAAGAGACCTCAACAGCACTTTGACTTATGTCTTATCTGCCTGATAGTTTTTAGTAAAATTTTTTATGGTTTAACTTTTTTGTTATATATACCAACTTTTAGTAATTTTTTTTTATGTTTTATTAAAAATTTCTACACTTAATATTTGTGTTTTTACTATAAACACACTAAGCTATGATAGAATTAGTTGGGAGTTCAGGGGTTTTTTACTAAGCTTCTCAAAAAAGCTTATAGTTTTATCATAAACTTATTGTGTTATGGTAATTGAATAAGCCAATAAGCACCTTTAATAAACATAACCAAATACCCCATTAGTTCTAATCTGAAGATTTCTGATTTGATGTTATAACTAACTTTGTTGTTATCCTCACTATAATGCAACATGTTAGTGGTTTTTGCAGTTTTATGATCTTATAGCACACACTAAAGTGTAATGCAATTTATTGTGTGCTCTTTTTAGAGGAGGATTAAGTATCAACACATGATTGTCATGGAAGGTTAATGTACCAAAGATGTGTTTTAGCGCCTATATGGGGAATTTTATGGTAGGAATTCTTTTCGGAGTGTAATTTGTCTTTGAATGAATTAATAAAACTTAGCAGGTGTTTTCCGTCATTGATAACACTATGGGTGTCAACCAATGATCTAAAATATGAGTGTGTTTTACCTTAATGATTTAGGCCAATTGTGAAGAAAGTTGCATTAAAGTGAAAGGTCGGTAAAGATTCAAACAATCCTAAAAGACTTGCGGGTGTACTCTCTCATTTTTTATGCATTTATAATTTACTTATACAAGTAATAATAATTTCCTTATATAGTTCGGGTTTAGAGAAAAATTATTCTTATACATTATAAATAATCGTAAGATTAAATTTTGAGTTCTACCAATTACATTTTTTTTTCTCTTTATGTAATAAAGAAACTATAGTGTAAGCATCTATGTTAATTTGGTAATTTTATGATCAAACATGAGAAGTAAATAACACGAACTTATGAAAATACAAATTTTCAAACAAAAAAGTACATTAGTAAACATGGTATGATGGTTATTCATAATCAAAGAAATGAATCAATTTTTAAAGCTATCTAAATATGCTACATATATTAACGAAAATATAAGTAAAAGAAATACCAGAATTACAAAACACATCGTAAATTGATAGCACGGGTTTGCAAAACTAAAAGAATATATCACTAACATCTCATTCAAGTCAAGTATCATCATGTGATTTTGCTTGAATGATAAAATATATTTTTTAATCCAAAATCATCCTCCTAAAATAATAGGTAGATTATAACATATATACATATGATTTTTTTATTTTTAGTCTACTAAGTAAAACTATTTAAAACATATTAAATGGTTCATTTCTTAATCGATAATAATACATAATCAAAACGAAATTTTAAAAACCTTGTGCGTGCACAGGTATTATAACTAGTGAATATATACACAACTTAGGTAATGAGACATCCAAATTGGGCTAAGCATACCAAACTTTTTTGACATATTACGGGACTCATTTTTATAATTTATCTAAAAAGAAATTAATTGTTGAGATTAAAAGCATTTTAATATTTCACATATTTTTATTATTTAAATATCTTTTAAACCGTTAATTGTTAAGCGAAAATAATTACACCACCGCGACGAACATTTAATTATCTTTTTATAGACGGACACTTTTATATACTTTCGACAAAAATAAATAAATAAAAAAAATAAAATAAAATCGTTTTTTTCACATTTTTTTTTTGTTACTGAAATTTGTGTGAAAAATCCACATGAGATATTAGCATTAAGTTATATATGATATGTAATTCACATGTGACATTAGTGTTAAATCACATATTATTTGTAGTGATATTAGTATTAAATCACATATGATTTTTCCATGCAAATTTCACTAACGAAAAAAAAATGTCAAAAACACGAAAAAAATTTCAAAAGTATATAAAAATGCTTATCTATAGAAGATAATTAAATGCTCGTTGTAACAGTATATTTTTTTCGGTTACGATTAACGGTTTGAATAATATTAATATTTGAAAAAAAAATGATAAAAGTAGGTTTTTAAATTTTTTTGGATTAATCTCATCTATTAAATTAAATAAAGATGAAATGTAGAAATTAATCCCTTAGTATGTAAAAAAAGTTTGATACTCAAATAATCTTAAATCATACAATTGAGACTTAATAATATGATAGACTAATAAACAATAGCATGACATTAATGTTGTGGACAATCGGTTAATTAGAATTCTTTTTACCTAAATGAATATTATCCAAATTAGCTAGAATTTTTTTTTTCATTGATAAATTGAAGTTTTCATTTTGGTGAAACTAAAAAGTTTCGTTAGTGCAAATATTATGATATTTAATCTATACCACCTTGTTTAATTTGATTGATGACAAACCATGTAACTTGTAATAAATAACGTAAAATGTACAAGTTACTCGTAAACATATTTTGTCTCAATATACTTACAACAACTTTCGACGACTCAAGTCCTTGTATGCTACAACACAGGTTCGTACATGTTTATTATGTTGCGTTATGATCAAACCCCTAATAAACCATTAAACACAATTAGTTAAACAGTTTATACAAAACCAAAACCATTTTTATAAAACACTTATAAGTAATGTTAGTTACTTACATTTACAAAAATACATATACTAGTTAAATGTAAACTTGTAATATAAAGACATGGACTATCCATGACTCATAAACCAAAGTCCATAACCCAAAACCCATGACCCATAACCCATAACCCATAACCCATGACCCATGTGCATTTATGTCTTTGACATCATGCATGACATCACAATTGGTAAAACCCATGACTCAAAGTCGATGACCTATGACCCAAAGTCCATAACACATGATCCAAGATGTCTTTGATATCATGCATGACATCACAAGACCCATGGACCTGACCCATAACCCAAAACCTGGAATTGTAACCCAAAATCCAAACTGGTACTACCAGATGGCCGGATTCCTTGGATTACACTGGCCGGATCCCTTTTCAAAGGGATCCGTGGGAACCTTGGGTCAGAAACATGTTTTGGCCTTTTTGCCTATAAATAGCAAACCATTTATTACAATTTTCTCACACCTTTCACATACTTTCTCTCCACCAGTTCTAACACACTTAGATCATTAGGAAAACATGTAGAACACCTTCTTGTCATATGATCATAATGCTCCTAACCTTCATTTTTTTTGTAAGCATACTCCCGAAGTGATCCTCCAAAGCAAGCTTAGAGATCTTGCATCCTTATCTACTGAAGTTATCTTCATCCACCACCATTATACATACATGAAGATCTATCACAACAAGCTTAGGGAGCTTGTGATCTTCTTTGAAGGATTTCTATTAAAAGGAAGTTCATTTAGTTTAGTCATTCATATCCATTAGACACATTGTCTTAATTCAAAACACATGGGTAAAAGTATAACCCTCGTTATATAGTAAAGAGTTTTTGTACGGCTAGGTTGTTTCACAAGGACTGAGATTATTCATGTATATCGATTAACTAAGCAAGATGCGTTTAGAAAGCATTTTAGATAATTATGCAAACTATAATGTAATTGAAGTATTGGAGAAATATGATTACTTGGATAATCTTTATAACTTAGTGATGGTTAATGATGATGATCTCATAGATGAAGTAACTTCAACCAATGATTAGTCGTTTTCGTCAAAATAACATTTCATGAGTTAACAATGATGATTCAAGACTTATGTCTACTAATCTTTAAACAAGCGTTAGCAAACTCAAGGACTAGTTGTAATGTTCAAACTATATTGTTTATTAGTTACAAAATCGATTTCTCAATTCAATTAATAAATATACATAGACATATATTGAAAATTATAAAATACCAATTGAATCTTCGACCCTTTACAATTAGCAAATATAATCAAAAGTGATAAACAATGGATACTAAGTTTGGAACACAGCAAGGTTTCAACATAAACAAGAAATCAACAAGAGATCATAACCACAACAAATCACTTTATTATATTAACATATTCATGCAACCATAAAGAGTTTAGCCTAACATGGATTTAGTAATCATGCTTTTAGTGGTTTATACGTTTGAAATGAGCAACATACTTCCTGAATTAGTACAATGAAGAAGCTACTTGTAGAAACTAGAAGGGGGGGGGGGGTTGAATAGTTTCACCGCTTCTTTTCAATTTTCTAAAGCGTTTCGCCGTCTTAGGTCCGGTTGTTTTTCATTTACAAACTTGTTGAATTCTACTAGTTATGTGATATCAATTTAGTTACTAGCATACACAAATAAACAAGTAAGTAAAGAGTAAAGAAAGAGCACAACCAAGAGACGCGGCGATTTATAGTGGTTCGGCACGAAGCTCACTCTCCGTCCTACTCCACTCCCCGAGTACCACACTCGAGAGTTATCAATCACTATATCAACACACTCCTTCAGGCGGAGCAATCCGTACACATGCTTACACAAGGTTTAACGATACTAAGCATAATATCGAGTTCTAATCATAGCTAGAACCAATCTATTACAAGGCCCACTTGGCCACACGAACAAGCACTCTTGTCTAACTTGAATCTTCACCCGATCCAAGCCTTCACTTATTTGACATACTTGGTTCTTCACCCGAACCAAGCCTTCACACACATGACTCACTTGATTCTTCACCCGAATCAAGCCTTCACACACTTCATCACTCGATCCAAGTCTTTAAATAATAACTCAACAAGTCCTAACCTACATACTAGGACATCATTCTCCTCACATCAAATACATGAACTAATCTAGTTACAAGAGTTCTTTGATCTATATCACCATCAAAGCTCACACAAATATAATACTTGGAACTATATCACCATCCAAGTTCACACAAATATCCCCATCCTCGACTCACACACAAGTCGGAAAACAATGACATAATATACATAACCTATCACCGTAACGCTTGTTACGTTTGTGTGTGGACACCTATAACATCTCAAATCTTCGTAGTTGTCGAGAGTTCTTCTATTGCACTTGAAGAGGAAATCACTTATAAACATATACCGACATGTTATAGTGATCAAAGAATAAAAAGAACAAAGACCAGAAAGTTTTGTGTGTGTGAAAGTCTGATTTTCTGAAGTGTAACAGTTCAGTATTTATATGCGACAGGAGGGAGAGGGACGGTCCCGTAAATTCCAGACGGTCCTTTATCACTAAGGGACCGTCGGCCTATTTAAGGGACAGCCGCAACAAAATGCTCCTTTTTTGTCCTGACGTGGTGAAAACTTATCTGGTTCAGGCTGAACTGATTTAAGGGCAAAACTAGCTGTTATAAAGTTTGAATTTGAATTTATTTTCTTAATAAAACATTTCTTTAAAAACACAAAAATACTTTTTTGAAAATGTTTTGTCAAACTTAAAAATGTAAGTTTAGGTGAAATTAAAATTCTTTGATCACTTAACTAATGACGGTATAAAGTTTGTTCATACCTGAAGTGATGTTGAAGCAGCTACGTAGAAGAAACGAGTTTCCTCGATTAGAAACTTATAAACCGTAACTTTACGTAACATGTCTTTATATTTTTTGATTATCAAAACACGAGAAGACCGAATAATGCGAATAACATTTTTTACATTATTTGTATTAACACTACTGTCACTAGCGATCACTATAATAATATCAAGAGAGTACTTCAACGTTTTTAGAACTTTGACTTCTCTTCGGCACTCCAAATGTTGTAATTCGAGAGAGCAAGGAGGTCTGTGTAAATGGGACAAATTGAGGCTCTATTTATAGGCCAGGAGTGGCTGATCAGACATTGAAGTACGCCGCACTTGGAGTAAGGTCGGCGGGCTTCACTTGCGATACCGGCAGACATAGGCATTAACACCGATGGGCTTCAATAGTTTTCTTAGCGTTAAAGGGTCATTAATTTAACTGAAGACCGGCACACATTTATTATAAGATCGCTGTACTTTATTTGACTGACTTAGATTTGTATAGGACTTCATACGCCCCCGTAACCGGCGTACATTTGGTATGAGAGCGACGCTCTTATTAACTTTGATAGGCAACATATTGCTTAGCATAAACTTGGCTTAGATGTATATACTTTATCTTGATTTTTGAAGTTCTTTGTCGATCGGACCTGAAATGTATTCTCATGCAACTAAGTATCGAAAGTCCACATAAATCATTAAGAAACTAACAAATAACGCTATATAAAATAAGTATAATACGAGCGTCATCAGTTACTCAGGTTGAGGACCTTATAATTCAACTAAAGGAATGTGAAAATATAGCAGAATACAAGGTAATTTGCTTGTGTTTTTAAAAAGTGTAGTTTATAACAATCACATGTGATTTTGTAAAAGCACATGTGATTCCAGCATAAGTATTAATTTTCTTTTATTTTTTGTTCTGTATTAAGGTTCTACGTTCTCTCGAAGATAGATTAATGGAACGTACTTGAATGCATTTTCATCAGTTCGGATTTCTATGTACCCACATATTCTGTGAATACTGTATAGAGAAGATTAACAAGCACACAAAGACATCATGCCAGTGGAATCCAGTTGAAAATGGCTAAACAAAGTGGCTAATGCTTCTTGAATTTCACAGTTTTTTTGCTAATATTTGGTTATTTCATTTTTCTATTTCATTTTTCTTTTGAACTTCAACAAAAGTGTTATATGGATTTTAATTCGAATGTAATTTTACTTGAATACTATTTCGTTTGATGTTCTAGAAGATTTGATATTATACTGAATAAAATCACTTGTGATTCATCTCAAAATCACATGTGATTCATCTCAAAATCACATGTGATTCATCTCAAAATCACCTGTGACTCGTGTCAATAACTCATACGATTTTAATATCAGAATCACATGTGATTCATATGAAAATCACATATGATTTTCTCATGAATCACATGTGACTTAGATGTATAACTTGCCCAGGCTATGATCATCGGTTATAATATTTACCAAAATTAAAAAGACATATGTTAAAACATTCAGCAAAAGACAAGTTAATAAACATACAAATTCTTCAAAGATCATTACATACTTCTAATAAGATCAATACAATTTGTCCAGAATACGATAAACAAACTATGACCATAAACATGTACTATCTTATTTTTAGCCCTCTCTTCTTTGGATTCGCTCTCAAACTCAAAAACCTCTTCTTTCTTTCCATCCAAACTCTTTCCCTTCACAGGCCGATGTACTATCTTAAATTCAAACTCAGTAAGCTTTTTCAAGAAGCGAGATTATAAATAACAATTAAGCAGCTAAAGTTCTGGTTCACCATCAAATGATATTTCAAAGTAGTCGATTTGTTGGCTTGGAAATTCATATTGATATAGTATTCTCCATAACGAAAGACGACTCCTACTGTGTCGAGATGTATATGTAGATGAACTGTATTCAAGTACCAACTCCAGGTCTATATTCACAATATCATATGGTTTATCTGGCTCTGTTAATCCATATCTATAAAGCAATGCAGAATTACCCATTGACACATACGTGTGTGATGAGGCGAAAAATGATCTGTTTTTAGGGGGTCATTTAAGCTCGAATTCGAATTTATATGATCAAATATTGCCCTAAATCGTTCCTTTTGTGATTTTAGGTACTTTGGGTGTGAAATCTGGAAAAGGAAGCAATTCGGACATTTTTGGAGCATAAAAGTGAAGAAAACGCCAAAGTCTTAATTTTCCATGCTGGGAACAGTAGGTGACGGCGTCAAGAGTAACTCCCTGACGGCATTAAGAGCAAAATTCCATGACGGTCCAGTAGAGATTTGACGGCGTCATGAAGGTAGGGCGTCAAGAGTAAAAGTCATGACGGCCTGGAAATGATTAAGTCTTGACGGCGTCAAATGTAGATCAAGGCAGTCCGAGAATAGTTTTGGCGGCGAGGTAATGGCGTCACAAACTTTGTCTTGACGCCGTCAGACCCCTTTTCCTATATATAGTTTTCTAATTTTTCACATTTAAAGAGAGAAGTTTTGGGGAGAAACCCTAAGTACGATTTTGGTGTAACTTTACAGGTTTTTCAAGGGTTCCAACCCCTTGATACCTTGCATGTGTAATCAAGATAAGTGTTCCTTTAATTCAATCAATATGTCTATGTGTTGGTTGTCTATATCTTGTTCTTGTCTTAATTCCATCATGCTAGGCTAGATCTACCTTGTGTTTTCTTAGATCTAATGAAACCTAGATGTTGATTATATGTTGATTACTTGTTTATTCTTGTTTTGGATGAATGATTTATATGTTAGGCTTAAGAAAACTGGCAGATCTCCAATTGGTAACATGCTTGAACGTCTTAAGAAACATGAACCGACGCGCACTAGGTCTTTATTGGTTGTATTTAATGCATGAGCCACTGTTTACAATCCCTATAGTTGTGCTGGGCATGGTGTAGGAGGAGATAAGAGCTCATAGAATTGGGGAGTTAAGTGTGCCACCCCATGAATGGTATTAAGGAATACGATCCGTCATCCATGCAATTATAACACGTAATTAACGTGTAAAAGATGTCTAGGGAGTAGTGAAATCTAAGTAAACACATTTTCTCCAATTACTGCTCACAACTTTAGTATAATTTAGTTTATTTTCATTTTTAGTATTTTATTTTGATTGCATCTTAGTATTGGGTTAGTTGAATAGCAACTAATTCCGCCCAAATCCTTCAAACCCGAGATTTTTAACTTGCTTTTCAAAAAATATAAAAATACAAAAAGAATCTTCCCTCACCTTTAGAACTAGTATTTAGGTTTTCTAATCCTAGCGACACTATTCCTAGCTGAACGATCAATCCCCCGGTACTTGTCACTATACTATACTACAACGATCAGGTACACTGCCTGGTGGGGGTTGTAAGCTTCTCAGGATCCCTTGAGAGGTAAAGCCTGTGCGATTCCCACGTATCAAGTTTTTGGCGCCGCAGCCCGGGGAATAGTTATTGTCTAGGTTAGAATTTCTTTTTATTAGGTCTACTTGCTAGATTCCTTTCTAGTAAGATTTTATTTTTATTTTTAGGTTTTCTTTAGTCTATCTCATTTCTTTGTGTCTTTGTTCGTAACCACCCAACATCATGGACAACGGGAACATCTTTGAACCCGTCATCCCACCACAACAAAACCCACCATTAGAACCCCATAGGCCCCTAACCTTAGGAGAGTATTCCCAACCTAGCCACCAAGGCTACCGAAACACCATTGAGCTCACCGGAGCCAATGTGACCCCCTTGCGATCCGACACCATCCGGTTGGTGCAAAGCGGATGTGCATTCCATGGACTTCGTTCCGAAGATCCAAACCAACATCTTAAGGACTTTCTCAAAATCGTAGATTCCATAGACCTAGGTGTTGAAACTAGAGAGACTACCCGTTTACGCTTATTCCAATTCTCTCTACGGGATCAAGCTAGTCAATGGCTTGAGCGTTTACCCGCGGGATCCATCACCACTCGTTTCCTTGCTCAATTTTTCCCACCGGGGAGAACTACTAAGCTTAGGAATGACATCTTGATGTTCCAACAACGTCAAAATGAATCTCTTTATGAAGCATGGACTCGTTTCAAGGACTTACTCCAAAAAGTCCCTCATCATGGCATAGATCTTTGGCTCCAAGTCCAAATCTTTTATGACCATATCGATATCTCCACGAGGCGAGCCATTGACCAATCGGCCAGTGGTAAGCTACGTGATCTTAGTGCGGAACAATCATGGGAACTCATAGAAGATCTTGCTCTCTATGACAACGAAAGTTGGAATGATCCCCGTGATTTGAACAAAACGGTCAAGGCAATATCTTTGCCTTCGAACAATTCTAGCACTCCCGACCGTAGGATCATGGAACTTGAGGACCAAGTCAAGTTTCTCATGAAATCTTACGAAGCTCCTAAGCCTTCAAGCCAAGTGAACAAAATCACTTCTTCATGTGAATTATGTAGTGGTCCCCATGACACTCGTGATTGTGTGGAACTCCCCGGAACAGCTTTTGCGGACTACGCATCCACGCGTACCGACGAAGCGGGAGATAAGTGGTACACTTTCAAGCCCGAGCCAAACACTTACGGTGATTCATACAACCCCTCTTGGAAAAATAACCCAAACCTTAGGTGGAAACAAAATCAACCCAATTCTTCCAATCCGCCTAATTGTTACCAACCAAACGGTCCACCATCCAACCGTACTTTCAACTACAATCCTTCTAACAACTATGGTAGTACCAACAATCTTGAAGGATTGATGTCAAAGTTCATGGCATCTCAAGAAGCTCGCATGGCTAGGTTTGAAACCGAATTCAACCAACAACAAACGGAGATGACCAACAAGATTGACAACTTGTTGAAAGCCCTCAACAACCAAGCGTTAATCACACCTAGGAAAGACACTAGGGACACCAATAGTGGAATCCAAATTAAGGATCCCTCATCATCCAAACATGTCCACTTTGTCAATGTTGTCACCATTAAACCAATAGATAAAGAGATGGAAGAGAGTGACAAGGATGAAGTTAGAGTAGAAGCCAAGACTAAGGATGAGAGTAGGGAAGTTGAGGTTAATAAGGATGAGGAATTAGAGGAGGTAGAGCCTATAGAAAAATACTTTGATAAGTTGCCCACCGAGGAAGAACGGGAGTACCATAAGGATTTATTCGATAGTCCCGAGAGACCATATATCTTCGGCACACCCCTTATCAAAATGGGAGACCCCTCTAACATTAACATCCCATGCAATATCGGGCACATGCATATATGAAAAGCTTACATCGACCCTAGATCCCCCGTTAACATCATGACTAGGACTTACTACAATTGGGTGATGAAGAAGCAACTTAATTTTAGGATGATGCCCAATAAGAATCTAATAAGTAATTTTGCAGGAAGAGTGAAGGGATTGCATGTGATTATAGGGAATCTCACCTATGAGATCGATTTTATGATAGTGGAAGACATTCATCCGGTGATTGATGCTTGCCTAAGCCAAATAATATTTGGAAAGCCATTTGTTGAAGCCACTAGGATGAGTTATGATCCGACTTTAGGGATAGTTAGATTCAAGGAAGAGAATGATGAGGTTGCCTATCAAATGCCCTACAAGACTGAGAAATACCGCCTTCTCTCTAATTTCGAAAAAGAACACAAGCAAGCGGCTTATTATAGGAATGAGGAGGATAGACGTAGAGGAGTAGAATATGTAAAGATTAGGATGCTTGGTTTCTATAAAGAATGCTTACAACTAGGTCCGGAATACAAAACTGGTTTAGAAGACGACCTAGAGAGTGAAACCAATGATGAGGTCACGTAGTAACCCATGACCTTGAGTCTAGCTACAAGACTCGTAAATAAAGAAAAGCGCTTCTTGGGAGGCAACCCATGTTTTGTGTAATTTTATTTGTTTGTTTGTTATTTGCTTCCGTATGCATGCTTTATTTTTATTGTTGGTTGATCATGTTTCTAAATTAAGAAGTGGAAATACTTTACTTTATTGTTTTGGCCTAGTCTTAACTCCACCTAAAAGTATTTTTGCAAAAGATAAGTGTAAGGGGAAACCCCAAATATGTTTTTAAGAAACAAACCGATCATGATTCCCCACAATATTAAATGAACATGTATATTCGTACTGGTTAGAGTCAAATGCTTGTATTGAGTCATAATGAAGTTTTGCAGGATTTTCCAGGAAGTAGGACCAAGTTTTTCCAGAAATTTTCCGGAAACTTAACATAAGAATTTCTGCAGGTCAATTCTGACGGCGTCAGGAGTTTACTCTTGACGGCGTCAGGTATAAAATATCTGGAAATTTTACCGGTTTTGTTTTTCTAACGGAGTCTTATGGTTTTTGTAAATTATTAAGTTTTATAATCTCCAGGAAATCTGTAAACTTCATTCCACAAGCATTATATCTTATCTTGTTTTCTAGCATTTAGTAACTTATATAGGATGCCGCCAATTTTACGCGAGGTTGTCTTGTCTATTTTTTCAGGTTTTACAGGTTATGTATGACAAGAAGATGATTTATATTCTGGAATGGAAGCTTTGATTGTTCATTTTCTTGGAGGAAGATCTAACCTGGCCACCTTATTATCCATACCGAGCGAATCAGGGGAGTATTTGATTTCATTCTCTTTACTTTTTCACTTTTACATTCTTTACTTGAACATTGGGGACAATATTCATCTTAAGTGTAAGGGGAGGGTAAAAAGATGATACCTTACATATACACTTTCGCTTGAGTTTGTTTTGTTTAATGGTAAATGTGTAATAAAACTATGAGAAATACTTGTTAGTACAATTTTAGCGCCAAATTTAAATTTTTTTACAACATTTAGAAGTAAAACTTTAGCCATAGCAAGCGTCTCATGGATAGGAGATTGTATGACTAGCACATAACCGTATATTCAGAAAAATTTTTCACCCAAATATGTGAGGTTCGCCTTTAGATTTGATAGGAAAAGCATTTACTATTAGTGCTTATGAGTGTACCGGTAGCATTTAGATTCTAGAACTTGCATTAGTGATGCATCCCGAGACCGCTAGTGAGACTACATTCGTGTAGTAGGATTTACTACATGATAAGAGGCATTAGGATCACCCTTGTGTTAAACCCGTATCATAATTACTTGACCATTTAAGTCATATTACTTGGCTAGTTAAGTCAACTAATGTTTCTCACACCCTTAGCGTTGTACTCATTTTTAGTACACGATACCCCTAGTACACCCCTCCGAGCCTATCTTTTCGTTTCTAACTTTAAGCATCTTACTTAAAGTAAGAATTTGTTACACCCCACTTAAATGTACAACCAAATCGCCTTAGCCTTCCGTGTATGCGCTCATTTTTAGTGCATTATTGTTATTTGTTAAACCCTAAGTTAACTATCTAATTGATTAATGGGGAAGAACATCATTTATTACCCCCATATGTACGTTAATCTTAAAAGTGCTCCAAGTGTTTTGATTTTCTTAATTCGAGTCATTAGATTAGTTAAATGTAAAGTATGTAAAAATTCAAGTGTAAGGGGAATGTTCAACCCCTATGATGTATTATTTTGGATGGTAGGGTAAGAGTGTATGCAAAAAAAAAAAAAAAAAAAAAAAAAAAAAAATCGAAAAATCAAGAAAAAGAAAAAAAAAATAATAGAAAAAGGAAAAAGAGAAAAAACATACGAACTACCATCCCTTTTTATTCTATGTTCATTTTATGTTTTTGTTATTAGCTTAAGTCGAGTCTACTCTTGGCTTAGCAACGCGATATTGTACATGTAATTAACCAAGATTGTTAACTCGCCACCAGTAAAACTTCCTTTATCACTGTGTATTTCATATCCCTACACCTAACGTTACAACCCTTTAAAAGACCTCTTTGATAGTTTATCCTAGGTGCTTACGCCATGTGGTGGAGGTTTGATCCTTTCCCAAGCCTATGGTAATCTATTTTGCTATGACAGGTAGTGAGAGATATCTTCCGTTTCCATTTTGTAATTTATACTTTATTACACCCGAGAGATGTGAGTATCTAAACACTATTTGTGAGGTGCTAGCGTATGACCTCCGTGCTTGTCTATTGGTCTTTAGTGGAACGATTATTTGTTGTAATTACTTTTATATTAGTGTTAAATGACCCCTAACTTGTATTTTGACTAGAATAAAAGCGCATTTGCTTGAGGACAAGCAAATCTCAAGTGTAAGGGTATATGATGAGGCAAAAAATGATCCGTTTTTAGGGGGTCATTTAAGCCCGAATTCGAATTTATTTGATCAAATATTGCCCTAAATCGTTCCTTTTGTGATTTTAGGTACTTTGGGTGTGAAATCTGGAAAAGGAAGCAATTCGGACGTTTTTGGAGCATAAAAGTGAAGAAAACGCCAAAGTCTTAATTTTCCATGCTAGAAACAGTAGGTGACGGCGTCAAGAGTAACTCCCTGACGGCGTCAAGAGCAAAATTCCATGATGGTTCAGTAGAGATTTGACGGCGTCATGAAGGTAGGGCGTCAAGAGTAAAAGTCATGACGGCCTGGAAATGATTAAGTCTTGACGGCGTCAAATGTAGATCAAGGCAGTCCGAGAATAGTTTTGGCGGCGAGGTGACGGCGTCACAAACTTTGTCTTGACGCCGTCAGACCCCTTTTCCTATATATAGTTTTCTAATTTTTCACATTTAAAGAGAGAAGTTTTGGGGAGAAACCCTAAGTACGATTTTGGTGTAACTTTACAGGTTTTTCAAGGGTTCCAACCCCTTGATACCTTGCATGTGTAATCAAGATAAGTGTTCCTTTAATTCAATCAATATGTCTATGTGTTGGTTGTCTATATCTTGTTCTTGTCTTAATTCCATCATGCTAGGCTAGATCTACCTTGTGTTTTCTTAGATCTAATGAAACCTAGATGTTGATTATATGTTGATTACTTGTTTATTCTTGTTTTGGATGAATGATTTATATGTTAGGCTTAAGAAAACTGGCAGATCTCCAATTGGTAACATGCTTGAACGTCTTAAGAAACATGAACCGACGCGCACTAGGTCTTTATTGGTTGTATTTAATGCATGAGCCACTGTTTACAATCCCTATAGTTGTGCTGGGCATGGTGTAGGAGGAGATAAGAGCTCATAGAATTGGGGAGTTAAGTGTGCCACCCCATGAATGGTATTAAGGAATATGATCCGTCATCCATGCAATTATACCAAGTAATTAACGTGTAAAAGATGTCTAGGGAGTAGTGAAATCTAAGTAAACACATTTTCTCCAATTACTGCTCACAACTTTAGTATAATTTAGTTTATTTTCATTTTTAGTATTTTATTTTGATTGCATCTTAGTATTGGGTTAGTTGAATAGCAACTAATTCCGCCCAAATCCTTCAAACCCGAGATTTTTAACTTGCTTTTCAAAAAATATAAAAATACAAAAAGAATCTTCCCTCACCTTTAGAACTAGTATTTAGGTTTTCTAATCCTAGCGACAGTATTCCTAGCTGAACGATCAATCCCCCGGTACTTGTCACTATACTATACTACAACGATCAGGTACACTGCCTGGTGGGGGTTGTAAACTTCTCAAGATCCCTTGAGAGGTAAAGCCTGGTGCGATTCCCACGTATCAGTGTGGAAGACCTGAAAATGATCGAACAGTCATCAGGTTGTGACAGATATAAAACACACTCAGCACATGCATTAGTAGATCATAGAGGTGGTGAAATAAGCGACATGAATTTAGAACACATTTTTAGTTACCAAATTAAAAGAAAGATAAATATGCTAACCTCAGCTCCAGCTTTAACATCCCTCACCATAATAATTTCTAAAATTTCAGTGGTTGATAGATTCATCGTCAACACTAAAATCACTTTCGGGTGAGGCAAGATTGGATTCATCTTAAGACGAGCGATCTCTTTCCACATCATTGTCAACCTGGCTTTCCATGCTTTCATCTTTATCATTGTTAGAATCAGAATGAGATGACACAGAGGTGAAGTGTACATCCTTGACATTTGTCTTGTGATTGAATCCAGGCACGTTGTAAATGACGAGGAACATGAATCAGGAAGTTACATAGACTAAATACAATCACTAAGAGAAATCTATCTAGATTAAAAGTCGGGCACAAACAATTAATTACAACTTTCCCAACCACATGGAATATCATAGTAATGTAACTAATAAGGTGGAAGAATCTACGCTACTAACATTGACCACTACATGGATACATTCATTCTAGAGAATGCTAACATGTCTAGTTCACACATTTTCTTCTATTCGATCTCATTTTCTAACTGATAAAACAAGAATAGGGTCACCCTTAGTCTAAAATATATACTCAAATTTGCTAAATCACATGTGATTATCACATACGTATTTCATCAAACACATGGTGTGCATCAATAATCATAACAATAACAACCACAACCACAACAACAATAATCTCAATACAACAATCCAATCAAATATGAATAAAAACTTCAATAACAATCATAAAGACCAATAATATTCTATAATTCGTAAAAAAATTACATGTGATTATGTTTTGTTCTTCATCTACAATTACAGCAAACTCAATAATTGTAAGCAATAGTTATTAACATTATAACTAAAGGTAAAAAAACAACAATAATATGTAACTAAATCACTATGAAGTATGAACCCTAAAATATACAAGATACATCATATGAACTCTAAATATCATAAAAATCTAATTAACACCTTTAGTAACCCTGATATGCAGAAAAATCAAATTAGAGTAAAAAATACCATAGAAACGAGATTCTCACAAGCGATTGGAATATATTTGTGATGAATCTGGTTGAATAGAAGGTGAATAAGGATGTGAATTGCATGGTTTCAATTTTTAATTCAGCAATTTGATCATATATTTGTGATTGTTATTGGGGAAAAAGTCGGGGTTTCATTAGGTTGGGAGAGTTTGGGGAAGGTGTGTGTGAAAAAAGGTAGTGAAGTGATTGTGTTTGTGAGAGGTGGTAAGGAAGTTATTTAGTCAGATGAAAAGACAATAATACTCTTTCATTTTTATTCATTTAATTTTTAACTAAAAAGTAGAAACAATATGGACCATTAGATAAAAAAAAAAAAAAAACGGATGGGTTCAACGGATCTTTAAAATAATGTGTGAAAAACTAGAAGGGGGTTGAATAGTTTTACGTCCTTTTTAAATTTATTATCAAAATATTTTGTAGCTCATTAAAAAACTTTCGATTCGATCTCAAGTGAATTCAAGTGACAACCAATATAAGCAATTCTAATCTAATAATGAAAGTATTGAAATGTAATGAAGAAAAGATAGAGTTAGAAAGATCAAACCACAACACGCGAATTTATAGTGGTTCGGCTACAAGGACACCTTCCTTGCCCTACTCCACTCCCCGAGTACCACACTCGAGAGTTTTCTTCACTATGTCAACAAACTCCTTATGGTGGAGAAACCTTACACACCTTGGCTAACACGAGTTAACGACACTAAGCTAAATATCAAGTTCTAATCGTAGCTAGAACCAATCTCACAACTTCTTCAAGGCTTCACACCTTCTTCACACCTTCACAACTTCTTCAAGACTTCACACCTTCTTCACACCTTGTCAACTTCACACCTTCTTCTATGCACAACTAAGTCACAACTACTAAACTACTTTACAACACACCTAGTTTCTACAATCAACAAATTCACACAACACTTTTACAAATATCTAACACTACTACAATATGAAACTAGCTAATCACAACACTACTACAATTAGGTGGATGTAGAGGAGTGTTCTTCTTCTTGCACTTGAGTGGTTGAAGCTTTGGATCACTTGGAAACAAAGACTTATAAATTATATGATCAAAGAATTTTAGATCTAGAAATGGAGGTTGGATCAGAAAGTTTATAGTGCAAAAAGGTGAGAAAAATATGTGAAATAATCCAATATTTATAGGGCTATAAAATACTGTTCTGGAGTGTGCCGGTCCCCTTAATTAGGGGGCGGTCCCCTTAATGATTAAGGGAGCCGCCTAGTAAAATTAAGGGGGCCGCCCTCCTGAACGTTGGAAAAGTTTTTCTGGATAAAATTTGCCCTTTTTGGTTGAAAATTTGAAATCATATCTTTGTAGTTTAATATAACAATACCAAAAATGATTTACAAATATATATAAAATGTTAATATCATTTTATAAAAAGTTATGTCTTAAGACAATGTTTTCTTTGATCATGTAATGCATAAGATGCTTAGTTTATGCATACCTTAAGTGATATTATATGTAGAGGTAAATATTTGTTACCAAATACTTGTTTATGTCTTAATCTTGACTTAATTTGATTTGAGTTTTGTGATTATCAAAACATAGATTTATTGAGAGATATTAATAACATTTTTTAAACATTATTTATATCAATAATCTCTCCTTTTTTGATGATTACAAAACTTAAACTCATTAACTCAAAAATTAGTTTTTAAACAAGTATTTTAGTGAGTTTATATTTACTTCTCCCCCTTTTTGTAGAATCAAAAAGGTTATGCCGACAATTTTCAAACGTGAAAAGTTGACGGGAAGTTATCTCCCCCTTGATGTGTACTCCCCCTCGTTTGGGGGCACCAAGAGAACGAGCTATGGAATGCTTTGCAAAACAAAAATATTAGAAACACAAGTATATGCATGCAAACATATATTAGGTGATAAAAAAAATAAGCATGGTTGAAAGAAAGCATTCATATTAAAGAAATGATTGTGTCAAGACACAACATACAAGTAGCAATAAGGATTACAAATAGGAAAACTAGTACACAAATAAACAACTAGGAAAAACATCATCATGCAAAGAGTACATTGTCTTCATAGAGCTTGCAAGCAAAAGAGTGGTAGAGGCTTTATTTATTAAGCATATCAAATGCTTAATTTGGAGAGCATGATGGTGATGGTGGAGGAATGGGTGAGAATTGTGGTGGAGGAATGATTGGAAAGGATGGTGGAGTTGGTGGTGGTGGTGGGTTGGTAAGCAAATGTTCAATATATGAAAACATATATTGAATTTCATCTCTAAGGCTAAAGATGATGGTGCGGTTGTGGATGCAACAAAGACAAGTATCACCCTGGGATTCAAGTAGCCTCCAAGGCACGGGATTGGCAAAGAATGGTGGTGTAATTGGTGGAAATGAGAGATGAGCATCAAGAGGTGTTATTGGTGAAAGTGAGATGGTAAGATGGGTGGAGATAGTTCTTGTGTAGGAAGTGGTGATGATACTTGTGGTGAGAAGTGTGAGTTGATGTAGTCATTGATTGATGAGGTTGAGGGTATGGAGGATGAGGAAGTTCCATGAGTGGAAGGTGTTTTAGATGGTGCATTGGGTGCACTTGGGGATGAGCATTTGGGTGGAGGTGATGGGGTTTTGTTGTCTTCATTTGTTAAGTCAATGAAGAGTTGTTTTGGGGGGATGACCACAAGCTTTTGTTTCTTGGAGGCTTTGGAGTGTAAGGTGCTTGGTGGAGTCATGATGATTTAGATGATGAATGATGAGATGAAGAATGGTGATTATGGAGGGAATTTATAGTATGGAAATGGTTGTTTTAGGTATGTATTTGAAATGGTTGAATGAGATTCTAAAATCAGTTGGGTTAAAATGGGAAATGGTAGCTGATACTAGAGAAAAGGTTCACAAGATGCAAAAGAAAACACTGAACCCAGTTCCAGATGGCCGGTCCCCTTAATTGTAGGCCGGCCCCCTTAATGATTAAGGGGACCGCCTAGGGAATTAAGGGGGCCGCCCATCTGGTGTTTTCCCAGACGACCAGAAACCCAAAATTTGCAGAATTTGGTGATTTTTCAAGTGTGTTTTACCAGCAAGCTCTATTAGAAGTATATACTCTAGGAATGATGATATATATATATATATATATATATATATATATATATATATATATATATATATATATATATATATATATATATATATATATATATATATAACCAAATTTTGCATGCAAATTAACATATTATAATCCACATTGAAAAGAAGCATAGCATAGCATTGAGATAGTAGCATGATAATAGCTAAAGTCTAAACAACATTCAAGAGATAAACAAGAAATAACACAAGTATTTCCGTATAAATCGGACAAATAGCAAACCATACAAATGTCTAAAAGAAACAAATAACAAGTAGCAATACGTCAATATCTTCTACTTCTTCTTCTTCCCAATCATCTTCCTAAACATCTTCCCAACGGATTTGAATCCTCCTCGAAGTTCTTCATGTATTTTTTGTTGACGGTTGATGATGGACGTTTGACGAGTGAAGAGAAGCTCATCGGTACGTTCATGAGGAAGAGGAACTTGATACTCAGTATCGTCAATATCAGAAAGATTTTCAACAAAGGTCGTGGGGGATGGAGTACTAACACGTGAGGTGTTTTCCTCCTCATCATCATCGCCCTCACGATGAGATGTAGAACCACGAGGCCTAGAATACAAAGGAACACGAGATTTTCCTTTGTCACTTCGAGAACGACGAGTACGAACACGAGTAAGTTGGTTCAAAGTAGGAAGGATATGAACGTAGTAATCTCTTTGAAGATGTGGGTAATGTTCCATCACATAACGATAAAGTCGTGTGAGGAACATACCGTAAGGAAGATTGGCATTTGGGGTGTTTTTGGCGGACATGATTCAATGAATAAAAAGATAAGCCAAATTGTATTGCTCTTCAGCAGTTACACAATATAACATGTGGGCAATGCTCGCCGTGACATGATCACGGTGACCACCAGTACCAAACGCATTCTCGCGAATGAGTTCTTCCCACTTTTTCATATCTTGGCTTAGCTCTTTAAGGAGGATTTGATTTTCATGAATATCGACATTCTTAGACTTGATTACTCGACTAGTCGTACGACGTTCTAGTTCAAGCATTCGACGAATGTCATCAGGACTAGGAATCTCAGAATAGTAGGGGCCATCCTGAGGACGATTTCTTTCAAGAGAGGAGAGATCCCATTCATTTGAGAATACGGCTTGGCCGTTGTATGGGATTCTAAGGATTTGTCCAAATTGAGCAAGAGTAAGAGTGATGAATTAATTTTGAATCATGAAGGAAATAAGGAGATGACCATAGGGATCGGTTTGCACCGTCACTTGGCTATAGAAGTCGAGGATAAAACGAGGAATGATTGGTTCGTTGATTTGGTAAAGACATTCAAAACGAATATTGGAGAACATTCATTCGGTTTGATCATTCATAGAAAGATGGATCGACAATTCTTCCGTCGTGAATGTTTCTATTTTCAATGGGACGATAGAAACATGAAACTGAAGGAGACATGCAGGGAGTAGAAGAGACATTTGGAATGTATTGTTTGGTTTTGGAGACATCACCAACCGTGGTCTTAGGCATTTTAACCTAAACAATATAACAACAAAAGTAAAATTAAGATAAAAACATATATATATATATATATATATATATATATATATATATATATATATATATATATATATATATATATATATATATATATATATATATATATATATATATATATATAATTATATGCAATATATGTGGAACGAAATTGTACTTCGACAAAAAAAAATTCTATGAAGTAGTTTCACAATGTTCCTTTTATTTTGATTTTAAACTCGTTTATAATATATGATGTCAAAGAGTATGAAATCATAATTCATTTTGAAATAAGGCTAGATATATATTAGATTATATATCTTGCTTTTTCAAAAGAGTTTGACACAACATAAGCATGTTTAAAATGTTAAAAGGCGAATTTTCGTTTTCAAAATATATTTTTCGAGATAAACCAAATGCTCCCTTAACTAGATAAAAATATCCTAAAACATCAATATATATATATTGATTATATATCTTGATGACATCTATTGATTCTAGTAGTATTAACAAATTTTATGAGCTAGTTTTAAGTTTCAAATAACCACATATAGTTATAGTTTGTTCATGAACCAAACGCCCATGTTGTCTTCAAGAACCATTTTATAACGAATTGAAAAGTATGTTTTGATTGTTTATAACATTAAAACAATGTAATGTAGTGAGTTTTAAATAGTTTTTAAGAGTTATATCAACAATGTGCCTTTTGAAAAATAAAATTCAACAAAGATTTATGGGCGATTAATGATTTTGACAAAAGGATATGTTATACTAAATTTGAGTTGCAATACATCATCCTAATCCTATGGGAAGCATTTGGTAGTTCAATTCCTAGCTTTTATTTTACTAAAATTCGAATTAAAATAAATTTTAATAAAATGCCTAATTATTGATTAGACACCAAATTGAATGAAATGTGATGAAATGCATGTTGGAAAACTTACAAAAGATGTTGTTATATGTTTGGTTAACGTTTGCCCCTTGCGAAACAACCCCGAATTGGTGATATGGTAGAGGATTTTGATGGTTTTGGGTGTTTTGGTTCGTACTCAGCAGTGGTGGGGAAGAAATATATGAGCAAATGGAGTGTTTGGGAATGGAAATAAGGTGGAAAACGGATTTGAGAGTGTCAGATGGCCGGTCCCCTTAAACATTAAGGGGACCGCCCCCGATAACAAGCCGGTCCCCTTAATATTTAAAGGGGCCGCCCTTGAAATTTTTGAATTTTCGCGGAATTAGTTTCTGGAACAAATATATTTATACGTATATAATTAGATTTATAATATATCAAAAATACGTAAACGTTTATTGGCACGATGATAAAATACTTAACAATTTTTAATTACCGTTTCGATAATTAAAATATACCTTTGACAATTTTAGATAAAATGATCAAAGTGTTAAGTTGATGAGGGGTTTGAGGTGTGTTCGGGAATATGTGAATAAGTGTATATATGTATATATGTATATAAGTATAAATGTGAGTGAAAGATGGGTTGATGGGTGAGGTTTGAAAGATAATAGCGGAGATAGAATAAAGTCGGCGAAAGGAGTTTGTTTCATCCATAATGTTCACGTGCGAAGGCGTTCTTGCTTGACTCATATCCCTTCATCATCACGAGTCTTTTAAAAGAGGACTTAATAGAATAACGCGAGGGGGAAGGAAAGGGTTCGATAATGAACAATTTCTTAGAGTTCTAGAAAGTCACATAATGACGTATCTAGGTTATGTGCAAGAAGTACACACACACACACACACACACACACACACATATATATATATATATATATATATATATAAGTATATATATGACCGAACAAATAGAGGGAAATAGCAAGCTATATCTATGCAAAAAACGTAATCAAATAAAGCATATTTATCTAAGCATGACAATGAGTTGTGAAAGAATGGCGTACCCGGTGGTCTTCAAAAAATCTTCAAAATCATCAAGATGACATATAGACTTTGAAAAAGTCTATGTTGAGAGAAACTTCAAGATTGCCTCAAGGAATGTTCATCTAGCTATTCGATCCCCATTGTCTCTTTGGTCCAAAGTTGTTTGGTCCAAACATGTTTAACATTTGACTAGGATGCATGAAATGTGGTAGTATACCCCAAGGATTGTAGCTTTGTTGGTAGTTCCACATTTGATTACTATTGTTATTATAGTTTTGCCTATTTTGGTTTCATCTTGGTTGAGGTGTTTTAGACCTAGGATTAGGATTATTTGGTTTTCTAGGTGGTGGTGTTTTAGATCTTGTCTTAGATTTAGAAGATCCTACCTCGTTTTTTAAAGACGGTTTATAAAAACTTTTACTTCTTCATTGTTGGCAAGAGGTATTTTTCTATCATTAATAAGTATATACTTAGGATTAGATTTTAGAGGTTTTTGTTTATTAGGTTCATTTTCGAATTTGACATTTTTAATCTCACTTGTTGAAGCTTCATTTGAATTAAATCCTAAACCGGTTTTATCTCCGGATGTTCTTTGAATACTTATTATTTTACTAAGTGAGTGACTACTATTTTCAAATTTATCAAGTTTGCGAATTTCTTCCCTAAGTATTTTGTTTTCACCTTTAAGCTCTTGACATGATTTACATTCTTCAAAAATTTCTTTACCTTTTTCAAGTTGATGTATTTTAATTTTTAGTTCTAGTACTTCATTTTCCAATTGATTGTTTATGTATTTTAGTGATTTGTTTTTGGCCATTACTAGTTATCTTAATTTGCATAGCCTATTATATTCATTATCTAGGTCTTTTTCATCTAATGATAAGCTTTCATCACTAAAATATTCGGTTTCGGAACGTACCTCATTTGATGTATTCGCCATAAGACACTTCTCTTCTTTTGTCGTTTCTTTCTCATCTTCATCACTATCACTCCAAGCGCCTCCAACAAAAGCTCTTTGATTTTGATCTCTTGTCATCATTGGACATTTTCCAATGAGGTGATTTGGATCACCACACTTAAAACATTTCCTTTCAATCTTGTTGTTCTTGTCATCCTTACTCTTTTGAAATGTTTTCTTTTCATCATGCGGTTGTCTTACGAATCTTCCTCGCCTTTTGAAGAATTTCTTGAAATCTCTTACGGCCATGGCGTATTCTTCGTCATCACTTTCGGAAGATGAGCTATCTTCGATACTAGATTCCTTTCTAGCTTTCAAGGCGATTGACTTGCTTTGCTCTCGTTTTTCTTTGACCATTTCGGAATCCTTCTTAATAATAACTTCGTAAACTTTTAGATTTCCAATTAATTCATCAAGTTGCAATGTTGACAAATTCTTTGATTCTTCAATAGCCGTCACTTTAGCTCGCCATTTTTTATGAAGAGCCCTAAGAAACTTCCTAACAAAATTCTTACTAGAAAAATTCTCATCAAGTGCTTCTAAACTTGTGATGATAGTGTTAAATCTAGCAAAAGTATTATCAATTGATTCCTCTTCCGGAATCGTGAATTGCTCATATTGTTGAACGAGTAGATCTATCTTATTATCTTTGACTTGACTATTACCTTGGTGAGTTATTAGTAAAAAGTTCCAAATTTCTTTTGCGGTTTCACACATAAAGATCCTTTCGTACTCTTTACGTGGTAGCGCATTATAAATAACCATTTTTGCTTCATTATTTTTAGCAAGTTTTCTTTTTAAATCATCATTTTGTTTTTCAAAAGGTACGATTTCATCTTTCTTTGTTTCGGGGTTATTTTGAATAGGTAAAAAATCACCATTACTAATAACATGCCAAAGATCTAGATCTTTTGACTTCACATAAGTTTTGAATCGATTTTTCCAATATAAAAATCCATCACTTTCAAATAGTGGTGGTCTTTGCATAGATTGCCCTTCTAAATATTTTTCAGATTCCATAGATCGTTACAAGTTTTAAAATACAATATATTTTAAAGATCTTGCTAGACGTGGCTCCTGATACCAATTGTGGAAAACTAGAAGGGGGGTTGAATAGTTTTACGTCCTTTTTAAATTTATTACCAAAATATTTTTTAGCTTATTAAAAAACTTTCGATTCGATCTCAAGTGAATTCAAGTGACAACCAATATAAGCAATTCTAATCTAATAATTGAAATGTAATGAAGAAAAGATAGAGTTAGAAAGATCAAACCACAACACTCAAATTTATAGTGGTTCGGCTACAAGGACACCTTCCTTGCCCTACTCCACTCCCCGAGTACCACACTCGAGAGTTTTCTTCACTATGTCAACAAACTCCTTATGGTGGAGAAACCTTACACACCTTGGCTTACACGAGGTAACGACACTAAGCTAAATGTCGAGTTCTAATCGTAGCTAGAACCAATCTCACAACTTCTTCAAGGCTTCACACCTTCACAACTTCTTCAAGACTTCACACCTTCTTCACACCTTGTCAACTTCACACCTTCTTCTATGCACAACTAAGTCACAACTACTAAACTACTTTACAACACACCTAGTTTCTACAATCAATAAATTCACACAACACTTTTACAAATATCTAACACTACTACAATATGAAACTAGCTAATCACAACACTACCACAATTAGGTGGATGTAGAGGAGTGTTCTTCTTCTTGCACTTGAGTGATTGAAGCTTTGGATCACTTGGAAACAAAGACTTATGAATTATATGATTAAAGGATTTTAGATCTAGAAATGGAGGTTGGATCAGAAAGTTTATAGTGCAAAAAGGTGAGAAAAATATGTGAAATGTTCCAATATTTATATGGCCATAAAATACTTTTCTGGAGCGTGCCGGTCCCCTTAATTAGGAGGCGGTCCCCTTAATGATTAAGGGGGCCGCCTAGTAAAATTGAGAGGGCCGCCCTCCTGAACGTTGGAAAAGTTTTTCTGGATAAAATTTACCTTTTTTGGTTGGAAATTTGAAATCATATCTTTGTAGTTTAATATAACAATACCAAAAATGATTTACAAATATATATAAAATGTTAATATCATTTTATAAAAAGTTATGTCTTAAGACAAGGTTTTCTTTGATCATGTAATGCATAAGATGCTTAGTTTATGCATACCTTAAGTGACATTATATGTAAAGGTAAATATTTGTTACCAGATACTTGTTTATGTCTTAATCTTGACTTAATTTGATTTGAGTTTTGTGATTATCAAAACATAGATTTATTGAGAGATATTAATAACATTTTTTAAACATTATTTATATCAACATAATGGTTCTATAAGGAACTTTTCACTTATAAAAACATTGTTTAGGCCTAAATCAAATACTCGAGCAATCAACTAGGACTTCTATATAAGTAAAGAACGCGTTTTTGAACTTATGTAAAATTTTAGTTGGATGTTATTGTATTTGTAGGAGACGTGTTTTGTCAAAGTGAACTTTGATTTCGAGCACTTACGAGGTGAGTTTTCATGAGCTTTTAAATTGGGTTGCACTTTTTATTCGAAATATTATCATGCAAACTTGTTTAAATGATCATAAGTTGCTACATGTTTAGATGTTTGATAATATACGAAAGTGGTAAGAATTGCAATATTTACACGTTGATATTTATATAAATGTTGCATTGTGAACCGTGAACCATGAATCGTGAACCGTGAATCATGAATTGTGAATCGTGAACCATGAACCGTGAATCTTGAACCGTGAACTTTTAATCGTGAACCGTTTATCGTGAATCGCTGATGTATGTTTGAATCGTTGTTATATGTTGAATCGTTAATATGTGTTATATGGTTGTATATGTTGAGCTATTGTTATATGTTGAATCGTTGAACTGATAGAGAAACTTGGATGACGAAATAGCACACTTATGTGATATTGAACAAATTGTGTAATTGCTTTATAGTTGAGTTATTATTTGAATATCGTTTCAAGTTATATGAAATATTTTTTACGTGAAAACCATGAATTCTCACAAGGCTTTGGCTAACCCAAAACTCTTTTAAAATTTTTGTAACCCAGATGAGCTATTCTAGAGATCAAGAGATTAATTAAGATCGAGTAAGAGTAGACGCTTCCGCTGATATAAGTTAAATAAGAGAGTTTAATGCTCTGAAAAGGCGAGGTGTTACGATCGCACTCTTCGGAAATCTTTGGACCCATTACTTTATTGCATGAACTTATCAAGCATAACTATATAAACCTACGGCTGGTATCCTTTAACGATACATGAGTCTAATTTGTGACCAATCAATACGTGAGTTTAATTTGTGACACATCAATATACCATTTGACATTTCAACTAAAGCCTGGCCCAAAATAAGCCACATCAACTACTAGCTAAAAAACTTGTGAAATTCAATAGTATTTTCAAAAGAAGCAAAAAAAAAAATAATAATGACTTGAATATTACACAATTAGCTGTTAGAAAGAAACATATTAGTTTACGTAGTTAGAAAAAGAAACTTTGTAAAATAAAACACATGTGTAATCAAACAAATAGTCAAATAACCAAAAGAGACATAAAGATCCATAAGCTCGTAGTAATTTTTTATGCCGGCGAATTTGTATTTGATGTCGTGACCCAAATCAAACGCATGTTAATTCACTTAAAGATCACTTCAACTTAACTTTATTTATCATATCTTCATGAATGCCAAGCATTTTATAGATGTAAATTGAATTAATAATACCTATAAGTAAATGAGTTTGATTAAAAATTAATAGCTTATATTAAAAAAAGTTGGGTAAGTTTGATTTTGTAGGACTTGTTTGTAAACTGCGACTTTATATCACCACATGTCAAATGTAAGGCGTTCAAATGAAAACATGAAACTTCAGACTTCAGAGGGGTACAATTTGGTATCACCCACACCTAAAGCTAAATTCTGTCATTTCTCAAACGTTGAGGGGCACATGCAACTAGCTAGTTTTGCATATATCTCAATATATATACCATCATATACTTCCAAGTTCGTTTCATGTCTTGCAATGACAAAACCTAGTGAAATGAAGCTTCTAGGAACTCCAGCAAGTCCATTTGTTAACCGGGTTCAGTTCGTACTCAACCTCAAAACTATCGAGTATGAGTTCATTCATGAAAATCTAGCTAGCAAAAGCGAGCTCCTTTTAACATCGAACCCGGTTTATAAGAAAGTCCCCGTTCTTTTTCATGGCAACAAAACTCCAATTCCCGAGTCTCTTATCATAATCGAGTACCTTGATGAAATCGAACCCGATGTCCATCGAATCCTCCCTACGGACCCCTCACATCGTGCTGAGAACCGGTTTTGGGGCAAGTACATAGATACCAAGGTACGATATGTTTAGTATATCTTTATTTCTCTATTTTAAGGTAAATGACGTTAACAACTACCAAAAAACGCTATACTTGGAAGTTGGAATAACTTGTCGTTATCTTATTATAAACAACCTTTTTTTTTTTTTTTTTTTTTACTTTTTTTGTCCTAGGTTTCTTCATCTAAAATATATAGTATTTGGAACCATTGGGACTTGTTAAATAAATATATATACATTTATCATTTTTTTCTCTTTCTTTCATTCTAAACCACATCCAAATCCAATTACAAATTCTTCTACAAACCAAACGGCCCTTAATGTTTCTATTAGTAATTACTACTATTATTTTCTAACACTTTATGATAAGTGTATATTATGTTTCAATCAATTGAAAAAGATTTTAATGGATAGATATAATATTTGATTAGTAGAAAATTAGTTATTGTGACTTTTTAAATCTGTGTGTATTATAAAAGTGTATGAATTTATTGGTTTCAAAATAATGTCATTGCCCTTATCCTTTATATTTATGTGTTTGTCAGATGTCCCTTTCTGTTTTCAATTGTTTTGGGTATTCTATTTTGAGAAATGATATACCGATTCTGATTAAAAAATAAATAAATAAATAAATAAAAGCGCTGACGTTGATACGGCCGGTTGGTTTAATAAGAGAGGGAGAGAAACTCCATCATATAAAATGCTATCAATCGTCAGTCCGTTGACACGTTAACGAGTGAATTTTTTTATTAATTTTGTGAGTCAGTATGACGTTGCTCATTATATGCATGTTTAATACCTATGCATGCTATCAGAATAAATTTTAGAGTTTAAGTAATACCTATGCATGCAATCAGAATAAATTTTCGAGTTTAAATTTGGAATTTAATCTTAATCATTTACTTAAAACTACATTAAAAGTCGTCTGTGAACGAAAAATCAAATTAATCTATTTACATTACAGCGTTTTAATGTTAGTGTTATTTAACATATATGTGCGATATAACTTATAATGTATTTCATATACATATTTAAATGTGTTCGACAGTTTTTTCCCTTGTATGAAGAGTTGAGGATGACACCAAATAAGGAGGGAAAAGAGGCGATAAAGAAGCAAATAATTGAACAGTCACAGTTGCTAGAAGATACATTTGTGAAGTTGAGTAATGGTAAGCCTTATTTCGGTGGGGATGACGTAGGATATCTCGATGTTGTTCTTGGATGTTTTCTTGCTTGGACAAAATTTGTTGAAAAACATAATGATATGAAGGTGTTTGATGAAGTTAGAACTCCAAAACTTGTAGAATGGGTGAAACGAATATGGTCACATGAAGCCTTTAAGATTGATGTCCCAAGCAATGAAACACTCATTAGCTTCTACATGATGCTTCAAATCCACAAGCCACCAAGAGCTGCTTGAAGTTAACTAGCTTCTATATTTAATTGTCTAATGTTGAAATGCATTTGTGGTTATCATATCTCAGTTGAGGTTGAACTTATGTATGTTGTTTTTCCTTTATTATAAGTAAAATCACAATCGTGATTTTTACAACTAATTTCTTCTCTAATTGGGTGTCTTAACTTGGGTTAAAGTTTCACTCAGCGTCACGTCAGCTTTAATTTTTTCAAACAAAAAAAAAAAAAAAAAAAAAAAAAAAAAAAAAAAAACTTATCCTCATTCTATCTCTTACTTTAGCTCAACTATTTTTAAATTTAACCCTTAAACTAAAACTAATACTTCATTTAATAAATCATATAACATTAAATTTTAAACATTACAATACGAAATATAAAAAAACTTTAAAAAAAAATTACAACGAAAAACAAAACATAGAAAATTTAAAAACATACGAATTACAAATATTTATTCATCATTTTCGGAATCTTGTTGTTGTTGTTGTTGTTATCGTTGAAGATGTTTTTGCCAAATATGTTTCACAAGGTCTATTTGGAGTAGAGTATGCGTTTCTCGATCGTGTAATTCTTTTGCCTTGCGACGACGGGTATCACATCTGTCGACCCATCTTTCTTGCCTCATACGTGGTGACGGATCCACCCACATTTTGCCATACTCACGTAGTGCAAAATTTTGATCTTTTAAAATCATGTTATGCAATATAATGAAAGAATACATGATTCTACGTATCCTGACAAGTTCATGTTGATGTGTCGATTGTTGTAGTATACCCCAACGTCCGTGAAGCACACCAAAAACACGTTCGACATCCTTTCGGGCACTTTCTTGTTTCCTTTTAAAATAACCATGTTTTTCGTCAGTTTTTGCCGAGAAGGATTTGACGAAAGTTGCCCACTGCGGGTAAATTTCGTCAGCTAAGTAATATCCATGTTCGTACCTGGTTTCATTTACTGGGGATTCGTTAGCAAGAATGTCGTCGAATAACAGAGAGTTATCTAAAACATTAATATCGTTATTTGCCCTCGTCATCCCGAAAAATGCATGCCAAATTCATAAATCTTGCGAAGTAACACCTTCAAGCATTATTGTTCGGTATTTTTTTATCACCCCTACCAAATTGCCCTTGCCAAGCCATCGTACAATTTTTCCACTCTCAATGTATGCAATCAATGCTACCAAGTATTCCCGAAAAATCATGCCACTTCTCGTATTTTTCATAAATACTTTGAATGAATGTCGGGCATGTTAGTTTTCTTAAATACTCTGGCATAAACAAATTCATAACGCACTTCTTAAAATTATCGAGATAATCACGTGAAGTATGGTCACCCATTTGCAAATACTCATCAAACGCATCGGGTGAGCTGCCGTATGCCAACTGGCGTATGCCAGATGTACACTTTATAAAAACATTTATACTCATTCGACACGTAATGTCGGGTCCTACCCTAAAGAATTTAAAATGATCTGGAAGAAGATCGAAGTATAAGATTCAATACCTTTGACTATTTCTATAAATAGTTTTCGGCTCATACGAAATCTTTTACGAAAATTCCGATGCGTATACTTACAACCTTGAATGAAATAGTCGTTACGTAAACTTTTTCGACGTATGACAAATGTACACTTCATTAGAACACTTATTATTTTATTATGAAGGAAAACCTCCAAAATTTCTTATGGATTGTATTTAAAGTGCATTAGCTTTAGTTAAAAGAAAAAAGGGCATTAGCTCGAAAATATATTTTTATCAAATCTCGTGAAGTGTTAGAAGAAGAAAAAATTATGATTGTAAAATGAATTTTCTGTTTCGATCCACTTGTGCAACGTGCAAGTAGTATGGGCTACAAATTGCCGAAATGGATGTCTATGACACAATTAATGTTCCGAAACGCAACGGTGATCTCATGGTTCTAGAAATATTTTTCGAAAAACCTTTTTATTTTATTTTTTAATTTTTAGGTGTTTAATGGTTCGATTATCAGGTTGTTTGGTTAAATTTTTTTGCGTAAAATTAAAAACCGAACCGAACCGAACCGAATTCATATTATTTTAGCGAATCGAAAATTGATTTGAATTCGATTCGATTTTTGGATTGACCCGAATAACCAGAATCACATTATTTATTTATTTTTTTAAATTAATTATACACCAGTAAATTTTTAGCAAAAAAAATTACTTCAAGCTTAAAATGTATTATTATTATTATTATTATTATTATTATTATTATAACCATCACTTTATTGAATAACAAATAGGATTTTACAAGAAATTAGTGGAGAGCCGAGATACTAACTGAGCCCCCACACCTCTAGCTACAGCAAAATCAATCCTACTAAAAATATGTGGAACAGCACGTGCTCCAATGTCTTGGCTCATAGAGAATCGTCTAATGCGCTTTAATAAGGTCACTGCATCCTTTTCAAGTTCTCCAAAAGAAGAGAATGAAAAGGGGAGGAACCCATATCCTTAGCTTAGTAGTTCTCCCTGATGAGAAAATTTGAGCGAGGAAACGAGAGGTGAGATCATCCCAAGATGTGATGTATCCCGCGGGTAAACACTCAAGCCATTGACTAGCTAGGTCACGTAGAGAGAATTAGAAGAGACGAAAACGTGTTGTCTCTTGAGTTTCAACATCAAGGTCTATGGAATCTACGAGTTTAAAGAAATCCTTGAGATATTGGTTTGAATCTTCGGAACGAAGTCCATGGAATGCAAATCCGTTTTGCACTAACCGGATGGTGTCGGATCGCAAAGGAGACACATTGGCTCATTGAGGGAGCTCAATGGTGTTTTGATAGCCTTGGTGGCTTGGTTTGGAGTACTCACCAAGAGTACGGGCTCGAGGTGGGTCTTGGTTAATTGGTTAGTCTTGGTGGGGTTGTTCTTGGTGGTTTGGTGGAGCTTGGTGTTATTGGTGTAGTTGGATGATGAGGTCGATGATGCCTTCAGTCACTATGATGGCAAATGACGAGGATTACAAAATAAAGGGCACGAAAAAAGATAGACTACAAGAAAGCTAGCAAAAGGAAAATAAAAATCCCACTTGATAGGAATCTAGTGAGTAGACCTAAACGAGATAGAAATCAAACCTAAACAATAACTATTCCCCGGCAGCGGCGCCAAAAACTTGATGCGGGATTTGCAAGACCTCGCAAAAGGTTTTACTTCTCAAGGGATCTCAAGAAGTTTTGCAATCCTCCAGGCAATGTACCTGACCGTTGTAGTGTAGTATAGGTAAATTTGAGGGATTGATCATTCTCTAGGAAATAGTGGCGTTGGGTTAAGATGTATGTCGAGATAAGTTTAGAGGTGATGAATGATTCTTTTTGTATTTTTCATATTTTTTTAGAAAGCAATTTAAAGATCTCGGTTTTTAAAGAGTGGGCGAAATTAGTTGCTATTAAAATAACCCAAAAACTAATTATAAACTAAAATTAAACTAAAGACAAGAAAAAGTAAATTTGGTGAGAACTCTTATGTATACAAACGTGTTTACTTAGAAGTAATTACTACCTAGTTATCTCCTACTGATTTATTGAATTGTCACATCCTTGTTTTAGTTGAAGCGTTGTATTCCTTTATATCGGACATTGGGTGGTACCGAAGTTCCCAAATCTATGAATCTTAGTCTCCCCCAAATCCCTTAACGTCTATTAAGTTATCTAGAATATACAAGCCGCAATTCACGCAATAAAGACAATGAGAAAACCCAATAGTGCACTATACGATTGCGTTTTTTAAGACGTTCAAGCTAGTTACATATAAGAGGTCAGCCAGTTTTCTTAGCATAACGCAAGGCAATCAACTAAACAATAGACAACAAATCAATAATCAACAACTAGGTTTCACTAGATCTAAGCAAACACAAATAAACTTAAGTTAGCATGATAGATAGAAGAAAAGATAAACAAGTAATCGAACAACACATAGATATATTAAACGATTAAACGAATAACTTATCTTCAATAAAGAATGAAGTTCAAGGGTTGAAAAACCCTTACAAAGATGTTGAAATTCGACTAGGGTTTTGCCTCTAAAGTGCTACCAAAAAGTGTCACACATTATAATGAAAATATTCGAAAATATATATTGGAATACAGTCCTGACGACGTCAGGTTATAGCCTTTGACGCCATCAACTAGCATTGGATTAGGGTTTCGTCTGTGTAATCGCCGCTCTGATAGCGTCAGAAAAAGATTTGAGGCCATCACTTGTAAAATCCTTTTGGGCCGTCTCTTGTTAACCTAAAGCGTGACGTCCATCCTCATTTAACACCTGATGGCGTAAGGTTGTAAAGTCATCAAAGCTCTCTGAAGCATCACTTGTTAGCTTGACACTAGAAATCTTCCATGAATTTACAAGGGACGGCGTCACGTTGTGTCTAGTGACGCCGTCAGACTCACATGTCTGATGTACTTTTCGCGACTTCGTCGTTTTTTTCATTTTATCGTCCAAATATGCTCCAAAAGTGTCGTTTTCCATAATTCTCGTCACAAGTAACTAAAATACAAAAAGAAACGATTTGAGGTAATATTTGATCACATTTATTCGATTTTTGGCTTAAATGACACCTTAAAAATATATCAAATAAATCCTTATCAGAGACGCGTTGGCGGAAAATATGTTTCGAGGAGTTAAGGTCGGTTCTTCTGGAATTCATTTGTCTCACTTTGTTTTTGAATAATCAAAGTGATATGGAAAATATAATTTTTGTCCTTCATGTTTTCTATATTGCTTCCGGTCTGAAGATCAAATTTAATAAGTCTAATTTATACGGGGTGGGCGTATCCTTGGACGAAGTTGTTCAAATGGTTGCGGGTTCGTGATGTATGGTTGGTCTCCTCCTGTTAACTTGTCTTAGGCTGCCTATAGGATCTAACGTGAGTTGTATTCTGAACTAGAAGGTGTTAATTGATCGGATCAAGACTAGATTATCGGGTTGAAATGCAAATCTTTTATCTATAGGTGGTCTTCCTAATCTTATCAAATCCATTTTGGGAGCTTTGGAATTTACTATATTTCTATTTTCAAGGTTCCTAAAACGGTGATAAAGGTGCTTGAAAGTTTGTGTGCTTCATTTTGTTTTTTTTAGGGGGGGGGGGGGGGGGGGGGGCTACCAAGGACAATAAGAAACTTGTGTAGATTATATGGTCGAATATTTTAGCTTCGTTTGACAAAGGAGGTTTAGGAGTGGGAAGTGTTAAAGCTTTCAATTGTTCTCTTTTATTAAAATGGAGACGGCGTTTGCTGAAGAACCCTGATGTGTTGTGGGTGAAAGTGATCAAATCGATTCATGGGGTCAAAATAGAGATAGATAGAATTGGGTGTCATACATTTGGTTTATGGGCTAGGATTGTTGGCTCGATAAACCATCTTCACTCGACTGGTCTTGTTCCTCTAAGTTCTATTCGATACAAGGTGGGAGACGAGTCTATGATTCGATTTTGGAAAGATAAATTTTTAGGAGATACGCCACTTTGTGATAGTTTTAATAGGTTGTTCCACTTAGAGAAAACCAAAGACTGTTTGGTTCGTGATCGCATTTCCAATGGGTCTTGGTCGTGGGATTGGTTTAGACCGATCAATGCTGGGAGGTCGCAAGTTGATTTCATCCGTCTCTTAGAGGAGATCTGGTATGTGGAGGTGGTTCAAGGTGGTGATGCTTGCGCATGTTCTCTTTCTCCCAACGGTGAGTTTCCAGTGAGTAATGCGAGAGGCCATATCGACGACTGCATGCTTTCTTCTAGGTCTCCATGTATGAGATGGTGTAAGATTATTCCAAGGAAGATTAATGTTCTTATGTGGCGTTTATTGTTGGACTGGTTGCCCCATCGTTTAAACTTGTCCTCTCAGGGATTGGGTAGTCAATCAATTATGTGTCTGATTTGTAACGAGCAAGTGAAGTCTATCGATCATGTATTCTTCTCTTGTGAAACGGCTTGCAATGTTTTGCGGCTTAGTTGATTATGGAGTGGCTCGAAGATCCTGGTTTTGAACTCTTTTGGGGATTGGGATAATTGGATCGTGTCTTAGCACACTCCAAAGGAGTCTATAGATCGTGCTTATGTCATTTTTGCTGCGACATGTTGGGTGTTATGGCGCTATCGAAATAATGTCACATTTAACTCCCGATGTTTGAGGAAGTGTGACATTTTTTATAACATTTGTTGTTTTTTCATTTTCTGGGATTAAGCATAGAGGTAAAAACTGTAGTTGGAACGATTGGTTAAAATTACCTTTATAATTTGCTAACTGCTTGCTAATTTTTCTTTTTTATATAATCGCCGTTAAAAAGATAATAATAATACAATATGTAAAGATGAATGCATGTTTCCTTATATGCAGATAACAAGCACAGTTGTTAGTGTATGTGTAAAGAACTAAAGAAGACTTACATATGAGATTTTAAGCTTATTTTATTTCTTGATAACAAGTACAGTAGTTAGTGTATGTGTAAAGAACTAAAGAAGACTTACATATGAGATTTTAAGCTTATTTTATTTCTTGAGGTCTTTGAAGGTTTCAACTTTTTGGTTCTCTACAATTTTGCGTTCTAATTTTTGGAGTACCTTTGTTGGAAATCCTCAGGGACCTGTTATGCAACCGACTATGTATGCACTTTTCAGGTACAAACTGAGCTTTGTTCTTTTACTTATGAATAGGTTGATTTGGGTTGTGATTATCTAAAAAAAAAAGGTTGGCAAAATCAAAGAATTTGGCCAAACGAGGAACGGGTCAAATGCTAATTGGCATAGCATATCACATGTTAGTATTAAAGCACTTATTCGAATAGTAGACTTTTATGAAAAATGAGTCACTTTCAGGTGTTTCAAATATTAACTTTCAGGGTGTCGACACCAAAACGGTATGTGGCATAGCATGAATTTCAAGTAGGCCAGAAACTCGAGCCAAAGATTCGTGTTTGGGCATGGTGGATTCGCAATTAAGTCTCGCAATAACGTCATTTGTTTATTTGAAACTTTTCTTGGATGGAGAGTTCTATTACGTTTACTTCTAAAGACTTTTATTTAGTTATTTATTTATTTATTTTTTTTTTTTTGAAAAGCAGAAGTATTATTAAAATAAACCAAGATATTACAACATAATTATATTTGCAGATTATTTCTATTGAAGTGGTAATGTTATTGCTAAAGGCCATCGGCGTAAATGGACTGAGTGAATAGTGACACGCGAAGCAACCTGGATTGCGATTTTTGTAGAATTAGCGACTAATATAGCGACTTGATTATACATATCGCCAAAATAGCGACTCAATTAGCGACCTGTTTAAGGAACAACGTCAAAATATCGACATAAAATATTGATGTCACTATCATATTATGACGTATTATGAGATGTAGCTGAAAGTGAAAGCAATTTTTAGCGATGTGATCTGCAAGTCGCAAATATCGGCGACATATTTACAGCGACCTATCCTTAATTGGATGTCGCTATATGTGTCGCTGGCATAAAATATGTAGCCAAACACGTCGCTAAAATAGAAAATCATATCAACAAGGTTTTCAATGCCCGCATGTTGCGTCAGAAAAACATATCGTTTTAAAGTTATGCATCCGATTAGAAGATTAAACCTATGGCTTTTATTAAGTACACGCAACAACTGTCCCTTAATATGAGAGCAAATAAACATATAGTTGAGCAAGTTGATAAATAGAAATTCATCACTGTAAAATGCAATTAAGCTATTTATAATGACATTTATAGGTGTATTCGTTAGGGCATTCTTCAATATAGCAAGACACTGCTAGCAAATACGTAGTAATTATCTAGGCAAGTCTGGAAATTAATATTACTGTAATCTTTTTTACTATTGTGTTACGTTGCATTGGAATGAGTATCAGTGATGAAGCAATAAAGTTTCTAGTTTACAATACAAATTAAGTTGGTGTTATTATTTTATAAATAGGAAAATGAGGAAAAGGGAGTAATTAAATGGTAAAACTTAACGATTAAGGGTCTGTTTGGCAAAATTAGCTGTAAGCTGTATGCTGTAAACTGTAAGCTGAGCTGTAAACTGCAAACTGTTAACATGAGCTATAAGCTGTATCATTTTTTCAATAAAAGTGTTTGGTAAGTTAACTATTAAATATAATTATAAGATATAAAATGACATAAAAGGGCATATCTATAATTATAAATAAATATTTGGAGGGTATATCAGTAATTTAAAGTTTTAACAACTCCAAAATGTTTAAAAAGCTTTATGAATCAACTTTTCATTTAGGAGCTATTTGTTTGAAACAAAAGCTCGAAGTTAATATATCCAAACGGATCTATTATTTTAGAAGAGATTATTCTTGTAACAAAAAGCTAACAGCTCCTCCAAAAAGCCCTACCAAACAGGCCCTAAAATGATATGACCATAGTAACCTTGAGTGACTATTTATATCTAGGCTATACGCAGTGAAACATAAAACTTCGGTCGAACGCCACATATGGCCGATTTCCAAATCGGTCGACTACTTTGTAGACTCTTATGCAAATATCGGTCGAGTGCTATGGAAAACAACAATCGGTCATATTTGCAACCGATTTTAATGCACACAACATTTTAAAGAAATCCTACCGTTTGAATTAAAAAATAAAAAATAAAATAAATAAAATATAAACTTTACCACTTTACATCATTATAAATACCAACATCAAACACACTTCTAAACACACAATTTCAAACACAATTCAACCAATAATTCAAACACAAAATTATGGTTTGTCGTCTCCCCCATACCATCGAACAAATGCAAAAGTATATTAAAAAACAATGCGACAAAGACGACACGGCTCGGCAACATGAACTTGTCGAAGTTATCAAGCAGTTTGAGCTCGCGAAGGCACAAAAACGACGATTGAGACAACGATACGCGGAGTTCAAATACATCTCTGCAGAAAGAAAGGCTGTAATCGACCAATTTTTAAATGATGAAGCTCGCAAAGACGGCACCATTAGTGAGACGTTGTGGGGTTGTGTTTCATAGATTCAGGCCCAAATCACCAACAAGATCCGTTAGAGTTTTGAGGAAAACAAAATAGTTGGTTCTGTATCACAACAGAACCAACAATTTGGCCAAGGTGCATCAACTGCATCTTGAGCAACAAGAATATCAACCTCAGGTAACTCAATTTGGGCTAGGTTATGAAGAAGATGCGAGTTGGAACGAGAATAAGGAGCGGGAGCTTAGCATATTGGAAGCAGAGTACGAAGAGAGAAAGTTTGCGAACTACTTTCCGTACGACGATGGTTACCGCTCAGACAACTCTCAAACTTGGGATCACCCGGATTACTGAAATTTAAGTTTATGTTTATGTAATATTTTTAATTTATGTACTATTTTAATTATTCATGAAATTTAAGGTTTTAATTATAAATGAAATTTAAGTTTGTGTTAAAAATATTTAAAAAAAAAATGGTCGGTCACCATTGTGGCACTTGGGTCATGTCTGGTCATCAAAGAGAGAAAGGTGACGTGACAATGGATGACCTGGGTCACCACTGTGGGTAGCCTAATAGATACCAATAAAATTTGATACGTAAATGAATGAAACTAAACTAGCAGGGTACCCGCGCGTTGCAGCGGCGGGTACCTTGAAATAAAAATTTTCGATGAAATTAATAAAAATGTCACGGGAAGTCATTCCGACACCTAAATTTGCCTCGAGAACAAAATACTAAAATAATTGGTAAACTACATTTCCTACCCTAACATATATTTACAATCTTAGTCCCTAAGGGTACAACAGGGTTCACACAAGGTCTAAAACACTTTCATATATAAACCGCAATATACCTTCACTTAGGGTTTGACACCCTTTCTCTCTCAAACCAGCCGCACCCTATTTCTTCTTCTTCTCCAGTCGTTTTTCCGGCTAAACAAACACCACCGCCAGCCACTTAAACTCACCGCCACCACCACCACACTCCTTACAACCTCCCCATCATTTTGACGTACATCATGCGCCTAGTGTAACAATTCGCAATTTCAGGTTAACTTTTATTCCTGAAAATTTTACTATTCACTTTTTACTATTCACTTTTCACTATTCATCTCAGAAATTTTTATTTCATATTCTCGTAAGTTAAACTATTTTAACGATAATCCGAGAGTTTGACGCTCGTCGGATCATTTCTGCAAAAATCACAAATCCGTGTCCGAGATTTACTTTTAGGTTTAAACGTCCTTCCAGCATCCCGATATATCCATAAAACGTCATAAATAATAGAAATATGATTTTCTATCATTTTATGACAATTCCAAAAGTTTTGGAATTTTACGTTTTTTAGTTCAGCGTTTTACGCGAATTACGCGTTTTAGACCCGTGTTTCCAGTTTTTAGCAGGGTTTTAGCACCCGATAGATCCTACCACTCATTTTATATTTTATTATGGACTATATGGACATATTTAACAATACTTTCAAGTTCCATAATTTTACGACACCCGGTTTTACATTTTGAGGCTTAATCATTTACGATTGGCATTTCCCGGAGTCAAAACTAACCAAGTATCTTGGATAATACCAAGAAAAGTCCACACTTGCTCCCCAAGCTTGACCAAACCGCCCTAGGAGGGGGGAGTCACACCCATGTGGCTTCATCTCATGAATTTACCCTTAAATCAACACTTATTTACAACTTGGTCACCAAGTTGTAACACTTTCCTAGTAAGCTTCCTAACCTCCTCCATGGACCTATAAATACTCCCCTCCCCTCCCCTTTGTTGCCGTGGATACCAAACACCAAAACCACACCATCCTTTGCTCATTTCCTTCTAGTTTCATGCATGATTCAAGTGCTTCTTCAAGGTTGAAACTCTAGTTAGGTTATCATTCATCAAACACTTCCATAACTTCATATACTTGGGTGATTTCTCTTGAGTTTGAATCCACTCAAGTCACCTCAACCTCCATCATCCATCTTTCAAGATTACAAGAGTAGAAAGATTGCATGAAGTGAAGTGGGTTGAAGCAAGTCTATCAAAGTCCTATCCTTACATGTTAACTTCCTTTCTTTATTAGAAAGCCAAAAGTTGTGAGCCAAACCCTAACTTGATTCTTGTTAAATAATCATGTTCATGTTATTTACATATTATTTGTGCTATATTATGTCTTGTATTAATGTCCATGATGTATAAAAGTGAGTAAAACAAGTTATTGTACATGATTGATAAGACAAGTTCATAAAACAAGTAAACTAATGACTTTGTTGGTATAACCTGATCAAAATGGTAAAAATATGATATTGGATTATTACATATTGTAGTAGAGGACCTAACAAGGAAACCGTAGCAATTTGAACCACCTAAAACGAATATACGAGTCAAAAGTTATGACGATTTGAAATTACCAAAACTTTGCGGCAAACTGCCAAATACCATTCTGATCAAATTTGGGTTTTGAAAGTCACACTTCTGGTCCGATTCATCAAAAAGTTAAAACACGAAAGTTGTCCGGAACGCCGTTTTCGTTCAGGAACAAAGAAGCTCGAGACCTAAAAATGCTTTCCGAGTGATAAAATTCTTCAAATTCTAAACAGCCCATTTTTAGGCGAAAGTCACTAGATTATGGTTATACTTTGAAAGGAACAAGAGGTCTTATGACCTATAATCAAGACCACAACCATGGCTAGAGCCAAGGTTGTGTCTCATGACCTTGAAACAAGGACTAAAGGTCATGGCTAGGCCATGACGAAATGACCATAACAACTTACATAGGCGTAAACATGAAACAATGAATTAGGCGATAACATGAACAAGCAATTTGGATCTACTTCACCTAAAAGGAAATCATGAGATATTACCAAGAGAAAATGGTCATTCAAGACTTATGAAACTACCCCTAATAACAATCTTCATGTACTAATAAACTTTCCTAATTTTATTCAAATATCGGACAAGTAACTTTTCGGATCAAAACTTATATCTATATATTTTATCAACTACTACGATAGTAGGGAGCCTCATGTGAGGAGTTCATTATGTAAGCCGTCGAGATGAGTTGTGGATTTACGAGTTAAAGTGTCCTGGCTCCTCGAACGCTTACTAACATGACTTCTGAAATATGTCAGCCCGAACGGTAGTAAACGATATACAAAACATACATGTTCATGAATCTTTTCTTTCAAGGACATACAATATACATCATACCACATCATGGACTAAATGCAAGATATATATATAGGCACTCCGTTATATTCTTTACTCCGATCCTAAGTCGCAACATTCTATTATAGGTTGCTCATAGAAACCTACACGATCCAACCATCACCTTCATTACTTGCTATTCTACTTAAGGTGAGTTCGTAGCCCCACTTTCTATTGTTTAACTATTTTACAAACCCATGGGGGGAATACATGCTATTATTTTTCTACTCGAACACAATGCTTTCTACTGTATGCTACCCGACTATGTTTTTATTGTCACTAAGTAACGATTGCCATGTTCGAAGTCCCTATATCATGAACCATTAGTCACTACCTATAGTGAGCACGAATATTGTGAATAGATCTATTGGGATTGACGAATCCCATTTGTGTTGAACAACGATGAGTTCACACAAATGCACTATATTTGAGATTTAGCGGTATAACGGCAAAAGTACCTTGATAGGGCTTCTATAATGCCAATTTTGTTGGTTCGATGTTAATGTTTTGGTTGCATGAGCTTAGTGAAATAAATAACGATTTTGTTTTCTAACTATGAGTGTGAGTCTATAGCTCACACTACGATTATTGTGTTCAAACGATTTAACTAAACTCTACGAATTTCACTCAACCTTTGTGTTGACCTCTCAAGCATGTATTTCAGGTTCATGACGATCAAGGATGGTACGGAAGGGCACGGATACTCAAGAGGGCTATAAATTTTATTATCATTCAAAAACTCACTTAATGTGATTTGTAAACATTGAACCAATTGGGACCTCATTTTGAAATCTCTGATATTTACATAATTTGAATGATAAATCTTTTAAAACGACTCAATTGGAGTTCGTTTTCTATTATTGTGACTATTGTGCCGTCGAGTAACACCCAGTTCGAATTCCGCTGCATCCATGAATTGGGGGTGTTACAGATTGGTACCAGAGCCATGGTTATAGAGAAACGGGTCTAATTGAGACCTAAACTATAACCACACTACAAGCAAAAACATTTTATAGCCTTCCGATCTTCGTGTCTTCCATCCTCCAGACGATTATGGACTTATTAAGCATTTTATGCTACATGAACATATATGTATATTCATATATACACACTAGACATTTTACACTACACGAACAAATACTAGTATATTTATATATACATTCGAGTTATTTTCAATCATTTTATCTAAACATATCTACACATGCCTATTCTATGGCATTTCGACACAACCACATTCTCCCAACCATGTTCCTACTCCAACATTTTATATCCAAGACATTGTAACTAATTACAATGGTCTTTTCTATTTCCCGGACATTGTATGACACAATGGTCTTAATCATTTCTCAAATGTTTTGAGTCACACAATGGTCTAATCTACTTCCGAGACATTGTGATTTGTGCAAATGGTCTCTGGAATTATTCCATCACCTCATCAATATCATTTCATATGATATCAAAAACCCATCACAATCTATCGATTTCAAAATAGAAATATAAGATTTCTAAAGGACAAACTAATCCATCATCGACAAAAGCTGAACTTTCTCTACATTCATCAAAGTTTTCTTATGAAACCTTCATTATTAAAAGTTCGTGATCCTGGCCAAGTATGTTCTATTTTAGAACTACTTAAAACTTCCTTTCCATACGTACCTACCCTTACTATTTTCTATGCAATGGAATATGAAAAACATACGTTACAAGTCTTGTATGGACGGGACTTGCAACTTAAGGGTTGACATCACCTTTGTTTAGTGGACAGTTTCCCGAAAGCAACGGACATATCACAAGTATACCTAATTTGGGTATTTGAAAATTTTATCGAACCTTGGCTAAATATAGACTAGTCACCTATATTTAACCTAGGGACAGTGGAATATAGTCTGACTAACTATATTCGACTTAAAATTTTTAAATACTGAGAGTAGTTGTACTAGGGTTATGTTTAGATTGATTTCCTACTTGAACTCGATAAACCACCAGAATTCTTTAAAACGATCTAGAGACACGATAGTGCCTTACCACTCAGCGAAATTTTAACACCTTATTTGTACTACCTAATTTCATTCTTGAAAGTTTTCATTTATGAGATAATCCGAACTACTATCTTGGGATAGTTATCAATTCTTCTCTTCATCCTGTAGAAGTACTATCCTGTTTAGGTCCTAAGGATACCATTCCATCATAAACTTTTAAAATCTCTTAAGATTTTTAAAGCAAACTCAACATCTATACCTAAGAGTATTAATGTTAAGCATACACTACACACTTTTGTTCATCAACATATCACATCATTATCTTCACAACCGTTGGAACCACAAGCTCATTAACAGATCTTGATGCACTTTTAAAGCTCAAATCATCCATAGTTATACCACAAGCACCCACATCAGCTTTACAAGATTGAATATTTATCTTGTACTTTTAGAACACCAGTATCATCTCATAATACACTAACTTGTAACTCACCGACTAATTGTGAATGTTGTGTTGGGAATTCTTAAGTAGGATGATTTGTAATTATTTGAATGGATTGGGATGCCTTTTCATTTAAATAAAGACATTGTAAATCACCAAACCATAAGTTTATATTCCCCTATTTACATTGTTTGGGATGCCTCTCTGTGTAAATAAAGAATTATAAACAAGTGGGCTTGTTTGTGTCCGAAATAACATAAGTATGAAGTCAATAAACACTAGGTACAACAACCGATTACCTACTAGGCTATGATTGCAACTACTATCTCAATTCCTATTAATATTCGACTGCTATATCAATTTCCTTTGATATTCGATTATTACCATACCTTTCCGACATAAAAGTAAGCCTCGTCCTACGCCATACACTAAAATGACAAATCAAACTGCATCACCAGTAATCCCAGGCTATAGTCCTCATAAGTAACCACACCTCTTCATCGACACGACTCCAACATATGACACACAAAGAACTTCGGGACGAAGTTCCCCGTAAGGGGTAGAGACTGTAACAATTCGCAATTTCAGGTTAACTTTTATTCCTGAAAATTTTACTATTCACTTTTTTACTATTCACTTTTTACTATTCACTTTTCACTATTCATCTCAGAAATTTTTATTTCATATTCTCGTAAGTTAAACTATTTTAACGATAATCCGAGAGTTTGACGCTCGTCGGATCATTTCTGCAAAAATCACAAAGCCGTGTCCGAGATTTACTTTTAGGTTTAAACGTCCTTCCAGCATCCCGATATATCCATAAAACGTCATAAATAATAGAAATATGATTTTCTATCATTTTATGACAATTCCAAAAGTTTTGGAATTTTACGTTTTTCAGTTCAGCGTTTTACGCGAATTACGCGTTTTAGACCCGTGTTTCCAGTTTTTAGCAGGGTTTTAGCACCCGATAGATCCTACCACTCATTTTATATTTTATTATGGACTATATGGACATATTTAACAATACTTTCAAGTTCCATAATTTTACGACACCCGGTTTTACGTTTTGAGGCTTAATCATTTACGATTGGCATTTCCCGGAGTCAAAACTAACCAAGTATCTTGGATAATACCAAGAAAAGTCCACACTTGCTCCCCAAGCTTGACCAAACCGCCCTAGGAGGGGGGAGTCACACCCATGTGGCTTCATCTCATGAATTTACCCTTAAATCAACACTTATTTACAACTTGGTCACCAAGTTGTAACACTTTCCTAGTAAGCTTCCTAACCTCCTCCATGGACCTATAAATACTCCCCTCCCCTCCCCTTTGTTGCCGTGGATACCAAACACCAAAACCACACCATCCTTTGCTCATTTCCTTCTAGTTTCATGCATGATTCAAGTGCTTCTTCAAGGTTGAAACTCTAGTTAGGTTATCATTCATCAAACACTTCCATAACTTCATATACTTGGGTGATTTCTCTTGAGTTTGAATCCACTCAAGTCACCTCAACCTCCATCATCCATCTTTCAAGATTACAAGAGTAGAAAGATTGCATGAAGTGAAGTGGGTTGAAGCAAGTCTATCAAAGTCCTATCCTTACATGTTAACTTCCTTTCTTTATTAGAAAGCCAAAAGTTGTGAGCCAAACCCTAACTTGATTCTTGTTAAATAATCATGTTCATGTTATTTACATATTATTTGTGCTATATTATGTCTTGTATTAATGTCCATGATGTATAAAAGTGAGTAAAACAAGTTATTGTACATGATTGATAAGACAAGTTCATAAAACAAGTAAACTAATGACTTTGTTGGTATAACCTGATCAAAATGGTAAAAATATGATATTGGATTATTACATATTGTAGTAGAGGACCTAACAAGGAAACCGTAGCAATTTGAACCACCTAAAACGAATATACGAGTCAAAAGTTATGACGATTTGAAATTACCAAAACTTTGCGGCAAACTGCCAAATACCATTCTGATCAAATTTGGGTTTTGAAAGTCACACTTCTGGTCCGATTCATCAAAAAGTTAAAACACGAAAGTTGTCCGGAACGCCGTTTTCATTCAGGAACAAAGAAGCTCGAGACCTAAAAATGCTTTCCGAGTGATAAAATTCTTCAAATTCTAAACAGCCAATTTTTAGGCGAAAGTCACTAGATTATGGTTATACTTTGAAAGGAACAAGAGGTCTTATGACCTATAATCAAGACCACAACCATGGCTAGAGCCAAGGTTGTGTCTCATGACCTTGAAACAAGGACTAAAGGTCATGGCTAGGCCATGACGAAATGACCATAACAACTTACATAGGCGTAAACATGAAACAATGAATTAGGCGATAACATGAACAAGCAATTTGGATCTACTTCACCTAAAAGGAAACCATGAGATATTACCAAGAGAAAATGGTCATTCAAGACTTATGAAACTACCCCTAATAACAATCTTCATGTACTAATAAACTTTCCTAAGTTTATTCAAATATCGGACAAGTAACTTTTCGGATCAAAACTTATATCTATATATTTTATCAACTACTACGATAGTAGGGAGCCTCATGTGAGGAGTTCATTATGTAAGCCGTCGAGATGAGTTGTGGATTTACGAGTTAAAGTGTCCTGGCTCCTCGAACGCTTACTAACATGACTTCTGAAATATGTCAGCCCGAACGGTAGTAAACGATATACAAAACATACATGTTCATGAATCTTTTCTTTCAAGGACATACAATATATATCATACCACATCATGGACTAAATGCAAGATATATATATAGGCACTCCGTTATATTCTTTACTCCGATCCTAAGTCGCAACATTCTATTATAGGTTGCTCATAGAAACCTACACGATCCAACCATCACCTTCATTACTTGCTATTCTACTTAAGGTGAGTTCGTAGCCCCACTTTCTATTGTTTAACTATTTTACAAACCCATGGGGGGAATACATGCTATTATTTTTCTACTCGAACACAATGCTTTCTACTGTATGCTACCCGACTATGTTTTTATTGTCACTAAGTAACGATTGCCATGTTCGAAGTCCCTATATCATGAACCATTAGTCACTACCTATAGTGAGCGCGAATATTGTGAATAGATCTATTGGGATTGACGAATCCCATTTGTGTTGAACAACGATGAGTTCACACAAATGCACTATATTTGAGATTTAGCGGTATAACGGCAAAAGTACCTTGATAGGGCTTCTATAATGCCAATTTTGTTGGTTCGATGTTAATGTTTTGGTTGCATGAGCTTAGTGAAATAAATAACGATTTTGTTTTCTAACTATGAGTGTGAGTCTATAGCTCACACTACGATTATTGTGTTCAAACGATTTAACTAAACTCTACGAATTCCACTCAACCTTTGTGTTGACCTCTCAAGCATGTATTTCAGGTTCATGACGATCAAGGATGGTACGGAAGGGCACGGATACTCAAGAGGGCTATAAATTTTATTATCATTCAAAAACTCACTTAATGTGATTTGTAAACATTGAACCAATTGGGACCTCATTTTGAAATCTCTGATATTTACATAATTTGAATGATAAATCTTTTAAAACGACTCAATTGGAGTTCGTTTTCTATTATTGTGACTATTGTGCCGTCGAGTAACACCCAGTTCGAATTCCGCTGCATCCATGAATTGGGGGTGTTACACCTAGAATCACCTCCCAACACCGCGATTAACACCACCACAGCTCGAGTTCATCACCAAAACCATCTCTCTCTCGTTTTGTTGATACCGGCGGTCGAAGGTAGGAAAACCCACCATCTTTTTTGTCGTTTTAGCGACGGTGGGGGATAAGTACATGAATTTTTAAGAGTTTTTTATTAAATAAAGATTAAAAGTAATAAATATGAAGCTAAATAATTGTTTGGAATCATTTCTTTCTTTCTTTTTTGTTGTTGTCGTCGTTGTTATTAAGTCGCGAAAACAAGGGATGCCGTGAGCTTGAGCTCAGAGCCTTGTGTATCGAGTCGAGTCTTGGTCACAGGTTCGTGTCTAGGTTAAGATGAAGGGTTGTTCATTGTGTTTAAATGATTGTAATATTGGGTGTAGGGGTATTTTTAATTCTATTAATATAGAATGATGGTTGTACATTGTGTTTAAATGTTTGTAATATTGGGTGTAGGGTGTTTTTAATACTATTAATGTAGAATGAGAGTTGTATATTGTGTTTAAATGATTGTAATATTGGGTGTAGGTAAGGGTGAGCAAACGGACCGGATGGACCGGACCGACCGACAAAACCGACCGGACCGGACCGGACCGACCACATTCGGTCCGATCCTCGGTCTAGGCTTTTTGGCTATTTCGGTCCTCGGTCCGGTCCGGTCCGGTCCGGACCGACCAAAAAACCGAAAAAACGTGCCAAAATAGGCCTAAATGGACCGGACCGACCGAAGACCGGACCGGACCGAACCCGACCGAGACCGGACCGACCACATTCGGTCCGGTCTCGGTCTATGGTTTTTCCGGTTCTCGGTCCTCGGTCCGGTCCGGTCCGGTTTTTGGACCATGCTCACCCTTAGGTGTAGGGGTGTTTTTAATGCTATTAATGTAGAATGAGGGTTGTACATTGTGTTTAAGTGATTGTAATATTGGGTGTAGGGGTGTTTTTAATGCTATTAATGTAGAATGAGTGTTGTACATTGTGTTTAAATAATTGTAATATTGGGTGTATGGGTGTTTTTAATGCTATTAATATAGAATGAGGGTTGTACATTGTGTTTAAATGATTGTAATATTGGGTGTAGGGGTGTTTTTAATGCTATTAATGTAGAATTCTAAGAAAAGTGGTCTGAATTTCGATTCATGCTAGTTTTTGTTGTACATAATGCTTTGGTTGTTGTAATTATGAAAATTGATTGCTTTAAAGTGTTGTAAACCATGTATCATTTTTTGTACATCTGAAATTTTTTGAAGAGAGAAGTATTCCTCTATTATAAGTAGTATTACTAGTATAGATATGTTGAAAACTTAAAAGCAAAATGAAAAGGTAATGTTAGACCAGTTTGTGACTAGGAATCCCTGCCCGTGGTGTTTGTTTGTTTTTTGTTTTTTTTTTAATTATTATTATTATAATTATTAAAAAGGGTTCATATCGTTATCCCTCAAAACCCAATAAAAGCCTCGTTAAGTACCTAAAACCCGCCCCATAACTCGATAAGCATGCCAACCCCGCCTTAAAAGTCTAGGTCTCATATCTCCCAATCGGGTTCAGGTTTTTTTCCGTCACTATTTATGACCCATAATTTGACTATTAAATTAATGTGTTCCCATTCTCCTTCATTTGTTGTGCAATAATCTGATTTGAAATAAAAATGTTTTTTGAGTAAAAGTTACTACGTAAAAGAGATGGTTTACAGGTAATCAACTTAAATCTATCATTTGAATGTGATATTAGGTGACCTTAATGTCACTCGTATTAATTCTTTCAAGTCAATGTTCGAATACAAATAGAAGAAAATTACAAGATTATTTACTTAGTCTTTACTCTAGCATACAGATTTGGCAGAAGTTGTTATATTACCAATCAATTTAATGATACAATCCGTTTTTGAGAGAAAAATTAAAAAATAGATTGCAGAATGAATTGCTTGGTTTTGTATCGTATATAGACAAGAAAACAAAGATAGATGTAACGTGTATGCGCAAAAAAAGTAATTGATTAAGATGTATGAGAACGTATCACTATCAATAATACCATTTTTATAAAGGTATTAATGAAAACAAAATATCATGGTCAATAATCATTCACTGGGGTTTTGTTAATCAAAATGCTTTTGGTTTTGGTGGCCTTGAACAATACACGATAACAACTCTCTAACACTAATTTGTTTACTTACAAATTTGGTATTTGGTATATAAAAATAGTATATATGCTCATTTGTCAAGGAGAGTTAGGCGAAAATCAAAATACAATGATTGTCCCGTTATCATATCAAAAGTAAATATCACAAGACAAATATTAGAGACCGACCCAACCCAAAATTTTTATACTCGTCACGATACATTTGTCTAGCATTTCTCATATTATCCATTTCATTTTCACCACTTTTTGCCAAGCGTATAACACTTTTGTAATCTGCTAGAAACTTTGGCAATTTGCGTTCAACGTATGCCACTTGCTTGTTATCATATCCTTGTTATGAACTTGAAAATTTAACTTGTTGAACTCGTTTATAACCCGAAACCAAAACGTGAGGCCCTTTTAAGAAGCTCCAACATTCCTATCCTCGGAAACGGCCACTTAACACTTGGCAAGTAAAATTTTCTCATCTGGTGTCCATCGTAACGTAGTATCGCTCACGTCGTGATTTTTATCATTATACACCTCGGGTTCTTTGGCTTTTTTTGCCATACATTTAGCTCCACGTTTGTGTTTTCGTGGAGACGTAGCTTCGGGGTCGACAGACGCAGCTTGTAAGGATTGGGTTTGTGGTGGAGTTTGTGTTTGTTACTCATTTGGGTTTTGTTGGAAATTTGGTTGCAGTATGGACATCAATTGTTGTTGTTGTTTGGGTGTTAAATTAACTTGGTTAGGATTAGAAGAAGATCCGGCGTTCGGGTTAAGGAGAACATTTACAAAACCTATTAATTTCAAATATTTTGGATCGTCACGTCCTGACATTTTTTTTTAACCTCAACTAGCCGTTGTATACGTAATTGAGGGGGTGATTTGTTTTTTTTTAATCAAAGTTGCGTTACAACGCAAGTTACAACGCGAACCCAACACACGTTTGCTAGATATGGGAAACGCCCTTCGGCGGCGTTAATAAGTTGCCATGTAGGACGAAATTGCATTGGGGCGCATTATTGCTCCTTGAGCTCTTATAGTCATTATTTTAACGAGAATTACTATTACTATAAAGTATAATAAGCATGATCGCTAAGGGCAATTCTGTTTTTGCTGCTGCCACACCTAATGGTAATTGGGCTAATGAACGGTGCTAGCTACAGTACTAAACGGTCGTTAATTAACGGCCGTTATTTACTAACGGTCGTTAACTAACGACGGTTATCTTACATTTTTTTTTTCTTAATTTTTTTTTGGCTCTTAATGTAATAGGTTCGTTGCAAAGTCAGTCCTTCATGACAAACTTTGCAATGAAACGCTAACATAAGAACATTTTTCATGACAAAACTAACAAAAAAATTTATATAAAATGGTCTTCGAGGTTATCATTCCGTTGAGTTAGGCCTTTGCTTTTAACGGCGGCTCGCAATGTAAGTCAATAATTTTGTATTCAAACATCCCATGTACTTCGCACCTCGTTCAACTCAAGAAAGGAACATAATACATAAAAAATAAAATGTAAACCTCGCAATTAATGTGTTGAAACAGACATTTAAAATAACTAGACGAGTACCCGTGCATAGCAATGGGATTTTATAGCGGCAGAAAGTTTTTGTGATAAAAAAATTTAGAGGTGACAATTTGTACCCAAAATCAAAAAAATAAACTAAATGAGCAAACTTTTAAAAGATTTGAGCACATTTGGTCTCCCTCCTGTTTTTGAAATGGGCATATATTGCCCATTTAAAAGTTAAATGGGCACATATTTTCTCTCAATTAAATAACATTACAATTGTTTTTAAAGAAAAAATTGTAGATATAATATATTTAATTTTTTAAATATAAATGAGGTGTTAAGTTTAAGGAATGTATTTCGTCATTTTGGGTATTTTCTAAAATGATTCGTATAACATTCACCCGTTTGGCCCGTGCCCGTTTAGCCCGTTGCCCGTTTGACCCGTGGCCCGTGCCAGCCCGGCCCGCCCGTTTTGCCACCTATATGGGTTATAAATGAAAATAATAAAAATTGAAGGATTTGGGGATTAAATAGAATGTTTTGAAACCAGATTCGATCCGGGTGGTTCAACAAGTTGAACCGTTCCAGTTGAAAATCTGATTAAACCACATTGGTTTTGAGTTATTTGTGATAAGACTTATGAGACAAAGCACATCTAATACACCCACTTATATACCAAAACCTACACCTATGACAAACATCAATTCCAAACATTCTTTAACCACCAAGAGCTAACGGATCCCAAAATTCTTGAAACTGCCAAACAAATTTGGAGACAAAGCACATAAGTGTATCACATTTAATATACCTACTTATCTATCAAGTTTCAAAATATTAATTAACATATAGTGACACTTTTGAAAATAGTAGCCAAAATGTGAATTTTTAATAAAAACCTATTTTTGAATGAAAAAACGATACACCACCTTAAACAAAGATTTGTATTTCATTCGTATGGAGTAAGCTTTGAGGTGTTCAGACAAAATTGTATTTTCAATAATTGGTGTATTTCCTATTTAAGTCCAATTGTCCAGCCAAGCTACTAACCGAATATTCAATTGGTACATTTAATATTTTTTCAGCCTGCCTTTTATTTTGAAGTTTCTTTATTTAGTTAAGATATTGACAAGGGCATTATGGGGATTGACCAAAAGTTAAGGATTTCACATTTCACTTTGACTATTTTCATATTATAAGTAGTTAAGATATTACTCTAGTTTACTATAATTAAAGGATGTCTAGAAGGGTTGAAACAGTAAAACATGATGTTACACAAATTGGGCCTAGAGGAAAAGCCCCTCAACGGAGGATAAAATGCCACTTAATCAAATGTAGGCCCATTTACATGGTATCGTACGATTACGTGTGTTTATTACCCGTTCAGTGACAACTATCGTTGGGCCTACTGTCCTTGCGCGGTTGCGCCCATCTCTCTAGTTATTAAAATTATCTATTTATATAATTCACAAATAAAACGACGACGTATCGCGTCCTCTGTTTTTTCCCGCCATTCCGTTTTCCCGCCAATATTATGGCCCATGTTCTTAGCCTCTTTCACCGGCCCAAGTTTATGCTATTTTTAGTCCATACCTTTTTTTCTGTGGTGGGTTTAATGCAGCCCACTGTTTTCTCTCTTTTTTTTTTTATTTTTTTTTTCGGTAGGTTTTAAGGAATGGTTATTAGTTTATGTGTAATGTAAAAACAATTTATATTATACAAAGTTGTCTATACAAAACATATACCCAAAACTTTATAACAAACATTGCATGTTCATTTTAACCAATACTTCATATTCCTTCAAAATCACCCCGGCCAAAGAACAAAAAATAAAATTACGGCAAAATAACAGGCCCGCCCGCAACGCAGCGGTCGGTGCCAGTCTCGTATTTCTAATGGTCACTAAAACAACTACCATACAAATGTAATGGTTATTGTCAAACTAAAAATGTATAAAAATCTTAATTTATATAAACATACAAGATAAAAAAAAATGTGCAAAACGTTCAATGATCTGCACCACCAAACCATTGCAAAGGTTTCACCTTCGCACGCAATTGAGAATATTTGTAATGGAGATGGCGCGTGGTTTGTGACACCATCATAACGCCCGACCTCATAGAAAAGCTTCAGTATACTCAATTAACAATGTTAAAATATGATACCAATCTTTGTCTTACCCTTATAAAGATTATAAACAACGTGAGACGTGCGTGACAGCATGGCGAAGCCATAGAGTTTTTTAAGGTGTGAATTAAAGCTATACAAAATCTGAAAATGTTTATAGATTTATATATTATATCATATATATTGAGTTTACAAAAAGTTTTATTCATAAAAATTAAGTAAAAAAAACTATCCATTCATATAATTTCCTTCATTTTTTCTAAAAAAGCCTTCTTCATCATAGTTGAATTCAAAAAAGTCGTCACGCCTCACGCTTTATCCACATTTTCGCATCTCATCTCACACCACGCCTAGTGCTAACACCTTAGTTTATTTCATAATATGAAGGTCACGTCTTACGTTTTAACGGCGCCTTAGCGCCACTATAAAGGCCTTTTAGAACTCTGACTTACACTGTATTAACCATGTTTTTAGTGCTTTATATGTAACTTTCACATCATTGCATTGCATTATTGTATACTCAATTATTTTCTTGACTTACATGTAAGAAGTATTACAACTGGATGACCCCAGTAGAGTTTGTAATGAATGAGAGAGGTTCGCTAAAGCTAGTTTAGATGCGGATTTTAAATCCGTTTAGCAATTAAACTTACAAAACTATGTCTTAATTAAATTGAGCAAAAAAGTTTAAGAAGATGAAAAAAGTGTTCTAATTTGGATTCATCTGTTTATTAAAATCTGGCGAGTCAACTATACTGTTTTTAACTAAAAAAAAAAAAAAAAAAAAAAAAAAAAAGGTGAACAATTTTTTATTTAAAACTTCTATGTGAAAACAAAAGATATCGTGATCTCAAACTAATCATCACTCTTTTCTTGACATTTTGTTAATGACCTTCTGTTGGTCCGACAATATATCTTCAATTTAACTATAAAGTGTCTAATCTAATGTAAAGTTACACACATTTTTTAAGGACAATGACGAAATCGTTTGTTATGGTTGCCTTTCAACAATTAAATAATGATACATTGAATTGTTTTGTTAAATTGACTTGGCTAACTAACCTTTTTACATTAATAAAAAAGTGGAATGATCGATGCATTTTTCTCGTTTTTAAAGGTTTTCTTGGAGGGCTAAGAGTAATGATATAAGATCATTTGAGGACCAAACTTTTTTTACATACTAAGAGACTAATCTCCACCCTTCATCTTTCCTCCATCTTTATTTGATCTAATGGATAAGATTAATCCCAACAATTAAAAAAACCCACTTTCATCCTTTTTTTTTCAAATATTAATATCTTACAAACCGTTAATCGTTAAGCGAAAAAAAATATACCGTTACGACGAGCATTTAATTATCTTTCTATAGATAGGCTAATTGATATATTTTCGACAAATTATTTTTTTTTGTTTTTTTCACGTTTTTTTCGTGGCCGAAAAAATCATATCTGATATTACATATCATATCACATATGATATTACATATCATATCATATATGATATTATATGTAATATCATATATGATATATTATATGTAATATCATATATGATATGTAATATCATATAGGATTTTTTTTCGGCCACGAAAAAAAAACGTGAAAAAAAACGATTTTTTTTTTTGCGAAAGTATATCAAAGTGTCCGTCTATAGAAAGATAATTAAATGTCCGTCGCGATGGTGTAATTATTTTCGCTTAACGATTAATGGTTTAAGAGATATTTAAATTATAAAAAAATGAGTGAAATAATAAAATGCTTTTAATCTCAACCATTGATTTCCTTTTTAGATGGATGGTGTGGATGAATCCCTTGGTATGTAAGGAATGTTTGGTTTGTAGAATAACTCGACTCCAGAGTAATAAGGCAAAACTGGCGTTATCGTCTATGTGGCATGCGTTGATTTACGTTATCCATACCGAGGTCATGGGCGTTGGCATCGCGTTGCGTTTTCCGTTAGTTGAACAACGCACATTGAAACGTGCAAAGTGTAAAAAAAAAAAAAAAAAAAAAAAAAAAAAAAAAAAAAAAAAAAATCACTTCACCCCTCCTTTTAACTTGAATGGCTAGTAGCATATTTAAAATAAAATAAATAAATAAATAAACCAAACCGTTGTGAAATGGCTATATTAAAATAATAATAATAATAAATAAAAAATAAAATTAAACCCTTATATTTACCCACTTCACTTATACTTCTATTTTCACTTCAAAAAATAACTCGTGCACTTCTATTCTCAAAATAATAATAATAATAATAATAATAATAATAATAATAATAATAATAATAATAAAAAAAACTGATGGTTTATAATAATAATAATAATAATAATAATAATAATAATAATAATAATAACAATGTCGGGAAATTACGATAGTGTTTTGAACTTAAGGTGTTTTAGAAATCCTTTCCCTAACCCTAACCCGAACGACGGATCTTCTTTAAACCCTAACCCTAACCCACTTATTTTGACACATGAGCAACAACAACAATTGTATATGAAGTGGCAACAAAATTTCCAACAAAACCCAACTTTATTCAGGCAACGAACACAAACACCACCACAAACCCAATCCTCACAATGTCAAGTCAACCCCGAAGCTACGTCTTCCCGAAAACACAAACGTGGAGGTAAACGTATGTTAAAAAAAATCCAAAGAACCCGAGCCGTATGATGAAAGAAATCCTTTTGTAAGTGGTACTACGTTACGTTGGACACAGAAGTAGGAACTATTACTTGCCAAGTGTCACATGGCCGTTTCCGAAGATTGAATGGTTGAAGTTTTTCAAAAGTGCACCACGTTTTGGTATCAGGTTATGAACGAATTCAACAAGAAAAATTTTCGACTTCGTAACAAGGATATGCTAACAAGCAAGTGGCATATAGTGAACGGAAATTGCTAAAAGTTTCAAGCGGTTTACACGTGCTAAACGTTTGGGAAAAAGTGGTGAGGATAATATGAAACATGCTAGACAAATATATCGTGACGGGAATAAAGGTGTTTCGTTTGGTCAAGAGGAAGCGTGGGAAATTTTGAGGGCGTGTCCAAAATGGGATGCGTCGAAACTGGTTGACTTAACCGGAGACGTCCCCGGTGAAAGCAACCAAGAGCTATTTGGTAATAATGAATGACCACGTCCGGCCGGCAAACCACGCGTCGGAAAAAACAAAAATCCGATACTACGACTAGCACCGGGGGAGTGCGTCAAGCAATTTGGAAGCTATGTCGTGCGAGATTCGACTTAGACGAGAAGCGGCCCAAGCAGTGTTCGAGGTGATTAAAGAGAAAGGCTAGACGATAATGCGTTTGCTGAAATTTAAATTTCTCGGTATTAGTACGAAGGAGATGGATCCGACCGCTGCCTGCTGAATCAATTTGAAGAAGTAAAAAATCGCCGAAAAATATAATTTGCCACAACTCTCAACCGAATAGTTTTATTTTGTTTACTTATTGTATTTTTCATTTCGTACTTTTTTTCGCAATTTTTTAAGCATATATATATTTTTTTTAATTGGTAAATAATTTTATTTCGTATTGTAACGTTTAATTTTATTAATAAAGTATTAGATTGTTTAATGAATAAGATTGTTGAGGGTAAAATTTAGAAATTGTAAATTTTAAGAAAGATGGGTTTTAAAATGTGGTGTTATTTAGTGTTATAATAAAGAGTGATATTTTAGCGCTATGTTATTTGGTGTTGCAATGATTTGACGCTGACGTGGCGAGGTTTTTGATGTTATTTCGTGTTATGACTCCTTTCGCTCTTATCAATTGTTAAGAGTTTTTGACCAACTAGTTATGTTTCAAAAAATTATTTACCATAATATTGTGTATAAAAATAGTAGCTAATCCATGGCAATTCTTTTCTTTTTGGCATATGATATATTTTTTACTCAATTTTTATTATAGTAAAGAAGAAAAACGGTAAAAAGAGAAGAACGTATCTCTAGCAATTTGATCGCTCATTGGCACACCGACTTTTTTGTGAATTTAATCATTTATCTATAAAAAATTCTCCTGTAAAAGTTCAATTTCATGTATTGTGTATTGTTTTTGTTACTTTAAGATATGTATAATTTAATATTGAATTCTTCTAGTTGAACTCATAAAATCTAATTGAGTGATTGCGCAGATGAATAAATAGTGTCCATATTTCACTTTTTGGAATATGCATATGTTTTGGATTAAAATTTAAAAATAATAATAATAATTGTTGAAACAAAAGTTGGGCTTACTTTGTTTGGACTTCCGCTCTCGTACCAATTAGAACTTTAGTGCTTATGAAACCTGCGCACTAAGAAAGCAAACAACACCGTTAGGCTTATCATGGGATTGTCTCCAACGATTAGACTCCGGCGTGAGAGTAAGTAATCGGTTTAGGGTTTAGTTGAAGAGTTAGGGATCGTGTGAATCGTACCTTTAATGAGAATATATCATTCTATATATAGGGGCGCAGAAACCGTGTAGGTTTCTTGTTCCTTACTCTTCGCACACGTGGTGCTTATCCGAGGTAAGGATATCAATTCCGTAAAAAGAGATCCTTATCCTATAACCGGGTAGTGTGGTTGGGCTTTGAACTTCGTGAGTCCAAGCCATTGGTATTATAGCCCAAGTCATTTGTCATGATAGCCCACTCGTGGTGGGTTTGGGCTTAGTAATGTATATCATTTGGGCCCGTGGCCCAACTATAGACTATACGTCATCATGTCCCCCCAGTCTAGTGTGCGCGGCTCGTAGCCGCGGATACTAGACTAGTTAGAGTAGCGGCAAGCGTGGCGGGAAAAAAATTAAATACGTGTACCTTGGAAAGAGGAAAAAGTGTTGTACCGTCTCTCATCTTAACCACATGTTTTGTTAGTGGAATCCACGTGGCGCGTCTCTTAGGGTTTTTGGTACTTATAAAAGTCACCGCCCCCTTTTCACTGTGGTTCACACAGTTAAAATTATTTTCGCCATTTCCAAACCTTTCCAATCTTTTCTTTCTTCGATCTTCTGTTCTTATTAGGTAATTGCGCGTGCGCAATTTAGTACACCATATTTATATCTTGAAAATGGTTGCTCAGTTTCATGAGTTTCGCTCTAGGCTGGATGAGGATGACGTACGTCAGTTTTCTTCTGACTACTTCATTTCTCTCGACGTCCATCCTGAAGCACCAGATATGGACGCGTGTATAGCCGCTTTCCCCGATGGGAAGATAGGTTTATATACACGCTTTTTTGATTACGCGAATTATCGCGTACCAATATCCATATTTTTGAGCAACGTGCTCAATTACTACCAACTCCATATCTCACAGCTGCACTGTATAGGTGCGGCGAAAATATCCAATTTTGAAATAAACTGTCGGTTACTTGCCATCAATCCAACAGTCGACCTATTTCGTGCGTTCTACCACACAACGTGGTCGCACGGGTAGGTTTCTTTTGCAAAGCGCGCAGGGCGCCTTCAATGCTATACCGATAAGGTAGATTCTTTAAGGCATTGGAGAGAATATTTTTTCTGGGTGGATGATGTTGTGTTTCCATCGCGCTTTGAGTTCTATACTCAAGGGTCGCTGCCGAGGGATGAGCGGCCTATCCCTGGTTCGTACAGCTCCGCGGATGCGGATATAATTGATAATAACCGCATTCCCATTAACTCCTATCCTGAGGAGTTTTTGGTGCATATGGGGCTGAGTCGCAACTATTTTGATGGTGCGGACGAGGTTCCAACCTTCATTGATGAGAACAGCCAGGGTGGGTGCGCATCCTTTCTTGCCTTTGCCTCTATAATGTAAGTGTTTATTTGTTTTGCGTGAATAACTAAGTTGTTCTTGTTATTTGTCTTTTGTCTGTCGCAAAGATGGACCTGTTCGCTGTTGTGAAGTTGAAGGAGCCCAAGCGCGTGACAGTGGGGGTGCGTCCTCTGAGGGAAGGTGAGGAGCCCATCTTACAGGCTACTGCGGGGCACCTAACGGTGTTTGGGCCCGCTGCGCGTGAAAATTCTCCACCCGCAGCCGCGCTTGTTGTGACGGTGTAGAGTGTTCCTCTTACTGGGGAGCAATCTCCCATGGAGGAGGAGGCACATGTTGAATCATCCAACAGCGTAGAGATTCTGGAACCTGCTGCGGAGGTTCAGAGAGGGAAGCGCAAGAAAGCGTCTTCTGGTGGTTATGGTACGGGTACCTCCAAGAGGAGGCGCCATCTGATTGCTGATGAAGAATCTGCCACACCGGATGATATGTCCGTTTCTGGCGCGGAGAAGAATCTGGCCAAGTCTCCACCTTTTGTGTAAGTATCTACAACTTTTGTCTTCTTTATTTTCCGTATTCGCGCACTAACTTTACCTTCTTTGTTTTATAGTGACCATGATGTGGATGATGGTGCGGCATTTGCTGATCATGCCGCATCACCACAGACTGCTCATGTGGAGGAGCCTTTGAAGGCAGCGACGCAGATGTCTGCGCATGAGTTGGTGGAGGAGCTAGCTAGTGTTGCTGCTCGCCAAGCTGAGTTGGTCACTCAGCTAAAGGCGCAGGCCGTTGTGGAGGGAGGCAGCCTTGCTCAGAAGGATGGGCAGATTTCCCAGCTCAGGGCGCAGTTGGCTGAGGCACAGGCAGAGGTGTTGGCTGCCGATGAGCGCGCCAAGAAGGCCACCGAGGAGAAGTTGTCTGTGATGGCTGAGCTGCAGCTCGAGCGTGAAGAGTCGCAGCAGTACAGGGTTGACCTCGCTTCGGGGGTAAAATACCTGGAGGAGAGGAAGAATGAGCTCTGCGGCCAGCTTGCTGAATTTGGCAAGAAGGTGTAGAGTTCTGTGGAGGCGCAGGAGGAAAAGCTGCGCAGATTGAGCATAGAGTATGATGAGGAGTTGTATCCTCATCTTATGTCTACGATTGCGGAGCGCGGGTACTTGTTGTACATTCCTCATTAATTATTGTATTTTTTTTCTTGCTAATGCATTTGTTGCTGTTTGTGCAGATGGTTGATCAGCCATGGCTTGCGCCTGGCTGCCATGGGCACATTGGAATCCCCAGAGGTCGTGGGTACCTTTGGTAAGGTCGTGGAGTGCGCCGTTGCTCGTGGCAAGGCGCAGGCAGTGGAAGAGCTTGCTGAGGGTCAACTGCTGATCGTTCCCCTCGCTGAGGTTCCTGACTACAATGCTGGTGCCTTTGAGGAACTCGTGAAGGCGATGGAGGGAATGAGGCTCTTCGAGCTTCCACACATTGCGCGGCTGGAGCGCGACCAAGATTATCCTATCAGATTGATTATGCAGGGATTAAATCTTGGGAGGCACTTAGCGGAGAATGCAGAGGCTAAACCTGACTTTTTCTTGAAGCCTGATGAGTCTCAGTTGCAGGTTCCAGTGTTCGCGCAGCCGCGCGACATCCTTAACCCCTTCGCCATTGAGACGGAGGTTCCTCTAAAGGAGGTCTTGGAGCATCATGCAGAGAGGGCGGCCAAGAAGAAGGGTGTCAAGGGGAAAGCCACTCTCTGCGGTGTAGGTGCTGTGCATATCCCTAGATCTGATGGGGTTGTGGTCAGTGTGGCAACCGTGTCCCCAAAAGATGCGTTGCTTTTGAAGAAACTCCAAGAGGCTGGGAGTTCTACTGATCAAGGACGCAGCCCTCAGCGCTGCCGTAGCTTGTAGATATTTATGTATAACTTGTAGTTATTGTTGTAAAAAACTCGTGGTAAAATGAAAGTATGGAACTTTTTGCACGCGTATATCGTTTTGTACTTAGATTTTTTGTCTTTAGTATGTGAAAGACTTTTCCAGAGGTATGATGTGCATATAATATCTTGTATTGAGCCCATAATTTATGCATTAAGTCCGTAACTTAATAAATAAACGGTTGTGGTCCATAACTTTAGCAAACGTGCAAGTAGATGTGTAGCGTGCTACATTTATAATATTTAGTAACCAAGTGTCTTGGTTTCTTAGTTCGTTTAAACTTGTTGTTGCGCATTCATTGTGGGATGCGTACTAAAGTCATAGTCTTGTATGAAGTTAGTGAGTTTGTGTACGAACTTAGGAGTCAATTGTTTTGAATCCATGTGGTGGAGTGCAGCGTACTGCGAATTCCACTATTTAGGAGTCAATTGTCTTGAATCCATGTTTTGTTAAACGCGCACAGTGTGCGATAAAGTGCATCCATCGTGGGATGTACTGTTAACTTACTCCAACGTCTTGATAGTATGGTGTTTAACAGGGATACGTGATCCGATGTTGATGGGTTTGCAACCCTCTTACTCAACGAGTACTTTAGTAGGTTTACTCATCATGTCTGCCCTCGTGTGGTCTTAATATGTGCATGCACGCCATGTAGGCAATAATATAAACAGAATTGAAACATAAATGAATGATGTAAGAAATAATGTTGAAATGTGTTGTGGAGTTAGCTAGAAACCACAACGTTTTATTAATTCTTGCAAGTGAAAAAAGACAATTTCCTAAAAAAAAGTAAATACACAGACATTTATTGAGCGCTTACTAAAGTGCAGAGGTGTCAGTGTGTGGGCCGTAGCCTAAAGGTAGCATCTCTTGAGATTGCAAATGTTCCAGGTGCGTGGTAGCTCGTGGCCTTTCATGTCGCGCACTTTGTACGCACCGTCGCCTAATGCCTCTGTGACCTCGTAAGGTCCTTCCCATTTGGGTCCGAGCTTGCTCGTTTCTTCTGCGTGGCTTGCATCGTTGGCGCAATATACAAAGTCCCCTGGTTTGAAAGAAGTGTTTCTGACTCTTGCATCATAATACTTCTTCATCTTTGATTTAGCTTTTGCTTCGCGTATAGCTGCCCTTTCGCGTCGTTCCTACAACATATCTAAGTCAATGCGTCGTTCATCATCGTTTGTTGTGACGTTGACTTCCGATGTACGGATTGTTGGCATTCCAATCTCCGCTGGTATAACAGCTTCTGTCCCGTAGACAAGAGAAAAAGGAGTATCGCCGTTGCTGACTTCGATTTCTGTGCGGTGGGCCCACGGGACATGCGATAATTCGTCCACCCATCTTCCTTTATGCTTGTCTAGGCGAGCTTAAATCCCTTCACCCAGACTACGATTCGCGCGTTCTACTAATCCATCTGTTTGTGGATGTTTAACTGACGCGAAGTGTTGTGTGATGTTTAATTGCGAGCACCAGTCTTTGAATAGGTTATCACAGAAGAGCATCCCAAATGAATCGTTTGACCTGGTTTCCTGTGATGCTTTCCACTGCTTTTGCCTCGATCCATTTGGTGAAGTAGTCAATGGCGACAATGAGGAATTTAAGTCCTCCTGCCGCGACTGGAAAGGGTCCTGCAATGTCAATTCCCCATTTATGGAATGGCCATGGTGAGGTGATGGGTGTTAGCTCATGTTGTGGTCGACGCGGAATGGGTCTGTGGACTTGGCAGTCGTTGCATCTTCTAATCATGTCTCGCGCGTCGCGGTGCATGGTAGGCCAATAGTACCCGGATCGCAAGGCACGCGCTACAACAAACCGTGGTCCTGAGTGCATGCTGCAAGATCCGGCGTGGATTTCCCAGAGTACGTAGTCTGCCTGAAGAGGTCCGACACACCTAAGTCATGGTTGTAGGAATGAACGTCGATATAGGATACCATCTCGGAGTTCGAATCTCTGCGCTGTGCGCCGTATCCATCGAGCATCCTTTTGTTCCTGGGGGAGTGTTCCCTTGCTAATAAAATCCATGATGGGTGTCATCCATGTGGGATGCTCTTCTTCTATCACTGTGGATACTTCCATTTCAGAGATGGATTTGTTCTTCAAGGTTTCCACCAATACCTGTTTTGACAGGTGTGCGAAGCTTGTGGATGCGATCTTACTTAGCGCATCTGCCTTTTTGTTTTCTCCTCGTGGGATTTGTTTGATGGAAAACTTGTCAAAATTCTTGATCAAGGACTTGGCCTTATCGAGGTATTGGATCATGTGTTCCTCTTGGGCCACATATTCGCCTAACACGTGGTTAGCTACTAATCGTGAATCCACATTAGCTTCTAGGTTGCGTATACCCATTTGATTTGCTATGCGGAGTCCAGCCAGTAATGCTTCATATTCCGCCTCATTGTTTGTGGCTATGAATTCAAAATGCAGTGCGTAAGTGTGTTCTGTTCCATCTGGGCTGGTAAGGATAAGGCCTGCGCCTGATCCTTCTGCGCACGAGGATCCATCCGTAAATAGAACCCATGGTTCTTGTAATGGTACGTCACCCGTTGGTGATGGAGTATCAGCATCTGGCTTCTCGATAATGAAATCAGCCAATATCTGTCCCTTGATCGCGGTGCGCGGCCTATAGGAGATGTTATACTCACTCAATAACACGCTCCACTTTTGTAGCCGCCCTGATGCATCAGGTTTAGAGATAATCTGCTTAATGGGTTGGTCCGTGATTACAGCTATCGGATGCGCTTGGAAGTACCTGCGCAGTCTCTTAGCTGCGAATACTAAGGCTAGTACCAGTTTCTCCATAGCGGTGTAGTTAGTTTCTGTCTTCTTGAGAGCTTTACTTACAAAGTTATGGGTGTTTGAACAGAGATTCTGTCTGTTAGTAGCACCGCACTGACTGCTCCATGGGTCACTGATAGATACATGATCAATTCTTCCCCTTGTCGGGGTGCGACAAGCTTGGGTAGCTCCGCTAGGTTTTGTTTGAGCTGTTGGAAAGCTTCTTCCGCTTCTGGAGTCCATCGAAAGTCTCCCTTCTTCGTACACTTCGTGAGTGTTTTAAAGAGAGGAAGTGACTTATCCGCTGATTTGGATAAGAATCGATTTAGTCCGGCTAATTTGCCGTTTAGTGACTCGACTTCTTTTAGTGTGCGCGGTGAAGGTAATTCGATGACCGCTCTTGTTTTTTCTGGGCAAGGTTTAATACCATCGGGTTCTATTAGGTATCCAAGGAACATGCCTTCTGTTGCTCCAAAAGTGCACTTCTTGGGATTCAACTTCATGTTTATTCTTCCCAATGTCTTAAACGTTTCCTCTATGTCACACACCAATTCCTCTTCGGTATGGCTTTTTATGACTAGGTCATCAACAAAGACCTCCAAATTGCGGCCCACTTGCTTCTCAAATGCGTTATCCACTAATCGTTGGTATGTGGCTCCTGCATTTTTTAAGCCAAAGGGCATTTTTGTGTAGCAATACACCCCTTGACTCGTGTGGAAGGCTGTTTTTTCTTCATCCTCCTTGGCCATTTGAATTTGATGGTATCCTTTATATGCGTCTAGGAAGCATTTAAAGGGATACCCGCACAAGGATTCTACTTTCCAATCAATTTCTGGTAGCGCATAGCAGTCTTGTGGACATGCTTTATTGAGATCGGTGAAGTCCACGCATATTCTCCAGCTACCATCGCTCTTCTTTACCATCACTGGATTGGAAAGCCAATCGTGGTAATAAACTTCTCGCATGATACCTGCGTCCACGAGCTTGTGCACTTCCTCCAGGATAGATTTTGCGCGTTCTGGAGCCTTGCCACGTTTTTTCTGCCGTATTGGAGGATATCCTTGTCGGATTTCTAGCTTGTGTTCCGTGATGGCTCTTGGCACTCCGGTCATGTGTTTGGGTTCCCATGCAAAGATGTTTAGGTTCTTTTGCAATAATGCGCACACAGCTGCTCTGCCCTTGTCAGACAGTGATCCCCCAATTGATATCTCTTAGTCAGGATAATCTGGGTGGATTGCAACTTTCAGGTTTGTCACCTTAGTCGTGTGCTGTTCTGGAGCGCGCAGAACTTCATCTGTCACTATGTTGCATTCTCTTGGAGATGTAGTAGTGTTGTAGAGGGTGACGATCCCTCCTTCCACTGGGAACTTGAGCATCCCATGTGCTGTGGATGGAACTGCGCGCATGGATGATATCCCTGGTCTCCTAATGATGCCATTGTATGACGAGGGAGACCTGATTACCATGAAGTTCATCCAAGCTGTTGTGGAATGGTATTCATTACCGATTACCAAAAGTATGCGTAATTGTCCAATCGGCCAAATCTTTTCACCTGTGAATCCAGTCAGCGACGTCGTGGCCGGAATTAACTGGTTTTGTATCTCAGGTTTTAGCCTCTTGAAGCAGTGTTCGTACATGATGTCCGCAGACGCTCCTTCGTCGACGTACATGCGGTGGATATCGTGACCCCCCGCTTGTATCTCGATGGTGAGTTGATGAGGCGAAAAATGATCCGTTTTTAGGGGGTCATTTAAGCCCGAATCCGACTTTATTTGATCAAATATTGCCCTAAATCGTTCCTTTTGTGATTTTAGGTGTTTGGAGAGTGAATTCTGGAAAAGAAGCCATTTTGGACTTTTTGGAGCATAAAAGTGAAGAAAACGGCAAAGTATCAATTTTCCATGCTGAAGACACTAGGTGACGGCGTCAAGAGTTACACCCTGACGGCGTCAGACATCAAGAATAAAACACCGTAGTTGATGACGGCGTAAAAATCCATCCTGACGGCGTCAAAGTCCCAAGAATAAAATACCGTAGGTGGTGACGGCGTCACATAGGCCGTCATAAGTAGATCAAGGCCGTCCGAGGAAGTATTTGACGGCGAGGTGACGGCGTCACATGCTTGTCTTGACGCCGTCAGCCCAGTTTTCATATATATAGTTTTATAGTTTTTACATAAAAAAAAGAGAAGTTTTGGTGAAACCCTAAAGACGAATTTGGTACCTCTTTTACAGGTTTTTCAAGGGTTCCAAACCCTTGATACCTTGTATTGTAATTGAGATAAGTGTTCTTCTAATTCAATCAATATGTCTATGTGTTGGTTGTTTATATCTTGTTCTTGTCTCAATTCAATTATGCTAGGCTAGATCTCTCTTGTGTTTGCTTAGATCTAATGAAACCTAGATGTTGATTATGTGTTGATTACTTGTTTATTCTTGTTCTTGGATGAATGATTTATATGTTAGGCTTAAGAAAACTGGCAGATCTCCAAATGGTAACATGCTTGAACGTCTTAAGAAACATGAACCGAGGCGTACTAGGTCTTTATTGGTTGTATTTAATGCATGAGCCACTGTTTACAATCCCTATAGTTGTGCTGGGTCATGGTGTAGGAGGAGATAAGAGCTCATAGAGTTGGGGAGTTATGTATGCCGCCCCACGAATGGTATTAAGGAATACAATCCGTCATCCATACAAGTATAACAAGTAATTAACGTGTAAAAGATGTCTATGGAGTAGTGAAGTCTAAGTAAATACAATTTCTCCAATTACTGCTCACAACCTTAGTATAATTTAGTTTAATTTCATTTTCAGTAGTTTATTTTGAATATATATTAGTTTTGGGTTAGTTGAATAGCAACTAATTCTGCCCACTCCTTCAAAACCCGAGATTTTACTTGCTTTCATAAAAACTTAAAAACACAAAAATAATCATCCCTCACCTTTAGAACTATTAATTAGGTTTTCTAATCCTAGCGACACTATTCCTAAGCTGAACGATCAATCCCCCGATACTTGTCACTATACTATACTACAACGATCAGGTACACTGCTTGGTGGGGGTTGTAAGCTTCTCGAGATCCCTCGAGAGGTAAAGCAAGGTGCGATTCCCATGCATCAAGTTTTTGGCGCCGCAGCCTGGGGAATAGTTATTGTCTAGGTTAGGATTTCTTTTTATTAGGTCTACTTGCTAGATTCCTTTCTAGTAAGATTTTTATTTTTATTTTTAGGTCTTCTTTAGTCTATCTTATTTCTTCGTGCCTTTGTTCGTAACTCTTTACCATCCGACATCATGGAAGGTGGTAACATCTTTGAACCCGTCATCCCGCCACAACAAAACCCACCACTAGAACCCCTTAGGCCCCGAACCTTAGGAGAGTACTCCCGACCTAGCCATCAAGGCTACCGAAACACCATTGAGCTCACCGGAGCCAATGTGACCCCCTTGCGATCCGACACCATCCGGTTGGTGCAAAGCGGATGTGGATTCCATGGACTTCGTTCCGAAGATCCAAACCAACACCTTAAGGACTTCCTCAAAATCGTAGATTCCATAGACCTAGGTGTTGAAACTAGAGAGACTACCCGTTTACGCCTATTCCAATTATCTCTACGGGATCAAGCTAGTCAATGGCTTGAGCGTTTACCCGCGGGATCCATCACCACATGGGTTGATCTCACCACTCGTTTCCTTGCTCAATTTTTCCCACCGGGGAGAACTACTAAGCTTAGGAATGACATCTTGATGTTTCAACAACGTCAAAATGAATCTCTTTATGAAGCATGGACTCGTTTCAAGGACTTACTCCAAAAAGTCCCTCATCATGGCATAGATCTTTGGCTCCAAGTCCAAATCTTCTATAACCATATCGACATCTCCACGAGGCGAACCATTGACCAATCGGCCGGTGGTAAGCTACGTGATCTTAGTGCGGAACAATCATGGGAACACATAGAAGATCTTGCTCTCTATGACAACGAAAGTTGGAATGATCCCCGTGACTTGAACAAAACGGTCAAGGCAATATCTTTGCCTTCGAACAATTCTAGCACTCCTGACCGTAGGATCATGGAACTTGAGGACCAAGTCAAGTTTCTCATGAAATCTTACGAAGCTCCGAAGCCTTCAAGCCAAGTGAACAAAATCACTTCTTCATGCGAATTATGTAGTGGTCCCCATGACACTCGTGATTGTGTGGAACTCCCCGGAACAGCTTTTGCGGATTACGCATCCACGCGTACCGACGAAGCGAGAGATAAGTGGTACACTTTCAAGCCCGAGCCAAACACATACGGTGATTCATACAACCCCTCATGGAAAAATCACCCAAACCTTAGGTGGAAACAAAATCAACCCAATTTATCCAACCCACCTAATCGTTATCAACCAAATGGTCCACCATCCAACCGTACCTTCAACAACAATCCTTCTAACAACTATGGTAGTACCAACAATCTTGAAGGATTGATGTCAAAATTCATGGCATCTCAAGAAGCCCGCATAGCTAGGTTCGAAACCGAATTCAACCAACAACAAACGTAGATGACCAACAAGATTGACAACTTGTTGAAAGCCCTCAACAACCAAACATTAATCACACCTAGGAAGGACACTAGGGACACCAATAGTGGAATCCAAATTCAGGACCCCTCATCATCCAAACATGTCCACTTTGTCAATGTTGTCACCATTAAGCCGATAGATAAGGAGATAGAGGAGAGTGACAAGGATGAAGTTAGAGTAGAAGCCGATAGTGAGGATGAGAGTAGGGAAGTTGAGGTTAATAAGGATGAGGAATTAGAGGAGGTAGAACCTATAGAGGAATACTTTGATAAGTTGCCAACCGAGGAAGAACGGGAATACCATAAGGATTTATTCGATAGTCCCGAGAAAACATATATCTTTGGCGACCCCCTTATCAAAATGGGAGACCCCTCTAACATTAACATCCCATGCAATATTGGGCACATGCATATATGGAAAGCTTACATCGACCTTAGATCCCCCGTGAACATCATGACTAGGACTTTTTACAATTGGGTGATGAAGAAGCAACTCAATTTTAGGATGATGCTCGGTAAAAATTGGATAAGTAATTTTGTAGGGAGAGTTAAGGGATTACATGTGATCATAGGGAATCTTACCAATGAGATTGATTTTATGATAGTGGAAGACACTCGTCCGGTGATAGATGTTTGCCTAAGTCAAATAATATTTGGGAAACCATTTGTTGAGGCCACTAGGATGAGTTATGATCCGACTTTAGGGATAGTTAGATTCAAGGAAGAGAATGATGAGGTTGCTTATCAAATGCCCTACAAGATTGAGCAATACCGCCTTCTCTCTAATTTCGAAAAGGAACGCAAGCAAGCAGCTTATTATAGGAATGAGGAGGATAGACGTAGAGGAGTAGAGTATGTTAGAAATAGGATGCTTGGTTTCTACAAAGAGTGCTTGCAACTAGGTCCGGAATACAAAACTGGTTTAGAAGACGACCTAGAGAGTGGAACCAATGATGAGATCACGTGATAGCCCATGACTTTGAGTCTAGCTACAAGACTCGTAAATAACGAAAAGCGCTTCTTGGGAGGCAACCCATGTTTTGTGTGATTTTATTTGTTTGATTGTTATTTGCTTCCGTATGCATGTTTTATTTTTATTGTTGGTTGATCATGTTTCTCAATTAAAATGTGGAAATACTTTACTATGTTGTTTGGCCTAGTCTTAACTCCAACCTAAAAGTATTTTTTGCAAAAGATAAGTGTAAGGGGAAACCCCAAATATGTTTTCAAGAAACACCCCGATCATGATTCTCCACAATATTAAATGAACATGTATATTCGTATTTGTTAGAGTCAAATGCTTGTATTGAGTCATAATGAAGTTTTGCAGGATTTTCCAGGAAGTAGGACGAAGTTTTTCCAGAAATTTTCCGGAAACTTAACATAAGAATTTCTGCAGGTCCATTCTGACGGCGTCAGAGTATTACTCTTGACGGCGTCAGGAGTTAAAAATCCGGAAATTTTACCGGTTTTGTTTTTCTAACGGAGTCTTATGGTTTTTGTGAATTATTAAGTTTTATAATCTCCAGGGAATCTGCAAACTTCATTCCACAAGCATTATATCTTACTTTGTTTTCTAGGATTTAGTAACTTATATAGGATGCCGCCGATTTTACGTGAGGTTGTCTTGTCTATTTTGTCAGGATTTACAGGTTATGTTTGACAAGGAGATGATTTATATTCTGGAAGGGAAGCTTTGATTGTTCGTTTTCTTGGAAGAAGATTTAACCTGGCCAACCTAAAATCCATACCGAGCGAATCAGGGGAGTATTTGATTTCATTCTCTTTACTTTTTCACTTTTACATTATTTACTTGAACATTGGGGACAATGTTCATCTTAAGTGTAAGGGGAGGATAAAAAGATGATACCTTACATATGCACTTTCGCTTGAGTTTGTTTTGTTTGATAGTAGATGTGTAATAAAACTACGAGAAATACTTGTTAGTGTAATTTTAGCGCCAAATTTAATTTTTTTTACAACATTTAGGAGTGAAACTTTAGCCATAGCAAGAGTCTCATGGATAGGAGATTGTATGACTAGCACATAACCGTATATTCAGAAAAATTTTCCACCAAAAAATGTGAGGTTCGCCTTTAGATGTGATAGGAAAAGCATTTACTATTAGTGCTTATGAGTGTACCGGTAGCATTTAAATTCTAGAACTTGCGTTAGTGATGCATCCCGAGACCGCTAGTGACACTACATTCGTGTGGTAGGATTTACTACATGATAAGAGGCATTAGGATCACCCTTGTGTTAAACCCGTATTATAATTACTTGACCATTTAAGTCATATTACTTGGCTAGTTAAGTCAACTAATTTTTCCCACACCCTTAGCGTTGTACTCATTTTTAGCACACGATACCCCTAGTACACCCCTCCGAGCCTATCTTTTCGTTTCTAACTTTAAGCATCTTACTTAAAGGAAGAATTTGTTACACCCCACTTAAATGTACAACCAAATCGCCTTAGCCTTCCGTGTATGCACTCATTTTTAGTGCATTATTGTTATTTGTTAAACCCTAAGTTAACTTTCTAATTGATTACATGGTTGCTAAGTCGAGTCATATCCTTGTACATATTGTTTTGGGACGATTGGGACTCATGGGTAAGTACTTATTTTATGGAGTAATGGGGAAGAACATCATTTATTACCCCCATATATACGTTAATCTTAAAAGTGCTCCAAGTGTTTTAATTTTCTTAATTCGAGTCATTAGAATAGTTTAATGTAAAGTATGTAAAGATTCAAGTGTAAGGGGAATGCTCATACCCCTATGATGTATTATTTTTGATGGTAGGGTAAGAGTGTATGCAAAAAAAAAAAAAAAAAAAAAAAAAAAAAAAAAAAAAAAATCGAGAAAACAAGAAAAAGAAAGAAAAAAAAAATAGAATAAAAAAAGAAAAAGAGAAAAAAACATACGGACTACCATCCCGTTTTTATTCTATGTTCATTTTATGTTTTTGTTATTTCTCATTTGTTAGCTTAAGTCGAGTCTAGTCTTGGCTTAGCAACGCCATATTGTACATGTAATTAACCAAGATTGTTAACTCGCCATCAGTAAAACTTCCTTTATCCAACAAAACCGTGTAATTCATATCCCTATACCTAACGTTACAATCCTTTAAAAGACCTCTTTGATAGTTTATCCTAGGTGCTTACGCCATGTGGTGGAGGTTTGATCCTTTCCCAAGCCTATGGTAACCTATTTTGCTATGACAGGTAGTGAGAGATATCTTCCATTTCCATAATCTTATATTACTTTATTACACCCGAGAGATGTGAGTATCTAAACACTATTTGTGAGGTGCTTGTGTATGACCTCCGTGCTTGTCTATTGGTCTTTAGTGGAACGATTATTTGTTGTAATTACTTTTATATTAGTGTTAAATGACCCCTAACTTGGCTTTTGAGTAGAATAAAAGCTCATTTGCTTGAGGACAAGCAAATCTCAAGTGTAAGGGTATATGATGAGGCGAAAAATGATCCGTTTTTAGGGGGTCATTTAAGCCCGAATCCGACTTTATTTGATCAAATATTGCCCTAAATCGTTCCTTTTGTGATTTTAGGTGTTTGGAGAGTGAATTCTGGAAAAAAAAAAGCCATTTTGGACGTTTTTGGAGCATAAAAGTGAAGAAAACGGCAAAGTATCAATTTTCCATGCTGAAGACACTAGGTGACGGCGTCAAGAGTTACACCCTGACGGCGTCAGACATCAAGAATAAAACACCGTAGTTGATGACGGCGTCAAAATCCATCCTGACGGCGTCAAAGTCCCAAGAATAAAATACCGTAGGTGGTGACGGCGTCACATAGGCCGTCATAAGTAGATCAAGGCCGTCCGAGGAAGTATTTGGCGGCGAGGTGACGGCGTCACATGCTTGTCTTGACGCCGTCAGCCCAGTTTTCCTATATATAGTTTTCTAGTTTTTACATAAAAAAAAGAGAAGTTTTGGTGAAACCCTAAAGACGAATTTGGTGCCTCTTTTACAGGTTTTTCAAGGGTTCCAAACCCTTGATACCTTGCATTGTAATTGAGATAAATGTTCTTCTAATTCAATCAATATGTCTATGTGTTGGTTGTTTATATCTTGTTCTTGTCTCAATTCAATTATGCTAGGCTAGATCGCTCTTGTGTTTGCTTAGATCTAATGAAACCTAGATGTTGATTATGTGTTGATTACTTGTTTATTCTTGTTCTTGGATGAATGATTTATATGTTAGGCTTAAGAAAACTGGCAGATCTCCAAATGGTAACATGCTTGAACGTCTTAAGAAACATGAACCGAGGCGTACTAGGTCTTTATTGGTTGTATTTAATGCATGAGCCACTGTTTACAATCCCTATAGTTGTGCTGGGTCATAGTGTAGGAGGAGATAAGAGCTCATAGAGTTGGGGAGTTATGTATGCCACCCCACGAATGGCATTAAGGAATACAATCCGTCATCCATTCAAGTATAACAAGTAATTAACGTGTAAAAGATGTCTAGGGAGTAGTGAAGTCTAAGTAAACACAATTTCTCCAATTACTGCTCACAATCTTAGTATAATTTAGTTTAATTTCATTTTCAGTAGTTTATTTTGAATATATATTAGTTTTGGGTTAGTTGAATAACAACTAATTCCGCCCACTCCTTCAAAACCCGAGATTTTACTTGCTTTCATAAAAACTTAAAAACACAAAAATAATCATCCCTCACCTTTAGAACTATTAATTAGGTTTTCTAATCCTAGCGACACTATTCCTAAGCTGAACGATCAATCCTCCGGTACTTGTCACTATACTATACTACAACGATCAGGTACACTGCTTGGTGGGTGTTGTAAGCTTCTCGAGATCCCTCGAGAGGTAAAGCAAGGTGCGATTCCCACGCATCATGAGTGGTTCTACCACTGCGTTGTCCGCAGTGAGAGTGGGGAAAGAGATTTGGTTTCCCTTGGAAAATCTTTGGCTGAATTTTTGTTTCGTATTTCGCTGCCATGATTGTATCATGTATATTGTATCAGCCTTATTTTTTGGTATCTCCTTTTTTGCCCCATTCTTCTGTCTATCTTTTCCCTCTTTGATGTTTTTAACGAGGTGGTCCATCTTCCCTTCTCTTACTAATTTATCAATTAGCTGACGTAGTTGAACGCACTCGTTGGTAGTGTGACCCTTCTGCCCATGGTATTCGCAGTATCCTCCTCCTATACGCTTCTCTTCTGGAGTGCTCATGGGTGGAGATTTTGGAAAATTTGCTCCTTCTGTCACGAATATTTCCTTAGGGGTTTTTGTGAGTGGGACGTACTTGTCGTTATCCCTTCCACTGCCTTTGTTGCGGTAATTCCTGTTGCGGTTGCCACTTTGGTCATTGGATTGTCTCCTAGACTGTTCTTGTGGTTTAAAGGTTGAGTAACCTTTTTTGCTGTCCGCCGCCGCTGCTTCCCCTTGGATGAAGGATCTGGTGCGCTTTGTTAGCTCATCAAAGCTTTGGGGTACTTTGTCGTTTAGCTTCCGTATCAGCTCTAGGTTATTGATCCCGTTCATGAACCCTGAGATTTTTAGTACTTCGGGACATGCTTTGACTTGCATGCATTCATCCTTGAAGCGCTCCATATAAGCGCTTGTGGATTCCCCTTGGCGTTGTTTCACTCTGGCTAGTTCCATAAGGTTCTTTGCGCACTTCTTTCGTTGCGTGAAATTTAGGCGGAATGCCTTCCACAACTCTTCAAACCCATTTATGCTTCGTCGTGGAAGCTTGCTGAACCATGTTCGCGCATTCCCTACTAAGGTAGAATTGAACATATGGCACCACACAGGTTGTGGCCAGTTTTCGATAGCAGCCGCTGACTCGAAAAGTTTTATGTGATCATCAGGATCACCCGTGCCATCATATGTTTTAACATTGGTGGGCATGCGCCTTTTCTTGTCATCTGAGAAATCGCTTATGCGTCGCGTGAACGCATCAACCTTTTGGCGACGCCAAGTAAGGGAAATATCCTCATCCTCCTCGTACCGACGTCGGTTCTTAGATTTCCAATGTCCCGTCTCTCTATCCTCGTTGTCCGAGGAGTTACTTGAAGAGGAGTTGTTCCTTCTGTGGCGCTTGTGCCATTTTTCCTCGGAGTCCGAATTTGAAGGGCTTGTACTTGGGGAGTAGTGTTTCCTAAGCCTATCTTGGATTCTTCTGCTTCCTGACCTTGAGACGCTTACGCTCGGTGAGCGTTGTCGTCCAAGTCTATCTTGTATCCTGCGGCTACCAAGCCTAGCGTGGACATTGGTGTGCCTCGCGTTGTCTTCGTAATCCTCCGAGTATTGAGGGTTAGATGTTGTACCAAGTCTATCATGAACGTTGGTGCGCCTCTCATAGTTTCTGCGCTCATGGTGGCGCGGTGGAGATTTTTCTTGGCTAAAGTCTAGCCAGTTTTGCAGGTTGCGGCTTGACCTTCTTCTTGCCTCCTCTTGCATGAGACTAGTTAAGGTCTCGTAATGTTGGGACACAAAATTGTTTAATGTCACCTCAGGTGCATCCTCTTCTACCGCGAGGATGTCCGTCTCCGCATGGGGTTCCCTCTCTCTATTAGGTGCTCCTGGTGGCACAGTGTTGTCCACTATGGATGCCACTTGGTGGGGAGTGGTAAAGAGAGTGCGCTGAATGTCCTCAGCACTTGGGACTACGGTAGTGGCTCGGGTTGTCCCCAAAGGCAGATCTACCGTGGTAGGGATTGGAGTTACATTCGACTCGCGATGACTAGGCGCACTGGTTGTTCCAGAGATTGGCCTTGGAGTCGAATCTTGATGCTTCTTCCTATGTGAATCATCACGTGTTTTCTCCGGCTGCGGAGTCCGCTGGCCTGAGTTCTTATTTTTCGGCATTCTGGTTTTGAGTTCTTAGTGTAGGGTCCCACGGATGGCGCCACTTGTTGATACAAAAGTTGGGCTTACCTTGTTTGGACTTCCGCTCTCGTACCAATTAGAACTTTAGTGCTTATGAAACCTGCGCACTAAGAAAGCAAACAACCCCGTTAGGCTTATCGTGGGATTGTCTCCCACGATTAGACTCCGGCGTGAGAGTAAGTAATCGGTTTAGGGTTTAGTTGAAGAGTTAGGGATCGTGTGAATCGTACCTTTAATGAGAATATATCATTCTATATATAGGGGCGCAGAAACCGTGTAGGTTTCTTGTTCCTTACTCTTCGCACACGTGGTGCTTATCCGGGGTAAGGATATCAATTCCGTAAAAAGAGATCCTTATCCTATAACCGGGTAGTGTGGTTGGGCTTTGGACTTCGTGAGTCCAAGCCATTGGTATTATAGCCCAAGTCATTTGTCATGATAGCCCACTCGTGATGGGTTTGAGCTTAGTAATGTATATCATTTGGGCCTGTGGCCCAACTATAGACAATACGTCATCAATAATAATAATAATAATAATAATAATAATAATAATAATAATAATATATTATTATTATTATTATTATTATTATTATTATTATTATTATTATTATTATTATTATTATTATTATTATTATTATTATTTATTCTAAGATAAAATGTTAATGATCAATTTATGTATATAAATATATAAAAAATAATATATTTATATGAATTCGGTTTTTGTTTTAAATTGTCAAAATCACATCCAAACCGAAAATAAAATATTCAATACGGTTCGGTTCGTTTTTGATAATTTCAGTTCGATTTTTTTTTGTTCGATTTTGATTTTCGATTCCTGTGGGTATGACCCGAATTCTGAACACCCCTACTTTCTTACAAGTTTAATCATGTACGTAGTAAAAGTTGATCCACTACCACCATTAGGCACCACAACGCCTTGTGGACATTACATTGGGTCATCAATCGCGCATGGTTAACAAGCCCTCACCACCTAACCGAGTGCACATTTTGTCCAATATCAACGACTAATTTTTTGGAAAATGAAAAAAATATAATTATTAATTAAATTTTATTTTACTTACTTACTTATAAATACATTCATACCTCATTATTTTATTCAGAAAGCACTCTAATGAATAAAACCCCAAAACATTGTCTCAAAGCACTCTAAGAAATAAAACCCCAAAACATTTTCGATAAGCAAACGCTCGAACACCCAATTCAGATTTTCATCTCAGTCACTCACCACCGGTAAACTTTCGTGCCTCATCATTTGTTAATGGAACACAATACCAAAACCCATCTTTCGTACCTCTGCAACAACAACAAGTACAACACTTTACCAATGTCGGGCAGAACTCAGCTTGTTTCTACCCTTATTGGGTAGTTATACTATGAATATTTTTAAATTGAGGATAAGGTCCGTGAAATTTGTAGCGGGTTTAATTGTTAAGTGGATGCATGGTAGTAGAAATTCCACTTAATTAAGTGTAATGTATTATTTTGCACCTTTAAAAGTTAAGAGTAATAAAAATTTTATTAAACCAAGTTTAGAGTACTAAACCACATTTTGGCATTTAAAACAATTCGTACTTATATTGATTGTCAATTTTTTAATTTGATGGGTTTATACAAATATGTCGCTAAACTATTCATAAAATGTGATTAAGGTGACAAATTTTCATTTTGTTTGTTTGAGTTACTGAATTTATGAAACATGACATTTAAGTCACTTAATTTATAAAAATATACACATCACTGAATTTGTAAAACAATATTTATGTTACTTAACTTACTAAAATATAGGCGTTCAAGTCACTCATAGTAACACTGAAGATACATAATAGTAATCTAAATGTCAATTGTTATAAGTTCAGAATGAACTAAATAAAAGTTCATTAATTTAGACGAACTTTTTTACAAAGTTTTAGGATCCACTTATAAAAGTTCATTAAGTTATTTGATGGGGAATGGAGTATCCACTTATATTTGTGTATGATATGCATAGTAAAAGTTTAAGGTAATCAAACAAACATTTTTTTTGTGAAATGAAACTATTCTCTCATTACAATTATTACATACGAAACGCACCTTAAATAATTATAATCCTCGCCTAAAATTGAAGAATTCGTTGATATAATATGATTTATATATCTCCTTTGAAATATAAAGCCAATATTGAAATATCAAAACATAAGCATATATAAAGACGAGATTGAAGGCCATTTTGGCCTATTAGCTAAGACGTGAAAACAAATATTTTCGTAGTTCTAATGCTTCTATCAAATGTATACTAGCATTTTCTTCAGGGGTCATGGTTTTAAAAGAGAACCTAGAAGGGCTAAACGTTGCTTAGAACTTAAGGTACAGGGGTCTGATTTGCCATAGTTAGGAAGAAAGGTCGGCTTGTTTAGTTGTTTGGTGATTACAGATTACTTCGTAACACGTGGATCAAATTCGATAGTAACGATAGTGACAACACATGATAAAAGCGGTGTACGCTACGTAAGAGCTCTAGGTGCAGCAACAAGAGCTTGGCTCCCCATTCGGGCCCTACCATGCCACATCACCAAAACACCTCAACTTCAACAAACCACAACAAACCCCCCTCACCAAACAACAAACCTCCACTTCCCCATTCGGGCCCCACCTCTTACACATTTATTTTTTTATTCATTTTATTAAATAAATTAAATTCATTTTACAAATACTAAAAAATAAAAAAAAACATACTAATTTTACAAAATTAATTCTAAAAAAACACAACACATTAATTATTTTCACAAAATTTGTACCTCATTCCTTTTGTAAAAAAAAAAAAAAAAAAAAAAAAAAAAAAAAAAAACCTGCTGCTGCTGTCTTCTTCTCCACACAAAAACACACACAAACACACACTAAATCTAGAAAACAAAACACAAAAACTGCTGCTGCTGTCTTCTTCTCCACACAAAAACACACACAAACACACACTAAATCTAGAAAACAAAACACAAAAACAAAACACAAAAACTGCTGCTGCCACTTTGTCAGATTATTTCCTTCGCCGTGGCCACGACGAACTCACCAACGGCGAAGAACGGCGAGCCCTCTCCGGTGTGGCGGCGAGCAACGGCTCGCCGTTGGAATTGCCACATCGGACGGCGAGGGGGTCCTCGTCGACTGCACCCAGTGATCTAACAAAATTTTCTTTTTATCCGTTTCAAAAAGAAAGTGTCGAAATAAAAATACTAGTCGTGTAAACCGTGCCTACGTGTAAGTTTTTATAGCTCGAGTTTGTTCTTTTTTCGAGCCTTGTTTATATAGCTCGAGTTTAGATGATCGTTTGTTGAAGCACACAATCATGCTGTAATTATTTCTCTATTTAGTACTAACCATAATTTAATAAACACAAAAAATGTTGGTATTCTAACATAAAAAGGAAGCTAAATTGATGGCAATGCATTTACTTTGTAGTTTGTATACAAGATGTCATGTGTTAATATTCTATTTCTCATTTTTCTTTTATATCACATGATGTTTTAAATTTATACTCGCTTTTAAATTGGAACATTTAATAGTGAATGCAACTAAAAATACTGGTATTGAAAAACATACAATTAAAAGCCTTATTTTGGGTATGTTTGTTATCCTATTGAATTATCAATACTCCACACGGATTAATTACAAGTGCATTCACACAGAGTCACAGACATAGACATGTTTAAGTGATTGGAGTTGCTAATGAATTATCAATACTCCACACGGATTAAATTAGAAGTAATTCACATTTGGACGCCTACCCAAGTTCGGCGAACTAGAAAGTGTTTGAGAAATTTCACTCATTGAACATATTTAACATCCACACGATAGAAAGTCTTCAACTATAAACTACTAATGTGAACCAAAAGGTATCGAGTATTGTTAGACAGGATGCCACCCATCATAACTAATTAACTACTGGCTAAAACACAAAATATATATTGGCAAAATATTAGGAAAAAATATATATTGGCAAAATATTAGGGAAAAAAAAAGGTCCTACCGGGAGTCGAACCCAGGTCGCTGGATTCAAAGTCCAGAGTGCTAACCACTACACCATAGAACCAATCCCTGATTGTTTTGCCTTTTCATCTCCTTTAAACACCTCAATAATCTTACTCAAAACACAAACAAACAAAAAAACGTTGAATGCACCAGCCGGGAATCGAACCCGGGTCTGTACCGTGGCAGGGTACTATTCTACCACTAGACCACTGGTGCTTGATGTTAAGTTCTTCCTATTAATTATTTAATACCAATGTTAGTTAGTATTCGTCAATTTGATTTGGTAAGTGCTGTTCTATCCATCTATGAATGCGCTGGAAGAAAAGAAAAACAAGCTTATTAGGAAACTTCGTGCATAATACGGTAGCATTTCAGTTGTTGTTTATACAAAAGCACGTAATTTTATGAGTTATGTAGTTTGGGAATACAAATTTTATGAGTTATGAGTTAAGTGTTTTTCACTCTATCACTCATTATCTCTTAACATTTAAACCGTCAGTTTTGCCATATGTTATGTCCCAACTAATTGGAACAAAAGCCTTCCTCGCAAAGTTAACGTGTTCATGTGGAGATTGCGTCTTGATCGTCTCCCTAACCTGTTTAATCTGTCGAGACGTGGTTTGGATATTGGCTCTATAAATTGCCTCGTTTGTAACTTGATGCCAAAAACTTCATCTCACCATTTCTTCACTTCTGACCTCGCTTCCTCTATTTGGAGAGCCATCCGAACATCGTGTGATATTTCTACTCCTACACTTCTTTCTTATACAAATTGGATGTCGTGGATTGAGTCGTTGCAAGGTTCTAAACAGAAGAAATCCGGTTATATGTCATCTTCGCTACTACGTGTTGGATTCTATGGAAGTATCAAATCAGTGTCATTTTTAATCCTCATCTAATGAGGAAAGTAGACATTCTAGATAATATTCGTCTTTTTTCCTTTTCTTGGTTAAAGAATATAGGTGCTAATTTTTTTAATTGGTATGACTGGTTAAGAACTCCTGTGTAATTTCTTCTAACATCTTGCTAGAAGCGTTTCATTTTCTATATATTCTCCTTCTTGTTGTTCAAAAAAAAAAAATAATAATAAATGATAATGTTAGGAGTACAAAGTAGGAAGAAATATCATTTCTTATATTTTAATACCACACCTATCATTTTTCTTCCTAACCTTATTAGTTTAGGTTTTTTTAACGGAAAGATAAGAATGTATTAAAATAAATAAGCTTAGCAAAGAGCTAGGCAAAAGTTTATGGAAAATACAAAGAGGTACATGGGTTGGAAAGCCACTCGAAGCAATTAAAAAAGAGACTTTCCTAAGTTTATTTGAAATCCGAAAAAAGAGTAGTGCTTGATATTTTTAGAATGAGGTCTTTTTATGGTCTTTTTTAAGCAAAAGTGTACTCATTCCGAAAGCGCCAAAAGATCCATAAGGTGGATTGAACCCCGACATCAAACAATTTGGAAGCTTTGGGAAAATGGGAGGTAAGTTTGCACGGCTTGGTAAGGAGAACACGTCATTCAGGTTGTCCACATGAATGTTGCTAAGCCCCACCACATAAAGACCTCAATCAATCCACATATTTTTGCAACCACGCATTTGGTTAGAAGTTGGTTTTCCGTCTCAAGATTTTCATCACATATGGGACATCTTGCGGGTATCCTTAGATTTTCAATTCTCCATGAAGCGATATTGACTTTGATTGGCACGAGCTAACTCCATCTAGTAGGATCAGGAATGGCGGAGATGAGGATTCCGTGATGAGTTTTCTCATACCTTTTACCGAGAAAATTCTACGAGAGTCCAATAAACACTTCCACTTTTCTTGTTCGGATGTAATAGGGAGATTTGAAATGAGGCTTTGGAGCTCAATGAGCTCACTAAAATCTGCTGTGGACCGCAATTGTCTTGTCCAGGCCCATCTAAACCTAAGCCCAAGTGGGTCAATAGGCCCATCATTGGTTGAAACATGCCTAACGCCTGAAACAATCTCACAATGGCTGTTTGACAACACCCTTGATCAGATGCTAACGAAGCCGGAAGAAGCAACGCAGTTTTGTGAGTGATAGGAGAGCGATCAGAAACATGGCAAAGAGAGTCAGACTCGAGACAAAAGAGTATCCGGTAAACCTAAGTTAGACTGGATCTTATTATCTTTTTCCATTTGAGCAATGGCTACGTATATCTAGCTTTAATTTTGTTGGGATTTAATAATACTAGGTAACCAATTTAGCTACGAGTGCGCAGCGGAATGGATCTAGTTATGACAAATAGGTTAACACAATACGAATAATAAAAACGTACCTTTTAAGCGATTATTCTTGAATATAAAGTATCTAAAATAGATACCTCTACGGTTGCTCACACAACACGTCAAACGAATACGCCAAGTATACTAGTCTTGACTTCACGATTAAAACAACGGAACACGGTGTTCTTGTTTTGGATCTAGGCTCACACGATCGAATCCCACAAGGGATATGTTGCTGTTTGTCGAACAAGGAGAAAAAGCAACACTTTGCACACATGCAAAGTATACGTGTGATTTGCATGTATATTACATGTATATGAATGTAGCATGCACATACATACATAATATATCATTCTGCCTATTGGTTATGATAAGAAAGAACAAACAGATTATCATTGTGTCGTATGAAGTTTTTGTGTGGGACTAGTCTTTAAGAGATGAGGAATGAGGTGTTTATATAGCACCTCAACCATAATCTTTTAACTTGTTTCCTACTCCAAGTCTTTTCAATTAACTCCTTAATTATCAATATAATTTGCACACAAATCCTTTTCTAGAATCCTTCAAAATCTGCCACTTTTGGGAGGAGAACAATAATTTCCGTTTCGACATTTTAAGCCCTTCTCTTTTATATTCGTGAAACATATTAACCATTTAATAAATATATAACATGTATATATATTAAATATTTAATAAACGTACTCTTCGTGTATTAACGTGTGTGCCCCCAATAGGCTCACGTATTTCTAATCGTATAACATGCGGATTCAACTACCATATTCCAACAGCTCCCACTTGGGAGTTGGAGTAGCAGACTTACATTTATACCAACAATAGCAACGTCTAGCAACACACTTATTGTCATAAATCAGAAATACTTGAGATGAAGTTTCAAGAACAATCTCAGCTTTAATGGTTATGTATTACTTGCCATTATCATCCCTTTGTTACAAATACCGTTAAACCATGGATATGGATCCTAACTCATTCCATATAGTTTAACCATTTAGATTCTCGTTATAGAAGTTAATTCAGATATACCAAATGTAATTAAGAATCATCTTAAAATTACCCTTTGGGTGCGGCCACACAATTATCTGATTAATTCTGGAGAGGCGCCATGGTATCATTCTGCACTTATCAAGTGGAGGAACAAATCCTTTGTTGACTACAAGTGTTGTGGATGCTGCTTCACATTCACTCCGAAAAATAGCTTTTATGACTACCTTTTTCAGGACAACGTTTGGCTATAATCACAAAGTGATATCCACACATGCAGAACTTATTTGTATCTCAAGTCTAAGGATGACTTATTAAACCATTTTCAACATTATACTCATGACAAGGATCCAAAAGTAAATGTTCGAAAGTTGGGGTATCCAATATGCATCCCTTGTGAATACATATGAGTTTGGCGGGAACAATCCACATTCTCATAGAATATAACCAACACTCATATTTGCCTTACATAACAATATTCCCATATTGTTAACCGACAATGGACAAATTTAGAATGATAAGTCATTCAAGGATTAAACATGCAAATATAGGATAACAATTATTATATGAATGAATAACAAATACCAAGTATCTTTATTCATCATAAAGTAAAAATTGTCTTTCAATCCCAATTATCCAAATATTAAAAACAGATATGCATGAGACTAATTAGTAAGTTGTAGTCTAATGTTTCCAACATTCTCAACTTTTCTTTACAAGAAAACTAAATGGTCATCTGAGTAAACTTTCCGAATACTAGTTTCAAATTTCACATATAGTGAAGGTTTTGAAATATACGATGAGTGTCTTATCTCATATGCTCATACTATTGCAAGTCATAGTATGGAGATGTCGCCCTACCTTGCATAAGGTATTAGAAGTCAACGACATACTGACAGTCATCATTATAGTTTCTTAAAATGTAAAGTATCCTCATTTCTTAATGCGTAATGCAACACTGCTCTTCGTTGAGCATATCTAGTTAGCAGATTTATCACAAATGATAAAATTCTACATAAACTAGTATTAATTATCCTCTAGCATCATTGTACATATACAACACTATGCTTTATAATTCGTAAACATTTGTATTAACAATAATCTAAACACTCTCAATTAGATATTGTTGTTGTCAGCTCATCTTGCTTTTGTGCAAAAGTAACAACTAGTCACATACACAATATAATTCATTATTCCAATTGAAATATACCATTTAAGACTTGCTTCAAAGATATATTGCATTTGTGTTGGACTTAATTCCACATATGTTTATTCCAAATAAACATTTATTCCAAGGTTGTTTGTTCTATTCCCTAAATCCCAAGTGAAGTTTCATTCCAAGCATAAGGATTAATATCCGCTTAAATGGAACGTCATCTTCAATATGTTATACAACATATAAATTTAAAGGAAAAACATAGTGCTCCCACTTAATGTCAGATGTACTCAGGAGTTATCTTAATTCAATCAAAATCATATTATAATTAAATTCAAGATCTCAGCTCCTAGATGCATGATCCAATCCAAACTTGGATTGCTTAAACTTGTATACTATATAAAGATTATATATAACCCTTTTGATTACACACCGTCCTCGCAAAAGGTAATCATAAAGGAAAGTTATAAAACTTAATTGTCATATTCCTCATTCAAGGAAACATGTGTGACAATTAATTATCTTTATTTAATTAATGTGTGTATATAAGAAAATTTAATCACAGTCAATTGCTTGAGTATGATTAAAAACTTCTTATTACAAGCCATGAATTAATATGTATACAATTTTGTCCTTTTGAGCCTTTCTTCAAAAGAAACTCATCCTAACCTCTCAGGTTTATTAATTTAGGTGAAATATCAATCAAACTCAAATGATTGATTTCCCTTTAAGGACTGCATCTTATCATTCATATTCTAAGACATTTATCAGATTCAAGATATGATGATGTATCTTAGTAGTTAGCAGATTTCCAATAATCTTCTAACTTATATACCTCAGCATAGATATTAGAATATCACTCAAGTGATGAGGCATCCTCGCGGATTTATGAATGAGAGTAACATTATACTTTGGTTGACATTTACATGTTTAACCTTAGTATGACATTAACAAGTGGATTTAGAAGGTTATGTATTTTGTTCTTGAATATCTTCAAGATTTGTAGATGCTCCCACTTACTTATGTAAGTAGAGACAATTTTCTAAAACTAAGTATTTAAGCAACAATGAATTGTTCTTAATTGGGAAACACAAAACACATTTTAAGGTCTCATCTCTAGCTTGTTAATAATATGCTTCATAAGATTTTAACAAATTTCAGAACTTTAATCAAGACATAATGGAATTTCTTCCAAGAACCCTAATTAGGATTTGTAGCAAAACCCTAATTCTTGTATCACCCTTTAACCGAAAACCTTAGCAAAGGTTTGTGTTTCGTCGAGCTAGGAGGAACACCAAAACTACAATCTTCAAGCTAGGAAGTGTAGAAGAATCTGAAACCCAAAAGGGTTTTGGATTCGTTTGGTTTGAGTGGTACAACCAAAAATCCCTAAAAGTTTAGGGGTTTCAGTCGTGGATTGTCTTGAATACCTTCTAGGTTTGAACTATATTGAGTGTACCCATGACACACGCAATTTTCTAACCTTGATAGATTTTAGAGGTAGAGTAATTAAAGCTATCATGAATCAAACAATAGGAATACAGTTTGTTTCAACTCATTAGACATACCATAATAATGTGGTATTCTATGAGTATTGGAATTGTGGAACTTGATCAGAATTCCATAGATAACTTAATTCTCTTTGGATCAAATTCTTGTCAATTGGGTCATGCCAAATTGCATAATTAGTATTTTGAAACCAAGTGCATGCTATAATGTATATTCCTTGAATAATACAAGAACCTTATGTTCACGTGTTCACAAGAAGACATAACTGTTCAAGAATTATTTGTTCATGTGTTTACAAGAAACCAAAACATGTCAAGTACACTTTATAAGTCTTTGAATAATTCAATGACATCTTGTTTTATGTGTTAGCAAGAAGACATAACAAGTTTACTACATACTTTATGTTATAAGTCTTTGACTAATTCAAGGACTTTATAATTATGTCTTAATAAGCAAACATAATTATACTAACTAAAGTAATCATGAACGCAAACTCTTGAGTTCAATAGTAATTTCAAGTTAATTTTATACTTCAAAATTATGATTATTATAATTTAACCATAATTATATTGACTAAACATGTAGTCAAAATGTTGAAGTAGCTTTACACAATATCATGACATTAGAATGTAGTAGGGCAATAAACATCTTGTATGTTTAAGTCCTAGTAGAATTTTTAGCTTTCTTACCTTGCGGTCAAGAGAAACCAATAATATGTTGTTCCTTGCACACACTTTGAGATTTCTCCCACTTGTGTAAGGCACAACATCATATTATAAAGACAAACAACGCAACATGTGCTTGATTGTGTAAACAATATGATAATGTCATCGATATTACAAGTAGATTTGGAACCATAACGTTAAATAAGAAATTGTGGATTATTATTCTATAGATAACATTTCCAGAAAGTGACATCAGAAAGGCAACATGTTATCTAATAAAATAAAATGCAATTTTCCTTTAAAACAATGGTCGTTCATATTCGGAAAGTATGAATTATTTCAAAACAAGTTCGAAATAATATGGGTGACTAACAAGGAAACAAAATTTCATAGCTCCCACTGAAATTTGCAACATTACATGAATGTCATTTCAGTAATAAAACCGCAATGCTCCCACTGGATTTGTCAACATTATAAATGTTACATTACCGGTCGAAAGCAAATAGCAATTTATTGACTTCCTAAATCTCTGAGAATGCCTACAAGTAGAAATGTACTTAGGTATTGAAAAGATTATATGAAATTCTACTTGTGTAGATGAGGGACTAGCCATTCATGCTTTCATTTAACTTGAATATTTAGCATGCAATTCCTCCTTTATTGTCTAAATAGCCCCAAGGGTATTTAGCACTGTAAGGAATAGTGGAAATCAAAGAAAAAACCTAGCTAATGCGCTAGTAATTTCTTTACTCTTTGCAGTTTAAACTCATACATCATGACAAGTGCAAAGTGTCCTTTATTTTGGTAGCTCTAGACAAAATGTTTTCTAGTTACACAAAATATATTATCTTTCAATTATTTCATGACCAGAAAAGGGTAATGAAAGATTATAAATGAGTTTAACAATTGTAGTCCTATCTTAGTTTGTCAACTAAGGAGAAAAGATAGGAATATGTCTCACTCTTCTAGCTAGGAAAAGAGACTTTGTTCATCTTTTTAATAAAAGAAACTTTTGTTTACTAATTATGTTGCAATAACACAATTATATTAGAACATAGAAAGTTCGATTTGAGTATTTTCGATAATTAATTTCTTAAAAGAATTAACTACCCAATTAATTACTAATAAGACTAAGATCCAACTTGACCTCCCACTTATTACCGGAGGTCTGACCAGCGTGTAAACAAGTAGGGCAAGAGGTAAGCGGTGAGCGTTAATTGCATAAAATGCAACTCTTAGAATTATGAGACTGTTCAAGACATTAGTAGACAAGTAATAATGTCATGAGCATGTTTAGTCTCATCTTATGCCTCGGGTCCAAGGTCTGACCAAGCATACTCGAAATAAGTCGACCAAGCAAGAACGTGCAACGATCACCAAAGGTCTGACCAATGAGTAAAAGTCGCCATGGGTTGGAATGGCCCTAAGGTCTGACCAAAGAGGTCAAGCCAAATGCACGTGTTCTTGGTTGGCTGGCATAGACTTAAAATTTACACATAGGGGTATACACATAAAGTGTTAAAATGGCGTGTACAAAGAAGCATGCAAACAACTTTGTTCCACTAATTTTAAAAATCTTTAGTAATGACACTGTAGTGATCATAGCGTCCAGTTTTTAAATTCATGAAAAACTTGTTTCAATAGTTTTAGGTCCTTTTGGTTTCATAAAACAATTTTCAACAAAATACATAGCATGTCACAATGAATATGTATGTTAGGCGTGTAGAATTAAAGACCAATTTAATGTCATCTTACATTATAATTATTAGTCCGTATCATTATGTTTTAGGCGTGTAAACATGTAAACAACCTAAACACATAAGCAAGTAAGGCACATAATAATTATAAAGACATTAAAAGATAGCTAGTAACAAGTAAAAATTCGAGAAATCCAAGAAGTCTTCCCCAATTAGAGAACCATAAGACCTTCAATAGGTTTTCATCTCAGTACCTAGATCGCCACATGTATCAAAAAATGATTGCGTAGGTCTTATAGACGGAATTAAGGAACAAATCAATCTAAAACTTAAAAGATCTATTTTTCAAAATTAAAAGATTTAGTTACTATAAATAAAAGATTTAATTCCAAAAATTAGAAGATTTAGTTTCCAAAAATAAATCTGTAGATCTTTTAAACTAATAGAAAGATTTACTATCCTAAATAAATAAATTAAAAGAAGAAACAATATATTAACTAGTAATTTTCCTCTTTTAATCCTATATTAACTTTTTAATATTATATGCAAGATTTAGCATAATATTTTCCTTATTTTATTTATGGTAAAGATTTGCATATCTTTATCATATTAACAATTTAAACATAAAAATAAAGAAAATAATTATAATAATCGCAATAGAAAATTAAAATAAATTTTAGGCGTGTATCTAGGCGTAAAATTTAATTTTAGTGGTGTAACCCTATATGCCGAAACGATATGGCTCGTGATGCCACTGTTGAGATTTAATAATACTAGGTAACTAATTTAGCTACGAGTGCGCAGCGGAATGGATCTAGTTATGACAAATAGGTTAACACAATACGAATAATAAAAACGTACATTTTAAGCGATTATTCTTGAATATAAAGTATCTAAAATAGATACCTCTACGGTTGCTCACACAACACGTCAAACGAATACGTCAAGTATACTAGTCTTGACTTCACGATTAAAACAACGGAACACGGTGTTCTTGTTTTGGATCTAGGCTCACACGATCGAATCCCACAAGGGATATGTTGCTGTTTGTCGAACAAGGAGAAAAAGCAACACTTTGCACACATGCAAAGTATACGTGTGATTTGCATGTATATTACATGTATATGAATGTAGCATGCACATACATACATAATATATCATTCTGCCTATTGGTTATGATAAGAAAGAACAAACAGATTATCATTGTGTCGTATGAAGTTTTTGTGTGGGACTAGTCTTTAAGAGATGAGGAATGAGGTGTTTATATAGCACCTCAACCATAATCTTTTAACTTGTTTCCTACTCCAAGTCTTTTCAATTAACTCCTTAATTATCAATATAATTTGCACACAAATCCTTTTCTAGAATCCTTCAAAATCTGCCACTTTTGGGAGGAGAACAATAATTTCCGTTTCGACATTTTAAGCCCTTCTCTTTTATATTCGTGAAACATATTAACCATTTAATAAATATATAACATGTATATATATTAAATATTTAATAAACGTACTCTTCGTGTATTAACGTGTGTGCCCCCAATAGGCTCACGTATTTCTAATCGTATAACATGCGGATTCAACTACCATATTCCAACAAATTTAACTAATGAAATTCTAGCAATAGAAAATCAGCATCAAATAACGTGATTCTGAAATGCTAATCGCCAACGTTTGAGCTCCAAATGGTAAACAGTTGCTCAGTGAAACCGAGATAAAATACCATGCATTTGTGAATATAAACAAGAGGGTTGCACATACTATACGTACAAATTTGTGTATGCATTGATCATTGATGTGAAAAATTATTAAGGCCCTAATTGTATGGTGAATGTAATGTTGCCTAAAAGCATAATTCAAGACTTGAACCTTGCGGGCCTTCTAAAGAAGGGAATCATGTTATTGTTTTTTTGGCTACGGAAATTGGAATGATTACGAAGAGAATAAAGTGGTACCTTTAGGCCCAAATGTGTGTTTCTTTTTTACTTATCTTGAGTAGGGTGGAGTTGGTGATGTATAATATTGAAAGTTTAGAGCTCATATGTGCCTCTCATTACATGATCACAACAATAAATCCCAATTATATGCACATGATAGTGAAGAACTCATCATGAATGCAACTAAAAATCCCTTTATGTCAAATGAGTATTCTAATCTTTCAATGGATTTGAATAAGGGTTCATTTTCATTTGTTTAGTTATTCAATATTCTAAGAGCATTATCGATATGGTTTATAGCTAAGTAGCTAACCAAAGAGTACACAAAATGAAAGAGCAGGAGCGCTTAAAGAAAAATACCAAAGACAACTCACAATGTATCTATGCAACTTGTGAACCATAAATGCCAAGAAAGATAAAGAAAAAAAAAGGGACAAGAGAGTGTTGTGGTCGCATACCCTTTGCACAGTGTTCTCTTCTAACTTTTAGACCTTCACTCCTTTTGCCACCATTCAATAGGCTTGACTTTATACCTTCTTCTTGCTTGAGCTGAGCACGTAAGCCAGCCTTCACTTACTTATTTGTAGACTTTTCTAGAATCTCCATCTCCTCGTCGCACTTGTCAATCCGCCTTTCAAGAATATCTTGAATAATAGATCCCTTCATAAAGAAAACCGATGAAACAAAACGACATCACCCTAATCACGAGGAAATGATCCCATGCACCCAAGCTTAACCTTAGATTGTTAAATTTTGAAAGATATTATTTATAATTCTTATGTCTGCATGATTTAATGGGAAAAATAACAGTAGCTAGGGTTATAACATTATATTATAGATTCTAGTGGATCATATTCTCCAACTCAAAGTTACTATCTTATCTAAATCAAAGAAAAGCAAAAAATGTTGGGAGAATCATATTCTTCTCCATACATTCATCCCACTTACTATCATTTAGCTTTGGATCACCCATATTTTACTTGTACACTGTCAATTTTTAACTAAATTCAATATAATGCTTACCCTCCCTTATATAATATTACATCAAATCATTGTTGCATGTTAACTCTAGTTAAAAACCATTGAAGATTTCATATGGAGTATATATTAGCATTCAGAGTTCCTAACGATTTTGTGATGCCAATTTTGTTTATTTGTATTTTATCTTGTTTACTTTTTATCATGAGGAATCAAAGCATCAAATGTATGTACCTAGAAAAGTACATAACCTACAAAATAATCCTCAAAGAGACTCATCCATTAAACCAAACACATTATACAGTTTTAATGCATCATATACAAGTCGTTATATAAACGTTATTCGACTCTCTTTAAGCCAACTCAATCCCCCCCTCCTCCTCTCTCTCTCTCTCTCTCGGTCTCAATCGACAAAATCTTGCTAGGTACTTCGGGTGGACGTAATATGCACAGGAGAATGTCAACACACACGAATATTCGGTCCTCTTTGACAACCAAACTTGTCGTAATCACCATTATCGTAGCCCTCTCATTCTCCACAACCACCTCCCAAACGTGCAAAAGCACATGCGGCCCAGTGGCCGTGAAATACCCATTTGGAACCGGGTTAGGATGTGGCGACCCGCGGTTCCAAACCAAAGTAACTTGCATCAATCAACATCTCACATTCATCACACACACTGGATGCTACCCGATCACCAACATTGACTACTCAAATCAAGTCATCTACATAACCGACCCCTCTATGTCAACTTGTGCATGCACCCAACCTAGTAAAGGCTTTAGTCTCGACTGGGACGCCCCATTTAGCTTCCATGATGACACAGTTTTCGCTCTTTTAAACTGCGACATATCTTCGTCACCAATATTCAAATCCGATAGTCATAACAACACGGTTTCTCCTGTTTGTGATACTGGGAGCGGGAGCCGAGTTTGTGGACTCTTGAACTCTTGTCAAGCAGTAAGCAAACTCGGTATCCCAGTGTCCACATGTTGTGTATATACTCCAGTAGATCTCGGGCCATCTTTTGAAATGGACTTGCAAAAGCTGAATTGTGACTTGTACTCAGGATTATACGGTTTTAAGGAGCATGTGGACGATCCAAACAGTTGGAAATATGGTGTTGCTTTAAAGTATAAGTTTAACTTCAACAATGAATATCCACCATTATGTGCTAATTGTGAGAAAAGTAATGGAGTTTGTGGGTATGGTGGACAGTATAATTCATTTGTGTGCAACTGTCGCACTGGAATCAATACGACAACAGATTGTTTCTTTGAATCAACTTGGAATGGTTCTCCAAGACCTCTTCCCACTAGCTACGGTAAGGTTGCTTTACTATTTGTTCATTATATGTTTTATTTCACGCCTTGACGGGTGTAGACTTTGTTACTATATGTTTATTTGCAGGGGGGACTTGGATGTGTGCATTAGCATGGCTATTGACATGGATGATGGCGTAGAAGCAAAGATCGTGATGCAACTAGAGTGTTTTAATTTCTTTTAGTTTTATTCAAATTTTTATCTGATTCAAGGAGGGTTTCATGTTTAATTCAGAAATGGAAACATTAATGATCAAGTTAACTGATTTTATTTTTATGACCGGTTTTTATAAGTTTTGCATATACAGATAGTATTTGTTAAGCTGGATATCGTTTCTAAATTCTAATGCCCCTGTTTATGTTATGCTTTCTTTACGACAGAAAAAGAAGTATTGTAACTATTTTGTGAAATAAAAATGTAAAACTATTGAAAGTTGTCACTCGAAACCAGAATAGAACAGGATGCTAATTTCTTCTAGCACTCGTACAGAAGTCAGAATTAGGTTCCAAAGTCCTAATATATAACCGTTCACCCAAAAAAAAATCAGAATTAGGTCCATCCTTTTAAGTTTTATTCCAAGTTCTTATAGAACACTTTACACTTTTACCGCATTAACTTTTATAAAGTTTGAGAATGAGTCATATGAGATGGTATGATCCTCTCTTTTCTGTGTGACTCTAGAAATCCATGAATCAAGAACTTTTGCATCATAGCAGAACAGTCGTTCTCAACTAATGCTCGACGGATTATGTGCTAATCAATATTCTGACTGATTGGTCTAAGATTATTGATTTGAATATTGTTTTTAGTATTGACACAAATTAATTTACAACACAATAGCTAACACAAACAAAACATCAAAATTAATTAACTCGGTTATTATCAACTTGCCACCACCAAGGTTGCCTAGTGGTTAGCTCTCTTGCCCTCCTAATGTCGCAAGAGGTCTAAGTTGTCAAAATTCCCTAGGTAAGGTGCCCAACGAAAGGGTTCAGAGAACGGGATAGCCCGGTTAGGCCGCGTACATATGAGTCTAAGACCTGTCCTCTCTGGATAACCTAAACAAGTAAAACCTCATCCATTTAATTGCCGGTTTTCCATTTTAGTTTGTAACTTCTACACATCCTGTTTGCTGCCAAACCCTAAAGCCGTAACAATATATGAAAAACAACCACTACAATCTATGATATCGAGCCCAAGACTTATATATCATTAAGGCCCTGTCTTAGGATCATGCATCTTGAGTGTAATATTTCACAACTGGAATAGTTCAACGAGCTCCTTTTATGGGACCTGATCCTGCCCTTATAATCCAAGATGATGGATGACAAATGATTTGCCATCCTTTTCATGGTTCTTGCGACTTTGCAAGGTGGTTTGTGGAATCTGAGAAATACATTTTATGTAACAGAAAGTAACTCAGCTAAGATTTCCCTCATATCTAAAGAAAAAGAATTCTTGGCCATAAGAGCATTGGGTAAGTTGCCCTTCGGTTAACTTATAACTCACTGCCACGTCAGCGTCACATCAACTTTAACCTTTTAACCTTAACTCATCACTTTCCACCATGGTAGCATAACTCACCTATAACTCACTTTAATGCAGGGGTGAGAATGAAAATTTCGATCCAAACTAGCCGTTACAGGGGTGAGAATGATTTTTTTTCCCTTTAACGCACGTTAAGTGCTTAACCCACTGCGTTAACGCACCTGCTTAACGCAAGTGCCGATAACATAACTCACCCCCAAATTTCGGTGCGTTATAACATGACTCGGTGGATCAAGTTACGTTACCTCATGCTCTAAAGCCCTCCTATTATTTACAATCTCATAAGTAGTTTGGAACCTACCTTTTAGGCTTGTTTTGGGCCATGTGTTACGTTTAGCCCTTGGGCCAAAACAAAGTATCCACAGGATTCTTTATCATTTCCACTTAGCAAGTGATTTGTTTGTGGGCAAATTTTCAAAATGTAATTTAAACCAAGTCTTTTGAGTGTGACGAAAGTTTAATATGGTTGAACTTGGATCGGACAGCGTTTATTCTGACAGTTGGAACAGTTGTCAATAGACGTTGAGCATATGTTGCAGGTACTAATGTTGTCACAAAGGCTGATGACAGTTTAAAACAACACCTTAAAGATGTAATATCAGCTGTAAAATGACCATTTGACAGACTTCCGAAGGACTATCCTGACTTTTTAAATAGTCACTAATTACGCAATACATAGAATCCTTCCTGGGACTTTTGCAAACACCGAATCCACTATATTTTGCTAAACAGTCATATCAGTATACATAGATTACTTTTACTCTCCAGATATACTTCAGTTAGTTCAATTGACTTCAGTGTATCTTGAAAAGCGTTTCACCAAAAAGAAAAAAAAAAACGACGTATAAAAGCTTGATTTCACTGTGTGGGCGAAATACAGATTGCTTTATGCTTGATTTCACTGTGTGGGCGAAATACAGATTGCTTTAACGACGAACATCACTCAACCTTTTATACTTTAATCAAGCCAGTTGAAATCAAAATGGATCACTTTGGTTTAATTTTAGAGAGGGTAAATCAGTCAAGGAGGGCTCATTCCCTAATGTCCGTACAAACCAAATTGAACAAAATAGCACTGCTACAAAGTAGGCAAGTCTAAGCCTTCTAAACCCAGTTCATCAGCTCGAATCATTAGATAATACTCAGAGATAGGCACAATGGCGAGCAAAGAGAACCTAACCGTATATTATCTTTAAAATAACATTGGTTTGCGAATAGGGTTACATACTTGCAGAATGGATCAAGGACCAATATATATACATAGCAAGAGCTAAAAACCATACGGTAAAGCAGGCAGTTTTTTTCCTACTATTTATTTACAAGTGGTGACTAGCTTATTTCAAGAGCGGGACCTATGGCTTGAAATTTGGTTGAAGCGTGCAAGTCTGCATTTAGATCATTACCAACTTTGGAATCACGCCAGGGGTCGAACTAGACCAACATTTAATGTACTTCCATTATTACAACTACTCGGGACCAATATATGCTACCTGAGGGACCTGTATTGCACATTGAGGGACCCTTGTTGCACACGAATGTGTACAAGCACCATAATGTTTCGAGTCCCACACTTGGGGCATTCTCAGGTAAAGTTCTAAGCAAAAGTTTTACCCTTTTGGATATGATTTACAGTTTTTCAAAGATTTGTTCTGGCATTTCCTCTGCTATGTTTCCCTGATAATATTACAGAGATCGTCCACAGATTTAATGTCGGAGAAGCACATCAGCCTAATGAAGTATGACTAGACTCCAGCTATTAATCTTCAAACGCTTCCACACTCGGCCAAGAACTAAATTTATTTACGTTTTAGAACTGAACCATAAACAACCCACTTGGTCCTATTGTGGTCCAGTCTGTTAGTTTTCTCTGTTCGAATTGGTTTTTGTTCACCCTTACACGAGGGCCTTAAAGCATTCTAGTAGTTCGAAGAAAGCCGCTACCGTTATTCATTTAGGATACTTGCATTAAATAATACTTGGACTTTTTCATGAAGGCAAACTTGACCAAGCATAAGAGAGCTCGGTACAGCATTGTGTTCGTCCGCCAAATGCCCCAACAACGCACAAACGGCACGCATACTACACCATTCGTCCCGCCATTCGGCTTTTAGCCGTTACACCAACATACACCGTTTGTCCTTTTTTTTTTTTTTTTTTTTTTTTTTTTTTTGCGCGAGTGAGTGAATGGGTATTTTGGTGGACAAGAAACACGTTATTCATACCTACTGTACCGGGCACTCTAAGACAAGGTTATCTATAAAACCGCACTCTAAAAAACAAGGTTATCTATAAGGCATAAGTTAACCACACCCTCCCATAGGGAGGGTTTACAAATGATTGGACGCATCTTCCGGTTGTACGGTATGCATTACAGGTTGCACGATTTGATTAAAAACCGATGATGTGACACCATAGAGAGGGTTGTGATAACACAACCCATCTATAAAACCCATAATTGATATCCAATGATAGACAAATGTACTTGGGAAGAAGAATATCTGTTAATGGTCAAAAACATAGAACTCTAATAATAGCCCATTACTGGTGGACCACTTTTTGATGTGACCATTTCCTAACTGGCTATAGTCCTTCTAATTATAATGCAAAAAAGAAAAGAAATATATCACTATCTAAACTGAATTATTTTTTTCAATATGAGAAAAGTAACTCATATCATATTGCTTCTGATAATGATTGAACCCGCAACCAATTATTGGTTTGAATGATTTGGCATATCTGATGTTGCTGAGCTAGAGGGCTGATGATCTTTGAACTCATGGCTTATAAAATAATATTAATAATGGGACGAAATGTCACCATATTACTACATAAGATGGTCTTCTCAAACATAACAAGTTTCCAGCTTGATAAGTTTTCTTAGCTGGACTTTATGAGAAAAAACGGAAGACTATATATCATTTCCCTTCCAATTTCAGGAACGCTAGACTTGCGAATTGAAAAAAAAAAAAAAAAAAAAAAAAAAAAAAAAAAAAAAAAAAAAAAAAGAGGAGAGAAGAGGCTAAAGGATAAACCCTGACCTTTGACATGTTGAGATCTCAAAGAGAACCTTCTGCAAGGACGGTCTAAATAGGTGTGTTTCAGCAACCATTTTAAAAACTATCTTTCATACCTAAATTCAACCATATATGTTGTATTCGCAACATATTGTAACTAGCTCACATCAAGAGCTGGACCTACGGCTGGAAAAATCAGATGAAGCTAAAATGTGTGCATTTAGTTCATTACCAACTCTGGCAATAACATCACACGAGAGGGGTTGGATTCCACCTGCATTCAATGCACTTCTATCCTAACACCATTGGTGGCCAATCTACCTAAGGGTCCGAGCACACAAATGTGTACTAACACCAGAGTACACACTTTGATAAATTTACTAAAGAGACATTATTAGATGGACCCAAAAAGTCTTATCCTCTTTGATATGATATCTATTAATTCCGAAGATGGATTACTAAATAAATGAACATATGAAAAGAGACGAGAAGAGATTGAAAAAAATAAAAAATCATCAGATATTAATCATTAAGTATTCAGTTGGAAGCTTACACTACTGGCTAACTTATCATAGTGGTTCTTGATTTACAGCCAACATTTGGTATTTCATGCGGTCAATACCGTTTAACCTTACACAGCATAAGAGCTGCTCTGGCAATTCCTCTGTTTTGTTTCCCTGATTCACATTAAAAGAAATTGGCTCAAATTCTAAAATCGGATAAGGAATGAAAGAAGCCTAATGAAGTATAATCAAACTATACACCAACCAACTTAACCAATTAACCTGATTACTTATATTGGTGATTTCACGATTTGGTTCAGGTTAGTAACGAATAAGACAAACCTGAATTGTGAGTCCCACATCCAAGATGCAGTTCTTTAATCTATCTTGGAATGCTTCGAACCCTTTCCTGGAAATGTAACTAAATCTATGCATATCCAAATCAATCTCAAAGTAATTTTCTCCCTGCAAAAGAGTCCACAATTTGTATTTAGGACACTATTTACTTGATTTAACAATTTGTTTAAATGATCTCATTACTTGATTTAACAATTTAGGACACTACTTTTTATTGGGAGAAAATATAAGCGGAAACTCACTTGATAGAATTCATGTTGAGGACGTGAAAGCACGGGCTTTTCGTTGTAAGCATTCATAAGCTTCCTCTCCGGTGCACTTAACTGAAGGTCCTCTACATTCACAACCCGGCCCAATATTTTCAACCTTTCACGAAATGGCACAAGTGTATCCACCGGAAAACCTTTGACTTTTTCTATTTCATCATCAAGAATCCTCTGTTTTGAAACAATTATAAATAAGTTATCATGAAAAGCTAATAATGAATTATAGAATTGTCCTTACTCTCATGTTATCTTGAAATTGGGATGAAAGTTCCTTTGCGTAACTCTCCGAAAGTTTAAAGTACAAAACAACATTCATTCCTTCGCCATCTATTTCCCCTTGGAAAAAGGCAGCAGGGTACAATGGAACCTGCAGAAGCATCATACAAAAATTTATGTAATGAGATTAAAACACAATTTTATGGAGGAAAAAAAAAATGAATGAGTAAAGATATACCTGTACATTTACAACAAGAATGGAGGGAAGTTCTCCAGAAGAAGAACCAACAACTGGGAGCTCAACAAACCGAGCAATGTGATCAATTTTTCTTTGAGATAAGAACACATCAACACCGAAGGGGTAATATGCTGCATAATTAGGAGCATGTTCCTTCTTTTTATCCCTATAAATGAGTAAAAAACAGTCAATTAAAAAATTGCAAGCATGGATCAACTGTGTGTTCGTATAAATGCATGAAAGTTTAGTACCTCAAATAATTCTCTGCTCGTACCCTGAAAGTCTTTGGTTCAACAGGTGACCACGAATCAAGTACTTTCTTATCTACCGGGCAAAAGGGTACTTGTGAACCAGCAATCGGTCTTTGTAAATGCACCTTCGAAGAAACTAAGAGAAGGAAAAAATAAATAAAAAAAGTGTCAAATTACTCACTTTAGTCGAACCCGCAAAACAAAAACAAAAATGTAGAGAAGCAAACAATACAACATATCTATGTGGTTCAGTAACTACAAATATCTTATAATCCTAATACAACTAATCCCCTTGAATTTTCTACTTCAGGTTGCACTCAACAATTCACAATCACACTTATAAAAATTCCATATAAAGATATAAAAGTACTCACATATACTGGCATTAGGATGCCCGTCCTTCCACTTAAACGAAAGCTTATGTGTAGCCTTTTTTCGCATACTTGGTGGACTAGAGCTCAATGACCTCCTCTTCTCAATAGACGGAACCGTAGCAGCAAGACAAGGCAAACAATTACCAGGAATCACTCCACAATCCAATAAACCATCTTCCCTTCCACCATTCTCGTCAACAGAACATATTTCAGATCTCGGCCGCTGGTTCAATTCTTCCGGATGCACCGAACTCCTACGACTCTCAACATCTTTAATAGAAGCAACACTAGGCCTAGAAGCACCTTCTGACCCATTTAATGACATCACATCTATATGTACAAAAATTAGTTCATTCAACTCATAACATATATATAAACATAGGGAGTGTTTGGATTAGCTTATCAAGGTGGCTTAGGGGCTTCTGAGCTCATTTTGCAGCTTCTGAGCTTATGGCTTATTTAAATTCATAAGTTCAACTTAATAAACTTATAAGCCAAAAAAAAGTGAGCCTATCTTAAGTCTTAACTAATCCATATCCCTTTAATTCACATACAAAAATTGAAAAATAATATATAAGTACCATCAAGTACACTCTGAAAATCTTCTTCGCTACAGTCAGATTCAAGAACTGCTGCTGAATCATACCATGACTCATCAGTACTCCCTGTTAATTAAAAATAAAGTAAATTAATATCTAAACAAAGTAAAATATTCACATATCTATCTATTTTATATACACTTATCCAATATTTCTAAAATTAGTAGCAAACTGTATATTCAAGAACAACACCGCTGGAAAGTAGTCCAAAAAAAGCAAAACTATAATAACACATTTAACACAACTTTTATAAAATAAAATACAAACATATTTTATTTCTTAAATGATATATAAAATGCAAGAGATCAAAAATAGCAATACATACTGCGAAAAGTAGGATTAACAAAAGACCGATCAGAAGGAAGAGATTTCGTCTGTTTTAAGGTTTTCTTTCGTCGTCGGAGTTTTTTCTCCGACGACGACTTTATTCTACCACCAACACAGTTTTCATGTGTCGATAAACAACCTCCCATATTGTGTTTTACAAAATGTTGGTGACTGACAACGCTGAAACAAATAAATAACAAGTGAATATAATGAACTAGCTAGATACTAAAGCTAGCGTGTGATAAAAGATATATTTATAATTTGGTGAGAAAATAAGGTTGTTGAAATTAACAAAGTCAATGTAAGAGGGTGTTGTGACTGTGTGAGATATTATTTTAGTGAGAAAAAAGAAGAGAAGGGGGCAATGTTTACGTATTGTTTTCATAACCCAGATATTAAAATAGGAATAATAAGCGTAGGTGGGACCTACTCTGTAGTGTACAATTGGCGATGCCATCTGGATAGCTCAGTTAATTTTCATTTCCTAGGAAATGCAAACGTGTGTCTCCTGCTTTCTGCTGTATCAAGAAAAATGTTGAAATACTCTTGTTCGTCACACCAAAACATCTCACTTAATTTTTATTTTTATTTTTTTTCTTTTTTTTTTCTTCAAACCGGTGAATTATATCATCTCACTTAATTTTCATCCCACCATTATATCATCTCTCTCTCATTCGCATTTTCACTTTTATTCTCTCTCACCATTCACTCTTATCAATCACACAACACTCAACTTTCACCTTTATCATTCACACCACCTTTACTTTTCAATTAAATATCTACTTTATACAAATATACCTTACTCAAAGGCGGAACCAGGACACAAAACGACCAGGTGCACTTAGAATAAACTAAACAATACTACAAACAAAAGTTTTAAGGACCGGGGGGGATTTAAGAAAAATCGAGGTTTTTTTTAACAATATTAACACTATGCAACAAAAATTCATGGGTGTCCCAGGACCCCCTGGGACACCCCTGGTTCCGTCACTGACCTTACTAAAACCCCATATACACTCATAAACCAAATAAATAATATAAACATTTCACACAAACCAAAAAATGGAAGGCACAATACCATTGTGAGTGTTTTTTGGTTTTTCTCGCGCATGAGGAGGAAGAGGCGCAGGAGGGTAGTGCGTGAGTTTGCTCCCTCACCGACCATCTCAGTATCTCACGGTTGTGATACGGGTAGTCTAAGAGTTAGGATCAAATAACAAGAATAATTAAAATGATAAAAAGGAGAAGTACTTGTTAGTTGTACATTAGGTGTATATTTAATGTGATTAGCGAGTGACTATACATGGGCTATTTTGGGTAATTGCTAATCACCCACTAATCATGCTAATCACATTAAATATACAGCTAATGTACAACTAACAGTAATCACAATTGTACATTTTATATGCAACTATAAAAGTGAATGCATTTTGTTTTAAATTTTCTTACATATATATATCGCTAGAAAAACATCTTATTCTTCTCATTTTAATTATTCTTCTCATTTTATTCTTTCTTATCTTTCTAATTCAAAATATAATAAATTTATCAAATGGTGAAATTATGGGCCATTTTATTCATCAAATGATAATAAAATATGCGACATATAAAAGATAAGATCATCTGCAATACTCAAGTCTTTAATAGCTTTTTACTATTTTATAAAGTCATTTGACAAGAATTTTTGCATCGTGATAAAAGCTTTTTGAAAATACTTGATGAACTACATGATTTTTGGCAAAATCTTTTCACCCTCTATTAATATTATTTTACTATATGTATTTATTTATTACATATAAAACTTTTACAAGACTTGGTGTCATTGGACTATTAATAACTTTAAGATGACTTTTCTAATAATGAAAAGATGAATTATTAAAAGTGAAAATTCTTTAAAGACTTGAGCATTGTGAATGTACTCACTAGAATAATTTGCAAGAAAATAAATCATTTTCAATTTATTCAATAACTTGAACTGGCACAAAAAATAAAAGGCCAATTACTTATATACCCATTAAAATTTGCATATTATTTATCAAATAAATATGTAAACACCATTGTATATTATATATCAAAAATTCGTATTTTAAGAAATATGCAAATATTTCATTTTTTTAATAGGGATATACGCAATTTCTCCAATAATAAAATACCAACTACTAGTTAAATATAATACGTAATCGGGTGAGCGTGTCTTATTCTTAACGAAGAATAAGAGAATTTCGATTAAAACTTTTCAAATAAAGTTGAAACAAGTAGGAACAGGAATACTACCAATAAAAATTTATGTTCTACATTAGATGTTTGTTACGGATAACGTATGTCAAAAGTTTATATTTATTGTGATTGTCGTCGACCTATCACATTCACTTATTTTTTGGACAACCAACGGCCGTAACTAGTTTCAATTTTGTATCATATTATTGGCGAATATTGTTGAATGTTTTCATCATTCTTCATTTTGAAACTGACATAAAATCAATAAGATGATGATAGCATACCATAGTATTGTATTTCGTAAGAATTAGAAGAATTCTAAATTGACAAGTTTAGTTACGTACTATAAGTTTATAGTGATTATAAAGTTTAGACAAAAATACACCGTTGGTCCTTGAACTTTCCACAAAACATCGCAAGGCACCCTAACTTTTAAAAAACGTCTCCAGTCGTCTAAACCTTGTGATTTTGAGGCTGAATGCATCCCTCCACCATTATTTGTTGTTTTGTTTTGTTTTTAGTGTTATAACGGTCATTTCATATATTTGGATTATTTGAATATAAATCTCCTCCTCTACTCTTCTTCTTCCACTTTTAATGGTTTATTTTGTAATGATCATTTCCAAAGCATGTATTCGATATTGTCTGCAAGATATGTATCCATATCAAAGAAAGGACATCGCATTAAACTTCTACACTACCTATTTGCAACATAGAATTGTTCTTTAAGTTAGTGATTTGACTAATGGGCAAAAGTCATGCATCAATATGATACTTAACCCTGCTTCGTTCTATGCCATTGTGTTGGTGTACCTGTCGTTGCTTTGTGGGTTGATGCCATTTGTTGGGCTTAGTGAGTGGCTTGAACATTTTTATGGACTGGTGGTGGGTCGTGTGGACGAATAAATGATGTTTGTAATATTAGAATGATTTTCAGTTAAATTAGAGCGTGTAATGTAGTGTTTTGGCAAAGAAGAACATATCGTCTTCTAATTATGCTTTTGTAATTAGTAAATGAGTTTGTCAGTTTGAACCCATGTAATATATGTGTTTGTATGTTTATAGTAATTAAAGTCGGAAATGAGATGAGTTAAACGCACTTATTTTTCTTTCTTATTTACAGTTTTTGCTTCTTGCTCTCTGCTTTAATCTTGCTGATATTCTATGCATCAATGCATCGTATAATAGAAGTATCTGGGAGTTGTATATTTTAAGTTACATATATGACAGCCAAAAATTTATGTGGTTATGATACCGGTATCTGCAAGTGTGATGTATTGAGTCTCTCACTTCCCTGTTTAGGTAGAGATTCTGTATAGATGTGTTTACGTGTTGATACGAAAGACAAATAAGTATAGATGTATTTATATATCTACGCCTTGGTGAGCAATCTGTTTTCATGATAAGCGGTGTCAAAGTTTGTCGTGTAACCATCAAGGTCCTATCTACTGGTTACAGGCCTTAATGCATCATCGAAATCTTAACATCACAAATTTAAACACAATCTTAAGGTTACAAATATCCAAACTAATATCCTAACGCAGTATACATAACACTTTTGACTTTTCTTGCAAAAATGAAAAGTTCTCACCTCGTCCCGACCTTACACATTCATACACCTACAGGCCAAAACATATTTTACAACTTTTTCATGACTAAAATACATTAACATAAAATGATTAAAGAATGCAAGATTCTAGCCATTTTAAGAAAAAAATAAAAAAATAAAAGCACTGAAAATTGCTGATAACTCCAGCGATTAATAAATTTGCAAAGAAATTACAAGTAAAAGCAATTAGAAATAATATATATCAATCATTTTTTCCCCTCTGTATCTACCACTCAAATTCTTGAGTGTGTATTGCGACAACTGTTTTTCCATCATGCAACTTAACCATATTAACCAATTCATCACACTATCCCACAACCCGTTCACGATACAAATCATCAAACCCTTGTGATGAGACCACTCTTTTAGGTGTAGAATTCGATGTCTCACAAACATCATTATCACTCAACGACTCACTAGTTCTAGCATAATTATTCAAATATCTTTTCAAACTACCAACATAGTTCTGAAATCCCAAAGTCTTCATAGCCCACAAAAGATCCTCCCCATTGATCGTCTTTCGTTTCTCTCTTTGACATTTATCCGCAGCTTCACCCGTGATGAAGCTAATGAACTCAGACACACATTCTTGGACTGTTTCTTTTGCTTCTTTGGATATTTTGGCATTGGCTGGCAAAGATTTTTTCATTATACGTCCGACATTTGCTATTGGCAGAAGACGTTCTTGGTCTTTGGATGAGGTGTCCGAGATGTTCTCGGATGATGGGCTGCCTGCCGGGCTAACTTGGGTTCTTTTTGCAGTCATGATCAAGTAGTTTGTGGAGACTTAAGGGGTGGTGTATCATGAGGTTTTATGGTGTGAAGAATTGAGGAAATAAATATTTAAAAAAATGTAAAGACGGCTTGATTTGGACAATAAGTATAAAATAAATTTGATAAATATTCAAATAATCCAAATATATGAAATGACAGTTATGCTTTTCACTAAAAACAAAACAAAACAACAAATAATGGTGGAGGGACGTATTCAACCTCAAAATCACAAGGTTTAGACGCCTGGCGACGTTTATTAAAAGTTAGGGTGTCTTACGATGTTTTGTGGAAAGTTCAGGGACCAACGATGTATTTTTGTCTAAAGTTTAGATATTGGATATTGAATCATGTGTACGTCTCTTGTGATATGTTATTTATATATGTGGATTATCATCTTTATAAAAAGCTTGTTATATTCGTACTCAATGTTATTTAAGAAACTTTCTTTCTACAGTTTTATTTTTTAATACTGTTAAAGTTATGAATGTGATTAGAACTTTAAGGGCCGTTTGGTATTTTTCGTATCTTCATTAGGAAAGTATTGTCATGGGTCGGTTTGTTTTTGCTTATAAATAGGGAATCATAAGATGAGAACTTTGTACCTTCGAATTTCGTTTGCAATAAAAAGCTTCCGCAATTCTATCGATTCTCGTTTCTTCTCTTGTTCTTCAGCTTTGATTATCGGTTGTTAACTCTAACAAGTGGTATTAGAGCTTGTCGATCATTGTGAGTATTAGGAGAAGCTTGAATCGTTTGTCGATTTAGGGTTTCGTCTAAATTTGTTCGAATTTAGGGTTTCGGATTTTTGGAGTTTGGTTTAAAGGTTTGTTTAGAATCTGGTTTTGAAGGTTATTTTGATTTGCACCGATTGATTTGGAATAATTTGTTTGTTTCGATGCTATCTTAAGAACCCTAGCTTGACTGGTTATTGTTTTGGGGAAGAAAGTATTGATTGTTTTTTGCCAGATTTTTTTATCAGTTGTTTTTATTGTTTTTGTTTTTGGGCTTCTGTTTTAAATTTGGGTTGCACTAATAATAAAGTGGGATATTGGAATTGGTTTTGACTTTAGAAGTAGTAACATTAGCATTTGTAGTTCGTTTTTGATTTGTTTGATATTTGTTTGAAAATCATGTCTTCTTCTCAACTCATTAATATTGAGAAGTTTTCGGGAAAGAGAAACTTTAGCTTGTGGCGTATCAAAATTCGAGCCTTATTGAAACAACAAGGCATTTAGGCACCCATTAGCGGTACAAAACCGACTGATATGACTGATGCTAACTATAAGTTACAAGAAGAAAAGGCACACTCTACTATTTTGCTATGTTTATCTGATGAAGTTCTTTATGAAGTGGGTGACGAGGAAACGACAAAAGGAGTTTGGGAAAAGTTAGCAACTATTTATATGACAAAGTCGTTGACGAATAAGTTGTTGTTGAAACAACGTTTGTTTTCTCTTCGAATGAAAGAGGGCTCATATTTGAAAAGCATCTTGATGCTTTGAACTCGATATTGATGAATTTGAAGAATGTTGAAGTGAAGATTGAAGATGAAGATGCGGCTCTTGTTCTTCTAGTGTCGTTACCTCCTTCGTTTGAAAGTTTTGTTAGCTCATTTGTTGTCAGTAAAGACACTATCACTTTGGAAGATGTTAGATCTAGTTTGCATTCAAGAGAGCTTCGTCAACAAGCTTCAGGAAGTGGTTATGAATCCCAATCCATGGGTTTATCAACCACAAGTCGTGATAGGGGTCGATATTGATTTGAAAAAGGTAAAGATAAAGGTGGAGCATCCTCAAGTTCTCTAGGTCCTAATCCTCGAGATATTTGTAACTACTACAAAGAAACTGGTCATTGGAAGATTGATTGTCCTAAACTAAAGGAGAAAATTTTGGTTGTGGCTACTGCTAAAGACGAGTCGTGCTACTCGGGTTTAGAATGTAAGCTGCTTTGAATGGTTAACCGTTTCGGTTAACGTTTGGTTATTCGTTTTTGAAGTCATTGACATTTGCTTTGGATTGATTTCTTTTGGATTGTTTTTGGGAAATCAATCATTTATTTGAATTAGGCTAGTATCTCTAGCATTTGAAATTTTGAATTTAATTTGGAACATTTGGTCTTTCTTAGGAGTTTCAATCACGTTGGAGATTGTTATGAATGTGATTAGAACTCCTAAGGGCCGTTTGGTATTTTTCGTATCTTCATTAGGAAAGTATTGTCATAGGTCGGTTTATTTTTGCTTATAAATAGTTAACATGTAAGATACATTTGTGATGATATATATAGTTAACATGTAATTTGTAACATTTGGTCTTTCTTAGGAGTTCCAATCATAAGATGAGAATTTTGTACCTTCGAATTCCGTTTGAAATAAAGAAAAGCTTCCGCAATTCTATCTATTCTTGTTTCTTCTCTTGTTCTTCAGCTCTGATTATCGGTTGTTAACTCTAACAGTTAACATGTAAGATACATTTGTGATGATATATATAATCTGATGATATATTTAAACTATGACACAATTGACATTTAGATTTCATTATCTATCACTTATCATATCTTCTATGATTCTATCTATATCTCCAACTGTTGTGATCACGTAGTTAGGAGAACGTTTAGTCACAAAATTAAAAACAAATATCATTTCACTTTCAAAAAAACAATGATACCTCCTCATAATTTTTCTTCCTAAATATAACGTGTTATATCTACAAGGAAAATGTAATTTATGATGTATTTTATATTTTTCTTCTGAAAATAATCATGAAAGCGTAAAGTGTGATTTATTGGATTTAGGATGCGGGGCCCAGTATATGCAGTAGTACGTTACAGTTCTGGTGTTTAATGAGTGAGTTGTAGTTGTCTCAGCTGTCTGTCGCCAAAAGCTTTAATTCTTTATCCGATAAAATAATATTTCACGCATCCATTCTTCAAAAATGCCATACATAACATTTGCCATTCAATAAAAACAACAGATATGCGCCCTGTAACAATTTATGACATTTATGACTATAAAAAAACATTTTAGATTCCATGATTACTTTTTAGGGTGCATAAGTTGGCTGATTTAGCTTGTTAAGTTTGCCACTAAGAGAGTAGTACCGGATGGGTGACTATCCGGGAAGTCCTCTTTGATCACAGGGACTGTTGATACTAGGCTTTCAAAGTCCTTCAATGAAGGTTTCAACCCACTAGGGTTCGAATCTGGAGAAGGCATGGTTTACTTCAAATTAAGTGTCGTGCCTTCGGGCGGCTTAAGTTGAAGGTTTTCCCCCCACCGGGTTTCGAATTGGTCAAGGATTTCTCCGAAAGAACCGTTCCAAAAAAAAAAAAAAAAAAAAAAAAAGTTGGCTGATTTAGCGAATTATAATCGTGTGTAGGTGGTACGATTTTCGGGCGGATGCCGTTAAAAATCCCTATTGCGTCAGCGTGGACCCGGTTAAGACAACATAGTCTGGGTATGTGGTGAATGAGGGCCTACCATGAGGTGGTTGCGACTCTAATCTAAAAAATGAAAGTCACCGTTAAAAAAAAAAAAAAAAAAAGTTACTTGTAAAAGATGAGTAATTTTATTTGCTGTATCCTGTATACAATCAATTATTACATGTCGTAATGTTTTTAACATAGATCTAGAAGCTACGGATAGCAAATTACTGTACCACTTTTTATAACACATTCTACATCCAAAAAGTTACGTATCATTTCATTATATCCCAAAGAAAATAATCGATAAACTTAAAACAGTGTTCTTACTTTCCTTTTAAAATTATTACTAGCCAGTATTTACAAGCTTTTTATTTATTTATTTATTTATTTATTATTATTATTTTTTGTGTGTGTAATATAAACCATGTCATTTAGATGATTTGTTATAAAACTGTTCCACCTCATCACTTTCACAATCAATTCTAAACGAAAGAATAAGAAAAAGATTTCATTTGCGATATAGTTAGATAATCAACAAATATATAAATGTAACATAAGAAAATTATTGGAAACTCTTATCGCTTAAAGATTCGTTATGGGTTAAGTGTGTGCATGCATACAAGCTAAGAGGAAGAAGCTTTTGGGACATCCCTCTTCGTGGTAACATGTCATGGGGATGGAGAAAGGTCTTACAAATCAGACCGCTTATTAGGGAATTTGTTTGGCATAATATTGGAGATGGAGCTCTCACGTCATTATGGTATGATCGTTGGTGTTCCAGTAGTCCGTTGGCTAACTCTATCTCGACACGTGGCATGTTTAGAGCTGGGCTAAATCCTCTCTAAGGTTAGTAACATTTTTCTAAATAATGTATGGACCTGGCCTCAGGAACTTATCAATAAGTATCCTTTTCTTAGTTCAATTGTCATGCCAAACCATGTTGATAGACCTGATTTGTTGGAATGGCGTGATGAGGATGGGAATGTTAAGTCATTTTCTGTAAGTATGGTTTTGAGGTCTATTCGGCCTAGAAGTAATAAAGTTATGTGGGTTGACGTCGTGTGGTTTTCTTCATGTATCCCACGCCACGCATTTAATATATGGTTGATCGTTAAACAAAGATTGAAAACTCAAGATAAACTCAACACTTGGGATGGTTCGAGCTCTCTTATTACTTTGTGTCCATTATGCGAATTGCAACCTGATTCGCATGAACATCTATTCTTTGAGTGCTTTTTTTCGCAACAAATTTGAAACCACATGAAGACGTATGTAGGGATTGATTCTTCGGTTCCTATTTTCTCTCATATTCTGGTTCTCTTATCCCGATTGCTAAAAGAAGGTCTTCTAAGAGTGTTATTGCTAAGTTGGTTGTGGCGGCTTGGGCCTACTTTATTTGGCAAGAGAGGAATTGGCGTCTTTTTAAGAAGAACAAACGGCCGGTGAAGCAAATTATTGATTGCATTATGAATTCTATCCGTCTCAAACTCCTCTCGTGCAGATTTAAAAAGTCTAACGATGGTGTGCTGGCTTCTAGGCTTTGGAAGTTGCCTGATATGGTGTTTATCTAATGTTGATGGCTGTTATGGCTTGTTTATGTGTTATTAGGTGGTTGTAATTGCTAGCTAGTATTCATATGGCATGTCATATGATTTAGAGGTTGTTCAAGCTTGAGCTTGAGGTTAATGTGGTAGCCAACCACATTCCATTGTACTTATTGGGTTTTTTGGGCCTTTTAATATATTTTACCGAGGTAAGTCCCCTTTCCAAAAAAAAAAAAAAACATAAGAAAATTATTTATCATGAGGCTTGTGGTCTAGTGGTAAGGCTTAAGTAGTTAAGCGAGCCCAAGTGATAGTAGTACCGGTTTGGGTGACCGACCGAGAAGTCCTCACTTGGGAACCACAAGCTCTAATGATATTAGGCGAATCGGGAATAGGAGTGGGGTTATCCCCTAAGGAGAGACTCGCGGTTGGTATCTCTGCCCGAGAATGTGACACTAACTCAAACCAACAACTAATAACTAACATCTAACCCGCCGTTGAAAAAAAAAAAAAAAAAAAAAAAAAAAAAAAAAAAATCTTTAAAAACACATTTTCCATAAATAAGTAACGAAAGTGACATCAAGCTTCTAGTTTTAAGTGCCTCATATTTATTTCTGGTCCATATTTACATGGGAACATTAAATCGTCTAGTGGTTGGTCATCCACGCTTCTAATGTTTGTACTATCAGTAATACTTTTTTTTTAATGGAATTTAAGTTTTTTAATGAACTTTGTTTTATATTGAAGTAAAAGTTTGTACCTTTGTTAAGTTACCCCGTAGGTTCTCACGAACTATGGTAAGGGCTTTATATTATAAGCCGAAATTAAATTTAGTAATTTTATAAACTTGTTTTGCAAATGAGCTGTGGTTTATTATTGTAAAATTATTAAAAATAACATATTAAATAAGCTTTTGTATATGTTAAATATTTTTGTAGGTAAATAAGTAATTTATCTTCAAATGCCCCGGGCTAAAATTTTTAGCACCTTTTATGGGCTTAAAGTTTTTAGCCCTTCCATAAGTCCCATGACAAACGAGATTTATTTTATTAGCCGACTTATTTTAAATGCCCAAGCCCCCATAAGCCCCATTTAAGCCCTTGCCAAACATAACCTATATGAAGCGATGTTCTTCAATCACCTACATAAGGAAAAGACATGCGTTAACATCATCTTGGGTTTAGTAACAAGACTAAGCTCCGGCGTGAGAATAAGTATATACGCCGATAGGCCGAATAATAAATGACAAAGTAAATGCTAGTAAAAGTAGTTGAGAGTGAAGTAAATGAGGTAGGTTATTTATACTACCCTAACCTCGATATACGTTCTGTCTCGGGAAAGAGTTCGTTAAGCCTAGCCTAGGTGCTAGGTGTCAGACTACGCGGGGACATGATCCCGTAAAATCCTGAATAGGTTATGTTGTCCAGTTCTTCTAATGGACCACCGGATAAAAAAGTGGTGCATGGGTAAAAGATGATACCTACATAAAAGGAGTGTGCGCTCATGTTCTTATCAGTGGTGCCTTTTAAACATGTCTCTCTCGTCTGTTGTTTGGTATGGGCCCATCGGCCGTATACGCCAACATTCTAACTGTCACACCCCCAAAATACCTGAATGGCAGCGGAATGGAATACCTGGGGGTGACTGTCATAGCACCACAATTACAGTTATATTGAACGACCTAAAGTGTCGTTTGGAAAAATATATCGTTTGATCATTAAAACATTCAGAGTTTACAAAACATAGGTCCCAAAAAGGTGTTGCAAGTTTATGAAAAACAAGTTCAATCCAGATCAAACGTTTCATAAGTGCAGGAAATATATATATGTGAGACGCGTCGACTCCGCGACTCCATGAAGGTCCAAATGCGTGCAAGCAGGAGCTACCTTAATAACCTGAAAATACATTGCTAAAACGTCAACACGAATGTTGGTGAATTCCATAGGTTTGTAAGTTAAATCGTATGTACATTAACCACAAGTATAAAGTAAACCGACAAAATGTCAAAAATGCTACATTGTCTCTTAAGCTCATGACCACGAAGCTAGACATAATATTGTATTGGCCCCAAAGGAGTGTTTACCAGACACTCAAATAGATTAGACATGAAATACATCCGTAATTCCGTTGGAGCAACCCAAACACGGATGGAGGCATCACCCTCAATAGATCTATTCACTCACTCTCGCTTGGCATTATAATTAACGGTCCATGATAATAAAGGGGACTTAACTTGATAGTAAGGCAACTTAAGCAATGTATGGAATGGGCATGTAAAAAAATAATTGATGCAATGTATTCTCACCCATGGGATTTGAAATCAAATAAGTAATTGAAAACAGGGCTATGAAAACTCACCTGAAGTGATAGTACAATGTGGTGAAATGATCGGGACAACAAGGCGCGAACACTAGCCGCAACCTAAATGAATGAATATGATATACTTTAGATCATGAAATGATGTAGTGAACGTTCATGCACATGATACCTATACCACTCGTAACTTGAAAATACTAGTTATTGTCAAAGTAAAGTATTTTTCATACTTAGGAAAAATAAGTCCCACTAGACTTATAAAAACTTGTCGTAATATATCGTATATAAAATGTTAGTGTTATATTCCTCGTTTTGAAAACCTTAAAATAATGTCAATCAGTCGTATAAATAAGCATTGGGTCGTACGTACTTCATTAGTTAAGAATATAACTCTTGAACAAGAAATCTATAAAATATAGTATTTAGTACGTAGTTTATTATTTCCGGTTGTAGCTGCCAAAATAATATAGTTTCGTCGATTTTTAAACGTGTATATCTTTGTCGTTTTAAGTTCATTTTCCTCGTTCTTTATATCCACGGATTCGTCTTAACATGTATTAATATATTTTTGATAGCTCGGCTCCTCTAGGTTACGTCTAACGCCTCTGTTTGTCCGTCGAAAATCGTCCAACAGCACGTTATATTTTCAGAAAATAGTTTTCGTCGTTAAACTTGCAAAAATCATAACTCCTTCGTTATAAGCTCGTTTTAATCCGTTCTTTCGCCCACGGCTTTGTTTTTGAAAGTATTTTCTAAATCTTTGGTCAAAAATTACCCACCATCTACTGATTTTCTCACGTTTTTAAAATGAGGACAGTAGGTATATATATAGTTTCAAAAATCAATTATAGGGTTTCAAACTAGTTTCAACTTCAACCAAATCACTTTCAATCACCACAAATCTAGTCTAATCTTACCATACACCTTCTTAGGGTGTCATGAGTTCATAAACATCATAAATTAAGTGGATCTAACAAGGATCTACCTATTATCCATTTCTAAGGCTTAAAAGATATAATAGTTTAAATAGAGTGGTATAAACTAACATATGCATGTAGATCTTGCATAAAAATCATATGAACATAATAAGAACTTGGTAAAATTATAAAAATGAGTTTTCTATACTTACTTGAAAGATTAGGGAGTTTTTAGAGATTCAGACCTAATAACTTCTTGGATTTTTATTTCAAAATCCAAAAGAGAAGTACTAATGGAACTTGTTTATAACTTGAGCTTGAAAAATGAGATGTTCTTCCTTTTTCTTGATGTTGGCCGAACCTCCAAGGGTGGGAGGAGAGAAGGAAATTTTCTTGAACTAGTTTTTGGTATGTATGTATGTGTTAGTTTAATATAGAAAAATGGAGGATATAACTAGTGACTTTGGTCAAAGAAGTCCAAATGGGGGAACAAGAAAAATCAATTGAAATTTAGGGGGTTGGGTCTCGGCTGAATAAGAGGAAAAAGGGGGAAGTGGGTGAGATTTTGTAAGAATTTTTGAGATATTGTGTTATATATTGTGTAGTTTATTAGTAGTTATATTATTTTTGGGTACCGAGTTAGCTAGAAATAAATTTTAACGAAGTTAATCGGGACATAATAAAGTCATAAAAATTGTGAAAATATTGAGTGTTTGGGTGATTATTGTTTAGTTTTTACGAAAACCGTCGTAGTTATATTAAACTTACGATATTAATTAAATAAATTTCCAAAATACCGGGTAAATTAATAATATAATTTATATATCATTAAAATGAATATAAAAATATAGTAGGATCATAGTCGGGAGTGTCGGACGTGTTGGTCATATTATTGGTCGCGTGTTAACGTTTATTTAAAAATAAACATACGTAAAACGTCAAATATATTAAAAATATTAATTTGAATATCCTACGAGTGGAATAGTATGTAAATGCTATTGTAATGATATGTAAGCCATTTCTAGTCCATATGAAGTGTCCCTACTGATGATGCATGAATTCGCAGCTTAACCTGACCGGTTACGCGAATGTAAATATTGACGATGCATGAATTCGCAGCTTAACCTGACCGGTTACGCGAATTTAAATATCCGTAAACTAAATTTACGATGAAATGAATAAAGTACATAAATAGTGTTTTCTCTCCGGAATGAATAGTGTCATGTGAATAGTAAATTTCCTGAACGCTTCTCGGAATCTCAAACTGACACAAAAAACGATGAATAGTGATCGGTGAATAGTAACTTCCCGAGATGAATAATGAAATTTCGACATCTGAACAAGGACCTGAAATTACGAATTGTGACACTAACATACAAAGTATTATTTTTTCTCCATGTATCCACCCGATTCTTTTACATAATCAATATGACTCGATTCTTTTACATAATTTATCTAATTTCTATTGCCCACTCGATATAACACGATTATAAATGTTCGACAATACATGTCGGGAGTCAAGATCTTAATCTATATACCAAAAATAGTTTAGAATACAAATGATACAAAAATATAAGGTTAAAAGTAAATTTATCAGATTAATAGTAACGAATAATAATCGTTATTTTATCGATTCGTAATTTTATCGATGATTTAATGCTTGTTTCGGACGAGGTGCCCACTAGATGGGTAAAGGTGATTCCTATTAAAGTGAATGTTTTTGCTTGGAGAGTTCAAATGGATAAAGTGCCTACTTGGTTAAATTTATCCTTGAGAGGAAGGAAATCCCTTCTATTCTATGTCATATATGTGATGTTGAAGTTGAATCGATCTCTCATCTTTTATTTACATGTTCTATGGCAAGAGACATTTCGTACAAGGTGTTTCGATGGTGGAGTTTGGATGCGACGAGCTTGCATTCATATGAAGATTGGTTATCATGGCTTACTAATATTCGTATTAGTAAACAAGTAAAGTTAGTTTTGGAAGGTTTGTTCTATGTTATGTGGTGGGTGATTTGGAGATTTCAGAATAGTTTGGTGTTTGGCTTGATCGCGCTTAGGAAGGAGACTATTTTTGATGATATAGTTACTCAAGGTTTTAAAAATCGGGATCATACTCATGATCATTTTTGTCTTTGCAAGATCGGATTAGGATCTTGAGATCCAACTCTAATGTTATTTCTTAATAGTTTTTATAATATTATACAAATCTACAAATTATTGTACATTATAAACATAAAATATTATGCATGTTTCATAAAAATATTGTACTAAATTATGATTATGAAATGTTTAAAAAGATAAAAATGTTGTTTTTTGAATTATACAAAAACACAATCCACAAAATTTATTGTTTTTAGTTTGTAATCCGAGAAAAGTAAGATCGAATCGGATTAGATTTTAAGATCGTATTATCAAGATCGGGATCCTATAATCTTAAGCTTGCAAAAATCCTATGTAGGATCCGGATCGTTTTTGCTTTGCAGTATCGTAAAACCGTAAGATAATAAGATCAGGATCGAGATCCTGACAACTATAGTTACTCTAACTTATACATGGTGTTCTAATAGTTGCAAGTCCAAGTTCAATAGGGTGACTTGGATGCAAAATCCTATGAGTGCTATTATGTAAGTGTTTTCTTTCTACCTTCTTGCTAAAAGTGTTTTTGTAAATTTGTCGTTCAAAAAATAGTAACTAATAATAATCAATCTAGAAATTAGTATTAAGAGAGAATATAAAAAACGAAAGAAGAGCTAAAATAAGACTTTACTAAAACTATGTGCAAAAATTATTATTAAGGTTTTCATAATCACAAATCACAAATAATCATTAATAAATATGCAACTTTATATATTTATTAGCACGTTTCATGTATACAATCACTAATTTGTTGCTTAGTGTTTTTATAAATCGTTGGTTACCAACGAGAAATTATATACACTACCAGAAGTGACCAAGTGGCCAGCGGCGGAGCCAAGAAATGTTGCTAAAAGGGGCACTCAAGTAATTAAAGGGTTACATGTATTTATTGTATATAAAAATCAAAGAACAGTTCGGGTCGGGTAGGGTTAAGTTAAATGTAAAAACAACTATTTCAAAACAATTATGACTAACTAAAGGTTTGATGTCAAAGTTAAGACCCAATTAGATACGTGAAACTACTGTTTCGAAAGGTTTGGGATTTAGAAAACGTCTTTGGTAACGTAGTTGTAGCTATAATTATAAAATGTAAAGTTGCCAAAAATGGTATATACACATTAAAATAAAATAAAAATTGAACGTTGTTTTTAATGGTATATAGGTAATTTCATAAACAAAATGTTGGAGCAGTTTTATAATGCTTGTTCAACAAGCATTTCAAATGAAAGCGGATCGACTATATGTTGACTTTAGTTGCTTTATTGCCAAACAAGCTTTTCAATCAAACTACTTATCACTAGAAATTGCTGAATCAATTGCTCCTCCAGAATGGCTGGTGCTTATCGCTCCTAAACACTTTCAAATACTTGTTGCCAAAACAATAGCCCTTAAAATAAAATTCAGTCCCTTGTTTATATACCTTTTCTTGTTTTTATTTATATACCTTTCTTGTTTTTAAGAGCAAACACTTCAAAGCATGTTCCAAAAGTGTGATCATGCGATCAACCTTTAGATATAAAACCCATCCCTTTAGACTGAAGATCATGGTCACCTAATTAACAACATTTTACATTACACATCAACACCACATCATTCTCCTTTCACTTCTCCTCAATTCCTTTTACTTTTTAGTGGACATGGTCACCTTACTTCCATCTGTTTTTGCTAAAGCAGTTGTTGCTAAAGTAGTTGTAGCTCAAGCTGCTCTTGCTATAAAACAGTCTGAGCGTTTATTTTTGTTAAATAAAAAAGAGAGTTTATATAGTTTATTTAGTACCCTACATGAGAACTTTTTTTATGAACTTACATGCACCTCTAGCTTTGGGTTTGTGGATGGAATCCCCCGAGAAGGGTTAGAATGGCAGTTCCCGCTCTTTGGGAGGTACCAAATAAATGACTACTTAAATCGGAATTTTGAGCATAATGATTCCACTGACCTGTAAAAAGTGAGCCTAACCTCATTAAAATACTCACTTTATTCAAATATATCCCACTAAATACTACACACACACTCAAAAAAAAAAAAAAAAAAAAAAACAAAAACAAAAAATACTACACACACTGACAAACAAAATAAAATAAAAAAACAATAGAGGGACCACTTCACTCCAAACACAATTAGGTGACCAAGTCACCTTAACTCTTCTTGATTTGCACAATTCGCGCGCATAGGATATGGAAGGCATGGGGGTGGGCGTGACTTTGACAGTCAGCTAATTGATTTTGCCCCCTTGACGGTTAGCCTTATATTAAGGGAGACAATTGGCACACTTTAATTTTTTATTGACACACATCAATATACAAACACAGTAGGCATAGACATGTACAACTATTTATAGTATAAAATAAAGTATCACAATCAAAAAGTTAAATGTGCAAATTACTTTCATTATATCAAGTATGGCTCTGTTTTATTTTTTTCATAAGATAATGATTACCGTATATGTAAAACCTCGCAAAAATTCGTATAATTAACTTCGGTTAATTAAATAAATAATCTCTGTCATTATTGTAATTACCATTTTTACGGGGAAATTTAAAATTTTCTTTGTATATTAAAATGGTCATGATTACGATATTGCAAAATTCGTCAAAACGACAAAACAAGTTCTCGACACAATTAACAAAATATTAATTTCACTAAACTTAATTAATAAAACTAATTAAAAACTAATCGGGCTTTGTTTTTAATTAGCCCAACCGGCCCAATTTCTAAACCCATTTTCAATAATAACAATACATATAGATCGACTAAGCATGCTCCAAATCACCTTGTTCATTTCTAAATTCTACACACGACCTACGTATATTTTTGCACATTCTCATTTACCTCCTAGCCAACTATTAGTGTGTCGAATCTCACGTTCATACGTTGAGTTTTGATACGTTTTTAAGAGGCAAAGTGTTCGACTCGTACAAAACCAAACCGATTCACAATATATTCAATTCTTAACCGTTTTAATCCCCGTTTGTTTCTAATGGTTCCTAATAATGTTTCTGAGATGATTCTATGCTCAAATGTCAAAGATGATCAAGTATATACAAGTAGTGAACGATTTTGTAAATCGTATGTACATATATATATTGGTCGACATAGGAAGTGAATCACCAAGACATATCCCATCTTCCATGCTCTCACATTCACTTCTTTAGTAATATAATTCGTCCTTGAAGCCAAGAGATACTGACATGATATAGTAGATCATGTTTACCCGCGTTATTTAGCACCATACGATCCATTCGAATGGTACCATATATACGTTCATGCATGCAATTGTTTTCTTTTCAATTCCATACTCTTTCACATAATCCATTCGTTCTAAAAATTTCCTCTACAACTCAGAGAATCGATTGTATATTATTTGGGACTCAAGAAAAGGAAATCGGGTTTGATTAATAAGTATAACGTTTGGGTTATACTTTGAAACGTGAAATCCTTGTGTTCCATTCTATCACACTCGACCTCTCTATCACCTCTAAGGTGTTTGTAAGTCTTTTCTACATGTTTCCATTCCATTTCACACGTTAAATTATGGTCATGCATCATATCTATTTTGTTTCGATCGTATATAGTATCATATATATATTTCACGTACGTATATATTTTTAGTACACAAAACGTGACTAGCCTCTATCTTGGAAGGCCTAAGAGTCACATAGCACACACACTTCACGTTTATTCTCACGTTACATGCATCAATTAACTCATTTTCGAATCATGCTACATCGTATGAAATTTCATAAAACACTTGGTAAATATTTCATATTTTTCAAATTATAAAATCGGTTCGAACACCATACAAACCATACGTATAACTTTTAATTTCACGTAACGAGCATACAATATTTTTGCTCGACCTAATAGACCACCTAGAAAACTATTAGTTTCGTTTACACAACTTGTAAAAATATTCACGTTTAGACACCATACTCGATCCATTTTGAATCGACTTAAACCAGTTTTTAAATCCAAAATTATATATAAAAACTTAATTTTGTCGATTGGGCTTAACCAAGGCCCAACAAGAATTTAAGAACCGTAAGTCCACTGGGCCCATAAAATATATTTTTGGAATCATAAAAGAAGCCCAAAGCCAAGCCCAAAATAATTTTCATGCCCTCGCCTCTAAATTTTTAAATGGGCTTATGTATTGTTTCGTTAAGGCCCATAAGCTAGAAAATTAAGCTTTTCATAAAATAAGCTTGAAATTAATAAAATAAGCTACGGAAATTTTTATAAAATTTTTATAATCATTTTTGCAAATTTGGACTAAAAATGTAACGCGACGACACATAGAGGGACTAAAAGTGTAAATATTGGAAAGAAAGGACTAAAACTGTAGAAACAGAAAGATAGGACAAAAATTGATAATATATGATGTTACAAGCTTAGATTGTAATTTTGGACAAGTAGTGGACAATAAATGTAAATTATATACGAAAAGGATTAACGGTGTGACGCTAACGCCGTTAGTATAAAAAGTGTAAAAATTGGAAAAAGACAAGGACTACACATAATCTATTTGACATTCTTATTTTATTTTCCATTTTACGACAACCATCACGTCATATGCATTTTATTACGTTGTATATATATACATTATTTATTTTTACGTTAATTATATATATAACGATATTTAAAAAGATAATATTTTTACTTACGATTAAAAAGGTAAAACTACGATGGATATTTTAAATAAAGTATTTTATCATATCATGCATGACGTAATAATTACACTGCACCTCATCTATTCGTCATAACGAATAATAATTATTCGTTATTCGTTCGTATTTACCAAATAGTATTTTGTTATATTCTCTGATAAATTTATTTATCATGTTCCGTATCAAAGACGTTTCCATAATCGTTCCTATTCTACTTTACTTTTCATCATTTCCAAATCAATCCAGGTGAGTCATAGCCCCATTTCCAATAATTTTTTTTAAATCATTGGGGGAGATACATGCTTACATATACTTTGATAACTTGATAATTATATGAAATAAAATACATGATTCAAATCAATTTCCTAATTGATATTAAAATAATATAAATTGTGATTTAAAATGTAATATATATATATATATATATATATATATATATATATATATATATATATATATATATATATATATATATATATATATATATATATATATAAAATACATGACAAAATACTTAATTGAAATATTGATACTCGTATGATATTGTTTTCCATTCAATTATTGTGATATGTGATATATATATAATTTATTGATGAATTACTTGACTGAAATACTGATACTCATATGATAATGTTTTTCATTCAATTATTGTGGTGTGTGATATATATATTTTGCTGATGAATTACTTGACTGAAATACTGATACTCATATGAAAATGTTTTCAATTCGATTATTGTGGTATATGATATACATGTGTTACTGGCGAAATATTTAAACTGAATTTCTAATACTCAAACGATACTGTTTTCAAATTGATTACTGTGATACGATACTTGATTACATGATGTTATGCTAAATGATCCCATTATTCCTTGATATTGCCTAAGTTAGCTTATCGCCATATAGTCCCTCAATCATGAGCCATTAACCACATGTAAAGTGGGTGCGAATATAGTGAACAGCTTCGAAACCTGTTAAGGATTGACCCCCTGTCCCACTAATACTTGACGGAATGCCAATTGCAATTGGTTAGTAGTATTAGTCGTGATACACTATATTTGTAGACAAATAGGAATTGGCAAATCACCTATTATTAGAGGGCAAAATCTGTCATTAATTTGATAGAACACCCCCTTCTGGTCAAACTTTGTGTGTCATGAGGCTTGGTGCAATATCTATAAAGGAAAAATGTATGTTTTCAACATATATTTAGATACAGCTGTATAGGTTTGACCATACGTGAATTGTATATCTGATTGATCTAGTATCATGAGTTTCCAGCTCATGTTAAGATTATTGATTCTTTATTTGAATGTGATTGAATACTTATATGATTTATTTGTGATTATAGTAAATATACTTGATGAGGCGAAAAATGATCCGTTTTTAGGGGGTCATTTAAGCCCGAATCCGAATTTATTTGATCAAATATTGCCCTAAATCGTTCCTTTTGTGATTTTAGGTACTTGGAGAGTGAATTCTGGAAAAGAAGCCATTTTGGACGTTTTTTGAGCATAAAAGTGAAGAAAACGGCAAAGTCTCAATTTTCCATGCTGGGAACAGTACATGAAGGCGTCAAGAGTAAACTCATGACGGCGTCAAACCTCAAGAATTAAAATCCGTAGTTGATGGCGGCGTCACACACAGGTCGTCAAGAGTAATTTGTGTGACGGCCTAGGCCTTGACGGCGTCAGAAGTAGATCAAGGCCGTCCGAGGAAGTATTTGGCGGCGAGATGACGGCGTCACACCTTTGTTCTTGACGACGTCACCCCTATTTTCCTATATATAGTTTTCTAGTTTTTCACATTTAAAAAAGAGAGAAGTTTTGGAGAAAGCCTAAAGACGATTTTGGTGCAACTTTTACAGGTTTTTCAAGGGTTCCAAACCCTTGATACCTTGCATTGTAATTGAGATAAATGTTCTTCTAATTCAATCAATATGTCTATGTGTTGGTTGTCTATATCTTGTTCTTGTCTCAATTCCATTATGCTAGGCTAGATCTCTTTTGTGTTTGCTTAGATCTAATGAAACCTAGATATTGATTATGTGTTGATTACTTGTTTATTCTTGTCTTGGATGAATGATTTATATGTTAGGCTTAAGACAACTGGCAGATCTCCAAATGGTAACATGCTTGAACGTCTTAAGAAACATGAACCGAGGCGTACTAGGTCTTTATTGGTTGTATTTAATGCATGAGCCACTGTTTACAATCCCTATAGTTGTGCTTGGCATGGTGTAGGAGGAGATAAGAGCTCATAGAATTGGGGAGTTATGTATGCCACCCCATGAATGGTATTAAGGAATACGATCCGTCATCCATGCAGTTATAACAAGTAATTAACGTGTAAAAGATATCTAGGGAGTAGTAAAATCTAAGTAAACACATTTTCTCCAATTACTGCTCACAACCTTAGTATAAATTAGTTTATTTTCATTTTTAGTATTTTATTTTGATTGCATCTTAGTTTTGGGTTAGTTGAATAGCAACTAATTCCGCCCACTCCTTCAAAACCCGAGATTTTAATTGCTTTCTAAAAAATATAAAAACACAAAAAATAATCATCCCTCACCTTTAAAACTAGTATTTAGGCTTTCTAATCCTAGCGACACTATTCCTAAGCTGAACGATCAATCCCCCGGTACTTGTCACTATACTATACTACAACGATCAGGTACACTGCCTGGTGGGGGTTGTAAGCTTCTCGAGATCCCTCGAGAGGTAAAGCCTGTTGCGATTCCCACGCATCAAGTTTTTGGCGCCGCAGCCCGGGGAATAGTTATTGTCTAGGTTAGGATTTCTTTTTATTAGGTCTACTTGCTAGATTCCTTTCTAGTAAGATTTTATATTTTTATTTTTAGGTTTTCTTTAGTCTATCTTATTTCTTCGTGCTTTTGTTCGTAACTCTTTACCATCCGACATCATGGAAGGTGGTAACATCTTTGAACCCATCATCCCACCACAACAAAACCCACCACTAGAACCCCTTAGGCCCCGAACCTTAGGAGAGTATTCCCGACCTAGCCACCAAGGCTACCGAAACACCATTGAGCTCACCGGAGCCAATGTGACCCCCTTGCGATCCGACACCATCCGGTTGGTGCAAAGCGGATGTGCATTCCATGGACTTCGTTCCGAAGATCCAAACCAACACCTTAAGGACTTCCTCAAAATCGTAGACTCCATAGACCTAGGTGTTGAAACTAGAGAGACTACCCGATTACGCCTATTCCAATTCTCTCTACGGGATCAAGCTAGTAAATGGCTTGAGCGTTTACCCGCGGGATCCATCACCACATGGGATGATCTCACCACTCGTTTCCTTGCTCAATTTTTCCCACCGGGGAGAACTACTAAGCTTAGGAATGACATCTTGATGTTACAATAACGTCAAAATGAAACTCTTTATGAAGCATGGACTCGTTTCAAGGACTTACTCCAAAAAGTCCCTCATCATGGCATAGATCTTTGGCTCCAAGTCCAAATTTTTTATGACCATATCGACATCTCCACGAGGCGAACCATTAACCAATCGGCCGGTGGTAAGCTACGTGATCTTAGTGCGGAACAATCATGGGAACTCATAGAAGATCTTGCTCTCTATGACAACGAAAGTTGGAATGATCCCCGTGATTTGAACAAAACGGTCAAGGCAATATCTTTGCCTTCGAACAATTCTAGCACTCCCGACCGTAGGATCATGGAACTTGAGGACCAAGTCAAGTTTCTCATGAAATCTTACGATGCTCCTAAGCCTTCAAGCCAAGTGAACAAAATCACTTCTTCATGCGAATTATGTAGTGGTCCCCATGACACTCGTGATTGTGTGGAACTCCCCGGAACAGCTTTTGCGGACTACGCATCCACGCGTACCGACGAAGCGGGAGATAAGTGGTACACTTTCAAGCCCGAACCAAACAATTACGGTGATTCATACAACCCCTCATGGAAAAATCACCCAAACCTTAGGTGGAAACAAAATCAACCCAATTCTTCCAACCCACCTAATCGTTACCAACCAACCGGTCCACCATCTAACCATACTTTCAACAACAATCCTTCTAACAACTATGGTAGTACCAACAATCTTGAAGTATTGATGTCAAAGTTCATGGCATCTCAAGAAGCTCGCATATCTAAGTTTGAAGCCGATTTCAAACAAAAGCAAAGCGAGATGACCACTAGAATTGATGCATTGTTGAAAGTTCTCAATGACCGAGAAATGGGAGCACTCCCGAGCGACACGGTCAAGAATCCGAAACTAACCGTTAATTCCATATCCTCAGTTTCGTCACCCACTTCGTGTCCACAATACTACTCGGTTAAATCAACGAGCACGTGTTTCAAACAAAACCAAGTTCCCCAAAAGGACCAATCAAATAAAACACCCACTATAGAGCCGGTCAAAAGCATTGTTGCAACACCTCTTACGCAAGACCTTGACGATGAATTCAAAGAGCTTCACCTTGAACGCCCCGTCATTGATGTCTTAGCGCGTGCTCCTTACTATAGTGCCCTCCTAGAAAAATATGAGAAGTATAAGCTAGGTAAAAATAGGACCGCCTTCGTTCAAAACAAGTTACCTAAAAAGCTTGATGATCCGGGTATATTTGTTTTGCCTTGTAAGATAGGAAGATCCGAAGCTTTCGACACACTAGCCGATTTAGGGTCAAGCCTCAACTTGATTCCCTTATCCTTATTCACCGCTCTTAAGCTAGGAAAGTTAGAGGAAACGGAGGTATTGATAGGGCTAGCGGATGGGAGTATTGCCCACCCGGTTGGAATGATTAAGGATGTAGTTGTTCACGTAGGAAAGTTAACTATATTAGCGGATTTCCACGTTCTAGACATGGTTAGTGACACTACATGCCCATTATTGGTAGGAAGAGGATTTTTAGCAACCGCTAGCGCCATGATAAATTGTAAGGAGTCTAAGATAGCGGTAGTTGAAGGAGATACTTGGTCGGTGTACGATGTAAAGAAACATAGTTATGATTGTGATGATGAACCGACACCGCATTGGGTGGAGATGAATAGGAGACCATCTAGATATGGGCCTTGGATAGAAAGGAACTTTATAGGACCTCAATGCCCATTTTATCTAGAAAAATATTTTGTTGAAAAGACACATTCGGTAGAACAACTCATAGCTAGAGATGAAGAGCTAGACCCCTTTGAGGACCCGTTAGTCTTTAGGAAGATGATTGAGTTATTAAGCGTAATGCCCATCAACATAGAAAGGAATAAATGGAAAAGAGAGGGCGACAAGTGTAAATGGAGGCGGGACAATCCACCTAAAGAAGGTGACGGGTCATGGCATATTAGAATGACCTTGTATGATCCGGATGGAGAAAAGTTTGAAAGGTCGTACCATACTAAGGAAACCGATAGAAAGTTGAAACCTAAGTTCGATCACAAAGATGTCCTCAATGAGGAACTCACCCGTATCACGTAGTAACCCATGACTTTGAGTCTAGCTACAAGACTCGTAAATAAAGAAAAGCGCTTCTTAGGAGGCAACCCATGTTTTGTGTGATTTTATTTGTTTGATTGTTATTTGCTTCCGTATGCATGCCTTATTTTTATTGTTGGTATATCATGTTTCTCAATTAAAAAGTGGAAATACTTTACTATGTTGTTTGGCCTAGTCTTAACTCCAACCTAAAGGTATTTTTGCAAAAGATAAGTGTACGGGGAAACCCCAAATATGTTTTTAAGAAACACACGATCATGATTCTCCACAATTTTAAATGAGCATGTATATTCGTATTTGTTAGAGTCAAATGCTTGTATTGAGTCATAATGAAGTTTTGCAGGATTTTCCAGGAAGTAGAACCAAGTTTTTTCAGAAATTTTCCGGAAACTTAACATAAGAATTTCTGCAGGTCCATTCTGACGGCGTCAGAGTTTTACTCTTGACGGCGTCAGGAGTTAAAAATCTGGAAATTTTACCGGTTTTGTTTTTCTAACGGAGTCTTATGGTTTTTGTGAATTATTAAGTTTTATAATCTCCAGGAAATCTGCAAACTTCATTCCACAAGCATTATATCTTATCTTGTTTTCTAGGATTTAATAACTTATATAGGATGCCGCCGATTTTACACAAGGTTGTCTTGTCTATTTTGTCAGGATTTACACGTTATGTTCGACAAAGAGATGATTTATATTCTGGAAGGGAAGCTTTGATTGTTCATTTTCTTGGAGGAAGATCTAATCTGGCCAACCTATAATCCATACCGAGCGAATCAGGGGAGTATTTGATTTCATTCTCTTTACTTTTTCACTTTTAGATTCTTTACTTAAACATTGGGGACAATGTTTATCTTAAGTGTAAGGGGAGGGTAAAAAGATGATACCTTACATATGCACTTTCGCTTGAGTTTGTTTTGTTTAATGGTAGATGTGTAATAAAACTATGAGAAATACTTGTTAGTGCAATTTTAGCACCAAATTTAAATTTTTTTACAACATTTAGGAGTGAAACTTTAGCCATAGCAAGCGTCTCATGGATAGGAGATTGTATGACTAGCACATAACCGTATATTCAGAAAAATTTTCCACCCAAATATGTGAGGTTCGCCTTTTGATTTGATAGGAAAAGCATTTACCATTAGTGCTTATGAGTGTACCGGTAGCATTTAGATTTTAGAACTTGCGTTAGTGATGCATCCCAAGACCGCTAGTGAGACTACATTCGTGTGGTAGGATTTACTACATGATAAGAGGCATTAGGATCACCCTTGTGTTAAACCCGTATCATAATTACTTGACCATTTAAGTCATATCACTTGGCTAGTTAAGTCAATTAATTTTTCCCACACCTTAGCGTTGTACTCATTTTTAGTACACGAAACCCCTAGTACACCCCTCTGAGCCTATCTTTTCGTTTCTAACTTTAAGCATTTTACTTAAAGGAAGAATTTGTTACACCCCACTTAAATGTACAACCAAATCGCCTTAGCCTTCCGTGTATGCGCTCATCTTTAGTGCATTATTGTTAGTTGTTAAACCCTAAGTTAACTTTCAAATTGTTTACATGGTTGCTAAGTCGAGTCATATCCTTGTACATATTGTTTTGGGATGATTGGGACTCATGGGTAAGTACTTATTTTATGAAGTAATGGGGAAGAACATAATATTATTACCCCCATATGTACGTTAATCTTAAAAGTGCTCCAAGTGTTTTGATTTTCTTAATTCGAGTCATTAGATTAGTTTAATGTAAAGTATGTAAAGATTCAAGTGTAAGGGGAATTTCCATTCCCTATGATGTATTATTTTGGATGGTAGGGTAAGAGTGTATGCAAAAAAAAAAAAAAAAAAAAAAAAAAAAAAAACATACGGAGTACCATCCCTTTTTATTCTATGTTCATTTTATGTTTTTGTTATTTTTCATTTATTAGCTTAAGTCAAGTCTAGTCTTGGCTTAGCAACGCCATATTGTACATGTAATTAACCAAGATTGTTAACTCGCCACCAGTAAAAACTTCCTTTATCCAACAAAACCGTGTAATTCATATCCCTATACCTAACGTTACAACCCTTTAAAAAGACCTCTTTGATAGTTTATCCTAGGTGCTTACGCCATGTGGTGGAGGTTTGATCCTTTCCCAAGTCTATGGTAATCTATTTTGCTATGACAGGTAGTGAGAGATATCTTCCATTTCAATAATGTTATATTACTTTATTACACCCGAGAGATGTGAGTATCTAAACACTATTTGTGAGGTGCTAAGTGTATGACCTCCGAGCTTGTCTATTGGTCTTTAGTGGAATGATTATTTGTTGTAATTACTTTTATATTAGTGTTAAATGACCCCTAACTTGTCTTTTGAGTAGAATAAAAGCGCATTTGCTTGAGGACAAGCAAATCTCAAGTGTAAGGGTATATGATGAGGCGAAAAATGATCCGTTTTTAGGGGGTCATTTAAGCCCGAATCCGAATTTATTTGATCAAATATTGCCATAATCGTTCCTTTTGTGATTTTAGGTACTTGGAGAGTGAATTCTGGAAAAGAAGCCATTTTGAACATTTTTGGAGCATAAAAGTGAAGAAAATGGCAAAGTCTCAATTTTCCATGCTGGGAATAGTACATGAAGGCGTCAAGAGTAAACTCATGACGGCGTCAAACCTCAAGAATTAAAATCCGTAGTTGATGACGGCGTCACACACAGGGCGTCAAGAGTAATTTGTGTGACGGCCTAGGCCTTGACGGCGTCAGAAGTAGATCAAGGCCGTCCGAGGAAGTATTTGGCGGCGAGATGACGGCGTCACACCTTTGTTCTTGACGCCGTCACCCCTATTTTCCTATATATAGTTTTCTAGTTTTTAACATTTAAAAAAGAGAGAAGTTTTGGAGAAAGCCTAAAGACGATTTTGGTGCAACTTTTACAGGTTTTTCAAGGGTTCCAAACCCTTGATACCTTGCATTGTAATTGAGATAAGTGTTCTTCTAATTCAATCAATATGTCTATGTGTTGGTTGTCTATATCTTGTTCTTGTCTCAATTCCATTATGCTAGGCTAGATCTCTTTTGTGTTTGCTTAGATCTAATGAAACCTAGATATTGATTATGTGTTGATTACTTGTTTATTCTTGTCTTGGATGAATGATTTATATGTTAGGCTTAAGAAAACTGGCAGATCTCCAAATGGTAACATGCTTGAACGTCTTAAGAAACATGAACCGAGGCGTACTAGGTCTTTATTGGTTGTATTTAATGCATGAGCCACTGTTTACAATCCCTATAGTTGTGCTTGGCATGGTGTAGGAGGAGATAAGAGCTCATAGAATTGGGGAGTTATGTATGCCACCCCATGAATGGTATTAAGGAATACGATCCGTCATCCATGCAGTTATAACAAGTAATTAACGTGTAAAAGATATCTAGGGAGTAGTAAAATCTAAGTAAACACATTTTCTCCAATTACTGCTCACAACCTTAGTATAAATTAGTTTATTTTCATTTTTAGTATTTTATTTTGATTGCATCTTAGTTTTGGGTTAGTTGAATAGCAACTAATTCCGCCCACTCCTTCAAAACCCGAGATTTTAATTGCTTTCTAAAAAATATAAAAACACAAAAAATAATCATCCCTCACCTTTAAAACTAGTATTTAGGCTTTCTAATCCTAGCGACACTATTCCTAAGCTGAACGATCAATCCCCCGGTACTTGTCACTATACTATACTACAACGATCAGGTACACTGCCTGGTGGGGGTTGTAAGCTTCTCGAGATCCCTCGAGAGGTAAAGCCTGTTGCGATTCCCACGCATCAAGTTTTTGGCGCCGCAACCCGGGGAATAGTTATTGTCTAGGTTAGGATTTCTTTTTATTAGGTCTACTTGCTAGATTCCTTTCTAGTAAGATTTTATATTTTTATTTTTAGGTTTTCTTTAGTCTATCTTATTTCTTCGTGCTTTTGTTCGTAACTCTTTACCATCCGACATCATGGAAGGTGGTAACATCTTTGAACCCATCATCCCACCATAACAAAACCCACCACTAGAACCCCTTAGGCCCCGAACCTTAGGAGAGTATTCCCGAACTAGCCACCAAGGCTACCGAAACACCATTGAGCTCACCGGAGCCAATGTGACCCCCTTGCGATCCGTTTAATGAGATTAAAACTTCGATCCTCACCGTAACACCCAAATTACTTTCCGCTGCGACAAACTTAAATTTGGGGGTGTTACAGATTGGCATCAGAGCTACAGTTATAGAGAATTAAATGTTTTCAAACATTAAAACTATAACTACATTTTCAAAATAATGATTTTACACCATAAACATTTTATGCCCTCCGTGTCTGCAGACTGCCGTGCTCAATACTTTATCTGTTGAGATTATCTTATATGCTTAATAGTTACTCTAACACAATTGATATTTCACTTGTACTGTTATATCTTTAATATATAAAATACTCATAAAATATTTTTCTCGGTTACTACTATAGCATGTCTTCAGGAACGCCCGTGAATATCAACACTACTCTCCATAATACTAATACCTCATCTATCAATAAAAATTCTCTGAATACTGAAGATCCTTACGTACAAATAATAAAATCCCAACCTAATATAGAACCCACTCCGAGATCACCTCCATCGTCACCTATTCGTTCACCTTTACGTCAAAGAATCAGGAGAGTTACCGAATCATATGAAGATTTGATTGGTGGTCAGGCAACACTCGAAGTTGGACAAGGCTCAAGCCAAGAGATATCATGGACGAATGTTGAGCCAATTTCTCCGTTACCGTATACTTTAGATTCTACAATACCAAATTCTCCAAATAATTTATCTTCACCTAACTCTCCCGACTACGATATAAGCACTCCTGAATCAATATGGAATCTTATTTATCGACATGCCGGCATATTGGATGCTCACACTGAACAGCAAAAAGGGTTACGACCAACTTAATTTGAATGGTACGACCGTAACCTTGACGCATTGTTCAAAAGGGCGGATGCTGAGAGGCGAACAATATGTGAGTTATGAATAAAGATTAATGAAATAAAGGACAACACCAACCAGGAACTTGGAAGTTTGGACTCCAGGGTTCGTTGTGCAAGAAGAGAACCCAGTCAAACACATGTAAGAATTGGAGATATTGAGAGAACCCTATGGATGGCCAGAGATGCAGCCAGAAACCAGGGTCAAAAGATTGCCGCATTAGAGAATATGTTGGCAAACCAAATGAACATGTGTCAAGAACGTTTCTCAAACATAGAAGCTGCACAACTTGAACTTGAGAAAGAAATTAGATATTTACGTCAGAGGCGTAACTAATCTTAAGTTTACAAGTTTCCTTGTTGTTCCTACTAAACCAAATAGACTTGGTTAATATTTCTTGTAATGTTCAATAAATCTGAAACTTCAGAACGTGTAATCAAAACATATTGTATAATAACATCCTTTCTGTTATATCTTTATGTTATGAATCAATCTTTTCTTCCGTATCAATCATGCATGTAATGAATCCTCATAATTTCATGCAAAAATCTCATCATTTGATAACCAAATGATTCTATATAGATCAATGGAGTATTAATAAAAGATCTTGTATCGTTTATCTTGCAAAAATAATCGGTCAAGTTATTAATATTCTGTTTACCTCTGTAATATTATTCAAATCTACCGTAAGATTTCTTACAAATCATTAAGATTTCTTAAAACTTACCATAATTAATCTAAAACTTTAAGAATCGTCTAAATACCAATTTTTGAAAAGGAATTTAAAGAATGAAGAAAAGATAATTAAGCTTCATTTTAAATAGACAAGTCGGTTTGTTCCTTAGTAATCCCATATCAAGAGTTGATCATTGATAAAATGATACAACAAAGACATATCTTGAAATTAGATTACAGTAGGGAGTCAATTCAGTCTATCATCAATGAAATAATTAACTTCATTATTTAAATTTTTCTGATATTATATGGATTCTAATGTTGAGTTTCATTTATGTTTACAGAAAATGGACAACATGAACAATACATATCAATTATCATCAGAAATCACCATGACTCCTGGAGCTATCTAGAAATTGGTAAAAGACATAGTGTCGGTGGTATTAGAAGGGACTACTGTAGTTTATCCGAGAAGAGAGACGGGTATACTTGGAAATCAAAACCCTGCAAATTTCATGAAATATAGGCCACCTCACTTAAAGATTCAAGAAGGAATGATCAACCCTACCATCAACCATCATCAAGGAATTAGGCATGGAATTTTACCAAATGGAAATAATCAGAAGAGGAAACTTCCCGAGACAGGAACCATCAATCCCATCTACTGCAACATCTTCAATGCTCAAGACCGTTATCGCAAACATCTAGAAGATCGCATGGAGTACCAACGTCAGCTGGGACTCAATCAGAAAGCTAATAGAAATTGTATGGTCACACCTGTTACTGGAAGTGGTTATCTTGGAACTTTACCCTGGTGTCAAAAATGCAACCAGCATCGCACCGGAAGCTGTAGGGTTAAATGCACAAAATGTCAGAAAACAGGTCACCAGGAAATTAGCTGCAGGACTAAGGACAGGAAAATACAACCAACAACTATTGTATGTCACGGATGTGGTGGACATGGTAATCATGTGAAACGATGTTCAAACTACAATGTTAATTGGAAAGCCAAGACCTTTACAAGAAAATGAAAAATCTTTAAAGACCTTGATAGTATCAAGGGAATGGCAACTAGATTGGAACAGATGAATAAATTCCTGTTGAAGATAAATAAAATCTAGTTTAAAATTTCCTAGGTTGTATCTCTTTCCTGTATTTCACTTCAAGTTACGATGGATGTAACTTAAGAATAACAATAATCTTTCTACTGTATCGAAAAATCTCCCTTGTGATATTTCCATAATAATGATAATATAAGTTAATTTCAATTTCTGTTTCATTTACCAAATGACAATATACAATAATTACTCCATAAATTTCTGATTTATAGTATGAATCCTAAAATTTTCCACTTTATTTCAAAAAGGAATTACGTGTTATATCATAAAAACAACACGTTGAACATCATCTAAAACAATTTATAGAAATATACGATTGAACCAAACATCACATACTTTGGACCTCAATTATACATAACCTGATCAACTATGTATAATTTAGGAAGAATTATGTTATGAAAGGAACAATGATATTTTCAAATATTTAAATAACAATCTTCATTCCAAAGCAAGATATAAAGCAAAAATAAACTGTTCAAAAACAATACATTAAACAACCCACAATAAATACCTATCTTATATCATCACCATTATGATAGGAAATCAACAAAAGTATAAGCAAGAAAAACACAAATAATTCACAAAAAACTGATAGAAGACATCAATAGTGAAAATTTTATTAAAATCCATAAAAGTTAATACATAAACAAATAATTAGCATCGGAAGTGCTATCGTTACAATTATTACAATACAAACAAAAGAATCTTCAATAGGTTGATCCGTTATGACAAATAAGACTCCCACCAACAAAACAATAGCAAGAGCCACCACAGGATGAATCACTTTAATTATGCTGAAAAATAAATATAAACAAAGTATTAAAAACAATAATGAGACAAATTCTTAAAAACAAAACAGTTTTATTCCTTAATCGTTACAAATACGTAGAAACATAACAAGAACTTAATTCAAAACAACCCTAGCTCAAGATTTTACCCCCAAATCTTGTCGACGGTGATAGCTAGGATAGTAAGGGGTACAACGAACATCAAGATCGCGACCAAGAATCCAAAGTCTTTATCCGGAACGTACGCTAAGTAGATGGTGGCAAGGACGACATACACAATCGCTAAGATGGTTATGAGATGCGGCATTTTGATGGAAAATGAGAGGAAAATGGTTGATGGAAGAAGTGAAAATTGGTAGTGGTATATATAGGCTAAAATGTGACCGTTGGGTTACTATTCCTGACCGTTAGGCACTATTTACTAGCCATTATTTCACTATTCATGACCACTATTTTCAATATTCACAACCCTTACATACGTCAGTTACCTTGTCTTGTTGGGTACAAGTAAATCTAACTGAATCACGTTTCCGTAGTTTTAGGAATAAAAATCTCTCGACAACCTCTGTTTAAAAATTCTTTACTCAAGTAATCACATTAAATTTGAATTTCGGGACGAAATTCAGAATGACATGTGGGTACTGTAAAACCTCGCAAAAATTCGTATAATTAACTTCGGTTAATTAAATAAATAATCTCTGTCATTATTGTAATTACCATTTTTACGGGGAAATTTAAAATTTTCTTTGTATATTAAAATGGTCACGATTACGATATTGCAAAATTCGTCAAAACGACAAAACAAGTTCTCGACATAATTAACAAAATATTAATTTCACTAAACTTAATTAATAAAACTAATTAAAAACTAATCGGGCTTTGTTTTTAATTAGCCCAACCGGCCCAATTTCTAAACCCATTTTCAATAATAACAATACATATAGATCGACTAAGCATGCTCCAAATCACCTTGTTCATTTCTAAATTCTACACACGACCTATGTATATTTTTGCACATTCTCATTTACCTCCTAGCCAACTATTAGTGTGTCGAATCTCACGTTCATACGTTGAGTTTTGATACGTTTTTAAGAGGCAAAGTGTTCGACTCGTACAAAACCAAACCGATTCACAATATATTCAATTCTTAACCGTTTTAATCCCCGTTTGTTTCTAATGGTTCCTAATAATGTTTCTGAGATGATTATATGCTCAAATGTCAAAGATGATCAAGTATATACAAGTAGTGAACACTTTTGTAAATCGTATGTACATATATATATTGGTCGACATAGGAAGTGAATCACCAAGACATATCCCATCTTTCATGCTCTCACATTCACTTCTTTAGTAATATAATTCGTCCTTAAAGCCAAGAGATACTGACATGATATAGTAGATCATGTTTACTCGCGTTATTTAGCACCATACGATCCATTCGAATGGTACCATATATACGTTCATGCATGCAATTGTTTTCTTTTCAATTCCATACTCTTTCACATAATCCATTCGTTCTAAAAATTTCCTCTACAACTCAGAGAATCGATTTTATATTATTTGGGACTCAAGAAAAGGAAATCGGGTTTGATTAATAAGTATAACGTTTGGGTTATACTTTGAAACGTGAAATCCTTGTGTTCCATTCTATCACACTCGACCTCTCTATCACCTCTAAGGTGTTTGTAAGTCTTTTCTACATGTTTCCATTCCATTTCACACGTTAAATTATGGTCATGCATCATAACTATTTTGTTTCGATCGTAGATAGTATCATATATATATTTCACGTACGTATATATTTTTAGTACACAAAACGTGACTAGCCTCTATCTTGGAAGGCCTAAGAGTCACGTAGCACACACACTTCACGTTTATTCTCACGTTACATGCATCAATCAACTCATTTTCGAATCATGCTACATCGTATGAAATTTCATAAAACACTTGGTAAATATTTCATATTTTTCAAATTATAAAATCGGTTCGAACACCATACAAACCATACGTATAACTTGGTAAATATTTCATACTCGTATGATATTGTTTTCCATTTAATTATTGTGATATGTGATATATATATAATTTATTGATGTATTACTTGACTGAAATACTGATACTCATATGATAATGTTTTCCATTCAATTATTGTGGTGTGTGATATATATATTTTGCTGATGAATTACTTGACTGAAATACTGATACTCATATGAAAATGTTTTCAATTCGATTATTGTGGTATATGATATACATGTGGTACTGGCGAAATATTTAAACTGAATTTCTAATACTCAAACGATACTGTTTTCAAATTGATTACTGTGATACGATACTTGATTACATGATGTTATGCTAAATGATCCCATTATTCATTGATATTGCCTAAGTTAGCTTATCGCCATATAGTCCCTCAATCATGAGCCATTAACCACATGTAAAGTGGGTGCGAATATAGTGAACAGCTTCAAAACCTGTTAAGGGTTGACCCCCTGTCCCACTAATACTTGACGGAATGCCAATTGCAATTGGTTAGTAGTATTAGTCGCGATACACTATATTCGTAGACAAATAGGAATTGGCAAATCACCTATTATTAGAGGGCAAAATCTGTCATTGATTTGATAGAACACCCCCTTCTGGTCAAGCTTTGTGTGTCATGAGGCTTGGTGCAATATTTATAAAGGAAAAATGTATGTTTTCAACATATATTTAGATACAGCTGTATAGGTTTGACCATACGTGAATTGTATATCTGATTGATTTAGTATCATGAGTTTCCAGCTCATGTTAAGATTATTGATTCTTTATTTGAATGTGATTAAATACTTATATGATTTATTTGTGATTATAGTCAATATACTTAATACTTGTTTCATTACTGTTTGTATTTTATCAATACCAAATATTCCTGAAATCTAACAAAATAAAGGGTTTTTCCTAAAACTCTATGAACTCACCAACCTTTTTGTTGACACTTTTAAGCATGTGTATCTCAGGTAATATAACGGAGCAGGACAAGACACGGAGTGGGCATTTATTACTCTGATAAATTAAAATGGTGTAAAAATCAAATTTGTCATTTTTACAAGCCTTTATATCTTTTCATAAGATTTTAAATCAAATGATTCATCTTTTATCAAAATTATTATTTGGATGACAAATAACTTTCAAAACGTTTTATTTTAAGCCGTTTTATGAGATTAAAACTTCGATCCTCACCGTAACACCCAAATTACTTTCCGCTGCGACAAACTTAAATTTGGGGGTGTTACAGTATATCTTTGGACCGGTTATATTCTCTCATCCAAAAAAAACATAACACCTTTATTAATAAAAAAAAATGCAACACATTTTGTCTCCGGACAAATGGTTCGTAAGTCGACCAGCTCGGTTCTAAGATAGCAACCGAGATTGCAACACATGAGAGCCTCAGACTCGTGGTTAGTGTTACACCACAAATTCTTTGAAAATACTTTATCTTACATATATAACAATATTAAGTGTGAACCTTATATCTAATTAAACTATTAAGTGTGAACCTTATATCAAATATAACATCTCTTTTAATGAGTACTATTTTATGTCATATATTTAACCAGTATTAAAAAACAGTTCATCTTTGATCTTCCCTAGAAGAGTGAGGTTAATAGTAGTTATTGTGATCATTAAATAAAAGTAAGTGGGTACTTTTGGTAGATTCGAGTTGGAGTAAATGATGCCCAAAAGATCTCATCCTTCGCACCCGTCACAAATAACAATTTAGATCGTAAAATCTTATTATTTACTCGTAGTATTTACTGGGTGTATTTAACTATTATCTCAATTGCTTTGAATTTATTTCGATATCTGGCATGTCTTTCAGACCAAGAACTATGGTCCAAAATTTAACGATATCCATAGAGGTTGAACTTCAACCATGTGAAAAACACCAAGTCTTTGGTTTTAGGACGATAGAAGGTTGGGATGTGTCCATGTCCAAACACGCGAGTGTAGTTGCTAGCCCGTTTGGCTGTTTGAACTTGCAAAATTGCATATAGTAATATTTCATGGCTGTTTTAACGACAAGTACAACAATGGTTATTGACAAATAAAACAATAACTAAACCATGTGAAGCACGAGACTCTCTTTGATATAATTCTTTCTGTTCTTATTAATACAACTAGTGGTCCATTTTAATTGGAGTAGCTCACAAGACCCAACACAAATACTGAAGGGTCAAAATTAATGGGCTTAAGCAGGCATTAAATGATGAAGCTCAAGTTATGAATGGGCCCAGATTATTTGGTCCAGTATGGTAATAGATTAAAAAGGCAAACAAAAATAGTGAACCGGCATAGCTGCTGCCTGCTAGACGTGCAAACCGGAACCGCTTTTTTTTTAAGAACCTATCTAATAAACCGGAACCGGTTTTTAAAAAAATTGGTTTTTTTAATTGAACCGGTTAGACCGGTTTTCCCTTTTAATAGATGACCGAGTTTTTTACCGATTTTAAACCCAGTTTTACCCGGTTTTTGTTTTAAATAAACGGTTTTAACTTGTTTTTCTTTTTATTATTTTTCTTTTTTATAGCCATTGAAATATAACCGGTTAAAAAACCGGTCAAATGTCGAGGTGGGGAAGTAGGGTGACGGTGGTGTTAAGTGGTGGTGGTTCGAGAGGGTGTGATGGTGCGTGGGTGGTACGAGTGAAATCGGGGAGGCCCGATCTATCTGTTGGAGTAATAAAACAATTTTGCCTGGAAAATTTTCCGGTGACCGGAATTTGGTCGGCATGTGGTGGCCGGATAAATAAAAATTCTCTTTCTCTCTCTCTCTCTTCTCTCTCTCTCTCTCTCTCTCTCTCTCTCTCTCTCTCTCTCTCTCTCTCTGTGTGTGTGTGTGTGATGGCGCGTGGGTGGTACGAGTGAAATCGGGGAGGCCCGATCTATTTGTTGGAGTAATAAAACAATTTAGGCCGGAAAATTTTCCGGTGACCGGAATTTGGTCGGAATGTGGTGGCCGGATAAATGAAAATTCTCTTTCTCTCTCTCTCTCTGATGGCGCGTGGGTGGTACGAGTGAAATCGGGGAGGCCCGATCTATCTGTTGGAGTAATAAAACAATTTTGGCCGAAAAATTTTCCGGTGACCGGAATTTGGTCGGAATGTGGTGGCCGGATAAATGAAAACTCTCTCTCTCTCTCATAAAACAAATGAAACCCACTAATCAAATATAATATCTACGCACTAAAGAGTCTAAAGTCTAATTTCATTTGTTGAAATAAAAAATAGACACTTAGAACAAAGGAAGTCATAACATGTGTTAACTTCAAATTATCCGCCACGTTAGCGCCACATGATTTCAACACCAAATAACATAACATAAAAAAATTACCCGTAACTTTTTTTCAAAAATTACAATTTACAAATTCTACCATCAACAATTTCATTCATTAAACAAACATAATACTTCATTCATAACATTAATTAGTCCAAATCCAACCATAATTCACATAAAATACCACATTAATACTAACAAATTTGGGCCAACCATTAAAAGCTTTACTAATTTTCGGTTAGGTCCATTTGAAGCACAAAAACATAAGCTGTTTAACCCGATCCAAAGCCAACCATAAAACACATCATTTGTCTAACCCTATTCAAATTTACGTAGCCACCATCATCACCGCAACAAAGCTGTTTAATCACCATCATCACCATACGCAGCCACCACACAAACCATACGCAGCATAAGCTGTTTAACACCATCATCACCATACGCAGCAAAACGCAGGGGTGGGTTTTGTAACATTTGCAGGGTTTTGTAACGTTGAGGGGTGGTTTTGTCACCTAACATGTTCCAGCGTGCGTTGTTTAACCAACGCAAATTACAACGCCACCATAACGCAGGAGGGCACGGTATGGACAACACCAAATAACGCATGCCACATAGACTATAACGCCGATTTTGCGTTGTGGTACCGAGCCTCTTATATGGGACATAAAGTAATTGAAAAAAAAAGAGTATTGAAATATTTTTAAAAAATGAAAAATATGCCACCATCTAATACATGGCGTTAGGAGTGAGCAGATGGACTGAAAACTGAACATAAACCGACCTAACCGGAACCAAATTTTAGAACCACGGTCCGGTTCTCGGTTCTTCAATATTGCAAATTTTGGTTCGATTTGCTCCGGAACTGCGGGTATTAGTTTCGGAAACGAAGAACCGCCCGACTCTTATGTATACATATATATAAAATGTTTATGGGACGTTTAGTTTTTTAAGTTCACATTTACATCTTTATACCCTTGATAAACTTTATCGCCCAAATTTACCACGATATCTTGTTTCATGGAATGTTTGCTTTTTCATGACTGATATACATCGTTTTTTCAATGATTTTGCTGCCCATTTATAAATACTAATGATGTAACTTGGATATCATGTTATATACGTTAATCGTTTAATATTATTTATAGTTTAGACTTAAATAAGTGTAAACACATAAGAATTTTGAAATTTTCATGTCAGAGAGAGTTTGAGAAAAAAAAAAAAAAAGTTTCAGCTTTAGTTAATGGTTCTATTTGATTTACATTTGACACAGAGGGCAGACCTAAGAGGGTTTTTGGGGGTTCGTGGGAACACGATAGATGTTTGCTGCTTGGTGTAAATTTTTGCTAAAAAACATGATTTCTTTGTAATGAATCTAGTCTTGAAATTTTGTGTTACATAAATACGTATCTTGTTTAGTTAGTCCACTAAAATGTTAAAAGAAAATACATGTTTTTTTTAATTTTATTTCTTTTATACTCGTAAAAATAAATTTATGCACTTGATAACTTAGAGTCCTCAGTCCACCTCTGATGACACAATGTTTATATCAATTAGAATTTTAGAAGACAGCTTAGACACTCCAGTCGTGACCGATGATCTAAAATGTGAGTTCTATAAATATGATGGATAAGAAAATTGGAATGCCCATTAATCGATGTTTCGCTTTAGGTTACATGCATAATGGGCTACTCATCACTGTCTTAAAGATCTTTGAAATAACACTTACAAATGGCCCGTACGTATTATCAGTTTATCACAAATGTTGTTAAACACCATCATAAATGATAGTGGAGGTTAGTTATGTTGATTGTTGAGTGATACAGATGAATATGCATTTACAAATTTTAACGCAGAGTCAAAAGCATATTGATAAAAAGGTGAGAATGCTCTCAACAAGTAGTTGTTGGTTCAAGTTTCATATGAGACATGATGTAATAGAACATTATAGCGTGACATGTTAATTTGTCCTTCAAAGATAATGTTAAGTCGAGTTAGTAACTAGTTACGAAAATCAAACAAAACGAACTCCAGTAGAGGATTTGTCAAAACATATGTGCGATTCGGACATATATGACCATAACTCATAAATGTCATAAACGAAAACAAAACTAAAGTATTCATGACGTTGAAAATCTATTGACATATGTTTAACCTTTATGGACTTGAATTGTTGATGCCATATTGACTTATGTTAATAGGTGTTTTACATTTGCACCAACAAAATGGATAAAGTTTCCTACATTCAGGTTATACAAGAAAAATCAGTCTTTTGATTCAGACATACGCAGCTCAACTTGGATATGCACACGACTGTTTCCTACTGTTTCCATTTTCAAATGTGTATCTATCGACTAGTAAGGTATGAACCGTATCACTTTTCTGTTTATCGAGTGAGGTTTGCACCAATATATAAGATAAAAATACTTGTGATACAATTATTGATACATATCGAATTTATAATACAGAGTTAACGGGCGATTTTTCGAAGAGAGCAACTCACATGTTATGGGGATTCAACGTGAATGAAAATATCAAGTCGTACTAGAGTGATAAGTGATTCTTACACTTTATTACGTAACACATAACACCTTGTTTATTACAAAGAAAACTTATAATTAGAAGAATGAGAAATAAGTATAACTTTATATTTGAGATACGTCGACTTGAATTATATGCATCTCTATTCATTTAGATGCATCCCAATTAGTTGTGAAAGTGATTTTGAAATGAAAACGTTGCAAAGTAGTACTTGCAACAATTTTGACCCGCAGAGGATAAAAAATATATAGGATTTGCCTAACTTGCTAAAATACATCTAATATATGTATGTGCATCTAATTTTTAGCTAAAAATATATTTCGGTGCATCTAAAAGATTAGGGATGCATCTAATTTAAGTCGATTCATCTTTAATTGGTGGTTATAATTATTTCTCATCCTTCTAATTTTAAGAGTTCTTCTCATTTGATCCTTGCTCTTGACTTTATAATATAAAGTTATAACTTGTAAGAAGGAGCGGAATTAGAGGGTTCCCGGGTAAGGATGCAAACGAGCCACGAGTTCAAGTTCGACTCGATCGAGTCGAGCTTTTAATTTATCGAACTCGATCCCAAGCTCAAACCCAATAAACTGGCTCAAAATATATAAATAGTCGAGCTTGAGCTTTTGATGGCTTGGCTCGAGCGGTTATCGAACTTTTCGAGCTTTAGTATCGATATATTTTCATAATATTTTTAAATATGTAAATAATGGTTGTTTTGAATATTGACCTAATTATAAAGACTAACCCCATAAATGATAAAATATTGTATTCTAGATGTACCATTTAAACTCTAACGCTCGCCTTTGGTTATGAAAATTTTATTGTTGGTTTTATTACTCTTAAAATATCTAATTTGGTTTTCAAACGCTTAAGTATTTCTCTTCCAATTTGTGATTCGAGATCATGTACAAGTTTTGTGTGAAGAATATATATATATATATATATATATATATATATATATATATATATATATATATATATATATATATATATATATATATATATATATATATATTATATATATATATATTGTGGCAGCTGCAATTCGCAATTCGTTTTGACAAGAAATGATGTATCTACTATTTTGTTCGAGCTCAGTTCAGCTGCAAATATGGTTGGCACAGATTCGAGCTTTTCATATATATATATATATATATATATATATATATATATATATATATATATATATATATATATATATAATTTTGAGCTTTTCAAGCTAAGCTCGAGCTTTGCTTTAATCCTACTCGAGTCGAGCTCAAGCTTAGATGGTTAAAGCTTGACGAGCAATCGAGCCGAGCTTGAGCCAACCTTTTATTTTTCGAGCCGAGCTCGAGCCTTGTTGAGCTCGGGCTTGGCTCAGCTCGATTACACCCCTATCCCGGGAGTTCACGAGAACGTGATGGATTTTTGCCGTCTGTTGTGAATTTTTGAAAAATATCTGGTCTCGAATTTTTGTGTCACATAAATATACATGTCTTGTTTAGTTAGTCAACTAATATGTCAAAAGAAAAAGAAATGCATATCTTCTTTATTTTTATTTCTTTTACATTCGTAAACTAAAATTGTGTACCTTATAACTTATAGTGTCAGGTCCACCCCGATTCCAAGTCTATGCATTTTCAGTTTTGAAGGTTAGTGATCAACAAATATATTTAGCAAGTATCAACCTTATAACAGGCTAGAAAATCAATGATTCTTAATAAAATACCAACATTAAGTTTATTTACAAAATCAAGAGCAACATTATCTTCTACCTGTTAACAAGAAAATAAGTTATAACATTCAATGTGTGATTTTGAAGTATCCTACTAGATTGAGTCTATTAACATGTGCTCCAACTCCAATCGATTAATAAACTCGACATACAATGAATCAATCCCCTAACGGAATCATATTTGTCTTGCCAATTAAGGTAATTAATCACATGCTTCACATGTTACATTGGTCCATCTTGTGTCGCGTGTTCTTTCTAAAAACGTAAACTAATGATTAATCGAATTTATCCGATGAAGGCCATGATGGCAATTCGATTTTTCCACATGCTCAAAATCGAAAGGTACCAGAACAAGCATCTTTAAACAGATGAGGGATATAGAAAGCGTAGTTAGTTTATATGTATTTTTCTAGACAGTTTATTATTTCCATTTGATAGCTGCACTTTTGGTGTTGTTTTGAAGTATACCTTAACTATATTGTTCACCATATTACATATTCATATGCCATCCAATAGAAAACTTATCATATTCATCACATGTTTTTACCGAAGTTAACAAATTAAACCTGAAACAGAGAAGTTAAAAAAAAAAGTGTGCAATCAAGTAGTGAGTAATACATAAACCAAGTGCTTTTGTTTTCAAAACGGTCAAAGAAACTAAATTAAAAATGAAATTGATATGTTACAAGAATCAAAAGACATATTCCACGTAAGCAACAACTAAGAGCAAAGGGTGTCATAACTCATGCCGTACTCTATTTTTTATATCACGTCATGCCATGTCATTTTTTAGGGAAAATACCACCAAAATGTAGTGAACTTGTCACCATTTTCAATTATGTGTAGTGATCTTTATTTTTTTTCTAAAAAAGTAACAAACTTTCTAAATCCGTCTATTTTATGCACTCGTTTGGTGCCCAACTTGCCCGTGCCACGGGGTATATACACTTGTATTTTTTTCATTTTTAATAAATTCACATAGATTTTCCACCAAAACAAAATACCACCAAAATGTAGTGAACTTGTCACAATTTTCAATTCTGTATAGTCATCTTTTTTTAATTTATTTATTTAATACAAGTAACAAACTTTCATGTCGATTCTTAGGTACTACTATATCAAAGCAAAACATGATACATGTTTTTCTTGCAATAACATAAGATTCAGGTATCTTGGTTAAAGGTACTTATGTCATCCCTATTCCACACAGCTTATTTGAATGAGACTGATATTGCCCGGCATTTGCCACTAAAGTTGATATCCTTGTACCAACCCACTCTCCCCTCAATACTTTGTTATTCGTAAAAGAAGACAAGTTGATGAGAATCCGACTGACAAGTTTATGCTTCAAATTATTTCGAGAAGTGAATTAAGGTTAATTGTTTATGATTCTTGATCAAGCAATTGTTTCTCTTACAACAAGTTTCTAACAATACGATAAGTATGGAACATAATTGGTTTTTAATTTATTAACTTGTGACAACAGTCTTAAGTCGTTCTCTAGTTATGTTGACGTAATGAAGCTTGACTAAGATTAGAATGATCTTTATCTGTAATTAACGTTGCTTAAGAATGTCTTCCCAAGTGAAAACATGGACCTGTTGATATTATAATATTTTTGAAACAAGTTAATTATATTCTTAATGCAATAATTATACATGGAGTAAGTTTCAAAGAAACGAAGTTTTTCAAAGTTGCACAAATCATAGTTGAGACTTCCTGGATTAATAACAATTAGGAATGAGCTATTGGACAATGTTGATGATAAATATATGATCAACAAGTCGGATTTCAAAAATTAATGACACTACTTAAGAAAAACAAAGCACATATGACAATGTGAGGAGGCACTTCGCACCCATTATTTTCATGTTTATGAATACCGATAAGTTTTAGAATATTAATCCCCTCTCTAAACTAATACATATCCAAGATTTAGTACCTAAGAATCGACATGAAAGTTTGTTACTTGTACTCCGTATTAGGAAAAAAAATAGATCACTACACAGAATTGGAAATTGTGACATGTTCACTACATTTTTGTGGCATTTTGTTTCGGTGGAAAATCTATGTGGAATTTATTAAAAATGAAAAAATACACGTGTATATACCACGTGGCACAGGCAAGTATGGCAGCCAACGAGTGCATAAAATAGACGGATTTAGAAAGTTTGTTATTTTTTTAGAAAAAAATAAAGATCACTACACAAAATTGAAAATGATGACAAGTTCAATACATTTTTGTGGTATTTTCCCCATTTTTTATTTTATTTTTTACTAATTTAACACAAAACTAAATAGGGGTGGTCATCGCTGCTGTGTGCAGCAGATAAGTTATCTGCAGTAAGGCTAAGTTTTTTTTTTTTTTTTTTTTTTTTTTTTTTTTTTTATATATATATATATATATATATATATATATATATATATATATATTTACATTTTTAGCCCTTCAAGATAAGTACAATTATCATTTTTGGCCTTTGGTTATACCACAACAGCAGATAAATACCCTGCTGTTTTACACCAGGGATCATTTAACCAACTAAGTATAACACAAGGACTCACATAAAAGTACACTTGTCTGTACTTTTATGTGGATCCATGTGTATTTTTTCGTGAACCTTTGTGTATTTATTGTGTGCTTAACTTATGTCCCTAAATCACAAGTTAAAAAAACCTATCATTATTGGTTTATGATAATTTTTTGCTTGATATATATATATATATATATATATATATATATATATATATATATATATATTAAAGGGTGTGCCCTTTAGCAACAGTGCCTTGGGCACTCTTTACTGTAGAACTTAGCCCATATCCGAACCACTCTTAATACCCGCATCCGGATATACTTCCTCTCCTCTCACACACTCCTCATAACTTTTCCGGTTTACCGGTGATCCGATGGAGCGGGAAAAACCGAAAATCATAACGGATCGGGGCATCTATAGTGAATTATGTGAGTGCAGCTACAGTGTTAGCTACAGTGCAGCAATATTTTAATGGGTTAATATGTTTTGTGGCTGTTTTTTATGCATTTGTTTGTTAGATAGATCTTCTACAAACTTCTATAGCTCAAAAATACACACACCACAAAACACTGGATTCTGTCAATCGGGGTTAGGGTTTTCTCCTTCTTAGGGCTTTCTGATTTTGGGTTTCTTGATGGAATATTTGTGTGTCCAAACTCAGGTATCTTTTTCTATTTATTTTTATTTTATATAGATTGGGATTTAATATATGTGATTATGATGATTATGTGTTCGTTTATGTTTTGATTTTACGAGAGCAAGATAATAGGTTGTTTGATTGTTTGCAAATATATGCTGCATATAACAATTTACATGTAAAATGACCCCTAATGACATGGAAATAGTAACAATTTGGTATATCTATGCGATGTTTGGGTTAGCTTATTAAAATGGCTTATCACCTGATCGATTAATGTATTGGGATTTGTTTTCAGGATTAAATGGACATTCTTCGCATCTTGGCGGGGCAGCTAAAGAGGTTGCAGCCATGGCGGATGAATATTGTTTTGTGTATCCAGCTACAAAAGTTGGCTATGTGTGAGCAACCGTGCACACCAAATATTGTTTTGGTGCCTGTGCAAAAGGCAGTGGAAAAAAGACTTTTAAATATCTTTGTGCTCCAGTGTGATTGCAGCCATAGCGGGTGTTTGCCACTGCTGTGGTTGCAGCCCATGAGTGGTATTTGGTTTTTGCAGCTATTTATAAGTACAAAATTGTAGTAAAACACCGTTGCTTAAGGCTTTTACTATAACTGTTCATCCGACCAATTTGTGTGGATATGTTAATATTGTCTATGATGATTTTGGATGGTTTCGTTTCTAAGTTGCGTGTTTGAATTCATGTTGTAGCCATCGCTTCACATAATGGGAGGGCAACACATTCTCAATCTGTGTTTGCAACCATGGTGGATGTGCTGCTAGGCAAAGTTACAGTTGAGGTAATCCGCATCTTGGCGAGGCAAATTATTGGATTTGCAGCCATGGAGGGTAGGCCATTCTGTTTACTTTCGTTGCATATAAAGTTCACTTTACTCTTTACCCTAAGGCAATGATGATGAGTATTTGCACCTTGAATGTTTCAGTTACATAATCTGCTTATACCGGTATCTTGGCATGGCAATATGACTTGAATTAGGATTGCAGCCATGGCTGGTATTTTATGCCGGATTTTACAGTGCATATCTGAGCCTTTTACAGATTTGAAAAAACATTTCCTAGAACGTTGAACTTAGTATTTCAAACGGGAAGGTATACATAATTATTTGCAGAGGTAATCCAAATGATCCACAAGTTTACTTTAGTTGTTTACTATTGTCAATGGCCTTGCTTCAATGGTGACAGTTTATCTTAACAATGTGCAGACACTTAGGTCACTTACTTCTGAAATGACGTTAACGCCTGAAGTCGATGAGAAAAGTGACCAGGAATTTGGAATGTTAAAGAGCGGTGGTTTCAAATGTGATATAATGGGTTATAGTCCCATGATTAGCGGGTTTTGTCAAGCGGAGGATGTTAACAAAGTTGAGAAAAGCTGTCTGGGGGTCTTCGGAGGATAATTATTGATGTAAACTTTTTTTAATTGCTTTCATATAACTTAAATTGTATAGATGTGTGAAAGGTGTTTAAAATATTGTTTTCTTTTTATGAGCGCAGGGGCAAAAGATGGCTAGCAAAGTCGGTTTGGATTTCAGTCTCACTTTTGTGACTTCACACTGGAACGTGGATGTTGTTCCGCTTTCTTCGAACGCTGTCACAGGTATTATGTTGTTTGCAATTGTAATGATTAAACGAAAAAAGAGGTTTAACGAACTGACTTATGCTCATTAATTCTTTTTTCTTGCAAGTGATGTGAAACATATAATCACAATCAGATGTTGGGACCGAGCTTAGAAGCTGACATTAACTAGGGATTACACTTCTTGGAATCATCAAAGCTTGAAGGTGAGAAAGGGATTCCTTTGTCCAAAATAAGTGTTTTTACATCTTTTATCTTTGGTTGTAAAAATATTACTTTATATGTAAGATACAGTTATGACGATGGCCATTAGAATAGGTAGCTTGATATAATTGAGAGATTCTACACACCAAGGGGGTGTTTGGGATTGCTTATTATAATGGCTTTGTTTAGTGGGTTTGTTCAGTGGGTGGGTTCAGGCCTTCAGGGGATACAACGGGTGGGTTCAGCGGGTGGGTTTATTGTGTTGGTTCAGCGGGCTGGTTCAGTTGGTGGGTTCATCGGGTCGGTACAACTGGAACTATCGAGGGCAGCTAAATTAGCAAGCTGGGGTTGGGTAACAAGTTACAGGTTAGTACATGTCACCTTTTATCGGGTCAGGTCATTTGCTGTAAATAAGTTTTATAAGCAAGTTCCAAGTTAGTTATTGGGATTAGGAGAATCATATGCTGGACAACGGTTTGTGTTGTAAACAAAACACTTGACTAACTTTTTTGACGTTTCGCCATTATATATTATACTATATTAGTTCTGTCGCAACACGCAGGTGACCACAGCGAGGTTTCCAAATGTACAACAAAATTTTCTATGTAATTAGTGATTTAGTTTCATGTTTGCTATTTATAAAGTTACATGCTCTTATCTATTTCTGAAAAATTGGTTAGCCCTCTGCATATAGTGGTTAAAAGAAACTATATTTCTTAAATTATAGTAGTAAAGGGTGTTTGGGTAAAGCTTATTTTGCGTGTATATTAGCTTTCGGTCTTTTCAAAAGGTTGCCATAACGGCGGTTTTATGTATATTGGAAGCGTGGTAAGAATACTTAAACAATCTAACATGGGCTTGCCTTTCTGTGGCCTTTGTGTGGTCTTTTTTAACGGGTGCTACGATGTATGCGAGCTACATAATAATAACTAACGTAACAATTGGTTTTAATTATGCAGTTGACTATTCACCACAATGACAACATGAAGCTTCCGTAAATGAGATTATAAGGGATTAACTCATGAGGATACAACTAAGGTAATATTGATTTTATCTTAATTGCGTGACCTTTAATTGGTGAAATGACATTTAAGTAGGAAATTTTAGACAATGTTAATACCAGTCATTAGTTTAATAAAAGATGCAGTAAGAGCTTTTGATAATCTATTGTACTCAATGTCTAATTCAGTACTAAATCATGCTTATCAAACTCCAATGCAGTTTGTACTTAAACTGAAATGATTTTATAAGGTTACTCCTTTAGAAATTTACAATTTATTATACCTAAGTGACCATAAAAACTGTAGCTTTAGAAAAACAGCATTGCTCTTTGCATATTATTTCTTTTGTTATATTTTCGAAATTGTTACATGACGTGTTGTAGTGAATGTAGATGGTTAGATCTGAGTTTTGATGTTTGTTACAGTTAACGGTTTAACTGAAACCATAGGTTTGAATCAGTCTGCATTTGCCCTGTTTGTGAGTCACCTTTTTTTAAAATGACGTGCATTTGTAGAGTGTCAGATTGAAAGTTTCAATTGCTGAATTCTGCTATATCGTAATGAGTTGAGACCCTGATTGTTCGATTATTTTGATGTGCATAGTTTGAAATTGATAGGAAGATTGAGGTGATATTGTAAGCGAGGTTGGAGGATGCCGGAAGGACATGCGTTTTAGTTAGACACAGTTGGAGTGTTGGCGTTGATACGTACTCTTGGCTTCACTTTTGCTAACTAATCAAGTATATTATACTATGTAGAAAGTGTTGTGGTCATTTTACAGAAACATACAGGTAGAATTGACAAAGAATAAAAGATATTTTCAGACTGCATTTGCAGAAGCCGAAGACCCTTCTTTTACGTTTGATAGAAAATCTGTTACAGACATCAACCCGGCGTAAGTCATTTTCACAGTGAGCAAGTGTTGATGCGTGTTGAAAAGGAACAAGGTTCGTAAGCTTTTCTTTATATTTTGTTATGCATTAATCTTCTTTTTTTCATATGCTTTTTAAGACTTTTTCTTACCTTACTTTTGAAATTTGCACTTGCACCGTTGTATCAACAATAGTTTCACATGTGGCACCTGAGGTTGAACTTGTAACCGATTATTGTAAACGACACCATGCTAATGATGGCCCGCTCATGTACAATTCTTGCAATGACCGCACTGACATGTCCGCACTACAAGTGAACCTCTATGACTAAATAATATGATATTCAATACCAGAGAAGATGGTGTTTTGTTTGCACATGCTTTTCAAACTTGCTTTTGCTACTGACTTGAAGCAACAAAATCTTATGCAGTTGGATCATTTTCTCGGCGTTTCGGAACAAATAAATCAGCGATAAAATAAGTTAACATAGACAATTTACTCATGCCCTGCCAAGTAGCGTTGAAAAACCTTACTTGAAGATACTACAAAGGTAAGGTCTTTTCTTCATTGTACATAAGTATAATGATTTTCGCCTATATTTAACAATTTTTTTAGAAGCTGTTGTAGTTCGGAGTTATAATAACCAAACTTAAGCGTTTACTAAATTCTGACAGTTAAGGACTTGAGGAAGGAAGAATTGATGCCGTAATCTTTCAAAGTTTTCTTGCATTTCAACTAATAAGGAAATATAGCGTGGGAGAGGATGAAGACTTCCAGGTCTTGGAATAGCAACCACAGAAAGGTAACACTCCAACTATTTATAAGATTGGTATATTGAAATGCACTTTGACCACAAATCTGTATATGGGCTACAACTGTGTATAAGATTGATAAAGGTTGTGCTATGATAATGAATAGTATACTGTGATGTTAGATGTTTGTGGTATGTAGTATGTACATTTATTTGATACACACTATTAAGGTTTGAAACCATGTTTCCATGAGTTGTTACACGAAGAACATGAAAGCATTTTATCCTTCTTCAGCAAAATAACCCGCCGCGGAGCGCGGGTTACTATCCTAGTGTTATTCGTTTAAGGTGATTAGTACATCAGATTTCCAAGAAAAGAAGTTCCACAAAAACAGTAGCACCCTATCTTATCTTGAAACCCAAAGTCACATAAGCAAACTCCTATCCTTCCGTACGCATCACACAATTGTAGAAAAAACAGATAAAAGTCATGTCGCTAGCTAGCATCATAGGACGAATACAACTGGAAAAAAGAAAAACCCCACCTACATGTATATGTGCATACATCATATATATACGTCTATGCCTATACACACATGTGTACATGTGAAATACGTGCACCTATATTATATACACACACACAAGCTTGAAAACACGTATAAGTTTACACTACTACATGCATATTAGTCCTCATATACCTATACAAATACTCCATGTATTGGCAACTAATAACATCCGATTCTATACCATGTTTCAAGGTTAAATATAAGGAGAAATGTTAGATCCACTCATAAAATTCACAAAAAATCTACTCACTAACATGTCAGTGGCTGATTTGTTTAATAAAAGAGATTAGAGGGAAACTGACAGAAAATGCACCAATCACCCGCTCATTGATGAACTTGTTTGAATTTATTGAGAAGACCGAGTGCTATATCAGTTTATTTGAGAGAACAAAAGTTGTATTTATTTTAAGCAAATATAAGTAAAACCTTAAAGTTTTGGGAGGGCCGTGACCATCTCCGGTCTCCACTAGGGTCCGTTCTTGCACCAGTTAACAAGTCAGCGAGTGGAATTTTTGTGTGAATTTTATGAGTTGGTCTAGCATTGCTCAAATACAAAAGGTTATTAATTGGAGCCAAGTTATTAAGTGTGAGATTATATAGCAATCCTTCCCATATTGTTATAAGTTTCTATAATTAGATTTTAAGGTGTAGGTTACCAAGTTTTACCGTGGAGGTTATTGAGCTAGTGATACTTTACGCTTAAAGAGTCAAAGGTGTTACATTTACACACATGTGTGACTGTGTGAGAGGGAGTCAGGGAGATAAGTCAGATAACACATTAACATTTGATTTGTGTTAATATATATTTTTTTAGGTGAAGTTGCAGAAAGGAAAAGGGTAAAGGCCCTTTATTATGATGCTGGATGTCTAACTGAAATAGATAAGCATTAGGCAAAGTTTGTAATGGCTTGTCTTCTAAACTCTAAAGTACCTTCCATCACTTTCACCATCACTTCTATATTTATCATTCTACACCAAACTTTTGTTAGGCCTATTATGAGTATATATTTTAGAAAAGATTGGTGAACTTAGATATGAAATCCAGTAAAATGGGATAGAATCATTTGGTATTGGTTTGTTTGTAAATGTGTGCATATTAAAGAGATGACGATTGATCGAATATATATTAGTTTAGACCGTAGACTGTGTCGATCACCTGATGGTGCAACTCATCACGCACCATAACCACTACACAGGCCTCTCAACAGCGCACCATCCTCATTTTTCTGCACTTGTTTGGTAGTGTGCACCACCAAACTGTTTTTCACTTTTTGTGTGTGCGTGTTTGTGAGATATATCATATTTATGTTTCTATAAAGTGAAATATTACTATATATTAGTTCGGTAATGAACATTATACTTGTTTAGTGATAAGTTTAATGATGTGATACTGATGTTGAGTTGATAAGTTTGGAGTAGAGATGACAACTGGTCAGGTTTGCGGGGAATGGCTGCTACCATTCCCATCCCCGAAGTTCAATAGCTATTATCATCCCCATCCTCATCCCCCTCGGGGTTCATTGTTAAGTCTCCATCTCCGTCCCCAATTGGGAATCAAGGATTTTTCCCTGTTACACAGTTGACATATGTAATATATTTCAAATCGTGCAAACATACTAATTACTAACATTAAACCAAAGTATGACTATAAAATCATCGTGTATTATGACACGTTGGAGTATTTGATTTAAATATAGTTACCAGTAGACCAAGATCAACAATAGATTACTTGCATCTAGATTGATTATATATACACGCATTTAGAAATTTGGAATGTTAAAGACGATATTAACTAGTAATTTACAAAATTTCAAATATTATATACATATATAAAATTTGTATTTATATAGAAAGATATTCGGGGATGGGTTCGGGGACCTGAAGGTATTACCATCCTCGCATCCATACCCTATTTTCAGTATCGGGGATTCTCCAACACCATCCCCATAGCCGGTCAACTCGGGGATTACCTAGTCAAATCGGGGTCGGGTATTGGATTCTCCGTCGGATTCTGGGCTTTTTGCCATCTCTAGTTTGGAGTGCCTCACAGTTAACCTTAGATTTAGAACAGTATGGACCTCTAGCGACTTTCACCACGTCATTTTTCTTTCTCAAGCGACATACAGGAAACTTTTTGGCACAGTAAGGGCGACCTTCAAATTATTATTTTTTTATTTTTTTTTTTTCACCTAACAAAATTTAATTTCATTACATTTTTTTAATAAAAAAGACCAAATTTACAAATAATATTTAAAAAAAAAAACGTTACAAAACTATTTTTTTAAGGGAAATAAACTAAAATAAAGCAAACTCGTGTTAAGTGTTTAGTGGCAAACTCATCAACTGCTTTTTTGCAACACACAATCCAAAAAGGTTCACCAACACACACTTACTAAAAAAAAAAAACAACTTAGAGCTTCCACAATGCACAAACCATCAATAGCTTTTTACTATTACTAAAAGTCTTTTGAAAGAGTTTTTTGACATTGTAGTGAAAGCTTTTTGAAAAGCTTTGTAGAAAGACTTGGCAAACTCAAAGTTTTTCCTCAAAGTCTTTTGCATTAAACATAAGAAGCATTAAATGCATTAAATGCAAAAAGTCTTTAAAGACTTTTTGCATTGTAGATGCTCTATAACTTCATCTTCAATGTTACACATGCTGAAAAGTGAAAACACACACACTAAATACACAATGAAAACACACACATGATAACAAACATTTAATGGAAAGTGAGATTGTTTTTGCATTTTTTTGAGTTTATTTCAATCGTGCAGAGGACCGATTGCGAAAAAAAAAAATCGACTGGCGACCGATTGAACACAATAAGGGCAACCAATTTGTGTATCGGTCGATCGATTGACGACCTCCCTTACTGCGATCAGACTTAGAGTCATATGTTCATATCTACGTAGACATATTTAAATCCAAATTTATTTTAACTTCAATCTTTTATTATATAATAAAACAAAATCATAAGTGGGGACTTTCATATTTAAATAATATATATATTTTCCTATTAGGTAATATTTTACTCCCTCCGTCCCATTTTAATTGTCCGCGGGCCCGAATTTGACCGTAAATATTTTTGTTTGTATTATATAACACTTGATGAAATTTATATCATTGAAAAGTTCGTTAAAAACGAACTTTTCAATGATATAAATTTCATCAAGTGTTATATAATACAAACAAAAATATTTACGGTCAAATTCGGGCCCGCGGACAATTAAAATGGGACGGAGGGAGTAATTAATATTATTTTTTTAATTTATAAATTTATAAATTCGTTTTGTTAAAATAAATACAAAAAATATAGATAAGAATCAATTAACAATATGATTAAACTTTTTAAATAATTATCTTTAATAATAAAAAACTATAATTAAAAATCATAAATCAAACAAAACAAAGATAAAATAATTTGTTTTTGAATAAATAAATATATCATTAAAAAAAAATTTAGAAAAAAACTCACGCGTACGTGAGCATTATAACTAGTATTTATAATAGAAAAATTACCACCCCCACCGATTATACACATTTGTCTTCAAACAATATTTTTTAGGTCGATGAATATTTGCATACTTAGGGCACGTTTAGTAGAGAGAATTTCAGATAATAGAAATGAAGCAGAGAATACAAATTCAAATAATAGAAATCAGTAGAGAATTTTGTTCAATTATAATATTTGGTAACAACAGAGGCTTGACACGAGAAATAATATATATATATATATATATATATATATATATATATATATATATATATATATATATATATATATATATATATATATATATATATATATTTGTTGATTTAAAAAAAATCTAAATAACAATTCTAAAAAAATATATTTTTATAAATTATATTTAAAAAAAACTATTTTTTTAAAAATTTATTTAAAAATAATTAATTTATTTTTTTAAAATTTCTTTTATATAAAATTATTTAAAAAAAATTATTTTTTAAAATAATAATTCTAAAAAAATATTTAAAAAAAATATTTGTTTAATTTATTTAAAAAAACTTATTTATTTAAAAAAATTAATTTATTTTTTTAAAATTTATTTTTTATAAAAATTATTAAAAAAAAACCATGTTTTCTAAATAACAATTCTAAAAAAAATATATTTAAAAATATATATATATATTTTTTAAATTATTTCTAATAAAAAATTGTCACACCCTCGCCAAAGGCGAAAACACGAGGTGCAACGAATCAATATACATTGCCAAAGAGAAATAGAACAATACTATAATTTATATTAAAGGAAAAGTATATCATTACAACATTGTTATAGCCGACCTTGGCAATTTAAAACATAAAGTTTAGTTTTCAAAAGATAGCATTTTAGTACATAATGATCCGTAGTGACATGTGAAAACTTCATTATGCAAAGACCTTGAAGAAAAGCTTACTGACGATCACCTGAAATGCACGAGAGAAAACGGGTCAACTATGAAATAGTTGGTAAGCACACACGTTTTATATAATATGAGAAACCATTTGAGAAAGTTCACAAGCCAAAGGCATTATAAAGTATTATGTCTTGTAGCCAAGCACCCGCGGTCATAATAAGTCACAATATAAGCACCACATATATAATAATGTATGTCATGCAAAGCCCCTGATTAAATAATATGCCTCCCGTAACATAGTGGACGAGAGGTTGGCCGACCTCTAATAGCACTATCCATACTACTAATAGGTGACGAACAATGCGAATGTACGAACAGTACATCATACAACTATTATATACGATTAAGAACGCTCCAAATGTGGGAGACTTAGCACGCTCTACCAATAAGGCGAGACTTTAGAGTTAAGAACGCTCCACCAATAAGGTGAGACTTTGCACGCTCCACCAAAAATGGCGAGACTTTAGGTCATAGCACGTACAATACATTAAGTTCAAAAGTTCAAGTTGAGTTCAAGAGTTCTAAACAAGTTATAAGGTCAAGACATGTCAAAAGAGTTCATAATAATCAAAGGGTTCAAAACAATCTTCAAAGTGTTCAAGTAATAATTCATGCATCCACCCCAAAGCGATTAAAATAGTTAGAAAAAGGGGTTCGTGAATACTCACCTCAAGCAATAAGTAATGCGTTACAAGTGTGCACAGAAAACGACGCGTGATGCTCTAACCGCAACCTAAAGTGATAATGCATTTTAGGTAGTGCTATAATGTCGTGTATGAAATTTTATAAAACATTATATCACCTGTACATGTTTGCAATAAAGTTTAGTGATTAAAAATATAGTTACAATAAAGTTTCCATTCAATAGTCAAAATGTAACATTTTTCGATTTTTAACAAGTATGTATCGTAATCACGATATGAATGTTTTGGTAATGTTTATTTTGATAAGGTTATGACCTCAACTAAAATAAAGGATCAAAACGCTACAACTTCCGTTTAAGTTACTTGTCCAAAACCCCACTTAAATTGTCCACAATTTATTTCAAAAAAATAAAAATTGCTTATTATTCTCTATTAGTAAAAGCTGTCAAAAATATATTTTTCGTCGATAACTTCGTTAAGTCATAACTTGTTTGTTTTAACTTTGTTTTCAAAGTTCTACCTATCCCCACGAAGGTGTTTAAGTATACTAATATATTTTGAGATTTAGAGGACTCGGTTTATCTTTTAAAGCTCGGTTTTACCGTAATACAAATCGGGACAGCATACCATTAAATTTTCTGAAAATTGTTATCGATGAACTATTTAGAAAACTCGTATCTTATTCGTTACAAATCCGTTTTAATTCATTCAAACGACCACGTTTTCGTTGTAGAGCCTATTTCCTATTTCTTTAGTCTAATCCTATTAAAAAGTTACTTATTTTTCTGTTTTAACCGAAACAGAACAACCTCTTAGTAAAAGTGTCAAAACGCGCTTGTTCCTAGTTTCTATTTGCCAAAAATCCGCTCAACAACAACACCAGTATATTCCTAACCCTTTCACCAATTTTTCAACAATCTAATAGTGATAGAACAATATAATTAACACAGTAAAAAAATCAAATCATCATAAAATAAATAGGCATTATGACTACTTAACTAAATTGATTATTAGATCATTTGTAAAGTATTAGTTCTTACAGACTCATCATGGTTAGTAAATAACTTAAGTGTTTATTATAAAAAGTAAGTTTAGGACCTAGTAATTAGTTGTGAACTCATTATGGTTATAAAAATGCTACAAACATGTACATGGTGATAATAACGTGTACGCAAATCGTGAGCAAAGCTTTTGTAACTTTGTAAAAATGCATAAACAAGATGCATAAGATTATTGAAAATAGTTTGTGAATCTTACTTGAAATTCGTGGTAAAATGTGATGATGATGAACACTAATGTGACTTAACTAAATAACCCAAGTAAGCCTCCAAAACTTAATCTTGCTAACCCCTATACCATATAAGTACTTAAGCAAAAACCAAAACTTTGGAACCTTTCTTTGCTCACTGTTGATCGAAACACAGGGGATGCACAAGAGATAATTTGTTTGCTAGTTGTTTGTGAATGAGTGAAATGAAGTAAGCTTTGACTTTTTTTTGAACGGTTACTTTCTTTCAAAGGAAATTCATGTCCAATTTGAAACCTGATGGGGGAAAACCTTCAACTTAAGCCGCTCGAAGGCACGACACTTAATTGAAGTAAACCCTGCCTTCTCCATATTCGAACCCTGGTGGGTTGAAACCTTCATTGAAGGACTTTGAAATCGTACCAACAGGGCAGTGGTCCACAAGTGAGGACTTTCCGGTTTGGTCACCCAAACCGGTACTACTCTCTACTAGGCACGCTTAACTGAATAAGACATGCCCAGTAGATCACAAGCCCATTGGTAAGTAAGCTTTGACTTATATTGGAATTCAAGGTATGGTATTTTTAATAAAGTAAGACTAGTCATGCTAGGATTAAATGAAAGAATAATATATATATATATATATATATATATATATATATATATATATATATATATATATATATATATATATATATATATATATATATATATAAAGAAAGTGTTTGTGTTGCTTCTTGCCGTCCAAAACAAAGAAAAGGGGGAGAGGAACAAAATTCTTATTTGTGTTGAAAACAATGCAACCTACAACTTTATTTTATAAAAAAGCCATGTATGACCATTTACTTAAAATACTCCGTAGTATATTAGTACAAGTTAATTAATGAGCTAGCTAAATTTTTCAAAGTGATATGGTGTAGGATGATGGTGATTCGGTTGAAAACAAGGAAAAGAGAGGCCAACCATGCTTCATTTAATTTTCTTGTCTATAAATATCTATTTTTTTTTATATATATTAAAGTGTAATAAATATATTTATTTAAGTATTAAGTTAGCTAGAATAAATTTGTGGGAAAAATAAAGTGTAATGAAGTCACAAAAATTATAAAAATGTTAATCGTACAATTATCGGGTGTTTAAATAATTGTCGTTTCAGAATTACTTAAGTCATCGTAAATATATATATTTAAGAATGTATATGATTAAATGAATTTAAAACACCGGGTAAAATAATACTAGAATTTTGTAACATTGTAATGAGTATAAAAAAATATGTTGGAACCATTGTTGGGAGCATCGGTTATATTGTTCTTACACAAAAATCGTATAAAAGCGTTTATTTAATAAATGAATATGAATGACTAAAAATGCAAACACATGCAAGACCCAAAATAAATATGATGATACTAGCAATATGTAGACTAACTCTAGTCTATATGTGGTGCACAAAAATGAGGTCTCTCGGATACGTGATTTAATTATCGTAAAACTCAATTTTTAGAAAAATAGTGAATAGTAGAAACTACGATAATGAATAGTAACTTTCTGAGAATGAATAGTAAAATTTTAAAGTTAAAATTATGACCTAAAAATATGAATTGTTACAAAAATTATTTTTAAAAGAAAAATATTTAAAAAAAAAAAAAACCTATTTATTTTGTTTAAAAAAAAATCTCAATTCTCAAAATTCTCCATCAAAAAAATAGAAATGAGAGCAACCAAATTACACTACCCAATTCTCTCCAACTCTTTACTAATTTCTCCTCAATTATCTATTTTTTTTAATTCTCTCTACCGAACAAGAGAATTTGATCAAATTCCATTTCTCTCATTTCTTTTCTTTTTACCAAACGCACCCTTAGGTCTATGAATAACTTACATACTATTAAATCATATAAGTTTTAAATAAGCTGGATAATCAGTAATTTAATTGGTCACGTTTATAATTGATTCTCCTATATCAATAAAAATTATCGCCGTTCGTAAGGTTTTTGTTAGAAAAGAGTGAAACCGAAAAGCATTTGGTCATGCAAAAAATTAATTACATGATATCCAACACCGTGATACGGGATACCATGCTAGCACAAACAAAAAGTTTTCAACAAAATCATACATAAAGAGTAGGAACATAACTAAAAAAGAGACTCATTGTGTCAAAAGTTTTAGTTTATTTTGTAAGCAAATACCAAAATTTGTCATTATGACTAGTAGGGTACTTGCGTGTTGCGGCGGTGGGTAAGCTGAAATAAAATTTTCCGGTGAATCATATATTTTAGTTTAATATGTTTTTTTTGACACTAAATTTACGGATATAAAAAGTTTCGTAAGACGTATTTCAACTCCTTAACTAAGGAATTTATTTCGTCGTCTTTTTTAAAGCGATTTGTATAACATGAGTCCGTTTGGCCCGTGACCGTTAAGCCAGTGCCCGTTAGGCCCGTGCCTGTTCGGGATCGAGCCCGTTTGGCCCGTGCTCGTTCGGGTTTGAACCCCTTTGGCCCGTGTCTGTTCGGGCTTGAGCCCAATTGGCCCGTTGCCTGTTCGGGCTTGAATATTTGTATAATGTGTTTTATTATTTGTATTAATGACATTTAATGCAGGAATTATGTTTAAGTTGGTTGTACAATTTGCTTGATAATTTGTATTTTTATGTAATAGTTGTTTTAATAACTGTATTAATTGTATTTATTGATTAGTTAATTTATGAATGTAATTGTGCAAAAGTAAATTGTACATTTTGCTTTAATATTTGTATTTATTTGAAAATCTGAACCACATTTATTGCTCATTTAAAACTACAATAAAAAGTATTTTTGTGTTTTAAAGTATTGTACCATATGTTTTAAAAGTTATACGTCTTAAAATTAAAAGAGAGAGTTATCTATGTTTTATATGTAATATATAGATGGAGATATATGACAAAAAAGTTTACTTCAAACTAGAGACATATGTTGTTAGTTTTTGTAAGAGTGTAAGACACATCAAGATATCGCGTATTCGTATCTTTTGAATTTGGGTAACATGTTGGTAGAGTTGAGATACATGAAGAACCCATACCGCTATAGAACCTATAAACCAATTATAGCCACCCATTTATATTTTCCATTTTTTTTTTCAAAACAACATATCTTGCAAACGGTAAATTTTCAAGTTACAAAAAAAAATACCACCGCGACGAGAATTAAATGATCTTTATATATATATATATATATATATATATATGCATTGTTATATACTTTCGACGATTTTTTTTTTAATTTCCGCCCAGAAAGAATCATATATGATTCGTAAAAAATCATATATGATTCAATTCTTACGAATCATATATGATTTGTTAAAATCGAATCATATATGATTTTTCTGGGCGAAAAAAAAAAGTTCATCGAAAAAAAGTTCGTCGAAAGTATATAATAATGCATGTCTATAGAAAGATAATTTAATTCTCGTCGCGATGGTATTTTTTTTTTTTGCTTGATGATTTACGATTTGCGAAATATTTAAGTTTTAAAAAAAATGAAAGTTTATTTTTTTATTTTGATAAAAAAAAATAAGTGGCTAAAATTATTTGATGAATTATATGTTAAAAGTTGGAACTATAAAAAACTTTTGGCCATGTTGGTATTTGTCAAAGTCGATATTTTTATAGCGATTCTTCACTTTAATCAATGCATTTATCCCTGATGTGTTGTTGATTTGAGAACTTGATATCCTTGTAATTTTACAAGGCTATTTGAATAAATAAGTGACATATTCTTTTTAGTTTTAACGACACATGGGGCACAATATACTGTAATTATTGACCCGACCCACGCCCGATCAACATCTGTCTCCAGTACATCCAAATTCTTCTTAGCTGGCTTCAAAGATGAAATTAATTATGTGCATAATTTCTTCTTTTTCTATTACGTAAAAAATATACAATTATATATTTCTTTTAAACAATACTAAAAGTGTTCTAAGCTATGTCTAGAAACGTGTTAATCATTAAAACATCTAATCAGTCTTTCTTTTGCGTGTAAGTGAGTTCGAGCATGTCAAAGATCGAGCTTGACTTGAAAGAGTTTTTAAAGCTCGAGTTTGAGCTTGCCTTGGTTCGAGCCTAGCTTATAAGTTTAGCTCGAGTTCAACTTGTTACACATTCTATACAAGTCCGGGTTTGACTCTTTTATATGATGGAGGAAAACGAGACTCAAGCTCGGCTTTTAAGCGCATTTGTCATGAACTCGTTTATTTGTATATATATATTTTTTTTAAAGAAATGATACATTCACAAAAACAAATCCACAAAAGGAGGTGTTATTTATTGATTGGTGTATTTTTATATAGTTTCTTTCTCTTGGTTTGAGCTTGCCTTGGTTCGAGCCTAGCTTATAAGTTTAGCTCGAGTTCAACTTGTTACACATTCTATACAAGTTCGGGTTTGACTCTTTTATATGATGGAGGAAAACGAGACTCAAGCTCGGCTTTTAAGCGCATTTGTCATGAACTTGTTTATTTGTATTTGTATTTTTTTAAAGGAATGATATTCACAAAAACAAATCCACAAAAAGAGGTGTTATTTATTGATTGGTGTATTTTTATATAATTTCTTTCTCTTCTCTCTTATTAAGCCAATCAGGAAGTGACAACTCTTTTTGTGGATGATTTTGTGAAATTGTTTTTGTGGATGTATAATTGCTCTTTTTTTAAACGGCGGCATTAAAAAAAAAAAAAAAAAAAAAAAAAAAAAAAAAAAAAAAAAACCTAGACTCAAGCCAAGAAAAAGAGTACAACGAATATTATTAAAGATATCACTTTTCCTCATAAAGAAGTCGCGGTGATGACATGCATACGATGAATCTTTTCTTTAGAAACGTGTCAAGAGCTCAACCAATATCTCCAATCGATGTAAGATACGAATAAAGGCATGGAGGCGTCACACCAAGTACTAACGAGCCTCAAAATATCTTTGGCAATGTTACACTCGGAAAAGATATGGAGGTTAGACTCCACATTATTATTATAAGAAGAGCAAAAGATCTTCGGGATCGTTTATTTGTATTGAGCTTGTTTGTTATATACATAGCTACATATACAAGTTGTATATTATATATATTTGTAATGTTCGTTTGAGTTCGCGAGCTTAAATGGTTTCGAGCATAAAGCTTGCTCTCATCCTTGTTTATTAAATGAGTCAAGATTCAGGCTCAAATTTGTAAAGCTCGTACAAACTTCTACTGCACTAATATCAGTAGCTCACAAACAACTTGATTCGTTTATAGTTGTAGCCTCAAGACGTCTTTGATCAAAATGTTTTGGCTTTTATTGCTACAAGTTTTTATGTCATCATAAAATCCATTTCTTTTAAGCGTACGAGTTTTGTGTATTCTATAAATAATAATAATAACTCAAATCAAATAGCTAGTTGTCTACTTGTTGTATTTCAAGTTATATTTTTGGCTTGTTTTAATTTTCAAATAACATGAATTGTAAGTTTTAAAGCAGTCCCGCAGTAACCACAGACTATTCATTCTTTAAATTTCTTCTTAATACGAAGGCTATGACCAATGCGTTAAATTCTCTTAAACAAAACGGTAGCACATTAAATTCAATTAAACAAATGATAAATAATCATAAGAAGTAGGTTCGTATCCTTTTTATCACAATGACGTTTGAAAGCAACTTCTTGCATTGGGGTCGGGTGATATAATTGCTTTCATGGCCTACTAAAAATGATTTGAAGTCCTTCTTCCTCTTAGATAAATTCATCACCATGATATTCTGTACAACTGTACACAGTACCATGGAATATATATGCGTGAAATGACATTCAAAGAAACATTATTTAGTACATGAATTAAAAGGCATACCTTTTTACCGGCTCAAAATGAATAGTATTTTAAATAAGAGTGATGCTATATTCATAAAAGGTTTACACAAGAGTATTACACATACATATGTGATATGTCATGTAAATAAGATTAATGAGAAAACATTATACAGTATAATGGTTCAAGTCTCTTGTTATGTCATTGTATATTTACTATAATTTCTTTTTATGAACGTAGCATTTCTTTTTATAACGAAAATTAAAAAGGAAAATTTTATGAAATGTGATCCATATACGAGTGCATGATCACATTTAAAAAAACCACGTCCATTAATGCATGATCACAGTTTCATTTCGGAAGTCAATCCTATTCACTACCACAAAAAACGTTAAATAGATCGGTTGAAACACCTCAAATAGATCGGTTATGAACCACTCTAACTAAGGGTGATCTATTTGAGGGGAACACAAATAGAGCGATTGATAACCGATCTAATTAACATCACTATACATAAGAGCCGATCTTTTAAAGGAATTCTCAAAAAAAAATAAAAAAAATAAAAAAAATAAATAAAAAAATTAGATTTTCATCACAATGCATATATTTACAGAATTCCATTCACTCGTAACAAATACAATAGTATATGGCTTTAACAAACACAACACCAAGTCACCACTTAACTATCCAAAGACAAAGTAGATTGAGCAACAACATGTCCATTCAAAACCAATTTTGCTTTCCGGAAATGAGGTATGATGTGCTATCTGCTTAAAAAATCTCACTTGGCTGCCAGTTGTAGAGCAAAACAAGCCGACAGTTGATCGTTCACACCACCAGATAGTACACCATCATAAGCACTGTCAGTTGTCCTCGCGGTCGTTGATAGCCTGGACCATTTGTATTCAGTAGGCGTCAAGTGAGGAACCTGCAAAGTAAGACAAAAGGTTCACTTAGCAATAAGATCCGTGTGCAACAGATCATCAGCAGCAATAACATAATCATAGTATAACTTATAGAAACAGAAACCAATAAATTGCAAAAGCATACACATCTAATACCCTACAAAGCCTGATTGAACATTAACAGAAAAGTTTCCAAATTATGACTCGTTGCCTAACCAGCTCAATATGACCCATCTATAGTCTATAAATTAATTACTAAGCCGGAGCAGTAAATTACCTGTAGCTTGGCCATCAATCCTTTATTCTCTTTTTCAAACTCCCTGATCTAGCTTTCACACAACATAACAAATACACATTTATGAAATTTGGAGAGGGAGAGTTTCGGCTTCTAAAACAGAGAAAAAAAGAAAAAAAAAAGAAAAAAAAGAAAAAAAAAAAGTGGTATCTTTATTGCATACCTGAGCCCGCAATTTCTTGATTAGAGATTCTTGAGTGGCTTGTTTCTTTGAAAGTCCTTCACCTAAATGGAGAAAAAAATGGATACCCACCATCATTATATCATAGAATAACGGGATTCCTTTTGTTAATAGTTTAAATAATGTAATTACCTTCTGCCATAATTTAAGTGATTATTTCATCTTTTTCTTTTAAAAGAGCAGCAACATCACTTTTCTTATTTTGCTTTCTGCATAATGTATCCCTTTCCTTTGTGAGACTATAAGTTAAGCATAGCAACCAAAACAAGTATATCAACAGACTACAAACGCCATGAAACTTGCTATGTTGCTTAAAGAAGAAATTCTTTAGCTTAAACAGATTTGGAGAATATGAACTAACTTCTTATCCTCAAGACTTGAACGCTTGAATGATCAGTAAGACACTAAAAATACTTGTAGCATGATTTAAAGACCTTTCTTACCATGCTCTCCTACGAACAAAATATAAGAGAAAGAAAATTGATTTTTACAGACCCGTTACCTTTCTTTCAAGAGTTGAGACCCTTTGATGATACTCTTCTCGTAGAGATTCAATATCTGCTTCATTTGCCTGTTAAGAGAAGCATGGGCAAACAAAAGATAAGCCACATGATTCAGATCTTTAAGAGAATTGTAAAATTCAAAGCTTGTGATGCATCCAGAGACTGAACTGGAAAGAGTAAAGTATTACTAATTTAAGCCCAAAAACATTTATAACACACTTTTCATAAATAAGAAATCATAAAAGCCATGAAAGTTCGAGTATACCACAATATTATCACTTAAACTACGCCTAAGCTGCCATATGGAGTACTGAAAGCAGAATGTTCCCCAAATTATCTTATCATTTTAAGTAATGTGTCCATTCTCTTCTATTATTCAGACACAGCTTTCAATTAATTTCAACATAGTTCATTTCTCGGAGTTGTGATTTACTTTCTTCCAAAGTTCATTAATAATTAATAAATGATTGAAACTTTTAACCAACAAGTGCAATCCTAAACATCCTCTTAATCACTAGGGCCTTAAAAAACTACTATTTCATATTAGAGAAAAATAATTACCAAAGTGGAGTTACAACTTACAGTAGCCATTGGCAAGTACCATAGTAGCCGAATCTAAGAAATATAGAAACATAAATAATCAAACCATTATGTCAAAACCCTATCTCACAAAGAGCAAAATGTAAGTAAATAAATAGATATAAATTTAAAATAAAAAGATGGGAATTGGGAAATAACCTGAATAAGAGAAATTAATTGAGGAAATGGTGTTGGTTAAAACGATTTGGTTCGATGAGATTGATGGTGAACGGCGGCGGCGGGTAGTGTGGTGAAGTGGAAGTAAGAAGCTGGTTAGGGTTAGAGGGTGATGTTGGTAAAGGAGATGTTGTGAAAAGTTGAAATGAATTTTTTTTGGTAAAGTAGCGGGTCATCAAAAGTTTTTTTGTTTGCAAGGGGCGGGTTAATGAAAAGTTAAAATGGAAAAGAGCCCCCTTGAAGTAAAATCACAAACAAATGGATCGGGTTTTTTTTATACCCCCGATCTTTTTGAGTAAAAACACAAATAAATCGGTTTCTTTGGTAACAAATGATCTATTTGACATTCCCCACCCTAATGTTACTCAAATAGATCAGTTTTTAACAAAAGTGGTCTTTTTGAGCTGATCTAAACAAGCTTTTGTGTAGTAGTGATTGCTTCTGCTCGTCTAATTATCCAATGACTTCAAAAATTGTGAAATTTCTATTGCAATATATATGCAGGTACAGAAAGTGACGGTGTAAATTTGCTAGATCCCGTTTCGTGTTGTAAATGTTGATTTATTTTTTTATTTATTTTTTTTGTTAAAGAAAACAAACGGATGCATTCTGTTTGTGATTTGAGGTTATGGGTGGTTTTTAAAAGTGGTCTTTTTGAGCTGATCTAAACAAGCTTTTGTGTAGTAGTGATTGCTTCTGCTCGTCTAATTATCCAATGACTTCAAAAATTGTGAAATTTCTATTGCAATATATATGCAGGTACAGAAAGTGACGGTGTAAATTTGCTAGATCCCGTTTCGTGTTGTAAATGTTGATTTATTTTTTTATTTATTTTTTTTGTTAAAGAAAACAAACGGATGCATTCTGTTTGTGATTTGAGGTTATGGGTGGTTTTTTTGGTGTTGTACTTGTGGTTCTAGACATTTGTTCCATAAGATGGTGTGGTTTTTTTGGTTTGTATTTCGAAAAGGTAATTTAGATTTTTATATCATATAATAGGTATAACAGGAATTCAATCATATAAATTTACTTTTAATGAGTTATATAATGAAACAGTAAATATGACAAATATGACTGTATGATATTTAATTGGGTAAAAATGTCATTTGAAGATTTAAATTAGGTTAATAGATAAAAAAGTAACTATACTTTATAAAAAAAGTTCGCTTAAATTGCTCAACTTTTAAATTGTTTAAGTTACTAAAGTTTCTCAGAAATTTACCCAAGACTACTAAAGTTTTTGTTTTGTTTTTTGTTTTTTGTTTTATTGTTTTTTTTTTCATCCAGGTTACTCATGTTTACGAGTTTATTAAATATGTTACTGAACTTTGTGAATGATGATATTGGTTAATTTTTAAGTACAAAACGGTCATTGTGGTTAGTCATGTTTCACGGATTTAGTCCGTAGACCACTATTATGTTAGTTTGACCCTTTTTTTTACGTTTTCATCCGTCTTATACATTATATGCTTTCAAGAGTTAATCTTACGTTTTTGCTCATTTTTTTTATGTTTTCATATGTTTTCTTACGTTTTCATCTGTTTTTTTTACGTTTTCATATGTTTTTATTTGTTTTCAACCGTTGTGATACGTTTTCGTCCGTTTTTTTTTTCAGTTTTATATGATTTTATACATTTCCGTCCGTCTATAAACATTTCCGTTTTTATACATTTTCGTCCGTTTTTATACATTTTCATCCATTCATATATGTTTCGTCCGTTTGGAAATGTTTTCGTCCATTTTATACGTCTTTAAATGGACGAAAACGTATAAAAAATAAATGAAAGCGTATGAGACAAACGAAAACGTATAAAAACAGTTAAAACAGTTGAAAACAGATAAAACCGGATGAAAACGTATAAAAACAGTTGAAAACGAATAAAAACGTAATAAAACGTAATAAAACGTAAGAAAACGTATGAAAACATAAAAAAATGGGCGAAAACATACGAAAAACTGGTGAAAGTGTATAAAAATAGATGAAAATGTATAAGAACGTATGAAAATGAATAAAACATATAAAGACGGACGGAAACATATAAAAACGGTTGAAAACAAATAAAAACGTATAATAATGGTTTAAAACGAATAAAAACGGATGAAAACATAAGAAAACAGGCGAAAACGTAAGAAAATGGATCAAACTAACAGAAATAGTGGTATAGGGACTAATTCCGTGAAACCCGAATAACCACAAGGACCGTTTTGTACTTAAAAAATAACCAGTGTCATCATTCACAAAGTTCAGTAATAGATTTAACAAACCCGTAAACATGAGTAACCTGGATGCGAAAAAAAAAAAAAAAAAAAAAAAATTAATAACTTAGGTCAAATTCCTAAAAAAATTTAGTAACTTTTTTCTGTAATACACAAACGTTAATAACTTAGATGAACAATTTGAAAATTAAGTAATTTAAGCAAGTTTTTTTGTAAAGTATAGTTAAATATTTTTGTCTATTAACCATTTAAATTAAGTATTAAATTAACTTTAAAAAGGAGTATTAAAAGGGGCAAGTTATTTGGACCACATTAAGGAGTGTTTTCAATCATTAAACGCATCACCGATTTGAACGATATGCATCACAAGTTGTACGGTTTAACCAAACCCTCTTGATGTTACAATATAGACAGGATTTATATAACACAAACCTATTAAAAATGTAAAGTCATGTGATAATATAAAAAAGTATAACGGAAAATCATGACCTATCAACTTTCTTTTCCGATGACCTTTCCTTAAACGGACTAAAATCATTGATTAGTAAGTCAATCTTAATCAGATATGTAAATATCACATGTTAATCATGCACCCGTACACATCATTAACAATCAATTCGTCATCCTTTAACAAACCAAACGTACTTTTATTGTACTTTTAATACGTGGCAATTTGATTATTAAACTTAATTTTAAAATTAAAAGAGCATGCAAGAACTTGCTACAACGTGAGTAATTTATATCTTAAAAAATATATAGAAAAACTACATTACTACTTTACTAGAACGGTACCCGCATAATGCGACGGCGGGTACATGTGACTATATTTTGCGTTATTTGATTATTCGGTTACACATTTAGTTGTCTTCATGCTTTATAAGCAGAGATGGTTAACTCAAATAATTTTAGTTTCAACAACAATCTACTTCATCACCAACCTGCTACATAACTAATTAATTTTGAAATCCTTCTATAATAAGCACGTAAAAGTCTGAATTTTAAGCCTTTGTAATTATATAATAATCCAAATGCATTATATAGTAGTACAGATAGCTATTTTTTTTAACGTAAACTAACTAATTATCTCACAAATCACAATATATATTTTTTGGATTTTAAGTGTAACAATCTAAATATACACCCTAAATCGTGTAATTATCATTTTAAAGTGTGGGTGATAATAATCAAACAATCTAGATATGCTCTCTAAATCTTGTAAATCTTCAATTGGATAATTTAGAAAATTACACTTTGTTTCTAAAATACGAGTGAACCAAACAACATACAAAAAGTTGTCATGTAGGTTATGTTTGAAAGAAATTAAATTTGTTATACTAACACAACTAAAAGTTGGTTAAATTTGTTTTAAAGCGGTTATTTTCAAAAGACACAATGGTTGGTAAAAGTTGTGTTATTTTGTAGAGAAATAAGGAAAAAACGGGTAATAACCCAACTAGAGGTGCTGCCCTTTGGGCTTTCAAATGGCGTTGCCCCTTAAACCCCACACTTTGTAGTGATGGCACAAGCTAGCTAAGAAAGAGTGTGCACTAGACACTTCTTAACTTGATTATAAACCAAACCTGAAAAACCTATAATCTCAAGTAACTCACAATTATATAAAATATAATAACAACACAAAAATAACCAACAAATCAGTAAATCAATCTTACAATAAGTACACAACCATTCCGAACAATTAAAAAAATACACACTATTAGCCGTTGCTTTTCGCGAGTAAATCTGATTAGTTCTACCAAATAAACAAAACACAATAGGAATACAACATTTGGAAGATAGTAAAATGTAGAAATCACAGCTTATGTGTCGTCGTACGGTTATTAAGGTAGTTAGAGTAACGCTATTTAGGCTCACAACTTATGCATAAATACATGTCTAATGCATAAATTACTCATACAATTGTATTATACATTTTCTCTCTCCAAATTTTTAACAATCATTTTTTAAATTCACCAATCAAATCATATCATTAGTTATACAGGTAGGCTTACCAATTAAGCATAAAAATCATTTTTCTATATTAAAAGAAAAAAAAAATTATATGCACGCTTTGCTTTTTTATAGACACAATCAAATATACAAACAGTTAAATCAAAATGTTAATAAAACAAGTATACAATGTATTAATTAGAGTGTCCAATTAAAAAAATAAATTTTGAGTTTTAGAGAACAAGTTAAGCACATTATAAGTACATAGACACCTACCTTTGATGTAGTTTCGATGTGCTAGAAATACCTATAAAATTTCTATTTAAAAAGGCGGTCGACAAGAAAACGCTCGACACTCCGAGAATCCTCTCTTACTCACACTCACTCACAAGTCACTTCTTTCTTTCTATACTCTCATAATATCATATCCCTAGGTCAGGTCTGGTCCTTGCTAACATACGCTTCTTCTAGTTCTACTTCTACCCCAACAACCCCCCACCTATACATACACCCTCATCTGTATCTACACATTTCCCCATCGCCCAATTCCCTTCACCCTTTCCAAAATTGATTGAGGCGTTTTCTTATTCACATGCTGAATTAGCTCACCACAACCTTTAATTAAGTTATGGATCCACCGGTGATGATGAACGGAGGCGGCGGCGGTGGTTTCCGGTCAGGTGGCAACATGTGTAATTTGACTGAGATCTGGCCTTTTCAGATGAACTTGAGCGGTGGTGGTGGTTATGTGGATAGTAATGGTGGTGGTGCTTACGTGGAAAATGATGATCCTATGGTGGTTGATAATAGTAACAGTGGTGGTGGTAATAGTAAGAAAAGACGTGATGATGATGAGTTGTCTAAAGGTGTTTCTACTAGTAGCAATAGCATGGTAACAATAAACTAATATTTTATATTTTTTAACTAGTACGTTAAATTTTATCCGTAAATATATCTCACTTATTACTTTTTCTATCTTACTAGGATTAGTCGGCTTGCAATGTAAAACAGATAAATAAATAAATAAATAATTTGAAAGTTTGTATGTTAAATGGAGTAGTATGTTAATTTTATGTTATCAGCTATTTTTTTTTCCCTATTAAATATAGAAGCTTTCAAATTTCGATATGACTTTATTGTTTATTTGTTTTTTCCCTATTAAATATATGATTTCGGCTTATATTTTGTAAGCATGGATTTTTCTGATACGTGGCTTATGAGCTTATTTGTTTTTTCAGCTTATATTTCAAAAGCCTCAATTTTCCGGCTAATTTAGAGACTTGTGAGCTTATGTAAGTTTATTATGATACGATAAACTTATATAAACCCATAAGTCTCAAAGTAAGCCGGAAAATTGGGGCTTAAGAAATATAAGCCGAAATCAAATAAGCTCATAAGACGTATAAGCTTAAACAAACATCCGTAGACCCATGGGATTATATAAGCTTATTATGATATAATAAGCTTAGATGTGGTATAAGCTTATTTTGATATAGTAAGCTTATATAAGCCCACAGGTCTCAAAATAAGCCAGAAAATTTGAGCTTATGTAACATAAGGCGAAATCAAATAAGCTCGTAAGCACAAAAATAAGTTTAAACAAACACCCGTAAATAGGAAAAAAAGAAGAAGTTACATACGTTTCCAGATAATTATCTATCGTTAATTTTTTAGGTTCCGTAGATGTGAAATTGACGTGTGTGTAATTAATTAAGGAATTAAAGTATGATTATATTGAACAGTATTAGTAGTACTAATGAATCTCACCAACTTTTTTTGTTTGTATTTAATTTAATTTATAACTTAGAAAGTAGAAACAGTTACAGTTCATTTCGTATTGTACTTTTTGTCAAATCATTGTTTATTTTGTGGAGTATAATTTAGTAGTTTTATATGTAATTTGATTTAGCTTGATAGTGACGGTAAACGCTTAAAGACGTTGGCTCTTGAAAACGAAAACTCGGAATCAAAACCGGAAGGTGAAAGAAGTTCCGGAAAAAAAGCGGAAAAACCGGCTGAGCCGTCTAAGCAAGATTATATTCATGTTCGAGCACGAAGAGGTCAGGCAACTGATAGCCATAGTCTAGCAGAAAGGGTAATTTGTTGCTAAATTCGTTAGAGACGTTGAATTTTGTATTCATTTATCTTAAAAGTTTCTAACTTTGACATGCTATTATGGACAGGCTAGAAGAGAGAAGATAAGTGAACGGATGAAAATTCTACAAGATCTCGTCCCTGGTTGTAATAAGGTGTGGTTTTCTAATCTTTTTGTTTCGTCTTTGTATCTTCATTTAGTTTATGATGGTTAATCACTATGTGAGGCTGTGAAATGCCTCAAAACATGTCCTGGTGCTTTACTGAATACTTATTCCCCTGTTTAATTATGGACTTTCTAGATAAACCATTATAGTCTGAACTAATACAGTAATACTACGTACTACTTTTTGAGATGCACATGCATCATGCCGCATAATTTCTGCCAACTTCTGTTTGGAGTTAACTAACTAGTGGTTTGGTTTGAGGTTGACATGATTTGGATGTCATGACACGTGAATCTTGCTCAAATGCTTCACGTCTTTTAGTTGAGTATCTCTGATGCCAAAATCTTCCAAACCAGCCTAAAAATAGAGCAGATGTGAATAGACATAAACCCTTCAGGCTGCTCCATCAGACACATTAACCATCAGTCAGTCGTGTTAACCTTAATTTGTGCCATTAGTTCTGTTAGCCATATCCTTGGCTAGAATATGTAAAATTTAGGGCAAATTACCTGAAAATGTATTTAACTTGCCACTTTTTACCATTGTATGTAGTCATCTTTTTTTTTTTTTCCTATTGTGTGACTAAACTTTCGAATTTGGTACATTGTGTGTATTTTGTGACCATTTTACCCTTACATTTTCAAAATTTTGAAGGGTAAAATGGTCATTTTACAAGGCTAAAAAGTCACAAAATACACACAATGTACCAAATTCGAAAGTTTAGTCACACAATAGGAAAAAAAAAAAAAAAAAAAAAAAAAGATGGCTACATACAATGGTAAAAAGTGGCAAGTTAAATACATTTTCAGGTAATTTGCCCTAAAATTTATGTACTCATGTTGGTAGGAAATAAAGGTAAACATGAAGCGTGTTTTAATAACTTAACAATAATGTTATGTTAGGTAATCGGAAAAGCCCTAGTCCTTGACGAGATAATCAATTACATCCAATCACTACAGCAACAGGTTGAGGTAATCATACCTTTCTTTCAAGCATAATTTTCCATTTCGACTTTACAATGAATATTGCACTAATTAAACTTGAATGCGACAGTTCCTATCGATGAAGCTTGAAGCTGTCACTTCAAGATCACAACCAAGCCCCCAAGGATTTTCTTCAAAAGATGTAAGTTAGAATATTTTCTCATTTGATGACTTGATCCCTTATTGATAATATATTGTTTGTGCCAAATGGATCATACTTCAATGAATTATTGTATTTCAGTATGGTCAACAAACATTCGAAATGGCTGGTGTGCCGTTTGGTTCACAACCCCCAAGAGAATTCAGCAGAGGATCGTCACCAGAATGGTTGCACATGCAAATAGGTGGCAGCTTTGAAAGAACAACATAATACCACAATCAATGGTAATAAGTTATCGTTAAGAAGATGCCATGAAATCGGCAAACTTTCATATATACATGGAGCTAATGATTCAGAGACCACTGCAAAAAAGCAACACCGTCTTTAAACTATATCTATCTCCAACTGTTTGTGTCAAAAGATGAACCACGTATGTATGTACTATTCTTCCTCATACATCTCGTAGAGTCTGTGTCCTACTTGCATACAACACGATGAAATTGTTTGTCCACTTTTTTTCTTTTTTAAACTATAGCATAATCTGTATTGAATGAACTACTGGTGTAAGAGAAGACGAAAACTTATCTAAATAAAGTTCAATCAATTTACTCTTATAGTAGTACGTAGTATATGTTTACCGGCCATACGTTTTTCGGCTTATAACACTGCAGTCTGCAGATCACTCTTTGTATATGTTGTGTTTAAGTTGTTAATCAGTTGCAAATTATACTTGCTACCAAACTTTATAAATAGAATACTAGACATAACCCTTTGTATGGTACGTATATGATAAAACAATGAACTTAGATAAAAGGTTGTAAATTGAACAGCAAACTAAGATAGAGACTAGACTTTGAAACAAACCCAGTTTGGTAATCTTTTTCTTTTATTGATTTGATTAAAAAAGCTTGGACCCAAACCATCAATATTTCTTGTGTTTTTCCGTTGAAAGCAATGTAACTTATTAATAGTAAGAAATGCATCCAATGTGATTTTAAAGGGTAGACTCTATCAGCCATACCAACCCTTCTTAAAGTTTCTTAAAAACTAATTGTTCTTGCTTTAAATGTTTGTTAGATTATTTGTAAGGCTTTGTGAAAACAATAATTAGAATATCTAAATGCAATTTAAGCCATATTATTGAAGTGTTGTTGATCTTATTTAATGCGCTCACCTACGCATGGAGTACTGGCATATATACATAGGTGTACGAGTGTCCACTTTACCATAATTGTAAAGATTGAAATGGACTGATTCGGCTTTAATATCATATCACAATCTACTTTATACTTGCGCCGAATTAAAATTGCACAGATCAGTGTCACAGTTTTTGTAGTACTCATAAAATATGATTGAATGACGTGAGTTGAGAACATGATGTCTCGCCAACATATCATTTACAAGAACATCTTTAGTACAGGTAATAGTATTCCGCTGCAATTTTTCAGTAAGTTCAACAACATTGAAATAAATGTAGAACTTGAGTGTTTGATAGACTTTCCAAATTTTCCAAAGTTCTAAAATGTTATCGAAAAATCAATGTTCATATAGAAGTAGATACGTCATACGAGTATACAATTTAGTAAATTACTGAATATTGCTTGTGTTGTCTCCAAATATCGGGTATAGGCTCTAACTTGTAGAAAACCCACCACCAAAAGGTTTTATCGGTAAAAGTGCTTAACTTTGTCTTACAAGATGTAAAGAGTTCAAATATCACTGGTTACACATTTGGATTGGCAGGAAAGGTTGGAAACGTTCATGGAGATTCGCGGTTAGACCATGTACATTTGAGTCAACAGACCCGCCCTCCTCAAATAATCTGAACAGAAAAACCTCATTCGTTTACCCTCTCTATCTTTTAGAAAATATTAGAGGTGGCAAAATAGTCAGGTCGGATCACGGGTCTAGATGGTGTTTGGTCGCGTTAACAAGTGTATTTTTTATTTTATTTTATTTTTAAGGCATAAAAAGTGAAAGAAAAACATTTTCCTTCAACAACATGGATCGCTTGCCTTCCTAGAAAGGTAAACATTTTCCTTTAGAGATTCAACCTAGATAGGCTCCGACATCGCCTAAATCTTTCTAAGCATGGGATATCAATTCTATTCTCTGCCCGATATGTAACATCAACGCAGAATCCGCTGAGCATATCTTTTTTTCTTGCGAAATGGCTACTCAAGTTTGGCGCATGATTCGCATTTGGTGTAACATCACAGATCATGCTACGCCTTCGTATTCTGATTGGTGTCCATGGATAGACAACGTCACAGGTTCTCATGTCAAGAAGAAACGCCTCTTTGTCATCACTGTTTGTATGTTCTGGACCATTTGGAAATATCATAACGACGTCACTTTTAACTCTCACAACATGAGGAAAAGTGATATTTATGATCATATTCGTTTATGTTCTTTTAATTGGTTAAAATTTAGAGGTAGTCTAGTTCCTAACTGGAACGATTGGCTCTGCAATCCTTTGTAATTTCCTAGCTTCTTGCTAGCTTTTAATAATATTCCGGCGTTCAAAAAAACATAAAAACAAAAAAAACAAAAAACAAAAAACAAAACAAAAAAAAAGTGAAAGAAAAAACCCGCTAGGCCTAGACTTGTTGGGTAATTATTATATAATTGCATTTTCTATCAAATAAACACCCATCTATAATATTTAAGGAGATCCAACTAGACTCATATTTACCCAATTAAATTTATGTTTAACTAATGAGTCTCAAATTGCTACCTTTAAAGTATGTTAATATTAAGTTGTTACACTCACACAAACCAGAAACTGAAACATAAACTACAAATGTTAACTATGATCCCGTCTTATATTATTTAATTTTAGGGGTGTTTATTTGTTCGGTTATTGGGTTGTTCGGTTAAAAAAATATTTTTAGTAAAATTAAAAACTGAATTTAACCGAACAAAATCGAATTTGAATTCATTTATGTTTTCTGATTGATCTGAATAACCTGAAGTAGATACTTTTTTTTAATGGATTAATTTATTATTATTATTATTATTATTTTAAATTTTAGTTATATAGATTTTAGCGAAAAAAATATTTCAAGCTTAAAAATTGTTTAAATTTATACTAGGAAAAAATTTTAATGATTTTTTATGTATATAAATATATGAAAAATATATATATTTATATGAATTCGTTTTTTGATTCGGTTCGGTTTATACTTTTGCCAAACCATATCCAAATTGAAAACCGAATATCTAATTCAGTTTGGCATCATTACAAATCCGGTTCAATTTTTCCTGGTTCAATTCGGTTTCAGTTTTCGATTCCTGTAGGTATTAGCCGATTTGTAAATAACCCTATTTTGTTTTTGACAACCCTATTTTGTGTTACGAGGGTACGAGGATAGTTTCAGTGTGGCCCATTAGTCCATTACATTACACGGTTTGGATCACACAAATGCATCAATTCGGCTTTAGGACACAACGAAACTAAATTACCAATGCCCAACCCAACAAGGTTAGCTCGGTCACGTTTGTTTTTTAGCACAAAAAATTACTAAAGATGCTCACTTGATCTGAAAAGAAAAGGCATATATCATGTTGCAATAATGCATGGCTACCAAAGTCGTATATGCTCTCATCTGTGAATGTGTTAAAACTCTTTTGGAAAGACAACAGTACATGGACGGAGCCAGGAATTTGTGTTAAGGGGGCTCAATTTTATTTTTATTATTATTTTTTTTTAATTACAATTCTTTTGTTTTAGAAGCTAAATCGAAGTTTGAATCATTCGACATACAATTCAATGATATTTTTTTGGTAGTAACAAACAATTACTTATCCGACACAACAAAATCGACCTGAACAAGTGGTAAACTGTTTTATCAAATTGGGTAAGAGATACCACAAATAGTTAGTAAAATGGTGTAAGATTGTATCAATTTAAATGGTATAGTTACAAATACAATAGAGATAATAAAAATGTCATACTTTATAACCGACATTTTTATAACTAAACATGTTAGACAAACAACAAAATTGTTTTGTAGACAAACAAAATTTTTATAATAAATCACAAACAAAATATAGCAAATGCTATAATGTAGTCATAGCCTCATAATTTACCCTATAAAACAGTGACTACATATCCCAATAACCCAATTTCCCATACACGTTTTCACATTTCTCAAACATATATGCAAATCACCTTCATCTTCGTTAAAAAAAAATCACCTTTCATCATTTCCGTCATCTTTTGGCCGGAATTTATGATTTCTTTTTTCTGTAAATCACCTTCACAGGTTCACCTTCATCTTCTCTCATATATATATATATATATATATATATATATATATATATATATATATATATATATATATATATATATATATATATATATATATATATATATATATATATATATCCAAGGTAGTTTAGCCGGTTAGGGGGGCCGAGCACCCTCCAGCCCCCCAACTGGCTCCGTTACTGACAGTACATTTAAGAACGTGCAAGAAAAGTTTATGTTAAAATTGTTCTAAAATTATTACGTTCTTTATCATTTTGAGGTGGATGGTAATTTGCACACTCTATCAATTTATTTGCACACTCAAAATTTTGTGTCATGACTTTTATACCCTTAATATTTGTGTTTTGATTTGCACACTTCACTAAGTGATGCAGGGGTATAAATGTAATGAAACAAACATTTTGAGTGTGCAAATAAATTACTGGAGTGTCGAAATCACTACCCTTCTGAGATGCTTAACTTAGATGAGATTAATAAAAATGTCTAAAGAATATTTGGCTAGTCTAGAAAATTTTTACAATATAATGACCTTCATTTACGTTATTGGTCTCCTAGAGTTGTATGTAATGCTTGCTTAAAAAAAAATAAATAAATAAATAAATAAAAAGTTAGGATTGTAAGAAAATAGAGTAAATGTCATTTTTCGTCCCTGTTGTTTGCCGGGTCAATCAATATTAGTCCCTGCCGTTAAATTTCTTCGGATTTGTGGGAGTTAGGTCTTGACTCTTGGCTTATTTGAAAGCCCTATAGCTTATCTTCAAAGTTCAGGCTTAAAGTTGGATCCCTGGTCCATTGTGTGGAACCCACACAGGCCGCAAGTTGCCCATTTTTCCCTTGCATACTCAGAGCCTAGTCTACTTGGCTTATTTCAAAAGCTCATTGTGAGCTTATTAGTGGGCTGATTGGCCTGCTTATTGGCTTGTTGTGAAGGCCCCCAGTCCAACTTGAGGGTTCAACCCTAAGTTTGGACTCCTGACCCCCCTTGTGGCCCCCACAGAGGGCTGTAGGTAGGCCAATTTAGCCTATTTTGGTATGTCAATAAGCCAAGTGCTTATTTGCCCTTCCTGGCTTATTGTGAGTGCTCATTTGAATCTTTTGTGCTTATTTCTTCATATTATTGTTAGTTGTTGGTTAATTTAGGGCTATGGCTCAATAATGTAGCTTATTCAAGCAATTCCAAATCCTAATAAGCCATTGGCTTATTCTGTCTTGTTCATAAGCTCACCATTTGCTTATTCTTGATACTCAGCCAAACTTCATTTATTAAAGTTGCTTATAAATAGTATATAAACAGATTTGAAAAAGAAAAATCCAAAAAAGACCAAAATAATATAAGTGATAGCTTCTATTTAAGCTATTTAGCTTATTCTCAGCTTTTTGTAAAAGCAATTTTCATTTTTATATTTTTCTTAGGTTCCTGGTATCTTGTAATATTTTTAGTAATTTTTCCAGATTTTTCTCTTTTCATAATTTAATTTAGTTTTTATTAATTAATAATTAGTTTTTAATTAATAATAAATATTTAAAAAGTCAGAAAAATACAATTTTAATTTTAAAATTAGTTTTAAGTTATTTTAGATTTTTCCAAATATTATTTTCATTTTTCTAGTGTAATTAAAATTTTTTTTTTAGAATGTTTTTCGAATTTTTTAAGAAAATTTTTTATTATTTTTTTTTTAGAATTTTTTTATTAAAAATTTGAAAATTTTTTAAGAAATTTTTTTTAGAATTTTTTATTAAATTTTTTTTAGTCATTTTTCGTCCATGTGGTTTGCATATATATATAACTAAGGGTGTTTTTGTCTTTTTGCATATATTTAACGGTCAACTGACGATCAAGTGGCCAAACCCGTATAGGTTTGTAAACCACGGGGACCAAATCCGAAAAAATTTAACGGCAGGGTCTAATATTGATTGACCCGGCAAACCACAGGGACGAAAAATGACATTTACTCAAGAAAATATGAACAGAAAAGCATACATACATTCATGTAGAAATGTCACCGAGTCTATCCTCTACTAATTTATTTTATCTATAATTCCATTGTCACATGTTAACTAGTTTTTGAGATGTTTCCAAATATGTTTGTGAAAATGATATTTTATTGGTATAGACCGAAGAATCAAGAATGTAGTTAATGAAATTTTCTAAAATTTTCTACAAATAGATATCAAAATAAGTATCAAATAACTTATGTCCCAATGTGTGAGAATGTTATCCAACAAAATATATGTGAGTTCAAGTTCCGCTTAAAACATTATGAGATTAATTTGTTGTGTATGTATTATGAGATAGTTAGTTGCCTTAAAAAAATCAAATAAAGTATTTAAAAGTGTATAAGAAAGTGAGTCATGTTAAATACTCCATTCTTTTCAAATTAATAGTTTATGTTTTCATTTTTAAATGTTTTAATTTGATTGTTCACTATTAAAATTAGATAAGTGTTGGCGTATGTACCCTCCGGATTGAGGCCGGACGATCAAATACCTTCCGGATCTATGTCAAATAAGACTTACACAAATGTATCTAAATTATCTACACCTATATCCGAAGGGTTGAGAATGTCCGCATGACCTCAACCCTCAGGAGATCAGAGTCATTCGGGTAAATTAGTAAGTACATGAGTTAAAGTACAAACAAGTACACCAAGTATATGATAATGGAGCATAAATTAGCAAACATTAAGGAGCTAAGTACATACCAGCCTGGCATTCCATATTGAAGGCCTATAAATAGAGAAAGAAATCTCCACTTAAAGGTTAACTAATTCTCTCTCTCTCTAATATTACTTATACTTTCTTTCTCTAAGAACATATACTTACTCTCACGCCGGAGGTTGGTCCTGGGATACATTCCCGGGGCGAGACTAACGGACGTATCTGTTTTGCAGATATCCGAAGCAACCAACCATCAACAAGGATCACCCTGAATCCGGAGGACCACTCCATAGTCCGAAGGATTCACCTCGCTTGTCCGAAGTAGAAGCAAACTTTTACTTCAACAAATTGGCGCCATCCGTGGGACCCGTCATTCACTCTACCCTACTTAGAAATGATAGGTCCTGCTCCAACAACACCTGAAGGGAGTGGGAAAGACTCAGAAGTAACTCCAAATAGCATTGAACAAATCCACAACCAACTCACTGCATTGAAAGCTCTAATCCAGCAACACAACGCCACAGGAGTAACACCGATCAAACCTATTCAACTCGATTTCGAGGACGAAGAACATCAGGATACCGAAGCTCAGAAAGCAGAAGAGGAAGTGACGGACGATCTGTCCAAGCCTTTCAAGGCAGCGTCCAAAAGCCATTCACCCGAAGGATAATTGATTTCACCGGACCCAAAAATGCGAAATACTCGATGCCTTCTCACATAAAATTATATGATGGATCCACCGATCCGGATGATTACATCACAAGGTTCGAAGGAGCTGCCAACCAAGGTGCTTGGCCTATGCCCATATGGTGTATGATGTTTCAACAAACTTTAGATGATGCAGCCACAGGATGGTTCGATAGCCTTCCCCGAGGAAGTATCGACAACTGGGATACTTTATGTGAACAATTCGTGCATAGGTTTGCTCTACGAAGAAAGTGTATCCGAGATCCTATGGAGATAACTAAGATTGTCCGTAAAGCTAACGAAGCCCTATCTGAATTCAAGGAACGCTGGACCGATGAAGCTAGTCGTATTTCCGGAGTTCCGGAGGTGATGCAAATATCTTCTTTTATGGACGGTTGCAAATGCCCAGAGTTGGCAAAGAGGTTCTCCGAAAAGATCCCCCGAACGGTAACCGAGATGATGATGAGGGTAGACGACTTCATTCGTTCCGAGAGAGCATATCGGTTGACCGAGGTACCGAGGGGAGAACGAGCAGATAACTACAGGAAAGATTACCATCCCAACTCATATAACCGGAACGACCAGAGCACGCAGCGATCCTCTTTCCGAGGGAATCTGTTACACCCCCAAGATCGGGTCCAGCGGAAGCATACATGTAGCTGGGGTGTAACTCAATCGGTATACAACACTAGTTCAAAAATAGTTTGCACTTGAATCATTTAGATTAAAATAGTTAAATCAAAATGTTGATTTTTACATTGTTAAAAGTGGTGCGGAAGTAGGCCATTAAAATAGTTAAAACGGTCCCCATATAAATTATCAGAGTCTTCTATGACCATGCCATGCCCTGCCAAAACCTCCTGTAGCGTGCCATAGGTTAAAACCTGAAAATACATGCTAAAGTGTCAACACGAGGTTGGTGAGTTCATAGAGTTTGTTTAACAAATAAAGTATATAGAAAAATGATCACACAGCAAAGGCATCGTAAATCCACTCAGTTGCAAGTCCCGCCATAAGAGACTTGTAACCTGTGTGTTTACAACCCACTGCTAAAATAGTTTAAGTCTAGTAGTCAAACACCCGTGGTCAATAAAAGGTCAAGGCCGCTCCGAACAAGGGAGACTTTATAATGTTGCTCCGAACATGGGAGACTTCAAGTCACTCCGCCACCTAGGCAAAGATTTATTAGTCACTTTACCGACTTGGCAAAGATTTATTAGTCACTCCACCATGGCGAGATTTATTAAGATGCTCTGAACATGAGAGACTTTATAACGTTGCTCCGAACAAGGGAGACTTCATAGTGTTGCTCCGAACAAGGGAGACTTTAAGTCAAAGCACGTACGGTACATTAGGGTCAAAAGTTTAAGTCAAGTTCAAATAAAAACGAGCATGTATTCTCCCCCAAAAGTTGACAAAACAATTTAAAAGAGTAGGGGCTATGACTCACCTGATGCAACAGCTACGATGACAAAAGTGTATACATAGAAATGAGGTTCGATCTCAAACCGCAACCTAAAATGAATGATGAATGATCTCATATAAATCACCAAATGATGTTTATGAATGTCCATGCTCATGTTTCTATACCACTCTACTCTTTGAAAAACACTTGTGTTATCAAAATATATAATCCAAGTATTTGGAAAAATATTGCTATTAGAAAATATAAATGGCTAGTTATAATATATATACTTATATATATATAACGTAAGTTCTCATGTTGACGTTGAAATACTCGGGTTGTAATCCTTGAAATGATGAAAACATACTCATAATAACTAATACTACGTTAGTTATAAAGCTCGGTACTTGATATCATGTTTAGCTTAAAAATGCACTTCGTAGTTTTTGCGCCAAATTATATTAAAAGCTGTCAAATATAAAAGGGTTTTAGCCGATATTCAAACGAGTATATCTTTGTCGTTACTTGTCCGTTTTACTTGTTCTTTATATCCACGGTTTCGTCTTAGTATGTAGTAATATATTTTGGAAAGCTCGGCCCCTCCGGGTTACGTCTAAAGTCTCTTTTTGTCCAATGAAAAACGTCCAACAGCATACATTTTCAGAAAAATACTTTTCGTCTACAATCTTGCAAAAATCATAACTCCTTCGTTATAGACTCTTTTTAATCCGTTCTTTCGCCTACGGATTCGTTTTTGAAAGTATTTTCTAAAAATTTTGCCAAAGTTTCCTTGGTGTTTACTGATTTTCCAGATTTTTACAATACGGGACAGCATGTCTAAAATAGGTTCCAAATCAAGTTTTCAAGGTTAAAAACTAATTTCTACCATCACCAAACCTCTTGTAATCACCACATGACTAATCTAATCCTACCATACACCTTCTTAGGGTGCCATGGACTCCTAACCAAGTTAGTATAGCAAGGGGATTCATAACTAAAAAGTTAGGGCTTGTATGTTTCATTTTAGACAAAATAAAGAGTGGTATAGCTAGTTGTACATGATTTTTAGCATGAAAATCATGTAATACAAGTAAATATAAGATGTTTCATGTAAAAATAAAGTTGAAAACTTACTTGATAAAATGAGATGATTATAGGATGATTATGCTTGATGTTCTTGTGTTTTTGTTGCTTGATTCTTGATTAGACTTGTAAAATGAACAACTTTTGTGTTTTACTTCATGGAAAATGATCACTTGATCTATGAGCTTGATTATGGTCGTGGGTTTGGAGTAAGGATGGAGAAAGATGAACTTTGTTCTTTCTAAAAAGCATGGATAATGATTCTTGATTTTGATTTAGTAAAGTTATAATAGGTTTATTTGTTAAATAATGGTAAGTTAATGCTAGGGGTTAAAAATGGGGCACATGCTGAATTTAGGAAGAGGATGTAGAAAATTTGAGTATTATCTAGTCCACGGAGTCGGTTTTGGTTCCGTTAATCGCAAACCGTAAACTGTTAAGTCGCGAAACGTAAATTCGGGCATCGTAAAAAAATATGAAATATGAAATAATGACTAAACTTGTCAAAATAAAGTTATAAAAATGTTAAAATTATGTTGGGTACATTTACTGAGTGATCGGGTGATTATTGTTTAGTTTTCACGAAAACCGTCGTTATATTCATACGCGTACGTTATAAATAAAATAAATTTCCAAAATACTGGGTAACTGAATGTTATAACTTTTATGATGTAAAAATGGATATAAAAATATGTCAGGACCATTGTGGGAATATTTAGATATATTCGTCGTGTATAAACCGGGTGTTAACGTTTATTATAATTACGTATACGTAAAAACGTTAAATGTACTGAATATAGAAATTTGAAAATCCTGAGAGTGGTATAACATGAAAATGCTGTTATGATGATATGCAGACTATCCCCAGTCCGTATGCAGTGTACTTAACACTAATGAAATGAATTCGCACCTAAACCAATCCGGTTACGCGAATTTGAATACCCGTAAACTAAATTTACGATGAAATGTGTAATGCAAGTGAATGATGAAAACTTTTCCGGAAATGAATAGTGTTTAGTGAATAGTAAATTTTCCAAAAGTTTCTCAGAATATCAAAATGACCTCGAAAACGATGAATAGTAAAACGATGAATAGTGTTTTGATGAATAGTGATTTATGAATAGTGTTTTTCCAAAGTTCCCGAAATGACCTGAAATGACCTGAAATCGTGAGTTGTGACAGTCTTCCCCTCTAAAAGGAACTTCGTCCCGAAGTTCAGTTTATGTTGGTCTCTGAAAACATATTGGTGAAAAGGTGATGAAAAGTATGAATGTTCTGACAATGAGGGTATACACACACATGCATGAAACATTTGGAAAATGAGTAAAGGATTCAATCCAGACAGAATTTTATTATAACCATTCTCAGTGTTGCAAAATTCATTTCTGAGTCGGATATAGGTAGTCAGCCTATGTCCCACTATCCCGGGTTGAATATAGGTGACTAGTCTATATTCCACCGAGGTTCCATGAATTTTGAAATACTCAGTTCAGTTATACTAATACTATGTCCTTCACAAATACCAAGACGTTCAGAAAGACTAAGACAGGTGACCAAACTCGAGGTCAAATGATGAAATTATGCAAGGAAAAACATAATGCGGTGACATATATGATACGTGAACATGCTTATATGAAAAACAATTATAGTAATCAACTATAATAAATGAATATAATATATCAGATAATGAGACACAGTCTCATCACCTATGTCAGCAACTAACCACAAATGAGGCTTCAGCTTGGCAGGCAGGCACGTGACGGTCATAGGGTTAAGTTTTCTTGAAAGTAGCTATAGTCTAGGTTTTAAAAACACTTAGTTCGCTATAGCCAAAGCTCTGATACCAATCTGTTACACCCCCAAGATCGGGTCCAGCGGAAGCATACATGTAGCTGGGGTGTAACTCAATCGGTATACAACACTAGTTCAAAAATAGTTTGCACTTGAATCATTTAGATTAAAATAGTTAAATCAAAATGTTGATTTTTACATTGTTAAAAGTGGTGCGGAAGTAGGCCATTAAAATAGTTAAAACGGTCCCCATATAAATTATCAGAGTCTTCTATGACCATGCCATGCCCTGCCAAAACCTCCTGTAGCGTGCCATAGGTTAAAACCTGAAAATACATGCTAAAGTGTCAACACGAGGTTGGTGAGTTCATAGAGTTTGTTTAACAAATAAAGTATATAGAAAAATGATCACACAGCAAAGGCATCGTAAATCCACTCAGTTGCAAGTCCCGCCATAAGAGACTTGTAACCTGTGTGTTTACAACCCACTGCTAAAATAGTTTAAGTCTAGTAGTCAAACACCCGTGGTCAATAAAAGGTCAAGGCCGCTCCGAACAAGGGAGACTTTATAATGTTGCTCCGAACATGGGAGACTTCAAGTCACTCCGCCACCTAGGCAAAGATTTATTAGTCACTTTACCGACTTGGCAAAGATTTATTAGTCACTCCACCATGGCGAGATTTATTAAGATGCTCTGAACATGAGAGACTTTATAACGTTGCTCCGAACAAGGGAGACTTCATAGTGTTGCTCCGAACAAGGGAGACTTTAAGTCAAAGCACGTACGGTACATTAGGGTCAAAAGTTTAAGTCAAGTTCAAATAAAAACGAGCATGTATTCTCCCCCAAAAGTTGACAAAACAATTTAAAAGAGTAGGGGCTATGACTCACCTGATGCAACAGCTACGATGACAAAAGTGTATACATAGAAATGAGGTTCGATCTCAAACCGCAACCTAAAATGAATGATGAATGATCTCATATAAATCACCAAATGATGTTTATGAATGTCCATGCTCATGTTTCTATACCACTCTACTCTTTGAAAAACACTTGTGTTATCAAAATATATAATCCAAGTATTTGGAAAAATATTGCTATTAGAAAATATAAATGGCTAGTTATAATATATATACTTATATATATATAACGTAAGTTCTCATGTTGACGTTGAAATACTCGGGTTGTAATCCTTGAAATGATGAAAACATACTCATAATAACTAATACTACGTTAGTTATAAAGCTCGGTACTTGATATCATGTTTAGCTTAAAAATGCACTTCGTAGTTTTTGCGCCAAATTATATTAAAAGCTGTCAAATATAAAAGGGTTTTAGCCGATATTCAAACGAGTATATCTTTGTCGTTACTTGTCCGTTTTACTTGTTCTTTATATCCACGGTTTCGTCTTAGTATGTAGTAATATATTTTGGAAAGCTCGGCCCCTCCGGGTTACGTCTAAAGTCTCTTTTTGTCCAATGAAAAACGTCCAACAGCATACATTTTCAGAAAAATACTTTTCGTCTACAATCTTGCAAAAATCATAACTCCTTCGTTATAGACTCTTTTTAATCCGTTCTTTCGCCTACGGATTCGTTTTTGAAAGTATTTTCTAAAAATTTTGCCAAAGTTTCCTTGGTGTTTACTGATTTTCCAGATTTTTACAATACGGGACAGCATGTCTAAAATAGGTTCCAAATCAAGTTTTCAAGGTTAAAAACTAATTTCTACCATCACCAAACCTCTTGTAATCACCACATGACTAATCTAATCCTACCATACACCTTCTTAGGGTGCCATGGACTCCTAACCAAGTTAGTATAGCAAGGGGATTCATAACTAAAAAGTTAGGGCTTGTATGTTTCATTTTAGACAAAATAAAGAGTGGTATAGCTAGTTGTACATGATTTTTAGCATGAAAATCATGTAATACAAGTAAATATAAGATGTTTCATGTAAAAATAAAGTTGAAAACTTACTTGATAAAATGAGATGATTATAGGATGATTATGCTTGATGTTCTTGTGTTTTTGTTGCTTGATTCTTGATTAGACTTGTAAAATGAACAACTTTTGTGTTTTACTTCATGGAAAATGATCACTTGATCTATGAGCTTGATTATGGTCGTGGGTTTGGAGTAAGGATGGAGAAAGATGAACTTTGTTCTTTCTAAAAAGCATGGATAATGATTCTTGATTTTGATTTAGTAAAGTTATAATAGGTTTATTTGTTAAATAATGGTAAGTTAATGCTAGGGGTTAAAAATGGGGCACATGCTGAATTTAGGAAGAGGATGTAGAAAATTTGAGTATTATCTAGTCCACGGAGTCGGTTTTGGTTCCGTTAATCGCAAACCGTAAACTGTTAAGTCGCGAAACGTAAATTCGGGCATCGTAAAAAAATATGAAATATGAAATAATGACTAAACTTGTCAAAATAAAGTTATAAAAATGTTAAAATTATGTTGGGTACATTTACTGAGTGATCGGGTGATTATTGTTTAGTTTTCACGAAAACCGTCGTTATATTCATACGCGTACGTTATAAATAAAATAAATTTCCAAAATACTGGGTAACTGAATGTTATAACTTTTATGATGTAAAAATGGATATAAAAATATGTCAGGACCATTGTGGGAATATTTAGATATATTCGTCGTGTATAAACCGGGTGTTAACGTTTATTATAATTACGTATACGTAAAAACGTTAAATGTACTGAATATAGAAATTTGAAAATCCTGAGAGTGGTATAACATGAAAATGCTGTTATGATGATATGCAGACTATCCCCAGTCCGTATGCAGTGTACTTAACACTAATGAAATGAATTCGCACCTAAACCAATCCGGTTACGCGAATTTGAATACCCGTAAACTAAATTTACGATGAAATGTGTAATGCAAGTGAATGATGAAAACTTTTCCGGAAATGAATAGTGTTTAGTGAATAGTAAATTTTCCAAAAGTTTCTCAGAATATCAAAATGACCTCGAAAACGATGAATAGTAAAACGATGAATAGTGTTTTGATGAATAGTGATTTATGAATAGTGTTTTTCCAAAGTTCCCGAAATGACCTGAAATGACCTGAAATCGTGAGTTGTGACAGAATCGTAGGCGAGATACTCATCGGGAAGAATTCCAACTCAGGCGAAATGATCACTATGCGCCTTACAGGCAAGCCAGGAATGAAAACCCAAACAGGAATGAGTACGGAACGGATTACCGCCGCAATGATGTAAACCGGAGGGATGTCCGGCCCTTAGACTTAAACGTACTTTCGAAAGCTCCCAAATAAATCCTAGCAACTGAACACCATCTTAGACTTCCGGCACCACCTCCATTGAGAGGAAGACCTGCCAGAGAAAACATGGATAAGTATTGTGACTATCATGGGGAAAAGGGTCACCTCACCAACGATTGTCACAACCTAAAAGAACAACTCAAAAAAGCTATGGAGACGGGCAAACTGGATCACCTGATCAGAGATGTTCGGCAAAGGGAGAGAGCACCCCAGAGAAATAACAATCACACCAACCAAGGACGAATCATCAATATGATTCGATATCCGACAAGAAAATACAAACGAAAAATCATGGATCAGGAAGAGGAATGGTTGAACACTCCTATAAGTTTCCCTCCCATACTCCCTGGAGATGCTTCCGAAGAACCATTGATAGTGGAGGCAGAGATCGAAGGGTATACTGTACACAAGATATACGTAGACCAAGGCGCTTCAATAGAAGTAATGTATGAACATTGCTTTCTAAACCTTGACCCCTCTATCCAGTCCCGACTGACAAAAACGAACACACCGCTAGTCGGATTCGCCGGAGAAGCGATAAATCCGTTGGGCAAACTAGAGCTAGAAGTGTGCTTCGGAAACGAAGGACTATATCGTCGGAAAACTATGGTATTTGCAGTAGTAAGATCCCCCTCTCCATAGAACGTAATACTGGGACGTTCCGGAATGAAGAAATTAAGAGCTATCCCTTCCACAATACATGCCATGATGAAATTCCCGACACCAAGAGGTATTGCCACTTTGGTTACCCGATCTGTCATCATATCGGAATGCAGGAAGCTAGAAGAAAAATTCTTGATGGAAAAAGAAATAAAGATTGAAGGTCTTCCGGAGCCCGCGACAGAAGAAGGAACAACAGAAATCGAAGAGATATTAGTTCATCCGGCTTACCCAGAGCAATTGGTGACAATAGGAAAAAAAAAATTCAAAAGAAGGAAGAAGGCAGCTAATAACGTTGCTTAAAAATAGTCATGACGTTTTCGTATGGGAACCTTCGGACATGACGGGTGTTCCCCGATGGGCGGCGGAACACAAACTCAATGTGAATGTTCAGGACAAACCTGTTGCTCAAAAGAAGAGATTCTTTTCGGAAGAAAAGAACCAAGCTATAATCAAGGACGTAGAAGAATGGTTAAAAGCAGGGATAATCAGGCCCGTCCGATACCCAACCTGGATATCCAATCCCGTGTTAGTAAAAAAGCCGGACGGGAGTTGGAGGATGTGCATCGACTTCAAAAATCTCAACTCATCGTGCCGAAAAGACTATTATCCGATGCCGGAGATAGATTGGAAGATTGAGTCGGTAATGGGATTCCGATATAAGTGTTTCCTAGATGCTTACAAAGGTTATCACCAGGTACAAATGGCAAAGGAAGACGAGGAAAAAACAGCCTTCTATACTGATCATGGGACATACTGCTATGTCAAAATGCCGTTCGGATTGAAAAATGCCGGGGCAACCTATCAGAAGCTGGTAGACTCCGCCTTCCGAACGCAAATTGGCATAAATTTGGAAGTGTATGTAGATGACATGGTCATTAAAAGCCAAACGGAGAAAGAGCTTCTGGCCGATATTGCAGAAACATTTAATAATCTCCGGGAAATCAATATGAAATTAAACCCTAAGAAATGTTCTTTCGGAGTTGAAGAAGGTAAGTTTCTCGGATATATGATAACTTCCGAAGGAATTAGAGCTAATCCTAAGAAAACCCGAGCAATCGCCGATATGCAATCTCCAAAATCACTAAAGGAAATGCAAAGTTTAAGTGGCAAGTTGGCTGCATTAAACCGCTTCTTATCAAAATCTGCCGAAAGATCCTTGCCCTTCTTTGAAACTTTGAAGAACATTACCAAAGATAACAAAGAAAGATACCAATGGACGGAGGAAGCAGAAAAAGCTTTTCAGGAAATGAAGAAGATGATCCTGGAACTACCATGCTTAACAACCCCAAAACCAAAGGAAGACATGTACCTATACCTATCGGCAGCAACGGAGGCAATAAGCGGGGTAATGATGGTCGAAAGGGAAGGACGACAGATCCCTGTCCATTACGTAAGCCGAACATTGCATGAAGCCGAGAAAAGATACGCTCCGGTTGAAAAGTTGGCTTTAACGCTGCTACATCTATCCAGAAGGCTAAGACGATATTTCGAAGCTCACCCTATCAAGGTCATAACAGATCATCCTATCAAACAAGTGCTAAACCGAGCTGAGTCTTCCGGACGATTAGCCAAATACACGGTGGAACTAGGAGCTTACAACATCACCTACGTTCCCAGAAATGCCGTCAAAGGACAAGTGTTAGCTGATTTCATCAATGAAGTACCCATCGGAACTGTCTATCCGGATCCAAAAAGGAAGGGCAAGGAGATATGCAATGTCTCCCAAACTGGAGAATGGATCTTGTATACTGACGGAGCCTCCAGTAAAAAAGGTTCCGGAGTGGGGTTAGTGTTGATTAGTCCAGAAAAAGAAGAATATACGTATGCCCTTAGACTAAACTTTGAAGCTACTAACAACGGAGCAGAATACGAAGCACTCCTTTCCGGACTACGAATCGCAAGAGAAATGCATATAGAAGCGCTGGACGTAAGGGTGGACTCAAACCTGGTGGCAAGTCAAATCAATGGAGAATTCACTGCATACACGGAAAGCATGACCAAATATCTCGCTAAGGCTAAAGAATATATTGCTTGCTTCAAACGTTTTAAGATAAGGAATATTCCGAGGGCACAAAACCAAAAAGCAGACGTACTAAGCAAACTAGCATCCGTAGCGTTCAATCACTTAACAAAAGAAATCTTAGTGGAAGTGTTGGAGAAACCATCCACCGAAGAAGAGATAATCAGTGCAATAGTTGAAGAAGAGGAAGAAAACTGGATGTCGCCCATACTCCGATGCTTAAAAGAAGGGAAATGGCCGGAAGACCTGAATGAAGCCCGAAACCTTCGTATGAAAATAAGCCACTACACACTGATCGATGATGTACTATTCAAAAAATCCTATCTAGGACCCATGCTACGATGTGTAGGACCTCTCCAGGCTAATTATGTCATCCGGGAAGTGCACGAAGGAGCATGTGGCATGCACTCCGGACCACGATCCGTTGTAGCTAAACTAATGAGGCAAGGCTATTATTGGCCAACCATGCACCGGGACGCCAGAGAAGTTATCCAGAAGTGTGACTCATGCCAGATACACGCTCCAGTCCCTAAATTACCAAAAACTATCTTAACCTCCGTCATGGCTCCGTGGCCGTTCTTCCAATGGGCAATAGATGTGCTAGGACCTTTACCCGAAGCTCCAGGTAAGGTCAAATATGTGATCGTAGCCATTGACTATTTTACTAAGTGGATGGAAGCAAAACCCCTGGCCAAGACGACCGGAAAAGAAGTGAAAAATTTTGTGTGGAATAACATCGTCTGCAGGTTCGGCTTGCCCAAGATAATCGTCACGGATAATGGAAGTAATTTTGTGGGAGATCCATTCAAAAGTTGGTGCGAGAGATTGAATATCACACAAATCAACACGGCCGTAGCTCACCCTCAGGCCAACGGATTGGTGGAAAGAGCAAACAAAAACCTGATGAAAGGATTCAAGTCACGACTTGGAAGGGAAAGAGCCGGATGGGTAGATGAGTTACCGAACATATTGTGGGCATCCCACCCTAAAAACTAGTAACGGAGAAACCCCCTTTAGCCTGACTTATGGAAGCGAAGTGGTCATCCCAGCGGAAATCGGTATGCCTACCTTTCGGACCATGATGGCAAACGCGGAAGACAACGATGATGAAATCGGTTTAAACTTGAATTTGTTGGAAGAAAGGAGAGAAATGGCAGCAATAAGAGAAGCTAAGTACAAAAAGAAGGTGGAACAATACTACAACCGAAGGGTTAGGCCTGAGGCGTTCAAGGTAGGGGACTTTGTGTATCGGAAGAACGAGGCAAGCAGAGTAGAAGATCAAGGAAAATTAGGGCCAAACTTGGAAGGTCCCTATCGGATAACAGAAGCATACCAACACGGAACATACAAGCTACAAACCATGGATGACACATAAGTACCTCGAACCTGGCATGCAATCAATTTGAAAAAATGTTTTATGTAATCAGTGATTCCAATAGACTTATTGTAAGGCATGAGCCATCTTCTTATTATCAATAAAGCATATTATGCAGTTGGGCCGCAAGAAAATTTGTTCTTGTCTTAATGTAAAATTACTTAGCATGAAGCAAAACCCCAAGTGGGTATAATCTAAGGCCAAGGGCCGAAGGACACAAGTTGTCCGTAGTAACAAAACCCCAAGTGGGTATAATCTAAGGCCAAGAGCCGAAGGACACAAGTTGTCCGTAATAACAAAACCCCAAGTGGGTATAATCTAAGGCCAAGAGCCGATGGACACAAGTTGTCCGTAATAACAAAACCCCAAATGGGTATAATCTAAGGCCAAGAGCCGGAGGACACAAGTTGTCCGGTATAATAAAATCCCAAGTGGGTATAATCTAAGGCCAAGAGCCGAAGGGCACAAGTTGTCCGTAATAACAAAACCCCAAGTGAGTATAATCTAAGGCCAAGAGCCAGAGGACACAAGTTGTCCGGTATAATAAAATCCCAAGTGGGTATAATCTAAGGCCAAGATCCGAAGGGCACAAGTTGTCCACAATAACGAAACCCCATGTGGGTATTATCTAAGTGGACGTTATTCGAGGCTAAAAACCGAAAGGTACAAGTGGTCCGATATAATAAAACTCCAAATAAGTATTGACTAAGATAAAAATACGAAAGTAACCATGATTGATCCATAAAGTAAGACGGATGCAATATAAAACCAATAGTTGAAAGGCATAAATGTCCCAGAACGTACATAACACAGCGTATACATAATAAAAATAACAAAGATAAATGATATATATTCATCCGATCAAAATTAGTTACATTAGGTGTTCCGGAATAACGGAATAACAAAAGATAGAATGATTCTATTACATAGCCACCAAATACATCAAATTGTTTCGAAGAAACTATCCTACAAAATAACGGAACATCAAATACCCTATGCCATTACATCTGCAACGAGGAAGAAATAAGAGCTTCACGGCGAGTCCGGAATACCTAAACCCATGTTCAAAATGGAGGTACCCGGACTCCGAAACAAGGTTCACAACGGAAAGATTGTAGTAACAATAGCTTCACAAAGGGTTTGCAATACCTATACCCATAGTCAAAATGGAGATATGCAAACCCTTAAAAACATCATTCAAAGAAAGGCCGAGGCAGTCTGATCCGTAGATGGATTACCGGAGGGATTCTCGGTATGAGATTCAACCACCGGTTCGTCAACTACTGGAATAGGAGCGGGGTCCGGAACCAAGGCAATTAATTCATCAAACTTCCTGTAAATGGTTTGGCGGATCTTCTGGATGAAAGGATAGTCTTGGGAGAGGGCCTGATCATATAACGAACCGTATTTCTCACCGGCCTCGAAATCCATCCCTTCAACTTCCCCTAACAATTTGGCCGCTTTCTCCGGCTCCTCGAATAATCCAGCCCCATCTATCAGTCCGGATTGATAATATAAATTGAACGGTTCTACCAAAGTTGACTGGAACTCATGACTACCAAGGAAACGATGAATAGCTTCCGGAACGAACTCATTAACAATTCGGTTTCACTCCATTTCTGCATTTCCGGCAGCTATAGCAATTTCTTGCTTCTCTTGGTGAAGCTCCTTATAAGCCTTTTCTTCATAGGCTAACTTCAACTTAGCATCGGACAAACTGCCCTCCAACAACTTTATCCTCTCAGCATGCTCAGCAGAAACCTTTTTCCACTCCTCCTTCTCCACCACAAGTTGGGAGACCCTATCCTCCAGACCAGCATTCTCAGCACGCAACTTCTGAACCCCCTCCGGATTCATCTCACCACATGCCGCATGCTTATCATTCAACTCCCCAACCACCTCATCCAACCTCTTGCTTTTATCCTCCAGAACCTGGTTACACCCTTGATGAGTCTCGGACAACTTCCGATACTCACGCTTAAGAGACTCAAAGCGGAAAATGATGTCCGCTTGAGCCGTAGCATGCTTGCCCAGTAGTAACCAAGACCTTCGGATAGCCTCGGTGTCATCTTGACCATCTAAATGTCTCTCTTCAGCCGGGGTGGCCAAGTTAATCAACATGTCTCGGCAGACGTTCGCATTGTTCATGCGAGTCCCCCTCTTCACCACCCAGGCTGGAACAAAAGTATCATCATCATCATCATCATCTCCCTCTATATCCACTTGGACATCCTCCTCATCAACAAGTCCCTTACCCGGATGACGGGAACCATCCTTCGAGCTCCCTGAAAATAAAGAACATTCGTCAAATAAACGACAAAAACAAATCAAGAAAAAGTTATGAACAGAAAGTTTACGGACATACCAAAGGGGATATCCTTCGGATGCAACGAGCGGATTGGCTCTGGCTCCTCAACCCCTTCCGTAGCATCCAGGTCAATAACATGGTCAGCAGACTGCTTGGACCTCTTATGAACCTTGGTGGAGATACTCCCTCCGGCTCTTTTGGACGGAGGTTTCTTGGGGCCCAACTTAGCTGCCTGCTCTTTCTTCTTATCTTTGGCAGCCAGCACCTTGTCATCCGGCACCTCAACCCTCTTCAACTCCTCATCCTTTTCAGGAACTTCAGCATTGGAGGCCAAGGGGCGAGTGATGTGCATCTCACGACCTTACCCCTGCGGCAGCGGGTCCCCCTTGACCACATTCACCGTCTTTCGGAGAGGAGGTTTCTTCAAGTAGCTCGACATAGTTATACCTGCGGACAAATAAGGCGTATGGTTAAAAAAAAAAAAAAAAAAAAAAAAAAAAAAAAAAAAAAAAAGGCTCAATGTAAAAGTTCATATTTATAATAAAGGCTATACCCCTCCCCTGCTCATCCCTTAAAGCCGGACGGAAGCCGGTAAACTCCCAATGATCCGAAAGACCCAGCGCATATAAGAAAGACTGGGGAACTTGGCATGGCTCAATGATCGTCTCAGCCAACCTATCGGCATGAGCAACATCGTATTCACCCCTCTTGGGAAATGGATCGGACACATCCGAATCCGAATGCCTCCAAGGCATGGCAAAAGGAATGGCTCTCCTATCGATCAAGAAAAAATGATACTTCCAGCCCTTGAGACAGGAAGGAAACTCTCCGAAACAAATTTTTCTATCCTTGTGTACACGTTTCTCAAAGGAAAACCAACAACCTTGTTTGCTAAGTTTGTAAAAGACACGGAACAGAGGAGTAGTAGGAGGAATGTACAGGCTCCGGCAATACACCTCAAAAAGAGTGGCACGGTGCATACCCAACGGAACCAACTGAGATATGTGAATCTTAAAATATCTAATAACATCTAAGAGAAAGGTAGAAAAAGGGACGGTAAGACCTCCGTCAAAGAAATACTCCGCGTATAAGCCAATGGCATCCGCAGGAAGTCGGTCCATCATCATACTTGACGGAGGCACCCTCGGGTGTAAATCCTTCGGAATTGATTGGGTCTAAACCGTCAGATATTATTGACCAAGGTCAACAAGTCAAAGACAGCCTCGTCCCAATACTCCGTGGATAGTATAGTGTTTCCCCGGGTCGTTAAAGTCCCAGCGAGATTGAAATGGTGTCGTTTGAAATCGTTTATGAGAAAGTGGCACTGAGGACAGTAGCCAGATGATGTGGAGTTGATATTGCTACTATTATTTTGGTATTTGTACACAGATATAATATTCACAAAAATCAGATATACAATTATATGCACGTATTCACAATTCAGATTTACGCAATCGGACTAAAAAAGTGGGATTTTGGTATTTATCAAACTACAGGGGGTGCTTTTGACACTTTTTTAAAACTTAAAATTAAAAATGAAAAATGAAATTATGAAAATGATTAAAATACTATTTAAATATTATTTGATTAATAAAACTATTTAAAAACTAAATTAAAATCTAATTTAAATTAACTAATAATTATAACTATTACAAATTAAACTAAAAAGTTGCAAAAACAATTTCTAAACTTAAATTAGAACATGAAGAAAGTATAAAAAATAAAAATAAATATTTTTGTCTTTTTATGGGTTTTTTATAAATTGAAAACTATTTAACTTAATTAAACTAATTAAACTACTTTTAATTAATATTAATACTAAATTAACTTAGAAAATTATAAGAAAATTTATAAAATTACTTAACCATCACAGGAATCCTACAAAATTATAAAAACTCTAAAAATTATGTTTTAAAATTAATCCACTAATTATTTACTTTTTAATTAACTTAAGTCTAATTTAAATAATTAAAATAAGAAAAATAGAAAATGAATAGTAGAAATTCAAAATATATTTTCTAAAAGTCTATTATACTATATTAGAGCTAGGAAAAATATAAAAACTAAGTTTTACTTTATAAAAACTAAATATGAGATTTAATACTTAATATTAATTAATAATTAAGAAAACTAAAATTAAATCAAATAAATGCTAAATGACCAAATAAAAATCTGAAAAATTTATTAAAATTACTTTACTGTATAAGGTATTTAATAAAAATATAAAATTGACAAGTACTTAATAAAAATCTAAAAATGCAAAATAAAATTTAAATTACATTAAATAGAAACTATCACTTAAAATTAAATTAACTTTTTTTTGGATTTTTCTTTTACAAACTTACTTATCTACTGAAAATGAGAAACTTTTGTGAAAACACTTTTGAAAATTGCTTATAAATAAGCAGTAGCACCCCCTTAACCAAATCAGTTGACTTTATTTGACTTTCAAGAGAAATAAGCCTTGGTGGGGTCCACAAGGGTGGAAAAAGGTACAAATAAACTAAAAGTACTTAAATAAGCTAAAAACAACAAGTGTTGATCACTGATAAGCTAATAAGGTTGAAATAAGCACTTTCCAAAACCCAAGGTTACTCAGATTGGGGACAAACACTTGAGGGGCTAAAGTAGGTGGGGTCCACAAGTCCTGAGGTCAAACAAATGGTCAAAGGGGAAGGCCTGGTAGGAGGGGGTTGGGAAAACCTAAAAACTAGGTGTGGGGGCCACTGTGGTGGCCACAAACCACCACCAAAGGTGGTGTGGTGGCTGGGTGTCTACTGTCACAGAGCAGGCTGTTGCCCTGCAGTCCTCTTTGGAGGGTTGTGGGGCCCAATAGAAAAATCCTAAAAATCTAATGACTATGAAATCTTGAAGATGAACTGAGAGACTACATATTCTAACAAGCTCAAGTGCTAATTCCCAACACAAAATTCCAAATAATTTCCCTAAGATCTGAGAAAAACTGAGTTCATGTCTTTTGACTTTTTAAGATCTATTGCTACTTTGACTTTGGTGAGGTTTAAACTGATTCTAATGACTAACACATGTTTATAAGTGAATATGAAACTGAAAATGAGAATTGTAACAACTTATGCTAGTGGTTTAATGGCTATTGCAGCTCCAAAATCCCAACAGTTAACTGTTGGGAGTGGAATTTGGTGAAATTGACTTTTTGTGTTTAAGCAACCAATATGATGGCTTGCATGACCTGTTTTATCCTAATGTAACATGTTGCAACCATTTGTGACATCCAAAACCAAGTAAAACACAATGCATTAGCTTAAACCAAACACCCCCTAAACTAACTGTTTTTCAATTTTAAGGCAATTCAAACCAAGTACAATTATTCTAATTATCCCTATTCATAACATAAGTTAAATAAACTAATGGAAATCTAAAGGAAACAATGAGTAAGCAGTTTAACAAGCAAATGAACTTAAGCTAAGAAAAAGCTCACTTAAGCAGTTAATTAGCAAATCCTACATCCCACAATATTTATTCTACTAAGTTAACCTAAAGTGCTTTAAAACACAACTAATAAGCAATATCAATCATTAATAAGCTACAAACTACAACATCTAAGCTAGGACTAAGTAAATGCAAAAAATTGTAAATGAAGTCTTACTTAAAAAAAAGCCTCAGCTGACTCTCTTGACCCAGGCTTATCCTTGGATAAGCTCTATTATCCCACTGCAACTTTCATATTATACCATTAAACCCAGAAAGCATTAACTTGAGTCCCATTGACTTTCATTGACCAATTTGAAACTTTGGAATGGCACAGTAATAATGAAACAAGAGGCTCACCAATAACTATTTTAAGCTATAATGAGCATTGGTAAACTAAGATCAAGCTTGTTGAAGCTTGTACAACCTATACTACTATTTTTTATTTTATTTTTCTTTAAATTTTTCCTAATTTTTTTTCTTTTCTTATTTTTCCTGAGATAAGACTCCCAAAAGCTTTTGAAATACTTAATATCAATTACTAAGCTGATTCAGAACATAAATGGAGCAAAACAACAATCACTGATGGATTTTTGAATCTTGAATAAAACTTGAAATTGCTTGAAACTGAATTATACTCTGATTAAACTTGAGAAAGTGAATTACAAATGAGATTTAAACCTACTGAGATAAAATTACAAGGAAATTGAGATTACTATCCTAAAAACGACATGAAAAATTTAAAATTACACTACACTACACTACTTGTCTCCTCTCCCCTGCTTCATCTTCTCTTTTATACACCCAATTGTGTTGTGTGGGTCCCACTAGTCAAATCCCACCAATGAAATGGCTACTTGGTGGCTTCTTGCTCTCTTTGTAATTTTGGCGGGAAAAGCTTTTTAAGCCAATTGGCTCTGTTGAGGGCAGCCATAGGGGGGGGGGTGAAGGGTATTTAATGCCTTGGGGTGTGTAATTGGAGGGATAAGGTGGAGGTGGAAAAATACTAGTGGTGATGGTGGAGGTGTTGCAGGGTGGGATAGCAGTCAAGTGGTAGGGATGAAGGGACGGGTCAAACTTGGTTTGACCAACTGGGTATTATTTGGAACGGTTTGTAAGGGGATTGGGCTTAAAGTTGGGCTTGGGGTGAGATGGGCTAGACAAAAGGTGGGTTTGGTTGTGTTTTATTTTAAGGATCCGTTTGGTTTTTTTAAGGAACAACACAAGGACCACTTTTGTAATATTTGAAAATTGAGGGCTGTTTTTGTAATTTCCCCAAAGTGATCATAAGGACCTAATTTGCCATATATGAATAGTACACGGATATTTTTGATATATTTCACTTTTGAAATATCCGAGGACTATTTTTGCCAAACTTGAAACTTCAAGGACCAAATATGTCATTTAACCAAACTTATCACCCAAGGACCATTCCTGCAAAAGATTATTAGTACAAGGACCAAAATTGATTTTCTCAAAGTTTTTAACATCCCAGGGACCATTTATGACAATTTTCAAAGTTCAGGGACTAAACTTGACATTTTGTGAAAGTTTTCACCAAAGGACTATTTTTGTAACTTTTTGATTTTAAAGGACCTTTGGTGACTTTTTCAAGTTTTTAGAACAACCAGGGACTAGATTTGACAACTTTTGAAAGTTGGGGGACTGAAACTGCCAATTATGCAAACTTTGTGCGTTTTTCATCTGTTTTTGGTATTTTTGCATTTGAAACATGTAAAACACTTTCCTGGGATATTTTTACTATTTTGATACAATATTGAGTGTTTTTAGATGTTTTGGCAGCTCAGAAAAGGTAAAAATGATGAGTATTTACACACTCATCAGGAATCCTAAAAGTTTCCACTACCACAAGTACCTCACCATCATCCATCGTAGACGGCCTCAGGTGTATATCCTTCTTAACATGTGAACCCTCCGGCATGGATACATCCTCATATTCAAAAGTCGCAGTAGATTCTGACATAATGGGTCCGACAGGGAGAAGAGTATAGCCAAACAACAAAAAACTAAACGGACTAGGACGTACCTCAAAGATGAAGAGAATAATCGTTTGAAAGACGGAAGGAAGAAAATGTGTCAGAAGTCTGTGTGTGCAGAAAAATTACAGTAGTAAAAATGAATAAATGGGGACTATTTATAGGCAGTAAAAATGGGCACGAAACGACACGTCACCCGTAGGGCAGACGTGTCCCCATCCAAACCGTATAAGCAAGAATGATGCACACGTGTCCCCATCCCAAGGACGCAGTAAAAAATGACGGCACACCTTAAACGACACATTAATTACTTTTGGCATTTTGTACACAACTGTTGGCAAATGACGAAGCTACCACTCGCGCTCCGGAAAATTACAAAACAAACTAAAGTATCGCACCATTGGCATAACCAATACTATGATACTGGGGGGGGGGGGGACATGTTGGCGTATGTACCCTCCGGATTGAGGCCGGACGATCAAATACCTTCCGGATCTATGTCAAATAAGACTTACACAAATGTATCTAAATTATCTACACCTATATCCGAAGGGTTGAGAATGTCCGCATGACCTCAACCCTCCGGAGATCAGAGCCATTCGGGTAAATTAGAAAGTACATGAGTTAAAGTACAAACAAGTACACCAAGTATATGATAATGGAGCATAAATTAGCAAACATTAAGGAGCTAAGTACATACCAGCCTGGCATTCCATATTGAAGGCCTATAAATAGAGAAAGAAATCTTCACTTAAAGGTTAACTAATTCTCTCTCTCTCTAATATTACTTATACTTTCTTTCTCTAAGAACATATACTTACTCTCACGCCGGAGGTTGGTCATGGGATACATTCTCGGGGCGAGACTAACGGACGTATCTGTTTTGCAGATATCCGAAGCAACCAACCATCAACAAGGATCACCCTGAATCCGGAGGACCACTCCATAGTCCGAAGGATTCACCTCGCTTGTCTGAAGTAGAAGTAAACTTTTACTTCAACAATAAGAAAGTTTAATTATTTTTAATATATTACATATTATTGGATACTAGCAGGGTCCCCGCGCGATGCAGCTGCGGGCTCCCTGTAATTTAATTTTTTCGACTAATAATTTATTTTATTTGTACGTTTTTTGGCAATAGCTTTACTGATTAGTTTTTTATGGCAAAAGTTTGATAAAATTTTGCTTAGTTTGTATTATTATTATTATTATTATTATTATTATTATTATTATTATTATTATTATTATTATTATTATTATTATTATTATTATTATAGTAGTTTGCTTGATTTGTACAATATGTGAACATATTTTAGTTTTACTATTTTCTTTTTGACAATAAATTTACGGATATCAAAAATTTCGTTCGGGCTCGAGCCCATTGCCCGTTCGGGCTCGAATATTTGTATAATATGCTTTATAATTTGTATTAGTGACATTTAATGCAGGAATTGTGTTTAAGTTGGTTGTACAATATGCTTGATAATTTGTATTTCTTATGTAAAGGGTGTTTTAATAAGTGCATTAATTATATTTATTGACCAGTTAATTAATTGTATTTAATGTAAATAATGATTTATTTATTGTATTTAATGTTAGTATTAATTGTATGTTAGAATTAAATATGATATAATTTCTATAAGTATCATTGGTTGTTGTACTTATAGCTTTAAAAGTTGTATTGCTTAATTTTAAATATTTCTATTAATAGTATGCATTCCTCAATTGTAAGATAGTTAGATATTATTAGACAATTTAAAAAGACGTTAATTAATTATTAAAGTGTAAAACCGTCATTTTGTCAAAAACAAAAAAGATTAAACATAAATAATGGAGTAGAACTTTTTAAACCGTGTGGTTTGTTAGAAAGAGAATTATTTTATGGCTTTATATTTTTAGTTAGAATGTTTGTTGGAGGTCGGAAGTTGGTGATGAACTTGTTGGTTTAATGTGGATGAGCATGTGGTTAGCAGCTGTTTATACTTTGCAGTTTGCACCAGGGTGACACGTGGCGCTGATCCATAAGCAGATTTTGACCCGGCGGACGGCTTGAGGCAGTCCGAGGCACCAGTGATGACTGATGATGCGTACAATAGCTAACCAATTTTGAATTTTTCCATTTGATTTTATTTAAGGATTATTTCATGCGACTGTCCCACCCTTTACTTTCCTACTTTTATGTAACTGTCCTTTGAGAATGCTTTGCTCTACAAATAATGTATTGGAGTTTAATTTGTCACAAACATATCACTTTTAGTTCCTTGTTCTTGTTAAATAACTTAATATGAGTCTAGGACGGTTCAATGTGACGCTTGTAATATAGTTTGTTGTAATTACCAAGCAACAAAAGCATGTTATCAAGAACTATATGTTAATATACACATGGGTTATATAAAGAACGGTACTCGCGCAATGCGGCGGCGGGTACCGTGTGTTTATATTTTGCGTTATTTGGTTACACTTTTAGTTGTTTTCATGTTTTATAAGTAGAGATGTTTAGGCCAAATAAATTTAATTTGAACAACAAACCGCTTCTAACAAACTTACTAACCAACTTACTTCATAACAAATTAATTTTGAAATCTTTTATAATAAATAAGAAAAAATTCTGAATTTTAAGCATTTCTAATTATAAAATAGTCACAAATACATTATATAGTAGCATAGATAATGAAAGTTTTGTATAATAGAGAAACGTTCATCAACAAACTTAAAAGACTCACAAGATTTACGGTTTAAAACTTACCACACATTTTGATATGACCATTAAAACTTCTAATACATAATATTACAGTTCCAATTGTTACTAAAAATTCAGTTGTACAACATACACAATTTAACTCTGATTACTTGTACATATGAACAACACCATATCCAGTGAACTTTACAATCCAAAATCTACAAAAATAAAAAACAATCAAAAACTTCAGTCATATTGGGCAAAAGTAACTATTGCTCGAACTAGAGATGAAGATGGAGCTGGAAAAAAAAAAGTTATTTTTATCAGCTACATGTTAGATTTTAAGAGATTACGAAAGATTATTTTTCTAAAGTTTTTTTGTAAGTTCTAAAAAAAAAAAAAAAAAAAAAAAAAAAGAACTTGTAAACTTTAGTGTCAAATTGAAAAGAAAACAAACTCTAAGCCCCAAACCAACACTTTGTCATAATTCCAGCACACAGATAAATGAATCAATCAATCAATCAAATAAATCCATCTATATAAACACAAACAAAAACACATTTTCCCTCTTTTCCAGAAAAAAGATCAATCTACGATCTGGAAATAAAAATAAAAAATAAAAAATGGGCGTACAGGCAGATGTAGATCGGCAAATAGAGCAATTAATGGAGTGCAAAGCGTTGAGTGAAAACGAGGTGAAGACGTTGTGTGAACAGGCGAGGGCGATACTTGTGGAAGAATGGAATGTGCAGCCTGTTAAATGTCCTGTCACTGTTTGTGGAGATATTCATGGCCAGTTTTATGATTTGATTGAGCTTTTTAAGATTGGTGGCAATTGTCCTGATACTAATTATCTCTTCATGGGTGATTATGTTGGTATGTCTTTTTTATCTTATCTTTTTTTATTCATTTTTTTATTTTATATATTTATAATTTTGAGATTGTTATATTTTTGTATGATTTAGGCTTATATTTCATAATCCCAAATTTTCATAAAATAATTTACAATCTCTAAGCTTATTTTTAGGCTTATGAGCTTATCTGATTTTGGCTTTATGTTTAGTAAGCCTATTTTTCTTGCTTATTTTGAAACTTATCAGCTTATATAACCTTGTTATGACATAATAATCTCATATAAGCTTATATGAGCTTGTTATGATATGATTAGCTTATATAAGCCCATACGTTTCAAAATAAGCCGAAAAAATAGGCTTACTAAACATAAGCCGATATCAGATAAGCTCATAAGCCTAAAAATAAGCTTAGAGATTGTAAATTATTTCATGAAGTTTTGTTTGAGTATGTAGGAGGAAAAGGAAATAGGAGGTTCTATTAGAGATAAATGGAGTTTTTTTTTTTCTTTTTCATTTTCTTGAGAAATTAGATTAGGAGGTGATAGGAATGTAGTTAGAGTATCTAAAGTGGTTCATTTACAACCATGGTTGTAAAAGATGCTAGGTGCTAGTTAATAGGTCGACTACGTTGTAGCTAGTAATTGGCCTAGGTGGGGACTGGGGAGTAACTGGATTGGGGATTTTATAAGTATATGTATTACATGTTGATAGGACCACATAATAGTTCATACAACCATAGAAATATGTTTAGATATATTAACACAATTGTTCAAATAGAGTTTGTACGAGTTAACCCCAAGTTTGGACAGAGTTTTGACCACGTTTGATCAAGTTTTCACCTTGTAACGAGTAATTGGCCATTGATCTTGTAGCGAGTAATTGTCGATTGCTCGACCTTGTAATCCTTGGTTTACAACACTGTTTAGAACCACTGCTGACATCAACGCTGCGTCTTTCTCTTCTAAAATATACCTCTCAAACTCACACTTGCTTTTAAAATACAATAAATAAACTAAAAAAAAATTAAAAGGTGTATTGGGCTTGGCATAGTTACCACAAGTTTGCCCACCCTGTGACCACGCTGACGCAACCGGAATGCTGATACCGACCACAAGCAACACATGCCGAGCCTGTTTCGGATGCTCTTATGAGTGGTTAGTTGTAAAGCGCAACCTGTTGATTTGTGGAATGCGTTACTTGAAAGGTTAAATTTGTCTAATCAAATGGTAGTTGATGGATGTTTTAGAGTGATGCGTTATGTTTATTGGTGATGGCGTTTGTTGTTGGTTAAAAACTTAAAATTAGGGTGCGCTTGGTTCAAAATGGGGAATGGGAAAGGTAAAGGCAAAGGGAATGCAAAGGAATGGAATGAAGATTATCATTATCTTTGATGGTGCTTGGTTTAAGAAAAACACATTAACCTCCAAGGTGGTGGTGGTGGCGACTGGTGGTGGTGGTGGCTAGTAGTGGTGGTGATGGCGGCTGGTGGTGGCTGCTGCTGCTGGTGGTGGTGGTAGTGGTAGCTGCTGGTGGTGGTGATTACTGGTGGTGGTGGCTAGTGTTGGTGGTGGTGGTGGCTGGTGGTGGTGGTGGCTGTTAATGGTGGTGGTGGTGGCTGGTGGTGGTGGTGGTGAGTGCTGATGGTGATGGTGGTGGCTGGTAGTGGTGATGGTGGTGGCTGGTGATGATGGTGGCTGGTGGTGGTGGTAGCTGTTGCTGCTGGTGGTGGTGGCTGATGGTGGTGGTGGTGGTGGCTGGTGGTGGTGGTGTAGCTGGTGGTAGCTGGTGGTGGTGGCTGGTGGTGATGGCTGGTGGTGATGGCTGGTGGTGATGGTGGCTGTTGGTGGTGGTGGCTGGTGGTGGTGGTGGTGGTGGTGGCTAGTGGTGGTGGTTGCTAATGGTGGTGGCTGGTGGTGGTGGTGGTGGCTACTGCTGGTGGTGGTTGCTGCTGGTGGGTAATCATTACCATACCTCTCAATTTACTGGGTAATGCCCCATTACCCCATACTAAACAATGATTGCATTCCCTAGTCATAAACAAGCATGTTTAATCATTACCTTTCCCATTCCCCACCCCCCATTACCCCCAACCAAGCACCCCCTTACTTGGTTGGAATGAGCAAGGAAACTAGAGTATTTGTTGAATAGCTTTAGCTTAATAAAAATTGCTGCTTACGGATGCAAATCTCCTTGTTGTGGCGTTGTTCAAACGCATATAAATATATAATACCTTGGGTCTTGTTATAACTTGTAAGTGGGCATGTCTCATGTAATAAAGCAGATGATGTTCATGGATCCATCGGAGGTTTCTTGCTTATAGATAATCTGGTACAGTCTAATGGTCAATTTAATTATATAGTTGGAGACTCCAAGCTGTTTTATCTTATTGATTAGGTTACACATTATGGTAGGGATGCCTTTTGTTTTAGAACTTTGTGTATTGCTGTATTTTTCCATCAATGCTGTGAGAAAGCGTGCATAGATGATAAGATTGTAATGAAAAGTTGGGACTTCCATTCTCTTGAATGTTATGTTAGGTTCATATTTATATGCACAAAGCCGTAATGATGAAGCTAATAGACATTGAGTAGATCATACATGAATATTCTACATTGTATCTTTGTGGTTGTGTCGTTAACGGGATTTGATTTACCGGGTAGGTTGCTAGGAGCCTAGGATAATATAGAAGGTGAGAAAGTCGGTTTTTTGCAATCTATATGTTTTAAGATAATTTTTCGGTTAAATATAAGTTTTATTGTGTCAAGAGAACAGTTGATGTCTAAGCTGACAATAAACTTCATATGGGAAGGAATGATTGCATCATGAGATAAATGGGCCAAAACTAGCTCGATTAGAGATGGTGATAATATAATATATTAGGGTCGAGTGACATGGCGTCGGCAGTCTGCTTGGGGTTATTGTTTTGATATGTGGTACACGGTTTTGTGAAGTGGCAAGTGTGTCTCCTTGTGTTATGGCAGAGATGTCAAGAGTCTATCTTATTAGCAGTTGTAAGTGACTAGGCCTAGGGGTAAGATTAAGGTTTAATTAAATTAGTCTTACATAATTGTAATTCACTTGGTTAGCCCTTTGAAAAAGTGAGTATGTTATTTTTGTTGCTGTAACTATTGTTGTTAGTTTTTACTTTCTGCCAATCCATTCTTATTAAGGTGCTGCTGACTTCACAGTATTGATACATAGACTTGTTTGCAAGGCTTTTTCAGATAGTTCTCGTGAATATATCTTGCTGCACCACATATTTAATTGGTTCTTTCCATATGTCAATGATATTTGATTCAACTGTACTACTTTGAACAATTTCATATTTTAAGACTGTTCTATCATATTGTTATTGCAGACCGTGGGTATTATTCAGTGGAGACAGTAACACTCTTAGTGGCGCTGAAAGTTCGTTATAGAGACAGACTTACAATTCTACGGGGAAATCATGAGAGCCGACAGATCACTCAAGTGTAAGGCCATTTACTTTCTTATGTAATAAACAACCCTTTTTTGGCAGCCCTGTTTCAAAATGAGAGTTTGATTTCTGCCCTATATTGTCCATAGGATAATGATAATTTCACGGTCTTTGTCATGCATAGAAGATATTCTGATGTAAATTATGGAAGTATAACATAAATGCAATTATGCTAATCTTAACTCTTCCCGCGTTATCTGGTTGGTAGATCAGGTATTCTTTGCATATTGCTATCAAGTATTGGCATGTGCCTCTGCCACCAATTCAAGCTTTGTTTAAAGATGAAAGTCCAAAGTTTTATCTGTTCAAACTTCTTGGGATGTTTTGCGGGGGGCTTTCTGTCTTTCCCACTGTGTTTGTTCAAGGGGTTTTCTGATGCTATGATAGTACCAAAATAGTTATAATAAAATTTAGTCATCCCTGACAAGTTTTATCGAGTAAATTCGCGTCTAAAGCGTACACAACCTGGGGGAAGTACTTCGACATCTCCAGAAGCTAAGCCTGAAGGATACATATTCTTCTAGTTTAAATAAACAGACTTGCAGCCCAAAGGAATTTTTGTGAAATGCTACCGCTTACGAGTCCACTTCCATATGATAGCAGACCAAATTAATCCATCTCCCATTATAGATTGGCTACTCAATTCAGTATAGGCATTGGCGTTTCTACAAACTCAATTCAGTATAGGCATTGGCGTCTCTACAAGACTACAACTACCGCTAACCACATTATAATGTGAAACAAGTGTCTTTGGCTTTCCGTACATGTTGAATGTTACATGAGTGTATGGGTCTTTCTTGCAAGAAATGCCGTCTTCTTTGCGATCTTGTTACTATCTAGAGCAATATCATTCCATTTTTACCAGATGCCCCCGAAGGGTCGTTTACTAGTGCAATATCTATCATTGCCATCTGCAATTGCTTCTTATGTTCTCACAAACTTTGGCATGTCGGTTTCAAGTTTCTATAAACTGTATGCAGAAACCCTTCCCTTTTTGTTATTGGTCACTTAATTTAAGTATCCTGTGAAAGAAAAGTAGGTGGTTCACTTCTTATTACCATTTATTGTCTACCACAATGTAAAGGCAATGCAGATAATTATGTTCATGTCACCTGCATGGGTTAAGGGGTCTGTTATATATTGACCATTTTCCCTATGAATCAGAACAATGCGATTTAGTTTCTAATATCATATAGATGTTCATGGCTTTCTTTCATCTTTTGAGTTAAAGTCTTTGACTCAACTGTTTATTCATAGTACTCATGCGCATCAAGGGTTTGCTATAACGTGCATTGGTGGGGGGTAGAGTGCGTCTGAAATCTCTGTCTACCTGATATTACATAATTTGGCATATAGGGCATCCCCGTTGACTAAACATTTCTTGAAGGTGTCTTTTGTTGTTACCTTCCTCTTATTATTTTGCTTCTATGTATCTTTGGTCAACACAGATATGGATTCTATGATGAATGCTTGAGAAAGTATGGAAATGCAAATGTGTGGAAGCATTTTACCGACCTTTTTGATTACCTACCCCTTACGGCACTTATCGAGAGTCAGGTTAGGATTACACATTCATGTTTATCAATGCATATCACCTTATGGCCATGCTTAATGGATTCATTTGCTTCATAGGTCTTCTGCTTGCATGGAGGACTTTCACCATCCTTGGATACGTTAGACAATATCCGAGCATTAGACCGCATACAAGAGGTACTTTGTAGGTCCCACATGAAGGACCTTTGTATTTCATTGAGTGCAGAAACTGCTGATTTTAATTCGTATATCATTAATCCTGGTTGTCCTACTGAAATTGGTGATTTCCCTTTGCTGAAGCATTTTTGTTGACTTTGTAGGTCCCACATGAAGGTCCAATGTGTGATCTTTTGTGGTCTGATCCAGATGACAGATGTGGGTGGGGAATTTCTCCCCGAGGTGCTGGCTATACATTTGGACAAGATATAGCGTCTCAATTTAACCACACAAATGGACTGGGTCTCATCTCAAGAGCTCATCAGCTTGTGATGGAGGGTTTCAACTGGGCCCAGGTCAGTGAGCCTCGCTATTATCATAGAGGGATAATGTCATGTGTACATAGGCTACCCACATATTAAAAAGGCTTAACTAAGGCCATGCGAATATTGAGACAACATTACAGGCACCAAGTATTCATTTATGACAAGTCTGGCTAAAAACTTGATGGATGAAGAAAAAACATTCATATTACATAAGGAAGAGATTGAAAATGGTTTAGGATTAAGATGAGGCCGATTTGAGGTTACCGTATCAGAATGGCTTTATTTTATATAATTTTTAAATGAAGGGCGTGCTAATCCTCTTGTACTTCTCCATACTAATCCGTCTAATGGACGCTTGGCAAGTGATTATGTGATGATCATTAACAAGTGTCAGGAGGATTAGTATGTAAAAGTTTAGGATGCTGTATCATTACTTCATTTGTATTTTTCTGAAGTTAGGGCCATTTTTGTTATTTTACATTTTTGTGGCAAGTTTATGATTAGTTTGTTCGGATGTTCATAAAGAGCACTTGTCAAATAACATTTTTCTGTCTGCATAAAACCTGGGTGGAGAACCTAAGATTGCTAACCTTATATGTTTTGCATATGGTCTATCAGGATAAGAATGTGGTGACAGTATTCAGTGCTCCGAACTACTGTTATCGGTGTGGAAACATGGCTGCTATTCTTGAAATAGGGGAGAATATGGATCAAAACTTTCTTCAATTCGATCCAGCCCCAAAGCAGATTGAACCAGATACTACCCGCAAGACTCCAGATTATTTTTTGTAATCACATGGATGGATGGATGTGATACTCATACCGTTAATCAAATGGGGTTGTTTGTAATGCGTGTAGATTTCCCCCTTAAAAAAGAAGATGAATTTTGTTGTTTAACATCATTCTTTTGTTTGGAATATGGAATTTGCGTTGCTGCTGCTGTTGACATATGAAAATGTACCCCGTGAAGATAGGCTGCAATGACTTGGTATTATATGTTCTTGTAATTTTGAGTTGTTCCTAGTTAGAAACCAAAGTATTTTATCGACGTATTTGAGCAATGGTAATAAATTTGTAGTTACTCGGTGATCTCTTCATTTCGTGGACTTAACAAGTTCTTGTTTGACTTCTTGGTCTTAGAGGTGGTCCTCAGAATTATAAATTTTTTTAAGAATTGTGTGCGTTAACGGTTAACCTTGCTATGTTGTCGACTTGTCGTTGTCGAATCTTGAAACAATCTTTCCAAGATTGCCTACCTGATATACTAACAATGGGTACTTTGTTTGTTTGATAAAAATCATAAAATATATTTTTGATGTGTGTTTTCACATGTCAGTACTTTGTTTGCTCTGAAGAGGAGACTTGGCAAAATGGATCAGGTTGGGTGACCCATAGAACACATTCTTGGTTGTGATATCATTGTTATGATTTAATGTCTCTTATCAGTTTGAACATTGAACATAAATCACCTTGACACTCAATTCTCCATATAACATCCATGCAACCAAGAATGCTATAAGCAGAAAATAAAAGTATAAAACAAAGCTATTTACAAAAGACCAATATTCAATTACCCACAATATATCATCACGCAACTTTAATAACAGTATCACTGCCATTGCTATTTATGCTACTGGACATTTCTTCAAATTTGGCCATCTTTGGTGGCGGTGATGATGTGGTTGGAGGTGGAGATGCTGGTTGATGTTCGAGTGAGAGGTTTAGAGTCAAGGGTAAGGATGGTTGGTGGTCATCCTTGGACGGCGGGTTTAGGTTGAGGTCTGCCATTTTGGTATTTGTGGGCATGGGGATTGGCAGGGTTGAAGATTTGGGTCCGGCCTTGGTTGATTTATGATCTGTAGTGGCTGAAAAAGATGGCATGGGGTGTTTTTCCTTCTTGTTTTCGATATTTGTTGGTTGTAGCTGATCTTCCACTGATGAATCCATATGCTGCAAATCGGAAAAGAAATAGATTATGAACCAAATACATGTATACTGATTAATATGCTCACCAGATGATGGAAACTATGAATGATTACAATGTAGAATGAGTTATTTTTTTATTTTTATTATTTTTTTTTTCTCCCACAACTATACCACCTATCTCACAATATATCTCACAAATGCCTCCAGCGAGGCTTGAACCCACAACCTCTAGGTTGGTGGGCAATTCACATACCACTAGACCAAAAGCCTTGGGTTCAATGTAGAATGAGAGTTAACATTCAGCCATAATAGAATTTAGGCAAACTAGTCTCAAGTTTGATAGATATTAAATAAGCTGACCACTTCTCATTGTATAAACTTTTACTCACTACAAATATATTCCTCACTTTTTGGACTCATTCAAATGTGGCTCATATTGCCATTTTATGGAATCTTAATATTCTTCATTTTTTATACCAAACACAATATTTCGATGAATTTAAAATGCAAATACCATGATATCCCCACAATATACACTAACCAAACGCACCCTAAGAACTTTATAAATTTGATAAATATTAAATAAGTTGATCGTTTTTGCCATGAACTGTTGAACCTGAACCTGAACCTATTTCATGTCATGTTATAATAAAACTCACTCCACCTAAAGTATAATTTTATAAAGCTTTTCATAATACAATGTTCCTTATTATGTCGTGGCTCGAATGCACCTAATTTAGAGTTAATCCGTTACTATTTTTTTTAAGGTTTATCTATCGGGTGCTAATAGAGTATGGGTTATGCTAACTTTTGTCTGGTGAGCACGGATTAATCTGTTTATAAAAAGAATGTTTTAAATTATGTAATGTGTATTTAATGCATTTTTTTGGTTTATTAAGAAAGTTTATATTCATTAACTACAACTTAACCTATGTTTCAGTGGGCACTTGTTAACAAATCCATAAAGTATTGGTTTAAATGCATAAAAATGAAACATTGAGTTCATTAAATTAAAAGTACATGTAATTAATGTAATTTATATGTTTAATTAATGTGTACTAGATACAATTTTATATTTAGTTGGAAGGTTTGAGTTTTAATGCTTTAAACATATTTAATCATATTTTTTTTTATCAATTAAGATTTTTAATTAAATGATAATCCAAATTAAAAAGAAAGAAAAAAAAGAAAAAAAAGAGGGGGGGGGGGGGGGGGGGGATTATGTATTTGGAGGCCATTTAACTAATAAATTTTTTACTTTTCGATCATCTATTTATTAAAACTAACTTGTAAGTCACCCATTTATGAGTTTATTTTCGTTTATACCAATTTCGGATAATTTTATCTTGAAATTTTTTGAAACCACGAGAATAAAGCTAAGATAACATATTAAACCAACACAAACAAGTATTGAAATGTAAAATATGAGTTTTAGCCTCTATTTTAGTGCAACTTTAGCTAGTTGAAAGTGAATTAAGATAATTTAACTAATGTTTTACGTTTAAATTGTTAATTTTATTGTATTGATTTGTTAAAGTTAAATTTATTTTTGAAATTGTATGGTATAAAGGAAAACAAACGCATACTTAGGTGATTCATAAGTTAGTTTAAAAAAACATGTGGCCTAAAGGTATAATACTTAATAGTTGGGCAGCCTTTGAATAAATAAAAAATAAATAAATAAATAATAAAAATAAAAAAGATTCTTCTTTAAATGGTTGTTAAATGTTTACATCATCATTTATGAATCCGTTAGCTTATTGGTTAGTTCTAACTACTTACTCGTTGGCTTCTAGCAAAGTCTTCGTAAGGTAGTCTATCTGCCTTGGCATCTTGACTGCTTAAACGTATTGTGGAGGTAATATTATTTTTTTTAAGTATGAATTATGCTCTAAATTTTAATAGGTTGATTTAAGTCAGTTAACTCTGTTATTTTTTGGTAAAAAAAAAAAAGGTAACCTTTTTAGTTTTTCTTAGATTGAGCATGTAATTGCCAATTTTTATATAATGAGTAGGAATAACTACTCGTATTTCATCAATGATTACACAATACTTTTTCTGGTTTGACAAAATAAAAAGTAGTACCGTTTCAGTTGTGATGTCGAATAGGCTTGATCTTCTACGCCTATTATGGTTATTCCGTCGTAGAAAATACTTCTGAGCATGGCTAGCAACTTGAGTTGGTGTTCGTGTTTTAACAAAGTTCCTCGATATTCCTTTCCAATCACCTTTCCCTACTTTATGTAACCCGGCCAAAAATAAACGATGTTCCTCCTCCGTCCATGCCAGTCCTATTGATCATATCAAAACATACTCAGTGACGGATCTAGAAATTATAAAACTCTAGCCACAAAACCCATTGTACATTATTACTCCGTATATATTTCATACACATATATAACTTTTGTAACAATTGCAACTACCTCTTTTTCGATCATGGCTAGGAACCGAAGGGTGAATGACATTATCAGAGGCATAACCAGCCATATCAATGTTGGAGTCACGATGTTGGTGGTCGAATTGAGCTAGATTATTCATACTAGCACTCTTTCTAAATGAAAATGTTTCTCCACCACCTTCCGTCAACTTAACACCGAATAACATAATAGTTTTTCCTGTGTTGTTGACGGAAGATGACGTGGAGGAAGAACCTCCATTTGAATCCAAGGAGTTGCTTGGCATGGTGGCCATTGAATCTTAGAGAATCTTGAATGGACAAAGACAATATGTTTGTGTTTGATAAATAGTGAATGCAAGTTGTTTGGTCTTTTATTATGACAAAGTCACAAAACGTACGTACTTGAGGTAGTGTTTTTCTGGGGTGTGGTTAGATGTTACGCACGATTGTTTATATGACGTATGCGCATCTACTAATTATAAATCACCACCGTGCACATGATCTACCTACTTTGTCATATCCAATTGGTGTCTCAAAATTTATTGTCTTCTATTGTATGATATTTAACAAAGGTACCAAATTATTTGTTAATTTCTTTTAGAGGATATGTATATTCTAAATTGGATGATTATATGAAACCAAGTTCCTGTATCAATTAAAAAAAAAAAAAAAGTTAGATCTAAAACCATTAATATAAATACGAAAAACATGGACGGGACTAGGTAGGTCTGGAGTCAACGAGACACCCGTAGATTTTTTGAGGTAATGTTAATTTTGGTAAAATACTTGATTAAAAAATTGTGTCATTAACATTGTTTGTGTGGTGTGTATACATCACAACTTATCTGTGGTGTGGAGACCCATACAACATCAAAAAGCTATTGAAATATATTGGTAAGCGGTATCTTCTGACTCGTGATTAGGGATAACAATAGATATCCGATCTATTTATGATGAAAATAGATGAACCAAATGAGTAGGATATAAATATGGATGTTTGAATTATGAGTGGATGAGATACGGATGACATTTTATCATCCATTGATTATCCATTTACCACCTGAAGTATGACATATAATCATACACATATATCTTAATTACAAAACTTCAATCTCTATCACTCATCAGTGACGTGCTTAACTTGTAATAAGATTTTCATGAAATGCCAACCATTATAGTTGTTAGTTTAGTCTTGGGTTTCTTACGAAACTTAGTTTTATTTGTTAAACTACCATCTATAGGCTTTATTTAAGTTATCCAACGTTATAAATAACTTTTTGATACAAAAATAAACCTGGATTATGAGAATGAAATGTAATTCATTATGATTTAGTGTTGCATTGTATTTACTTACATAATAATGTATGTTTTATTTCGATTAAAACCAGGAATTTTTTGTTAAGCAAGTTTTTTCGTGTATCCAACGGATATCCATTTACCTTCTTCATCCGTTGGACATGGATATGAATATGAATGGATGAATCAAATTAAATATATAGAAATAGGTATGCATATGGACAGTGCGAAACTATGTGGATATGAATATGGATACGGCTCCACCTGGTTCATATCCGACCCGTCCCTGCTCGTGAGTAACATGGGAATATACTTCTTGTTCAAAAAGAAAAGGGTAAAATAAAATATGAGATTCCAGTGACGTAATAAGGTTGACAATATAAAATACCATGTTACTAGCGACTATGAATTGAGATTTGAGTCGAGAGGAGACAAATTCTGTTTATTCTTTTAGAAAAAATCATGTTCTTGATTGTATATACCAAACTAGTGAAATGCAATGTTTTTTGAACAGCATTGCTAGTTTTGGTAATTAAGTAAAACTAGGAATAATTTTATGTTTTCTGTTTTATATTTTTGTAGAGACCAATTAGCATGATAAACAAGTTAATGTTTTTATAGGTAGAATTTATTAGCTATGTAGTTTTGTGAGATGGTGAGAAAAGAAAAGACTTATGAGTTGTTTTTTTTTTTTTTTTAGTCTATAGATGATCAATAATGTCAAGCGTGACTCATTTGTTTATATTTGTTGAAGTGTGCAGTAAAGGTATTTAAGAATGTCAATTGTAGTTGTCATTTTTTGTGAAATCATTTTTTTTTTTTTTTTTTTTGTAAAAAGTCAACGACCCAGTAAATATATTACTCCAAAAATCATTTAAGTACAACGGATATGAGTGAATCACATATCTCAGCCCGTTGCATAGGCGAAAAGCTTACATAACAAGATACTTCCTATTTTCTAAACAAGAAAACAAGACTACTAACCACATGAAAACAAAAGACTCGGACAAAAATATAAACTACTTCCTACGACCTTGGAGATTAAAGCCATAAATAGCATTAAGAGCATCCAAATTCCCAGGAAGATCATAAATTTGCTTCGAATAATCATCATAGTCATCAAACTCATCTTCACGCTCAAGACCACCACCAAAAAGAATTGCTGATTCGTCGAACGTGTTAAGAACCTCATCATCATCACTCTCAGAAACCACAACCTCACCCACCTTAGAAAATGGGTTTGCCCTCTTAGTGGAAGAGGTAGACGGAACAGGATGACCATCATCATCCACAAAAGTAGCTTTCCCATCAATAAGAAGCTTTTCAAGCTTACCAATTTTCTCAACTATAGGAGTAGAACCAACTTCCTTAATTTCCATTGAATCACTCACAAGCGGTTCTTGTGATGTAGTACCAGCCTTAATCGACTCATCCTCATTAACTTCCATTGTACGACCAGCATCCACATCCATGTTGGTGTCATTAGTAGGAATACCAAAACCATCCGTATCATCCATATTAAGCACATCAAACTGATTGGATGTAGTGATCTTCGTTCCACTTGTACTAGCCACATCAGAAGCATTCTTCTTAGTGGCAGCAACACTTGAACTAGCCACATCCGAAGCCTTCTTCTTAGTGCCATCCACCTTCTTAGGTTCAGAAGGATTCTTTTTGGGTTGATACTGAAACTGCTTACCCACAACAGGTTTAGTAAACCCTCCTTTACCCTGAGTTGTATAACCACCTTGCTTACCTTTCTTTTTATTATTGACAGTCATGAAACCATCATTAGCAGGCTTAATAGGCAGAACTGGAGGTACAACAACTTTAGGACAATCAATCAAAATATGACCAAAGATCTTACAATTATCACAACGAGGAGGTTTCCACTCGTATTCAACCCGTATCTGCTCAATAATCGAACCCGAACCATCAAGTAATGGTATCTCAACAGTGAGGTTGTCCCGAAGCACCTCATCCGACTTCACTTCTATCATGCATCTAGCAAAACTACTACGGCCCCACGATTCCTTGCACATTTGGCTTGTAAAAGCATCTAACCTTTTGGGCGTGCCAATCAGTGTGGCAAGAAGACTGAGGCCATCATCAGAAAACATAGCAAGGGGAAGATCATGGAATTTAACCCACACCGGGATGTTAGTCAAATCCTCTTTAAGTAGGTTTGTGTTCAAAGTCCATGGTTTAAGAATAATAGGAACATTTCTGATCAACCAATGACCGTTTTCAAGCACATCATCAACACCTTTCTTCGAAGTGAACTTAAAGAAGAAGAACCCCTTTGCATTCATCATTACCTTTTGCACACCAAACTTAGCCCAAGCATTGCGTACATAGTAATCAACAACAGGAAACGCAAGGCGTTGACCAAGGAAGTAACCATAGAGAGTATTCTCAAACCTTTCGTTCACCTCTTCCACTACATTCATTGGAACTGAAAGGTCAACATCATCCTTCTTTTTGCTACATTCCAACCTCCGAAAATTAGACACATGTTTCTGAGGTTCATTAGAAGTAGCACCCGCGTAAGAAACCGACTTCACTCCAGTACCACTCGTAGTATCAACCTTGGGAGCATTAGGACCAGAAGTTGCACTCTTATTCATATTCACATTAGTCTCAAACTTCTGGGTTTGCATAGCAGCACTAAAGCTCGAATTAGATTGAAGCCCACTACCACTTGAATTGTGCAAATCAGAAGATGAAGCCATATTAGCACTAATATCACTTTGAATTTTATTCATGGCTTCATCAAAATTCATATGTGCATTAGCAATCAATTGCTCCACATTTGGCTGTTGTGAACCATTATAGGCCGAATCAGAAGCAGGTATATCATGGAGTTGCTCCAAATCATCCAACACAACCTTATCATTAACATTTTTCACGTTATCAGCCCCATCACTTTCAAGGTGATCAACAAGACTCACGTTCTGACCAGCATCCAAATTAGCATTCAAATTAACCTCATTAGACCTAGATGATAGAGAAGTATTCGTAACACCAGCGTTACCATCTTCAATACCATCATTACCCACGTTAACATCAGTCACGTTAGGTTGAACATAAGTATCATCAACATCAACCCTTGGAACGCTAACATCCTTCTTACCAGTTTTAGGACTCAAAAAACCTCTTTCCATCTCTCACCACCACGTCACCAAAGCAAACAAAATAAGAACCAACAAACCAGCAGCGTGCGAAACCAAAAAAGAAAAGAAAACCCTAATCTTAGCGATTAGGGTTTATAGCAATACGAATCAAGAAACTAACCTCCCATCATAATAAAAGTCGAACAGTATGATAGCACAAAAAGAGTATGGTCCCTTAAAAGAAGTAACAAAAACCGACAGTAAAGAATCTACAAAGAGATTATTAATAATTAAAGGTCGGTTGTTGCATGCAAAGAGAATACCAAATCACAAATCCCTACCCCAAAGACACCAACCCACAATAAAAGAATCAACCAATAAGATTAGATTGAAGAATATTAGTTGCTTATGTGAAGATCGATTAAGGGATAGGGGTATCGGATTTCGCCAGAGAGAATGAGGACGAGAATTGTAAGTTTCTTTTTGTTACTTTTTGTGAAATCCTTATTTATAGTGAATTTGTTTGTGGAAATGATAAGAGGAATATTTAAATTATGTTTGTGTTTGTGTTTGTTTTTCACTTTACGTTATTATCTTGTATATCATTGCAGTGGCGGAGCCAGAAAATGTATTCAACGGGGGCAACTAACAACTAATGAGTTTGAGATATGTCGCTTTTCAGCGTAACTTTTAAAAAATTCGGGTGGGTCGGGTCGATATTAACCGGTTAATAATATGTTAAAATATGTCATTTTTAGTGTACTTCAATATACTACACTAGCTAAAAGCGGGATGTTTATCGAATGAAACCTGATTAAGGTGGTGTCTTAGATCACTTTATTTTGAAATGCCTTGACTTCTGTAGTTTTGTAATCTTAAGGAATACATTACAATGCTTAAGGTAGTATTGAATCTGAAAACTTAACCATAGTGAATAAAGCATGTATTGAAAAATCAAGGGGTAAATTGTAGGTAAGTTAAAATAGATTTAAAAAAATGGAGTACTCGTAAAATTATATAGAAAATGATACAACCACATAAAAAGTTTCAAAAAATGAGCCACAAAATGAGGTGTCAGATAGTAATTGATGGAATGAAAGAGAAGAGAAAGAAACTAAAGTAAAATTCACCAATCATGGCTTTTCATGTCATTTTGTGAAAAATTTTGTGGATATTTTTTTTGGGTGTATCACTCCTTAAATTATATATAAAACATGAGATGTCATCAACAAAGTTTAAATAATGAATATAAAGAGAAAAGTCCAAAATATATCCTTATGGTTTGGCCTTTGCTCGCTTTACATCTTTTTTTTTTTTTTTTTTGCACAAAAATCATCCCTGTGGTAGTAAAGTTGGCACAAAACAATCCCTCCGTTAGTAATATCAGTTAATAACGACTAACGATGCAAATTACGTTCCGTTATCTCCTAACAAGAGTTAAAATATTTGCATCGTTAGTCCTCACTGACTATAGAGTTAAAATATTTGCATCGTTAGTCCTTATTGAGTTAAAATATTTGCATCGTTAGTACTCATTGAGTTAAAATATTTGCACCGTTAGTCCTCTTACGTTTTCGTCCGTTTTTATCCGTTTTTCTCATGTTTTTATCAGTTTTGTCCATCTTTATACGTTTTCATCCATTTTTTCTCATGTTTTTATCCGTTTCTTCCGTTTTTCTCATGTTTTTATCCGTGCTCATACACTTTTATTCGTTTTCGTCTATTATTTTACGTTTTCATCTATTTTTCTTATATTTTATCCGGTTTCACCCATTTTTATATATATTTAATATGTATGAAAACGGATAAAAATATGTGAAAATAGATAAAAACATATGAAAACTTGACATTTGATAAAAATGTTTCTAAATCGATTTTAATTCTCGATTTTGACCCGTTTTTGGTCCGAATCATCAAAAGTGTGAAACACAAAAGTTGTCTGGAATAATGTTTTACATCAAGACGCGCGAGATTTTAACCTGAAATTGCACCTCCACCACCACCACCCACCACCTCCACCCATCACCACCAACCACCGCCGCCGCCACCACCACCACCGCCATCATCACCACCACTTATAATATTCATTCAGTGTATGGTGGTGGTGGTGGTGGCGGCGGCGGGTGGTCGTGGGTGTTGGTAGCGGTGGTGGGCGGCAGCGGTGGTAGGTGGTGATGGTTGGAGGTGGGTGGTAGTGGCGATGGGTGGTGGGTGGTTGTGGCGATGGGTGATGGCGGCGGCGGTGTTGGTGGCGACGGTGGGTGGTGGTGGGTGAAGGTCGTGGGTGGTGGTGGGTGGGAGTGGGTGGTGGTGGCGGTGATGGTGGGTGGCGGTGGTAGATAGTAGTGGTGGCGGCGGCGGTGGGTGGTGGTGGGTGGTGGTGGTGGTGGTGGTGGGTGGAGGTGGGTGGCGATGGTAACGATGCAAATATTTTAACTCAATGAGGACTAACGATGCAAATATTTTAACTCAATGAGGACTAACGATGCAAATATTTTAACTCTATAGTCAATAAGGTCTAACGATGCAAATATTTTAACTCTATGAGGACTAACGATGCAAATATTTTAACTCTATAGTTAATGAGGACTAGCGATGCAAATATTTTAACTCTTGTTAGGAGATAACAGAAAATAATTTGCATCGTTAGTCCTCATTAACTGATATTACTAACGGATGGATGGTTTTGTGCCAACTTTACTACCACAGGGATGATTTTTGTGCCAAAAAAGAAAAAAGGATGTAAAGCGAGCAAATGCCAAACCACAGGGATGTATTTTGGACTTTTCTCAAATATATATTTTTGTTTAAGCTTTGTCTTCCTCGCTAGTCACTACTACCTCATATCTCAAAAAATTGCAGAAGCTTATTCTGCACACCCACAAAGCTATAGGTGACAACGAAACACAATTGCTAATGGCTAAGTGGCAAAAAGATATTTTTAGCATTAAGATTGTTGTCTCTTCTTAACGATGAGGGCACTAAAATTTCTTAGCCGAGGGCACTCTGAAAATCTTCTACCAAACTGAGTTTTTTCCCTGCTGGTTTTGTCTTTCTACTAGAGCATCGTTGGGGGCAATTCCCCCCACTCCTCCCAACATGGCTCCGCCTCTGTATCATTGTGTGTTCCTAGTTCGATCCCAACATTAAACCGTGTGATGGCAGAGAACATAGGTGAAAAAAGCAACGTCATATCCTTACTTCGTCCTCCTAACTCCTAGATACTGAATATAACATGTATCTCCACTAATTACTTTTAATCCTGCAGTTTATTGATTTATTCGAATATCAAAATTACAGTAGACAACTGTTGGATTTGTTCTTTTTCTTTTTTTATTCTTTTGGCGTTGTATATTGGTAAGTTTAAAGGGTTAATCACATCTAATAGCAACAAACTTTTTTAGATTTTCACTTATTAGTAATGTACCAAATAAAATACCAAAATACCTATCAAACTTTCAAAGTTTAGTTCAATATCATACATCGTTAGTCCTTTTGGCTAAGGGCCGTTTGCAATTAACTCAAAAATATATTTTCTTTTTCTTTTCTAATTATTTTGTAAATTTTCTTTTTATTTAAAGTTTTTTGATGTTCGATATATGGTTTTATTCCTTTTTTGTATACTCTTTATACGTTTTATATATTTTTTACACGTTTTTATATATTTTAATATAAAAACGTATAAAAAACGTGTATAAAACGTATAAAAAACTATACGTTTTATACATGTTTTTATCCATTTTTATATACGTTTTTATCTGCTTTTATATAAGAACATATAAAAACGTATTTAAAAGCATATAAAAACATTTAAAATATATATAAAAACGTATAAAGTCATTTTTAGAAACGCATAAAAGAGTATATAAAAATGAATAAAAACGTATATAGAAAATCGAAAATCTTTAAATGAAAAGAAAATTTAAAAAATAATTAGAAAAAGAAAAAGAAAATATATATATATATATATATATATATATATATATATATATATATATATATATATATATATATATATATTTGAGTTAATTACAAACGGCCGTTAGTCAAAAGGACTAACGATGCAAACAGATGACTCTAAAACGTATGATATTGAACTAAAATTTAAAAGTTTGATAAGTATTGTGGAATTTGATTGAATACATTACTGATAAATGAACATTTAAGAAAATTCGTTGCTATTAGATGCCTTAACATTAAGGTAAAAGTAGACTATCTAGTATCTACCATTTGTAGTGGATCGTGATGTGTGGGTTAAGAGGACAAGTTGGTCGTTGGGTCCACGATCCAAAATAACCTCTCATGTCTCATCCAATTGATCCTAGCTAGATTGCTTTCTTCTAATCAAGTAGTACATTGTTTTGGAGCCTTTGCAAGTCCAAAGAAAACGAAACACTTAACACACCTTAGAGGCTTAGACAGCATAAGATCACTTGCAATATTTGGAAGAAAAAAAATACAAATTAACCGAAAAATCTACTATTGGAATAGCGGATGGCTAAGTATTATAACTTCATTTAATTTAAGGTCGCAAATTCAACGTTCATTGTTAACTTAGATGCTAATCTGCTATAGTTTTGTTGAAGTGTGAAAACTAGTAGTCCTGGAATAAAGTTGTCTTTGAGAAGTGTTGAAGTAAAATCTTGCTTCTACTTCAAACAAGCGGAATGAATCCTTCGGACTATGATTGATCCTTCGGATTCAGGGTGATCCTTGCTTGTAGTGTACTGTTTCGGATGTCTGCAAAACAGGTACGTCCGTTAGTCTCGCCCCGGGAATGTATCCCAGGACCAACCTCCGGCGTAAGAGTAAGTATATATTCTTAGAGAAAGAAAGTATGAATAAAGTTAGAGAGTAAGAGAATTAGTTAACCTTAAATAAAAATTTCTCCTCTATTTATAGGCAACTCATATGGAGTGCCAGGCTGGTTTGTACTTAATCCCTTAGTGCTTACTAGTTTATGCTCCACTACCATGTACTTTCTTGTACTTTACTTGTACTTTGGTTTGTGGACGGAGGGTTTGGTCATGCGTACATTGGTATCCGGAAGGTATTGCCTAGTACCTTTCGGACGTTGGTCTGTTCTGACTAGATGTGTTTGAATACGTTTTACCTGATATATATCCGGAGGGTGTGTATCCCGTATGGCATGTATCCGGAAGGTACATACGCCAACATGTCCCCCCAGTATCACAGTATTGGTCATGTCGATGGTGTGATGCTTAAAATCTTTGTTTTTGTGACTTTACGAGGGGTAAGTTATAATTTTGTCGTTTTAACGTTATGTGCAAGATTCCAAACGTAATTAATGTGTCGTTTAAGGAGTGTCGTCGTTTTTTACCGTGCCTTCTGGATTGGAACACGTGTGCGTATGTTGAGATACACGGCTTGGATGGCGACACGTTTGCCCTACGGGTGACGTGTCATTTCGCGCCCAATTTTTACCGTCTATAAATAGTTCCCTTTTCCTCATTTACACCACTGTAATTTCTCTTCTCAACACACACAGATTTCTGACACATTTTATCTCGTCCGTATTCCGAACGATTTTTCTCGTCGTCTTTGAGGTACGTCTTAGTCCGTTTAGTTTTTTGTTGTTTGGCTATACCCTTCTCCTTTTCGGATTCATCATGTCGTTTGATTATGAAGACGTATCAATGCCGGAGGATTCTCACGTTAAACAGGATATACTTTTAAGGCAGTCTGTGATGGACGAAGCTGATGTGCATGCCTTAGTGGTGACTTTCGGAATACCAAAGGATTTACATCCGAGGGTACCTCCGACGGGTATGACGATGAATCAATTGCCTGAGGATGCCATTGATCTATACGCAGAGTATTTCTTTGAGGGTGGCCTCACTATCCCTTTTTCTACCTTTCTTTTAGATGTTATTAGGTACTTTAAGGTTCATATTTCTCAGTTGGTTCCGTTGGGCATGCATCGTGCTACTCTTTTTGAGGTGTATTGCCGGAGCATGCACATTCCTCCTACCACTCCCCTGTTTCGCGTCTTTTACAAACTTAGCAAACAGGGTTGTTGGTTTTCTTTTGAAAAGCGTGTTCATAAGGATAGGAGAGTTTGCTTTGGGGGTTTTCCTTCCTGTCTGAAGGGTTGGAAGTATCAATTTTTCTTAATCGACAGGCGAGCTATTCCGTTTGCTATGCCTTGGAGGCATTCGGATTCGGATGTGTCGGATCCGTTTCCAAAGAGAAATGAATATGATGCTTCTCATGCCGATAGGCTGGCCAAGGTGATTATTGAGCCATGCCAAGTTCCACAGGCGTTCTTGTATGCTTTGGGCTTATCGGATCACTGGGAGTTTCCCGGTTACCGTCCGGCTTTGAGGGATGAGCAGGGGAGGGGTATAGCCTTTGTTATAAGTATAAATTTTTAAGTTGTGCATCTTTTTTCATGTTTAACGACGGGTTTTGTTTGTCCGCAGGTGTAACTATGTCAAGCTATTTAAAGAAGCCACCTCTACGGAGGAATGTCACTGTGGTGAAAGGGGATAAACTTCCGGAAGGGCAGGCTTGTGAGATGCACGTTACTCAGCCTTTGGCTTCCAACAGTGAGGTTCTGGAGAAGAGTGACGAGTTGAAGAAGGTTAAGGTTCTGGATGATAAGGTGTTGGCTGCCAGGGAGAAGAAGAAAGAGCAAGCTGCTAAGCTGGGCTTGAAGAAGCCTCCGACTAAGAGAACCGGAGGGAGTGTTTCTTCCCGTCTTCATAAGAGAAACAAGCTATCTGCTGACGATCACGTCATTGACTTGGATGCTTCTGATGGCGTCGCGGATCCAGAGCCCATCCGTTCGGTTCATCCAAAAGATTTTCCAGCTGGTCAATCCTAAGGATCTGATGCTGGTATGTTGTTGTGAATGTTCTTTTCTGCTCGTATTTACTTGTCTCCTTTCAATTTATTCACAAGTGTTTTTATCATTTGCTAACAAAGGATTTTTGTTTTCAGGGGGCTCGAAGGGTGCTTCTTCCCGTCCAGGGAAAGAGACCCTTGTGGAGGAGGAGGATGCGGATGTTGATATAGAAGGGGATGACAAAGATGATGTAACTTTCGTACCAGCATGGTCAGTGAAGAGGGGCACCCGTATGAACAATGCCAATGTCTGTAGGGATATGATGATTAACTTGGCTACCCCTGGGGAAGAGAAGTATCTTGAGGGTCAGGATGATAGTGATGCCATCCGAAGGTCGTGGTTGTTGCTGGGCAAGAGTGCTACGGCTCAAGCGGATGTTATCTTCCGCTTCGAGTCTCTTATGAGTGACCATCTGAAGTTGTCTGCCGCCCATAAGGTTTGTGACAAGACCTTCGATGATAATTGGAAGACGTTTGGGGAGATGGCCGAGGAATTAAAGAAGGTCAAGGATGAGCATGCAGAGTGTGCTAAGATAAATCCGGAGGGGATACAGAAGCTGCGCTCGGAGAATGCGAGCCTAGAAGATAGGGTTTCTCAGCTTGAGATGGAGAAGGAAGAGTGGAGGACGGTTTCTGGTAGCCAGGCAGAGAGAATCAAACTCTTGGAGGCTCAGTTTTCTGAGGCAAAGCTGAAGTTGAGTGATGAGGAAAAAGGCATACAAGGAACTTTATCAGGAAAAACAGGATATTGCTGTAGCCTCTGGGAATGCCGAGGTAGATAGGAACCGTATAGTAAATGAGTTCATCCCAGAAGCTATACGTCGATTCTTGGGGCAGCCATGAGTTCCGGATGGCTCTTGCAGAGCCTTTTAACTTGTACTACCAGTCCGGGTTGATAGATGGGGCTGGTTTGTTTGAGGAGCCGGAGAAGGCGGTCACATTATTGGGGGAGGTGGAGGGTTTAGATATGGAAGCCGATGCAAAGTATCAGATGTTATATGACCAGGCACTTTCCCAGGACTATCCCTTCTTCCGAAAGATTCGTCAGACTATTGACCGACGATATGATGAGCTTATGGCCTTGGTTCCTGATCCTGCTCCTGCTTCGGAGGTTGAAGGGGTTAATATTTCGGATGTAACTTCCGGGCCGGCAACTGAAAATTCGTCCGGTAAGAATACCTCGGACAAGAACACCTCTGCCTTTGCTTGAAGTTTGTTTTAAGGATTCGCATATCTCCATTTTGGCTATGGATATAGGTATTGCGGATCCTTTATGAAGCTTTTATTCAAGATTCCTTTCGTTGGGTTGCTGTATGTTGGGGTCCGGATACCTCCATTTTGACTATGGATATAGGTATCCCGGATTCCCTGTGAAGCTCTTATTCATTGTTTACCTTGGTTACGATTGATGTAATAGTGTAGGTTCTTAGCGTTCCGTCCTTTTGTAGGATAGGTCTTTCGGAACAATCGATGTATTACCTTAGTGATATTATGAACAAGTATTTTATCGTTCCGTTATTTCGGAAGAATCGATGTAACAGATTTTGATCTTTGAATATATATATATATATATATATATATATATATATATATATATATATATATATATATATATATATATATATATATATATATATATATATATATATATATATATCACTTCCCTTCTTCATGCTTGTATATATTTTTTGGTATTTTATTATTATTATTATTATTATTTTGTGTTGTTTTCAAGCTATGTATGTGTATATTCCGGAGGGTGTAACTCAATTACCGTAGGATGTGTGTTTTTCGTAAATTAGCGTGTACTTGCTATGTTTTTGGCTTTATTTGTTAGCCAAGCGAGGTTTGTATGGTACGGACAACTTGTGCCCTTCGGCCCTTGGCCGTATATATTATACCCACTTGGGGTTTTGTTATATGGACAATTTGTATCCTCCGGTGTAACACCCTCAATTCAATGATGCAGCGGAATTCAAACTGGGTGTTACTCGACGGCACAACAGTCATAATAATAGAAAACGATCTCTAATTGAGTCGTTCTAATGAGAATGATGGATATGCCGTGAGAACTTCTACGAGCAACCTAGAATAATTGTTGCAACTTAGGTTTGGAATAATGTCTAAGAATACAAAGAATTGCCTATATATGTCTTGCATTTAGTCCATGATGTGGTACTTTGTATAGTGTAAGTATATGAAAAGAAATGGTTCATGAAACATGTATAGTTTATATATCGTTTACTACCGTTCGGGCCGACATAATTCAGAAGTCATGTAGTAAACGTTCGAGGAGCCAGGACACTTTAATTCGTAAATCCACAACTCATCTCGACGGCTTACATAATAAACTCCTCACATGAGGCTCCCTACTATTGTAGTAGTTGATAATATATATATATATATATATATATATATATATATATATATATATATATATATATATATATATATATATAAGTTTTGATCCGAAAAGTTACATGTCCAATATTTGAATAAACTTAGAAAAGTTTATCTTTACATGAAGATTGTTATTAGGGTATGTTTCTTAAGCCTTGTATGACAATTACTTGTAATATCTCATGGTTCTTTTAATGGAGTAGATCCAAATTGTATGTTTAAGTTATCGCTAACTCTTTAGCTCATGTTTTCGCCTAGGTAAGTTTATATGGTCATTTAGTCATGGCCTTGCCATGACCTTTGGTCATTGTTCCATGGTCTTGAGACTCAACCTTGGCTTTAGCCATGGTTGTGGTCTTGAATCTAGGTCATTAGACCTCTTGTTCTTTTTAAACAATAACAATTATATAGTGACTTATATATATATAAAATAGCTGTTAAGAAACTGAAGAAAATCTCATTCGTTATTGGTTTTCTGGAGACGTGCTCTTGAGTTTTTGAAGAAAACGTGATTCCGGACAATTTTCGTGCTTTAACTTTTTCGTGAAACGGACCAGAAGGGCCTCTTTTTGCGTGTTTTATGTTCTGTCACAGAAAGTATTTAGGCAGTTTTGCCGCAAAGTTTTGGTAACTTCAAATGGTCATAACTTTTGACTCGGGTACTCGTTTTAGGTGGTTAAAATTGCTATGTTTTCCTTTTTAAGTCCTCTACTACAATATTTAATGATCCAATATCATAATTTTACCATTTTGATCAGATTTCACCAAGAAAGTCACTAGTTTACTTGTTTAAATAACTTAACTTAACAATCATTTATTATAACTTGTTTTACCCATTTTTATACATCATGGACATGATCACAAGACATAATATAGCATGAATGATATGTAAATAACATGATTATGATATTTAACAAGAAGTATGTTAGGGTTTTGCTTACAACTTTTGGCTTTCAATTAAGAAAGGAAGTTAACATGTAAGGTAAGGACTTTGATAGACTTTAGCTTCACCCTACTTCACTTCATGCAATCTTTCTACCCTTGTATTCTTGAAAGAGAGATGATGAAAGTTGAGGTGACTTGAGTGGATTCAAACTCAAGAGAAATCACCAAAGTTTCAAAAGATTGGAAGTAGTTTGATTTCTAAAAACCAAACTAGGTTTTTGTACTTGATTTCTTGAATAAAGTTTGAAATAAACTAGCTAATGAAAGGGTGGTTTTGGGTGAGATATGGGACGTCAATAGGAGGGGGAGAGGGGCTTTTATAGTAGCTTGAGGAGGTTACATTTCTTTGACTTGTCAACACTTGGAGAGCAAGTTGAACACTTGTACTCATCCAAGGGCTTTATGCATGAGATCATGACACACAAGGGTGTAAATCCCCCCCCCCTAGAGGCGGTTCACAATGGATAGGATAGATGACTTGGTGGGTTTTGGTATTATCCTACTTATGGAGCTAGTTTTGGACCCGTAAATTGCTAACCGTAAGTTGTTAAGTCACGAAACGTAAAACCGGGTATCGTAAAAATACGAAACTTGGAAGAATGATTAAACTTGTCAATATACTCCATAATAAAATATAAAATGAGTGGTAAGTTCCGTTGGGGTGCTAAAACCCTGCTAAAACTGGAAACATGTGTCTAAAACATGTGTCTAAAACGCGTAAAATTGAGAAAAGTAAAATGTTACTTTTCTAATGTGATAATAATGATTTAAAATGACTTATAATGTCTAGACTGGGCTCAGTCTAGTGTCGGTTGGTATTAAATGTCTTTTAGACATAAAACCGTAAGCCTAAAAATCAATGAATGCTTTATAAAATCAAGGAATGATTTTTGGTCTAAGGAGGAGGGAAAAATATGTTGACTTTTTCTAAAAATGTGAAAACTCAAATCGTCTTAGAAACGCGGTGCAGGTATAGGCTAAGGTTACGGTTGAGTAAAAATGCTTAAAAACGAGAATTCCTGTTTTTCACGGCCGAGGTTTATTTGGTCATGTTTTTCTCAGTCATGATTAATTCTCAATTAAATCATGAGTGTATCAAACATTTTTATGATACGGGGAAAATTAACGCGGTCGAGTTTCGTTGTGCGTAGAATTTTTGAATGACGTTTTACCCTAAAACGTGTAATTCCTTAATAACTTTCGCGAAAATGATCTGATGAGTGTCAAACTTTTAATTTGCCATGGAAATGATTTATCACACGAGAATATGAAATAAAAATCAAATTTTGGGAAAATGAATAGTAAAAGTGAATAGTGAAATTTTTCGGGAATAGTAATTAACCTGAAATTGCGAATTGTTACAGTCTCTACCCCTTTCGGGGAACTTCGTCCCGAAGTTCTATGTGTGTTATATGTTGGAGTGGTGTCGATGAAGAGGTGTGGTTACTTATGAGGACTAGAGTGATGTAGTTTGATTTGTCGTTTCAGTGTATGGCGTAGAATGAGGTTTACTTTTATGTGGGAAAGGTAGAGTAAGAGTGATTAATTGTTGTACTCTATTGTATGAATACTTATGAATTTCCTATACTCACACGAAATTTGTTTTAAGATTATAAGTGAGAAGGTTGTTTCTAAGAAAACATACAGGTGACTGCTCCCAGCATAACATGATCCCTCCTGAATTAGACATAGGTGATCAGGCTATGTATAATTTAGGACCGATAATGTGATGTTCGGTTTAGTCACGTAGTATTGTGTTTCTTAAAAGTTTTAGATGGTATTCAATCTTGTAAAGCTGATGAGGGTGCTTGTGGTGTAACTAAGGATGATTTGAGCTTTAAAAGTGCATCAAGATTTGTTAATGAGCTTGTGGTTGCAACGGTTGTGAAGATAATGATGGTGAAAAGATGAACGAGGCTTGTGTTCTTCATTTTAGTTTGATGAGTTTTAGTGGTTTGAGATGAAGCTGGTTAAAGAAGATATGATATCAATTTATAGGGTGGTATCAACGAAGTAATTTTTCTAAGATGGTGGTAGAATATCATGGAGTAAAATGATGTGAAACAATAAAGTGGTAGTAAAATTTGTTGAATGGTTTATAGGATAACTGGGTAAACCTTATAGAATGGTAATAGTCTACTAATCAATCAAATTGGTTTAGAGATAAAAATACAGTAGATGAAAATTATCAATAAGAGTTGTTTATTGAACAGCAAATATTCTTAAGTCATAAAAACTCCCATTACTAGGGATGACATACACGTAGTACAACATAGTGCGTACATAAATATGACTGCTAAGTTCTAAACTTCATTGTTCTGCAATGTTGTTGAGATTCTGATAAGCTCCTTCTCCTCCTAACATATATGCTCTCCCCTGGTTGTCTTCAACTTGTTGACCTTGGTTTTGGGGACATCGATTCTTGAAATGTCCACTTTCTCCACACCCGAAGCATATAACTATCGGCGGTGTATCGCTACCAGTAGCTACAGTATTTCTTCTACAATCCTTGGAAAGATGTCCTGGCTTTTGGCAATTGTTGCACTTGGCCAGGCAAGGACCTTCATGATGGTAGTTGCACTTGGTACACTGTGGTAGAGTCCCAATGTATTTACCTCCGGCTGGTGCAGCAACATAAGCCCTTGCGGCTTCTTGTCTTTTGTTTTGCTGGTTATGATGATTTTTGTTTTGATTTGGGTTGTTGTTGTTGTTACTATTACTTCCACGGTTACCATCCCATGGTCACTTGTTGTTGTTATTCCTATTGTTATTGTTGTTATGGTAGTTGGAGTTGTTGGTGTTGTTGGTGTTGTTTTGTCTTCGGGTTTCTGTTGTACGCACCCCTTGATCCATGAGGCTGCGAGACATCCGCATAGCTTCATCAAGTTCCCTGGGATTGGTTGAAGTTACATTCCCTTGTATACTTGGTGGAAGTCCCCAGATATATCGTTCCAATAATTTCTCTTTGGTTGAAACCATTGTTGGACATAGAATCCTCAATTCTTGGAATCTACGGTTGTAAGTTATGATGTCATTTCCTTTAACAACATGGTCCCAAAATTCCACTTCTAACTTCTGCATTTCACTGCGGGGGCAGTACTCTTTGATCATCATCTTCTTCAAGTTATCCCAAGAAATCTTATAAGCATTTTCAATGCCTATTGGTTGAGATATTGAATTCCACCATGATAATGCTTCATCCAGCAGTGTACTAGTGGCATATTGAACTTTATCACTCTCAGTACATTTGCTGACCAAAAATACCGACTCCGTTTTCTCAAACCAGCGGGTCAAACCTACGGCTCCTTCAGTACCCTTGAATTTTATGGGCTCGCATTTCAAATAGGACATGAATGAGCAGCCCTTAGGTACCGAATCAACATTTATCACTGGAGGACTAGTTGGGTTTGGTCCTCCGGTGTTAAGTGTGGCTGTGGCAATTCTGGCAGCTTCTGCAGCTCTAGCAACTTCCGCAGCTGTGGCGGCTTCAGCGGCTGCTGCAGCATCAACAGCTGTAGCGGCTGCTGCAGCTTCTGCAGCTACGGTTGCTCGTTCAGTTGTGAGTGCTGCATTTACACTATCTTTAACTAGTTTGCGAATAGCAGCTTGAGTCATTGTTGGTGGTGTCTTCTTTGTTGGCGCCATGATTCTATTATATAAAAAGTATGTCGTGAGTAGAGAGTTGTGAAATAAGCATGATTTTTTATGGGAAATGATAGAATAATTACGTTGAAGATTTAAAGGCATAACACATGATAGTATAAAACAATAGTTTTATTCATACAACGTTGGTTGATTTACAAAATCGAAACCTATTACAAGCTTCTTCAAAATTTACTAACTGATACTTTCAGTTTAGTAATTACAACATTTTTACTATCGCTGGTTATTACATGGATTTCATAACATTTACTAACTGAGTCTAATCAGTATACTAGTACAAAAGATAACTAGTATCTTCACACTAGTCTATTGCGGGTTTGAAGGTCCGAGTAGCTCTGATTGATCGGCAACTTCTTGGTTTAGTGTGTCATAGGGGTACGAGTCAATGAAGTTTGAGAGGCTGTAGTTCCCATGCTGACTTTCTTGTTGGATCAATGGTGGTCGTGATACGATCCATAATGAATGATCCAATTCATCACATGTAGGGATATCAAAGGGAAGAGATAGTGGTGGTGGTAATGGTGCTAGTACATATTCATACTCATTATCCTCCTCGGAGTCTGCCTCAACCCAATTTTGTTCAAAATAATTAGAAGTATTTGACGCAAAATTAGTTGGCATTAGTTCCTCCTCTTCTTCGTCGGTTGAATCTTCGAAAGGTTCTTCTTCGTCATCAGAAGCGAAGGCATTCACGAAGTCAAATCCGAACTCGGATGAGGGTGGTAAGACTTGGAAGTTATTAGGTAGAGTGGGAACATAGTCGGGAGAAGTGGGTACGCACATTATTTCTATTAGAAGAATTACTATGTTAAAACAATTCAAATGTTTATGGGAAGTGCTCAGAATGTGACAAGTGTGTATAAATCAATATACTAATATGTTCATGTAGTATAAAATGCTTACGGGGAAATGCTCAATTATGCTAAGGGTACATATATTCATATGCTAACACGTTTGGGTAGTATAAAATGCTTAATAAGTCCATAATCGTCTGGAGGATGGAAGACACGAAGAGCGGAAGGCTATAAAATGTTTTTGCTTGTAATTGTAGTTATAGTTTAGGTCTCAAGTAGACCCGTTTCTCTATAACCATGGCTCTGGTACCAATCTGTAACACCCCCAATTCAATGATGCAGCGGAATTCAAACTAGGTGTTACTCGACGGCACAACAATCATAATAATAGAAAACGATCTCTAATTGAGTCGTTTTAAAGGATTTATCATTCAATTTATATAAATATCAGAGAATACAAAATGAGGTCCCAGATGGTTTCATGTTTACAATTTACATTAAATGAGTTTTTGAATGATAATAAAATTTATAGCCCTCTTGAATATCCGTGCCCTTCCGTGCCATCCTTGATCATCATGGACCTGAAATACATGCTTAAGAGGTCAACACAAAGGTTGAGTGATATTCATAGAGTTTGTTTAATGGTTGAACACAATATGTTGGTAGTATGAGTTAATTAGACTCACACTCATGGTTGGAAAACAAAACAGGTAGGCTACGTTATTATACGCCCATAAAATGTATTATACACTAAGCTTATGAGACCAAAACGTTAACGGGTACCAATATCAATCGGCGGAGTTATCCCGGTAGGTACTTTGCTAACATACCTAAATCTCAAATATTAGTGCATTTGTTTGAACGTAGTCAATACAAATGGGATTCGTCAATCCCAATAGGCCTATTCACAATATTCGCGCTCACTATTACTAGTGATTAAATGATTCATAATAAGGGATATTGGTTTTAGCAAGGATAGTACTTAGTGATAATAAAACAATCAGGCAAGCATACAATTGGAAAGCATTGTGTTCGGTTTAAAATACCATGTATTCCCCCCAAGAGTTTGTAAAACAATTAAGTAATGGAAAGTGGGGCTATGAACTCACCGTGAGTTGGATGATGTATAATGAGAATGATGGATATGCCGTGAGAACTTCTACGAGCAACCTAGAATAATTGTTGCAACTTAGGTTTGGAATAATGTCTAAGAATACAAAGAATTGCCTATATATGTCTTGCATTTAGTCCATGATGTGGTACTTTGTATAGTGTAAGTATATGAAAAGAAATGGTTCATGAAACATGTATAGTTTATATATCGTTTACTACCATTCGGGTCGACATAATTCAGAAGTCATATAGTAAACGTTCGAGGAGCCAGGACACTTTAATTCGTAAATCCACAACTCATCTCGACGGCTTACATAATGAACTCCTCACATGAGGCTCCCTACTATTGTAGTAGTTGATAATATATATATATATATATATATATATATATATATATATATATATATATATATATATATATATATATATATATATATATATATATATATAAGTTTTGATCCGAAAAGTTACATGTCCAATATTTGAATAAACTTAGGAAAGTTTATCTTTACATGAAGATTGTTATTAGGGTATGTTTCTTAAGCCTTGTATGACAATTACTTGTAATATCTCATGGTTCTTTTAATGGAGTAGATCTAAATTGTATGTTTAAGTTATCGTTAACTCTTTAGCTCATGTTTTCGCCTAGGTAAGTTTATATGGTCATTTAGTCATGGCCTTGCCATGACCTTTGGTCATTGTTCCATGGTCTTGAGACTCAACCTTGGCTTTAGCCATGGTTGTGGTCTTGAATCTAGGTCATTAGACCTCTTGTTCTTTTTAAACAATAACAATTATATAGTGACTTATATATATAAAATAGCTATTAAGAAACTGAAGAAAATCTCATTCGTTATTGGTTTTCTGGAGACGTGCTCTTGAGTTTTTGAAGAAAACGTGATTCCGGACAACTTTCGTGCTTTAACTTTTTCGTGAAACGGACCAGAAGGGCCTCTTTTTGCGTGTTATATGTTCTGTCACAGAAAGTATTTAGGCAGTTTTGCCGCAAAGTTTTGGTAACTTCAAATGGTCATAACTTTTGACTCGGGTACTCGTTTTAGGTGGTTAAAATTGCTATGTTTTCCTTGTTAAGTCCTCTACTATAATATATAATGATCCAATATCATAATTTTACCATTTTGATCAGATTTCACCAAGAAAGTCACTAGTTTACTTGTTTAAATAACTTAACTTAACAATCATTTATTATAACTTGTTTTACCCATTTTTATACATCATGGACATGATCACAAGACATAATATAGCATGAATGATATGTAAATAACATGATTATGATATTTAACAAGAAGTATGTTAGGGTTTTGCTTACAACTTTTGGCTTTCAATTAAGAAAGGAAGTTAACATGTAAGGTAAGGACTTTGATAGACTTTAGCTTCACCCTACTTCACTTCATGCAATCTTTCTACCCTTGTATTCTTGAAAGAGAGATGATGAAAGTTGAGGTGACTTGAGTGGATTCAAACTCAAGAGAAATCACCAAAGTTTCAAAAGATTGGAAGTAGTTTGATTTCTTAAAACCAAACTAGGGTTTTAGTACTTGATTTCTTGAATAAAGTTTGAAGTAAACTAGCTAATGAAAGGGTGGTTTTGGGTGAGATATGGGACGTCAATAGGAGGGGGAGAGGGGCTTTTATAGTAGCTTGAGGAGGTTACATTTCCTTGACTTGTCAACACTTGGAGAGCAAGTTGAACACTTGTACTCATCCAAGGGCTTTATGCATGAGATCATGACACACAAGGGTGTGAATCCCCCCTAGAGGCGGTTCACAATGGATAGGATAGATGACTTGGTGGGTTTTGGTATTATCCTACTTATGGAGCTAGTTTTGGACCCGTAAATTGCTAACCGTAAGTTGTTAAGTCACGAAACGTAAAATCGGGTATCATAAAAATACGAAACTTGGAAGAATGATTAAACTTATCAATATACTCTATAATAAAATATAAAATGAGTGGTAAGTTCCATTGGGGTGCTAAAACTGGAAACACGGGTCTAAAACGCGTAATACGTAAAACGTACGAATATTGTGTAAAATTGAGAAAAGTAAAATGTTACTTTTCTAATGTGATAATAATGATTTAAAATGACTTATAATATCTAGACTGGGCTCAGTCTAGTGTCGGTTGGTATTAAATATCTTTTAGACATAAAACCGTAAGCCTAAAAATCAATGAATGCTTTATAAAATCAAGGAATGATTTTTGGTCATAGGAGGAGGGAAAAATATATTGACTTTTTCCGAAAATATGAAAACTCAAATCGTCTTAGAAACGCGGTGCAGGTATAGGCTAAGGTTACGGCTGAGTAAAAATGCTTAAAAACGAGAATTCCTGTTTTTCACGGCCGAGGTTTATTTGGTCATGTTTTTCTCAGTCATGATTAATTCTCAATTAAATCATGAGTGTATCAAACATTTTTCTGATACGGGGAAAATTAACGCGGTCGAGTTTCGTTGTGCGTAGAATTTTTGAATGACGTTTTACCCTAAAACGTGTAATTCCTTAATAACTTTCGCGAAAATAATCTGATGAGTTTCAAACTTTTAATTTGCCATGGAAATAATTTATCACACGAGAATATGAAATAAAAATCAAATTTCGGGAAAATGAATAGTAAAAGTGAATAGTGAAATTTTTTGGGAATAGTAATTAACCTGAAATTGCGAATTGTTACATCCGGCTCATGGCCTTAGATTATACCCACTTGGGTTTTGTTTTATTGGACAACTTGTGTCCTTCGGATCTTGGCCTTAGATTATACCCACTTGGGGTTTTGTTTTACTGGACAGCTTGTGTCCTTCGGCTCTTGGCCTTAGATTATACCCTCTTGGGGTTTTGTTTAACTGTACAACTTGTGTCCTTCGGCTCTTGGCCCTAGATTATACCCACTTGGGGTTCTCTTGGCCTTAGATTATACCCTCTTGGGGTTTTGTTTTGCTGGACAGCTTGTGTCCTTCGACTCTTGGCCTTAGATTATACCCTCTTGGGGTTTTGTTTTACTGGACAACTTGTGTCCTTCGGCTCTTGGCCCTAGATTATACCCACTTGGGGTTTTGTTTTACTGTACAACTTGTGTCTTTCGGCTCTTGGCCCTAGATTATACCCACTTGGGGTCTTGTTATATGGACAACTTGTGATTAGAATAAAACAATTTTCTTCACGGCCCAACTGCATAGAATGTTTTATTGAGGATAGGAAAATGGCTCATGAGCCTTACAATAATTATGCTGGAACAATCGATTACATAAAACACTTTTTTAAATTAATTGCATGCCAGGTCCGAGGTACTTCTATGTCGTCCATGGTTTGGAGCTTGTACGTGCCATGTTGGTAAGCTTCCGTTATCCGGTAGGGGCCTTCCCAGTTCGGTCCTAACTTTCCTTGATCTTCCACTCTGCTGGCTTCATTTTTCCGATATACGAAATCTCCTACCTTAAAAGCTTCGGGTCTAACCCTTCGGTTGTAATATTGCTCCACCTTCTTTTTGTATTTGGCCTCTCTTATCGCCACCATTTCTCGTCGTTCTTCCAACAAGTTTAGGTTCAAGTTGATTTCATCGTCGTTATTTTCGGCGTTTGCCGTCATGGTCCGAAAGGTAGGCATAACAATTTCCGCTGGGATGACCGCTTCGCTTCCGTAGGTCAGACTAAAGGGAGTTTCTCCATTGCTAGTTTTCAAGGTAGTACGGAATGCCCATAGTATGTTTGGTAATTCGTCCACCTATCCGGATCTTTCTCTTCCGAGTCGTGACTTGAATCCTTTCATTAAGCTTTTATTTGCTCTTTCCACCAATCCGTTGGCTTGAGGGTGAGCCACGGCCGTGTTGATTTGTGTGATATTCAATCTTTCGCACCAACTCTTGAACGGGTCCCCCACAAAGTTACTTTCGTTGTCCGTGACGATTATCTTGGGTAATCCGAACCTACAGACGATGTTGTCCCATACAAATTTTTTCACTTCTTTTCCGGTTGTTTTGGCTAGGGGCTTTACTTCCATCCACTTTGTAAAGTAGTCGATGGGCATGATTACATGTTTAACCTTCCCTGGAGCTTCGGGTAAAGGTCCCAATACGTCTATTGCCCATTGGAAGAAAGGTCATGGTGCCATGACGGAGGTCAGCACTGTTTTTTGGTAACTTAGGAACCGGAGCATGTATTTGACATGAGTCACATTTTTGGATAACTTCTCTAGTGTCTCGATGCATGGTTGGCCAGTAATAACCCTGTCTCATAAGTTTGGCTACTACGGACCGTGGTCTGGAATGCATGCCGCACGCTCCTTCGTGCACCTCTCGGATTACATAATTGGCTTGAAGAGGTCCTACGAACCGCAACATTGGTCCTAGATAGGATTTTTTGAATAGTACATCATTAATCAGTGTATAATGGCTTATTTTCATACGAAGAGTTCGGGCTTCGTTTTGATCCTCCGGCCATATCCCTTCTTTTAAGCACCGGAGTATGGGTGACATCCAGTTTTCTTCTTCTTCTTCTACTATTGCGTTAATTGTCTCTTCCTCAGTGGATGGCTTCTCCAACACTTCCACTAGGATTTCCTTTGCTAAGTGGTTGAATGCTATAGATGCTAACTTACTTAATACGTCTGCTTTTTGGTTTTGGGCTCTCGGGATATTCTTTATCTTGAAGTGTTTGAAGCAAGCAATATATTCCTTGGCTTTGGTGAGGTATTTTGTCATGCTCTCCGTATACGTAGCAAACTCTCTGTTGATTTGGCTGGCCACTAGGTTTGAGTCCACTCATACTTCCAGTGCTTCTATATGCATTTCCCTTGCGATTCTCAGTCCGGCCAAGAGTGCTTCGTATTCTGCTCCGTTGTTGGTAGCTTCAAAGTTTAATCTGAGAGCATAAGTGTATTCTTCTTTTTCCGGACTGATCAGTATTAGCCCTGCTCCGGAACCTTTTTTGCTAGAGGCTCCATCGGTGTATAAAATCCATTCTCCAGTCTGAGAGATATTGCAAATCTCCTTGCCCTTCCTTTTTGGATCTGGATAAGCTGTGCTGACGGGCACTTCATTGATAAAGTCAGCCAGTACTTGCCCCTTGATAGCATTTCTTGGTACATAGGTAATGTTGTAGGCTCCCAGTTCTACCGTGTATTTGGCTAACCGTCCGGAAGATTCTGCTCGGTTCAATACTTGCTTAATAGGATGGTCCGTTATGACTTTGATGGGGTGAGCTTCGAAATATCGCCTAAGTCTTCTGGATAAATGTAGGAGGGCTATAGCCAATTTTTCTACCGGAGCATACTTCTTGTCGGCCTCGTGTAACGTTCGGCTTACATAATGAACTGGGATCTGCCGTCCTTCCCTTTCGACCAACATTACTCCACTTATTGCTTCCATCGCGGCTGATAGGTATAGATACATGTCCTCTTTTGGTTTTGGCGTTGTTAGGCATGGGAGCTCCAGAATCATCTTCTTCATTTCTTGAAAAGCCCTTTCAGCTGCCTCCGTCCATTGGTATTTCTCTTTATTATCTTTGGTGATGTTTTTTAATGTTTCAAAAAAAGGTAGAGATCTTTCGGCGGATTTTGATAAGAAACGGTTTAGTGCTGTGAGCTTACCACTTAGACTTTGCATTTCCTTCAATGATTTTGGTGATTGCATATCAGCGATTGCTCTAGTTTTCTTTGTGTTTGCCCTAATCCCTTCGGAAGTCACCATATAACCAAGGAATTTTCCTTCCTCCACTCCGAAGGAGCATTTCTTAGGATTTAGTTTCATATTGATCCCTCGGAGATTGTCGAAAGTTTCTGCTATATCGGCTAACAGTTCTTTTTCCGTTTGACTCTTGATAACCATGTTGTCCACATATACTTCCAAGTTTCGGCCAATTTGTGTCCGGAAGGTGGAGTCTACTAGTTTCTGATAGGTTGCTCCGACATTTTTTAATCCGAACGGCATTTTAACATAACAGTACGTTCGGTGATCGGTATAGAAGGCCGTTTTCTCTTCGTCTTCCTTTGCCATTTGCACTTGGTGATATCCTTTGTAAGCGTCTAGGAAACATTTGTAGTGGAATCCAATTACTAATTCAATCTTCTAATCTATTTCGGGCAGCGGATAATAGTCCTTGCGACATGATGAGTTGAGGTTCTTGAAATCAATACACATCCTCCAACTATCGTCCGGTTTCTTTACTAGTACAGGGTTAGAGATCCAGGTCGGATATCTGACGGGTCTGATTATTCCGGCCTTTAGCCACTCTTCCACGTCCTTGTTTATGGCTTGGTTCTTTTCTTCTGAAAAGAATCTCTTTTTTTGTGCAACAAGTTTGTCTTGGACGTTTACACTGAGCTTGTGTTCGGCTGCCCATCGGGGGACGCCAGTCATATCCGACTGTTCCCATGCGAAAACGTCCTGGCTGTTCTTGAGTAGCGTTATTAGCTGCCTTCGTCCTTCTTTTGAGAAATTTTTCCCTATCGTCACCAATTGTTCTGGGTATGTCGGGTGAACCAGTATTTCCTCGGTTCCCGTAGTTCTTTCTTCAATCATGGATGCCGGGGGACTTTCGGTTTTAGCTTCTTTTTCTAGTAAGAATTTTTCTTCCAGCTTCCTGCATTCTGAAATGATGACTGACCGGGTGACCAAAGTGGCGATACCCCTTGGTGTTGGGAACTTCATCATGTCATGTATTATCGAGGGGATGGCTCTTAGTTTCTTAATTCCGGAACGTCCAAGTACTATGTTGTAGGGGGAGGGGGATCTTACTATTGCAAATCTCATGGTCGTTCGGCGATATAGTCCTTCGTTTCCGAAGCATACTTCTAGTTCAATTTTTCCCAATGGATTTATGGCCTCTCCGGCGAATCCAACTAGTGGTGTGTTCGTTTTTGTCAATCGAGATTGGATGGAGGGATCAAGGTTTAAAAAGCAGTGCTCATACATTACCTCTACCGAAGCACCCTGGTCAACGTATACCCTACATACAGTATATCCCTCGATTTCCGCTTCGATTATGAGTGGTTCTTCGGAAGCATCTCCTGGAAGGATCGGAGGGAAGCCTATAGGGGTGTTCATCCATTCTTCCTCTTGGTCTATGATTTTACGTTTATGCTTCCTCTCCGGATACCGGATCATGTTGATGACTCGACCCTGGTTGGTTTGATTATTATTTCTTGGAGGTGCTATGTCCCTTTGCCGGACATCCCTAATCAGGTGGTCCAGTTTACCTGTCTCCATAGCTTTCTTAAGTTGTTCCTTTAGATTGTGACAATCATTGGTGAGGTGACCTTTCCCTCCATGGTAGTCGCAATACTTATCCATATTTTCCCTTGATGGTATTCCTCTCAATGGGGGCGGTGCCGGAAGTCTAAGTTGGTGTTCAGTTGCAAGGATTTCTTTGGGGGCTTTGGTGAGCACGTTTAGGTCTATAGGCCTGGTATCCCTCCGATTTCCATCATTACGGCGGTAATCCATTCTGTAGTCGGTCCTGTTGGTGTTTTCGTTTCTGGCTTGGTCGTAAGGTGCAAAGTGGTCATTTCGTCGGGGCCTGAATTCTTCTCGGTGGATATCTCTCCTGCGATTTCCCCTGAAGGAGGATCGTTGTATGTTTTGATCATTTCGGTTATATGAGTTAGGATGATAATCTCTTCGGTAATTATCTGTCCTTTCTCCCCTTGGTACTTCAGTCAACCGATATGCTCTTTCGGAACGGATTAAGTCGTCAACCCTTATCATCATTTCGGTTACTGTTCAGGGAATTTTCTCATAGAATCTCTTTGCTAGCTCCGGACATTTGCATCCGTCCATGAAAGAGGATATTTGCATTACCTCCGGCACACCTGAAATGCGACTAGCTTCGTCTGTCCATCGTTCCTTGAACTCTGAGAGGGCTTCATTAGCTTTCCGGACAATCTTGGTTATTTCCATGGGATCTCTGACACACTTTCTGCGAAGGGTGAATCTTTGCACAAATTGCTCACACAGGGTGTCCCAATTGTCAAACTTCCTCGTGGGAGGCTATCGAACCATCCTCTGGCTGCGTCGTCCAAAGTTTGTTGGAACATCATACACCATATGGGCATGGGCCAAGCACCCTGGTTGGCAGCTCCTTCGAATCTTGTGACATGATCGCCCGGATCTGTGGACCCGTCATACAACTTTATGTGGGAAGGCATCAGATATTTTGCGTTTTTGGGTCCGAAAAAGTCAATGATCCTTCGGGTGAAAGGACTCTTGGACGTTGCTTTGAAAGGTTTGGAAAGATCGTCCGTCGTTTCCTCTTCGGCTTTCTGGGCTCTAACATTTTGGGGCTCTTCGTCTTCGAAGTCGAGCCGGATAGGTTTGATAGGTGTTTCCCCCGTGGCATTGTACTGTTGGATTAGGGCTTTTAGGGTGGTGAGTTAATTCTGGATTTGTTCTATGCTGTCATGGTTGGTATTGACATCTGGATTTTTTCCACTTCCTTCAGGTGTTGTAGGAGTAGGACCTGTCATCTCTTAGTTCTGGTAGAGTGAATGACGGGTCCCTCGGATGGCGCCAATTTGTTGAAGTAAAATCTTGCTTCTACTTCAGACAAGCGGAATGAATCCTTCGGACTATGATTGATCCTTCGGATTCAGGGTGATCCTTGCTTGTAGTGTACTGCTTCGGATGTCTGCAAAACAGGTACGTCCATTAGTCTCGCCCCGGGAATGTATCCCAGGACCAACCTCCGGCGTGAGAGTAAGTATATATTCTTAGAGAAAGAAAGTATGAATAAAGTTAGAGAGTAAGAGAATTAGTTAACCTTAAATGAAGATTTCTCCTCTATTTATAGGCAACTCATATGGAGTGTCAGGCTGGTTTGTACTTAATCCCTTAGTGCTTACTAGTTTATGCTCCACTACCATGTACTTTCTTGTACTTTACTTGTACTTTGGTTTGTGGACGGAGGGTTTGGTCATGCGTACATTGGTATCCGGAAGGTATTGCCTAGTACCTTTCGGACGTTGGTCTATTCTGACTGGATATGTTTGAATACGTTTTACCTGATATATATCCGGAGGGTGTGTATCCCGTATGGCATGTATCCGGAAGGTACATACGCCAACAAGAAGCTGATGACAAAGGTTGCCAAATCGCAAGCAGCTTACATCTAATGTAGTGGATTTGTCCTTCATAAGAAGTCTTATATCAACTTATTGCAAAACTAACACATTAAAATCAACAAAAAGCAACTTTACATAGAGTTCGTGGAATAGTTATATGCCGAGAGAGTCACATCATGTGGCATGGACTTTTCTAAGTCCGGGTATGTCATATCACTGTAAACTGCTACCTATAGCTCTCCAATGCTATAAACTTTATCAAGTTCGTAAATATATCTATTTGTTAGTGAATTCCTAAATACTATATCCTCCGCAACTGGTTATAACTTTTGGTTTCTCCTTAGTCCTTTCTTTAGAAACGGTGATACAATGAACTCCTATATACATAAACTAGCCTTAAGGCCCGCCCGATGAGCGGCTAGTTTCAAAAAAAAATATACTAGTATATGATAAAAGTAGTAGTAAAATGCTTGCTACAATAACGTTAAACGAATATGATGTCAAAACGTAAAATAAGGTCATATTCTTAATAACCTTAAGAAAAGTACATATAAAAAAAAAAAAAAAAAAAAAAAAAAAAAAAAAAAAAAAAGGTCGGTTATATAATAACATACCAATTACTAACATCAATCCCTCGTACATAAGTTAAACAAAACATAAAAGAGTAACAGAACAAATATGAAGGAAAACGATATAAGTCATTGGCAAATACTAATGAACCTATATAATTGGACAACTCTTTAAATGAGATGAATTTGAATTATAATAAACCAATCAGATTCACATTCATGTCATTAGCCAACTGTTTGCAGCCTAAGTATGGTCCTTGGACCCCATGTATTTGCACACTCCGTTTTGTTCGTGTAACAGCATGGAGCAAGGTATGGCATCACCTGCAGATACCTGCAAATTGGTAAAATCCTTTAAGCTAGACTCATTTTAATTGTGAACTTGATAATGAACTAAAACATTTCTAAAAATGATATGAAAGATACATCAATTAAATAGTAGAGCAAAATATAACTATCAATGCGTTTGTCCCCAAACAACCAGGATCATTGTATTCAAAAACTACCATGAAAGTAAAGTAAAGATGATATATTTCAAAAATCCTGAATGTGCAACGATACAACTTTATCCAATGGAATAAAAAAAATAATGCATGCTTGGATTTACATTATTTAGTCATTATCTAATTATTGCGACTAATTTAAATTTTTTATGAATTTCAAATTTCCTCACATTTTCTACACAAAGAGGTTAAAGGTGATGGAATGAAGAAAAGTTACTGTGGTTGGGCTGCAAGAAAATCCTTTGCATCCTTTCTCTTATTCTTACCATCTCAGGTATCTTTCATGTGAACATATGAATTTATATGTAAATTCTACACACAGTTTGATCAGCATTCATTCAAGTTGTGTCATGAAATTTACTTATACCTAAATGCAAGCGGGTTCGAAATGTGTAGGAAAATAGGTTCATAAGATGTATTGTTCAAGGTGGTGTAGACCACACTAACCTCCATCAAATCAGGAATGAAATTCACTTCACTACATACCTCTTGGTTCCAAGGTACGACTCTTAGTATTATCACTTCTTGCAAAATACAGTAATTATACAACGCATGTTATTCATGGTGTTCACGCAGGCATGAAGTGGTAGGAGAAGTTGTTTAGGTTGGCTCATAGGTGAAGAATTTTGGTGCACGGTAGGATACTGTGGGGAATGTATGTGTTGTAAAAACAACAAAGAACAATATATTGCACCATAATGGTGTTCAATAACATAGCCATTTACAGTGACAGAGCTTTACTCATAAAGGCTTCTCATATGCCATGGTAGTCCATCAAAAGTGAGCAAAACAATACTTCCAAACTACCCTTCATTTCATTTACCAAAAAGTCATTGTCAAACTAAAAATCAATATATTTTTTTTTCTATTTATTTATTTATTTATTTATTTTGCATATATGTAGTCAACATACTAGATAAGCCATCCCCTGAGTAGGCAGCGCCATTACTAATAATGCACCTAGGCTTATTAAAAAGAAGGGAAAATTTCATATATATCTTTGAAAATTTCAAAAATTTCATATATATCCTTTTTACTAGTTTTTTATGCATAAAGTACAATGCATTTAATGCATCAAAATGATATATATGAAATTTTTGAATTTTGCAAGGATATGAATGAAATTGCCCCTAAAAAGAAAAGTAAACTACCTAGGTTTATTAATGCAGCTTATTGTACTTGTTGAACCACAATTGAACATTTCTCGTGTAGGCATAAGGATTTTACTTGCTTTTGATGCACTTGTTGAACCACCTTCATTTGAAGCTGCGGATGGCGTGTATTCGAGTTTAGGGCCATGAAAAGTCAATCACAAAGAATAAGCATAGTTAACATGTAAGAAAAGTGAGTTTAAACGGTAATTTGTATGCGTGGGTCGAAACGGATTGGGCTAACATGTAAACATTATTTATCCATTTTTTTCAATTTATTTTGTGAATAATCAATGTACCTGGAACTATAAGACTGAACAAACATATAGATATGAACACCTTCATATGTACTTATAAAAATGACTAAATCACATGAATAAGCAGTCTCAGTTATTTTTTCTTAATGTAAATCAGCAATTTGTAGGCCACAACAACGAATATACATACATCCATTTAGTTTCAAGGTATATAAAGTAAGCCTACCTATCCTAACAAACAAACTTAAACACACCCCACCTCGAACATGACCAGTCCAACCAAATTAACAAATGGCACATGATTAAGGGGGTGTTTGTCTAAGCTTGACAAAACATTTTATGGCTTTAGCTAACTGTCATCATACTAAAAGAGCTTTATGCCAAAGCTTTTTTTATCTTTTCAACACGCTATTAAGAACTTTAGTATATATGTGTTTGAATAAGTTTATATTATTACTATTATATTGCAATAAGCCCATAAGCACCTAAAATAAGATTAACCAAACACCCCTTAAGTCCTACATTAATTAATACCTAATTGGCACGTGTATGTTTGTGTAAATTCTAAATTTTTAAATAGATGATTGTTCTTGCTTCAACATATTTTCAATAAGTAACTTATAAGTATTGAAGAATTAGCTCGTCACTTACTATGTTTAAGGTGTTCAAATTAGCTTATATTGCTAAAATAAAACCAAAAAGGACATTCCTAAATAACCTCATAAGGTTAACCAAACAATACAATGAGCATACTCAAAGGCGGAACTTTTAAGGGACCGGGAAAGGTCCCGACCCTCCCCTAGGCCGAATCCCGTTAGTGTATTTTTTTCACGATTTACTTTGTTAAATTTTGTTTCCATCTCGGCCCTCCCATCTAATGTTCTTCCGGGAAAAAAAAATTGTTTCGGCTCTCTTAAGAAATTTTTCCTAGCTCCGCCCTCCCATCTGTTAAATTTTTATGTCCTTTTTAGTAATTTTACAATAATAAGCTTAAGCTTAAGCTCGTTTGCCAAACAAATTTACAAAAATACAAATTTCAACTTCGGCTTATAATAAAAGCCTCATCCCCGGTCCATTTCGCCAAACATACCCAAAATTTCATCATTGTTGATCCTTTATGGACAACTTTATGATTTTGGCTCGCCTACAAAATGTCATGTAATGATATTCCGCAACTCTCCCATCTCTCACAACTTACAAGTATGTGTAGAGGTTGATTCATGGTGAATAAAAGTTTAGATCTCATGACATGACATTTTAGATTGTGAAAGTGCTAACCACCATCTCATAGCTGTTATCACAACATAATGTACATTAATTTATGCTGTTGCGTTGTGTTTAATTGACACTTCTATTAACTCTATTGACCAACTTTAACAGTGTTTAAAACTTTAAATAGCAGTGTCTTCCATACTTTACATAGACCAACCATTTAATACTCAACACGTCCACAAAGACCATCTTTGCAATTATGTTCAATCTTTTAAAGTGTTATGCTTCTTTTATTCGATTTTCTTTTCTTGCATCAAGATTGTCCATTTTAGAAACCGAATACAGATTCATCATTTCAGTAACACATTCTTTATCAACACAAGAAATACTCCGTAGTTAACACTACCAATATTACCAACTAACAAACATTTATGCAGCATTAAGAACTTGTATGACTGCGTTTTGGTTATGTATCTCTATATCCGTATGAAAATGGAATGATCGTCTGGCCATAGTAACAGCTAGAACGACAGTTTTTACAGCCATCGTGCTTTTCTTAATATAGTGTCCTTGATATACTCCGTGATTAAGAAAAAAAACCAAAATGAAAACGTAGAAGCCACAAACTATGTTTGACAAAAGTCTACTACATTCGCGTTTCTGTAACTCTTACAAATACCGTAACCTCTTCATACTTACAAGAACAATGTATCATTAAAAAATGAAAAAACCAAGTTCAATGAATCGCTTAAACAATAGTTAGCTTGGTTCAAAGAATCAATCAATCTATCAATATCAATATCAACATATCCGAATAGTATATCACAAATCTCTATCCCATGGTAAAACCCCATTAGTAACATCAGCCAAATTAGCCAAAACAAAGTCTCTTAAACCAGTATCCCATACCTCACAAAACTGCCGTCTCCAGTCAGGTGGTTCAATCGCTTCTGTACCCAATCCAGGTGCTCTATCTCTCGACCCTTCGTTTTGATTATCCTTCCAATCAGCCACATAAGTAGCTACTCTTCTATAAAACTTCGCCCTGAAAACCTCCCACACTTGATACTTATAGTGATTAATCACAGCAACGTTTTGATGCAAATCCATGAACGTAAACCCTTTCTTTAAATGAAAATGGTGCACAACATTCATTAAAGCCGTGTCAAGTGCATCAGGTCGAATGATAGACTTATGCCTTTCTGGGTTTTGTAGCCTACAAGTGTACCCAACCATGACACCTTTTTTAGGTCGTGAAGTCAAACCCGAAGGCCCAAAGCTATGACAAGATGTTCTAATCTCCCCAATTGTCGAGGAATTGGTGTAATTAGAAACCAGAGTTTTAAGTGAGCCCTGACCTGAATATCCCTTGTTATACGGGAAGTAATAAAACTCGTCAACATCCATAAACGAAACCCAATTACATTCACTCCGAGCCCGCAAAGCACAATGCGAGAATCCAGCCTCTTGAGTCTTGATCCACGGCCAAACATGTCTACTAACATTATACCCTTCAAAATCAAGATTCTTAATCACATCTGTAATCTCGTCATCACTATTATTATCATATATAAACCATTTCTCAACACCTAACCACGAATGATACATAATCCACTCACGTATCGAACGCCCCTGATTCCACAACATAGTACACGCACAAAGCTCCCGTTTCTCACTCCTAGCCCCCAACTCCGTATCAATCCTAGCCACAGACGGCACAACAACACGACGAGACCTCCCACGCACCCTAGGCATCCTAAAACTAACCGTAGCTCTCACCCCACGCGCTTTCTCAGGATGCATCACCATACTCCTCGGCAGAACACATCTCACCACTTCTTGAGCTGCAGTTATCGCTCGTGTAGTCAACATATACTTCCCATCACCATCACCATCACCACCCCTCTCCCAATCACCCAACCCGAAATGACAACTAAACTGATTCGGATCAGACTCCTTATCTTGCCTATGACTTATCCCTTTCACAAACACAACCGCCGTATTCCCATCCAACACCGCCTCATACGCCAAATTCTCCCATCTATTCGTCTTATCATCCTCCCCTACCCCAACCATCAAACCCCGTCTCCTTAACCCAACCACCTCCGTAAAATTCCTCCCCTTCCCCAACAACGGACACCGCACAATCAACCTATTATCAGTATACTCATCCACCGACAAAACATTCATCCGGCGGTCAACGCCCCGTTGACCACCGGTCCCATTCCTCCTATAAACACATTCTAGCCTATTTTCGATACCGAATTCGACAGGATCACTACCTAAACCAACATCTACTTGAGAAACCAACAACAATACATGATCAGGGAACAAAACCCTAGCTTGAATACTATAATGTTTATTAAAATTTGTCAAGGCTTTATCTTTATAAGAACTAGTAAACTTGGTAATTGATAAAGATGATAATGAAGAAGATGAAACGACGTCGTTTAACGCAAGTGTGTGTCGTTTAAACAGCAGGTAAAAGAATAAAAAGAAGAACACAAAGTAGACTAATGATTTTACCGGCGGGATTAAACGGGTTGGTTTAAGGTTTCGTTTTCTTTTGCGGCGTTGCTCCGGTGAGTCCATAACTGAGTTTAAGGTTGTTTGGTTTAGATCTGATGACGTGGACGGTGGTGAGTGGTGGCTGTGTGGTGGCGGTGATTGGGGGTTTTAAAGGTGTAAAGGGGGTAAAGAGAAAAAGAAAAAGAAAAGGAATGTTTTGAGAAATTGGTGTGACTATGCTTTTTATTACTAGATGGATAAATATTTGTATAAATTTATACTTTTTATGGAAGGTTTAATTAAATAAGTGTTTTTTATTAGGAGTGGGATTAATAAAAAATTAGGAAAGTGCAAGTGGGTTAAAAGGGCTTAAATTGTGGCTGTTTTATTGTTTGTGTGTATTTGTTTGGCTTCTACTTATGCTAAGTTTGCTAAAAAAATAGGAGTGTTTTGTGATATGAGTGTTTTGTTTTATTTTGAAAAGATGATTGACACGTTTTGTCTAGTTCAAAACATCTTTTGGATCAGAGTTTGGCGATGTCACTAAAAAGATGATAGACACGTTTTGTCCAGTTCAAAACATCTTATGGATCAGAGTTTGGCGATGTTTTGAAAGTGTTAGACGTGTTTTGTTATTCAGTGTAGTTTAACCGTAGCTGCTAAAATAAAAATGAAATGTGAATTCTACCAGATATCTAAAAATAAAAAAAATAAAAAATAAAAAAAAACTTGTCTTTTTAGTGATATAAGCAAATATTAGGTATGCTATTATGAAACTTATGTATCACAAATACGGTAGAAACTCTATAAATTAATACTCACGAGACCGTATAACTTTATTAATTAAAAAAGTTATTAATTAACGGTTATTTGTTTATAAATTAATGAATCAAGACTTGAAAAAAAATATTATTTTAAAAGTTTAAAAAGTTTATTAATTAATTGAATATTAATTTATCAAGTTTTCAATGTATTTTAATACACTACAAAAACAATAAGTGTAGTTATTTGAAAAAAAAAATATATTCAATAATAAAAGATTCTTGTGAAACCAATGTAAACCAAGGAAGAAGCATAATATAATTTACAACGGATATGACGCGTAAAGTATACACTTCTCAATCATACCAAACCTAAAAGGCAGCAAAATGTCTAGTGTAATAATGGTGGATGACATCGTGCCACTTTCACAAACATGCTCTCCTTTTGTTTCGGGTCAAATGTTATTACTAGGGTATGGGGCTTTTTTTTTGGGTATTATCAAATTAAATGGAATTCTCTATATTCCTCCTACTCCAACCGATCCAAACCTTCTCTCTAAATAATTCCGGCGGTCGGTCTCGGCCGGCCGTCCGGAGCTCTTTTGTATTTTCCGTTGCTTTCAATAAAAATCCTTACCTACAGATCTGTCATCTCCCAGCTGTCGCCGCTCGCCGTTCACTGCCGCCACTGCCCGGACTCCTCTGCTCAGATCTGCTGCGGTCTGCCATCGATGGCCTGATGCTGCCTTGGGTTTTGGCTTTAGATCTGTTAGGTTTAGGTCTGGCTCCTTTAAGGATGCCTAGTTTTATCTTCTTTGTATGTATTATGTACTTTATGTACTTTTGTCAAGCTACACCTTCATATGGTTGTGACTGCAAAAAGCTCACTCTGGTGATTCCCCCCACCATTGTATGGTGTTGCTGTAGTCTGTCACAGCTATTATGGTGTATGTCTTGTTTTGTCGTAACTTGTTACGTTGTGTATGTTCGATGTAACTTGTTGTGTTCAAATTTCCTCCGTTTGTGAGGCGTGAAATGAAATATCTGTTCAAAAAAAAAAAAAAAAAAAAAAAAAAAAAAAGGTTTATGATTTAAGAGCCATTTTTCATTTAATACTAGTATGATTTAAGAGCCATTTTTCATTTAAATTTGTATTATTTACACCTACAACACAAGCTTAAACACATGCTTAATGCATAAATTATTTGTACAATTGTATTATGTACTTTCTTTTTTCAAATTTTCACCAATTATTTTTTGAAATCAACCAATCAAATCATTAGATACATTTGTAGGCATGATTAGTAGACACAACAATCATTTTTCTTTAATTTAATACTAGCAAAATATTTATTTGATGCGATGGGGGTGCCATGTAACAAGCTTTCTAAAAATAAACATGTTTTTCGTTACTATGTTTTCCATTTTAATAACTTTACAAATGGCAAAAGCTAAAAGTTTGAGTAGCCTTAAGAAGTATGAAACTAATTTATATAAAAACCGTAAATTACCTGCACGATGTTGCCGCAATATAGCTGGAAACAATCATGTAATGAACTTTTTTGACAAGTAATTTTTTTCAATCGTATACTCTTCGCGACGATAAACTATTTTGTGAGCAATGTTTTTTAGTAATTCAAAACAACTGTCTAATTTTAAGTTAAAAGGAAAAACTTTACGTTTGTAATTTCATTTTCCCATGAGCCAAAACAGAGATAAATTTAAAAAAATAATAATATTAATCTAGTTTACTTATGTGCATTATAACTTATGAAAATATGTGTATTTTTTTTTATTTTTTTTTTACACTTTTAAAGTATACACGTCGTGGGTTACAAAAGCAATAATGATACTCCCGTTGTTACGTCGCCAACCACATCCGCGGTCATCCCATCCGTCACCTTCTCATTCTCTACCATTGATTCTTCTTCTCATTCAATTTGCATCATCCATCATTGATCAACCTAAATCAACTTTTTTTCATTTTTGTTGATATCTCACAATTTTTATGAGTTTTTGTGTATCATCGTCGGATTCACCAGAGGAAGCGGTGATTTCTTTGTGTTTGGTTATTTTATGTATATGATTTATTGGTATTTTTGTTTTAATTTACATTTTGATTAAAAAATGTCATAAATTTAAAATCATTCAATTTAGAGTTTTGTAATTTTGTTAAAACAAATGCATATAGAATGTGATTGGGTTCTAGAAACACATAACATGTGTTGACCACATCACTTAGCATATATTTGTGATATCTATTATTTTTCTAGTAGCTTGTTTGGTTTTTGGAGAGTATTTGCTAGTAGGTTTATAAAATGAGTTTTATTAATTGTATTTTTTATTGAGGGGTGTTTTGTGTATAACATTAATTGTAAATATGGTTACTTGTATGCATTGCATAAAATAGTTGTATATTCCTTAATTTTTGTATTTGAATTGTCTTAATGCATTTAATGGAGAAAATGTCATTCCTTCATTATACGTAATATAACTATAGACAATGATTTAAGACTAGAATAGGTCATAGGATGGATTACATATAACTCAATTGTATCAATCTGATGCGCAAACGTATAGATTTACCGGTCAATGAGATATTTTATGTAATAGATTTGTTTTGACTAAATGTCACTAGAAGATATGTTTATTGTCATAGGCTAGACGGGCTAGACCTCTAAAAAAAAGACCGGTCGACGTGTAACAATTCGCATTTTCAGGATAATTATTATTCCCGAAAATTTCACTATTCATTTTTACTATTCACTTTTACTATTCATTTTTCAGAATTTGATTTTTATTTCATGTTCTCGTATGATAAATCATTTCCATGACAAAATAAAAGTTTGACACTCATCAGATCATTTTCGCGAAACTTATTAAGCAACTACACGTTTTAGGGTAAAACGTCATTCAAAAATCCTACGCACAACGAAACTCGACCGCGTTAATTTTCCCCGCATCAGAAAAATGTTTGATACACTCATGATTTATTTGAGAATTAATCATGACTGAGAAAAATGTGACCAAATAAACCTCGGCCGTGAGAAACAGGAATTTTCGTTTTTAAGCATTTTTACTTAGCCGTAACCTTAGCCTATACCTGCACCGCGTTTCTAAAACGATTTGAGTTTTCACATTTTTGAAAAAAGTCAACATATTTTTCCCTCCTCCTTTGACCAAAAATCATTCCTTTATTTTATAAATCATTCCTTGATTTTATATACTTACGGTTTTATGTCTAAATGACATTAAATACCAATCGACACTAGACGGAGCCCAGTCAAGACATTATAAGTTATTTTAAATCATTATTATCACATTAGAAAAGTAACATTTTACTTTTCTCAATTTTACACAATATTCGTACATTTTACATATTACGCGTTTTAGACCCGTGTTTTCCAGTTTTAGCAGGGTTTTAGCACCCCAATGGAACCTACCACTCATTTTATATTTTATTATGAAGTATATTGACATGTTTAACCATACTTTCAAGTTTCACATTTTTACGATACCCGGTTTTACGTTTTGAGGCTTAATCATTTACGGTTAGCATTTTACGGAGCCAAAACTAACACAATAACTTGGATAATATCATCCAAGGCACACCTCATCCTTCCTATGCCTTGCAAACCGCCAATAGGGGGTGGAGTCACCATTGGTGTGGCTTAATCTTATGCAAAGTAACCTTGGATGATTACAAGTGTTAAACTTGGTTTCCAAGTGTTGACTAGTCATACATGTAACCTCATCAACTCACTATAAAAGCCTCCCCTCCTCCTCTTTTGTACACCACACATAACACACACAAACACCATAACCTTAGCTCATTTACTTCCAATTTCATGCAAGTATCAAGTGCTACAACAACATAGAAACTCTAGTTTGGTTTTGATTCATCAAACTACTTCCAAACCCTAGAAATTTTGGTGATTTCTCTTGAGTTTGAATCTACTCAAGTCACCTCAACTTTCATCATCTATCTTTCAAGAATACAAGGGTAGAAAGATTGCATGAAGTGAAGTAGGGTGAAGCTTAAGTCTATCAAAGTCCTTACCTTACATGTTAACTTCCTTTCTTAATTGAAAGCCAAAAGTTGTAAGCAAAACCCTAACATACTACTTGTTAAATATCATATTCATGCTATTTACATATCATTCATGCTATATTTTGTCTTGTGATCATATCCATGATGTATAAAAATGGGTAAAACAAGTTATTGTAAATGATTGTTAATTTATGTTATTTAAACAAGTAAACTAGTGACTTTCTTGGTGAAATCTGATCAAAATGGTATAATTATGATATTGGACCATTACATATTGTAGTAGAGGACTTAACAAGGAAAACATAGCAATTTGAACCACTTAAAACGAGTACACGAGTCAAAAGTTATGACAATTTGAAGTTACCAAAACTTTGCGGCAAAACTGCCTAAATACCTTCTGTGACAGAACATAAAACACGCAAAAATAGGCCCTTCTGCTCCGTTTCACGAAAAAGTTAAAGCACGAAAGTTTTTCGGAATCACGTTTTCTTCAAAAACTCAGGAGCACGTATCCAGAAAACCAATAACGAATGAGATTTTCTTCAGTTTCTTAACAGCTATTTTATATACTCAAAATAACTATATTATAGTTATGGTTATATATAACCAAGAGGTCTAATGACCTAAATTCAAGACCACAACCATGGCTAAAGCAAAGGTTGAGTCTCAAGTCCATGGTAACAACAACCAAGGTCACGGCAAAGCCATGGTTAAAAACCATATAAACATACCAAGGCGAAAACATGAGCTAACGACCATATAAACTTACCAAGGCAAATACATGAACTAGAGAGTTAGCGATAACTTAAACATGCAATTTGGATCTACTCCATCTAAAGAACCATGAGATCTTACAAGTAATTGTCATACAAGATTTAAGAAACTCATCCTAATAACAATCTTCATGTAAAAGTAAACTTTCCTAAGTTTATTCAAGTACTTGGACATGTAACTTTTCGGATCAAACTTATATATTTTTATCAAACACTACAATAGTAGGGAGCCTCATGTGAGGAGTTCATTAAGTAAGCCGTTGAGATGAGTTGTGGATTTACGAATTAAAGTATCCTGGCTCCTCGAACGTTTACTACATGACTTCTGAATTATGTCGGCTCGAACGGTAGTAAACGATATATATAAACTATACATGTTTCATGAATCATTTCTTTTCAAAGACTTACGCTATACTTTGTACACATCATTGACTAAATGCAAGACATATATAGGCAATTCTTTATATTCTTTACTCCAATCCTAAGTCGCAACATCCTATTATAGGTTGCTCGTAGAAACCTTCGCTATCCGACCATCATATTCACTACTTGCTACATAACTTAAGGTGAGTCATAGCCCCTACTATTTTAATTGTTTTATCAACTCTTTGGGGGATAATACATGCTCGTTTTTACATAAATGCAATACTTGTTTTACTTGAACATGCTACTTATTTACTTAAACACCAATTGCCTTACCCAATGTTTGTGGTTTACTCAAACGCTTTATGTGTTTACATGTTACATACTTCATTATCATCATTATTTATATGGCATTATTGTAAAAATTGTTTATATAACGGTATTGCTACATTTATCTTTGAATCTAGATACAAGTATTACTTTTGTTCACATAAACCAGATCATATTTGGCAGTGGGTTGTAAACACACAGGTTGCAAGTCTTGTATGGGCGGGGCTTGGAACTGAGTGGATTTACGATGCCTTTGATGGGAAATCATCATTCAAATGTTTTACATTACATTTTGTCACTAAACTCTATGAACTCACCAACCTCGTGTTGACACTTTAGCATGTATTTTCAGGTTCATAATGAACAAGGATGGCACGGAAGGGGCACGGATATTCAAGAGGGCTATAAATTTTATTATCATTCAAAAACTCATTTAATGTAATTTGTAAACATGGAACCATCTGGGACCTCATTTTGTAATCTCTGATATTTATACAATTTGAATGATAAATATTTTAAAACGACTCAATTAGAGTTCGTTTTCTATCATTGTGACTATTGTGCCATCGAGTAACACCCAGTTTGAATTCCGCTGCATCCATGAATTGGGGGTGTTACACGACGTTCAAAAGGGAAGCACATAATTAAGCTACCCATGTAAACTTTTAGTGATAACCAAAAAATCAAAATAATGAAAGAAATCAGGCCTGTTGAAGCTCTTATCAAGTGTATAAGCATTTAGGGAAAACGGCTCTCATCATATAAATGGCAATTGCTCTAATCAAGAACATATTAGCATGTTTATGAGATAAATTGTTACAACTTACAATGTTATGTTACACTAAGTTATTGCATCCGCTTTCGAGCATTGTTAAGGGGTGTATTTATAGAAGATTGTTCGCACAAAACACACTATAATTTGTACACATCAATAAATGATAGGCGTGTCTAATATCTTGCATAATTAATTGATATAATATATAAAATGTGAAATATGTATTTATGTTTTTATATTTTTTTTTTCTTATAGTAGGGTTTGATTGTGTCATGTATTTGTTATAATTTAATTACCATGACAATCATATAAATCAAAGTACACACGTATGCGGAAGCTATGGATCAAGTATAACATATAATTATTAACAAAGACATAAATATGAACGTACCGTATGCAATCTTGAACAATATGAAGAACCCTAATTAGGGTTTATATGGATCAATGATTAACCCCTTACCGTTTTGTTAATCGATCCCTTGATAATTACTATAATGAGTAATTACCTCGTTCTTGTACACACGAATTAAACCGTATTAAGGTGATGCTAGTAACAACACAAGAATGATTTTTGATTTAACAAAAATCGACTAACATCCCTAATGGGTGTTGGTCGAATGTTTAAGAAGCAAAGAAAAGAAGAAAAACACTTTAGGGTTTAGTGTGTGCAAGAGATTAGCCAAAACCTTTAACCCTTGATGTGTTTATATACTAATTGTAATCTTGGTGGACAAGTTAGGGCAAGGGATGCCCCTTGGGTTGAGTTGGCCGGCCATACCACTCCAAGAGGGTATTCCGGAACCTTCTTGTCATCCAATTACAATCTAGTCCTTATTCTTTACTCGTTAGTCAATTCCGTTAAGTACTAACGACCGTTAGTCAATTCTTGTGATTAAATAATAAATATATATATACGTAACAATTAATATATATATATATATATATATATATATATATATATATATATATATATATATATATATATATATATATATGAATTATTTATTTCTTAATACTCATTCGTAACGTGTGCAATCCCGAGGTCTCAAGTTCGATTCTAGACATACGTTTATTAATATATATCCATAAATTCCAACAGCTCTCACTTGGATATCTATTAATACAATAATGACATTGGTAAGCGTCTAGCAACACGCCAATGCCCCTAGATCAACTCGAGGAAGGTTTCCTAGAAAAACCTATAATGATTCATCATTATTATTATCATCCTTTTGTTTCTAATACCACGTTAATAAAGATATGGATCTTAGTCATTCTCTAATTAACAATTCCGTTTCTCGTTGTTTATGATTGAGCAAGATTACCAAAACATCTGAACGTATTCCAGATAGACTTTGGGCGTGTGCACGCAAACATCTTGTCAACCCTACGAGGGGCCCAGCAGTATTAAACTTCAAAACAAATTTGAAGGAACAAATTCTTTCTTGACTACAAGAATAACCCATGGACTTTGCAACACTTCTGAAAACAACCCTTATAACTCCGTGTTACGGTGAGCGGTAGATTGCTTCACAAAAATGCACTACATCCATGACTCTTATCTGGTATCTCAAGTCTGAGGATAACAAATTCATGATTTACTTACTGACAAGATCCATAAAGTAAAATCATGTAGTTGGGAAAGTCTTATATTCAATTCATCGAATATCATATGAAATTGGTATGTCAACGCATCAATATACTTTCAAGTATATTCTTAACCAATACTCAGATTTGTCTTAGTTTAATGATATTCCCATATCATTAATCGACAATGGACAATTTAGAATAACATAAGTTATTCACAAATTTAAACATGCAAATATAGGACACAATTTATTATTAATGAAAACAAATGTACTAAGTACTTTAATTCATTATAAATAATAATTGTTTAATACCCTTTATCCAAATACTAAATAGATCAATGCATGATAATTCTAGTTAATGAATTTTGTCTCAAGTAATGACTTGTTGACAATTATGCTTCAAGTAATGACTATCATACTTGTTGACAAAGCCTTTATTTCAACTAACTTTGATCTATCCGAATTTTGAGAATACTTATTTCAAGAATTTAATTAGCAAAATTCTTGTATGTGTATATACAATTATCTTGATATAGTTACACATAATTTTTCATAAATGGTGTGACATCCTCAATCACCATCTTATGACAATCAAACTTTCAAACCTTTTAAAGTTTAAGTATTCTATTTCTTTAATATATAATGCAACTATGCTCTTAGTTGAGCACACACTACTAGAAAAAGGTCTATCCTTGACTCGCATTTTATGACGCACACAATATAATGACTCGCATTTTTGTGTGTCATTAAAAACTGTCATAAATTGTAAATCCTTGACTCGCATTTTTGTGTGTCATAAAATTCGTGTCATATGTAGAATTTTTTAAAAAACACGGACCACTTGGCGGTTTAATTTTTGATTGAACTAATAAAAATAAAAACCTAAACCTAAACTTCATTTTTCATTTTTCATCATCATCTTCACCATATCTCTCTCTCTCTTTTGTCTAGCCGCCGGCCACCCTCACGCCACCACACCGCCGCCACCTCGACTTCACCACCACCACCAAAACACTCAAAATCACTTCCTCTTTCACCTTCTGTAACTCACGCGCTCCAAAAACGACCCCTAACCACTTTTTTTGTCATCACCGCCGTCCTATATCATCACCATCACTATATCTTAAGCTCTATTTAATAGATCTGCAAAGAAAAGGTATTTTTCGTATGGGTTGACTCACGTACGAGTCAAACCCCACGTTTTTCTTCATCTTGGGTACAAAATATTGATTGGTTTAATGATTTTAATACATATGGTCACGTTTGGTATCAATTTTAAGGGTGTTTGTTTGTAATTCGTGGTCAAACCGTGGGTCAAACCCACGATTTGAGGGTGTTGGTTGTTTTCTTGACCTCTAGTGTGTTGGGTTCTTGATTTGGTTAAAGTTTGATTGATTTTGGTTGATTCTTGACCTCGTTTGAATGTTATGAATATGTTTTGGTGCAAGATTGATGCATTTCGGGTGTGTTTGGTTGTGTAGCCGAGATCCCAAGGCCCCGGGCCGTGGGTTGATATTATCGATATTGTATTACTTATAGCCCTCCAATATCTATTCTGATCTACTTCCTTTATCTTGTGCAGGGATGCGTTGATCTCATACATCACAAGTGGAGACGATACGCAAGTGGTTGGTTCTTTGAGTGTTTTGGCTACGTTCCTGCAAACTAAAGGTTGTACTTTATTTATCTTGTCACCTGCTGTTTGATTATGTGATCTCATCCTCTTTCTGAATCTGCAGAGCTTGATGAATCAATGCTAGATGCTCTTGGGATTCTTCCACAACGTAAACAACATAAGAAACTCTTGCTGGTTTGTGCTGTTGATTTATCACTTACAGTGTCAAATATCCTGTGCTCTTCTTCAGAATGCGTAGTTCTAAGTCATTGTGACAAAAAGTTGTCTTGTCCAAACCTTCTTTTGTTAATGGATGGATGATCGATTTATTACTTTACATTTTCTTACTGTTTATGCTTTATAGAATCAAGTATTCTTTTGGCCATAATCTACAATGTTGTCATATGTAGAGCTGAGAGCTGTAAGTACGTAAGTACACTACCATATAGGAACACACCCGCACAATTGCATGATGTCTTGTTTTATTCCAGTTTGCACATCAGTATGCATGATGTCCTAACAATTTATCTTTGATCATTGCAGCCCTAGTAAATGATTCACTTTCCTAGTTTACTTCACACTTATTTTTCTTTCTAATAGACATTTGAAATGTTAGATAAAGAAGTTGAGGTACCCATTACAGAGCTCATTTCCTAGGAGTACTGAGAAATTCATGGATGTCTAAGGCTGAACTTTATATGTATACAGTTATATACCATGTAGTCGCCTATGGTAGTTGTTATAGGAAAGTAAAATATTGTGATCCTATATACTTATTGTTTATTGAATTTATGACACAATTGCTGATTGTAACTGAGCAGCAACACTTGTATATATCTGTTGTTACATGCCTCACAGTATTATACCCCTTTTCTCCTATTACTCTTTGACTAGTTGAGTCATAATGCCTTCTTTCTGTCATTGCAAAAAGCCTTGATTGGTGAGGACACTGGTGAAGAGCAGCTTTTTGCTTCAAAAAACTGCACATCAAAGGATGGTAGTGATGGTGAACTCAATGTTTACTTACAGCGGTTAAAGGTATGATATGCATCTGCTTTCCCAAGTACCTAAAACTCAAATAGAAGTAATTTATGGCAATATGATCAAAAGTATACGTGTTAAGTTATTGTTGTTGCTGTTACAGGTTGTTGTCGTTGTTACTTGGCCGAGAGAAAGGAGAGCCGAGATGTAAAGTTATTGTTGTTGCTGTTACAGGTTGTTGTCGTTGTTACTTGGCCGAGAGAAAGGAGAGCCGAGACGTAAAGTTATTGTTGTTGTCGTTGTTACAAGTTGTTGTCGTTAGCTACTCTCTTTGTTGTTTTTCTTTGTTGATTTTTAATGTTGTTAAAGTTATTGTTGTTAAGTTATTGTTGTTGCTGTTACAGCTTGACTTGATGTCGAGATTATATTTTATGTTACTACTTTGTATTATCAGGTTTTTAATTGTCATTTAATAGAAAATTAGGAACTGGAAAAAATTAATTTTAAAAAAAAAAATTAAGTTATGACTCGCAAAAAGGAGTTATAAAACATGGGTCATAAATGCGCGTCATAGAGGGATGACGCACAAATGCGAGTCATGAAGCTTTATGACGGGTCTTTCCTTGACTCGCATTTGCGCGTCATAAAGCCTCTTCTTGACTCGCGTTTGGAGTCAAGAATAGCCCTTTTTCTAGTAATGACAACTAGTTCTCATGAAATCCTTCATGACTAGTTATTGAGTGTCATCTCAATTAAACCAGCATCATTGTATACAAATCACAATATGCTTTTTAGAATTTCGTAAACATAATATCCAATGTGTAATGCTTGACACCTTTCAATCTTACAAGATTTATTGTCAACTATAACAATTATGCAACAATTCGCTATATTTTTCATACTTAGAATTTATGGAGCAATTCCAGGTTGAGGATCATTTATTCTAAGTCAAACATACTCCTTCAGAATGTTAATTACACAAGTTATATAATAACTTTAATTTGATATCAAATATTGTCAAATCACATAGCATTTAAGTATGATACAACAATAATATGATACGCATGAAAAATCCTCCAGTCATACTTAGATTTTATTCATGTTCCATCTTTACAAATATGTATATCCATTTACTAAATGATACATCATATTGATGAGTGCTCAAACACTCATCATTTTTGGTCAAATCTGAACTGCAAAACATACAAAAACACTCAGAAATGCATCAAAATACTAAATATATTTCAAAATTGTGTTTTATATGTTTTAGATGCAAAATGAGCAAAAACAAATGAAAAACGCACAAAGTTTGCAAAATTGGCAGTTTCAGTCCCCCGACTTTCATAAAATTACAAAACTAGTCCCTGGAAATTCAAAATATGGAAAATTATCACCAAAGGTCCTTTTACAATCATAAGTTGTCATATTTTGTCCTTTGGTGAAAAATTGGAAAAGTTTTGAGAATTTACAGTTTGGTCCCTGGAGTTTCAAATATTGGCAAAAAAGGTCCCTGGTGGGATAATTTTGAATGAAAAATCATTTTGGGTCCTTGGGAAGTTACAAAAATCATTTTTAGTCCCTGGGTGAAAGTTTTGTGGAAATTACATGTTTGGTCCCTCAAGTTTGGCAACTTGTCAAAAATGGTCCCCGGGAATTTTGAAAAGTACAAAAATTGCAAAAATGGGTTTTGGATATTTAAAATATGCAAGTATGGTCCTTATTGATACTTTGGGAAAAGTGCATTTTCAGTCCCCAAGTTTCAGAAAATTACACCATTGGTCCTTGTATTACAAACTTAACCATTTGGACCTTTTTAATCTTAAACCCAAAATAAAACTAATCCAAACTCACCCCTGATCCATTTCCTAAACACCTAAGCCCATCAGAACCGGCCCAAACCTAAACTAATAAAATCCCACGGGTCAAAGGCAGCCCTCACCTTCCCCACCAACCTGGTTCCCTCCATATCCCCCCTCCTCCATTAATTATCTCACCAAACCCACTCAAAATATTCTTCCCGCCAAAAACAAATCAAAGGTCTGAGATCATTTAAGCCCATCCAACGGCTCAGGAGCATGTGGGAAGGATAAAGTATCACTCCAGGACCTATAAAGAGAAAGAAAAATAGAAAAATAGAGTTGTCACATGCTTTTAGACCATTTGTAGTGTAGAATTTATATTTCTGTTGTAAACCTTTCAATTCAATCTTAAAATTCAAGTTGTATCAAGCTTTTAAGTTAATGAAAAGATTTCAATAGTTTCTCAGTTCCAATTCTCAAGTACAAATTTAGTTTTTGTCAATCTTAAGTGAATTTGACAACTTTGCTATATATATTGTTAAATGTTGTTTTAAGTGCTTCTTTAAGCTCAATCAAAGTACTAACAAGTTTTTGTAAAGCTATAAAAGCTTTGAAGCCAGTTTCAGTTCATAATTAAAAATAATCAAAAAAATCAAGAAAAAAAAATCAGCTTTTAAGGTAATTTGAAGCAAGAAGTTGGATGGATTATGGAGTTATATGGTTTAGTGCCTAGTGGTAGGCTGTAGGTTGATCTTTGATACTTGAATCATCTGTCTCAGTTTGCTTTCACTGTAAGCTTTTTTTTACAAATTTTTGTGATTTACTGTAGCATAGGTAATCTGGTTCTTATTTCAGTTTAATTATGTTTATTTAGTGTTAATATAAGATTTGATTTCATGTTTAAAGTCTTAGTTGCTAGTTTGCTTTGATAATCTGTCATTTCAGTTTCTTTAGGGGGTGTTTGGTTTAACATGGCCTAGGTAATTTTGTGGGTTTATTGGGAGTAAGTTTTGTTTCTGCATGTCACAATAGTGTGGTACAAGTCAAGTAAATCTTTAAACACAAGTTTCTATTTGCCTAAAGTCATATTCACAAAAATACCACCACCACAGTTAACTGTGGTGGTCTTTGTGTCCCATAAGCCATCAACTCATGAGATAATTTGTTGTTTTAACTTGTTTTGGTTGTAATTTAGCTTAACTTCATGTTATCAGTCAATTAGAAGCCACCAAATTTCATTAAAGTCAAAGATCTAAGTTTTTCTTTAAAAGTCAAAATTGTGCACATCAGATTTTTCCAAAAGTTTGAGCAATTGTTTTGAATTTTGTGTTTCTTTTCATGGAGTGAAACTTGTTTCTATTAACTGTCTACCAGATCAACTTTCATTTTCCAACTTCATTACATTTTTGCAATTTTTCATTTGGGTCCCACACTGGTCCAAAGTAAGTTGCAGGGCAAGGGTATGCCCTGCACCTCAGACCTCAGTCCCAACACTCATTTTCTCATGCTTCTTTTGGCTTCCTCAGTGGGCTCCACCTATTGATTCTTGGCTTATTGGAAACCCAATAAGCCAGGCTTCATGGCTTAAAGCTTATTTTGAGGTTTGTACCTTATCTCCTAGGGCTGCATCAGCCATCAAGGTTGTCCCATTTCCTGACCAAACCTGAGCATTCAGTTGTGTCCCCATGCTTCAAGCTCTCCATTGTGTTCATTAGTGGGCCCCATGGCTTATTTCTTGGCTTCCTGAAAAGCCATTAAGTTGAACTTTTTGAATCCAGGCTTGCTTTTGGTTTCCATTTCACCCAGTGGGGCCCACAAGGGCTGCTACTTTTCCTATCAGGCTTGTTTGGCATTCAAGAGTTGGGAAGTGCTTATTGCTTAATTTTAACTTATTACTTGTACTTTACTGGTTCCTTTTGCTTATTTCATAGTTTCCTTATCTTAGTATAGCTTATTGATATCTGTGGGTCCCTTGCTAAGCTTATTTAAAGCTTATGGCTTGACAGTTTGACCAAAGTCAACTGTCAAGCTAATAAGCACTTGTAGTGCTTATTCCTGAGATTCTACCAAAGTCCTTTTATTAAAATTTCATATTTTATGTATTAAAGTAGTTTTGTAAAAAGAAATCCAGAAAAAAAAAAGTATTTTTAAGTGATAGTTTCTATTTAATTTTATTTAAATTTTATTTTTCATTTTTAGATTTGTCATTTTTATATTTTAATTAATTACCTCATATATTAAAGTATTTTTAGTAATTTTCTCAGATTTTTATTTTATTATTTAGTATTTACTATAATTAATTTTAGTTTTATTAATTATTAATTAATATTAAGTTTAAAATAGCATAATTAGTTTTTATTAAGTAAAACCTAGTTTTTATATTTTTCCTAGCTTTTATATAATGTAAAATAATTTTAGAAATTTTCTTGTAATTTTTACTGTTCATTTTCTATTTTTTTAATTTAAAATTGTTTAATTAGTTAATTAGTAATTAATTAGTAATTAATTAATAGAAAAAGCACAAAAAGAAAAAAAAACATTTATTTTTATTTTTAAAACTTGTTTTTAGTTATTTTATAATTTTAGAAATTTTATTTTCATTTTTCTAAGTATTTAATTAGTATTATATTATATTTAAGTTGTTTAAATATTAATGATTAGTAATAATTAGTAATTAATTAATATTAAATAATTAATTAGTGTTAAAATTTATTTTCATTTTCTAAAAATTTTCTTTTACCTTTTAGTTTGTAAAAAAGTCATTTTCACCCCCTGGGTGTTTTCAGATTTCAGTTTTCACGTTTTATTTCGTACGCTTACGTTTTATTTAAACGTAACGTACGCGTTTTTAGGTTTAAATTGTTTCTGGTTTTTCCTAGCTTCCAGTCTTATTCATATAGCTTATTTAAGCTATTCTCTTGTATATTCCTTAGTTAAATCACTCACAAACCCCTTTTCATCCAAATTCACCCGATCACGAAACCGTTTGATAACAATTCACACCTTGTCGGGACATAACGACCCGGGGAAACACTATATTCCGCGGAGCATTGACTCTAGGCAGTTTGACCTTGTTGACCATCCCTGGTCAATTTAGGTTGACCGTTTGGCGTCAATCACATATTCTATTAGAATTTATTTACCACACATTTTTATTTAATAATAAACTTTAATTCCAAGGTTGTATGTTTTATTTTCTAAATATTTCTTATATAGTTTCATTCCAAACTAAGTCTTAACATTTTACTTATATGGAATGTAACTTCTTATATGTTATACAACATATATGATTTAGCAAATCAAACATAATATTCCCACTAGCTTTCAGGAATATTTAGAAATTACCTTATTTAAATTATAAACCTAAACATAGATTTAATAATTTAACATAAGAATAATCTCCTAGATGCATGCATTTATCCATTCATGGATAATTGTACTTTGTACACTTCCAAAGATTTTCTTGAATTCATAAACTCCTTTTGATTACTTATCTTCCTCGCTCAAGTAATTATTTAAGAAAGAGTTTTTGATATTCATTGTCAAATTTCATATTCATATAAATATGACAATTAACCATCTTTGTATCTTTAATGTGCTTAGAAAAGAGTATTCAATCATAGTTAATTGCTTAAGTATGATTAATAATCTTGTAATAAGACATACATTAAGGTATGTATACAATTTTGTCCATATGATTATTTCACAAAGATTTAAACCATTAGAGTTACATTATCTTTGAATAAACTCATCATCATTCTCTAACTATTAAGAATTAAGATAAACCATATTTTAAATTTTGAATATCTTTATGAACAGCATCTACATCATTCATATTATGAGTAATTTACCCAATTCATTATTTTTGGTAATACTTCATCATATAATCTTCAGCATATTAATTAAATATCTAAGATATCCAAGTGGATCTATGAATGAGAATTCCATCATCTTGAGGTTTATCATTTACATGTTTAGCCTCATCATGATTTTCACTAGTGTGTTATTTGAAGATTTTGTATCTTGTAATTTTATCTCTTCAAGATAAAACTCCCACTTGCCTTTAGTATTATATAGAATGTTAATACTTAGCAATTAGAGCAACAATCCAATTTTCTCTTTTAGGACATTACAAATACACATTGATAGTTCCTGATATTCTTTTGTTAACAACCTTCTTATAAGTAGCTTAACAAATTCAGAACTTCAATTTAAGACTTAATGTGATTCTTCACATTTCATAATTCAATAACGTCTTATTAATCTTCTAAGAGTCTAATTGAGTATATTCAATCCATACTCAATTTCTAACCTTGATAACTTTTGGAAGAAAAGAAATCATAGTTATCTTCAATCTAACAAGAGTTTGATTCCCCAAACTGAACATACCATAAAAATGTGGTATTTCATTAGAGTAAATATTGTAAGGCAATCTAACAATATATAAGATAACCATAATCCTTTTGGTATACCTATTTACCAACTAAGTCAACTTAATGGTATAATAGTATTTCCAAACCAACTCGCATGCTTTATAACACAAGTACTTTTTACAAAGTTACTTTATGTTCATGTTTCATCAAAAACATAAACGTGTTATAATCCCACTATACGTTATTAATCATTGATTAACTCAATGACTTCTTGTATATGTCTTAATTAAAAGACCATAACAAGCTAACGTCTTACTTTATTATAAGTCTTGCAATACTTTAAAAGACTTCATGTTTATAACTATACAATAAAGTATAAACATGTATAATTAAAGTAATCATGAACACCATCATTTGGTTTCAATAGTATTTTCAAGTTAACTCACTACTTCTTTTATTTATGTCATTCTAAAAATACATAATTATTGAAGTAGTATTATATTACATCATGCATTTATGTCATTCTAATAATACATAAATATTATAGTTGAAGTAGTATTATATTGACACATGTTCTAATAGATGTCTAATTTAGAAACAGTAAATTATCCATGTTGGTCTCACGCATACATGGAAATTCACCTTGTTGTTGGAATTTAGTCTGCGTCTCACGTTTACTAAATTTCAACACCAAGTGTTTCTTAGATTAGATGTATTAATCTAATTAGAATTATAATCTCTTACTTTGCAGTTAAGAGAATCCTTTAAATCATATTCTTATGTGTTGTACTTTGCACATAATGAAGATTTCTCCCACTTGTGCATGGGACAACACCATCATTGGCGTAGCTATTTAGGGGCGGGGAGGGGCGCCCGACCCTCCGAAATTTTTTTTGCGATGTAGGGGGTATATAGTTTTCGTGTAGAAAAATTTTGGTATATTCGGTTTCGACCCCCCATTTTAATTGTGAATTTTTTTTTTACATTAAGCAATAAAATTGATCTATTACATTTTACATAAGCCCATCTCCCCAAACTAAAATCCATTACTTAGCCCATTAAAAAAAAAAATGGAACAATCCCTAACAATTAACAAACCAATTAACAAAATCCCAAACCCTCCCCCTTCTACTATCAGAATCTAGCAAACAGTATGATGATTTACATAGAAAAGAAAAAATTGCTAACAAGTTTGATGCAGAGTCCATAATTGAATAATTTAAGGATCTTAAAGTTCGAAAGGCTGAACTCTAATTTCTTCAATGAATTGAACCAGGTACCAACAGTTTGTCTCCTTTTTAATGTTTAGTTGTCTTGGACAAATGCTTAGTTTTTTAGTGATTTATTTATTTATTTATTTATTTATTTTTTTTATAATAATAGTATTTAATTTTTGACCGGACCCGAAGCGAATCACCGACCCGAACATATTACCTGAAAAATAGCGTTTGGAAAAACAAATTTAGATCCCGACCCCCCACTAAAAATTTTCTAGCTTCGCCATTGAACACCATGTATCATATAAACAACACGCATGCGCTTGTTAATGTGAACAATATGATTTGTGTCATAAGCATAACTAGTAGATATAGAGTTACTCAATCAATCAAGGAAACGCACATGACTATCCTTGAAAATATTAGTGTCTATATTTGAAAAGTAAATACCTTGAGACATTCAAAAGATAATCTAAGTTACAATCAAGACAATAAGTCTTGTAACTCCCACTCAATTAGAGAACATTACAATAATCCCTTATTCATCCATAAGAACACAATACTCCCACTGAATTTTACAACATTGTAAATGTTTCATTAATCAGTGAAAGGAAATAGTGTATTATTTACTTTCCTACATCTTTTAAGAAAACCCATTCCAACAATTATATATAGGTTCTAAAAGAATATATTCTACTATGTAAATGTGATTCATCACATTCCAAACTATTAACTTGAAAAAATTGGGCATGCAATTTCTTCCTGTATAGATCTACCATTCCAACAATTATATGTAGTATCTTTAAATGGTCAAATCAAAACAACTAGACAAAATAATCTAATTCGTCTTTTACCATTGTGCAGTAATGAGTCTAGTTTCTAATTTAATAACTCATAAAGTGCAAATAATCTTACTATTAAATTTTTCTATGAGTTATGTATTTAGAATTTAGACAATTCTAATCATCCTATTATACATTTCTCATTCATGAAAAGGATTAAGATTAAGTCTCACACTTCTTCTAATAGAAAGAAGACTATATTTATTCTTTTTGTAACATTGACTCTAACCAAAAACCCAAGTGGGTGTTGATCAATTTACTTGATAAAAGATTAACTTACGTTTACGATTTTAATGTTGCAATAATACATTTAAAGAATTTACAAAATTCAATTTTAGTATTTTCGATAATTTATATTTCCAAGAAAATATAATACCCAAGGTTATATTCATATAACCAACTTATTTTCTTGAAAATCTAGGATCCAACTTTACATAGAATCCACCACATCAGTTGATCTGCTAGTGGTGAAAGTATAAAAGATGGTAATCTGTCGAACAATAATTGGCAAACAAGATTTCCAATTCCTAGACCATTTATGGGATTTACATCAAATTGATTCATCAATTTGCCTTGTAAGCATGTTTCATCCCATCTCATGCCTTAAGTTCTAGGTCTCACTCATCAACTTAATTAAGTCGTCTAACTTAGAAACTGCAAATTTTCCATGTGTGGTCTCACGCACACTCGGAAATTTACCTTGTCATTAAAATTTAGCCTGCGTCTCACGTTTACTAAATAATAACTTCAAGTGTTTCTTATAGTTAGATGGCATGTAACTTAAGTTTTAGGGTATTTTTGTTTGATGTGAAAATCAAATCATGTATAAAGATGCATGCACTCATCTTTATAGCATAAGTTTTAAAAAACTTTTATTACCAATTATTGAAATTAATACACAAAGTTTTACTTGAGGTTTAAAAACCTTAAGATGACTTTCTACAAGAATGATTTTAAAAGAAATTCGTTTAAGACGTATTCATAAGTGTGATAACCAAGGCAGACTCTAAGGCTCTTTCCAAGTCTTCTTACCACGACTATGAATTTTGTCTTAAAGGAGTTACTTTTAAAAGCATGTTGTACAAAACATCAATCAAGAAAAAGTTTATAGATTCAATCTCAAAACATGTAACAAAGTATAAATCTTGCTAGTCTCGCCTTGGAGCGAATTACCGTGCGAACCGTTGTTGGCACATAAGACACCGCAAGATTCAATCTTTATCACTTAAAGTTTCACCATTATTAGTCCATATTATTTTCTTTATAAAAATTACCCTTTTATTGCTTACAAACGTGTCCAACAATTAAACAATAAAACAAGTAATAAAGACAAATCAAAACAACTAATAACATAACAATTATAAAGGTGAAATAATTAGCCACATGCAATCTTTTTAGAAAAGATCCTAACAAAATCAATTCTAGGTTTTTATATGCATATAATTAACTAGGGCCTTCACCTCTTAATGGAAGTGAGCCACATACATTGACAAGTCAATTGCGTAGGCCAAAGCTAATCACATACCACATAACACATAATTGATTTTAATAATTATGGGGTCTTCCCCAATATTAGATCTATCTAAACATGTGAAAAAGCTTAACAATTAATAAACAATAAACAACTCATGACTAACATGCATGTTTCGTCACGGATCAAAGCATAACAATTACCAATTAGGTCACATAGATACGTTCAATTAACCGGTTAATGACCTAGGGTTTCTAATTAATTACAATTTAATTAATTTAAACCACAAACCCTAATTAGGGTTCATGGAAAAAACGACCCCCCCCCCCCAAAATTAGGGTTAGGATTTCGTAAATTTAAAAAAATTTAAAGAAAAAACCCTAGATCCAAAACATGTATCTAAAACTATTAAAGATACGATTTTTATTATGTTTAAGTAATCAATTACATGTTATACATGGCTCGTGATGCCACTGTTATAATTTAATTACCATGACAATCATATAAATCAAAGTACACACGTATGCGGAAGCTATGGATCAAGTATAACATATAATTATTAACAAAGACATAAATAGGAACGTACCGTATGCAATCTTGAACAATATGAAGAACCCTACCGTTTTGTTAATCGATCACTTGATAATTACTATAACGAGTAATTACCTCGTTCTTGTACACATGAATTAAACCGTATTAAGGTGATGCTAGTAACAACACAAGAATGATTTTTGATTTAACAAAAATCGACTAACATCCCTAATGGGTGTTGGTCGAATGTTTAAGAAGCAAAGAAAAGAAGAAAAACACTTTAGGGTTTAGTGTGTGCAAGAGATTAGCCAAAACCTTTAACCCTTGATGTGTTTATATACTAATTGTAATCTTGGTGGACAAGTTAGGGCAAGGGATGCCCCTTGGGTTGGGTTGGCCGGCCATACCACTCCAAGAGGGTATTTCGGAACCTTCTTGTCATCCAATTACAATCTAGTCCTTATTCTTTACTCGTTAGTCAATTCCGTTAAGTACTAACGACCGTTAGTCAATTCTTGTGATTAAATAATAAATATATATATACGTAACAATTAATATATATATGAATTATTTATTTCTTAATACTCATTCGTAACGTATGCAATCCCGAGGTCTCAAGTTCGATTCTAGACATACGTTTATTAATATATATCCATAAATTCCAACAGTATTGTGATTTTGTTTTTAGTTATAAGAATTAGCATACCGATCAATTCTGTGAATATGAACATATAATTTCATGTTTTCACTACAAGAAATTGAATAGAAGTGATGGAACGTAATGGTAAAAGTGGCCAATTCAACTTGTTTGTTAACTACCATCAAATGGCCTAGTGATAAGTTCTTTGACTTTCAAACAAAAAGCAAATGGTTCAAACCTCACTACGTATGTACATTTGAATGTTGTCACCAGCAGGGGCGAAGCTTGGAAATTTCGAGTGGGGGTCGGGATCTAAAATTTCTTTTTCCTAACACTATGGGGGGTCGAAACCGAATTAAATTGGGGGGGGGGGGGGGGGGGGGCGAAACCGAAAATACCGAAATTTTTCTACACGAAAACTATATACCCCTACATCGCAAAAAAAATTTCGGGGGGTCGGCCGCCCCCCCCCCCCCCCCCCCAGAAGCTGCGCCCCTGGTCACCAGGGTAACCTTCGGGGGTTGTTTCCCTTGGAGGTCTCCGGTTCGAGGCTTGCCAATGGGTTTTCCTCCTAGGGAAAGCGGAATAAAATGAGTGGGTTTATTCCCCAAAAGGAGAAGGTTCGAGAAAGGCATACTATCCGCTTGGATGTCATCGCACTACTTGAACCAGTCACTAGTAACCAGCTGGTTTAAAATAAATAAAATAAATAAAGTTCCAAAGATGCTCTTATTCAATTTGGTCATTTTAATATTTGTAGTTTTGACTCTTTGTAATCATGCAAGAAGGAACGCAGTTGCTGTGAAACTATTTTTAAAATTTAATAGTGACATTTGGAGGTGTTTGATGATTGGCTAATGATTTATGCTCTATTTTTAATTCTTCGTTAATAATGCAAAAATAAACCTTACATCGGTGTACTTCTGAATTTTCTCTCTTGTTGAATGATCATTTTTCCAAAAGGTGGTAATTCCCGTAACATGTTACCGCGTTTTAATTATCTATGAATTAACATAAGATTTTTATATATATATATATATATATTTTTTTTTTTTTCTTTTTTTTTTTTTTACAAATGTGGTTTAAAACTTTAAACGCCTGTGTAAATTATAAGTTTATTTAATTCCCATTCAATACGGCACCGTATTGAAGGCTTTTTTCCCGCCAAAAATGTAGCCCAAGTACAAACGATCCAACTGGCCTGTGTTCGGTAAAAAAAAAAAAAAAATCCGTAGATCCTTTTGCTCGGCCCAGTTTCTTCACATTGTAATAATAATAAAAATCCTTAGATAAGAATAGTTAGATCCAGAAGCTTCACCAAGGTACCATCAACACACACCTGCGTACCAGTGACGATGAAGAAGATGGGGAAGAGTGAGGTACCAAGATCAGGAAGATTCAAGGTTTGGTATGTACTTTATTGTTGAACTTTTTGGATTTTTTTTTTTTAAGATTTGATTATTGATATGATTTGTGGTTTTTTGATGATTTGTGAAAAAAAGATGAAGCTATTTGATTACTTGATAACAAAAACCTTTTAAAGCTTATTTATTTATTATTATTATCTTTGCAAACTTGCTTATTGATTAGGGCTAATAAAAAGAAGATCCAGTGCTGAGACCTAAGCTTTAAGTTGAATACAAAGTGATTGGCCTATTGATGGGAAATGATGGAGAACCGATGAGGAAAAAGACGAACCTAACTTCCAAATTTGGTCGGTAAGTATGGTGTGCGAAACTTATTAGCCAAAGGTAATTTTGTAGCACTGTAATTTGTTTATGTTCCATATTTGATTAAGAGTAATTTTTTTTGTTAATACAGATCATTTATGGCTGATGTTAGAACCAACAATGAAAAAGAGATGCAAGCTCATCTTTGCAAGTCGCAGTGTGCAAGTATGATGCCTTTTTAACTTTCGAATTTTAGTTTTCCTCATTTAAGGTCAATAGGCAGTAACTTAGCTTATTCATTTTATGTTCCCATCTGCGTAAATGATTTGGATAACAATGTAATGATTTTCGTCTGACTTTTTTTTGGTGCTTGATAAGCACTACTCATTTGATGTGTTTTGCGTATATTATGCATTTCTGTTTGGGTATAGTGAAGCTTATTCTTACTATCTGCTTATTTAGGGTTAAAACTTTTATAATTGGTGTTGGAGTAGCTGTAACAAAAGTGATTATTTTGGCGTCTTTTTCTATGTAAAAACTTTAAAGATCATAATATATCCAACACTCTAACAACTCAAATTCTGTATTTTGTGATATAACATAATCACTACTAAAACTTAGTATCAATTACTCTATTGGTATAGCTTTAACTTTGTTATTTGTTGTTGTATGACACTGGGTGTAATTCCTTTTTTATGAAAACACTTTTTAAGTGTATATTGAAAAAGGTCCTTACTTTGCATTTTAAGTGGTGTATTGGTACTAATGTTGTCATATTATTCTATCAATCTTTGTTGTATGACAGTAGGTCTAATTCTTTTTTACTAAAACACTTTTTAACTGTATTTTGAAAAAGGTTGTTAATTTGCATTTTAAGTGGTGTATTGGTACTAATGTTGTTAAATTTTCCACGTGGTTAATATTACTGATAGAACGACAACAATATCATGCTCTGGTTGTTCACATGTCGTGATGTATAACGACCGCAACTAACTGACGTTTGTATTTTTATTTTTATTTGTTTTTTTATTTTTTTTTGCAAGGAAGCAACCACCAGCCGTTTAGCTAAAACACTACAAGAACGACTATTTTGACACTTTATAGCATATCCAGACACCCATTTCTGTATAGTTTTACCAGTTTTGTATCGTGAGGACATAGTCTCAATTAAAATGTGTTTATCTTACATATGAAGTGTGGATTTATCAAAATATTATCATGATGTGTTACTCAATCTATATGTATAAGCGTGAAACCCATAATTTGAAGGTATACTAGCTACCATTCACTAAGCTTGAGAAATTGTCCGAATAAGGTGTTTATTGTGCTACTTGCGTCTCAGGAAGCTGTGGGGATTGGTAATCTTTTAAGAGGACTTGGTGTTGCAAACCCATAGGGTTCTGGATACGCGAATCAGAGAGGTGCATGATATCAGCAAGGCGCGCATCTGCAGATAGGTCAACACAGAAGGCCGCATAGTAAGATTTATTTTTAGAACAATGGTATTAACAACTATATAATTGATTAAGTGTGAAATTGTGATTCATAAACAGGTTATGCAGTAAAAATAAGGTTGTATAGAAAACAGGATGCGGGTGCCTGTTTTTGGAAGTGTCGGTTACAGAAAAACGAGCTTTCTTTCTTACATTCTTGGTCAAATCCCAAAACTCACCGATAAAGTAAGTTTCGATTTCATATGCTTTCTGAAATTGTCTTATTACCATGGCGCTTTGTATTACGATCTGTTCATATCTACACATTCAGTTATGTTTTAAGCGTGATAATTTTTAAGATAAAATGTATAACTTAACACTAATGCTATATGTTGCGTACTTCTTAACCCGTAGCAACTGTGCTAATTTGTGTTCGAATTTCATACAACAGGAGGCTACAACATTGGCGACATCACAAATAGCTTTTGTATTGCAAGCATGGCAAATCCGAATCTTACACTTTGCAATACTGTCTGATGTCCCAGCACTAGCGCCATCACAAGCCCCATCAAACGCAGCGACTCCCTAAGAGGGAAGCAGAGGCAAGACCAGAGGGATTACAATTTGAAAATGCCAAGCCATTTGCAAGGGCAAGGTGAAATACTACTTATTATTCATATGACTTTGTTTAAGTATCTTCGTTTTACCACATGTAGAACATCTCAATAATTTCATTTTTAATTATTTATAGTAAACAATAGAATTATGGTTCGTTTAGTTGAAAAAATTATAATTAGACCATGTGAGTGTTTTTAAGAGGGTGTTTGCGATTGCGGTTTAGGGTGGATTATCTGATTATGCCGTTTGTAGAACGTAGATAATGAGAATACATAGTCTGGCTAAGATTCAGAAAGTGTTTTCAGTCAGGGTTTACGCAAAAGTTGTAGAGGTTCTTAATTGAGATTATGGATCATATTTTGAACTTCGTTTCAGGAAAATGTGAAGGATGGCCCAAGGTATGGCACGTGGCAGGTGAAACCCTTTTCAAATTATAACTAAATGAGTTCAGCTTACATTTTTTTATGTAAAATTTGGCGGATGCTATGATCCAGGCGAAATCAACCTTACAATTTCCCTATGGTGAAGTGTCGTTAGAGGAGTACGTGGACCAGGAAGCGGACGGAGTTACTGCTTAATTGAAAGATCATCTTCTTAATGGCATGTGCGCTGCTGCGACAACAAACTCAGTCCATACATCTCTTCCTGCACCACTCAAGTCGGTATCAAACATCCCTTGGTACGGCAGTAAGTAAGCACTAAACTTAGGAATAAGAAAACAAAATTTTATTCAAAATTAGTTTAAAATATTGAGTTGAATGTCAATATGTAGCTTCACTAAAATGGTATACCTGTTGTCGAGGTTATGTGTTACAGGTGCAACTGACACGGTTGCTCATGACGAAAGTAACCAGCTACTTAATGATGATATTATGATGCGACAAAATGTTACAGCCGAGATTAGGTCAATGAAGCTATCGATGAAACTTATTGATTCAGGGTATGTTAAATCATGAATTCATATATATACAGATGGTTGTTTAATAAATATGTTATCAATATTTCATATGCTGTATACAACTAATTGTTTGATGTAACTACCAGAGTATTCTCTATATCAATGTGGAAGTTGTCGTGAAATTTAGGTTCGTTGGTGTTGACGGATAAGAAAGTGATCGCAAGCTTCTAAAAGAAAATAATACATTCAGCACGCAACACAAGGTACACAACAGCTTCTAAAATTTAGAACTTAATTGTTGCTGTTAAAAAATGCATCATCACATTTAACAGATTTGAGGTTTATGTTGCGTTGCGTTGTTTCAGGAAGCGTACCGACAAACTATTCATGCAGGTGAAAGATGCAACATGCCTCAAATTCGCTGCAAAAGTAGGACTCGAGGTTAACACTTCTAAGCATCATGATTTTTTTTCATGGTACTTTTTGTATAAATAACCCAATATGTAACTCGAACTTCATCTGCTCTATTTTGCAAGTATTTTTCCCCATGCAAATAATCCTAACCCAAATTATGGGGGTTTTGACAAGTACCATGACAAAGGCGGTGATTGGAATACCATGGGTTATACTATAGGTTTTCACACTGCTAAAGACCAATGACACCTCAAAGGCTCAAACAGATCTTCGCTTTGATATAAGATCAAAAAATATACGGTTTCTAGGTAAATTTCCATTTGTATCTTTTGTTTACCGCATTTTCATGCCGAGCACAAGCTATTACTAAAAATATGTTCAATATTTGTTTACGAAAAAAATTGGGTTATGCTATACTATTTTTGGTTTTCCCTCTTAAAGGTAAGCTTTGCTTTACTTAAAGGTGGCATTCTGGTCTGATTCAAATAAGATTTAGAGGTTGGGTTTGAAAATAGCAAAGGCCGAGTTGGCCCAAGCAAACTTGAACCAGTTTAGAAATGAAACTTTGGGTTCAGGTTGGGCACATACATCTATACTACTATATAATGTATTTGGGACTATTCTATAATTAGAAAGGCTTAAAAATTCAGACTTTTACTTACTAATTATGGAAACAACCACCCCTAACAATCACCCCCAACAATTTATAACCACTTCAACAACCACGCCCAACAATTTATAACCACCTCAACAACCACTTTCCACCACCCCACCTCCCTCCTCTTCACCCCAATAATCCGCCCCCGCATCGCGCGGGCACCTTTCTAGTATATATTAATGTGTTTTAATTCTTTTCATTTAGAAACTCGCCTGATCAAGTTGATTTTGCAATCCGCTTATATTCATCCTCTAGCTGATCAATGAGTTAGTGCTATGCCACCTCATATATGACATGCATTTGTTCATACATTTACAAATTCAGTAAACGAAGAACATCAAGGGTAAGTTGCAAAATATTTGCCACATTATTTGATGCTTTAAAATGAATAGCAAAATGTTTGACATGTATTAGCCACATTTGTTATCTCAGCAAATGCAGTTGGCAAGATTTAGTTATTAACTGGCCCGTGGAGCAGAAGCTGAACATGCTAAGAACAAATAATATGTACAACAAAAGTTATGGAACAACATATGCATCTGTTGTAGACCAACTAACCAACAGCCGAAAGCAATGAATCTTTAAGGGTGGACAAAGGTATCACATTACTGCCCTTAGACAATTTGTGTAGAATATTATTTAGTAATTGTTGGGCTTATAACATGAAGGCATCAACTTAAGAATTCTCCAACAGCTTATAGTATGAATTTCTTATACATTTCTTATAAATTTCATATTGTTGACTGCTCATATATTGATAAGGTGGTGTTTGCATTTGCATTTGCAATCCATCTATAATACAACGGAAAAAACCATTGGAATGTGTTTAGATTGATAATTTCACACTAATGTATCAGTTGGCACAAGGACACTTGAAAATTTTAACACCATTACTGTTTTGCTTTATAACATTTTGCTTGCATTCATGATTCATAGCTACTGCTAAGATAGTTGCTATATAATTTGTGAAACGTACGTTGCTACATTACTTTTTCCTCTCAAAGCGTCATTCTTGAACAAATTTGAAATTTGAAATAAATATTGTCATATTGTTCTTTCAACTTTACCTTTGCTATCTGATACATGAGACTATCAGTGAACATAAATTTCTACTTTATTCATGCCAAATCACCTCGGCTGAAAAACAGGCACGCCCGCAACGCGGCGATCGTCGCCATTCTCGTTGTTTATAAAGATGATTAAAAATCAAAGTCGCCTGCCAGAGAAGCTGTCCCCCTTTGAACCAGAATCCTTTGACGAACCTTCTTATTCCTCCAATTATTCGGTTTTCCATTTATTACTTATTTTATCTTGGTTATTTCATTTTGATTTTTAAGCTGTATGAATCATTCAACTTCATATTTTGTGTACACGTTTGAGTCGAAAGAAAAGTTCTCTTACAAACTGGTACGACATCCACGATGAGTGATATCACTAATATGTTCCTAGTTCCTACCTTGTTGCTGCTTGCATCAAGAAGGGTTTAGATCTATTGTTTAAGGTTCATTTGATAGGTTGAAAAACATATCAATGTAGCTCACATCATCTACGGTAAAATATATGCTAAAAAGAACATGTTAATATAGAGTTACAATACCATTTATCAATATCAAACTTATGTTTCACAAAGTATTAAACAAAAGGTTTTGCTAAACAATGTTTACTAAGCAATGTTTAAGATATAATTAATATGAATATAAAAGGAAACTTGGACTTTGTTAAATAAAAAATGACATATATTTAATTTAATTTTTATGTTAATTTATTTTGCATTAAATGCATAACTAATTTAAATATAGAAAGAACAAAGTATTTAATGTGCTTTGTTTAGCAAAACCCTTAAACAAAAGAAAATGATTGAGATGTCTAATTATGTGTCTAAATTCATGCCTAAACATATGTGGCACTGATGGTTTGTGAAAAAGTGAGTCCCCTGACTGCAGCCATCAGAATGTTGACACGCAAGCTTAGGCATAAATTTATGCACATAATTTAAGCCTCCCAATCAATACTCTAAACAAAATATACATTTTTGGAATAACTTAAACTGTCTCGAAAATAAAAAATATAAATCTATGTGGTCTAAAAAGAATAAATGCAGACGAGTTAATGATCCACCCTTTCGACACAATCTCGTGCTTTGAATGTTGAAATTTAAGTCTTATTAACTTTGGTCTGAGTTATGGAGTCGTCTCACATTAGTGATTAGTAGTCCCACGTTAGTAGGTGATTAAAAGGATAGTGTCTTTTTTAGCTACAAATACACTAGAGATATATACAGAATTATGAAGTGACAGCCTAACTAAATACCAAATTTTTTTGTACTTGTCTATTAATCCATATCGACAGTTAATTGTGACAGCAACAGCAATTTGTGGTTTGGCGGGTACTTAGACCATAAAATTTTGTAGAGATAATCAAATTTCGACAAGCGACAGGATGTTCATAGTGAAGTTATACAAATGTTACTTGATCTTTTAAGATCAACTCCAATGCAAGGTTGAAAAGTACTTAAAATTGATTTGAAAAAAGTATTGTTGAAAAATACTTAAAATTGATTTGAAAAAACTATTAGAGTAATAGGTTGAAAAAAAGTTATTAGATGGAAAGGGTATGGAAGAATTGAAGATTGAAGATATGTGAGGGAGTAAAGGTTAAGAATAGGTTGAGAATGACTTTTCTGCATTTGAGTAAATAACTTTAGAAAGAGGTTGAAATTTTTAAGTGGTTGATGCATTGGGATACTCTAAGTTAAGGTTAATACGAACTAGCCTAGTTGTTTTAGAATACAAGTATTAACATCAAATCAAGCATTGGATCAAAATAGATAATATGATTAAAAGATAAACTAAGGCTAGCGACAGAAGCAATACACGACCGAGTACTTTTTTCTTTTTCCACTCGATCCTTCTACTGTGACAAGTCGGTCGCATGGTTGTTTTGGGAGATTTAGGTCGTGTTCATGACCGAGTAATATACACACATAAACACAAAACTTGCACTTCCTAATTAATATTATTAAGGTCGACTTTACTGGGGCACTGAATCGCCTGCAGGTCACTGTAAAAAGAAAGCTGAAGTGGCAGGGAAAAATAAGGGGATTGAATCCCCTTACTGTGTCTAGCCTAAAGGAAGAAGCAATAGCTAGAGGCCAAAGCAAGCAATGTTGGTCTGTAATGACTTGCTAACCATTATCTTGGAACAAACAATCCATGTGTTGGCATTTCTACCTTTTCAATTATTCTATTCTTTGCTTCATATTGGTCCAGTTTTTATTAAAATCAAATGTAACCTTACTTTTTTTTTTTTTTTTTGAACGGCAATAAACAATATATTAAGAAAAAAATGACAATTAGCAAGATGCTAGTTACAAAAAAAGTACAATTACAACTACAGACTAGAACCAAAACAAGCTACCAACTCTAGACTCATCCCGTGACATTAACTGCGAGATCCACAAAAGGAATGAAAAAACTCGTGCCAATTATGATGAGACACGAGAAAAATTCCCAACCAACGAGGGCCGAATGTAACCTTACTAATATCAATATTAAAATAATTATGCTTATTTTTTTAGTTCTGTCCTTATTTGAAACGTGGCTTAGGTTGCATTTCTAATGGACTGATTTTCTAGTTTAGAATTAAATTATTGCATTCTAATACTAGTATAAATGGACATTTTAATCATATAAGCAAATTTATAAATTAGAACAATTATACAAAGAGTAAGCAATCAAATTGTTTATATATTGAGAAAATTTACGTGGTATCCCTTTATTAGCAACGCATGTGGTGTCACTACTCTTTGCCATGTGCTTCTATGTGGAAAGAATATTTAAAATAGTTTTTAACAAAACTTTATATCACAGTCCATAATATAAATTTAAATGGGCAAGTTGGATAGAAATGTGACAAAATACAATATTGTTAATCTGAATTGATATTTCTAGCTCATATAAAGTTATTATACGTTTAATTCATCAAAAGAAAAACAAATAAATGATTTAAGAAATTGTGATATACATAAATTGTTTATAACTTCAAAATAAATATTCATCCTCATAAATTTAATTGTTCTCAACCAACTAAATTAGCATCCTTGTTACATGCTCCATATTTTTTACAGTAACTTTTACACACAGCCTTTGGGCCTACAAATAGTAATACCCAACTAACTAGGAATAAAAATTCATTTCTAACAAATATTTTGACAAAACGAATTTAATTTTTCGACAAAAAGAGTTCTCTTTTATTTAATTTACTTTTCATTATCTTTTTTGCAAACGAAACTTATGTTATCTTTCTATAGGAGTTGAAAAAATATCATAGGCATCACATTGACAAATATGATATTTTAGGATAATCATTATTGACAATTTCCCCTTATATAAATTTTGTATTTTGATTTTGTGTATCATATGCAACAATATCTGGTAACTATTCATTTACAGGTACAAAATCAAGATTAATGTTACTTTGTATTACCTTTGAATATAACATAAAAATGCATGTACATTTGTGATGTGTACAAAAGTTAACCCAAATGGTACCAGAATATTCATGCTCAAAAGAAAGTTTGCATTGTTAAGACGATATATATTGAAATTTGAGGAACTTTTGGCCTGCTAATTCAGGTGTTCAAAATTCACCGCCGCACAAACTCTGACCAGGTAAAGCCCTTCTTTATTAAAAGATTGACGTGACCACTTCAAAATTGTTAGCCAGTTAAAAACCTTGCTAATATACTCTTGAAGGTTCACCCAAATGATACCAGAATACCCATACTTAAAAAATGGGCTTATATACAACTTAAAATTAAGCTCAGAATAAGCAAAAAAATTATAAGTCTCGTAAAAGCTCAAAAAAGTTGAATAAAAACAAAGCTCTGAAGGTTTGCTCACTTTGCTGTGTCCCTACTCACTTCACTTGTGTTTGAATGCGGCCCAATAAGTTATTTTACTAACACTATGTAGTATGTAGGCCGGTGGTTTGTAGATAATTTGGCCCATGATCATATGCTGGAAACTCGTAATAGCTAATAGCCAATTGTGTTATAAGTTTGAATGTGAAACTTAGGCCCATTTTTAGGAACATTTTAACATATCTTTGTAGGGGCAATTGCTATAAAACAAAGTTGAATCAACTGAAATTGTACTAGGTTAGCTCAATGTGAAAATAAATTATTATTATTGGCCCAATTAAAAAGTCAAAATTGACTTTTCTTAGTCAAACTTAAAAAAATTTGTGTATGGCAAAAAATAAGTGCAAAAATATAACTGTCGATTTTGATAAAAAAAATGTATCTTTAAACCCCGTTCGTGTATCACTAGTTTGCAGATAAGTTATACTTCATCCGTCTTAAATTAATTATTATTATTATTATTATTATTATTATTATTATTATTATTATTATTATTTTTTGAGATGTCCTAGTTTAACTATCCATTACAAAATATACATAGAAAAATTTGATCAATTTTACTATATTACCATTTATTGAAAGTACTATTACACATTTTAAAGAAGATATCACTTTGTTAGTTAAAGGTAAAGTGTCATTCTTGTCAAAAGTAAAAGAGATAAAGGAGCAGTGTTGCAAAAATTCTCCAACTCGGCCGATTAATCGGCGATTAATCGCTACTCGGCCATGGAACTTGGTGAGTTTTACAAGGTAATCGCCCGATTAATCGGCTATTACAAGGTAATCGGTTAAAAATCGCTACTCGGCCATAGACCGCCTCAGTACTGATTCATGATTTTTGCAACATTGGAAAGGAGTAATAATTATGTTTTTCAATAAACTATTTTTTTTATCGGAAGACAATTATTTTGAGACGGAGAAAGTATTTTTCTCTCTTCGTTTTGATTTTCTTTGCATCCTCAAAAGGTATTTCTAAACATGTTGATAAATGGTTTTGCTAACCACAACCTTATGGGTTGTGGTTAAGATTTATTATTTGTGTAAAAATAACATTTAGTAAACTCATTATTTTCATATTTATTCATATATAATTATAGAAAACGTTGTTAAACATAGAATGTTTAATATTAATTAATTGTTGATTTTTTTAAATAAACTTAATAACAACCAGCAAAATTATGGTTAGCAAAACCGGTAGATGAAAGTAGAAGAATTGTAGCCATGGCTCATGTACATGTTACAAAGTTTTGCACTTTTTGCTGCAAACAAATTTGAAGTGGTTAAAATATATTTTCTTTAAAAGATAACTTTTATTATTTTTGAGTTTATGTGATATAGACTCAGGATTCAAAAAATTAGTGAGTAAATCACAAAGACAAAACAAAAGGAGTGTTTGGGAGATAATTGGAAAATTGTGCTTTGCTGCAACACTTTATCATATATGGATGGAAAGAAATGGAAGACTATTCAATGACAATAGTAGAAGTGTGGATAGTCTGTTAAAGATCATTATTGAAAAAAATTAGAAGTAGACTGATGTCTATTAGCTTTAAAAGGACTAATGTTGTGGTAAAAGAAGAGGGAATGTCGAATGTGCAATTTCTGAACTAAGGGGCTGTGAATATATACTGAGAGTATGCTGGTTGTGAATTACTGATAGTATATGGTGGAGGGCATTAAAGTAAATGTAATAATGGCATAAAAAGGGGTGTTTGGAGGTACTAATTGCAGCCTAATCTGTTGTGATGGCTGGAATAAAGGGTGTTTGGACACTTGAATTAATAGAAGCAAATAAACTGCTTGGAATTCTTATCAGAGTTTAGGCTTGTCTAAGATAGCTGATGATTCATCAGTTATCGGTCATGTATGATGTCAGTAGTATCAGATTTTGGGGATTGTCCAAAGTCTTGTGTGTTATCATTGATACATATGATTGGAAGTAATAAAATATTTCACCTTTGCACGAAAACGAAAAAAAAAAAAAAAAAAAAAAAAAAAAAAAACGTTTAGAGAGAGCTAAGGCGTGTTTTGTTTTGCAAGTGTGTTCGACATTATAAAAATAATAATTACAGTATAGGGATTTCCTTACTGCTCACAAAAAAAAAATTGTGTATCATATGGTGGATTTATTTATGGGATTTGTTAACAACAACCCATTGAATGTTGTTTAAGCATTTCATATATATAAAAAAACACATTTAATGAACTCATATATTCCATAATTATATACTTTTAATTATTTTAAACATTCTATGTGATGTCAAATAAAGAATGTTTAGAGATAATTAAATGCTAATATTTTAAACATGTATGCTTAAACAACACTAAGTGAGTTGTTATTAACAAATCCCTTTATTTATTATTTAACTTTTAAGACATTTGCTAGACAATGCTTACTAATATTTTAAGGGACATTAAATAATTTGTTCTTTTTATATTTACAGTAATTATATATTTAATGCATAATAAATTAACATAAAAACATGAGTAAACTACAAAATACATCCCTGTGGTTTGCCCAATTTGACACCATACATCCCTCTCGAAAAAGTTAGGACAATTACATCCCTCCGTTAGTAAAAGTCAAACAATATACATCCAAAAGGACGAACGATGCAAATGTTGTGTCGTTAACTTGGACACGTGGCAGTTAAGTAGAGTTAGTAAGGGTATATCAGTCATTTTACGTTTCCCTCTCCTTCTTTATATAAATACACACACACACACTCACACCTCAATAACTCTCTCTCTCTCTCTCTTGAATAACCGGCCACCCACTCGCCGGAACACCAGCAGAAACCGGCGCCGGCCACCGGAAAATTTTCCGGCAACCCTTTTTCTTTTCCCAATCGATAGATCGACATCTCCACAACCTATCTGGAGCTTTTGAGCTCTTGACACGCCCCCTACCTCACTCCACGCGCCACCACTGTGAACCACCACCACCACCGAGAGTCACCACCACCTCCTTTCACCTTGTTATCGACGGTAAACCACCCACGAGCCACCCTCGTTCGTTATTTTGATTTTTATTGAGGTTGTTTGAGGGTCCGTTTGGGCTCGTTGGTGCTCGGCAGTCACCACACCCCACCACCGAGACTCTCGTGGTGGTGAGGGTGTTAATGATGTTCTTATTGTTGTTGGTGGTAGGATGAGCTAATGATGGTTTTGATAGATTTATTAGAGATAGAAGGTGTTAATGGGTTTTTTAAAGTGACTGGATCAGGTAGTCGTGTGGGGGGGGGGGGGTGGTTTAAGGTGATATTGGTGGCCGGAGATAAGGTGTTGGAGGTGGTGGTGTGCTCGAATGATATGAATTCGTGGTGTTTAGGGTGATTTGGAGGCGTGTGCACCATATCAAAAGATGAAGGGGATGATGGTGATTCATTTTATGGTGGATATGAGGTGGTGAGAGTGGCGGTGGTGACAGGGTGGCCGACTATAGTTGGTGGCGGCTAGGGTTTTGAAAGGGGAGGAAGAAGATAGAGATGGTGAGGATAATGTGTTTGTTTGTCTGCTCATTGACCACAAGGACCACTTTATTTGCAATTAACTTTTATAAATATAAAAGAAAAGAGGGGAAAGTAAAATGACATATATACCCTTACATAACAGCCACGTGTCCAACTTAACTACAAAAAATTTGCATCGTTCGTCCTCATGGATGTATATTGTTTGACTTTTACTAACGGAGGGATGTATTTTGAAGTTTACTCTAAAAACATTGTTTCGCAAACCTCAATTTTTAAAGTGGATGGAATTTTTACAACTTTACTAGAAATCCAAACTTTGAAAAAAAGACAAACATTAATGATCTATTTCCTACATTAATTCCGAACTATATTTAGAGCTATTTATTGCATGAGACTTTATCGTATTTCCTTCTTCTACGCAAACACGTAACACAATGACATATGGTATTTTTTTTTATTCGTTATCTTTTAAATAATTATTTCTAGTTGAATTCCATTCAACATACTGTATTTCATTATTTATCTAAACCACCCGATTAAAAGATCATATATATTTGTTGTTCAAAAAAAAAAAAAAAAAAAAAAAAAAATCATATATTCATGTCACATAAAAAATAAAGAGAATTGCATATATACCCACTAAAACTAAAAAACTTGCATATTTTTTCAAAATGCAAATTTTTAATGCATGATATATAATGTAAGTTAAGCATGTTTTAAGTATATATTTAAATATGCAAGTTTTAGTAGGTATATAGCAATTGCCCCTGAAAAGTATAACATAGTTTGTTCATTCAAAATAAATGTTCGCAATGCAATGATACATTGACACATTTATAAAAAGCCCGTAATCGCTTCATTTCTTCCGGTCAGCTATCTTCTCCGTTCTATTTTATTTATGGGATTTGCTAACAGATACCCAATGGCACCTTATAAAATGTAAACAAATGCATTTAACGTCTAATTAATATACCAAATCTTTCTTTTTATAATAAAAATATATTTAATAAACTTTAATTAAACTTATAATTTATCATAATTAAATATGATTTTTAATTTAATACACTCAAACTAATATATTTACATCTTATAAGGTGCCCAGTGGGCACCTGTTAGCAAATCACTTTATTTATTATAGAGTAACAAATATAAATATTTAATTTTATAATTGCTTAATTAATACAGATTTTAGCTTTAAATATTCTATTTAGGCATCAAGTTAGTGAGATATTGTTTTCAAAAACTTCCCTTTATTATAAGAGTAATTATGATTAAAACAGGAAAACGATAACTAATGAGTACCTATTATAAAAACCGGATAATCATCATTTGAAAAATAAAAATAGTGATGTGCATGGACGGACCTATGATTTTTAGGAAGGTGTTGCACAAAAAAGTTTCTATCATAATTACTAAAATACGCACCGTAAATTTTTTTTAGCCAAGTTAAAGTTGCATTATAAAGAACACAGCACAAATATTGAGGGTTGCACAAACAAAAAACAACACATTTTGAAAAAAATTACACTACGTGACTCAAAATTGGGTATGACCCGTGTAACACCCGGCATCTATATATGTCCGTCCCTGGTTATAGTTGGGACATAGGGCATAATTTTATTTACCTTTACTCACATTTATAATCTATAGCTAGCGAGTTCCTGATATAAAATCGAGTATTTCACTTAGACCCGACATCCATATAGGTGCGTCCCTGATTATACAAGCTCTTTCTTTATTCATCCCGATATATTTAAGTAGCTAGTTTTGAACATAAAACCTATTATAACAACATTAGAAAATCAAATCACTTGATAAATTAGTAAATAAACAAAATGAAAATTCTAATACTCTCTTTTATATGAATATACCTAATAACCTAAAGACTAAGTGACTAATCATATTTTTATATTTTAAAAAATATTCGCCTTTATCAATGTGATTCATTCAAATATTTTTTACAAAATGAAAATTCTAATACTCTCTTTTATATAAACAAGCATTGTTAAAAGTTTAAATACACTAATTAATTAAGAGTAACATAGGAAAACATTTATTTTTAAATATTATTTGATGTAAATGACAACTTTTTAAGACAGATGAAAATAGTAACATAGACTATAAATATGAAACGAAAGAAGTACTAACATAACCTTGCGCTATATTAACATTATTTGTAACATAAATCTAAATGTTGGAATAACTCTTCAAACTTAATTTGCTTAAGTACAAAGGTCTTTTTTGTAGGAAGGTGATTTGCACACTCTCAAAATTGATTGAGACACTCAAATTATGAGTGTCTTGACATTTATACCCTCCCATCATTTTTATTTATTTTCACCCTGTAAGGGTATAAATGTCAAGACACTCATAATTTGAGTGTCCCAATCAATTATGTGAGTGTGCAAATCACCTCTCCTTTTTGTACGATTAAAAGTGGTTTTATAAGGTTTATCCTTATTTACTAACATTGTTATTCTTGAAGGGTGTTTTGTGTTGATCTAGTTGTGCAGGGTGCAAATGAAAATGTGGAATATATACACCCATTTAGGGTTTGAAGTTGTTTCACTTATCTCATTATTTTCACACACGAGTTATCATCTATATGATTTTCTTTGACTTACTTGGTTGACTGTTCAACTGTTTTGATCGTCTTTTTCTCTTTTTATGAATGTTGCAGTGAGGCTTACTATTTGTGAGTTCCCTGTTTGATATTGCACTCGTTTGAAAACAATCTTGTTTCTTTTCTAGTATCGTACTTTCGAATACTTTAAACTACGAAGTGGTTGGTCAAGTTTTTTGAACACGAACCTACAACTAAACCCCTCAAATAGCAAGCTCACACCCAAAACTCAACTCCATTACATCCGTTTAAGGGTATGTTTGGTAGCAAGTGTTTAAAAGCGTTTTAAATGATCTAGCAGTTAGCGTTTTGCATAAAATGCTTGTTTGTAAACAAACAAATCTCATTCCTACTTTTTCTAAACGCTCCAAATTAAAATGTTACTTCTAGTAGCATTTACGAGCAACTAGTATTTCCGCTTACTAATATGACTATACTGCTACGTTACGAAATAGTAACACTCCGCTTACTGCTTATTGCTTTTATTGCTACCGCTATCTTCGACAAACATACGGTAGTAGTTCTCCCCGGCACAACTTTACCCTCCGTGTAACTTTTTACCCAATAGCAATTAGCAAGTAGAACCCTTACAACACATAATCAAACTAACCGAACACATCGGTTCCCAGTCAGCCAGTTAACTTAAAAAAAGCAAAATCGTAAAACAGACCCCACACTACCCTTGGTCTACTCCCTTTTTCATCTACTTACACACACACTTACATACAATAAAAAAATAATAATATATAATATAAATAGCCTATACATACACCAAACTGTATCTATTTCTCCTCCCTATTTCGTACTCGTATCTCTGAGTTTACACATACGCTCTGTGTGTTATAACAAAACACAAATAATTATATATTTATATATATAACTTGATGTACGTAAATACACACACATGCTGTATTTGAAGAACTGAAGATCGTACGTGCGGTTAGTTAATTAAATCAACTCTATTCAATTTACATTGTTAGTTACGTATTTAGCTGTCACGTTGAAGCTTAATTGATGCAATTTAACGGTGATCTGTTCACACGTGTAAACTGTGTGAAGTAGAATTGATTATATGTGTAATTGATGGTAATTGTTTGTAATTGTGAAGGTATGAAGCGGTTTAGAGGTGATGAGGATGGTTATAGCAGTCCGAAAATCAGGCGGTCGCTCGTTTCGGAAACGTAATTTATGTATTTTTTGTTAATGATGGTTTTTTTTTTAATTGAATTGAAATTGTGAAGTGTTTAGTGAGTAGATTTGGTGTTTGTAGTTTGTACTTTGTTGTGTAGGATGTTGATCATCTAGGTATAAAGGAAAATGTAGTATACGTGTGACCAGAGGCGGAGACAGGAGGGCCCTCTAGCGAAAAAAGTTGTGGTCTAAATTTTTTAAAATATTTGGTTATTTTTGTAATTTGCCCCCCTTAACTAAACGATTTGTAGTGTAGTTTCTAAAAATTATCAAAATTTGCCCCCTCGAAAAAAATTGTGGTCTAAATTTTTTAAAATACTTGATTGAATTACTTTTATATATAATTTACATTTTGCAGTGGTAACTGGTAAGCCTATAGGTTAGTCATCTTTTCGCTTGTATTAATTGCTTGTGCTCGAGTTAAAGGATGACTTAAAGCTAAATAAAATGCTGATTGTTTATGATGGTTTGACTGTTTATGATGGTTGGTATTCTGAGATATGAATAAGACTTATGGTTCAATTTTGTTAAGTTGAATGTTAAACGCTAGAGGTGCTTGTCAATAGCCGAGTTTAATCAGGCGAATTAGTGTTAGATAGACTTTTACTTTGCAGTGGCGAGTCTTTGGACTAGTCAATCCTTGTGTATCAATCAACTTCCCACGTTTAGGTAGTAGATGGCTTAGACTGAACATAAGTAATTATCGTTAAGGATGCTTGTTGACTTGTTGTACTGAGATATGGTTAAGGCTTATGATTCTAGTTGTTTGTGGTTATTTTAGTTTGTTTATTTTATATTTTGCAATGAAGCTCTGGGAACCAGACGATGAAAGAAGGAAGCCCACAGAAGTTGACAACTAATGATGCCCTTACATATCTCGATAAAGTTAAAAATGTATTTCGAGACAAAAAGGAAAAATATGACGAGTTTCTTAAAATCATGAAAGACTTCAAGTCACAAAGGTTTGGCTTAGGTGTTACGTCTTTCAGTTTTTATGGCATTTTTGTGTGAAAACATGTTGTTGATATTGACTATAATATTTCCTTAGAATAAACACCAAAGGTGTCATAGCGAAGGTGAAGGAATTGTTCAAAGAGCATGAGGAACTAATTTTGGGTTTCAATCCCTTTCTGCCAAAGGGATCTGAGATCACCCTCTCACGAGAGGATGAAAAACATCATGTTAAGAAGCCTTTGGAGTACGAAGATGCCATTCTTTTTGTAAACAAAATAAAGGTAATAGCAGCATAATTGAAGAAAAAAGTGGATCGAAATGGTAACCTTTCCGTTGGAAAATTTATATCTAACACTGTTTTTGCTTGCAGATGAGATATCAAGGTCAAGAACATGTGTATAAATATTTTCTTGATACTTTGTGCCAGTATAGAAAAGAAAATAAATCCATCAAGGAAATCCACCAAGAGGTTCGTCATTAAGACTGTTACTATATGGTTTTGTACTTTTGTACATACTCTTGTGTTGTCTTTTCATGTTTATTTTGTTTGTTCTTAATTTTTAAATTTGGTTGCTATCGCCTTTCAGGTTGCGACTCTTCTTAATGACCAGCAAGACCTGCTCAAGGAGTTCACCAACTTTTTTCCGGGTTCTTCAGAAGCAGGATCTCATCATTCTGGTCACTCCAGTAACAACTATAACTCTGAAAAGGTATTCACCTATTGGCTCAACTCAAATGCATACATTCATGATCAATCAAATATAGACATTCGTTATAAAAAACTCCCCGTATGTCAGAAGTGTTATTTGAGTGACATATTCATCTGAGGAATAGATTTTTTTTTTTTTTTTTTTAATTTAATTAATATTCATTTCCAGAGAGCTATTGCTTCTCACGCCGAATGCAAAAGTAGTGTTGAGCGTCCTGAACCAGATCAGGATAAAAAAAGTATCATGGCTGATAAAGAACATAGGAGACATGATGAGAAAGAAACAGACACATCAGAAGACACAGAACTTAAAGAACATCATACAGATGATAAAGATTCTGATGAGACGCATACCAAACAAACACTTGATCGTACTCTTGAGGACTCTGTAGCTGAACTCTTTCATCAAGGTTTCTTTCAGTTCATAAGAATGTTGAATTTACTGTATGTCAATTATTTCATGTCTCTATTAAATTCTTTTGTGTTGTGTAGATTTGCATGGTCAAATGCTTTGTCTCCGTGAGAAGGTGAAGGAAAGATTGAGCAACTCAGACGATTATCAGGCATTTCTAAAGTGCATTGAACAGTACTGCACAGATAATATTACGCGACCACAACTGCAAGTGCAGGTAAATGCTTTCATATGTTCAGTTATTCTCTGTCCATTGATTCCAATACAGTTTGTATTCTTTATATTCATCATAAATTATGCCGCTTTTGTCCCTGACTGTATCATTGGAACTGTCTGTTAATTTATATACTTAAACGAGTTTGGCCACAAGGTAGATGTTCGATGCTTTAAGCAAATTGAGGCAACTGATTGTATCTTGGGCGTGCGTCTTTGTTATTTTTCTTCATTTAGAGTAAGATTCACTGTTTCATTAGATAACGCTTACGACTGTGAAAAGCAATTACGTCAACTAGTTGACTACTCTGTATTGCATGCTTTTAGATAAAATGGTGTTCTGGACAAGTTTCGTAAATTTAAAGAAACTTCTGTTTTTGTTAGGTAAATAATTTGCTTGGAGCATATGCGGATCTTGTGGAAGAAGTCAATGAGTTTATAGACCGCAGTGAAAAGACAAGTAATGGTAAATTAAAGTCCTTATTTACCTGTCTAATTAAAATCTATTTTTCCATGTGACTTAATGAGATCTTCACGCATATATATGCCAATGGCTGTCCACCATGAGAAAGAGTACTTGCAATTTCATAGTATATCTCAGTGCCTGCAATTACATGGCTTTCATTTTTTCATGACTTCGACTTTGTAAAATTTAAACTATCTTCACATAGATGTTATGGTATTATATGTCTTTTGTTGCTTATAACTAGTTTTTGCAGGATCTGTATGTAAACCAACATCACTTTCCATCAAGGAGAAGTATCTGTCAAAATCAATTCAAGAACTTGACCTTTCTGACTGTGAATGCTGCACTCCAAGTTACCGACTTCTGCCAGATGATGTAGGAAATTTTACACTGAGCACATATGGTTTTCCAGTTTTGAACTTTAGTTGGGCTTTTAATTTAAAGTGCGTGTTGGTTGATACAGTACCCAATTCAGTCAGCAAGTCAAAGAACTAAGATTGGTAGTGAAGTGTTGAATGATCACTGGGTTTCTGTTACGTCTGGAAGCGAGGATTATTCTTTTAAACACATGCGTAAGAACCAGTACGAAGAGAGCTTATTTAGATGTGAAGATGACAGGTTAGATATGTTTTGAATATTTTCTATGACATGTTGATAGATTGTGAAATGACTCTTTTACTCTACCAAGGGTTTCTGCTTATTTTTCTATTAGACGCTCACAGAAGATGTACTCCTCAGAAGGTTGATTGGTTTTTGGTTCTTTATTTCAGATTTGAACTGGACATGTTAATAGAATCAGTGACTGTAACTGTCAAACGTGTGGAAGAATTATTGGACAGGTTAAATGACAACACCAGTACAGACAACGCTGTTCATATTGAAGATTTCACAGGTCAGAACCTCATTAGTTACCCTTAGAGGTGGCAATATGGGCGAGTTGTGAAGGTTGAGTAACGGGTCAGAACATGGTCGGGTCAACATGGATAGTTTGGTACTTGCGTGGAGATCTCTTTATTTCATTAAAATAAATAGTTTCTAAATAGTCAATACATCATCTTTTATATAATAAAACAAAACCCCTATTGGGAATTTTTCATTTCAAAAAAATGAATTCATACCTTATTTAGTAATAATTTTATTTAAAAAAAAAGGATTATTTTCTTATTAGTTAATATTTTATATTTATCCATAACACAAGTAGAAGATAAATACAAAAAATATAGATAAGATACAATTAACAATAGGATTAAAATTTTTAAATAATTATCTTTAATAATAAAAAACTATAATTAAACATCATAAATCAAACAAAACAAAGATTAAATTATTTTTTTTAATAAATAAAAATATATGATTCAAAAAATTAAAAAAAAAAACCCGCGCGTGCGCGGGCATTATAACTAGTACTATCTGAATGAAATCAATATTTAGGAGGTTTTATGGAGTAAAAATACAGTTTGGGTCACTTTCAGCCTGTTGAAACTTTTTATTTATTTATTTATTTTTTTAATTTTTTTTCCTCTCTCTCCCCATTTGTTTCGCTATAGGTAAAACAAAGCCCGAATAGATCCATTCACAAGTAAATGGGTTAATATTGCCACCTCTGTGACCAAAGTTTACTCCTAGTACATCATATTTTGTAGCATTGTCACTGATTTCTTCTGTGTGTGTGTGTGTGTGTGGCTAAAGCTATACATTTGAGATGCATTGGACGTCTATATGGTGATCATGGAAATGATGTGATGGATGTATTAAAGAAGAATGCATCTCTTGCTCTTCCGCTAATATTAACCCGTCTGAAGCAGAAACAAGAGGAGTGGTTGCGATGTCGTTTTGATACTAAAAAGGTCTGGGCAGAAATTTATGCTAAAAACTATCACAAGTCACTTGACCATCGCAGCTTCTATTTCAAGCAGCAGGATTCAAAGAGCTTGAGTGCTAAAGGTAAATTGATACATCTGATCAATCTTCCTTAATATCAATTACCAAAACTTTTACTATTCACTTTATATTTACAGTTTTCCCCCTTCAACTTCATTGAATATTTGACTTTGTATTTGCACATGATATATTACAATTTATCACCTTAAAATTTATATAACTTTTGTGTTTAAACTCATTTTAGTTTAAATTTTGCACTGATATATTGATATGATCCCGCCGCAACGCGGGGCAATAAAACCTTGTTTGGTTGCAACTTTGGAAGTTACGAGTCACAAGTTTTTCCTTTTGAAATATATTTTAGTTATTAATCCTGGGAAAAAAATTGTATGGCTTGAAATTATAGAGTACTATTAGGCAGTCTTTGATTAGTATGCTGTTTGTATGCTTCAATCGGATACCGATTGCTTGGATGCGTTTAAGGCCTCGAGAACCAATTGCTGCTAACATGTTACTATCATATCTAACATGTACTCTATATGTTTATAACAAACTTCAAAATGAGTCTAAATCAAAATTCAGACCTTTTTCATATAAACCTTATGTTTAGTATTTTAAAGTGCTATATCTTACCATATTCTCACCACCTTCTTTCCCTCTTCACTTACACGTTACTGCAGGGAGTTGTCAGCCACAGTAGGAATTCACTTATACAAAACAAAAATTCATTTTAGTTTGGTGTGAATTTATTCCCACATTGGTGCAGTATAAATCTTAATGCTATTATATAAGTTTGATGGGCTTCTTGATATATTGATGATTGGTTATCCCATATTAGGCTTGAATATACCTTCAATTATCTTTTGTTTATGGGGTGGTTCGCTTGAAAATTTTAACTAGGGGTGAGTAGTTTATTTTACTAACCGAACTATGCGGGTAACCTAACATGTGTTCTGTCACAATAGAAACACTCAAATAATCATATATAACAACATAACTAAGACTATTTATAGGTTATGATCACTTTAACCAAATATAGTACATGAACCTTATTAATGTTCACATTAGATAAGTAAAAATCTGTTATACTAGGCTTCAATATATTTCCAATTACCCTTTATAGGGGTGTTTAAGGGGTGGTTTGGTTGGAACTTTTAACTATCTATTGCGGGGTGGGAAGTTCATTTTACTATCCTAACCGAAATGTAATAGGCAGGTAAACGGACATGCATTTCGTCACAATAAAAAGCACTAAAATAATCATATATAACAACTTAACTAAGACTATTTATTTGAAGTTTATAGGTTACGATCACTTTAACCAAATATAGTACATAGACGTTATTAATGTCCACATTAGGTAAGTAAAAATATGTTATAGGCTTCAATATATTTCCAATCATCTTTTATAGGGGTGTTTAAGGGGTGGTTCGGTTGGAAATTTTAACCACCCATTGCGGGGTGGGAAGTTCATTTTACTATTCGAAACCGAAACAGACTATGCGTTCCGTCACAACAAAAGTACTCAAATAATCATATATAACATCTTAACCAAGACTATGACGTTTATGGGTTAAGATCACTTTAACCAAATATAGTATTTAGACGTCGTTAATATTCACATTATGTAAGTGAAAATATGTTATTCTATAATAGTAGTGCAATAATATAATCATTAATTGTACAATTTTATGAATATTTAGTTGAAATTGACATGTATAATATACATGGTTCGGTTCAGGTAACTGCCGGATGATTGAAAATAAAAACCGAAACCGAACCTTGATTAGTGGATGTTTCGGTTATCGTTTTTTGCGGTTTCGGATTGAGCGAATAGGCTCGGTTTTTCGATTTCTCGGATTTTTTGAACACCTCTAATCTTTTACCATGAGGCAGTTATGCTAAAACCAAAAACCAAACCGTAAAGTTCGGTTTTTGAGAATTCCAAACCGTTCGATTTCGGTTTTTATTTTGGCTTTTTTTATGTTTTTATAAGCATTGGGTTTTGAGTTTTTATAAGCATATAAGCTTTGGGTTTTTATTTCGGCTTTTTTATCTTAAAAATAGTCTTTAGTATACTTCCATTATCTTTTAACATCGGTTTTTATTTTGGCTTTTTTATGTTTTTATAAGCATTGGGTTTTGGGTTTTTATATGCATTGGATTTTTATTTTTATTTTTTATTTATTTATTTATTTATTTTTATCTTAAAAATAGTCTTTAGTCCACTTCCATAATCTTTTTACATGGATGAGCACTGGCCGGTTTTATGCTAAAACCAAAAAGCAAACTGTAAAGTTTGGTTCTTGAAAATTCCAAACCGCTCGGTTTCGGAAATTCAGTTCCGGTTTTTATTTCAACTTTTTTATTATTTTGTTATATGCGTTAGGTTTTGGGCTTACGTAGAACCATCACACTTGATGTATACAATAATATATGTATACAATAGGTAAAAATAAAGATTACTACACAACAAAGCAAAAAGTGGCAAGCTGATTACATTGTCGTGTCTTTTGCCCATTTTTTATTTTTTGATGGCAACATTTACGTTTAGGGGTCTGTCCTAAATTGTAGATTGTTACTCTGATATTGTAAAGTTTATAGCTTTTCATAATCAATTAAATTCTCCTATTACTCAAAAAACTTTTATTTGTCAAAACCCACCCATATATTTAATATTTTTAGTAAAGAAAAAACTTATTAAAATGGTCTTGAATATACGATCAAAATGGTATAATTTTACAAGAGTTCTAATTTATGTACTATTTATTAGATACATAACTATCATCGTTTTGGCCTAGTACATTTGAATGGTTACCATCCTACGTTAAACTTTCTTTAATTGTATGATAAACAATTAGATAATAAAACCCGAAGCAATGTGCGTCAGGAACAAAACTCATTATAAACATTTCCTGTAATTATTAGAAAAGTATATGAGGTACAAAAAATATTTGAATAGTAGAGTAGACAAAGGTGGGCCGGGCGGTATTTTGGTTCGGTTTTTGACATGTAACCAAAAACCGTCCCAAACTTTTGGTTTTTTAAATGGTGAAACCACCTCGTCGGTTTTTCAATTTGTGGTGCGTTTTTTTTTTTCTTCGGTTTCGATTAGTTTTTCGGTTTTCATGCTCATACCTATTTAGTCATACGTGACACATATGCGAACCTAATAAAGTAAAAAATCCAAGTTGGTGGCTGTGCATACGTCACGGAGTAAAAGTATTTCAGGTGAGTATTGTTTCGAGTGACATGGAACATGTACTCTTTGTACCCTCTCCAATATGCACCTGTGGATGCCAAAATAAAGCTACTGAACCTGGAAGTTATGTAAAGTAAGGTTTATATATATTTGGGATATAGCTAGTAACCAATTGTTAGTTTTTTGTTTTCTCCCGTTTTTCCCAATTAAGTTTGCACCTGCCAGTTTGCTATAGCTAGCTTCGGATGCTAATGGTCGTGGTACAATGCACGGAATAGGTCACCATCACATAAACTACAGGATGAATTAAACATAGTGGAATTTAGTTGTCCAACACCTCAACTTTGACAATGTCATTCAAATTTTCAATATTAATTACGAACTGTTTTCTCCTTATATACTGATCATTTATTGAACCCGTGGGGAGTTAAACTCTACAACGACTTTCTAAATCAAGCTAGGCCATTTGAGAATGTTCAGTGAAAGTTACTCTTACATAAGTATAAATCAACTTTCACAACTGAAAACGGTTGGGTGTTTCCTAGAAGTATATAGTTCAATGTTGACAAATGTGTGTGTTAGTGAGCATTATTTAGTGATAAGTCTGACAATCTTAACCCATTTGTTATGTATTATTCATCTATTTATTATGTTGCATGGACATTACTTTGCATTATGGGAAATATCAATAAGGGGGTGTTTGTTTAAGTTTATTTGGCTAATTTATGGGCTTATTGAACTTTGAAAAGCTCATAAGCTCAAAACTATGAGCTTATGAGTAAGCATATAGAAGTTTTTATATATAAAAAGAAAGATAAAAGAAGGCAAAGAATCACACTTTTGTGTAAAAGCAAAAGAAAAGAAAACATTTGTGTTAAGCAGAAATCTAATCCCACATTAGTTTATGGCAAACCTCAATGCTAATATATAAGTTTCATGGACTACTCAATGCTATATAACCAATCCTTTTTTAGTCATTCTTATATATGTCATCTGAAAAACTCCGGATTAGTGGTTGTGTAGCCGGCATCACTTCACATAGAAGTATAATAATTTAAGCGAAGCGAGTAATTATACTAAATCCAAACTCATAGGTTCGATATTTATCATTTTAAAGATTTTATCTCCCTAAATCTTATTAAGATTCATTTATCATGGATGATTGATTGATTATTGATGTTTTTTCTTTCATATTGCAGCTTTGTTGGCTGAAATAAAGGAAACCAGTGAAGAGAGATCTATAGAGGATGACATTCGTCAGCGTATTGCACCAAAAAAACAAAACTTCATTCCACATCAAGAATTTAAGTACTCTGATCTGGAAATCCATGAAGACTTGTTTCAACTCATGAAATATTCTATTGAACAAAGTTGTTCCCCCGAACAAATCGATGAAGCCTTGAAAATTTGGACTACTTTTGTGGAACCTATGCTTGGTGTTCCCCCTCGGCCTTCACATATAGCTGTCCAAGATGCTGCAAAAACAAGCAATCACTCTGCTATGAATGGAGACAAGGAAACTGTAAATTCATTGTCTTCTAGAGCTAGCATGTTGGATAATAACAATGGAGTTAAAGATAATGGTTTCTCTAACACTGACTATTCGGAGCATAAGAGTGGCTCTTCAATTGCTACTGCGCCAGAAAAATCAGATGGAATTTTTGGAACTGAAAAGGAGATGACTGGTGGGTTATCACCAAATGGGTATCTTAGAAAGGGTAAGTTGGAAGCATACAAAGATCCTGGTGTGGGGTCTATTCATAAATCAAAAAATATAATGAACAGAAATCATTATCAAAACAAACATCAGCAAGGTGGTTTACAAAATGGACACGGTGTCGATGAGAATGGTGATGATTCAGGAAGTGAATCTGCTGATGCAGAGGACTTCTCTCCTGAAGATAGTGATACCAAGGGTGAGGGTAAAGGTATGGTGGATGGGATGGGTGAAGAGATCTGTCCAATAACAGAGCATATAATAAAAAGAGTGAAGCCCCTTATGCTACGTGTTCCTGAAACATTGCATAATAAAGAGAAAAAGTCTCGGGTCTTTTATGGAAATGATGATTTCTATGTTTTCTTCAGACTTCATCAAGTAAGGCTTACTATATTGCAGATTGTTATAGTTGTTACATCCATTTGTTTATTTTTTTCATTGAGATCTGTCATTAATTAACAGATATTGTACACAAGACTGGAAGAGGCAAAAGAGAAGTCTCTGGTTGAGAAATGGAGGGGTTCAAATGATACAACACCAAATGATTCATATGCTAGGTGTTTAAGACTTTTAGCTATTATGATTTGTTTCTCTTTTGTTTTTCCCCAAATTTCTCAGTAATCATTTTAAGCATTTTTTTTTTCTTTCCTTCTGTGTTACAGATTCTTAGAACTACTCTATAGTTTTCTAGATGGTACTATTGATAGCGCAAAGTATGAGGATGAATGCCGGGCTGTTCTTGGCACTTGGTCGTTCCCTGTCTTCACACTGGACAAGCTGACGGATAAGCTTATCAAATTGGTGACATGTTCATTTCCTTCTCTTAGTTTTTTGTTCCACATACATTTGTGTTCTCTAAATGACTGATTTTTTCTTCACAATGCCTTCTACAGCTACTCGCAATCACAATAGATGATGTTAATGGAAAGCTTCTTGGCCTGTATGCGTATGAAAATTTTAGAAGTGGGGAGAGATTTTTAGATGAACTTTATAGTGCAAACGCCAGTGTGATTGTTAATGAGTCAAAGATCTTCCGGTTCGAATGTGTGAGTAGTATTGTAGACCCCCGTCTCCTGTTTTCTAGTTATTACGCAGTGGCTAACAGGACGGGTCAAATGGGTTGGGTAATGGGGCTGCGACTTTTCAGAAGTCAAAAAAGCTCTGTAAAATTGGGTTTTTTACGGGGTGGATCATGTTGAGTTGATCCGTAACAAATTTTGGCCAAATAGCTGAATTTTCATTAGAAATCAGTGTGCCAAAGTTGATTACAAAAATTTAAATTTTCAACAAAAAATCTTAATAACAATATATATCACATTCGGCGATGTCTGACCATTGGGTAAAATGGGTCGACGTTGCTATGTATATTTTACAGTTATGTGTAGCATTGGTTTAACAAGTAATGTTTTGATGCAGTCATCTATCCCAGAAACAAATAGACAAACTCGATTAACCATACAGCTAATAAACTTTGGATATGACAAGTCTGAACCACCTGCTTCTTTGATGGACCCGAATTTTGCAGCATACCTAAACACTCACCTACTTTCAGTTGCTCCCGGAAAGAAGAGACACAAGATCTTCTTGAAGAGGTATGTGGTTATCATTAGAAGTTTTGTGACTAAAAACCTGTCTTCAACCTACTATTGAACTATCTATAGGATGTTCGTTTTTGTTTGTTTAACTTGATGATTTTTATGCCAACTTGTTAGAAAACGACATGGAACGATAGAAACCTTCTTAAGGAGACAAACTCTACCTAGTTGTTGTTGTTGGGTGTGTTTTTTTTTTTTTTTTTTTTTTTTTTTTAATATATATATATTTATTTATTTATTTATTTATTTATATTTATTTTTTTATTTTTATTTATATATGGATTGGGTTAATATTGGACAAAATCAGTTTCATAGAATTTTTGTAGTTGAAGTTGAGTTGGGACTTGGTAAAAGATAACCCAAATAAACCACATAATCCAAAATTGGAACAAGAGCTGGAACCTACTGTGCCATGCCTATTTATAATTTTTCTACTATAGTGTATTGAAAACACACCACCCAACCCTCGGCTTGGAAATTTTTACTTAAACTGCTATAGCCAAAGGAATTGTATCTTGTGCATTAAAAGTTAAATCCTACAAGTCGTCTAATATTTTTGGTTTCCTTTTATTTCCTCAAGTAATATAACGCTTAACTTTATACGGAGTAATAAATTCAAACTCTTTCGCCTTTGTGCTTCTTAAGTGAAAGCCTTTTGATGCTTACAATTCTTGGGTCTACAGGAACAAGAGAAAGTATGCCTCTGAAAACGAGGATTTTGCAATGGCAAAGGCCACGGAAGGAATTCATATAGTAAACACGCTGGAATTCAAGATAGCGGCCTCTACATATAAGGTAAATTTTATTCCTTCATGCCATGAAATTTGCAAATCTTTCCTTTTCAGAATTACAAACTTCCTTTGTTCCAAAAGATCCAAAGCAAGAATTAGCTATTTACCCGTTTTCATCATTGATAGAACCGATTTGTTCAAAGATTCCTTTTATTTAATTTTTATTAAAAAACGTCTTAGATAATTGACAAATAGTTAATTTTAGTGGGAAAAGAACTTGTGGGTTTCTTGACCTTCGCACGGTGTGTGGCAGGTATACTATGTTATGGGTACATCAGATTCTTTGGTACGAAAGGGTAGAAAAAGGGTCAACAACCGTATGCCGTCTCAAGAGCTTGCTAATCTTCCAAATGGACATTCTTCCAAAGTATTGAAGTTCCATAAGTTGCTGCTCTCCAGGATTCAATCCATGGATGCACGACAAGCTATTGGATGAGGTATTTGCATCCGTGAATTTTGAGGTCAAACAGACTAAATTTTACCGAACAAAGAGAGTACACATATTTAGTTAAGGGCTCAAACTAACAAAGAGAGTACACATATTACCTGTAATATAGCTAGTTTCAAAATCATGTATTAAAAACAATACTCCTTGTTTTATAGTGTTAGTCCTTTTAAAGTTTTATCACACTGATTTAGGGAATGTGATTAGTACAATATCTTTAACAACTATAAACTTACGTTCTATTTTTTCCTTTCTAAGTTACTCAACCTTAGACGTACTTTTGGAAAAAAAGAGGAGATACAGGCATCTAAAGGAAAAATATTACTGTATATGTTTGTGTTTTAACCATTCTACACTTCAACCTTATAATCCTATTAAAAGTATTGAGTTTTTATTCCCTGTTTTTCCTGAGTGTAGGTATGCTGAAAATGTGTTGCAATGGGAGTGTGCAAAATGTCTGAATCAAGTTGCTTCCTCGTTTACTTATCAGTTTTACCTTTATGAGTCGAAAAAAGACACCGAGGTACAATACTTTCGTGTGGCAATCATAGCCTCATATATAATAGACCACAGTTATTTTCCATAGTTAATTATTTATTAGTTTCTTCATAATCCAGTTTCAGCATCTTTTATTTATAAAACTTGCTATATATTGCAGCAATAGTCGACGCAATAACATATTAGTTTGACCTGAGACATCACTTGCATGGCTGTTGTTACAAAAATCATAAAAAATATAGTTTGTTTATCCGTAAAAAGATTTTATAGAGGTTGACTGATAGTAATTAGATTAAGAAATCAATGTGCATATTCCGTTGCTTGTGATAAATTGCCATGTGTGTTGTAAGATCTAATGTTTATACTTTTACACGAATCATGTAGATTTCAAAGCTTAAATTCAAATATAGTGCATCAAAGTATCAAACTGTGTCCTGGTTTATTTTAAATTCAGACAAAGTAAAGATAAATTTTTTAGATATAAAAAGCGGGTAAATGGAGAGAGATCCGTGTTCAGGCTACTGGGAGAAAATTCCAAATTTTCTGTCTCTAAATGTTCACCAAACGAAGTTTAAACCTTGGTCTCTTATAAGATCTTCGAGCCAATTTATCACTAGGCCGTCTTTGATATGGTTTTGATATATGTTAGCGGCTAATTGCTAACATTATGATGAATTTGGTCAAATATTTAAGAAAATTGTGTTTGTGCTCTTAATTGCTTAACTTTTTCTGACTTAATATATGAAAAGTTTGAGTGTATTAAATTAAAAATCAAAATTAATTATGGTAAATTATAAGTTTAATTACAGTTCATTAAATGCATTTTTTATTATAAGAAGAAAGCTTTATTGTATTAATTAAACATTAAATGCATTTTTTATTATAAGAAGAAAGCTTTATTGTATTAATTAGACATTAAATGCATTTGTTTACATCTTATAAGGTGTCCGGTGGGCACCCGTTAGCAAATCCCTTTTGAAAATGATGCATAGAATAAAAAATCAAAGAGTTAATTACAGTATGAAGGAATGAGAGCCATTAGCTCATTTAATCATCTTAAATCGTGACATAACCATATGAAATCGGTAAAATGATATACATTTTATTATGTCATGATGTAAGATTAAAGAGATAATAATAATCGTAACATTAATCATTTAACCAAAGGAGCGCAAGTTCATCAAATGCGACTTAGTCACCATGAAAACCGTGGGCAGCTTGCGGAAACATCGACATTTCAACAAGAAACCTTGAAGACTATTCATGAGGCGTAAAATAAAAAGCTAGCATTCAAAAAGTTCAAGTTTCTCCAAACGCCAATTCTCGAGATTTTGAGTAAAAAAGAAAGAAAAAGGCTCGAAAAAACACGATAAAATGTGTGACGGAAGTATGGTGATGCCTTTTTGTCGGGCGTGAGACAAAACGAAGACGAAGACAAAGAGTAGTGTATTTGTATTGTCTTTATCAATGTATGTATCTTTTAGTTAACGAATTTTTTTTATTATACTTAAATGTATATATTTTAGCTATTGTGTTAATCATAAAAAAATGAAAAAGAATCACACCACCATTAAAATTGACATGAACGTGTAGATTGAGAAGTGCTTATGTGACGCTGACGTGACGCGTAAATTAACCAAGAGTCCAAGACGTCACTCTAACGTGCAAATTCAAATTTCTTATCACACCCAAAACGACGTCGCATAAGTAACCACCATACACAAACGGCAAACAACAGTTAGACAGAGTAGTACACAAACGTACAACCTAATCTGTAAATCCCGCCATGAACACCCTCACTCCATCTTCATCCTTTATACACTCCCTATATTCACTTCAAAACCCTAATTTCACAACCAACTCTCAAACAACCTTATCTTTCCGTTACAACACATCCTTCACCAAAACACACAAACACACATTTCATCATAAATTCACACTCAATTACAAGCTCCCTAAAGGCGACTTATCATCATCATCTTCTTCATCTCAGGTATCTGATACTGAAGAAGATGATGAGGATGATGATGAGGAAGAACCTGCTGATGAGTATGAAGGAGTTGTTGTTGTTAATGATTTTGAAGATGAGGATGATGACGTGGATGAGGATGATGATGATGAGAATGTTGTGGTGGTTGGTGAGAGTAAGAGTGGATTTGAGGAGTTTAAGTGGCAGAGGATTGAGAGGATAAGGAATGATGTGAGGGAGTATGGTGATGGCATTATTGATGTTGATGAACTTGCTTCCGTTTATAATTTTCGTATCGATAAGTTTCAGGTTCATTGCTTCTTCTTCTTTTTATAATTTGAAATTTATGTTTTTTTTAGCGGATAATTCGGTAAAGAGAAATGATTGGGGACTCAAAAATATGACTAACTTCATGCCTAAACAAATGTGTCGGTGTTTTATTGGTTTGTGAAAAAGTGCGTCCTTTAGCAGCAACCAACAAGATGATGGCATGCAATTTTAGGCGTAACGTTACGCCTAAAATCTCATAAGAGTATCTTGTTGGTTACGGCTAGAGGAAGCACATTTTCACAAACCAATAAAAACACTGACACATTTGTTTAGACATGAAATTAGTCATATATTTAGGCCTCTGAATCATTTCTCGATTATATAACTTAGAAATGATGATGGAAACATATTGCCTGAAAGTGTCGTCTTAAAGGCAATGTCGTGAAACGTTGGACTAAAGGTAGAATAGTTGGAATAGGTTTGCCAAACCTAGGTGCAAAAATTGGTTTCTTAGGTTTATACACATCTAACGACACGTCTTATTGACGATGTCTAGACAAAAATGCTTGTTATCCACTTGTTTCATGTGCAGTTTTATGGATGTTTGCCATTTACTTTCAGTGATTAGTTTGAGCTAGTCTTTATGAGTATGTTATATGAGAAGCTATGATATGTATGTGATGAAATCCGTTCATTGTAAAAGGATTGATTTAAATGTTCTAACTGGTGAAAAAAAAAGAAATGAAGTTTTAAAGTCTCTTGGTAACATATCTGTATATATGATAACTTGTTTGTTCGTATCATATTATTAATCAACTTAAAAGGGAGACAATGAACTTTGGTATCTTTCAGTCAGCTCATAATTATGATACCTCTAGGAGAAAAAAAGCCTGCGACTATTTCTTGTGTAGCGCATAGATAGGCTGCAACCTGTTAAATATACGACCTTAAGTCCTCATATAGCAATACCATCATATTACTTGGTAGAATTAGCTCAATCATTACAGAGTGTATTATGACCTACTTCAAGTTGCTGGCCAGTTTAGGTCTGTGTAATTTAATGTAAGTAGATCCTTTGGTTATGTTAAAGTAATAAAGGGTGTGCATTACACAAGCTTGTCCAAGTTTTATATCTCATTCCACTGTTTATGCTGACTTTGTGTAGCGTTCAGCAATTCAAGCTTTTCTGAGAGGTTCGTCAGTTGTAGTTTCCGCACCTACAAGTGCAGGTAAAACTTTGATAGCTGAAGCTGCAGCTGTTGCTACGGTTGCTAGAGGAAAGAGATTATTCTATACTACTCCTCTCAAGGCACTATCCAATCAGAAATTCCGAGAGTTTTGGTATAAAGCATGTCCATATCTAAGAAAGAAAATGATTAGAAATAACGAAAATTAACTTTTAATGTAACTTCTGTTAGCTAATTTATACATTTATTAATAGATGTCTTCTGACTCTTGGTGTTACAGTGACGCATTTGGTGAAGACAATGTTGGTCTTCTTACTGGAGATTCTGCCATCAATAGGGATGCTCCAGTTCTAATTATGACCACTGAAATTCTGCGAAACATGTTATATCAGAGGTGTGTACGGTGTAAGTTCTTCATATGTTTCATACAATGCTAATAAGTGGCTATCATTGCTATGTTCCTTAACATGCATTTGACCTATATTATCCTTCTTATGGATGCAGTGTTGGAATTATGTCATCAGAAAGTGGACTTTTTAATGTTGACGTGATCGTTTTGGATGAAGTACACTATCTAAGTGACATATCTCGGGGTACAGTCTGGGAAGAAATAGTGCGTGGTTTTCCTGCCCTAATATTTTTAGCAAAAACTAACTGTTGGTTGTATTCTAACTGCATGTACACATATTTATAGATCATTTATTGCCCAAAAGAAGTTCAACTTATATGCTTATCAGCAACAGTAGCAAATCCAGATGAATTATCTGGTTGGATCAATCAGGTATTAATATTACATTATTAACAATAACATCCAATATTAAACTAATGTTGAACATGTACTGGTATTACACCTTAATATCACCTTAATATGTCTATTAAATCATTAAAATTGTATGTTCTAGATTCATGGGAAAACTGAGCTCGTAGCATCGACGAAACGTCCAGTTCCTTTGAATTGGCATTTTTCTACCAAAACAGCATTGCTTCCTCTTCTCAATGAGACAGGAACCCGCATGAATAGGTGAACACTGCAACCCATTTTTAGTTAGCCGACAGTTCCTTAACAAATACTTTCATCATGTGACAACTGGGAATTCTTTTTAATGACATTGAACAGGAAGCTATCAACCAACTATATGCAACTTGATAGGTCATATGAGGACGAAAGGCCTAGGAGGAGGAACTCAAGAAAGTTTGAGAGTGATGTATCACCTTCATCAAGGAATGACAGAAGCAATGTTCGTCGTTCACAAGTACATATTCACTCCTTGTATTAATCTAAAGTATTATCATTTCACCGGCGTTATCTTTAAATAACTTTATAAAATCACAGGTTCCCCAAGTTATAGACACAGTATGGCAACTCAAGGCACGTGACATGCTACCTGCAGTTTGGTTTATCTTTAGCAGGAAAGGGTGTGACGTGGCAGTTCAGTATGTTGAAGACTGCAAGCTTTTAGATGAATGTGAGATGAGTGAAATAGATTTAGCCTTAAAAAGGTTTAGGCTCAAATATCCTGACGCTGTTAGAGAATCAGCTGTCAAAGGGGTCCTTCGAGGGGTTGCAGCTCACCATGCTGGCTGTTTACCTCTTTGGAAATCTTTTATAGAAGAGTTATTCCAAAGAGGACTGATTAAAGTTGTCTTTGCTACTGAGACACTTGCTGCTGGAATCAACATGCCTGCACGGACAGCTGTGATTTCATCTCTCAGCAAAAGGAGTGAAGCTGGTCGTATTTTCTTAAGCACCAACGAACTGCTTCAAATGGCGGGTCGTGCTGGACGTAGAGGGATCGATAAAGAGGGTCATGCTGTTGTTGTGCAGACTCCCTATGAAGGGGCTGAAGAATGCTGCAAACTTCTCTTTGCTGGGCTACAGCCCCTTGTTTCACAGTTTACTGCATCATATGGAATGGTGTTGAATCTTCTTGCTGTACGTGTTCTAACTTTATTTTTATTTATTTATCATTTTGGTGACAACAGTGACTGATCAAGAGTTTTGGTAGGCAGGGGGCTAAAGTTACTCAGTTACAAAATGAAGTCGAAGGTACAGAAGTTTCCAGAGCTGGACGCACCCTAGAAGAAGCAAGGAAATTGGTTGAACAGAGTTTTGGAAATTATGTTGGGAGTAACGTTATGCTTGCTGCACAAGATGAGCTAAATAAAATACAGAACGAGATTGAGATTTTGACTTCTGAAATTAGTGATGAAGTTATCGACAAGAAGAGCAAGAACCTTTTATCAAAATCAGCATACAAAGAAATGGCAGATTTGCAGGAAGAACTCAGAGTATGTCTGCCTCTGTCTTTATAGATAATTGTTAATAACTTTTTAGCATAAAACATTGACATGGTTTGTGCACGTTCTTAATTAATTATTGTGACCAAAACACATCTGTTTCTCAGGGAGAAAAGCGTGTACGGACAGAACTACGTAGAAGGATGGAAATGGAAAGAATGTCTTCCTTGAGACCGTTATTACAGAAAATGGACGACGGACATCTACCTTTTTTGTGCTTGCAGTATCATGATAGTGCTGGAGTTAAACATTTGGTCCCTGCTGTTTATTTGGGTGATGTTGATTCAATGGATGGTTCAAAACTAAAAAACATGGTATGTGTGCTTGCATGTGCCCTCTTTATGCATCCAAACTTATCTCTCAGTTTATAGGTCTAGCTTTTTCATTTTTTCAGGGTTCCATATTTTAAATATCATATTGGTTTGCTACATACAGGTTGTTGAGAATGATTCGTTTACTCTAAAAATAACATCTGAAGGGGATTCTGATGACGTCGAAAGTCAACTTAGTACAAAACCATCTTACTATGTGGCTCTTGGTTCGGATAACACATGGTATCTTTTCACCGAGAGGTGTATTAAGACAGTGTATAGAACTGGCTTCCCCAATGTTGCTTTGACGAATGGTGACGCTTTACCTCGAGAAATTATGACTGTTCTTCTTGAAAAGGAGGAAATGCAATGGCAGAAGCTCAGTCAATCTGAACTTGGAGGTATTTGGTGCATGGAAGGATCGCTAGACACATGGTCTTGGAGTTTAAATGTCCCAGTTTTAAGTAGTCTCCCGGAGGATAGTGAGGTAATAATGCCTATTAATATAATATTCATAGCATTATGCATGAAAGATGTTTGCCCTCATGAGTTTTGTATTTTTCCTTGTTGGTTAGGTTGTGCAATATTCGCAAGCATACTATGATGCAGTAGAATCTTACAAGAATCAGCGGAATAAAGTTTCTCAGTTGAAGAAAAGAATAGCTAGGACAGAAGGCTTTAAAGAATATAAAAAGATAGTGGATGTGGCTAAGTTCACGGAGGAAAAGATCCGGCGCCTGAAAGCTAGATCAAGTCGTTTGATAACTCGTATTGAGCAGATTGAACCATCTGGCTGGAAGGAGTTTCTGCAGGTAACTCAACATAATAAGTTATGCCATGCCACATGACTACTTGTTTCCAGTGTTTTGTGGTTTGTGAAGTTGTGATAAATATTACAGACATACTGTTAGCAGAGAATACTCTCTTCGTTATAGCTTTATGTCTGTTACTATAACAACAGTTGTATCTAATACAAATAGCTGTTATTGTTATTGTTATAATTGTGGTAACTGCTTTTGACAGGTGAGCAATGTCATACATGAAATAAGGGCCTTGGATATAAACACACATGTGATATTTCCACTTGGTGAAACTGCTTCTGCTCTTCGAGGGGAAAACGAGATTTGGATTGCTATGGTTCTTCGTAACAAAATTTTGCTAGATCTTAAGCCTCCACAGCTCGCTGCTGTTTGTGGAAGCATTGTTTCTGAAGGGATTAAGGTCAGGCCTTCAAAAAATAACAGGTACTTAATTTGTACTTAAGCTAAGTGGTTCATCTGAGTTTTAAGTGTGCATCCATAAGTTCTCTAATATAATTTTCTTTTTGCAGCTATATTTATGAGCCTTCCACGGCTGTGTTAGATGTCATCAACTTTCTGGATGACCAAAGAAGATCGCTCTTACAACTTCAAGAAAAGCATAACGTAGAGGTTAGTCCATTGAATGTTATGACCTGCTTCTGAACAGAAACATCTGGTTATTATTTGTTGTTTTGTTTTATTTTCTAATAAGAAGAGGCAATGTATGAGGCTTGCAGATACCTTGCTGCTTGGATAGCCAGTTTTCTGGCATGGTTGAAGCCTGGGCTTCTGGTCTGACTTGGAGAGAAATAATGATGGATTGTGCAATGGATGAAGGAGATCTAGCACGCCTGTTACGTAGAACAATCGATGTCTTAGCACAGGTATATGTTTATGGCTGTCTTAATTTCAGAGTAACCTTAATTTTTTTTTCTACCTTTTTAACATTTTTCTGGATTCAGATTCCTAAATTGCCTGATATTGATCCACAACTACAAAGAAATGCAGTAGCTGCATCCAATGTGATGGATCGTCCACCAATAAGTGAACTTGCAGGATGAAATTTGTAGGTTAGTCAATTGTATGCATTCTTCTGTGATTAGTGGTCAAACACTATTAATGATAAAATTTGATATTTTGTCGTGTGTTTCATTTTAAGGATAGAATATCTAGAAGAGAGAGCATCAAGTTCATGCTATGATGATCAGTTTAACTGTTAGTTTCAATTTGGGACTCATCAGATTATTACAGGTTATGTGATGCGTTTGAATATATATACCACCAGAATGGATGGTTAGTGGACGCTCTGTTGATAAAGAAACAAATACTACAATGTTTGACCTGCTAAGTCATCAATGGTAATGTGCTTCTTCTATCCAGACAATTTCTAAAGCACATAAGCACATTAAAAATAAGCAATTCTAGACACCCCCTTATTGTGACAGGTTTATGACAAATGATAATAATCTTGCATACCATATTTTGCCATTCCCGAATCCAGAGTGCATCCCTAATAATTTGAACCAATGTTGCCTTCTCAAACTCTTCTTGATAGCCTTTATTACTGATGTATAATATTCATCCGATTTAAAAGTGACTTAGTTGGCGTAACTAATATTCTCTCTAGTGATCATTATCGAGTAACGTATACTGTAGAAGTTAGTCATGCATGCCATCTTTTCACAAATCGAGTTTCATTCCTAGAATGCACTTCAAAATCTCCATTATTGTTGTGGCTGATTTTTTTATTTGTACTTTATGTTGGCTGCTGCAACTCTGATTCAGAAGAAGCACAAAGCACAAGAGAGAAGACTAGTGTGACAAAAGGATGAAGATTACTCTGAGAGGAGCTCAAGACATCCAAAATGCCAGGTGAAAATGTGGCATGTGTAACTAATAACTTATTGTGACCCACAATCCATTGCAATATGAAATCTAGATTAATTGTTAGTCTTGGATGGTTTTAAGTTCATGTTAGGCTAGTAGTAATGATGACTAAACCCACCGCCGCCACATCAACAACATTCACTCCTTTCACCAAATTAACCACCAAACAACAGCCGTAGTGGTGACCACCAAAAATAGACAAAAAGCACTGCCTTCCCTTTTCGTTTAGTGGCTTGCTTTGCCGAACCAACCCAAAAACACTGCCACTGGGCATGTGTGGAGGTGGTGAAGGTGTAATGGACCACCACTCTCGGTGGTCCTCCCTCACGCGTGCAAAAAATCTTCATAATGGCGATTCTAAAAGTAATTTTTTCTTTCAATATTTAAAATTTAAAAACCGTGCTCAAATTACGAGATTGCAGTCTTGAGTTTCTATATGTATGTTTTTGTAGGTCCACATAATATAACTCTATACTCTCATTAGTGAATGTGAACCAACAAAATGAGAGAAAAATAAATAAATAAATAAATAGGAATCATACACGTAGTACATTACTAATTCGTATTCACTGTATCATTTGATCACATATAGTATATATCCCCGACTACAAAGAGTCCGGACCACAAGCTCTAACATGTCCGAATATCTACGAGTTGACCACAGCTCCGGATATTTGGACTCTAAACCCAATCTGCAGTAGAAAGGAGATATTGCGATCACTGTTCTAAAAGGCACGCTAAGGCTTCGCCAAGGCGCGAGGCGTGGCCTCGACGTCACGAAATGGACCAAGGCGTGATGTCTAGGCGTCGTGTGAAAAGGCGTGGAATAAGGCGCGAAAAGGCGTGCAAAGGTGCGCCTTTTTTTAAGGCATGGCGCCATTTTTAGAAGCATTTAGGGGATTTATGGATTTGGGCTTGAATTTCAAGTATTTGGGTTATTTCTTTCTTGGGCCTCGTAATTTCAAAACTTAATTCCTACTTGGGCCTCGTATTTGGGCCTGGCTATTTGGGATTTGGGCTTTAGTATTTGAAATTCCTCTTATAAAATGATATAAAATTATAAAAACATAAATTTATGAATATTTTGTTGCCGCCTTAAGCACGCGCTAAGAAACGCCAAGGCTTCGCAAAGACGCGTAAGGCTTGAGGCGTGGCTGTGCCGCCACGCCACGCCTCATGCCTTTTAGAACATTGATTGCGAATTTGCGATACATATCACCCTGAAGACTTAGTAAAATCAATGGCATTCCGGGCCTAAGGAAGCCCACAACCTAACCAAGAGAGGTAAAGAATATAACTTGTGTGATTAAGGTATAAACTATGCTTACTAATTTGAGAAGAGCAGCGACCCAACAACCAAGGGCAACATTCTAAAATTCCATAACATAAATTAAGTCAAAAAGCATGAATAGAAGGCAAACATCATATAACTGTTCGGTTAATAAGGTGAGCCTCACCTCGTGATCTCCAGAACAAGACAAATCTACTTGCCTATAAATACAAGGTAAAATGCCACCAAAGACCCGAGGCTGATCGTGGGATCTCCTCCCACGGTGAGACTGGCGGTAGTTCTTTTCTTAGCAGGAGGTCCCAGTCTACTCTCAATTAGTCCAAAGTTATCCGGATATTCAAGAAATCCTTGTTTCGCGTAAGTCCGGTTCATCCATAAACATAATCCCTAAATTTTGTACTAACACCATTCTATATTTCTATATATCGAACACTAATAAGCAGTACTTTGTCATATATGTGTAGTTGACCCGGTCAACGAGAGGTTATTGGAGAAAATAGTTCGAGTTCAATTTTAACTCCTATCGAAAGGTTACTACGTAAGTAAATATTGTCGGTGACTAGTGTCACTCTTTGAGTATTTTATGCCTAATAAATTTGCCTAATTTAGACCTACAAATTTAATTGGTGACGCTTGTCATTAGTTTTAAAAATTGTCATTAGTTTTAAAAGAACTAACCAACTATTTATGTCTTTCCTAATATGCCCATCATTAATATTTAAATATAATTTAATTTTTGATTTGCCTGAGTATCTTCTCCATCACATATCTACCAACCTAAGACTACTATTGCCATCAATGTTACAACCAGGATTTCTCACGCCAACAAAACTTTTTTTTTTTTTTTTTTTTTTTTTTTTTTTTTTTTTTTCCCAATTTTGCTCCCAGGTTTTTGTTTTTTTGTTTTTTTTTTTTTTTTTAATACCATAATTCGAACTGCACATGCCTCCATTTTAACAATGCAAAATACATTATCAGAGTCCCACAAATTTTAATATATCATGTCATCTTATTATAAGAAGTAAAAAATAATGTTTATGATGTTCAAGAATGTGATGGGGTTTTAATGGATTCAAATGATGTGTAAAATTTGTTTTTTTTTTTTTTTTTTAAATGTTTAAGAAGTAACAATTATTTTTACGGCAGTATGCTTTACACACCATTAGTATTTTTGACATTATTTTTTGGCTTGTAATATGGTTGGTGCAATTTTACAGGTTCATATACTTGGTAATTAAATAATTACTTTTCTTATGGCATCTACTATGGCGAACTTTTATAAAGGTTTATAATAGTGCCTAGTCATCCGAAATCATAAATTCATAAACATTTTCCTTGTTATAAACCTTTCGTCACTATGGATAAACTTTTTAAAGCTTTGTCAAAACCCCATTAAATACAAAAGCATTAAATTTAGAAGAGGTTCAAGATATTAGGCTTTTTCATTCCACATAAGCATGAAACACATTTCCACTATGATTAATAAAATTATAGACCTCTTCATCTTTTTTTAGACCTTTTTATAAACAACCATATTGGATGCTCTTATGCTGTCCAGTACAGTACATTTTTTAAAATGGAGCTGATTCGCACACCAACCTTTTTTATTCTTGCACCACACTCTGTGTATTACAGTGTTGTACTGTGTACTCTATGTGCATTACAGTTTTGTACAAAATGGTATGTTTAACAAAAAAAAAATGGTGTGCGAATAAATGCCTTTTTTAAAAGGTGCTACTAAATGCAATTTAAAAAAAAATATATACATGTATTTTTTTTTTTTTTTTTTTTTTTTTTTCAGGTTTGTCTTTTTTTAGTTCTTCTTAAACACTTTTTTTAAGTTTTCTGGCAGTTTTTAAACAATCAAAACACCATTTTTTATATTTACACATGGGTGACTGCTAGCGGGTTTAAACCACAAGGAGTGCCGTTTTCCACCGCTGTCTGCCTCTGGAAACGCCCAACCACCACTGACGTGAAATCTCAGAGCCACAACAACCATCGAACTTCAGATCTAGTGATTTGATTTGACGTTTTGCCCGATGTTATTTTAAAAAGAGTGCGAGATTTCAAAGTCTTGGTTTTTTCCGGTGTGATTTAATTAAATACGAGTGGTCAAACCTGCCATCTTTAATTCCACCGCCGCCGGCGTTACCTCCGGTCATGAACTTCGGCCAGAATATGAACCGGAAATTTATCTTTAGCACAGCGGGAATCTGACACGCCGGAATATGAACGGATGAGTGAAAAGCGCCGGAAATTTGTTGTGGTAATGTTAAAGAGAGAAAGGGTTTGCTTATAGGAGAGAAGAGATTAAAACTTTTGATTGTGTGTGAGAGTAAGTTAAAAATCGTTGAGAGAAATAAAATGATAACCAAATGTGTTTTTTAGTGAGAGAAATAAAATGTACTGTAAATAAACTGTAGTTTTTTAAAAGACAACATATCTTAAAAATGTGACCAATGAGTAGTCTAAAGGGGGTGTGGGGGATACCAAACAAGTGGTGTGTAAATACACAAACCCTATTTTTATGATGTTCAAGAATATGAAGTGCTTCCGTTAGAATATTTTGTATGAGATTTGATTGAGATGGTTGTTTGGGTGATACCTGTTTGGCTGTTTGTGCGGTTGAAAAAGAACATAAGACATGTAAGAAAGAAGGTTACAAAAGCTAAAAATTAGGAAAATGATTATAAAGGTAAAATAGGATTAATACTTGTTATATGGGGTAATTCCCTATGTATCCCAACACCACATACCCCATTTGCCCTCAATTTTTTTTCTTCAAATATCCTAGCGTGTTTGGTAGCTTCATAACCCGCCCGGTGGGCGGGTTTGCTTCATAATAATATAGATAATATTAAGAGGAAGAAAATAAACATTAATAAGCGAAAAACATAATAAATAAAAAGGAACTTGTTTAAATAACATGTCGGTTTTATACGTAACAATGCATATGTTGAATGTACAAAACAAATAATGCTTATTCAAATCCGACATAAGACTTCTTTATAAACGACATTTGTAGTGTAGTTGCAATAGTTGTCGTCTTTATCTAACATTGCTATCAAGATATTGAATCCTGCACTTGCTATCGAGTCAACCCTCATATATGCTACTTCCGTGGTAACCTATTTTAAACCTACAAAAGGCAACTTCATCTCTGTTTTGAGGCAGTTATTAAATCAGCCGCTAAAGAAAATAAGATGGTGTTCATTAAACTTAGCGTTTCATATTCAAAGGGAATTAATGGCCTCTTCTTACATGTGACAGGTACATTCCCAACCTGATATACACAAAACTCATGTTGAGATTCTAATATGGCTTGACTTCAACTTTGTTTAACTTTAATTATCTGAATGTTAATTCTTTTAGTGCATATAAGTACTACCAGTGAAGAAACAATGCATTGAATAAATGTATAGTTACCTTGTCAAGTGACATAGTGAAGTCGACTACTTCTATAATAACATTAACATGTGCTTCCTTTTCGCCCTTCAACCAAACAGTACAAACACCAATTGTATTGAACAGATTCAACATTATTTCCATATTTATATTTTATTTTTCATTGTAACAAATTATGACAAAACTACAGCGGGTGACCAAACTACATTGGGTCTTCTTACTTACCTTTATAAAAAAAACCAAAAAATTCAGTAATGGATAAAACATGTAAATACTGTGTTGATTTGAAACACATCTGCCCAGCGTTTAAAACAAAATTTTTGTTAGGAATGACCATTTTGGTTGACTTTTGAGTTTCGATACTTTTGACCCATTTCCTATTTAGCTAGAAACTTTTTATTTCACCCATAAATATATAGCATAACCCAAAATGCAACTTAAGTAATACAAGCAAAAGAATATCCATACTTTATCTCTTGCAATCCTAGTGCCGAAAATAGAGCCAAGAAAATCACCATGAGAACACGGCTGGAAACAAAGTTCCCTGAAATACTACAACAGATGTCAAACTTGTAACCGATAAACATTAAAATAAGCTTAACAGTAACATATAAAAAGAGTGAAAATAACTATGAAACACCTTAATCCCACTATAATGTCAGGTTGGTTGTCAATACTTTTGGATGGCCAAATGATAGCAGACAACGTTTAGCCTCAGGGTAGCCTCCTTGAGCAATTTTGTTAATGCATACACATATTTCTATATTCAAAGTAAGCACCTAGAATATACTACTTGATTAGCAAAGAAATGATGAGCATCATACTAAGATTCCGATGTTGAAAGCTTATATGCAAACAAAATAGGCATACATTAATTAAATTTAATGAATTTCAAGCGTTGGATCAAGATAAATCGAATCTAGTTATAAAAATAATGTAGATTATTATCTGTTTCTCACTGTTTTACCTTTTAAATAATCAAATTTATAAGCATTCATACAATTATTAAGCATTGACAAACCCAAACACTATCCTATGCATTGTGTTCTGCTTCAAACACACAATCACTATCTAAAAGTTATCCCAAACATCCCTTTATAATTCCATGATTCTTTAATCACAACAAAAAATTATAACCACACATCTAAATACCACTTAAACACATATAAATAGGCATACAATAATTAACCAAACCATCAATGCATAGAAGGCCCAATACAGTTTGCACACGAGCTTCAAATAATAATTTAGCGAGTGTTTGAGTTAGCAGCTACCGTTAGCTTATTGAGCTGGCTTATAGACTTATTCACATTTGCAAAAGACACTTTTGATTAATATCTTATGGGAATGTCTAACCAATGCCCTAAGGGCATTGGATAAGAGGGCATGGACCAACATAAAAAATACTCATGGACAAAAAAAAAAGATATACAAAAATATCTTTTTAATTAAAAAGTGACAGGAGCCCACGAAAAAAATCACAAAAAAACAAATCTTATCCAATGCCCTTAGGGCATTGGTTAGACATTCACATATCTTATTACGACCTTGAAACCATATGATCCAGGTTGATCAACTTATAAGACTTTTTAGCAGGCTTATTGGCTTTTCCAAATTTGGATAAGCATGCAAGATAAGGCAATTCAAACACCACCTAAACACAAATTTATTAACCAAACTAAAAGTTATCAATAAAAGTATAAAAAGGCAAATACATTTTGTACATAAGCTGGCTTATGGACTTACCCGAATTTGCAAAAGACCATAAGATCACTTTCCACAATATCTTATTAACTTGAAGCCTATTAATAAATTTGTAATCCATTAAAATTGGGCTTATTGCCTTTTCCAAATTCATATAAGGCAGCTTAATAAGCGAATCCAAACACTCCTTAAATAACCCCTCTTACATCCAATATTACAAGGTTTGAAAATTCGGCATAATAATAAAAAATGCATAATTGAGCAAATTGCAGTGGGTTACAAAAAAAGAAAAGAGATATACCGGTTGATGTCGATAAGAAATGACCGAAAGTCAACCGTGACAATAAGATCGCCATCAACTACATTGTTCATTCAGAAATACATACCCAACTATGCATGGAATTTTCTCATCACGGCTTAATGAGACAGGCGTTGAATCAACATTTGAACTTCCAACCGGAAGTAAAACCAGCTACCAACACAATAGAAAATAATGTTAAAAAGATTCATTAAGATTAAGGCATTAGTAACGTGAAACATCACTCGCTCGCCAGTAAAGTTCTAAAGCATCATCATCTATAAACCATTTTTGAAGTTCATTATTTGTCTACACTATTAGTTTTCTTGTCAAACACTTTATCAATAGTCACAAGACGTAGTGCAAACACAAAATGATTTAGTGTTAAAAAGTACAAAATGGTACAGGTAGCATGTAATAATATGTTTAGCAAACAATTGTTTGACATCAAATTCATATAATGAGAGTAGCTTACTTTATCAGTGAGCTTGCAGGACTGTGGTCTCCCTTCAAGTTTTGAGCTGCAAAAGAAACATTGCAGATATTAGAGCTACCAAAAATGTATAAAAATCAAGTTTTATATAACGAATATGCGGATGTCACTCACCCATTGCCATGAAGAACCCAACTTAGCATCAAAGGCATTCCAATATCTATTAACAAATCTTCCACCAGAATGTCTAGGATGCAGGATTCTGAAATTAGTTACAAAACTTGTACTTAGATAAGCAACTTTCTTGGATTACATTATTTAAACGGCCTATGTACATGCACATTTTTTACTACACCGGAGATATTAATTGTTCTCTAACAACCTTTAAGAAAGACAAAATTTAATAAACTTGATATACCAAAAACATGACAAATTGATATGATAGAAAAAAATAATAAAAAAAAATCCTTTATTAGCTTTTTTAGGCAATTCCTACCACGGATTGTAGAAACTCTGACAATGTTGAAGAAACCACTCCTGAGAATATAACGATTATGTGACGTTTAAAAGATTGTAACCAAAAAAGGATTAGATTTCCAAGAAAAAAGTGATTGTAACTAAGAACCTCAAAAGTATATTGGTATTTCATCAAACACTTTGTGTGCTAAAACTCCAATAACAAAGACGTTTCACTTCAGTTAAAGATCAAACATACCTTCAAGCAGCACAACACATCAAATGATGAATCATAAAAACCATGTGTTTTGGATAATAATGTTTAATTATTCGAATGAGAAGAATAATTTAAATGGAAATCAAAGATCAAACATACCTTACAATGATCGTTCATAGTTAACTCCGAATAATCAATCCCATTAGTGAGTCATCGATTAGAACTACAAAAACCATAAACCTTATCAATTACAAATCATATGAACATGATTATGTGATTAAATAATTGAAAATCATACAAACATGATATATGAGACTGATTTGGAAGAATGTAAATCCAGAATGTTGATTAACTGTTGCGGTGTTTAATAGTCGTCATTGCGAAACCAAAGATGAAGATCATACATAATCGAAGCATACCTTAATTGTTTAACAAACGATTGAAAATTAAAGAATAAGTGTAATAACTATCAAAATATGTACACAAATCTTACCTTAAATCTTGTTATATCAAATATCTCGCTAAACCATGTAATGGATGGGTGTTAGGAAGTGTTAATGATAGATCGATATTCCTTTGATGAAGATTAGGGCTTTGGAATCAAGAATAAAGATTGTCTGATTTGGGGATTTTTTAGGAAATGCGTGTGATTTGAATAGGTATAATTGATTTTGAAGATGGTAACTGATTTAAGCGATAAATGAAAATTCAAACCTGCCTTAGTTAGCTCATGAGAATCCCACAATTGTAGCTCTGTTTGAAATATCATAACAACATAATCAATGAAGGAGATCCCTAAATTCCATATGTGTTTATGTGTTTGTGTTTTGGATTGCAGAAATTAAAGCATGACATTTTAGGATTGTATGCATTTAACACAAAAACCAACTTGCTCCATTGGTTAACACTGTGTTGAATGGGAAAAAAGACCAGGGTTCGATTCCCATAAGTGTCTAATTTTTTGTTCCAATTTCGTGGTATGAAGTGCTGGTCTTTGCTCCCTAGACACTTGTGGGAATCGAACCCTGGTCTTTGCTCCCACTCAACATAGTGTCAACCAAAGAGCAAGTTGGTTTTTGTGTTAAATGCATACAATCCTAACATGCCATGCTTTAATTTTGAAAGGCCTTTCCAAAACATAAACACATACGGAAGGTTTTATTTTCATATCATTAACTAAAAACCATGATTCTCTCCCTATGATATTGGCATTCTTTGAAAACGATTTTCACATTCCATAACCCGCAACACAATTTTGAAAATATTCCATCTTTATCCCATATTTCACTATGTTTGATTTTGAAAATCATCATAAATAACAAAGAAACGTCTAATTCAAATTCACCTAAATCATCAAAATATTTAATCATCAAATCCAATTGAAAACCCTTAATTTCATCCATGGAAACCTAAACACTAAACCAAGTCTTCAATTTAGGTTTTTCATTACCATGTCATTGTTCTCAATTTTCTATAATTAAGGTATTTAGGAGATTGATTATGACAAAATGAAGGTAATAACCTACTTTTCTTTTTGTTATATAATGTGTTTTTTAGTCATGTTTCTTTGTTTATGATTGCAGATATATAGGAATCCTATAGTGTTTGGAGAAGCGCTTACCAGTCGTTATATAATTAAAGGTAATAATTTCAATTCTGATTATAAGTTACTAATTATCTATTGTGTGGTTTTGAAAGTAGGTGTTTGAATTGGAGATTCAAATTGACGTTGAGGCCTATTATTTGGTATAGTTAAAATTATGTAATTGATGCAAAACAAGTGTTTGATGAAATGCCTGAATGAAATATTAGTGTCTTATCGATGGTTGTATGCTATGCAAAGATGTTTTTTTGATTATGCTGCTCCTTTGGTCTTGGATGGGACCGATCTATCTCATTTAGTTGCAATCAATAGCAATGACCTTATGGTATGTATTTAAACCACAGAAACTTATTTTGATTTCACGTGCCAAAACTAAAGTTCACATTTATCTCAGGAGGGTGATTTTCAGGTGCACTCACGACATCTTATACTTAAATCACCTCCGGCTGGTAACTTCGTCTTGGAAACCGTCACTGAGATTATACCACAAAAGAACACATTTTTAGAGTAAAAACTACTATTATGATTTGTTTACTCTTCTTTCTTATGGCTTTATGCTATAAATTTTTGATTTTTATGCAGGGTCTTAACAAGTCATTTGGTAAACAGATGCACCTTCCTAATTTTCCAACACAAACTATATAAATGAGAGGTAAATATGAATATGCAGTGACTTGTTATATTCCACTTCATGTTTTTTGGTTGCTTTGACATGATTTATCTATATGAAATAATTATTAGTATTGTAGTGCTTAAAAATATATGTTACATGTATGAAATAATTATTATCTAATGAATGACCAACAAAAATGAAGTGATGTCTATGTATAACATATTTCGAGCAATGCAGATTCATAAATCTCACATTGGCAATGCAGATATTACTCTTGTGTCATAATTAAATTACATTGTCCTGTTTGTGTCATTTATCTGATAGTTACACTAATACTCTAATTTTCTAAATACTCGAATGAATGGGCTTATGTATCTTTTCCTAATTGCGTAGGCTGCTGTGAGTTATGCAACGGTCGTCCTTTTCAGGTTTGTTAAAACTGATATATGTTTATGAGTGATCGAAACATGCATTTATGAATGATCAGAACATGGTTACCCACACATACATATGCTTAGAAATTATAGCCATTTGACTAGCTTGGAAGTTTTGATTAAACCAGCCCGTTTACACATAAACCATACAAATGGTCCTTTACAAAGGATGTTGCAAATTTTCAGGTTCGGCCAATTGGCCAAAAGAAAGTGAATTCAATAGTATGCCTAAAATATCAAAATCCCCTGCTTTAGATAGTTTTGAATGATGTATATATCTTAGTTGAATGGATTTACAATTTTATATCTAAAGTAATCCAAGAAAATGGAAAGAATCTTCCGAATTGGGTACTGTTGTAATTGGAGCCCAAACTGAGGGAAATTGGGCTCCATAGTTGGGCCATAATAGCAACGTGATGAGGCGAAAAATGATCCGTTTTTAGGGGGTCATTTAAGCCCGAATCCGAATTTATTTGATCAAATATTGCCCTAAATCGTTCCTTTTGTGATTTTAGGTACTTTGGGAGAGAAATCTGGAAAAGGAAGCAATTCGGACGTTTTTGGAGCATAAAAGTGAAGAAAACGCCAAAGTCTTAATTTTCCATGCTGGGAACAGTGCATGACGACGTCAAGAGTAGTTCCCTGACGGCGTCAAGAGTAAAATTCCATGACGACCCAGAAGAGTTTTGACGGCGTCATGAAGGTAGGGCGTCAAGAGTTAAAGTCATGACGGCCTGGAACTGTATTGTTCTTGACGGCGTCAAATGTAGATCTAGGCAGTCCGAGGATTGTTTTGGCGGTGAGGTGACGGCGTCACCTATTTGGTCTTGACGCCGTCAGACCCCTTTTCCTATATATAGTTTTCTAATTTTTCACATTTAAAGAGAGAAGTTTTTGGGAGAAACCCTAAGTACGATTTTGGTGTAACTTTACAGGTTTTTCAAGGGTTCCAACCCCTTGATACCTTGCATAATTAATCAAGATAAGTGTTCTTCTAATTCAATCAATATGTCTATGTGTTGGTTGTCTATATCATGTTCTTGTCTTAATTCCATCATGCTAGGCTAGATCTATCTTGTGTTTGCTTAGATCTAATGAAACCTAGATATTGATTATGTGTTGATTACTTGTTTATTCTTGTCTTGGATGAATGATTTATATGTTAGGCTTAAAAAACTGGCAGATCTCCAATTGGTAACATGCTTAAACGTCTTAAGAAACATGAACCAACGCGCACTAGGTCTTTATTGGTTGTATTTAATGCATGAGCCACTGTTTACAATCCCTATAGTTGTGTTGGGCATGGTGTAGGAGGAGATAAGAGCTCATAGAATTGGGGAGTTATGTGTGTCACCCCATGAATGGTATTAAGGAATACGATCCGTTATCCATGCAATTATAACAAGTAATTAACGTGTAAAAGATATCTAGGGAGTAGTGAAATCTAAGTAAACACATTTTCTCCAATTACTGCTCACAACTTTAGTATAAATTAGTTTATTTTAATTTCTAGTATTTTATTTTGATTGCATCTTAGTATTGGGTTAGTTGATTAGCAACTAATTCCGCCCAAATCCTTCAAACCCGAGATTTTAAATTGCTTTCCATAAAATATAAAAACACAAAAATAATCATCCCCCACCTTTAGAACTAGTATTTAGGCTTTCTAATCCTAGCGACACTATTCCTAAGCTGAACGATCAATCCCCCGGTACTTGTCACTATACTATACTACAACGATCAGGTACACTGCCTGGTGGGGGTTGTAAGCTTCTCGAGATCCCTCGAGAGGTAAAGCCTGTTGCGATTCTGTTAGGAATACAAATATTCATGTAAAAGTCTCGGTCACCTAATGATTGTAATAGCATTAAGGTAGCTCGTAGTTAGTTAGTTTATTAGTTAATTAGTATTAGATTAAGTAACACCGTGGAAGAAGGAACGGGTCTTTACCCACTGTATGCCTGATCCACAGCCCGGGAGTGGGCGTAATATTGTAACTATAAATACCCCTCTCCACATGTGGAGAGGGTTGGACCTTCATTCATTTTTCAATCCAATCTTTTCTTTTTCTTTCAAGGTTCCTCCCTTTCTCTTCTTTCCTCCCTCCTCCCATTTCTACGCCTCTCTCAACACCTCTTGATCATGTTTCCAACATAATTAGTATTCTACAATTGGTATCAAGAGCCAAGGTTTCATCTTAGGGCCTTGTAGAATCGAATTTGTTGAGTTTTTGAGTGGTTTTGTGAGTTTGGTGTCACTTTCTTGGAAAACATCTTGATTTTATCCTTCTAGTGTTGTTATACATGTTTGTGATGTTCTTTTATGTTCATTTGTGTATTTGTAACATTGTAGTGTAGAGGGTGTTACAATATCATCAAGCTATTTGAAGTTTTGAGTTGTTTTTGGGCGGTTTTCTTGGTTGCGGTTAAGTCGACTGTTCCATTGCTTGGTTGCGGTTAAGTCCTGTGAGCTGCGTTTAATTTTCTGCGTTTACTATTTCGGGAATACAAACAAAACGCAACGATAGTGACACTTTTGGACCATTATCACTGCGATTAGTTGTCGGCCTGCGTTTAGTTTTTCTGTGGTTAATCATTTGCGGTTAACTGTTTCTGCGGTTGGTTATTTTCTGCGGTTAGGTATAATCTGCGAATCATTTGCGGTTAACTGTTTCTGCGGTTGGTTATTTTCTGCGGTTAGGTATAATCTGCGGTTAGTGTTGCGGTTTGGTATAACTTGCGGTTAGTTCTCTGCGGTTATTTTCTTTGGCCTGCGGTTTGCTCTGGTTGCGGTTAGCTCATACTGCGGTTAGATTGTGTTGCGGTTTGGTATTGTTTGTGGTCAGTACTCTGCGGTTTAGTCAAGTTGTGGTTAAGTTGCGGTTGAATCTTATTGTGGTTAAGTTGTGGTTAATTTAATTGTGATGTCGACTTCTTCCGATGACATTCAAGCTGCGGGGTCTGACACCCGACCTCTGATGTTGGACAGAACTGACTATGAATCATGGGCTCAAAGGATACGGCTGTACTGTCTAGGTAAAGATAATGGGGTTAACATCCTGAAATCCATCGATGAGGGACCCTTTCAAGTGGGTACTACTAGAGACACGATTTCAGAAGCAACTGATCAACTACCGGCCGTGTTTGGTCCTGATAGACCTCGCACTTACAATGAGTTGTCTGAAGAAGAAAAGAAACGCTATGATGCAGACATCAGAGCATCTAATATCATCATTCAAGGCCTTCCCAAAGATGTCTACAAACTGATCAACTTCAACACTGAAGCAAAGGCGGTCTGGGATAATGTTAAAATGCTTCTTGCAGGGTCTGAGTTAACTAAAGAAGATCGTGAGTCACAGCTATACGATGAATTTGAGCATTTCAAAATGAATCCAGGTGAAAGCATCACTGACTATTACGTCAGATTTCACAAGCTGGTCAATGACATGAGAGCCATCAAGATGACAATGCCCAACATACAGCTCAATTCCAAATTCGTGAACAACATGGCACCGGAATGGGATAGGTTTGTCACGGCTGTTAAGCTCAACAAGGGTCTCAGGCATACCAATCATGAACAGCTGTATGCGTATCTCCAGCAACATGAGAAACATGCAGCTTACGATCGGCTAATGCGAGAAAAGCTCAATCCGTCTGCAACAAATGAATCCCTTGCTTTTGTCTCCAATGTTCAACAACCTATTCAAACCTCTAAAGATCAAGTTCAACCATCACAATCATCCTCCAGGTCTACCCCAACCATTAGTCAATCATCAACTCCCTCACCATCTGCATTGAATACTCAACTTGATTCTGGGTATTCTCACACTGACATGATGATTGATAATCTCTCCAACCAAGTGTCTTTACTGGTGCAACAGTTCAGGGCTGCACTCCCATCTACTAACAACCAGCTCAGAATCTCATCTAATCCACGTAATCAGGCAGTCATTGAAGATGGTCGGGTAGTGGTACAGAATGTGCAGGGAAGGCAGAACTTCAACCAAAGAAATGCTGGTAGAGAGAATGGGCAGTACAGAGTTGGGAATGCTCTTCAAGCACAAGCTAAGCAACCGAAATGCTACAACTGCGGAGGGTTGGGCCATATTGCTAGGAATTGCACTCTCCCAAAACGTCCCCAAAACTCTGAGTACTTCAAAGACAAGATGCTGCTGATGCAGGCACAAGAAAATGGGACTGTGTTGGATGAAGAAGCTTTGCTCTTTCTGGCTGGTAATGATGGGAACACCTTTGATGCTGATGTGGATGATCAACCTGTTCAGGACATGGCTCTTAATGATCCAAATATCTTTCAAGTTGAAGAGTGTGATGCATTTGACTCAGACGTGGATGATGAACCAACTGCTCAAACAATCTTCATGGCTAATCTGTCTGCAGCTGCATCCTCTTCACAGCATCCTGATTTATCCATCACGTCTGCTATCTCTGAGGTACCAACATCTTCTAAACATGATCTGAATAATTCTGCACCTGTACAGGGGGCATGTGGCTCTGTACAACTCAAGAATATTGTCAACACAGACATCACTAATATGGGTAACACCAATAATATCCCATATGAAATGTATGTGAATGACAATGGAACCCAAGTTGTACCGAGTGACATGCCGTCTATTGATTCTAGTAAGCATGAGATATATGAGCACTCTATATACAACCCTGATGATTCTCTGATCACTAGAATTAACGCCCTTAAGGATCAAGTAAACATTTATGAGCAGCGTGCTAAGTTTGAGTTGAATGAACGTGAGCAGAAAATGGAATGGCAACTGCGTACTTACATATCTGAAAATAATTCCAAACAAGAATCATTAAAAAGGGAACTAGTTTCTTTAAAGAACCAATTGAATCAAACCGTCAAACAAAAACTTGAGGTTCAAAAAGGTTTGACTACAATCAAACAAGAATTCAAAGATAAAGAAACTAAACTTCTAAATGACTTCTCAAAATTAAAAACGTTAAAAAATAAATTGGAAGATAAGTTGTACACACAGGGCCAAACCATTCAATCTGCTCAAATGATGGAAAGCCACAGGAAGTTAAGTGATGAATTTAGTGAACATGATACCTCCAAACCCAAAGCAAGATTCCTTAAAATAGGTCTAGGTGCACAACCTGCATTATATGATGCAAAAACTATGCTTGAACCTAACCATGCACCTCCTGATACTCGATCCTATGACCACATCAATGAGGCAGAGGATAGAACTAGGGCAAAACTTGCTGAACGGTTAAAGGATCCTAAATGCATTGCTAAGAATCTCGTGTTTCACTATGATTATGCAAATGACAATCATACTGCAATTTTTGTTCCTCAAAAGAGAATTTTTCCTGAAAAAGTGTTTTGGAATATTGACATTGAGAAAATGCAAGCTGAAAGAGTTGTAGGCAACACACGCACTATGTTTAGAATTGCTCACCCAACTGCCTATCCCCTGAACACACCCAGGCACCTTGTACCTTTCACTCTTCCCACACAATGTAATACTCTAATTGGGTTGTACGTGCTTGGTCAATTGTTCAATGACTTTGAGAAAACCTGTAAAATAAGAATTACACCTACAGGGATTACAGAAGGGGAAAGGGGTTTTGAGCAAACAAAACAGTGTTACCTAACTGAAGTTATGCCATTTTTTAAACTTCTAAAAGAAAATTTTGAGGGACTTAAAAACACCATTAATGATGATGTGACTCAAATGAAAAAGGGTTTTGATGAAGTGGAAAGTGAGGGTAACCAACTTGCTATTGATCTCAAACACAGTGAAATTGACAGGAAAAACATTCTCATCATGAATGATAATTTGATTGCTAACTGCATTGCTAAAGATGTGTTTTATACTGTTACCGACTCTGCGCTATCTGCTCGACAATTTCATGAAATGTCGGTTACTTTGAATGTTTTCCAAAATCGTGTGATTGAGCTTGAGGGGGAGAATTACAAACTTATTAAAAAAATTCAAAATGATGATCATGATAACATGGTCAGGAATTTCTCAAAACTAGAAGTTGATAATCTGAACCTACAATTAAAATATCAACATCTAGAAGAAAGTATAAAAATATCAAATGCCAAGATATCTTCGGATGTTCCTGAATTTGATACATGTTTTGAATTAGCCAAAAAGGATGAAGTAATTCAAGCTCACTCAAACACGATTCGGAAGTTGAAGGTCCAAATTGCACAATTAAAATCAAACAGAAGCGATGTGATCAATACCAATTACCAGAAGTCTATGGATTCTCAAAATTTTCAAAAACAGGGCATTATCAATGAGTTACAACATGAAAATGAGTGGCTTCGTGCTGAAATGTCCAACGCTAAACAACGTTATAAAGAATTGTTTGAGTCTATCAAAGCAACACGTGACCAAAACAATGAGAAAGTCACTTCTTTGTTAAATGAAATTGAGAATCTAAAGACCATGGTAAAGGGTAAAATGCCCGTTGTTTCATGTGATCATGCAATTTCCAATGTACATGCTTGTAATAAATATGCGTGCGATGCTGTGAATGTTTCTCTTCCCCTTAGGAACAATAAGTTAGTTCATAATAACTATCTTAGAAATCTTAAGGATTGTCTGGCCATACTTAGAGAAACCATTGAAGATGAGAGGATTTCTAAACCACTTGATGATGTTATTATTGGTGCGTGCTTCCTCACTAATAGGGCCCAGGAATTATTAGAATATGCCATAGGATCATGCCCCAAGAATGATACCAAGTCGGATAGGACAACTGCATTGCACCCTCTCAGTGGCAACAAGCATGTCACAGTTGACTTTCCCCAAACCGTGCCACAATCCTCCATCTTGATCACCAGTAAACAAGTAGCAACTAATCAGACTAATGTTCCCATCATTGCTTCTACAGGAGTAAAAGGTGTATCTAATGCTAGCAAGTCACAGCCTAAGGGCAATACAAAGAATGATAGGACTTTGCCGGCTAAGAGCTCACTTATGAAGGAAGTAGAAGAATCATCTAGGAACAATAAAGTGTTGCTTAGTGAAAGGAATCGAGTTGTTTCAAACATTTGTGCGAACAATGATGTAATTAATTCGAATTCTGATGCTATTTGTAAGACATGTAACAAATGCTTATTTTATGGTAATCATGATGCATGTGCTGTGCCTTTTCTTAAATCTATTATACGATCACCAGATATGAATGTTTCTTGTGTTAAACGAGCAAAACAAGTATGGAATAAAACAGGAAAAGTGTTCACTAATGTTGGTTATCAATGGAGACCTACTGGAAGGAAATTCACTCCGAGGAAAAGGTGCCCAGTGACTAGGACTACTAACTCTAGAGATATGCCTATTAGGAAGTGGAGACCTACTGGTAGACTATTTCCTATAGAAGCAATAGATACCACTTCTAGTTCTAGTGCATCAAAATGTGAATACTCCAGTGAGATACCTGTTACTTATGATAATCCAATATTTGTGTGTTCTAACAAAATGGACCCCAATTGTGTGTGGGGCTCCAGCTTTTTCAGTTATCCACGATTGTCTGGTTTCAAATGCAGGTCGTACAAATCGTCCTTTGGTATTTGGACTCAGGCTGCTCAAAACATATGACTGGTGATCGCTCAAGGCTCAAGAATTTCGTGGAAAAATTTATTGGTACGGTTAGGTTTGGGAATGACCATTTTGGGTCTATAATGGGTTATGGTGATTATGTCTTTGGAGACAGTGTTATATCCAGAGTCTACTACGTGGAAGGTCTTGGGCACAATCTATTTTCTGTGGGTCAATTCTGTGACTCAGATCTCGAAGTCGCCTTCAGAAAGCACACCTGTTTTGTTAGAGAATTAGATGGTGTTGATCTTCTCAAGGGGAGTCGGGGCACTAATCTTTACACCATCTCCATCGAAGATATGCTACGGTCCTCTCCAATTTGTCTGCTCTCTAAAGCATCCAAGAACAAGTCATAGTTGTGGCATCGACGTTTAAACCATTTAAACTTCGGTACCATCAATGAACTTACACGTAAGGATCTTGTTCGAGGCTTGCCCAGACTCAAGTATGAAAAAGATCATCTGTGTTCCGCCTGTCAAATGGGCAAAAGCAAAAAGCATACCCATAAACCCAAAACTGTCAATTCAATCATGGAAGTTCTTCATACCCTTCATATGGATCTTTGTGGACCAATGAGGATTCAAAGTATCAATGGAAAGAAATATGTGCTGGTTATTGTTGATGATTACTCTCGATTCACATGGGTGAAGTTTCTACGATCAAAAGATGAAACTCCTGAAACCATCATCAAACTCATCAAGATGTTGCAAGTCCGTCTTAACAAAACAGTTAGAGTCGTTCATACTGATAATGGAACAGAATTTGTGAACAGACAACTTACTCTATTTTATGAAGGTGTCGGGATTAGTCATCAAAAGAGCATACCAAGAACTCCTCAACAAAATGGAGTTGTAGAAAGACGCAATCGCACCTTAGTTGAAGCTGCAAGGACTATGCTCATCTTTTCCAAAGCTCCTCTATTTCTTTGGGCTGAGGCAATTGCCACCGCATGTTACACTCAGAACCGATCCTTGATACATCCTCTCCACTGCAAAACTCCCTATGAACTGGTTCATGGCAGAAAACCCGACCTTTCGTTTCTTCGAGTTTTTGGTGCACTGTGCTATCCTACTAATGACAGTGAAGACCTTGGGAAACTCAAGGCCAAGGCCGACATTGGTTTCTTCGTTGGCTATGCTCCAGAGCGAAAGGGGTACCGAATCTACAACAAACGTACCAGAGATATAATGGAAACAATCCACGTTACTTTCGATGAGCTGACTGAGCAACCGGTTCCTGGACAATCAAGTTCTGGACCCGTACCTAACCTTTTGTCCCCTGGACCAATTAGTTCCAGGCTTGTACAGAATCCCATCCCTGCTGCTCCTTTTGTACCTCCTACGAGTGAAGATTGGAAGAAACTGTTTGACCCAATGTTTGATGAATACTTTGAACCTCAACAGATGAATGCTCCTGAAGCTACAATGGTTCAACCACCAGATGGGGTGGTGAATGATCAAGATAACAGTAACGGTCCATCCACTTCATTGTCATGGGATTCTGAAGCCCCCGCCATCAGTCAATCGGTTAGCACGTCCAATGTCCAACCTTCACTTGCACATCGAGCGGCAAATGTAGATAATTCATCTGAAGTTAATCCTTTTGCTCCACCTGATAATGAGCCATTTGTTAACATCTTTGCCCCTGAACTATCAAATGATGTGACATCCTCTGATGAATCTAACATGGCTACCTCAGTTCCACACTCTCAACCCCATGAATACCTTCGAAAATGGACCAATGATCATCCTATTGACAACATCATTGGGAACCCTTCACGTCCAGTATCAACCCGCAAGCAACTTGCAACCGACGCATTATGGTGCTTCTTCAATTCTGTTCTCTCTAAAGCTGAACCAAAAAGCGTCAAGGATGCAATGTCTAAACACTCATGGTTCACTGCAATGGTGGACGAAATTCATGAATTTGACCGACTGGATGTCTGGGAACTAGTACCACCTCCCGAGTGTGCTATGATCATTGCTCTCAAATGGATATTCAAGGTTAAACTTGATGAGCATGGAGATGTTCTGAAAAACAAAGCTAGGCTTGTGGCAAAAGGATATCGACAAGAAGAAGGTATTGACTTTGAAGAATCCTTCGCCCCAGTTGCTAGAATAGAAGCCATAAGGATCTTTCTCGCTAATGCTGCAAGTCAAAACACGGTGGTTTATCAAATGGATGTCAAGACCGCATTCTTAAATGGGGATCTGAAAGAGGTGGTGTACGTATCTCAACCCGAAGGTTTTGTGGATCCAGAACGCCCTAATCACGTGTATCGATTAAAGAAGGCTCTATATGGGCTTAAACAAGCACCCAGGGCGTGGTACGACACCTTGTCTAAATTTCTTCTGGCCAACAAATTCTCCAAAGGCGTTGTTGATCCTACCCTCTTTACCGGAAAAACAGGCAAAAACCTCCTACATGTACAAATCTACGTCGATGACATCATCTTTGCCTCATCTGATCCCTCAGAATGTGATCGTTTCTCTCAAGAGATGAGCTCCGAATTCCAAATGTCTATGATGGGTCAAATGTCATTCTTTCTAGGACTGCAAATTTCTCAAAACCCCAATGGCATATTCATCAATCAATCCAAATACGCCAATGAAACTTTGAAGAAATTTGGATTCGACTCCAGTGATTCAGTTGATACTCCTATGATTGAACGTTCAAAGCTTGACGAAGATGATGTGGGAATTCCGGTCGATCAAACCATGTATCGAAGCATGATTGGCTCCTTAATGTACCTTACTGCTAGCAGACCCGACCTTCTATTTGCAGTTTGCATTTGTGCCCGGTATCAATCCAAACCCACCAAGAAACATTTGGAAGCTGTCAAGAGAGTCTTTCGATACCTTAAAGGAACAATCCACTTGGGCCTTTGGTACCCTAAAGAAACTTCTATGGCTCTCACAGCATATTCGGATGCTGATCATGCTGGATGTCAAGACACTCGTCGCAGTACATCTGGGGGCGCACAGTTTTTAGGAAATAAGCTAGTCAGTTGGTCTTCAAAGAAACAAATGAGTACATCTATCTCCTCCACTGAAGCTGAATACATTGCCATGTCATCATGCTGTGCTCAGATCCTCTGGATGCGATCTCAACTTTCTGACTATGGCTTCATTTGTAATAAGATTCCTATGTACTGTGACAACAAAAGTGCAATTGCACTCTGCTGCAACAATGTCCAGCATTCAAGAACTAAACACATTGACATTCGACATCACTTCATCAGGGAACAAGTTGAGAAAGGAATTGTGGAACTTTACTTTGTGAGGACTGAGTTCCAACTAGCCGATATCTTCACCAAAGCACTTTCTAGGGAACGGTTTCACTTCATCCTCCCACGCCTTGGTATGAAGAGTCTCACACCTGAGGATCTCAAATGTCTTCAGGAAGATCAAGAGGAGTAAAGGGGTTACTTCACATATCCTTGTATAGTATCAAATCAAAAAGAAAATAGAAAAATATAAAACCTATAAAAAACCATAAAAATCTGAAAAATCACAAAATCTCAAAAATAGTCTTCTCACGACATGTCTCTTGTATAATCGATATTATGTACGTTTCTAGAAATGTCATTCAATAATGACACGGAATCATACATATGCTTGAGCGAGAGTTTTTCGGTTTCAAATAAAGTTCTTTTCAAAAACATGTCGTATCTCAAAACATTCTTTAATTATGGCTTGTAGTCATTTCAGGCTACAACCCGCACTTCAAAAATATGGTTTGCTATTACTTCAGATAGCAACCCGGTTTTCAAAATTAAGGAAAACACGTCGTCAAAAAGACGGTTGTTCCTAACAAAGGGTGTCGTTCATCCGAGCGTGAATTACTTTATATTCATGCACCCTCGATCTAATGCACGCTTCAGTGCATTATTTCTTGATAAAGAAGAGAAATCTTCTATTTATCGCCAAATACTTTCCCTTCTATGATTTTTCCGGAAAGTGTTTGTGCAAAACTTGGTGGTACCATGAAATTTTGCATGAAAATCAAATTGAACTCCAAAGTTTGATAAAATTTTTCACTCAATCAATGACGTTAAAAGTTTATGAAAATATTTATGCTTTAACATCCGTCATTGATTGAGGGGGAGAGTGAATTTCTCAACATTTTATGTATCATCAAAACTCCCCACACTTCGTACATAATACCTTGCAACAAAATGATTTGTGATGTGTTATGTGTCAGAATGAGTAAAATTTTTCAAAGAGTTTTTCACTAAAACTTCGAATCTTTTACAAACTCTTCAAATCTGACACATAACAACCTCCCTCATAGTTTGAGGAGGAGCAAGAAAAAGTTCCTTTTATCAGAAAATATTAAACTTGACCGCATTTCTCTCCCAAAAACGCTTTCTAAATTATTTAAATCAATTGAGATCAAAAATCTCGAAAGATTTGAAATTTTTGATCGGGGGAGAGAATGTGATTTAAATATGAAATCTGATAATCAAAAGTGATCTTTTGTACTCAATAATAGGCTCCCACATATGTGCTAAACACTCTCGAATATCGATGCACATATTAAGGGGGAGCAAAAGGCATTTGTGGAAGCTATACCAAAGACCGACCATTTATCTTTATGCATGGAGTTATAAGGTTGGTTAAGGTTAGGTATGAATTCCCCATGATCCACCAGAACCGGAAGGATCTTCCCAGGGACAATCCTCTAGATAGAATAGAAGTCCTTAGGAATGATTGAAAAAAAAAGAGTAAAGTGAGAAAGGGAAGAGTGCGGACTGAGATAGAGCTAGGACTGGAACAAACCCAACAAGGTTCTAGTGGTGAAGTCTCGGTAAGCACTGAAGGGGTTGAAGAATGAAAAAGAAATATAATGAGAAAGGGTGAAAAGAAATAGCCCTCCATATATTCAACCTTAGGGCAGAAACCGGGTTCAATTTATAATCTACTAGTGGTTACTTAAGTAACACTAGTATTGAAGACAAGACGTCATGGACCCAGTGACGCACTGCACTAAACTTCCCAACCACTCAAGTTCTCTTAAAAGAGCTTGTTTCATTCTCACGGGGAACCCTGTGCAATGTATCGACCGCTCATTGCGAGCTATGTTGATACCTAAAACAGGAGACGCCTCCCCAGTCTCCAGGAGCGGATCAAAACGCACTATTGAGTCTAGAGCCATGAGATCATCCATAAATCTCGTTAGGACACACTTCCAATATGCTTATTGTTTCACACAATGTGGAAAGTAAGATAAAATACCTAGTGTCCTACGCATTATCCTTGTGGTATTGCCAGAACATCCGAGTGATATGAAAATATTCACAATGAAGATGGAAATCCTTCTAGAGCGAACATCACTCAAGCTCTTGGTAGGTGACATGTGAGATCCATCTTGGATCAATGATCAAGTGACAACTGGAAAGCAACAATGGTGCGATTCAATTTTGAATCAAACTTGTTCCAGGATATGGATTGACGGATACTTTTGCTAAAACCACTCAATGTGCTCACAAACTAATTTCTCGAGCACATTGATTGTGTAAAATCTTTCAAACAAAAGTATTTTTGATGGAAATGTGATTCAAAGTATAAAACTCTCGTCGTGTCTCAAAAATGTTTATCATATGACACGCGAGTGATTTCTATTAATCAATTTCTCATCAATCTGTGAATATCAATTCACCGATTCACTCTATCGTGCTGTCTGCTTTGAGACGTTCCGGTATGAGAACATGCTAAGTATGAAGATTCCGAAGTGGATTCTTTGGAAAACTCGTTACTACAAGCTGGAAATTCCTGTCAAGGAGAGTCCTCTTTAAAAGAGACTCTACCTGATCACAGGTCGGTTTTCACAAAACCGGAGGGTAGTCTGTCCTCGCAGAACGAATGACAAAGCCATATTCGTTCTCTATCTTTATTGCTAACTGTCTTATTTCAGGGACACATATAAAGATGGTGTTCCAGTTTCCAGCTGAATCGGGTCAATCCATACCTCATGCTCACACATCCACCACACAATCAATGAAGATGAGAGACTTGCTACAACAAAATATTGAGAGACTACCAACAACGTTTCCGCAACTCTGATGAAAAAGTCTCCTGATCCACAACTCTAAAAGTCAAGTCTCCTGATCTAGCAGGGTGTGAGCATGATGGTCCTTATGTCACTACATCACATGAAGGCAATACAACAAAGGATGAGCTTGGAGATTTACTTTGGCTGATGATCTTAAAGAAGCTCAAAGATCACACATCACAAAGGAACTCTAATCACAAGTTCGCTTGGTTGAAGTACGAAGTGTGCTGAAAAGAGAAGAATCAGATCCTACGAGCTACAAAGACTAAAGAATGCTTAAAGACCAAAGATCTTAACTTCAAAGGTGACCTCGCTTAGGGGGAGATTGTTAGGAATACAAATATTCCTGTAAAAGTCTCGGTCACCTAATGATTGTAATAGCATTAAGGTAGCTCGTAGTTAGTTAGTTTATTAGTTAATTAGTATTAGATTAAGTAACACCGTGGAAGAAGGAACGGGTCTTTACCCACTGTATGCCTGATCCACAGCCCGGGAGTGGGCGTAATATTGTAACTATAAATACCCCTCTCCACATGTGGAGAGGGTTGGACCTTCATTCATTTTTCAATCCAATCTTTTCTTTTTCTTTCAAGGTTCCTCCCTTTCTCTTCTTTCCTCCCTCCTCCCATTTCTACGCCTCTCTCAACACCTCTTGATCATGTTTCCAACATAATTAGTATTCTACAGATTCCCACGCATCACAACGCCTTTCGCTCAGGACCGTAATGGAGATGATTCCTGATGAGGGTGGTGGGTTTTCATATTTATTAGTTTTAATCTTTATTTAATCAAAAACTCTTGAAAGTTCATGTACTTATTCTCCACCGTCGCTAGAACGACAAAAAGGGTGGTGGGTTTTCCTACCTTCGACCGCCGGTATCAACAAAACGAGAGAGAGATAGTTTTGGTGATGAACTCGAGCTGTGGTGGTATTAATCGTGGTGTTGGGAGGTGTTTCTTGGCGCGTGATGTACGTCAAAATGATGGGGAGGTTGTAAGGAATGTGGTGGTGGTGGCGGTGAGTTTAAGTGGCCGACGGTGGTGTTTGTTTGGCCGGAAAAACGACTGGAGAAGAAGAAGAAATAGGGTGTGGCTGAGAGAAAAGGTGTCAAACCCTAAGTGTGGGTATAATGAGGTTTATATAGAAAAGTGTTTTGGATCTTGTGTGAACCATATTGCACCCTTAGGGACTAAGATTGTAAAAATATGCTAGGGGTAGGAAGTGGAGTTTACCAAATCTTTTAGTATTTCGTTCTCGAGGCAAATTTACGTGTCGGAATGACTTCCCGTGACATTTTTATTAATTCCATCGAGAATTTTTATTTCAGGGTACCCACCGCTGCAACGCGCGGGTACCCTGCTAGTTCTAAATTAAAATGTTTAGAAAAAGGTATAATTAATTTGTAAAGTTTAATTCTTTATAAATGTGCCAGATGTTTAAACTTTGAAGGCATAATATGGTTGGATGACATAATGGATGTAAGACTTCATAACTTTAGTATGAACAATATTCCATAGGGTAGGGTGGCCAAGTGAAATGGTCAGAGATGCGAATCACCCTGTAATTGTGTTTTCGTTAGATTAGTCATAATAATGATCAATAGCATCATCGTCAAATTAGCGTCATATTAACTTTTTTTACAACTAATATTATTAAAAAGTACAAACATAATGTAATAAAAAACATCATCACCAAAATATACCTCATTTGCACACAACTATACCTCGCAAAAACCAAAATATTCACACACACATCGTTGCCAAGACCAACATCTTTTTCTCCACCTAGCACGCATCTTCATGGGGTGTGTGTTATAGCCAAGACGCGTCTTCGAGGCCTCACGAAGCTTCTAAATGGCCTTATTACCACTAGTTTTACAAATCGACTATTTAAGACTAGTAGTAATAATACCGCAAGGACGCGTCTTACGTCCTATGTAGCACCCCAAGACGTGTTTTCGTTACTACACCACCCATTACGACACATCTTACATGGCTTTAAAGCACAAGTCAGTCGTCTAAACGATCGACTTCTTTATCTTTTGTTTTGTGTGTGTGAGTGTTTTGTAAGGTATATTTGTGTATTGAGTGAAATATATTTAAGTGGTGATATTAATTATGTAAGTACATTATGTTAGTGATGATGTTGGTTGAAGATAGAAGTTGATGTGGCAGTGAGTTAACGGTAATAACCGCGATTACAATTACCACCCACCTAACACTTATACTTGTTCGGTAGTAGTTTCTTGCTAAGTTAGTTTATTCATATTTTTATTTTTGACTTATTATTATTATTATTATTATTATTATTATTATTAATCGTTCATTTTCAAAGCCTATTGTTTTAGCTTTATGACCTCTCGTTTAAAGATGTTCAAAGGACATGTCTCTTAGGGTGGAGGGAGTGGTCACCACTTCACCAAAGTTTACCAAATTTTCACATCATCAATACCCAATAAAAACCTTCCAACTCACATTTCACCAATTCACCCTAATTTTCACCAATTTGGTGGCATTGGTTTCACCAAATTTCCACATCATCAATACCCAATAAAAACCTTTTTGATTCACCAATTTGGGCCCACAAGCAAATTCCCTTCCTCTTTCTCATTCGGTAAAACTTACCGATTCTCTCCTTCACCGAACATCACCGAGACCCTTGCGGCGGTGTTACCGAGCTTTACCGAGCTTCACCGAGAGTTTGCCGAGCCCACTCCCTCCAGCCTTATGGAATATTTATAAGCAATTATTATTATCGTACTTCCCTGGCCCATGCATCTTTGCGCAATCATACGGGGCTATAGAAGTGAAAAAAAAAAAAGGAAACACATTTTGCTTGTGTTTTCCTCAAGCTTCTTTTGTGTTTTGCATGCATTCCATAACGTATTTGCTATAAATACAAGTAACCGATAAATAAATCATTATAAATTTGGAAAATATTACCATTCTATATCATGACACGAAGGGAGTAAATCCTACATCCTTCACTCATTTCATGTATTGTTAGTGCTATTTTAATCCATAAATCTTTCTTACATAACAACAACAACAATACCCAATCCCGCGGAAGCGAGGTATGGGGAGGTAGAATGTAGACAGATTCTACCCCTACCCCAGCAAAACTGGGAATAGAGATACTGCTTCCAGAAGACCTCCGGCAAGTGCAAAAGTGCGAGTGATAGAAAAAGAGAGACCTGCAAACAAAGCAAGAACGCATGAACCAACAAACAAGGAACAAAAAAGAAGACAAAGCAAAGCAGCACACCACACAAACGACAAGAGGCAAGACAAAAAAAAAACATAGCAAGGGACAAGCAAGCGGGCAAAAGGGCCTACAACTAAGGGAAAGAGACCTAAACGAAGGCAAGGCAAACGCACGAGGCCTACAGCTAAGGCAAACGCAAAGGGCCTACAACTAAGGGGAAGAGACCTAAACAAAGGCAAGGCAAACGCAAGGGGCCAACAGCTAAGGCAAACTCAAAGGGCCTACAACAACCACCTAGCCCGAAACTAGTCGCAAACTCTAATCCTGGCTCTCCAAGCTTTCCTATCTGAGATCATGTCCTCGGACAAGAGAAGCTCCTTCACTTGTTAGAGTTGGCTTAGTTGACAAGAAGTTTCGGTGTTACAAATTAGGTCATAAGTTTTAAACTCGAGTTATGTTAGACGCAAACAAACCTAAAATGATTACGGTGATCTTTTCGCATAGAAGGGATCTAAGCACGCACTTCAATATTGATGGTTTGAACTCAAGTCTCATAGTTTAATTAATTAAAAAAGCCTTAAAATTATTAGAGTTTGGCATCGAAAAAATATTTTGTTTAGAGTCGTCATTTTGGAGTTGTACCTGACAAAATATCAAATGTTGTTGTAATCCTACCATTTCTCTAGTTTTAATATAAATATAAATAAAATGTCAAACAAAAAGAGAAATGAAATGAATTATAGAATAGAAATTAAGAGAAATGAAATCAATAAAGAATTTTAATGAATTCTCGTGTTTGGTAACAACAAAGACTTGATTCGATTAATGAGAAAAAAAAATTACTTTTGTAAAAAAAATAATAAACTTGAAATAATTTACATATCATGCTTTTATAAGCAAATAAGATAAATCAGCGTATTAAATAAACAATCCCGTTTCTTTCATTTTCCAAGCATTTATGAAAAATACCTTAACATAATTATTGATTATATAAAATATTTACGTAAATCTGTTTGCAACTAAAATAAACATCATGAGAAAAATATTACAAAATAATCTCATCTCTCCCATTTCACAACAAAAAATAATGGAAATAAAACTTTAAACTTTGCACTACCTATTCTCAATTACTCCATCAATTCTTTACTATTCTAAACCTTTTTATTTCCCTATAATAATAATAATAATAATAATAATAATAATAATAATAATAATAATAAAATAAAAAAAAATCAATCCATTTTTTTAAAGATAAATTTTATTAAGAAAAAAGAAGCCATAAAAAGGCATTACAAAGAAAGAAAAATACAAAATGTAAAAAGAAACTAAGTCACATCCTTAGTTCCACATTTTGTATCACAAAATACAGATGGCATAGGACAATTCCCTAGCTCAAATACAAACCATAAAAATCTAAGTTAGAACTAAAACATAACAAATGCCAAATAAACTCCTTATAAAATCAGACAAAGCACGAATGGGTGCTTGAACTAGTGTTATCACCATACTCTGAATACATGAGGCAGTGCTAAGGAGTCAACCAAAGCACCTCCAAACATCACCATATGATGACAACGACTAGAAAGCTAGACTGCTAAGCCAAATTAATAGAGAGTTAGTTATACATAACCACTATGTCATCCATAAAACTCATACCATCATCAATCATCAGTCCACCAAACTAGCAGACCAAAGCAAATACTTTGAAACCGCATACACCAAGTAAACAGGTTCCAGTTAACATCAACACTTCTAGTGCAGTCTTTAAAGAGGATGAATACCAGGTAAGTAATCACCCACAGCCAGTGGCGGAGCCAGGAAATGTAATCATAGGGGGCGGTCAACAATTATAAAAGGCGAGTATAGCTAGGCTATTTTTCGTGTAAGTCAAAACAAGTCGGGTCGGGTTTACTAAGCACGAATCACTCAAATTCAAGTCAATTAACACTAGTGTTAATACAAATATCGCCTAAAAACGTTATTTATATTTTACGATCTTCGCTAAGTTTTGTTAACAACAAAATGTAAACTTTAGTTTCTAAGTAAAACATAATCTTAGTTTTAAAAACTTGCATAAACTAGACTTTTGCTACATTTTACATTTCATAAAACACAACACTTTTTATTTCTTAAAATAGAATTGTCACATCACATTTATGGCAAGTTTTGTCATTATACATTTATGGAAAGAAATGTGTTTGACTTACTAAGTGGTTGCTTGCAAGTTTAGTGTTTGACTTGATATTATGAGATGTGGCATTGTTTGGTTTGCAAGGTGTAATGAGATGTGACTTTGTTTGGTTTGCAAGATTTATTGCAAAACCAACTGCAAGCCCGGCGGAACCCTGGGGGTACACGGGCGGAACCCATCTGAGGGTTCCGCCTGATCCGCCAGACCTGCAGAAGGTTTTGCTATAAATACCAAGCCACAAGTTGAATTTTGGCTTATCACTCTACATCATATTTTACACACACACATTCATTCTTTCATCTAACCCTTTAACATTTCATATGTGAAGTTTCTTTTTGTAGCAAAGAGATTCACGAGCTCATTAAAAGTAACAAGTATTCAACACAACGTTGCAAGACTTGTTAGCTTAGCATTGTGTAGACTTGTGTAGTTTACACTTCATTTGATTGTGTATTTTCAGTAGTGATCGGTTAGTATTTTAGTCCTCAAAATACAAAGTGCATCGGGAGTAGTTGTACCCTTGTAAAAGAACTAACGGGAGTGGTTGTACCATTGGTAAAGAACTCGACATCTAGCTTAGTGTCAGTAAAAGTATAAGCGACGTGTAAGGTTTTCTCCGCCGGTGAAAGGAGCTTGTTGACTAATGAAAGAAACTCTCGAGTTGGATACTCGGGACGTGGACTTAGGGAAAGGAAAAAGAGTCCTTGTAGCCGAATCACGATAAATACTCGTGTTGTGGTTTGATCGTTTCTTTCATTTACTTGCATGTTATATATTGTGTTTGTGTATATATCTTTGATCAAACGGAAAGTTTCAAAGCTAACTTAACAAGTTAAAAAGATTTTAAATGGTAAACTATTCAACCCCCCATCTAGTTTTCCACAATTGGCATCAAGAGCTACGTTACTCAAGCTTTTAAAATATATTGTGTTTTAAAACTTGAAACGATCCATGGATTTTGAAAATTACAAAGAAGGGCAATCTATGCAAAGACCACCACTCTTTGAAGCAAATGGTTTTATATATTGGAAAAACCGTTTTGAAACTTACGTGAAATCTAAAGATATAGATTTGTGGTATATAATCATTGATGGTGATAACGTAGTTACTAACATTAAAGATGATGATTAAAAGAAATTAATTGGTAAAAATAATGAAGCTAAAATGTTGCTTTACAACGTTTTGCCTAAGAAAGAATATGAAAGAGTCTTTTTGTTTAAAACCGCCAAAGATATTTGGCAATCTTTAATTGTCACTCATCAAGAAAACTCACAAGTTAAAAATAACAAAATTGATCTTCTTGTTCAACAATATGAACAATTTGTTATTTCCGGAGATGAGATTATTGATAATGCTTTCGCTAGGTTTAACACTATTATTACTTCACTTAAAGCACTTGATGAATCTTTTTGTAGTAAGAACTTTGTCAGGAAATTTCTTAGAGCACTCCATCCGAAGTGGAGAGCAAAAGTGACGGCAATTGAAGAATCCAAAGATCTTTCAAGCGTGTCACTTGATGAGCTAATTGGAAACCTCAAAGTTCATGAAATGGTGATGGAAAAAGATTCGGAACTAGTTAGAGGCAAGAAAGAAAAAGTTAAATCCATTGCCTTGAAAGCTAGAGTCCAATCAAGTGATGATGAAGAATCTACTTCGGATAGTGATGATGAGGAATATGTTATGGCCGTTAGAGACTTCAAGAAGTTCTTTTGTAGAAGATGAAAGTTTGTAAGACAACCTAAAGATGACAAGAAAACTTTCTGAAAAGATCGTGATGATAGGAAAGGAAAGCTTGAAAGAAAATGCTATAGTTGTGGAGACACAAGTCATCTTGTAGGAGAATGTCCAAAACCACCCAAGAGCAAACCTCAACAAGCTTTTGTGGGTGGTGCTTGGAGTGACTATGAAGGAGATGACGATGAGCCAAAGAATGATGATATTGCTCTCATGGCTCACAACTCAAATGAGGTATTCTCCGACTCATCTTACTCCTCTATTGATGATGACAATTTACAAAAAGAATATAACAAACTTTGTGAATTGAGCTTAAAAATCATAAACAAAAATAAATTTTTAAAAACTAAAAAGGAGTTTTTAGAAAATGAAGTTTATGAGTTAAAAGAAAAAGCTAAGAGATTAGAAAAGAGTAAAGGTATTGACACATCTTGCAAATCATGTGAAGAGTTTAAACTAGAAATTGAGAAACTCAAAATTACTCAAAATGATCTAATAAAACAAACCACAAAGTTTAAGAAGTTCGATAAGAGCATTTCTTGTGCGGATGAAATTATGAAACTTCAAAAATCACCCTTTGATAAAACAGGACTAGGATTTACGAAAATAGAAACTTCAAAGGGTCAAACGAAACAATAAAAGAATGCACAAGAAACTAACAAAATTGCTACAGCAGCCTGCGGATCAAACGGAACCCAATCCAGGGTTTCGCCCGTTGGACCCGAAGGTTCCGCCAGGTCTGCTGCAGCAGTAACCCCATCCACATCGGATCGTTCAAAATTTGTTAAAGTTACATACAAAAATGGAACAAAACCTGTGTTTAAAACTGGAGTAGGACTTAGTAAAAATGAATTTAGAGATAAGACTACTCAACCAAGACCTAAGACTCCAATTCCCAAACGCCCCTTTCCAAATAGCAACTTCAACGCTCGGCCAAACTACCAACATGTTTGGAACCAAAACACTCCTAGACATTACCAAACTCCAAATTACATGTCATGGAACCCTTATGCTCTATTTTTATACTTGGAACAAGTTAATGGTATGCTTAACCAAAATGGACCCATGAGAAATTGGGGACCAAATGTTTGAGTGTTTTTCATAAAATAGGTGTGCCTCAAAGTTTGTTTGGAACCGGATGAATGGATTAAAGATAGCGGTTGTTTAAGGCACATGACGGGTAACAAAAGCCTCTTCACTTCTTATCACAAATGTGACGGAGGTAATGTTACATTTGGTAGTAATGCTAAGAGCAAAATCATCGGAAAAGGTACAATCTCTCATGACTCCCTTTTTATAGATGATGTAGCTCATGTTGATAACTTACGTTTTAATCTCCTTAGTATTAGTCAACTTTGTCGTAATAAGTATAATGTTCTTTTTAGTGAAAACGGAAGTAAAATACTTAAAGATGGTATAACCATAGCTAAAGGTGTCCTTAAGAACAACGTATATGTTATGAAGATGGATCCAACATCTAGAGACAAACTTTGTCTTACCTCATTAGATGAATCTTCAACTTTATGGCATAGACGTTTAGGACACACTAACATGAGACTAATTCAAAACCTCTCCTCCAAAGACTTAGTTCGAAACCTACCTAAGTTGAAATATGACCAACACTTTTGTGATGCTTGCAAAGTCGGTAAACAAGTCCATAATAGCCATAAGGCTAAAAACTTGGTTTCTACATCTAGGTGTCTAGAACTTTTGCATATGGATTTATTTGGTCCATTCGCTATACAAAGTTATGGAGGTAACTTCTACACTTTGGTCATAGTTGATGATTACTCAAGATATACTTGGACAAAATTTTTGAAAAGTAAAAATGAAGCTTTTGATAAATTTGAAATTCTAAGTAAGAAAATTCAAAATCAAGTAGGGTCTAATATTGTGTCTATTAGACCGAATCACGGTCGTGAATTTGATAATGAATTTCAATTTGGAAACTTTTGTGATAATAATGGTATAACTCATAACTTTTCGGCTCCACGTACTCCTCAATCTAATGGTGTAGTAGAACGTAAAAACCGGACATTGCAAGAGATGAGTAGAACAATTCTTAATGAACAAAACATTCCACAAAAGTTTTGGTGTAATGCCGTTGACACATCAACGTACATTTTAAATCGAGTCTTAATTAGACCATTTTTGAATAAAACTCCTTATGAACTATATAAAGGTAAAAAGCCTAAATTAGGATACTTTAGAGTGTTTGGGAGTAAATGTTTCATTCTTAACACCAAGGATTATCTCACCAAATTTGACCCAAAGTCTTATGAAGGTGTATTTCTTGTATATTCACAAAATAGTAAAGCATACATTGTTTTGAACAAAGAAACTTTAAGAGTCGAGGAATCGTTGAACGTAACATTTGATGAGAGTCCACCTCCCTCTAAGACATCACCTTTGGTAGATGATGACTTAGTTGAAAGCCAAGCAATAGAAAATCAAGAAATTTTAAGTGATGACAAGGAAGATGAACTATTAAACAAAAAACTTGTCAATGTCAAAGAATCTAAAAGTCATCCATTAGATGGTGTCATTGGTAACATTAAAGAAAGAACACTAAGGTCAAAAGTTCAAAATGAAAGCAACTACTTTTGTTTCGTGTCAACCATTGAACCTAAAAATATTAATGAAGCTATTAAAGATGAGTCTTGGGTAATTGCAATGCAAGAAGAGTTAAACCAATTTGTTAGGAATGATGTATGGACATTAGTTCCTCAACCAAAGAGTCAAACTATAATTGGAACAAAATGGGTATTTCGTAATAAAATGGATGAAAATGGAATTGTGTCTAGAAACAAAGCTAGGCTAGTTGTACAAGGATATAACCAACAAGAAGGCATTGACTACGATGAAACTTTTGCTCCGGTTGCTAGGCTCGAGTCAATTAGAATCTTACTTGCATATGCATGTGCACATAATTTCAAACTCTTTCAAATGGACGTCAAAAGTGCATTTCTAAACGGAGTCATAAATGAAGAGGTGTATGTTGCTCAACCACCGGGCTTCATCGATTTTGAAAAACCAAATCATGTTTACAAACTTAAAAAGGCTCTTTACGGACTTAAGCGAGCTCCAAAAGCATGGTATGATCGACTTAAAACCTTCCTAGTTGACCATAAGTATACCATGGGCTTAGTTGATAATACTCTCTTCACTAAGAAGAAAGATTCACATATTATCATAGTCCAAATCTATGTTGATGACATTATATTCGGATCAACTTGTCAAGAATTATGTGTGGATTTCTCAAAAATCATGCATAACGAGTTTGAAATGAGTATGATGGGAGAACTCAACTTTTTCCTAGGACTCAAAATTAAACAACTAGAAGATGGTATCTTCTTTGACCAATCTAAATATATTAAGGACATGCTTAAGAAATTTGGATTAGAAGATTCGAAACCAATCAAAACACCCATGTCCACGGAAACTAAACTCACCAAGGATGAGGAAAGTGAATCCGTAGATAGCACTAAATATAGAGGTATGATTGGTAATCTACTTTACCTAACGGCTAGTAGACCCAACATTATGTTTATTGTTTGTCTATGCGCTCGTTTTCAAGAAGATCCTAAGACTACCCATCTCGAAGCCGTTAAAAGGATTTTTAGGTATATTAAGGGCACTACACATTTAGGTTTATGGTATCCCAAAGGAACGAGAATAGACACCATAGTGTATGCCGACTCGGATCATGCCGGTGACTATGTCGATAGAAAAAGTACAAGTGGTATTTTCTTTTCTTGGACATTGTCTCACCTCATGGTTTTCTAAGAAGAAAACGGCTCTTGCTATCTCAACAACGAAAGCCGAGTACGTTTCGGCCGGAAAGGCATGTCAACAAGCTCTTTGGATGAAGCAAGCTCTTGTCGACTACGGAATTCAACTCAACGACATCACAATTCTTTGTGACAACAAATGTGCCATTGATCTTAGCAAAAACCCGGTTCAACGTGCTCGTACCAAACATATTGAAATCCGTCATCATTTCCTTCGTGACAACGTTCAAAAAGGAAATATCTCAATTGAGAAAGTTTCTTTCGAAGACAACATAGCCGACATTCTCACAAAACCCCTTAAACGTGAACCTTTTAACCTTCTTAGGCTATGCTTAGGACTCATGTAACCTACATTGTAGTTCTGGACATTAGACAAAAATCACAAAAATCAAAACAAATCCATAACTCTTTTTCTCAACAGGGTCGGCGGAACCCTCAAACACAACGGACGGAACCCATTTCAGGGGTCCGCCATGTCCGCCGACCTGCAGAATCATTTTTTTTGTTTATATTAAACCAAACACCCATTATCTCATACCATCACTTCCAAACTGCTACTATTCACTTTACCATCCATCCATACCTACGAATTCTTGGTCTTCCTTTCATTTACATTGCAAATCAATCATCATTGTAAGTATTCTAAACTTGATTACAATCCTGATCTGAGTCTAGGAATTCTATTTTTTGCATAAAAATAAAAACTTGGGGTTATGCATTAACTTGAGAAACTCATGCATAAGATTAGGTGTTTAACAAAACTAATCATGTTTCCCATAGTTAGGAATTGCATTCTTACTTAGTATAAACATGTTTGCTAAAACACCCCATGTCAAATCCTTCCAAAAATTTCTCACAAGTAGGACAAATATTTTTTTGTCTCACATTGAGAATACAAAATCAAAACTTTATGTTTAAAACATCACTTGCATAATGTCTCTTGAATGCTAAAGGGAATACATAACCAATATGTATTTTCGGGTACATTCAAACGAAGCTACATTGAACTAGGAGCTTTTGGGTTATCTTTTGTTTTATAACAAAACTTGCATTATAAAACGATTTTGAAGCATCAAAATGAGTCAAGATAACCGCACCTCCACATTGTTTTCATATAGGCACACACTAGAACATCCACATTATAATAGTAGTTTACTTAAACTAAAATGTGAAATTTTGTTGTTCTAGGAATCATCATGCCTCCTCTAACCCACTACCACCACAAGGACACCATTAAATACCTACCAAAACACCACAAAACCAAAGGCCTTACCCCAAACCAAGTCAACGTTTTCAAAGCCTTAGAAAAAACACTATGTCCATGAGGGTAGAACCATTGACCCATCTTTCCTAGAAGGCACAAACCTTTACGCCGAATTTGCCACAATTAACTTTGAGTGTCTTTTGAATATCGACGAGCCTATTTGTCCTAGATTCATTCTAGAGTTCTATGCATCCTCCGTCCTCTCCATGGATGATTATGGTCAAATGCCTATCAACTTTAGGGTTAGTGGTCATCAATACTCCTTCACTCTTGAAGAGTTTGCTCAAATCCTAGGTGTCCCAAACCGTGGCACTTGCATCTATTCCGACTTGCACTCCCTCTCAACTCTTGACAACCTCCAAGACCGTATCCATCCCTATGATACACCCCTTGTGTCAAAAGATGTACTCAGTGACCACCTCTTTGTTAGAACCACCAACACTATGAGAACCCGTTCAGGAAATGAGGTCGATAAGGACCCATATGGAATGGAAATGAATGAACTTAAGCCCCAATTCAAGAAATGGGAGGAAGTCCTTAGAGCCAATGTCATTAGCACAATAGGAAACCAAGATCATATCAACCTTTGCCTTTGCTACATGCTCTACTCCTTGTCTGTTAGGCAACCTTTCAACCTTGCCTACTACATGGCCAAGAGAATTGCCGACATTCCCGTGCATGGCACAACGGCTATGCCGTATGGAATGCTCTTGACCCGTCTCTTTAGGTTCATCTCACCCATTCCACCAACTCCTAATGGTTTTCGTCTTGACTACTCTCTCATTCCACACACCTTTGTTCCACTTAGTGATAAGAGAGTCTACAAAGCCCAAGGAAAACGTCCTCATTCTCCTACCTCATCATCATCTTCCTCAATGAGTGAAGACGACAATTTGCCAAACTCTAGGCTCCCACCTCTTGAATACCTATCCCAACTTCCGGATATTCCAAACGAGTCGGCGAAGTTCAAGCAAACAAAGGGGATGTTTAAGAATCTTGGAAGGTTCCTTGGAAAGCTCAAGAACAAGATTGATCGTCAATGAGAGCGGGTGTGTAGGAGTGTTTGGCACTAGGTGCTATTTGAACTAATTTGGTTGTTTAAACAATGTTTGTGATGTACTTGTAGGTTGGTACAATATTTGATACTATTTGGAACATGTTTTATCTAACTTTGATGCAGGAAGACAACTTTTGGCAAGTTGTCAAATTTTCAAGCTTATGATATTTTCACTAAGTATAGTGAAATTCTCGACCTCAAGGTCAAAGTCCTATGAAATGTGTGTTTACGTGTCTATTTTCTGCATTGCCTAACCAGAAATGCCTTATCTTTTTGATTTTATGAGTTTTCGAAAATTTTGAAATCGTCTCGCGGGTCAAAAACGCGGACTGCCAAATTTTTGTGCTCTGGCGGATCTGGCGGTACCCAAAATTGGGTTCCGCCAGTGTATTTTCTGGGAATCCCAGAAATGGCCCAACGGACCAGGCGGTACCCTCAAATGGGTTCCGCCTGTGTATTCTGAGGGTTCCGCCAGTTGCCTGCATAATTTTTGTTTTTGTTTTCAACATTTGAACATCCAAACACCAAAATCCAATCCTTTTAGATAGAGACCCATTTCCTGCAATGTGTTTAGCATAATAGGGTACTTCTCCTTCCATAAACTTAACCAACACCATTTCCCGCCAAAATTCAAAAATAGCCATAACAACCTCAAGGACCCTTCACACATCAAGGAAGGAACCCTTTTAAAGGTTCCTTGAAATCCCTAAGATTTGTACTCTAACAAATCTACCAAAACCACTAAGCATTTAGTGCAAAACTTGTCTTCTCACTTCACCATTTTCATTAGATTGATTTCCATGATATGACAACCCACAATTAGTTTTCCAAATCATTAGGAAGCTCCATTTTTGTATGGACTAACATCAAATCCAAATACTCCTTTCCACAATCCTTCAACACTATAAATTAAGCTATCCTAAACACTATCAAATCACACCTTCTTCATCACAATTTCTGAACTTCTAAACCATTTTTCACCATGACTAAGTCAACAATCACCTCTCAACCATCACGACCCATCCAGAAAACCGCCCGGATAAGTGTTAAACCACTATGGTCTAATCAACCCATCAACCTAAGCTCCTCATCTTCGGATGAATTCACCTCACCTATAAAAAATGAACACTTTTTGAACCTTGCATCTCCATCACCATCACCCAATGAACCCAATGAGCTCACTCCATGATGCAACTCAATTATAGTTTAGTATAGTAGTATAGTATCGAAGTGATCCGCAAGAAATACGAATCACCCGAGTCGTTTCCAAGTGAAGGTGTGAATGGAATCAAGAATATTGATTCGTGTAATCGTGATTTGAAAAGTGGTGAAAAAGGCAAATAGTGATCAAATAATTCAATTATCAACTAACAATTATTAAACATGCAAAGAGTACAAGCTAGTAATGCATCAAAGTCTAAAACGCAAAAACGGGAATGCACGCGCGATTATTAACGTAACGCGCGAAATAAAACGCGAGTTTTAAGCTACACTAATCCTACGGACTTCAAAATAATTTTAAAAAGTTAAAAATGATAAAAGTAAATTTTAAAAAAAGAAAAATATTTTTTAGACCTTTTAATAATTTTTTATGAATTAAAAACTATTTAAACTATTTAATAATTAAAAGAAAATGTAAATAAAGTAAGAAAAATGCAAATTTAATTTCTAAAATTCTAAAATAATTGAAAACTATTTTCTAGAATATTTTTGGATTTTTCTGGGGTTTTTCTGATTTTTTTGGATTTTCTATTAATTAAAAGGTATTAAATAATGATTAATAATGGAAATTAATTAAGAAATGTAGCAAATAAACTCAGAAAATTATGAAAATTTTAGGAAAAATCTAAAATATTATATTAAAGCTAGGAAAAATATAAAATTTTGAAAATAAGCACTGTAAGTGCTTAATGACCCAAACAGCTTATTAAAAAGTGCTTATTAACAAGCACAGTTGACCAAATGTTGACCAAACTTTCACAAAATGATTTTTATACTCAAATGAGCTTATAGAAACAATACTCATCCCTTATGATGCACAGGAACACAGATAAGCACATAGCCTGTTGCATAATTGAGACAGAAAATGCAGGTTCAGATCCCCTACTTTGGGCTTAATTTTCAGCACTCTAATAAGCCAATTTTTGAAAAGTTAAGGTTGCAACTTATAGTCCACCCAGCAGAGAATACAAAAATCACAAAAGCCCTAATTTAAACACCCCAATTGAACTCCAATTAGACCCAAGTTCAGCTGAGAAAAACTGGTAGGCTGCAAACAGTTTACTTTTTAGTTGCACAAGAACTTTGACTAACTTGAAATTTAACAAATTATAACTAACCCTAGGTGTATATTAAAGATGTTTAACCACTAAAATCACATACACAATCACAAAATGCATTGATTAAACAAGATCACATGAAACAGTTTACTGCATAGCAGGCATCCATCAAGATTTAATGAAATGTTGACTTTTAGTGTTATAACTACCAATTTTAAGACTGATATATCCTAAGTCTACCTAATGTGACAGAGAACACAGCAGGAAAACACCAAGAACTCACTGAATTCAGTTCTTCCAAACACCCCTTAAAACCTAAACTTACACTACAACTAACAATATATAAACTACACCTACTGATTTTAGGCTAAAAGTAAGTTACCTAGGTTATATTAAATCTATTTAACCAAGCTAGAACAGAAATAACAACACCAACAAACAATGACAGTTACTCTATATAGGCTAAGTAAACTCAGAAACTAGCTAGACAGATTACCAAAGAAACAAAACAAGCTCAGATAAAGCAATTACTACTACAAGTATAACAAGATAACTTCAATAGAACAATAACTCACTAATCTCACTACAGCCAAATAGAAGTATGAAAATGAAGTCCAAAGAATGAAATTTTACCACATCAAATCCTCCTCAGCTCAAATAGAGGGGGCTCACTAAGCAAGCCTATCTTTAAGATAGGCTGAGTTCTTTACTTTCTGTCTCAGCATATCAACCATCTCAGCAACCTTGATCAATAGTGATGATACAGATTTGACTTAAGACTCAAAATACTCCACTAAAAGCTAAAAAGCTCAAATGGAGTATATAAAAAAATGAAAATAAGCTCTTTGATAAGCTATACTAAAGATTATGCAAACATTTTTTTTTTCTTATTTTTCTGATTTTTATTTATTTTTATTTTACTGTAAATGAGATGAGAACTGAATGAAATTGAAAGAAGATAAGCTGAAATCAATTGATTACTAGCTAGATAGAAGTAAAGTTCAAACAATATAAGTAGTAAGAAAATATGAATAAGCTGAAAATTATTAAAGTAAACTAGAAATTTTATTGAAAACTCAATTGAAAATTACATAAGCTAAACTAAGAATACATTCTAAAATGAAATTGACAGCATAACCTTGCTCTAAAATCTACACACAATAACGTATACAGGGGGGGGGGGTTTATAGGGGAGCCCAAGGTGAGGAGACTAGGGTTACAGAAGGATCCAGAAGCTCAATTGTGGCCACAAATCTTCAATCCATATCCATATGTCGACATCCTTCTCATCCTTAGCCATATGATTGAGCCTTATCTCCTTGCCACGCTTTCACAGCCAATAAGGGGGCTAGATTCTGCCACGGTGGAGGATTTATGACACCATCTGACAACGTGTCAGATGGTTTCTAGAAGGTGAAACCTCGTACTAAGAATCTTAGGTGAAAAAGATAGGAGCAGGGTAACTCATTGGGGGAGAAGCACAGTAAAACAGGGCGCGTTTGGTTATTTTATTCTATTTTGACTTGTGTGTGGGTTGTTGACCGGGTGATAATAATAAAAGGGTGGACCGGGTTAAATTAATGGGAGGTGGGTGTGGGCTTATGTTATTTTGGGCCAGCAGGGTGATGGGTATGTGTTTGTTTATTTTAGATTAAGTGGATGTGGATCCGGTTGTATTAGTGGTATCAACTAAGGGACCAAACTTGAATTTTCTGAAAATATAAGGACCTTTGCTGCCAACCTTAAATAATAGTATCCAAGGACTATTGTTGACATCTCATGAATACTTGGAGGGCCTTGTTGTCAAATCTCCAAAATAATCTTCAAAAGGACCAAAAAATGACAATCTTGAAAGTTGAAGGACCACATGTACTTTCTTCAAACTTATGACCAAGGGTCATTCTTGTGATTCTTGAAACTTTGAGGATTCCAATTGACCATATGAACTTCACTTTGACCACTAGCTTCCCCGGCTCCGGCTTTATTTAAACTTTTCCAAATCTCGTGCTCGTTTTTGTCATTTTCTCGTGATTTTTCATCCTTTTCTTAAGTATCCGTTCCTGCACATTCACAAACACAAAAACACACATTCTTTGGCATTATTGGTTAGTTTTTGGTTTATTTGGTCCAATTTTGGTTTAGAAAAGGTGAGTGAATAAGCACTCACCACTCCACCACCTACTAAATCACCCATTGACCCAACTCCACCAAGTGCTCCAACCCAACCATCAAAAACTTCATCACCATCACCATTACCCAAAATTGAACCTATGAAGTTATTTGGGTCTCCTCCCACATCACCACACCCTTTTGTTCAAGATCTAAATGATCTTCCACCAAGACCTACACAACTACCACCTTTTGCAAATGAATCACCAAGGTCAATTCTTGACCAAAATGAGCTTTTTAACCACACTCAATCACCACAACAAGTGTACCATCAACCCAAACCATTGTTGTTTCACCCCATCTACCATGACATCCATGGTCCTCTTTATGGAGAACCAAACTTTGAAAACCATGATCACCCAACTCCACCACATTCTCAAACCCAAACCTTTGAGTCTTTCTTCCCCTCTTATGAGGAAATCCAAAGCATAGTTGAGAACCACCTTCATCACGCAATTGAATTTCAAACCACCTTGCTTGACTCAATACCAAATCCATCCTTCACCTAAGAACCAAAAACCAACCAACCCTCAAACCAAGAAACCCAAACCAACCCATTTCTACCCACTCATCCCCATGTTTGCTCAAATTGTGAGCAAATGGGTGCAAGCATCAAAACGTTGCTTCACCAATTCCAAGATGAAACCTGGTTTGCATTCCAACATGTCATAGAACGTTTGGATTCTCTTTCCCACCCAAACAAATCCTAGACAACCTTTGGAGGCCGTTTGCCCCATTTAGGAAAATAGGATTTTATTTTTATTTCTTGGGTATTTTTTAGCTTTTGTTTAGAAGTAGAAGAATATTTCACATTTCTTGTCTTTTGACTTTTCAAAGTCAAAATTTTACTTGGAATGCTATTTTCTTTCTACTTACTTTCATGCATTGTTGGTTGATCATTTTTATGTTGTCATTGTGGTTGCAATGTGTGTGGTAACTACAAGCTTGACTATATATATCACCAACTAACCATTTTTTTGTAGGATCAAAATCCATGTTTCCCATCTTGGCACTCCTTTTAAGGGGAGTAACAACCAAGGGGGAGAACGTGCATAATTCCGCTTCGCTACTCTACTTTTTGTTTCGACAAAAAGGGGGAGAAATATATTAAACCTTCAAACTTAATATGATTTTCATCACTTAAGTTAAACAAGTTTAATATATTTTTTTTTTAAGTCTTCAACACCAAGATTTTGTGAGTTACTTAAAAACAAAGTTTATGTTTTGTCATCAACAAAAAGGTGGAGATTGTTAATACAAATATCGCCTAAAAACGTTATTTATATTTTACGATATTCGCTAAGTTTTGTTAACAACAAAATGTAAACTTTAGTTTCTAAGTAAAACATAATCTTAGTTTTAAAGACTTGCATAAACTAGACTTTTGCTACATTTTACATTTCATAAAACACAACACTTTTTATTTCTTAAAATAGAATTGTCACATCACATTTATGGCAAGTTTTGTCATTATACATTTATGGAAAGAAATGTGTTTGACTTACTAAGTGGTTGCTTGCAAGTTTAGTGTTTGACTTGATATTATGAGATGTGACATTGTTTGGTTTGCAAGGTGTAATGAGATGTGACTTTGTTTGGTTTGCAAGATTTATTGCAAAACCAACTGCAAGCCCGGCGGAACCCTGGGGGTACACGGGCGGAACCCATCTGAGGGTTCTGCCTGATCCGCCAGACCTGCAGAAGGTTTTGCTATAAATACCAAGCCACAAGTTGAATTTTGGCTTATCACTCTACATCATATTTTACACACACACATTCATTCTTTCATCTAACCCTTTAACATTTCATATGTGAAATTTCTTTTTGTAGCAAAGAGATTCACGAGCTCATTAAAAGTAACAAGTATTCACCACAACGTTGCAAGACTTGTTAGTTTAGTATTGTGTAGACTTGTGTAGTTTACACTTCATTTGATTGTGTATTTTCAGTAGTGATCGGTTAGTATTTTAGTCCTCAAAATACAAAGTGTATCGGGAGTAGTTGTACCCTTGTAAAAAAACTAACGGGAGTGGTTGTACCCTTGGTAAAGAACTCGACATCTAGCTTAGTGTCGGTAAAAGTATAAGCGACGTGTAAGGTTTTCTCCGCCGGTGAAAGGAGCTTGTTGACTAGTGAAAGAAACTCTCGAGTTGGATACTCGGGACGTGGACGTAGGGTAAGGAAAAAGAGTCCTTGTAGCCGAACCACGATAAATACTCGTGTTGTGGTTTGAACGTTTCTTTCATTTACTTGCATGTTATATATTGTGTTTGTGTATATATCTTTGATCAAACGAAAAGTTTCTAAGCTAACTTAACAAGTTAAAAAGATTTTAAACGGTAAACTATTCAACCCCCTTCTAGTTTTCCACAACTAGTATGAGATGTATGTGTATAAAACCTAGTTAACGTAGGTTATTTTGCCGGTTTAGCAAAAACATAAATGGGTTTAGCAAAAATCAACTTGATAATTGATGAGGCGAAAAATGATCCGTTTTTAGGGGGTCATTTAAGCCCGGAATTGAATTTATTTGATCAAATATTACCCTAAATCGTTCCTTTTGTGATTTTAGGTACTTTGGGAGTGAAATCTGGAAAAGGAAGCAATTCGGACGTTTTTGGAGCATAAAAGTGAAGAAAACGTCAAAGTCTTAATTTTCCATGATGGGAACAGTAGGTGACGGCGTCAAGAGTAACTCCCTGGCGGCGTCAAGAGCAAAATTCCATGACGATCCAGTAAAGATTTGACGGCGTCACGAAGTAGGGCGTCAAGAGTAAAAGTCATGACGGCCTGGAAATGATTATCACTTGACGGCGTCAAATGTAGATAAAGGCAGTCCGAGAAGAGTTTTGGCGGCGAGGTGACGGCGTCACAAGCTTGGTCTTGACGCCGTCAGACCCCTTTTCCTATATATAGTTTTCTAATTTTCACATTAAAAAGAGAGAAGTTTTGGAGAAACCCTAAGTACGAACTTGGTGCGAATTTTAAAGGTTTTTCAAGGGTTCCAAGCCCTTGATACCTTTCATGTGTAATTGAGATAAGTGTTCTTTTAATTCAATCAATATGTCTATGTGTTGGTTGTCTATATCTTGTTCTTGTCTTAATTCCATCATGCTAGGCTAGATCTATCTTGTGTTTGCTTGGATCTAATGAAACCTAGATGTTAATTATGTGTTGATTACTTGTTTATACTTGTCTTGGATGAATGATTTATATGTTAGGCTTAAGAAAACTGGCAGATCTCCAATTGGTAACATGCTTGAACGTCTTAAGAAACATGAACCGACGCGCACTAGGTCTTTATTGGTTGTATTTAATGCATGAGCCACTGTTTATAATCCCTATGGTTGTGCTGGGCATGGTATAGGAGGAGATAAGAGCTCATAGAATTGGGGAGTTAAGTGTGCCATCCCATGAATGGTATTAAGGAATACGATCCGTCATCCATGCAATTATAACAAGTAATTAACGTGTAAAAGATGTCTAGGGAATAGTGAAATCTAAGTAAACACATTTTCTCCACTTATTGCTCACAACTTTAGTATAATTTAGTTTATTTTCATTTCTAGTATTTTATTTTGATTGCATCTTTAGTATTGGGTTAGTTGATTAGCAACTAATTCCGCCCAAATCCTTCAAACCCGAGATTTTTACTTACTTTCTAAAAAAATATAAAATACAAAAATAATCATCCCTCACCTTTAGAACTAGTATTTAGGTTTTCTAATCCTAGCGACACTATTCCTAAGCTGAACGATCAATCCCCCGGTACTTGTCACTATACTATACTACAACGATCAGATACACTGCCTGGTGGGGGTTGTAAGCTTCTAAAGATCCCTTGAGAGGTAAAGCCTGGTGCAATTCCCACGCATCAATAATATCAACACAATAACTGAGTTTTAAAGAAAGACACTAAATATAAAATTGAAAGAATGTTAAATCATGCTGGACGTTAACTATTTTGCAAATGGAAATGAATTCAATAATAGACTTATAAGTCTATTGAGTGCATTTAATATATAAAACTAGAAAGGCGGTGACCCGCCGCGTTGCGGGCGGGCCTGTTTTTTAGCAGAGGCTATATTTTTGGATGAAAGTAGGCATTTATATTATGGCTGTCATTGCTTACAGAAAATGGCATGTCCTAAGCCCTGCGATGGGCCATATGCGAGTGTACAGTCTTATAGTTACATGCTACATTTAAAGTCACTTACGTCTTAACCTTTATTGTATATATTAGAGGTTCAGATGTTGTTGCTTCTTCTTAGATAGCATCCGCTGTACATAGAAGAGGTTCAGTCAGGAGGTAGAGTTATATTTGCGAATGGCATTTCTGTGGCTGTAGTCTCTTCGATCACAGGCTCTCGCTCCCCTGTTGATGATGTGTCTTCACCTTCTTCTTTAGGAATATCTGGTAGCGTTGGTGGAAGCGCATCATACGCGCTGTCCAAGATGAATTTCAGATAAGCTGTGGTAAAATGATACGGCATGTTCTGTTAGTAGTGTGGTAGGTGCACGTGTGTGTTGTATGATGCTAGCTGAAATATATAAGTATGTGTTTCCTACCTGTAATTTGGTGTATGTTTCCTGCCAACCTGTTGACAGTGCCACTGTGAAAACCTTGCACTTATTTTCGTATGGCGCATGCCACATCGGCTGAAATACCAGGCTTTGGATTCATCAATCTTCATGATGACTGCCTCTGTAGTTAACTGCTATTGCTGAAACAGGTTGGTGCAGACCGTCAATAAGGTTACGTGCAGATATTTAAGTAGATGAATATGAGGCGTACCATGTGAGTTTTGGGGTTCATTTCCATTAGGACGCTCATTTCCAATAGGCGGTATTCAGCCCAGTCCGTACCTCAGGGCATGTTTCAAAGATTATAGTAATCGTCATACATCGATTTTCCTACAAAAGACAATTGCATTAAATTACGGATCGGATTAACCGCATTGGACATATCATATTATATAGTGCCAGTGGTTCTAGGCCTCATACTTCATTGGCTATTTACAAACTGTAATGTAAGTTTCATTTCTATTTCAGGAACAAATTACATGAAATCATATATTATACTAATAACCTTAAGGCGTGAACGTGTAACTTTCACGCATTTATCCTGATCTTATGCCAAATTGGAAAAGAGCAAAGAAACATGGGTTCAAGGGAATATTTGCAAAGTAAGGAACAAACAACTCAGTAAATATATGCATTTGATTCAACGGCCGAGTTACCTGACTGAGAAGGATATAATGGTCGCTTCGTTTCATGTCCAATTCTGAATTCATACAGCAAAATAGTCGGTCATATGAGCAAAGAAGTCATACATATAAACTGAACATTAAGGACATAAGTAATGCAAATGAAGGTGCTGTAATGCAAGTTTGATCAACATTAAGGACATAAGTATTACCTCATTTCCGCTGTCTATAAAAAGAATTGTCACGGTGTCCTACTCCAGGCTGAGCTGAAACAGTAACGACAAAAGTCAAATTAGCACCTCCAATGAGGGACCTAATAGCATCTAAAAGGGGAAAACCATGTAAGAAAATACCGTTAGTTGGATTGGAAGAAAGCAAAAACACATCCGCACTATGGCCTGCAGGCATAAAAGCCTCAGAAGAACAACCATCCATGGCATGAGAACCTGCAAGCAACATCTGCAAGAAAAATATCACGGACAGTCAAACAACACACCCATGATAAAAACAAATAAAAAAACACAGTCGAATGTTACCTGAAAGGCCTGATATCTCATCAATTTTCCTCTTTCCCTTTACGGAAACATCTGAAGGCGGCATAAGTTACTGCGGGCATCTTGTTAGCGGCAGCCGTTCCGGATCTGGTTCATTAATAGTTTGCCCTTTGGTTTTCTTTTTATGTACTGTATTCATTTGCCTCACTGACTTAAAAAATCTTTCGTTTTCCTTTATCCACCGCTTTTAGAGTTAGAGGACTGTACGACATATGGTACTCTGAATTTAGTGTGTGCGTGTATTGCACTTCTTCTTCGCTGGCATGACCTGAAATAACAACAATGGAAACAAAACAGAAATAGTGCAATAGATTAGAATGTAGAGGAAAAAAGAAAAGAAATTGATATTTTACATACATAATTTTTTGAGAGTCTTCTAAACTGAATTTAGATACGTACAGTCAATGCATCTGTGCCGGCACAGATTAGTATGTCCGTGTAATCTAAAATCACGCATAGTCAATCTACTCCTAGTCGGCCACTTTCTGTAAATCAGACACTAATTCCTTAAATAAATTGGTATCTTATTATTAACTTAAGTAAATCGGTATGCAAATATTTTGAACGGCAAACGTACCATTATTAATTCCTCCTTATTAGCTCCTGTCACACCAAACTTATGGACCGAAAAGAGTCCGATATTTAAATGAACTCGCACAACAGAAGTGGTGTTATTCAAGCTGAGTTTCGAATCATGCCTGTTGGCTGCAACATATATCAAACAATAAATTATATAAAATGCATGAAGCATAATCAATTATTGTTGATATCAGTGTTTGTCTAACTACCGAGCAGCATAAAAAAATGAGATTAAGTACGTGATACATGAAACTGTACCCTGGAACAATCGGATAAGTAGTGACACTCTGTTCATATTTGTAGGGCAGAGTCTACAATCCAAAACTTTTAATCTCACGTCCTTGTCCCCGGTAGCCCTGCTGCAAATACATATCCATCACAACTAACTTATAAACTACAGTATGATGGTAACAAAATTAAATACTTAAGTACACCATACAAAAGAGTTATATATACCAGATTCATCGAGAATACTTATACTTTGTACCTAATGATTCTATCGAACAAAGCTATTGTAACTAAAAAAAGTTGACAATTTTTATACAAAAATTGGGTTTTTATAAAACAAACATTTTCAATAATCCACATACGGGCGTATTTCTTTAAAACGAAATAATTAAATTGTTCGGTTCAGATTTGCAAGTGCGGAAAATAAATGAACATTTCAAATGAATTTAGCTACCAACAATAAAGTATACTGCTAATGTAAACACAAAAAGACAAATGTAATAGCATTCTAAGTTACCTTGGGCCATAGAACGCGACCGTGCACTCTGCGCGCAACCCGGTGTTACCATTTTTGTAAGCCATCACTAATATCTATTACAACAACAAATAATTGAGAATTAGTATAGATTAAGCCAAACCATTGGATACATACTGCATACACCATACTGATAATATACTTGCATTCACCATACTGAAACAGCAGGTGCATTCGTGGAAAATAAGGATAACATACCTTTCTGTATAGACATGCTCATAGATGTTTAATTATGGGCACCGAGTCTTTGTATATCTATAACAAAGGTGGAAATTAAGGATTAATTGTGCATAATGGCGATACCCTCCCCCAAGGACAACCTTACAATGTTTTCATTCATGGTTATAGTCACTGCATTTTTTACTTATTTTATATATATCCGAAAGAAGAAAAGATCGTATGGAACAACTTACAATGTTCTCAAGTTTTGAGCTATGTCATCCGCCATCCAGCTTCCTTCATAAGAACCTTGTTGTGCAAAGAAGACATCCTAAACTGAAGGGGAAAAAAATAAACTCAGAACTATATCTACACTTCCAACTCTCTTAGTCCTATCATCAAACACATTGTAGGCATAACTCCATCTACACTTTCTACAACATTAATCACAACCACGACCCCAATTCTTAATTCACCTAAAACAACTGCATTAGATTAAACCCTATGTTTTAAGAAATTGCCTTTAATCAGTTTGACAAACAAAGGCCCTTTTCCCATATTTTTTTCCATCGTTGACCATATAGTTTTACTGCTGCAAACTTATAACCAAAAACTTTTCACCAAAATCACCAAAAACCTAAAAATCATTATCGTATTAAAAGACACATCACATCTGATTCTTGGTGCAAAAAACATAAGCATAGGAAGAAGTTAAACGACAAACAAAAGGAAATAAATAAAACACACCTTATTGAGATTAAGACTTCCTTCATCATCTTCAATTGCTGCTGATTCACAGTTGTTGTGGTTGCTGTCGTTTGAAAGGATGAAGCGTGTGGATGAATCTGGAATGGCCGGATAATATCTTGGTTATAGGTGGTGGAATACGGGCCAATGAAACGGGATAAAAGATGCAAAATAGGCCGGCGAATTTGGGCTGGAGTAGCCCATGTTTTTTGGCGGGAAACTTGCGAAGCAAAACGGCGTCGTAACGCACGGGGCTTAAATATATATATAATGAAAAAGAGAGCCCACAAATGTCCAGTGGTCAATACATACAGTTTTTCTCATTTACACACTTTCAAATAAGTCTTCTTCATTTCTTTTTTTTTAGGAACTTCTTCCTTTCACTTTTACAGAAAACCAACAATGCCAGAAGATACAAAAAAGTCCATTATTAAATCAGATTAAATTACGAGATTTAGTTTTAAAACACTTGATCTTGGTAATCATCACTCACTGACGAGGTCACAATGAATTCTGAGCTGAGGGTACTAACCATTTTTTCAATAATTTTACCTTTTTTCAAACTAATTTCGTCTTTCTACAAGAGCATGGTTGGGGGCATCGCCCTCCACCACTCTCAACATGGCTCCGCCCCTGCCCACAGCCCATATCTCATTAAAAAAACCTTGCCAAACAAAACCCAAAATCAATCCATTTTCATTTCTGCATTCTACCAAACATCCTTTAAATATAAAGATTAATTTCATATAGCACCTTATTTTTATGATTAATTTCATATATTCTAAAAGTGCAAGTATTAAATGCATAATATACAATATTTTTAGGTATTTTTAATATATATGAAATTTCCAATTAAAATAAAGAGAGATAAAATTGCCTCTAAATATAATGCCTCTAAAAAAAATCACCACTTTACAAGCATATAAAACATGCCGTAAATAATGTACAATTATATAATACAGACATTAGAATGTGTCAATTAAATTGACTAGACGAGTACCCGTGTATAGCAATGAGATTTTATAGCGACAGATCGTTTAGTGATAAAGAAAGTTTACGGGTCATAAACAAAAAATAATAAAAGTTTAAAGATTTGGGGATTAAACATAATGTTTTGAAACCCGGATCGACCCGGGTGGTTCAACTGGTTGAACGGTTCCGGTAAAAAAATGGATCAATTTATACCGGGTCAACCCGACAGGTTGGGTCAAACACGGGTGAAATTAAACCGGGTCAACCCGACGAGTTTGAAGCTACCCAAGTCAACCCGGTTTTCGATGTGCATTAATAGTTTCCTTTTGAAATATATGTTTTCAACATTTTTATTTTAAGTTTCGACTTTTTACTTTTCATTTTTTGTTTTTTTCCTTTATATATAGTATACGCGGGTACCATGTGACGATTAACCGGAGAAATAGATCTCGATAAGGCATGATTTACCAGTTGTATCAGTTTCAACGGGTCCTCTGATTCGTTTTCGGATGGCTTTTATTGGTTAGTTGAACTGGTGGCGACACCAGTTTCCGGTTGAACCCGTTGGTTCGGTCCGGTTTTCAAAACTATATGTATCATCAACTTGTTAGCTTGTATGAAACTTTGCGTGTTTTATTAATCATTTAATTTGTATAATATGTATAATAATATGTAATTTTCATTTAAGGTGTCTTAAAAATAACATTAATTAGTGTGTTTAATTATTTTATATTTTAAATTATGTTGTATAATATGAATAAATAATTCTACTTTTAATTAAATAAGTGTTTTAATACGTGTATTAATTACATTATATACTTGTTTAATATTTGACTAATTTTCAACATTTAATAATTTAACATTTTATTTTTGATCATAAACCTTTTATAGATAGTATAGATATCTAACTATCTTATAATGCATAAAGGACTAGTGGACTACTATAATTAGAATACTTAAAATTAAGCCTTACAAGTTTAGAAGCTTAAAGTACAAGTGATTCAAACATAATTAGACAATTAATACCATAAATAAAATATAATTAGACATTTACAAGTTTAGAAGCTTAAAGTACACACCACTTTGTTTTTGCTATTAAAGTTTAAAATTAATGACTTAAAATTGATCATTATGTATATTAAATACAATTAATTAAATAGTCAACCAACTTAAACATAATTTCTGCATTAAATGTCATTAATACAAATAATAAAGCATATTATACAAAATTTTAAGCCTGAACGGGCAATGGGCCAAATAGGCTCGAGCCCGAACGGGCACGGGTCAAACAGGCTCGAGCCCGAACGGACACGAGCTAAACGAAATTTTTGATATCCGTAAATTTATTGTCAAAAAGAACATAATAAACTAAAATATGTTAACATATTGTACAAATCAAACAAACTACTAAACAAAAATATGAAATAAATAATAAATAAAATAATACAAACGAAGCAAAATTTCATTAAACTTTTGCTATAAAAACTAATCAGTAAAGCTATTGTCAAAAAATGTACAAATAAAATAAATTATTAATCGAAAAAAATAAATTACAAAATGCCCGCAGATGTATCGCGCTGAAACCCCTGCTAGTATAGATAAGTGTGTGAATCAATTCTGTTATCTTGGTAACAAGATAAGTAGTAGAGTAAAAAAAAATAAAGACGAAAAATATCAAAATATTCAACCAGCCAGTAGTGGGCCGTAATTAAACCACCAATTACCATGTCCCACCAACAAATACTATTCAATTCAACCCCTAACAAAAATCCCACTTTACTTACTATAAAAAGAGCATCCCATTATTATTCATTTCATTTTATTCCCCCTCACCCACCCCTTCACAAAACCTAACCTTTCGATCCACCGATCAGCCACCACCATGTCACTCACGCGCCGCACCACCACCTCCCTCCTCAAACCCCTCACCACCACACCCACCCTCACGCGCCGCCTCTACTCCACCGACGACACCCCAATCACCGTCGAAACATCCGTCCCATTCACCGGCCACAACTGCGAACCCCCCTCCCGATCCATCACCACCACACCGTCAGAACTCATGACCTTCTTCACCGACATGTCCTTAATGCGCCGCATGGAGATCGCAGCAGACTCGTTATACAAATCGAAGCTAATCCGCGGATTCTGCCATCTATACGACGGTCAGGAAGCTGTGTGTATTGGTATGGAATCAGCTATAACTAAAAAGGATTGTATTATAACTGCGTACAGAGACCATTGTATTTTCCTAGGGCGTGGGGGGACTTTGTTGGAGAGTTTTGCGGAGTTGATGGGGAGGCAGGACGGGTGTTCGCGCGGGAAAGGGGGCTCGATGCATTTTTATAAAAAGGATGCCGGGTTTTATGGGGGGCATGGGATTGTGGGGGCGCAAGTGCCGTTGGGGTGCGGGTTGGCTTTCGCGCAGAAGTATAAGAAGGATGAGAGTGTGACTTTTGCTATGTATGGTGATGGTGCTGCGAATCAGGGGCAGCTGTTTGAGGCTTTGAATATGGCTGCGCTTTGGGACTTGCCGGCGATTCTTGTTTGCGAGAATAATCACTGTAAGGACCTTTTGCTCGTAATTAACTGTGTTTATGCAATTATGTTTTGTGTATTGATCAATACGATTACGAGAGCTAAAGATGTGGTTTGTTGTAGTTTAGTTAGTAAGTTAATCATTCTTAATGGAGGATATCATATGTGGATGTGAGGATATGTATTGTGGTATATAAGTAGTGTTTGGTTAATTAGGCGTTAAATTCTAGACTTGATAAGCTTGCCAAGTAGATAAAATGTGACTTAGCTAGTCACATGCTGTATAATTGTTGTATTGGAGTATAGAAGAGGTGTTTGGTTATTTGGGAATTAGTTTTAAGATATGACGAGCTTGCCATATTCGGAAGCTGATCAATTTATATAATATATAGTGAAATGTGATTTATTATTGTGGTTTAGCTATTTATATATATGTAATGGAGTTATATATATGTGGATATATATTGTTGGATTAGTTGGTTGGCTTGGAGTATAGAAGAAGTATTTGGTCAACATGATTTAGAGACTTAAAGATGTGATTTATTGTTGTTTAGTTAGTTGTTTATACGAACATTTGGAGATGAGGATGTGTGTTGGAGTATACAAGAAGTATTTGGGTATTGAATTTTAGACATGATAAGCATACCATGTTAGTAAATTTAACAGTTTATAGAAAAAAGGGAGATGTGTTTGAGTACTTTCTAAGGCATACTTGAATAAGTTTGTATGGACTTTTGTTACTTAAAAGGACTTCTACTTTATGAGTGATTATGTGTTTTGTTTGGTTCTAGGTATCATTTAGAGGCTTACGATATGATTATTGTAGTGTACCTACTTATATACGTGATAGAAGATATTAAACGTGTGGGGTTGTATATTGTTGGATCAGTTGGTTTGCTTGGAGTATAAGAGAAGTATCTAGTATTCTAGTTATTTGGGCATTGAATTCTGGATATGGTAAGTCCACCAAGGTAGAGTTTAAGGTAATTTAATGGGGAATAGTGAAATGTGTTTTGAGTACATATTTGGATGAGTTTGTAAGGATTCATATCTTTCTCTTTTCTATATATATATTTTTGGAAGATTTTTTTGGGTCGGAAATTCACATGTCAAGTTAATTAACTAAGTTGGACTGTGTATAAACTATTAGTATCAGTTAAACTTTGGGTGAAAATTGTTGTTGAAACTCCATGAATATAGAAGTCAGTGGCAGTTTTCTGAACTTTTAGTACTAGCGCAGAACCTCTAGCAAGTAAATGGTCAATAGTGCTAGTGTGTTTGTATCTACTTATCTACTTGTATTGGAAAAGTAAACAGTATTCATATGTTTTTTTGCTCATTGAGCTTGTGGGCATTTGTGCACGCGTAATGTATGCAACTGAGATTTTTTGGATTGGTGTGCAGATGGTATGGGTACAGCCGAATGGAGAGCTGCAAAGAGTCCTGCTTACTACAAGCGAGGAGACTATGTTCCAGGATTGAAGGTGAGTTTGTTCCTATATTTTGATCGGAATAAAATATTATTAATTGTTGCTGGTTTTACTATTATTACTATCACCACCTCTATCGCCCAAACAATATTTTGCTTTGAAAATTTTCTTTGCTTCCAAAAGTCATATCTCAGTCTGACCTGTAAGATAAACTATTTGTTACAAATCTTTTCTAATATTACTACGTTTTAAATAGGCATTTTACTAACTTTTACTTGGTCAATTTTAGATCTGTTTAAAAGAATCATATAGCCTTCTATATTTTAAGATGGACTCTTTTCTTTGTGGCTTATATTTTCTTGCTTTTATATTGCTAGTTGGTTTGTGATGAAAAGTTTAATATATTGTTGAACATCATGAAAGTCTCTTTTGTGGCTATATCATCAGCTTTATCTTGAAATGTTATAGGTTTTTACCATATCCCTGTCGTACCATAGGTAGTACGGTCACTGAAATAGTGAAATATAAATTCATCAAGCAATAGTGCACCATGGCATACATCAAGTCACACAATAACATGCTATATACTGGATTTTAAAACTCAGCTTGTACATGCTCTTGATAGCTACATATTGAGATCTACTCGTGTGACAATTTAAGGTTGCTGAAATCATCTTAATGCCTCTAAATATGTATTGTTTCATACCAGTTGCCAATGTCTATACACGGTACTATTTCCTTGCCATGGAATGCATGACAATATTCTTGACACAATTGAGGGGTTCGTTCATCTAGTCGATATCCTCCAGTTTATTTTACTGACTTAATTTAGGCCTAATAAATATGCATGCCCCACACTTTCGTGGGATTTAGTTGTTAGAAAATGGGATTAGGGGGTGGATAATAATCTTGGATATCTTCTCAAATCGTGCATGGTCACTTTCCGTATACAGTATTTCGACCCTATTGATGCCTGGGTATCACAAAATCTTTATCGGGATAATTCAAGAACACTTGGTTTCTAGGCACAAGAAAACTAAGCAAAAACAAAGAGGAATTGTATGAGTTTCGTATGTTAAAATGAGACCAAATGAACCTGTTAAAAACAGATTATTATGACAGTTAAAAGCATTAAAGCAGTTAAAGTTGGCTAAAAACCAACAGTCTGTAATGGTTGGGAAAAGGCGGGAAAAACGGGTAATCCTCTTCCCTAAGTCGCATCCGAGCATGATATGAAATCCCGTTGGTCTCTAGTAAATCACAATTACCTAAAATAGACAATGACACTAAAATCACCAACAGTAGTAAATGCCTTTATTCCTTTATGTGATGTCCATCTTTGTAAAACATGGATCATACATACTTTTATTTTGTCTATGTTTTATATGGTCATTATATTAAGATGAAAGCTACAGTTTTCTATTTTACAAGGATAAGTTTCAAGTCTTTAGAGTTAACTAGTTTCTATACCTCATTGCTGATGATCATAATTCGTATCCTTTTGCAGGTTGATGGTATGGATGCCTTTGCTGTCAAACAAGCTTGCAAATTTGCAAAGGAACATGCTTTGAAGAATGGACCTATTGTGAGTAGTCAGTTTTTATCTTGCTTTCATGACAGATTACTACCCGTAGACAGAAACTGCATCTCATTCTTATTGGTCACAGCTGAAAACAGTAGTTGAGTCATATGCTGTGAAATATAAGTTATTGCATGTCTCTTTGAGAAAGCTATCTGTGGTTATTGATGTCCTTATCTGCTTTTCTTTCCTCTCTTGTTATTACTAATTTGGTCCATGCATATATATATAGAACACTTACGCGTCATATGACGTGAAATATATGTTTTAGAACCCTTTTATTCAGTGCAATACAAGCATGGCATACAACACAGTAATATTCTTGTAAGCTCCATTTACTAATGATCACATTGGATTAACTTTTTGTCTTGATGGATATGTTCAGATTCTGGAAATGGACACCTACAGGTACCATGGTCACTCTATGTCTGATCCTGGTAGCACCTACCGTACCCGTGATGAGATTAGTGGTGTCAGACAGGTTGGTTGATCTCTTACATATCTGTTAAACTTTGAATCTTAACTACCACCTGTTAATGATGTCTACTTTGCCACTTGCAGGAACGCGATCCTATTGAAAGAATAAGGAAGTTGATTCTGGCTCATGATCTAGCCACTGAAAAAGAGCTCAAGGTGATACTTTCTTTCATTTATCTATCTGTTGTCACAGTTATTCTTCACTCTTAAATCTTTCATTTTGCGGGTTCCAACTCAGTTTTGTTGTCACTTCATATATAACAACATGACAATGTCGATTGGTTATTGTTTGTCAAAGAGTTGACGGAATTCTTTGTATCCTTTTCAGGATATTGAGAAACAAGCTAGAAAACAAGTTGATGAAGCCATTGCTAAGGCAAAGGTAAACAAGCCTCTTAAAGCTCTATTTTTACTTATTCTGGAAACTTTAACCATCTGTGGATGGTGGCATGAATAGTAACTCACAAGTGAGGTGTTATAAAAGCATTTCTTGAATTACACACCTTTCACTTCATGGGTTTAACATACAAACATTACTGTTTCATTATCTTACAAGTTACAACTATCTTTTTTCCGAAACTACAGGAAAGCCCAATGCCAGATGAGTCTGAACTGTTCACCAATGTTTACCGTAAAGGATATGGGGTGGAGGTATTTCTCTTTTCTCACTTCTGTTAGTTTGTCTCTTCAGTTCATCAATAATTTTGGGCCTCCTATATTCTAACCCGTGGATTAGTCGGCCAAAAAGTCAGAAACCATGGTTAATCCTAATCCTATATAAGTGCATAACTACTGTTTTGTAATCAAACTTGTTAATTATGTCGTGCAGTCATTTGGAGCGGACAGAAAAGAACTCAGAGCTACACTTCCATGATTACAAAGTTAAATCACAACCTCCCCACTCACCTCTTCTCTGCTCTCCACACACCAGACGAATAATGAGAGAACAGAGAGACCGAACAAATAACATATTTTAATGCTGTTTTGCTTTACTTTACATGGTTTTCTGGTTGCTTTCATGGCAAAAGAAAGTTTTGATATATGATTCTTTTAGGCAAAGTATCAGATGCTGCTGCCTTTTATGTTCCTGGAGTTTATATACATTGACGGTTTGACTTGTAAAATGCATTGTTTATGTGAAGAATGTTGTTATCTTCTTATGCTTTTTGCTGGTTATCAGCATACATATCTGGTATTGTTGTGAGTTATAAGCAACCGGTAAACTATATGGCAAAGCGATGATCATACGTTGTGTGATTTATTTTATACCATCATATTTCATCTTTTGTATTATTTATTGTGAAATGTAGGGGTGAGCATCGGTCAAGGACCGGACCGGACTGACAAGACTGAGGACCGAGTTAGCCAAAAAGCCAAGACCGAGGACCGGACCAAATATGGTCGGTCCGATCTCGGTCGGTCCGGTACGTTTAGGTCGTTTGTTCAGCCCTAGTGAAATGTTAAGACCGTTTTAAGTTGCATGATTAGAGATTTTCCCGATGAGCTGGTGAGTAGCCTAGATATTGTTGTGAAAATGACTTGTGGATTTGTACTTGTGTTCTTTTGTATAAAAGTCGACCAAAAAGAGCTTTTCCAAGTGTAAGGTCTAAATCTACACGAAACAAGGACTGTAAAGTTGGAAAATTATGTCTAGATCCGATTTTTTACAAATTGGTCTTTGGCATGTTGTTTTATATGGTCCAAGTAATATGCTGGCATTTTATTGGAGTTTGATAGAAGATTGCTTTGTGATTGCTCTGCTCAACTGCTTAGAGAACATGAACATAAAAGCAATCAAATTGACAACCTAGATCCAAAACATAGAAATGTTTGTTTTCTTTCTAAAATGGCATTTCCACATTAATTTACCACAAAGTTCTAGCCTTGCAAAATAAATCAGGGCGTTTGAGTTCATAGTAAATACTTGTGTCTCCAAGTCTATTTAGCTCAGGAGAGGTTAGGGCTTGGGTTTAATCTTTCGCAAATTAAGCATGGACATGATCTATATCTCTGCGAGTCTTATTTAGTTATGAGGGCGATTAAATATGATAGAGGTAAATGTTTAGTTGGTTGGGTGAGTGGGTGTGTGCTTGCACCAATGGCGCACACACACGTCTCTTGTGCTTTACTCTGGTTTTCACCCACCACACAGTGAACCAATTTTATACACATCTTGTTCCCTATTCGACATTGTTTGATCTTTGCTCTCACGTGATGGATCTATAAGCCGCTCAAGTTTGGAAAGTAACTTCTGCACATCGATGTACAACAAGTGGAATAAGCATCAAGTAATTTATATACAACTAGAAAAGGTGTGTGCAGATAAAAATCAAATGTGTCACAATCTAACTTCTGCCGAGATTGTAAGATAATCAACCTTTTAAATAATAATATTGTCTCCGTCCTAATTTATTAGTCTGTGTTTTTATTTTGAGTTGTCCCAAAATACTTGTCCACTATGATATTTTAGCAAATCAAAAGAGACTTTGGGAGTAATACGATAAATAATTAAAAACATATAATAGTAAGAGAGCTCGGTATGGGAACCAACAAGGTGTTATACTGTACCACCCTTGATGTCGTTCGTATGTTATTCGTCCCTTTAGTTGTTTCACCCACCGGCGTTACCGTTTTTTTTTTTTTTTTTTTTTTTTTTTTTTTTTGAGTGAGCGAGTATTTTTGGTGAGGGTTTTTATAAGACCTACAGGTACCACTAAATGTTACTAGGTATTGGTTTTTGTTAAGAAGAGTGTTTTAGTTATTGATGGGGTAACGAGGTTAACGACTTCATCATCTAAGCATAATGTTTGAAGTTTAGTGTAGAAAGGAATCCTAGAAGTGGGGACAAAGGAAGTAGTAGGTTAAAATGGTTGCTTTAATTAGTAGGTCCAACAGAGAATCCGTGGGCCTTTTTTCACAGGAACATTACATTTGATGTCGTAATCCATGTTGTGTTGTCACGGGTGTACTACTCAATGCGAATCGACTGGCTCGTTATCAAAACAACTTGGATTTTTTTTTTTCTTCTAAAAAGTACAATATTTGGGTTTTAAATCTTTTATGTTAGGATTAATACAGATGTTACACATTGGCTGTTAAACTATTTGTTGTAAACATGTACACATTCGACCACTAATGTAATGAGTGTTTGATCATGTATAAGCCCCTCGGACGCAAGCAAGAGCAACCTAAAGGAACCACATCTCACCCCATAGTCCAAAGGCACAACCGCGGAACACACGCTCCACAGCCCGGCCTTATGGAACGAACATGATAGTCCGCAGACATCGATATATGTTCAGGACGCGGATTAAAATGACGGTACAAACAGCTGTCATGGATAAGAGACAAAAAGGACAGATGGTACATGATCATGGAATAAGCCGAACAATAAGGGGAGTGCGCAATTCCGAGAAACACGCATAAATGGTCGAAAAAGGACAAGTATGCTTGGCCTATATAAAGAGCAAAAAGGTTCATTCTTGGGGCAGATCTTTTCTCTCTCTCACACTTTATCTTTAAATGCTTTTATCTCTCTACCATACACTTACTCTCACACCGGAGGTTGACCGCGGAACACCCCTTCCGCGGTGAGGCTAACGGTGTTTCTTTCTTAGCAGCTTACTCGAAGATCTTAACAAGTCATAACTCACCCTCTCGAGGCTCGTGCCTAACCAAGTCTAGAGAAGTGCCCCAGTTTTGTACTAACAAGTGGCGCCATCCGTGTCGGGACTCGTTAACTTAACTACGTTTCCAAAGATACTCAAACCAACATGAGCCATCCGGCAAGAAGCGGCTCCGCTCCCACCCAAGAACAATCCGCAGTACGGAACACCTTGGAGAAGGAAAAGAGTCAAAAAGCAAACGAACCATTGCCAGACGTGGCACTAAGGGAGTTTTGCGACAAGCATTACGACCAATTGTTGCCCCTAATGGCCGAGAAGGTTCATTAAGAAAAGTTAAGGCAGGTGCAAACACGCCTTGACTTCGATGGCGAAGAAGGAAAGGGCAGAGGAACTCGGGAACAAATCCAAGATTCCGAGTCCAAATCCCTGAGTAAGAAAGAGGTCAGAACAAAGCAGCAAGGTATCCCGAACGCCAAGTCCGGTTCCTCCGACGACTCATACTCTCGGAGTGTCTTTTCTCGACTTAGCAGCAGAAATACACGAGCTCCTGAAGAAATCCATGAGAAGCAGAGATGCCCTCGGTCGACCGTCTTCACACGCCTAGGAGAGAAAAGATAGGATATCCGGTCACGACTGGGAGACCGAAAAGCAGATGTGTTCTCAAGGCTAAGCTCAAAAATTCGGGCCGGAGAAGAACACAGAGCCAAGGATGGACGTACACGGCGAGAGGAAAGCAGGGACCGACCAGTTGGACGAAAAAGAAGAAGCCCTAGTCCAACTTACAGCAGCGCACCCTATTCCAGGAAGCGAAGCGCTGGGAGACGGTCCGCATACTCCGACCCCGGGAAAAAGAAAAAACGACTCTCCCTAGACAGCGAAGATAGTGACGGAAGGCATTGGGAATCCAAGCCCAGAAGCATCAAACACAATGAAGATGATCTCTACCGCCCGTATGATTTCGAAGATAGCGATCCATTCACACACCGGATCAGAAACTTTGAGCTCCCCAGGCGAACACGAATGCCGTCCAACGTTAAAACTTATGACGGGACAAGCGATCCGGAGGATCACTTGAAAAATTTCTGTACCGCGGCCAAAGTGGAACGATGGGCCATGCCTACCTGGTGTCACATGTTCAATTCTACTCTTATGGGCCATGCTCGGGTGTGGTTCGATGAACTACCCGTGGAAAGCATTGACAATTTTGAAGATCTGCGGAAAAGCTTCCTATCATATTTCCTCCAACAAAAGAAATATGCAAAAGACCCAGTGGAATTGCATCACATCAAACAAAAAGAAGGAGAATCAACTGGAGCCTTCGTTGAACATTTCAAAGCTGAGAGCATGCACGTGAAAGGGGCCCCAGAATGCATGAAAGTCTCCGGATTCATGCACGGGATCACCAACCCGGAACTGATAAAAAGACTCAACGACAATATCCCACGCACAATGGATGAGATGTGGAAAGCAACATCAGCCTTCCTCCGCGGTACTACAGCCGCGGCAAATCAGTCTAAGAAAAAGCAAGACCGGCCCACGTGGAAAGCTCAAGAAAACGGGTCTAAAGCTACCTAGACGTTTGAGCGAAAGTCAGAATTTAAGGGACGCTCCAGGGCGGATAGGAGGCGAGTTGACCGGTTCATACCTCTCACTAGTACGCCAAGGGAAATCTTAGCAATGGACTCCGTCAAGTTCACAGCACCACCGCCCATGGCAAGTCCGGTGGAGTCAAGAAACAAAGACAAATACTGCGACTTCCACAGAGAGAGAGGACACACCACGGACGAATGCTTTCAGTTAAAGAAGCAAATTGAGGAAGCAGTAAGATCCGGCCAACTGGCACACTTGGTGAAAGAAATAAAGAATGGCAGCCAAAAAGCAGGAGCAGCCAAGGGCGGTAAAAAAGACGCCGCGACAAAAGACAAAGCCCCCGCCATATTTATGATTCAATCTTGGCAAAGAAATGTGAAGCAAAAAATTCCACCGCACGCGGGTCCAGACCTGGAGATATCTTTTCCCCCGGTACAAGGGGATGACTGGGATGATCATCCGCTGGTAATTAAAGCAGAAATAGGGGGCCATCGTGTTCACAGAATGTATGTCGACAACGGAAGTGCATCAGAAGTACTCTATGAACACTGTTTTAACCGTTTAAACCCAGAGGTCAGGAAAAGGATGATTCCCGCCAATGTTCTGAAAGTCTCAAGGCGCACTAAGGCGCAAAGGGGGTCAAAGAGCCTTGAGTCGAGGCGCAAACCAAGGCGCGAGATTTATAAATATGAGGCGCACTATACATTTAGGTTTTTTTTATAACATATGTGACAACTTATGCAGCTTAAATAACATAAAAATATCAATATTCAATGCATAATGCCACTAATAGTTATTACATCTAACAAAGCTTGCATTTAAAACCCCAAATATCAAGCAAGCAACATATTAGAATCCATGAACTACCCTAAATCCCTGAATATACATTACAATGTATGAGTTTATGACTTATAAAATTTAAGAAATTACCATGTATCTCTATCAACTATCAATAGCAAAAAATTTATAGTTGTTTGGTAACACTTAACACTAAAGAAACAACATTTGTATATGTTAATAAGCTACAATTCTTAGACATTAGATTACAAAAAATATATATTTCTTTGTTGATTGTGTATTTTAGATTTTTCTAAAATATTAGGTTTATTAGATACTTTATATCTTAAAGAGCCCAATATATACAACATGTAAGCCCAAAATGTATCTTACTATTAAGAATAAAAGGCCAAAATCCCGTTACATCTTCTAGGCGCAAAAATCCCCGTGGCGCAAAAGCGCAAAAATCCCCAAGTCGCTATGATTTTTACGGGATTCATGCATGTCATGAGCCTCGATCTGAAAAAATCCCAAAGGCTAGAGCCTCGTGGGATTTAGGGAGTAGGCGCGCCTTAGGCGCGCTTTTTAAAACATTGATTCCCGCCACAACCCCACTACTCGGTTTCAGCGGTGAAATATCATGGCCTCTAGGCCAAATCCTGCTGGAAGTAACTCTGGGGAATGAGGAAAACTCAGCGAGCACATGGATGAATTTCATGGTGGTACGGTCACCATCACCATACAATGGAATCATCGGTAGGCCGGGGATAAGGTTGCTAAAGATCATACCCTCTACGGCCCACGGCATGATAAAATTCCCGACTGCGGGAGGCATAGTAACGATCCACAGCGACAAAGTCGTACCCGCCGAATGTCGCATGATAGCAGAAACACAACCGCAGCAGAACAGTGAAGCAGCCGCGGCGGAAAGCATCAAGGTCGCGCTACACCCGGAGTTCCCAGACCAGACAATCACTATAGGGGGAAGTCTCACTACCCAAGGGAAAAAAGACATGTGCGACCTACTCCGAAACAATTTGGATATCTTCGCATGGAAACCATCAGACATGACCGGAGTACCAAGGAGTATTGCAGAACACAAGCTCAATGTGCGGGAAGGGTACACGCCAGTAAGACAAAAGAAGCGAGGGCAAGCTCCAGAAAGAAACAAAGCTATTAATGACGACGTGACCAAGTTAGTAGAAGCCGGTATCATGAGAGAGGTCAACTATCACGATTGGTTGTCAAACCCCGTCTTAGTAAAGAAAAGCGATGGAAGCTGGAGAATGTGCGTCGACTTCAAAGACTTAAACAAAGCCTGCCCCAAAGATTGCTACCCCCTACCAGAAATTGATTGGAAGGTGGAATCATTGTGCGGTTATACATTCAAATGTTTCTTGGACGCGTATAAAGGGTATCACCAGATACAAATGGCCGCGGAAGACGAAGAGAAGACCGCCTTCCACACAAACCAAGGAATATTCTGCTATCAAAAAATGCCCTTCGGCCTAAAGAACGCGGGAGCTACGTACCAAAGATTGGTCGACATGGCTTTTCAAAAGCAGATTGGGAGAAATTTGGAGGTATACGTAGATGATCTGGTCATAAAAAGTCACTCAAAAACGGAGATGCTAAGGGACATAGAAGAAACTTTTGCAACCCTTAGAAAAATCAATATGAAGTTGAACCCAAAGAAGTGCGCTTTTGGCGCTGAGGAAGTGATGCGTGGGAATCGCAACAGGCTTTACCTCTCGAGGGATCTCGAGAAGCTTACAACCCCCACCAGGCAGTGTACCTGATCGTTGTAGTATAGTATAGTGACAAGTACCGGGGGATTGATCGTTCAGCTTAGGAATAGTGTAGGATTAGAAAGCCTAATTACTAGTTCTAAAGGTGAGGGATGATTATTTTTGTGTTTTTTTTTTATATTTTTTAGAAAGCAAATAAAATCTCGGGTTTTGGAAGAGTGGGCGGAATTAGTTGCTATTCAACTAACCCAAAACTAAGATGCAATCAAAATAAAATACTAAAAATGTAAATAAGCTAATTCATACTAAAGTTGTGAGCAGTAATTGGAGAAAATGTGTTTACTTAGATTTCACTACTCCCTAGATATCTTTTACACGTTAATTACTTGTTATAATTGCATGGATGACGGATTGTATTCCTTAATACCATTCATGGGGTGGCATACATAACTCCCCAATTCTATGAGCTCTTATCTCCTCCTACACCATGCCCAACACAACTATAGGGATTGTAAACAGTGGCTCATGCATTAAATACAACCAATAAAGACCTAGTACGCCTCGGTTCATGTTTCTTAAGACGTTCAAGCATGTTACCATTTGGAGATCTGCCAGTTTTCTTAAGCCTAACATATAAACCATTCATCCAAAACAAGAATAAACAAGTAATCAACACATAATCAATATCTAGGTTTCATTAGATCTAAGCAAACACAAAAGAGATCTAGCCTAGCATAATGGAATTGAGACAAGAACAAGATATAGACAACCAACACATAGACATATTGATTGAATTAAAAGAACACTTATCTCAATTACAATGCAAGGTATCAAGGGTTTGGAACCCTTGAAAAACCTGTAAAAGTTGCACCAAAATCGTCTTTAGGGTTTCTCCCAAAACTTCTCCCTTTTTATGTGAAAAACTAGAAAACTATATATAGGAAAACAGGGGTGACGGCGTCAAGAACAAGGGTGTGACGCCGTCATCTCGCCGCCAAATACTTCCTCGGACGGCCTTGATCTACTTCTGATGCCGTCAAGGCCTAGGCCGTCACACAATTTACTCTTGACGCCCTGTGTGTGACGCCGTCATCAACTACGGATTTTTATTTTTGAGGTTTGACGCCGTCATGACTTTACTCTTGACGCCTTCATGTACTGTTCCCAGCATGGAAAATTGAGACTTTGCCGTTTTCTTCACTTTTATGCTCCAAAAACGTCCAAAATGGCTTCTTTTCCAGAATTCACTCTCCAAGTACCTAAAATCACAAAAGGAACGATTTAGGGCAATATTTGATCAAATAAAGTCGGATTCGGGCTTAAATGACCCCCTAAAAACGATCATTTTTGGCCTCATCAGGAAGGCATGTTCCTGGGACACCTGATTGACAAGCAGGGGATTCGCGCTTGTAAGGAGAAATCCCAGATCGTCGCCCAACTACCATCTCCAAGAACCCTAAAAGAAGTACAATCCCTCAATGGAAAGCTGGCAAGCCTTAACCGTTTCCTTTCAAAATCCGCAGAAAAGTCACTACCATTTTTTCAAACACTAAAAAAGTGTATCAAGAAGAGCGACTTCCAGTGGACACCTGATGCGTGGGAATCGCACCTTGCTTTACCTCTCGAGGGATCTCGCGAGGCTTACAACCCCCACCAGGCAGTGTACCTGATCGTTGTAGTATAGTATAGTGACAAGTACCGGGGGATTGATCGTTCAGCTTAGGAATAGTGTCGCTAGGATTAGAAAGCCTAATTAATAGTTCTAGAGATGGAAGATGATTATTTTTTGTGTTTTTATATTTTATGAAAGCAATTAAAATCTCGGGTTTTGAAGGAGTGGGCGGAATTAGTTGCTAATCAACTAACCCAAAAACTACTTTATAACTAATTAACTAATGAAAATGAAATTAAACTAATATTAAACTAAGGTTGTGAGCAGTGGTTGGAGAAATTGTGTTTACTTAGACTTCATTACTCCCTAGATATCTTTTACATGTTAATTACTTGTTACACTTGTATGAATGACGGGTTGTATTCCTTAATACCATTCGTGGAGTGGCATACATAACTCCCCAACTCTATGAGCTCTTATCTCCTCCTACACCATGACCCAGCACAACTATAGGGATTGTAAACAGTGGCTCATGCATTAAATACAACCAATAAAGACCTAGTACGCCTCGGTTCATGTTTCTTAAGACGTTCAAGCATGTTACCATTTGGAGATCTGCCAGTTTTCTTAAGCCTAACATATAATATCATTCATTCAAAACAAGAATAGACAAGTAATCAACACATAATCAACATCTAGGTTTCATTAGATCTAAGCAAACACAAAGGAAATTTAGCCTAGCATAGTAGAATTAAGATAAGAACAAAAGATAGACAACCAACACATAGACATATTGATTGAATTAAGAGTATACTTATCTCAATTACAATGCAAGGTCTCAAGGGTTTGGAACCCTTGAAAAACCTGTAAAAGAGGCACCAAAATCGTCTTTAGGGTTTCACCAAAACTTCTCTTTTTTTAATGAAAAAAACTAGAAAACTATATATAGGAAAATCGTCCTGACGGCGTCAAGAGTTAAATCTGATGCCGTCAACTCGCCGCCATATACTTCCTCGGACGCCCTAGATCCAATCGTGACGGCCTATGTGACGCCGTCACCACCCTCGGTAAATTAATCTTGGTCATTTTGACGCCGTCATCTCTTCATCTGACGCCTTCACAACCTTCGGTAAAATATTCATCCTTTCTGACGCCGTCAAGAGTAAATTCTTGACGCCGTCACCTTGTAATTCCAGCTTGGATTTGGTACTTTGTTGTTTTCTTCACTTTATGCTCCAAAAACGTCCAAAATAGCCTCTTTTCCAGAATTCACTCTCCAAACACCTAAAATCACAAAAGGAACGATTTAGGGCAATATTTGATCAAATAAATTCGGATTCGGGCTTAAATGACCCCCTAAAAACGGATCATTTTTCGCCTCATCATATACCCTTACACTTGAGATTTGCTTGTCCTCAAGCAAATGAGCTTTTATTCTACTCAAAAGACAAGTTAGGGGTCATTTAACACTAATATAAAAGTAATTACAACAAATAATCGTTCCACTAAAGACCAATAGACAAGCACGGAGGTCATACACAAGCACCTCACAAATAGTGTTTAGATACTCACATCTCTCGGGTGTAATAAAGTAATATAACATTATGGAAATGGAAGATATCTCTCACTACCTGTCATAGCAAAATAGATTACCATAGGCTTGGGAAAGGATCAAACCTCCACCACATGGCGTAAGCACCTAGGATAAACTATCAAAGAGGTCTTTTTAAAGGGTTATAACGTTAGGTGTAGGGATATGAATTACACGGTTTTGTTGGATAAAGGGGATTTTACTGGTGGCGAGTTAACAATCTTAGTTAATTACATGTACAAGATGGCGTTGCTAAGCCAAGACTAGACTCGACTTAAGCTAATAAATGAAAAATAACAAAAACATAAAATGAATATAGAATAAAAACGGGATGGTAGTCCGTATGTTTTTTTTTTTTTTTTTTTTTTTTTTTTTTCTTTTTCTATTTTTTTTTCTTTTTCTTGTTTTTTTTCTATTTTTTTTTTTTTTTTTTTTTTTTTTTTTTTTGCATACACTCTTACCCTACCATCCAAAATAATACATCATAGGGGTTTGAGCACTCCCCTTACACTTGAATCTTTACATACTTTACATTAAACTATTCTAATGACTCGAATTAAGAAAATCAAAACACTTGGAGCACTTTTAAGATTAACGTACATATGGGGGTAATAAGTGTTGTTCTTCCCCATTACTCCATAAAATAAGTACTTACCCATGAGTCCCAATCGTCCCAAAACAATATGTACAAGGATATGACTCGACTTAGCAACCATGTAATCAATTAGAAAGTTAACTTAGGGTTTAACATATAACAATAATGCACTAAAAATGAGCGCATACACGGAAGGCTAAGGCGATTTGGTTGTACATTTAAGTGGGGTGTAACAAATTCTTCCTTTAAGTAAAATGCTTAAAGTTAGAAACGAAAAGATAGGCTCGGAGGGGTGTACTAGGGGTATCGTGTACTAAAAATGAGTACAACGCAAAGGGTGTGGGAAAAATTAGTTGACTTAACTAGCCAAGTAATATGACTTAAATGGTCAAGTAATTATAATACGGGTTTAACACAAGGGTGATCCTAATGCCTCTTATCATGTAGTAAATCCTACCACACGAATGTAGTCTCACTAGCGGTCTCGGGATGCATCACTAACGCAAGTTCTAGAATCTAAATGCTACCGGTACACTCATAAGCACTAATAATGAATGCTTTTCCTATCAAAACTAAAGGCGAACCTCACATTTTTTGGTGGAAAATTTTTCTGAATATACGGTTGTGTGCTAGTCATACAACCTCCTATCCATGAGACGCTTGCTATGGCTAAAGTTTCACTCCTAAATGTTGTAAAAAATTTTAAATTTGGCGCTAAAATTACACTAACAAGTATTTCTCATAGTTTTATTACTCATCTACTATCAAACAAAACAAACTCAAGCGAAAGTGCATATGTAAGGTATCATCTTTTTACCCTCCCCTTACACTTAAGATGAACATTGTCCCCAATGTTCAAGTAAAGAATGTAAAAGTTAAAAGTAAAGAGAATGAATTCAAATACTCCCCTGATTCGCTCGGTATGGATTTTAGGTTGGCCAGGTTAAATCTTCCTCCAAGAAAACGAACAATCAAAGCTTCCCTTCCAGAATATAAATCATCTTCTTGTCTCAAATAACCTGTAAATCCTGACAAAAGTAGACAAGGCAACCTCGCGTAAAATCGGCGGCATCCTATATAAGTTACTAAATCCTAGAAAACAAAGTAAGATATAATGCTCGTGGGATGAAGTTTGCAGATTTCCTGGAGATTATAAAACTTAATAATTCACAAAAACTTATAAGACTCCGTTAGAAAAACAAAACTGGTAAAATTTCCGGATTTTTGACTCCTGACGCCGTCAAGAGCAATTGCCTGACGCCGTCAGAATGAACCTGCAGAAATCTTTATGTTAAGTTTCCGGAAAATTTCTGGAAAAACTTTGTCCTACTTCCTGGAAAATCCTACAAAACTACATTATGACTCAATACAAGCATTTGACTCTAACAATACGAATACACATGTTCATTAAATATTGTGGAGAATCATGATCGGTTTGTTTCTTAAAAAAAAATATTTGGGGTTTCCCCTTACACTTATCTTTTGCAAAAAATACCTTTAGGTTGAAGTTAAGACTAGGCTAAACAACATAATAAAGTATTTCACATTTTAATTGAGAAACATGATCAACCAACAATAAAAATAAAGCATGCATACGGAAGCAAATAACAATCAAACAATTAAAATCACACAAAACATGGGTTGCCTCCCAAGAAGCGCTTTTCTTTATTTACGAGTCTTGTAGCTAGACTCAAAGTCGTGGGTTACTACGTTATTTCATCATTTGAAATGATGTACCCCATATAATTGCGATCATTACTGTTATGGTGGTAGTGCCTCAATCTATCAATACTCGCAATAACCTTCCCACCTAATTTGCTTCTCAAGCTAGCTATCCCATCTTGGCTCAATCCTTCGATGGTGAATGGCCCATACCACCAAGGACTCGGTTTATCGGGTGGTATTGTGGTTTATAAGTGTCTCAAGAGTATTAAGTTCCCTTCCTCAAACGGTGTATGATTGCTTGTGTGTTGGGTGTGTTTGAGTTCTATCGGATCCTTATTGCTTTTTCTCCTTTCATCCTTAGCTTTCTTATAGCTCTTGATTCTTGCCTCCCATGCAAGAATTTTATTCTGAACACGAATGGGCGTCGTGCCAATGTTGTTTTTAATCATTCTCCAACTCAAATTCTCATGCCCACTTCGCGGAGTCATGTGAAAACTAATCTTTCTCTTTCCAGACTTAAGCTCAATCTTCCTATCTTCATACTTAATGACAGCCCTAGCGGTGGTGAGGAATGGTGCCCCAAGGATTATTGGCATGCATCCATCCCCTTTATCATCAATGATCATAAAATCAACGGGGTACATGAATCCTGCAACATTGATTAATACATCTTCTGCGATTCCTAGGGGGTATACGTACGAGTGTCCAACAAGAGATAGCCTAACACGAGTAGGTGCTGACATTTTTGACGTTAGTTGGATGTAAATAGTTAGGGGCATAAGATTTACTTCCGATCCTTGGTCGGCGAAAGCACTAAGAAGTTTCAAGTCCCCGATGCTCGTTGGTATTTCAAAATTCCCACATGCTACCTGCTTAGTGGCCACTTTCTGTATTAATAACCTCTCGACCACTGATCCTCCAATAAGCGTATCATACTCATCTTTCTCTTCTTTCTCTTTCTCGGGAACCTGTTCGGAGGATTGGTTACGCCCATCACCCTTAATCCAATTTGTTATGGTGTTTTTGTTTATATCGTGTTTCAGGTAGTAGCTCAAAGGTTGGGACTCAGGCGGTTTTTCTACGGTCTGTTTAGCGGGAGTTTTTACCTTCTCATTATCTTTATGGACAATGGTGATGGAGTTAACAAATTGGGTGGTGGGAATAGTGCTTTCTTTCCTTAGCAGTATTCGTTCGGGGGTTCTCTGATTGGTATACTCCTCCAATAGACTCAGCATCTCATTCATTTTCTCCTGCATCTCCTCCTTTTGCTTATAAACTGCTTCTTCGAATCTAGCAAGCCGATCAGAGTGGGTCGCCATATACTCTCTCATCCTAGCCTCAAATTCCGAGCTAAGTTCCTTGGGAGGGGAACAAGGTGGAGTGCACTTCTGAAAAGTTTCGACATGTTCTCTAGAGGGTGATTCAGATAATGGTATCGAGGTTGATCTTGAGACAGAATTGACCGTGGCTTGTCTAGGACTTAAGGGTCTCCTTTGCCTTTCCTCAAAATAGTCAACTTTTGCCTCAATTTTGCATAAGAGTTCATCGGGGATTTCGGTGTTTCCTCCAGATGCCGAGACTGCATTGATGGCCGCTTCTACTGTATGTTTAAACTCCCACAGTTCCTGATTGTTAGTGGCTAGCTCCTCGATGATTGCCCAAGATTCTTCGGCGTTCTTATCACGTAATTTACCTCCCGCGGCTCTGTCAATGGTGCGCTTAGTGTGATAGTCAACATGATCGTAAAAAATCTGGACTAATAACCAAAGGTTTATACCATGATGGGGGAGTTTGTGGAGGAGATCCTTAAAACGGGCCCAAGCTTCGTAGAAAGTTTCACCCCGCTGCTGCTCAAACCAAAAAATGTCCCTTCTAAGCATTGCGGTCTTTTCCGGCGGAAAGAATTGGGTAAGGAAGCGATTGGCGAGATCGTCCCATGTGGTGATGGATCCCGCGGGTAAACGCTCAAGCCATTGACTAGCTTGATCCCGTAGAGAGAATTGGAATAGGCGTAAACGGGTAGTCTCTCTAGTTTCAACACCTAGGTCTATGGAATCTACAATTTTGAGGAAGTCCTTAAGGTGTTGGTTTGGATCTTCGGAACGAAGTCCATGGAATGCACATCCGCTTTGCACCAACCGGATGGTGTCGGATCGCAAGGGGGTCACATTGGCTCCGGTGAGCTCAATGGTGTTTCGGTAGCCTTGGTGGCTAGGTCGGGAATACTCTCCTAAGGTTCGGGGCCTAAGGGGTTCTAATGGTGGGTTTTGTTGTGGTGGGATGATGGGTTCAAAGATGTTACCACCTTCCATGATGTCGGATGGTAAAGAGTTACGAACAAAAGCACGAAGAAATAAGATAGACTAAAGAAGACCTAAAAATAAAAATAAAATCTTACTAGAAAGGAATCTAGCAAGTAGACCTAATAAAAAGAAATCCTAACCTAGACAATAACTATTCCCCGGGCTGCGGCGCCAAAAACTTGATGCGTGGGAATCGCACCTTGCTTTACCTCTCGAGGGATCTCGCGAGGCTTACAACCCCCACCAGGCAGTGTACCTGATCGTTGTAGTATAGTATAGTGACAAGTACCGGGGGATTGATCGTTCAGCTTAGGAATAGTGTCGCTAGGATTAGAAAGCCTAATTAATAGTTCTAGAGATGGAAGATGATTATTTTTTGTGTTTTTATATTTTATGAAAGCAATTAAAATCTCGGGTTTTGAAGGAGTGGGCGGAATTAGTTGCTAATCAACTAACCCAAAAACTACTTTATAACTAATTAACTAATGAAAATGAAATTAAACTAATATTAAACTAAGGTTGTGAGCAGTGGTTGGAGAAATTGTGTTTACTTAGACTTCATTACTCCCTAGATATCTTTTACATGTTAATTACTTGTTACACTTGTATGAATGACGGGTTGTATTCCTTAATACCATTCGTGGAGTGGCATACATAACTCCCCAACTCTATGAGCTCTTATCTCCTCCTACACCATGACCCAGCACAACTATAGGGATTGTAAACAGTGGCTCATGCATTAAATACAACCAATAAAGACCTAGTACGCCTCGGTTCATGTTTCTTAAGACGTTCAAGCATGTTACCATTTGGAGATCTGCCAGTTTTCTTAAGCCTAACATATAATATCATTCATTCAAAACAAGAATAGACAAGTAATCAACACATAATCAACATCTAGGTTTCATTAGATCTAAGCAAACACAAAGGAAATTTAGCCTAGCATAGTAGAATTAAGATAAGAACAAAAGATAGACAACCAACACATAGACATATTGATTGAATTAAGAGTATACTTATCTCAATTACAATGCAAGGTCTCAAGGGTTTGGAACCCTTGAAAAACCTGTAAAAGAGGCACCAAAATCGTCTTTAGGGTTTCACCAAAACTTCTCTTTTTTTAATGAAAAAAACTAGAAAACTATATATAGGAAAATCGTCCTGACGGCGTCAAGAGTTAAATCTGACGCCGTCAACTCGCCGCCATATACTTCCTCGGACGCCCTAGATCCAATCGTGACGGCCTATGTGACGCCGTCACCACCCTCGGTAAATTAATCTTGGTCATTTTGACGCCGTCATCTCTTCATCTGACGCCTTCACAACCTTCGGTAAAATATTCATCCTTTCTGACGCCGTCAAGAGTAAATTCTTGACGCCGTCACCTTGTAATTCCAGCTTGGATTTGGTACTTTGTTGTTTTCTTCACTTTATGCTCCAAAAACGTCCAAAATAGCATCTTTTCCAGAATTCACTCTCCAAACACCTAAAATCACAAAAGGAACGATTTAGGGCAATATTTGATCAAATAAATTCGGATTCGGGCTTAAATGACCCCCTAAAAACGGATCATTTTTCGCCTCATCAACACCAGAAGCGGAAGCGGCCTTCAAAGAAATGAAAGGACACATTGCCAACCTCCCAACTCTGACAGCCCCTCGCCCAAAGGAAGAATTAGTAATGTACCTATCTTCGGCACGAGAAGCCATCAGTGCCGTGTTGCTAGCAGAAAGAGGAACGCGCCAAATGCCAATATACTTCGTCAGTCGCGCCTTACAGAGCCCGGAAATAAACTACAGCGCAATGGAAAAGCTAATCTTAGCATTAGTCCACGTGGCCAGAAGATTAAGGAGATATTTCCAGGCACATCCAATCGTCGTCATCACTGATCAACCAATCAAGCAGGTGCTAGCACAACCGGAAAAAAACGGGCAGAATGACAAAATGGGCAATAGAATTGGGAGAACATGACATCAATTACAGACCAAGAACAGTAATCAGGGGTCAAATTCTGGCAGACTTTATCGCGGAAATGCCAGAAGAAATAACTGCAGTGGCAAATTCAACCATTGAAGAACTGTCCTACGCGGAACCATAGAATTTATACACAGACGGGTCCTCGTGCCAAGAAGGGTCCGGAGCTGGTCTCATACTAACAAATCCGTCAGGAACGGAGTTCACGTACGCCCTTCGTTTCGAATTCCAAACTTCCAACAACGAAGCAGAGTATGAAGCACTGATAGCAGGTCTACGGATAGCTAAACAAATGGGCGTACAAGACCTAGCCGCACATGTAGATTCGCGGCTGGTCGCAAACCAGATCAATGGTTCGTACACAGCTAAGGAAGAAGCCATGATCCAATATCTGGAAAAAACAAGGACCTTGATTGGAAGCTTCAGGACGTTCTCAATACGTCAAGTTCCCTGGAGTCAAAATAAGCAGGCAGACGCATTAAGCAAGATTGCTTCCACCAGCTTCGCTCATTTAACTAAGCAAGTATTGGTAGAGGTTCTCAAGGAGAAATCCATTCAGGAGAAGGAAGTCATGCCCGTGGTAGAAGAAGAGGGAGACACATGGATGACACCGTTGCTCAATTACTTGCAAAATGGAACACTCCCAGCAGAGGATAAAAAAGCTCGGAAACTAAAGATAAAGGCAAAGCAATATGCCGTAGTTGACGGAGTCCTCTTCAGAAAATCATTTTTGGAACCATGGCTCCGGTGCGTAGGTCCGCTGCAAGCCAACTATGTAATAAGAGAGATTCATGAAGGGGCGTGCAGTATGCACTCAGGACCAAGGTCGATAGTAGCAAAAGCCTTACGCTCCGGATACTACTGGCCCAACATGCACAAGGACGCAAGAGAAGTTATCCAGCGATGCCAGGACTGCCAAGTCCACAGGCCAGTAACTAAGAATCCGCAGCATAACCTAGTCCCCATCACTTCTCCTTGGCCGTTCTTCAAATGGGGCCTGGACATAAGCGGTCCCTTCCCAGAAGCACCGGGGAAAATCAAATATCTAATCGTGGGAATCGACTAGTTCACAAAATGGATTGAAGCCAAACCCCTCGCAACCATCACAGGAAACCAAGTAAAAAAGTTTGTGTGGGACAACATTGTGTGCAGGTACGGTCTACCAGGGGAAATAGTGTCCGACAATGGAAAACAATTCAGGGATAATCCCTTCAAAGATTGGTGTGAAAAACTTAACATTAAGCAACGATTTGCTTCCGTGAAACACCCACAAGCAAATGGTTTGGTAGAACGGGCAAACAGGAGCTTAGGAGAAGGAATCAAGGCAAGGATAGATCAAGGAAAACGAGACTGGCTAGAAGAAGTACCGCACGTGTTATGGGCACACCGCACCATGATAAAATCTAGCAATGGGGACACCTCATTCTCTTTAACATACGGCACAGAAGCAGTAATCCCGGTTGAAATAGGAATGCCCTCACTCAGATGCGCTCTCTTTGACCCAATAACGAACGACGAAGCTCTCCGCATCAACCTGGATTTGGCAGAAGAAAAAACAGAGGTCGCGGCAATCGAAGAAGCAAAAAGCAAGGCCAAAATGGAAAAATACTACAACGCCAAGGTTCGCGGAACATCCTTCAAGCCCGGTGACTTCGTGTACAGAAGCAATGAGGCAAGCCACGCAGAAGATGGCGGAAAGTTGGGTCCAAAGTGGGAAGGACCTTACGAAGTAATAGAAGCATCAGGCAAAGGATCATACAAACTCAGGGATCGGGAAGGACGAGATCTACCCCAGACATGGAACGTCCGCAACTTGAAAAAGTGCTATATATAATATTTTCTAAGTGTAAGTGTTCCCTGCAGATTGACCGCGGTTCTACCCGGCAGCAGAAACTCATCCTTATGAATGTTTAAGTTTATGTCATGTTTTCTTTTATGAATAAAACGTGGAGCATGATCAACTCCACAAATGTTTCTTAATAATTACTTCGTTGTCTTTCTAATTTTATCATCTTTGTTCTCATACATATGCACAACATATTCATAAGTGGTGTCATAAACCACTCCCGCAGCAATCATACGCGGGCAATCACGGACGCGTAAGTGGTATTGCAAGCCCAACGGACATACATATATATACATACATATACAATAAGCCGTGTAAGTGGTACTATAGACCCATTGGCCGCAAAAAAATCATGAGAATTAACAAAAAGCAGTGGCGCTACAAAACCATCTACAAACATACTTTTTTTCTTTATATATATAAAAGAGAAGTAAGCCACCAGTAACCGCACAAACCGCGGATACCCCTATTTCTGTCACCAGATACACATGTCCGGACAATTAAGAGAAAGATAATTAAAAGCTTCACAAATGTGTTGGCAAGGGTGGTATAGTCAAAATACCCCCAGAAATGCTGCCAAAGGACCATCCTACTTCTCCAAAGAAGGTTCATGCTGCGACTCTTCCGCGGCAGGATTCTCAGGCTGATCAAGGATGGCGGAATCAAACAACTCATTGTCAGTATATTCCAACTCACGTTGAGCTTCGTCATCTCCCTCCGGACCGGTAAGAGGGGCGGACGGGTTCACATTAACCCCGCCCCCAGAAGAAGGCACTACTGGATCATGGAGGGGCATCAGGCGAGGAACTGTCAAGGAAAAATCAAACTCTTTACCATATTTTTTGTTCTTGATAGACTTGTAGGAAGCTACAGAGCCCGGCCTATTACACAATCGTTTAAGCAAGGAATCCGGCAAGATACGCTCCTTCGCGACCGGGGGTCCGAAAGTAACTTCAGTCGACCCCGGAAGACGGACTTCCTCTAACACAAGCTGGGACATAAGAAACTCCAGAGGTGAGTCTTTACAGGCTTCAAGAGAATCTAACAAGGGGAATGGCACATCCCCCAACCTAACCACAGCCTCGGTAAAAGTTTCCTTGGCCCGCGGATCGTAGGCTTCCACATCCGCTAGCTCGGTACCCTTACGCCCATGCTCTATGCCAGCTTCCAATCCTTGACGAAGACCCTCTGCAATGGCGGCCGAAATACAATCCCCAAGCCTTGTCTTCAACTTATCACATTCTTTGAACTTCTGGAAAGCTCGACGAAAACCGTGACCGATAACCCATCTCTTCCCCTCTACGGCCATCAACATCTGAGGAAACAACTCTGCATCAAACTCAGCATTAAGAACATTTAGCCGGGCGTCCAGTTCGGATATTTGCTCCTTAAAGCTTTCCCGGATAACTTCTTCCCTCTCCTCAAACATCCTGTTCAAACATTCCTCTCCCTTCACTTGCCCCTCAAGCGTGCTACACACGATCTCCAGACTGGCAACCTTCTCAGATAACTATTTCTTCACAATCTCCAGCTCCTTATTCCGAATCTCCAGCTCTGACAAACTAGAAAGATGCTCAACTTTCCCGGACAAAGAAAGGTTCTCTGTCCGGAGATCAGCAATCTCCTTATCCCGAGACTCTAACATCCCCTCTAAATCAACAATTTAACTCAGCAATTTTCCCCCTCAAGGATGCAATTATCTTCTCCTTTCTCTGCAACATGCGTTCCAACTTTCCCACAGCCTGCAACTCATGTTCCAGCCTCAACCTAACTTCCCCACCCGCACTAAATTGTTGAGAAGACAGCAGATTGTAGTGATCCAACAGCTCTTTCGCTCCCATGTTCCTAAGAACAGATACATATCCGGGAGTGGGAAAATTACCTACAAGACTCCGACAAACCCACGGGTCGTTCATCTTGAAACCATTTGTAGCGGTCCATTTGGGAACATAGATAGATGGAGCTTGAGCAGTGTCCACGGATAAGGACTGGTAAAAATCGTCTGAATTCCCCTCCTCCTCGTTAGAAACATTCAAATGCCCGGAATTCTCCTCAAGAGGACCAGAACCCGGACTCTCCACATTCAACCCAGCTGAATCCGAGGGAACATGAGTGGACCCAGCAGAAGTAGCGCGAGGCTCCTCAACAACTTTGTCTTGAAGATTAGGAGTTGTGACAGAAGCAGAAACAGCGGAAGACTGTTCAGTAGCCTTCGGATGAGGAGATGCGGTGGAATCAGAAGAAAGAATGGTCACATTCTTCATTATGTTGGCATCCGTATGCGGACCTGAGCGATCTAACCCATCACCGGACTCGTCCTGAAGCTCCGGATGCGCGGGAGTAGTATCCACAGGCGCAGCACCTAAAAAACAAAAGGAGTACATGTATAAACAAACAGAAGAAACGGAAGAACATAGCGAAGCACGCAGAAAAAGAAAAAATGCGTACCTGAGTCTTCTCCGGTCTCTTTGGTGGCCAAGGAAACAAGCCTTTTCTTGCTTGGCTTGGGGGGAGCACTAATAGTAACCTTCCTTTTCCCCGACTTCTTCCTCGCCTTCTCATCCACTATCTCCTCAACCACGGTGCGTTGAACCAATGAAATCACATTCTCAGAGGGTTCGATCACCCGATCCGCCGTTTCTGCACGCAGCGTGGGCTCATTTGCCTTCAAGGTTCTCTCCCCAGTCCTTCACTTTGAAGGGATCAGGTTGGCTAATAAACGCAAACAAATCCATCTCTGCAAAATCAGAAACACATACAAACCCGTTAAAAAAAAAAAAAAAAACACCCACCCTGTTCATCCGGCCACAAAAATGTAGGACGGCTAGTATCATCATCCCATGTCTGGCTCAACCCTATGACATTTAAAAACTCCTCCGGGTATTTTTTGAAGCCAGCCCTCTTAGTGGTAAGGAGCCCCAAAAGTCCGGGGTCCACATCCGCGTCAGAGGGCGGCGGATCACGGTCAGCGGAAACCTTGTCAGACCAAGGAATGGAAAGAGGAAAAATGGTCCGTTTAACGAAGAAGAAATGATCCTTCCAGTGCTTTACGCCATCAAGGACCAAGGTATAGCAAACGGGAACCACCAAAGACTTTGGACCTTTTCTCTTCTCTATAGTCAGCCAGCCATTATTTACACCAGCCCAATAAAACTTCCTAAACAGCGGCAAAGTAGGGACACCCCCGTGCACTCGGCACAAAATTTCAAAATGGCTAATCCGGCAGGCAGCTAGGACGGACAACTGAGAAAGATGTATTTGATAATATTCAAAAACCTTAAGGAGGAAGGCCGAAAGAGGAATCCTAAAATTACCCATCTCAAAAAACCTAGTGTAGACGCCTATCTTACCCTCGGGAGCATTCTTAATACTAGTAAAGGGGCCAGGAGCCTCCGGCAAAAGATGACCGGGAATATGATACTTCCTACAAAAGTCGTCCACTTCCACTTGTGAAAGTTTAGAATAAGTGGTATCTATATGATCGGCCATCATCCTATACTATTAAAATGCAAAAAGAAGCGAAAATAAGGGATGGTATGAAACCTAACCTGTGAAGTCTAAAGCCAGAAATACGGAACGAACAGCCAACGAAAAGGGGGAGCGGACAATAGAGAGTGGTAAAATATTAAGTGTGTGTAAAAAAAGTGCAAACAATGACCCAATGAGAGTATTTATACCCACAAACACACCTACTATCTTTCTTGATCAAAAAGACGAGGTAGCAACACGTGTCCCACACCTCAAATCAAAGGCATAAACACGCGACACGTACCCCACTTTCAGATCGTGTGGTTTGAAACCATCCCAACTCAACGGTTGTGATTGACGCAGAAGACGAACGGTCAGCCGTCAAAACGTCACATCAGTCAGTAAATAAGTGGATCAAAACACCTCGCGAATACCAACGACAGCTGGCGTAAAAAAATGATTAGTGGAAAGTCCAGTCAGCAGCATGTTAATTCAGGTGCCGCGGACAGATAGAGCCGCGTTAAACCAATGAGTCAAGTATACTTGCTCTAGACCACAAATATACTAGACTGGGGGGACTTGATCATGTATAGGCCCCTCGGACGCAAGCAAGAGCAACCTAAAGGAACCACATCTCACCCCATAGTCCAAAGGCACAACCGCGGAACACACACTCCACAGCCCGGCCTTATGGAACGAACATGATAGTCCGCAGACATCGATATATGTTCAGGACGCGGATTAAAATGACGGTACAAACAGCTGTCATGGATAAGAGACAAAAAGGACAGATGGTACATGATCATGGAATAAGCCGAACAATAAGGGGAGTGCGCAATTCCGAGAAACACGCATAAACGGTCGAAAAAGGACAAGTATGCTTGGCCTATATAAAGAGCAAAAAGGTTCATTCTTGGGGCAGATCTTTTCTCTCTCTCACACTTTATCTTTAAATACTTTTATCTCTCTACCATACACTTACTCTCACACCGGAGGTTGACCGCGGAACACCCCTTCCGCGGTGAGGCTAACGGTGTTTCTTTCTTAGCAGCTTACTCGAAGATCTTAACAAGTCATAACTCACCCTCTCGAGGCTCGTGCCTAACCAAGTCTAGAGAGGTGCCCCAGTTTTGTACTAACAGTGTTCAACTGTTCTCGTTTCGAGTTTCAGCACTTGTTCTTAGCCTTCACTAGATGGATCAACGTCCCATCGTTGCTTTCTCCTCCTTAGGCCAGCTTACAAAATCCAAGCACGTACAACATGCGTATGAGTAAAAAAAATTACATAGGAATGAGACTTGTCGCCTTGCCGGTCCGATTTTGGTGTAACATGATTTTTTTTCTAGAAGTAAAAACTAAAAAGTAATGTATGATTCAAATGTATATAACTCACATTAATCCTCTAATGTGAATCAATAAGGTGTATTCTTTTGTGTTCTAACAACCCTTAAGGTTACTTCATATCTCTTATTCTACTATCTTTTAATTTTTGCAAAATAAACGTTTTTCCCTTAACTATAATGTTTTAAAAACCGGTTTTCTAATTGACCCAACCGTGCAACCGGGTCACTGTTCAACCTGTTTAACCGGCGATTCAATCAGGTTTTCGCTCAAAGCCGTCTATTTTTAATTGGTTCAACCAACAAATAGACTATTCACTTGACCGGTTGTCGGTTGAATAGACTATTAATTTAGGCATGAGTTAACCACACCCTCCCTAAGCCACACCCTCCCTATTTGACCAGTTGCCGCCGCTTGTACTGTCTGCATTAAAACATGTACTTTTTGACTAAAAGTAGGTGGACCCCCTTGGTAGGGAAGGTGCGGTCAACACATCCCTTAATTTAAAACAAACCAACAAAGAAATGTGAACAACAACTTAGAATGGAGGACTATGTGTACAACTGGAGGAAAAAGTCGAATAGTTCACACTTCTCAGTGTACTTTTTACTACACTTAATTCAGAACTAGACATTTAATTGACTGGTCGAGACTCATAGGCATTATTTTTCTAATGGGTTCTTAAAACTGTAAATAATACCAAAAAAAACTTCAAAATATAAATAAAATAGTATCAATCGGTAACTGTAGCATACCACAAACTTAGAAAAATGGCAACTTATTAACCTTTTGCCAACTTCAAAACCGCCCCCATCTCAATTCTATTATATTTTTACGAAATGATGCTCTAGAGATTATATAAATAAATAACAATTTGTTAACTAACATATTTTTATACACAAGTTGGGTATTTAGAATCTTATGCTTTGCCCACAGTCCATACTCCATAGTAACCCAATAATATAATCCTCAGCAGTATTTTATTTTATTAATGTGGTATAATATAATACGAGTAAATAGTCTGAAAAAAATAAACACATGCGCTATTGGTTAGAATCGAGTGCCTATTGCATGAAAATCAGTGAATGGATCGTATTTTTTTCGTAGACTAGACAAACTAACAAAGTAAATAGGATTATGAATATCAACAATAAAATATTGTGTTAACCCAATAAATGAATTATGTTGCATTTCCATAACTGTGATTGTTATAACTTATAAGCTTGTTAAAAAATAGAAAGTCAAATTCAAACTGGTGAAATGTTTTATGTTATTGCTCAAATGAGGTATAAAATATTGCTGACCATGTTGTGAAGCGTGGTAAACGTGTTGCTCCACCGACCAATGGTTAGCGGATGTTATTTTAGATTTGTAGGTGTTAAACGTCTTGTAATGCTATAAGTAATTATACAAGATCATTTGTAATGTTGGCTCAATAGTGTTAGTCGACTGTTTTGCTTTTGGTTTGAATATTGTTTTTAGTTTTGGATAGAAGATAGTGTTTTGGAAGATAGTTGGTTATGGGATTCGGTGGTATTACTAAATCGACTTAATTCGGATATGCTTTTGGAATTTGGGGCGAAGTCGATTAATTTTTTATTATTATTTCTCTAAGTCGACACTAATAGTAGACTGTTTTGCTTCCTCTTTAAAGTCGACACTGACTGCTTTTTCTTAAACCCTACCTTCTTCGACTTGTAAGCTTGACTCATCAAACTTTTGTTCATAATGACGAACATTATCCTTCTCCTACCATATAACAAACCGATAGCTTTATGCTATTAACTTTATTGCCAATCCTATTATTCTTAAAACTTAATGTGGACAAAGCTAATTATGCCGTAATCTTTTACTTTTTCATGAATCACAGTGAAAAATTTGATGTCATAATTGGTGAATCTACAACCAAATCATTGGTGTATCAACCAAGGGTCTTGCTTTGTTTGCTGAGTTTTGAGACAGTTTGAGCATTTGTTCCCGCTCACTCCAACTCCGGAGAGCTATCAGTAGACTTATTATATTAGAGTTGAAATAGTATTTGTATTATATTAGCATTAGTGTAGTTTGAGATCAAGCACAAATGTCATAATTTAAGTATTGTGATATATGTAATCTCACATTATTAATGAATCAATAAATCAATATATCACGTTTTACAAATATAAGTTCAATCATTGGGTTTAGTGTTGCGAGTCAATCAATGGATTAGTCAAGCAATTGCAAGAAAATAGTCGTGATCATTTTCGGTGTAGCTTAGCAATGTGTGATTGAAAATTTTTGGTTGAAACTGAAGTTTAAATTGGAGCTGTAATTTTGGGGTCAATTAGGAGGTGGTTTCAAGAAAAGTAATTTTGGTAAAAAAAAATAGTTGAGATCTCTAAACTTTGCGAACAATTTCAGGACAAGCCAGTGAATGAATCAGCTTGAACACTATGTTTCTCATATTATTTATAACGCAAAATTAGGGTGTTAATTTGTGTCGTATCCGGGTTGACGAGTTCGGTTCATGAGGTAGTAGGTTTATATATCCCAATCTTAATCTGACATATTTACCTACTCGTGTCGAAAAATTCAACCCCGCTTAAGAGCATAAGGTGTGGTCATCACAAGTTAAACTTTCACCTACTGACACGTAAGCGTCACATTTCACCTTAACTTAAAATAAAAAATAAAAATAAAAATAAAAATCATACATCACTCAACCTTAACTAAAAAAACACCACATTTTAAAAGGCGACTATATAAAATTTTAGGGGGTGAATATGTAACTTAATGCCTTAACTCAAAAAAGTTAAAGTTTCACTTACCATACCCTCCAAGTGAAACATTAACTCACAAAAAAATTCACCTTTCACGCTGTATTAAGTGGTTAACGCAACACGTTAAATTGGCTTTCATTTAAAAAGGTGGCGTGGTTAACTCATTTTAACGCATGCAAGTTAAAGGTTAACATGGGGGAAAGGTTAATGTGAGGGGAATGGCTAACACACCGAGTGCCCTGATTATCGGTAATTCGGTATTGTTTGATTTCATTGACCATGGATGAGAGTGTATGTTAGCCGATGAGGTGTCGTACAACAGCGCACGTGGCAAGTGGCAAGGTGGGTCCCACAACAAGAGGTGCGGTGCCAGGTAATATTTTCATCCATCAATATCACATTCTTCACACTTCATCTGACCATGAAACTCTTTGTCCAGAGTTCAAATATCTATAAACCAAGTCATCATATACTTCTTATGCGTAATGTACCTGTTTTTGAACCTCATTTCTGTCTGGATTTAGTAATTTCATATAATTGAACCCAAAAAGACAAGCAACTTTGCTTTATATACAGCTGGCACCATTATGTTTCAACCTGGCTCTGGCTTTTCTCACTTATTTATTACGTACAACAAAATAAAGGAGTTATCTAAATTATTTTGTTTTTCTTACGTATTGAACTATTGATATACGGAGTACTTTTTTGGTCATGCGTTATAAGGGTGGTGGCAATGGCAGCGGTATGGCCTATACCGGCGGTAAACACTGCCGCCACCTAGGAGGTATGGTTCAAAGGTATGGATGGGCAGCATATGATGATTCAACGGCATGGAAGAAAAGGAGCAAAATGTGACCGTTGGCATTTATTGTTTTGAGAGGTAGGAAAAAAGGGTTGGGAGGTATAGGTTGCCACTAAAAGAGGGTTGAGAGGTATGAAAATAGTATTAATGAGGTGGAATGATATTATTAGTGGGTTGAGAGGTATGAGGTTTTTTCAGAGGCATGATTGGCACCACCCTAAGTTTTCTAGAGGTGATGCTTTTACACTTGTTCGAGTAGTAAGATTTATGTGAGTTGTGAAGTTAATATAATGTATTGCATAAGTTAGGAAAACAAATGGTATCATTTTTTTGGTTTGTTATATGTTACTTTGCAATTAAAGAGTGACATTGTGTAATCATGGTTTGATGTATCAGTTTGACTCGAGTATAAGACTTAGTGTAGTGGAAGGTGATGCACCACCGTTATCAGGTGCTAGCACGTGTGATATGGTCCATTACACTAGGTCATAATCCGCATGTGATTAGCTGCTTATAAAACTGAAAATAGAAAATAAATAAAAAATTCTCGAACTAAATGCAACCAAAATCTTTTGCTTGTTCAAAAAATCACTTAAAATAGCTCGTCTATAGACTACGTGCGTCTAGCTTAACGAAGAGTTCAAGACCAGTGATGAACCAAAAAAGTAGTTGTTATGACCGCATCCAAGTATCTCTTTGGTACCACACCAATGCAACTCTAATAATGTAGAAACGAAATAACATCATGGACCATTGAGGTGCACTAACATTTAACATCCACACGTTGTAATCCTTATATTCTTCAGCTTTTTGCTATATTATTCATAATGAATTCGATCTTGCTTGAAAAAGAAGAACATACATTGTGTTTGCGGAAGTAAAACCTACTGCTCCCCGCTAGTTAATATAAAGGTTGCAAAGATATAAGTTTGAACACTCATTATCAGTGCCGTAACTTAGATAACGGAAGCCCTGTGCAAAATTGTTTATATGATAACTAAACATGATAATTAAATATATATATTGTAAAGATCTAGCTTTAATTTTTCAGAGTTTTTTTTTTTTTTTTTTTTTTTTTTTTTTTTTTTTTTTTTTTTTTTATCAATCCCGCTCACTTGAAGTTAAGTTTAACAAATATTCAAAAATTATATGTCGTTAACATTTTGGTGCTAGAAATAAATTTGAGGCAACAAATATATAAAGAGACAGAGGCCTTTAAAACTTTGAAGCTATGTACGGTAGCATCTTTCGCACATTCTCATACTCTGCTCCACCATGTACAGCTCAATTCACATCATTGAACCCGTAATTTCTTGGTTGAAAAGTTACCTCGAGACCAATACGTCAATCACTTTTGCCGACTTCTTTTTTCCCATTTATCATGTGATCAATACCATCGATCATTAGTTTGATTGTGATAATAAAGAGTCCTTATATATGATGTCAATTAAAAATAAAATACAATCTTATTATTAATGGTAGTCGGGACATATATCAATGAGACAAAAACGTAGTTCCATACGTGGAAAGAAATCACTGAAATAAAATGTGGAATTGATGATTTGGAATGCGTCACTGACATGTACATCTCAACCATCTATTTATATTGTTTATCAGTTATTACGTGTACAAAAAACACATAGCACACATATATACACTAAGCTTTTTGATTTGTTTACATCTTAAAAGTTAGAGTTTGAACCTATAATTTTCCTTCCACGATCTTTGGTAACGTGTATTTCCTACTACGTATATAATTAAATAAAGACATACTCAACAGTTATGTCGTTTTAACTCATTTTCTAATGATAACTATATGATAGTATCCACGAGTTAAATCAAATGCATTATCAGGTGAACATGTACATGATTAATTAAGATGATAAATAGGTTCAAGTTTTGCGATAATTCTACTACGTATAAAATGTATATAATTGAGCTTAACACTTTTAAAATGATAAAAATATAATAATAGATATACTTCGATCTCATTGTCACAAATATTGTCCCATAATATTGTTTCTAAAACTAGTGTTGTTTTTAAAATTACTTAATATCCAATTTTTATTTTTTTTTTCCTTTTATAGATTCTTCGCAATCATTATCCACATTTCAATCCTAATTTGTAAATCTGAAAAGGGTAAGATGTTGTCATCACGAATGTCATATGACAATGAGATTTACCAACGCCAATTACTAAACATTTTACGAAGCACTTAACAACAATATCAGTAAAATTATTTGTCGTTAAAAAATCTTGTAGTAATGTACTAGTACACGGCTAGTGTTAATAAGTTATATGTGAACAAACCTATAAAAACATGCATGTATAAGATTTCAAAAACATATAGTGCCTTGGATAAACGTTTTTTATTCTTTTTCCCCAAATGTGCCATCGACCATACTAAAGAATAGATTCATACGACCATCTACTATTGACAAAACCACAATATCACATTCTATATGGTTTTATGACTAACTTGTCGTATACTTGTTTGTATAAAAAAATGAATTAAATGGTCAGATCGATCCTATCGCCATTGAATATAAACATGTTTCAATTTAGCTTGTGTGATAAAAATAAAAGTCTTCTTTGTGTACAAAAACAAGACGATCCAACAAGATAGAAGATTCAAATAATTGCAATGACATATCAAACAAACTAGTTAAACTATGTGTCAAACATTTTAGTTAAAAACACCTTGTTGTTGCTTAGTATTAATCGGACCTCGACATTTCACATTGTTCGTTACGATTTACTAAATAAAGTTTTGTCTGAAATTTTATGGATTTGTTATGCTATATTCATGTCTCAATTTAATTGGTTTAATGCAATTGTGGAATCCGACTCTCAAATAGGTATCTCCTTATCATCTTCAGATGTATCCCACCATAGAGTTTAGTTGCTCTTGTGGATTATGCTTATGGGCAAAGAATATGCGAATAACATTTTCTTGGGTTAACCGAGAAAGCAATCAAGTAGCTCATTTGGTTGATCGTCATGCGTTTTCTTCCACTATAGGGTTTACTTGGGATGTTTCTTTTTTTGAAGAACTTACCTCGCTTTCGAGAAGTGATTTGTATGGATAGCTTTTTTTAATGCATGTTTTCGTTAAAAAAAAATAAAAATAAAAAATAAAATTAATTACATAATACAATAGTATGTTGCAGGCTTGTAGCTTTATTGCTCTTTATATAGGAGTAAATAAATACCAATTAATGAATACGTCGAATAATATACCATTTATGTTTTACAACGGACATAATAGTTTCCTTAAAATAATGTTTTCTGCTAATTAAACTTCCATTTATTTCAAATTGAATATGTCATGCATTGAATAAAAACCAAAAACTTTTGTTTTCATTTATTTGAATCCTTTATTTTGTCCCAAAATTTGATAGAGTCAAACAACATTTTTTTTAAGAATATACCAAATCAAACATCTTAACTATTTTTAGTCAAAAAGAACAAAAAAACTAAAACCATGGCTTATAAATCTCTTCTCTATAATTTTGATTAAAAAATATATAAAAGAATACATAAAAAATAAAAAAAGTAGAGTAAATCGCAAAGGTGAGTTGTTCAAATACCGTACGAAGTTTCTATAGCTTTGAAAATACGGACACAAATTATGTTAATTCTCCGATTATGTTTTGTACCTGCCTAAAGTGAAATGACTTAGGCATTCGGATTCAACATTTTACAAAATCATCATATATCACTTTGTTTAGAAACAGAAAAATAAACCAAAATAATATAGAGACTAAACTTACACTTACAATAAACTTATAAGCACCATATCTACGATTTGATTTTAAATTTTGAAACGATCTACTCCTATAAATAACTAAAACACAATAAAGCTATATCATACACAAATATATCTCAAATTCATACAAAAAAACCTAAATATTTTCTTCCGACTATAAAGAGTAAAAAACACCCCAATCCAATTTTAGACAAAAGTAGAAAGAAAAAAAAAAACAACACAAAACAAAATCCTCCCATTTATTAACTTACCATAAAAATTTAAAAACCATAAATATTCTACTAAAATACTCCGAAATAAGTTAATAGCAACAACTGTAAAAAATTTATTTTATTGTGTAATATATTTCGGGGGATGTATTTATTGTATTTTGGTTTTATTATAAAGAGAAAGAGTCATTGACAGGAATAGGGAAAGCTATCCTCCACTCTCCCCCAATTTTAATCCATCTCTCTTCCTTCTTCACTCCCAAACACACACACACTAAAAACACCTTCAAAAACACACACACATTAATCCCAAAAAAAAAAAACTCTTCACCCATGTTCTATTCATCTTCTTAATAATAAACCCTTTATTCATAGATCGAAGATGTCTCGTTTTCGATCTTACATTGTTTTTATATCATTCTTGTATACTTTTTATTATCTTTTACATGTTTCGGTATCCGTTACTTTCCTGTAACGGATACTGAGACAGGGGTCCAGACAGAACAGTCTGATGGGCAGACTGTTCTGTTTCGATACGCTGAAGCGCCAGAGTACCGTAACGGGGTAGGGTGTTCACGTGGGGAGATAATACACGTGGCAATGACTATTGATTTGGAATATCTACGTGGGTCAATCGCAGCCGTACATTCTGTCTTGCGCCACGCGTCGTGTCCTGAGAATGTTTTCTTTCATTTTATTGCAGCTGAATTTGACCCGGCTAGTCCGCGTGATTTGACCCGGCTCGTCAGATCCGTTTTCACTTCTTTGAGCTTTAAAGTTTATATTTTTCGTGAAGATAGTGTTATTAATTTGATTTCGTCTTCGATACGTGTTGCGTTAGAGAACCCTTTAAATTACGCTAGAAACTATTTGGGTGATATTTTGGACCCTTTAGTGAACCGGGTCATTTATCTTGATAGTGATGTTATTTTAGTGGATGATATTCACAAGCTGTGGAATATTACTTTGGAAAAGAATCGGGTTATTGGGGCTCCGGAGTATTGTCACACAAATTTTACGAAATATTTTACGGATAATTTCTGGTCCGACCCGGTTATGTCGCGAGTGTTCGGGTCGAGACGTGCACGTCCGTGTTATTTTAACACGGGCGTGATGGTAATGGATATGGTAAAGTGGCGTAGAGGGAATTACTGTAAAAGAATAGAGAACTGGATGGAGGTTCAAAGGAAGAAAAGGATATATGAACTGGGTTCATTGCCTCCTTTTTTGCTTGTGTTTGGGGGTAATATTGAACCGATTCATCATAGGTGGAACCAGCATGGTTTAGGTGGGGATAATGTGAAGGGCAGCTGTCGGTCATTACATTCTGGACCGGTCAGTTTATTGCATTGGAGTGGTAAGGGGAAACCATGGGTCAGATTAGATGAGAAGAGACCGTGTCCGTTGGATCATTTGTGGGAACCGTATGATCTTTATATAGGGAAGGGTCACCGACAAATATCAGCCGTTGGATCATCTTTTAGTATTGTTGGCTATGGAAACTATTTTAGTTGATTAGATTAAAAAAATAAATTGGGAAAAAGATGGATACTTTTTTGTGTAAGGTAGCCTTATTGTTTCTAGGTGGAGGGGTTTATTGTGATTCAGATATTCTTTGACAGCTGTGTACAGATATTGTAGGGGTTTTTTTAATTTGATTGGTGAATGAGTACAAGGGCATTTTGGTGTATATTACTACAAGGAATATTGAGATGATTATCAGATATGCTTCTTTGTTTTGTGCTGTTCGTAATGCTTTGTGAAAAATATAATTAGTGGTTTATTTTTATAGTTAAAGTTTAAGATAATCGATGAGAGTTTTGGGTAGGCCTGGATAGCAGGGGATATATTTCGATTGTTGAAATTGTTTATTTTTGATGGGTGTAATTGGTAGGTGTGGTATCATGGTTGTAATAATCGTTTATTAAAGCTGAATCGGTCATCGAATCAATTTTCTTTTTTTCAGTTCACGGTTTATCCAGGTTGAACCTGGCTTATTTGGTTTTCCTAATTCAGCCGTCAAACCGGCTGATCTGGTTCCAAAACGGTTTAGTCTGAATTCCAAAACATTCGTAATTACCTTTAAAAAAAAAACTATGTTTTTATTAAACCTAATCACATATGATCAATCACGTATTCACGTTTAGTTAAACTAATGATGGGATTAGATAAACCAAAACAAATGATTGACTTTTAGTGAATTAGCGTGGAAGCAATTATTGAAAGCTTAATGACAATGCACGTAACGGGCGAATGTGTTTGTCACCATTTAACCCCATATCATTGGCTTTGGTGGTGGCTGTCATTATCAATCACCAAAAAGTAGAGAATAAATATTAATCCTAAAGCTTTCTTCATTATATTAATCTATCTACATTATGAAAGTTTCCTCATCTAACAACGGTACACAAAAAGTTTTTCTTAATTTAATAGTAGTTTTCTTGAACAATAAACCAAAGTAATAAAAATTTCCTGTGTTGTGGCTTTCGGTTAGCATTTACTATTAGCAAGTTTGCCATAAAAGCAAATGCATAAATGAAGGGATTTTTGCATTAAAGCACTTTTTTGTCTTGTGATGCTAAACTTTTTTTTGGAAAATTGAAAGCTTTTTAATGTACATTAACTTCAAGAGGTGTCAACATTAAATTTTGTGTCTTCGACTAGAAGCAATGGACTACCTTAATGCTCGAATATACTTTCTGTGAAAGGTAGAAAAGCTCAACTACATTTTATTAAATGTACAAATTTAGTTGCTATTTCTAAATGTAATAATTTTTCCCTAATAATGAATACTTTTAGTTGCTATGTTTTGATATGGCCACTAATAAGTAGGAGCCATTAATAGTCAACCCATAAAATTTCAACACCTAAAATATGATATCTCGTATCTTCTTGAAAGTTGAAACAACTAAAATTAGCACGCTTTTTATTTAAATTATAAATGTGAGTTTTAGTAGGTGTAGATTGGCCGGTTCGGATTAATTATTTTGCTATGTGACATGTATTTGATGGCTGATGCTTTTTTACTTTCTATTTTAATAGAACTATTCGGTAGTCTATAGTTTATGAGTAAGGCTACGTGCAATAAGACACACTCGATCGACTCTCCAACCCATGCGGCAGCAAGAGAACTTCTCCCACCCTATTACACATCTCCAAAGAGACGCGTCCCACAAGGAGGATAGTTGAATCGGTCGCAAAAGTGACCGAGTTGTGTTCAAAGTTTGTGTGTGTTAGTAGGGATGTTGATCTCTTGATGGTCACTACTACACCCAGCTTTAAGTTCATGGATATCAAACGTTTTGCATAGAATTTTTAATTGTTGAACATAACTAAAAAAACCTTATAAAAATGTAGTAACTTGGAGTGTTGGAAAATAACTGGACCTGAATAACGAGGCCCAACTAGGGTTTAGGTTAATCAGTTAGGTAAACCCGTTTATATAGTTCGAATTGGTACATAGATAGTCATCTAACATGATAGCAAAACGGAAGAAGTGTATTGAAGCAGTGATCCTCACCACAATTTGGGTTTTATGGCGTTTTAGAAATGCAATGGTTTTTGGTACAAATAAGTTTAGAAAAGATAGAATTGTCGACTCTATTAAGGTGTTTTCGTTTCTTTGAGTGTCTAATCGTAGTAAGAAACTTGTAGGTAATTGGATTGATTGGCTTAAAAACCCAATTAATATCTTGTAATTTGTTTTCTAGCTTCTCGCTAGCTTTTTTTATTTTATTAAGCTGTTTCAAAAAGAATAAAATAATAATAATAATAATAATAATAATAATAATAATAATAATAATAATAATAATAATAATAATAATAATAATAATACATAGATAGTCAGATAATGTTTAATTGAGCTCGGGTAAATTGTGTGAACTGTTTATCTATAATCCAAAATCCTAATAATCTACTTTTGGGCCAACATTCTGCTATTTGGGCCAAATTACCCCAATGGGCATGTATTTTGTTTTAGACCCAACATGAGATAGGAAGGGTCGGGAAAGGAGAAATTGTACTTGAAATTTGATCGACTTGAACCGATATCTAATTCAGTTATGGCAAACAATAGCGTACTTAACCATAACTAACGTGACTTGAGTCACTAGAAACCCACCAAACAATAGCGTACTCGACTATCACTCCGTATTCATGTTATTAGTTTTTTCACTTGCCACACAATTATATTGCTAAAAGCCTAAAAGGATCATTAGACATGTAGACATAACAAGTATTTTCTGTTTTTAAAAGGTTAAATTTCTCTATTGTTACATGATAAATCTTGTGGGTGAACATTGCGTAATTTTTCTAAAATATATGTCAGATTTTGTAATTTGAACCCTTATCAAAATGATATGGTAGTTTTTAAAAATTATAAAAGTTTGCACTCTGGACCGTTATTGTTAAATCATTACTGTACATTACTTTGTTAGGTATTGAAAATGTAATAAAATCAGATTAGGTGATCATATCATTTTTTGGAAGGTTCCAAAAGTGCCACAAGACAACCTCTGCCTCAATTATGAGATGTTTGATTGATGAATATCAGTACACAAACACTAGTTTAGTTCCACATTTCTAGTTTTCACTACTTTTCAGTGATCATCATCACCTCCTTGTGCAAGATTAAGGTACATTTTTGCAATTAGTGTTTGAGATTTTTACAGTTAGATTTCTTGACTGAGTGATTAAGTTCGAATTCCTTCAGGTTTAAATTTGCCATTTAGTTAAGTTTTTAGTTTGTACAATTATGTTATCTGATTTTCTTGATTCATGGGTGTGTTTGGTTTAGCATATTTGATTTGGAAAAGCCCATAATAATTTTTAACAGGCTATGCGCTTGAATAAGCCATGAGCTCAATATGATATGCTCATAAGCTAGTAAAAGGGAGTGCTTCTCCAAATCTAAATAAAGCCCAAATGCCCAAAAAATAAGCGAAACACAACGGCAATTGTTAGATGATTTGTTTCATGTAGTTAGACTAGTGCCGACTGTTGCAGTTAGCGTTCTTTAGCATGTATGCTTTCACATAAGTTTGAACTGCCCCTTTAATTTGAATCATTATTATTCTCAGTTAGGGATTGAATGTTTTCTGATTGTATCAATCTCATTGCTTTCAAGTAGTTTGAATTGTCCCATTTATGTTTTGAAAGTTTGGGGAATTTGAAGCCGATATTATGTTTGTAGTTGATGCGTATCTGTGGCTTGCAAAGTAGAATTACATAGAATTTTGAAAAGAATGAACTCGATATCAATACACTTGATCTCCTCATAACAAATACACACAATAAGTAACAAACAAATATTCCTGTACTTTTTCTTTGCTTACTTATAATTCATCATCGGAATCACTTGAACTGCTATTCATGAAATTTGCTGGCAATACTGGAAACTTAACGGATGGGCGGTTCGGTGATGTGGGCATTGGTGGCAAAACCGGGGCCATCTCTTGTCCACCATTTGATCTTTTCTTCTGTAGTTTTATAGCAATATCGACACAAGCCTTGTCAACCATTTCAAGGAACGACTTAACTATGATAAACATTTGAAACTGTTTCTTTCCCTTTTCGTTTGAAGTTCCTACTTGATAATACTCATTCGTTTTCTTCACTAGCCCGAGAATCCGCTCTTCCTCATTCTTTAAAACTTGTATTTCCCTTTCTGCTCCTTCCACAAACTTTTCCATTTCCCTTAAGAAACCCCGTCCACCACCATCATTACCGCATCTTTCCAAAGTTCTCTTTATTTCAGCCAAACGATCACTTAACCCTGAACATGACTTAGAAAGCACATCATAGTCAATTCCAGCTGCTTTCTTAACATTAGTATACTCAGCACTAACTCCTCCTACAATAGGCAGTCCGAGCATTATGTAATCCTTGCCTCTAGATTCATCACTGGGTAAGGCGACAGTACTATTTCTTAAGCTGTGGTTTCTATTAATCATGCAACGTTTTCCCTCTAAACGAACAACTTCTTCAACAACAAAATGAAGCAAAGTGGTCTTCCCGTCACTGCTTTTAACATCCGATAGCTTTAAAAGCGAATTTAGATTAAAAGCTTGAGCATTTCCTCTTGAAGTTCCTGCATTCATTCGGTTCCCGGCTTTTAAAATTGCTTCTAGAAGTTTAACGAAAAGCCCACGAGTTTTAAGCTCTTTGCAAGCAGTTTCAAGTGTCTGTAAAGTTTTATTGATTTGAGATACTTCTGAGGTGTAATTCAACTTAAAAAACATAGCATTGAATCGAGTAAAAGCTGAGGGTACGGCTCTTAAGATGTGGTACAAGAAAGATTCAGCATCAGCTAGTCTTGTGATGTCGTAATCATAGTTGCCAATGAGTTCTTCTTCTTCTTTTGTAGGGGTGATTCGAGTGAGTTTTTCGAGGGTTTCTATGTCTAAACCTTTGCCTTCCATGAGGCAATCGATGATCTCTCGTCTGGAAACGACTAATGATCGGATGATTATTGCTATGTTTTGTGATTTCCGGGTGTCGAGGATGAATCTTTGAGAAGGCGGGCCTGGTGATTTCAGATCGTTTCTTGGAGTTGTTGCACCATTTGATCGAGGTGATTTTTTGTTTACAGCAACGGTTCCGAAAAGTGCTTCCATGAGATCTCCATTGAACCTGCATCATACAAGTAAGACTTTGAGGGGTGTTTGGATACACATTTTGAAAGTGATTATGTGATATTTGTAGTTGGTATTAGATAATCAGTAGTGATGAAACCAACAATAGAAAATAGTGTTACATTTGCTTTAGTTGTTTGAAGTTGTAATAATCTGATCATAGTATGCAAAATGTAACAAAACTTAAATTTTTTCCAACATGGTTTGAATCCAGTGGGTTCAAACCCCTTGGATTAGTCGACCAAAAGGTCGGAAACCATGGTTACCCAAAAAAAGAAAAAGAAATAGGTTAACATGGATTTTTTGTTACAAGGGCCGAGATTTGTGAAATTAAAGATATTTCAAATCAGGTTAGAAGGAAAACTAGATCAGCCGTCAATGATATGAAACTAAATGTCCATATAATCCACATGAAAATTTATTTAAGGGTGGATAAACTGATTATTCTACACTGCGCAGGGGTCATTGGTATGGAATGAGAAGTATTATTTTGTTTCTGTATAAAAATTTAGGCGCCTACGATGCTACTCTATGATGGGCCTAAGTACAATTCTCTGCAAAAAGGTTGGAATGTTACCTGAAAGAGCCTTTATCTAATTTATCCCACGCCGTGGGTTCTCCCGTGTTAGCGTTGACTTTGTCCCAATGCAATGGTTTAAGTTTGACCTGGCCCGATGGCGCTGGTATTGATGAAGAAGTCATACCACCTGATTTAGGCAGCAACAATGGTGGAGGCACATGACTCTTCCTGGCTACCGCAGCCGCAGGAGGCGGTGGAGGTGGTGGAGGAGGTGTTTCTGGCGGTGTTGGTGGTGGCGGTGGTGTAGGAGGAGGAGAACGTGATGACAGTTGACTTCTCATCATGATTTCTTGTTTCGCAACCGGTGGAGCATTATTTTGACGTTTGATTTCATCATTTGCTGGCCAAACATGAGAACCTGAAGATTTTCCTCTAAGTAGCGGAACTTCCTGAATTTGAACATTAAATTGGCTTGACGATATCTCATCATGGTCAACACTCACAACGTTCGTTTCTTCATTTTGATTAGTTCTCAGCTGTTCTTTCTTAAAGATTGCTTTTTTATTCCCACCATCATCATCAAGATTCTTCCAATAAAGAACGTCTAAACCTTCTTCATCAACAATGACCCCTTTGATCCCTTCAAATCTTGTAAACTGATCACGCATCAGCCCATCAGGATCATGGGCAATTCTATTATTATTAACAGTATGTAAATCCGGTTCCTTCTTTTCTTTTCTGTAGCGTTTATATCTCACAAGCAGTAAGAAAAACAACGCTGATAAAACCAAAGTACTTGCTGCAGTTGCTGCAACTGCTGTTGCAACTGTTTTATTAGACGACTTTGATGGCGGTGTGTTAGTGGTGACGGGAGGAGTAAGAGGAGGTGTATCAGTATCTATCCATGGTGATGGCGGTGGCAGCGGTGGCGGTGATGGCACTGGTGGAAGTGGAGGAGGGAGAGGGGGAGGGGGAGGAGGAGGAAGGCGGAACGGGTAAAAGACTTGAATGTTTTGAGGCGTGGATTGGGAAAATGATCGAGACAGGAAAGAAGATGCAAACACGAAGAATATTAACAAGAATAATGGCGGAACTTGGATCGCTATAGCCATTGGAATGCAGAGAAAGAGGGAAATTATGAAAAATAATTTGTGATTGGTTATCAAGATTACTGTTTTGTTTTGGCTTAGAGTAATTTGGATTTGGTATTTTGGTTTATTTGCTGATACATTCAAAGAAAGTTGTTGGGCTATTTTATTGCCATTTTCATTTTGTTTGCTTGAATTGGTTGGCCGACTCATTCCCGGGCTTTTTATTTCTTTTTTCTAGTCAAAATGTCTGAAATGCCCTTCTGTGCTTGGAACTTCTTATTTCCTTAGTTTGGTGACTTCCTCCTCCTCCTCCTCTTTTTTTTTTTTTTTTTTTTTTTTTTTTTTTTTTTTTTTTTTTTTTTTTTTTTTTTAAATTGTTGTCAAAAAGACTTTTACTTTACCCTTGTTTGTTTTTAACTTCTTTTTTACCCGGTTTGAAAAAGTAAGAATCATTTATGAAAATGTCGCGCTGAATAGGTGGTACAGAACCTTGTCTCTTGAGGTTGGTGGCACACTGACATGTTTCCTTTCTAGACCATGTTGAATTGGGGGTATTTTAATAATTTGAATTATGCCAAGGTTAGCTAACCAGGCATAATCAAATTAATAAACTAATGTTGTGTTGTTAGCAATTACTCTATAAACTATGGAAAATGTCTTTATCAGATTCTCTGTAAAATATAAAAAAGGTCAGAAGGGAGAAGACATAGTCAAAATTAGATATACCTTATCTGTCATAAGTAAAACCAATATTTATATATCTATTTTTTCAATTTTATATATGTTACTTGACCAATTGTTTAGAACAAGTACAGGAATAAGCTCGTGGAAATTACGTAAAAACATTGCTTATCGTTGCATATTTAGTAATTCGCTACGTGACAACAAGCATAGAATTTGGAGTCGTGATAGTTTATTGATTATAAAAATGTTTCAGAATGTTAACGACTTGATATGAATTAGTCAAGATACATTCTTCGTTTACTATTTCTAGCCTTTTGTTATCTCGCACTTGTTAACTTTTGTACTCTTATGTTAGATAACAAGTCGCTGTATGTTAGATAACAAGTCGCTGTTCCAAAGATAACATAGTAAAATTTTTAGAAATTATCGAAAATGTATTTTTGTAATCTGGAATCACATTTTCATTGCCTAAGGCCTTATACAGTATGATACGGTCTTTGTGTGCATGATTTTGGACTTTTGGGTATATTTGTTTCATCTAATAGAATTATGAAAGATGAAACAATTAAAGAAGTGATGTTGATGATACCAGAGTAAAAGGGCAGTACTAGTGACTAGTGAGAAAAACGTACACAAAGTGGTTCACCTAAACAACATTTGATGACCAAAATGGACCAACTTCACCACTATCCACAAAGTAGTTGACTCCCTCACCCCAAACAGGTTCATAGTGTCACATGGGGTCTTCAGGTTTGAAATTTGTAACTTCATTTTATTCTATTCTATAGTTCTAGTTCAGAAATTCATGGATTCTGATCTCTTGGATGCTTAGTAAAATATTTTGACTATGCAATTTCTTATTTTTGTTATAGTTGAGAATTGAGATAACTAAAAGTATTGTTAGTTGTATTCTAGTACTCCAAGGATGGTAGTAATAGGGCTTTACTCACTGTCCATGTGGCACCCAGAAAAACTAGTCCTTTTTATTACACTTATTGTACACGACTCCGTCGCCTAGGCAAGAAAAGAAAAAGTGAGTAAGCCATGTGACCTACTTGTATGCATGTTTGTGTGTGTGATTTTTTACTTTAAATGTATTTTTGTGAGGTATGTTTTTTGTGGTGTGGATCGCTTTATTACACCAAGTTGATCATGAAGTAGTATAAGAGAGAAACTGAGATAACAGAGAAGGTGAAGGTAGCTTAAAGGTCCTTGTTACAACTTACAACCACTCTAATGTTTCAAAGAAAATGTGTACTATTTACCATAAGTAGAAAGAAACAAATGTTAGTCAAGATATGAGGTAAGTGGTCGTAGGTGCCCAACCAATAAAGGGATACCTTAACCGGACCCTCCCTACCCCATCACATCATAGCCTTTTGGTCAAACCGTGCAACCCGTGAAGCACACCGTACAACCCTCCGATGCGTCTAATCATTGCAAACCCTCCCTATGGGAGGGTCAATATATCATCAGCCACCAATAAATCAAAATCCATGACATCAATAGGCATTAGCCCCAAACAAAGTACAAGTATTTAAACTAAATATGGAAAGGTAACAAGAAATAACACGTTTAAGAAATAATCATGGCTTTTGAATCGTTATGAACATATTACTTATTCAACTTTTAAAAATATATTTGACCTAATCATCTTTGTGGGTTGAAACTAAAGCGTGTAGTTAGCAAAGGTGGCGTATAATAACTTTGAAGTAATCAAGATGTAACAGCTGTTCTATATATACACTTTGCAGTTCAAACGTTAGATGCCCGACTCATTGTTTGTTCCCTAGCTACTCCCCGCTTTTTAGAATAACTTCGTATTTATTAGGGCAGAACTGTTAATACAAAATTCACAGTAGAAAATGAATGATAAATTATATCAAGATTTAGCTTAAATACTTATAAAAGCAGTATATAGCAGCATTCAATCTCTCATAATAATCAAAACATGCATGTTTTATTTATATAGTGAAAAGGAGATGCAATGTATGCACTTATGCACTGCAGCAGAGTGCAGAGCCTTTTTTTATCTGATTGTACAAACTAGATAATAATTCATCACTGGGCCGACCCAAAATCAGTACTTCCAGGCCCATAAATTTCCAGGTGTTGATCATGTCTGTGAGAAGAAATACGACGAAAGAAAGAAAGACTACACAACATTAAAACTAACATCATATGGGAACCAAAATCATCGAGCCAATTTTATTGGGAATTCAGATGTTCTACAATAAGCTAGCGCTTAGCAGGGACGGAACTTAGTGTGGAATGGAGGGGTCGTGGCCCTCCCAAAATTTTTAGTCACAAGTATATTTTTAACCTTTACACTTTGTAGTAGTAGGCAGTGACGGACCCGGGAAAAATGGATGTGGGGGGCAAAAATTTTTTTTTTGAACATAACAACAAAATGCGGGAAAAAAAAAATAAGATCGTAATGATAAATCGAGTATTTTTACTTATAGATGAATGATTTATAAGGCTTTAGAGCGTTGAATGTTAGATTTTAGTATGTGGGTGGGGGGCAATTTGAGTTTTGGGTGGGGGTCACTTTCGAAAAAAAGTCAAAATTTTAAAAAAATTACACTAAAATTTCAACTTTTTCGGCTAGCCATGGGGGGCACCGGCCCCCATACTTACACTCTAAGTCCGTCCCTGGTAGTAGGCATTATTAGTACAGATGTTAAATGAAAAAGTAAATTGGCTCCCTAAAACAAATATGATACGGTTTGGCCCTTCCAATTAAACTTGTCAAGTTATGGTGCCTAGCTAGTCAAAAGACGATAATCATTGAGAATTTGTACGCTATATATGCACCATGAAATTTTGATTCATCTAGCATTGTAGAATGAAATCCTAAATAAGCTGATATTAGCCATGGTTCAAAACAGCATGAACTCAAAATAGGGATCATGATCATAAATAACTTTGCATGACACAGCCAAAAAGCGTTTATGCGATCCAATACTCATCAAAATCATTAGACCAAGGATAATCAAACCACACATATTACCTAATCAATCGTAATTTGTTCTATAAATTCTCCAAATTAAACAAAATCTCTGGAACCTAAATCTCAATACTAATATAGAGATGAAACAATTCTAATCATATTGAATCAAGGACAAATCGTATAATATATTATTTACTACATATATAAATATGAAATCAAGCCTCGGATTTATTTCTTTTTGGCTAGTTTGTGTGCATGGTACTTGATCTTTAACCAATTGACACCGGCAGAGGCGCCTGCTTTGATTTTTTTAACACCCGAGGTTGCTACCACCTTTGTCTTCTCGAATTTTTTACTCACATTCTTTGAAAGTTTATTGTATTTTGTATTATTTTTGAATTTCTTTGGTGATTTACCCCATGGATTAACGTCGGTTGCATCCATTTATTATGACCTAATCTCTCGAAGATCAAATGAATATAATTGTGAATGATGCTCTTTGAGAGATGAGGGTGAGGAGACAAAAATGATGGTTATGATGATGGAGAAGGTGTGTTAAATTGGATCTTGTTTTGGGTTGTCTTTACGTATTTACCTTATTTTGTATATATATATATATATATATATATATATATATATATATATATATATATATATATATATATATATATATATATATATATATATATATATATTATGACATAATGTATGACATGCTTGGGATTGTTTATAGTAAATCATGAATAACTAAACAAATTATATAAAGTTTAAATAAGCTCTGGGTTGCCACACTCATCACCTACTTCAATTCTTCCATCATGTAATTTACCAAGTCTTTCACTGAGGCACTCACTCACAATACTTGTTATATTTCTCCTATTCCTAAATTTCCCTCGGTTGTGTTATCCGACCCTAATTGCCAGAGATGTTATGCACGATGAATATAATGCTTTAATTAAAAACAGTTATGGATTCTTGTTTCGAAACCACATAATGTTAATGTGGTTCGGTCTATGTGGTTGTTTCCCGCATGAACATCATGTTGATGGTTCATTGAGCAGGTATAAAGCCCCGTCTTGTGGCTAGCTGGTATAGTCAGCAGTTTGGTGTTGATTGTGATGATACTTATTGTTTGGTTTTTAAACCGACAACTCGTATTGTCCCAGTTTTGCGTTATCTCATAATTTGCCTATTCATCAAGTTGACGTTAAGAATGTTTTTCTTAGTGGTGATCTTTCCAAGATTGTTTATATGTATAAGCCATCACGGTTTGTGGATGCTCGATTTCCACATCACATTTGCCTGTTATAGAGGGTCTTCATATGGGCTGAAACAGGCACCTCATGCTTGGTTTCAACATTTTGCAGGTTATGCTCTACAGGTTGGTTTCTCCTCGAGTCATTGTGGCTCGTCCTTGTTTATATATAGTCATGGTACTGAGGTTGCATATTTGTTGATATATGTTGATAGTATTGTACTGACGGCTTCATCAACAGATTTACTTAAACGTATTATCTCCTCTCTTCATAAGGAGTTCGGTATGACTAATTTGAGGGCTCTTAATTATTTTTTTGAGATTTTTGTTCGATGTGACTCTACAAGCATGTTTCTCTTTCAGAAGAAATATGCTTCGAAGCTTTTAGACATGGCACATATGGCTACATGTAATCATGGGCGGAGATAAGGGGGGGTCTGGGCGAAAAAAATTGTAGTGTAAATTTTTGAAATTTTTCGGGTATTTTTGTAATTCCCCCCCCCCCCCCCCAACGTATCAATTTTTAGTGTAGTTTCTGAAAATTATCATATTTTGCCCCCTCGACAAAAAAGTTCTAGCTCCGCCCCTGCATGTAATTCCACTCGAACTCCAATTGACACGAAATCCAAACTTGGTTATGACGAGATCCTGTTTTTGATCGTACTTTATATCGCAGTCTTGCATGTTATTTGCAATACCTGACATTTACTCGTCTAGATAATTCTTATGACAGGTGTGACTTTGTATGCATGATCCTAGAGAGCCTCACTTTGCAGCTTTCAACCGAGTTCTCCGCTATATTCGTGGCACGATGGACTTTGGGTTCCAACTTTATGCTTCATCTACGGGTTCTCTTGTTGCATATTTTGATGCTGATTGGGCTAGTTGCCCTACTACTAGGCATTCTACTTCTGGTTATTGTGTTTTCTTGGGGATAATCTCCTCTTGTGGTCATCCAAACGGCAATATACATTGTCTAGATCGAGTGCCGAGGCTGAGTACAGAGGTGTTGCTACTGTTATTGCCGAAACTGCCTAGCTTCATGAGCTTCATGCACCATTTTGTCTGTCACCCTTGTCTATCGTGACAATGTTAGTGCCATTTATTACTGCTGATCCTATTCAGCATCAGCGGATCAAACACATTGAGATCGATATACATTTTGTTCGTGTAATGGTTGCTCGTGTTAATGGAAGTATAATTTGAAGTATAGTTTGATTTGTCCATTATCCTATATACAAAATACGAAGTGAGGTGGACCTATCAACTAATAGTAAAAGCCCAAAAGGCTTCTATACAAAATATACGTTTAACAAATCTATATATGAACATTATTTAATTTTCTCAGTATGAGTTTGGCAAAAATCACCACCTCTAATTCGTGGGTCATCCACCTTGGATCATTCATAGCTAGCCATAAGGGCAAATCTTTATCAGGAAGCATGTATCATTGTATCTTGACATCTTGTCCATATCGTTACTTAAGATAGGTCCATGCATGTATAACCATGTATGACCGGCTGCCCTGACATTATCTATTCTTATATGTAGTACGTCTATGTTGATATTAAAACCATGACAGCGTAGCTGTACATCTCCTGAAGAGTAAAGAAGGCAATAATCCAAATCCTCTAAGTGTTTAGATAATAATTAAAAAAAAAAAAAAAAAAAAAAAAAAAAAAAAAAAAAAAAAAAAAAAAAAAAAACCCTCTAAAGTGCGATACTGGGACATACAATTTATAACATTTTTTTTGCGTTTGGGCTTAGACATTGAGTTGTAGGTGACAAACGTATAGATATTTATCCATGTTTGTTCAAAGTTTAAGCTCTCATTTAGATGACATAGACAAACAAAATTCACAACCAGGCCACATGCATAGTAAAGAAAAATAGAAAATGTAACATTTTTTTCTGACAAACTTCGAGAAAGCAGCTGGTTAATTGTACAAATGAGAAATGTCTTTCATGTGTATTGGCTTCACCAAGCGTACTAGTGACTAGGCCTGTAAACGAACTGAACGTTCAGTAAACATTTCATGAACCGTTCGATAAAAAGTTCATTTATGTTCGTTTATTTATTAAATGAACGAACATGAACAATATTTTACGTTCGTTTAGTTAAATGAACGAACATGAACAAAAGTCGCGTCCATTTATTTATGTTCGTGAACGTCCGATTATGTGTTTATTTATGTTCATTTATTTATTTATGTTCATATATCATATCTTTTAATTGAATAATTTTAAATTTGATTTATTTAAACAAAACAACGCTTGTAATAACATTATATTGTGCATAATTTAATAAAGTTTATATTAGTTTGTCTATGTTCATTCATGTTCGATCATTTAGCGTTCGTTTAGTATCTTAATGAACGAACATAAACGAATATAAACAACTCATTTTCTTAATAAACGAACATGAACAAGAAATTACGTTCGTTTAAGCGTTTATGTCCGTTTATTTATCCGGTTAAAATTAAACGAACGAACATGAATAAGGTTCCGTTCGTTTTCATCCGGTTCGTTTACAGCCCTACTAGTGCTTTAAAGAATACTATAGAGCCGAATAGTAACCAAAGAACTGACGATATATAGTTGGTAATGTTTTTATCTTATTCTTACTCTCAGCTTCATTGTTACACTTGAAAATGCAATATGAGGACTTCCTCTATTTAGAAGGTGAGAATAAAATCCTTATCTCACTCTTTAATAGAAGCAAACATCTTCGTCCTTCACGGACCAGATTGGATATCAAATTCAATCTATTCATGTAACTTTTCATGTTTCTAGCTCGTTGTTAGCTATAATAAAACCCGACTTTCAAAAAAAAAAAAAAAAAAAAAAAAAAAAAAAAAAAAAAAAAAAAAAAAAAAAAGGATGCTACACTCATTTTAAGTAAGAATATAGATAATATGATTATTCAAAGTCTCCCTCTGCAGCTAGACTTATATCATATGATTATATTTTCATGAAATTTGATAAGATTTAATTTACATATCTATGATAGATTGCATTCTTAGTAAATGTTTGTCTAACTTATCCACATTTGAAAATCTTGAGCCATAGCACTCCCCACCAGCCCCAATCACAATGGTCTCCTCATGATGTCCTTCTTCAAGATCTGCCATACTTCAACTTATCCATATGTGCTTTATTATCTTTTTTGGCTTTGAGTACTTGTCATGGATGGTCATTGTCTCCAACTATTGCATTGTACTCATTTGTACCATCCTTTATTGTTTCCATCATCTTTCGTCCCAAATCACTCCACGTTTTCTTGAAATCTACCATTATTTGGTTGTGGTCGTTTTTTTTGTGGATTCTTACTTTTCGACATAACTTCTCAAGTATTGCATTGATTGCACATTTGTTAATGCTGGTAAAACTTTATACACATTCATTAGTTTTTTTTAACCTCGTTAGACTTCATGCATATAGCTTAAGAATATTTACAAGAAAGACAATATTCCTTGTCAAGTGAATCTACAAATGTGAGACAACATTTCGACAATCACTTTAGAAATAAATAAAAAAATAAATAAATAAACAATTACTAAAATTAATTTAGACAATCATCATCTGTGTGGAATCCGGATTTACTAAACACTTGAATAGTGTGACGGCCACTCAAGAATAGCGTCACCTCGGAACCTTTGATGTTTTTCTTTCAAAAACTCTAAACCCTTTGTAGAATTAAGAAGTCATGTTTGAAAATTACAACGACTACTCCTCATTCTGTTGGCATATGTAAATCATAACAAAGTATATAAACATAAAACACATCAGGCACGCAGCGGAATAGGATCAAATACATGTAATTGAAATTAACCGAATATAAATGAATGCGTACCTCTTTTGTGATTTCTAGCAAGAACAAGAAATCAATTGAACAAGAACAATATAAACCCTAATTAGGGTTTATGGTGATCGACTAAGGGTTTAGTCAAATAGGGCAAAACTTGTTAGCAAAAGTATGCCAACACTTCGTTCTTGTACACACGTATTAGTAACGTTTCATTGAGAAAAGCTAGGTTCTTAATTCACAAACAAACCAAACACTATGTTTAGAAGATCGCGTAGGAACCCTAGAAGGGTGTAGTTGATCAACTAAACAAGAATGGTTTTGAGCTTAGAAATCTAGTAGGAACCCTATAAGGGGTGTAGTTCGATTTCTAACTCAAGAGGAGAGAAGAGAAAGAGATTTGGTTTGCAAGTGAACCAAGGGATGATTAGAATGAACAAAGAGGTTAATTTGTTTATATACTAATCAACATCTTGGAGCACAAGACACAAACCCTACACCCTAATGGGTTGGGTTCGGCCGAACATGGGTTTTACAAGCCCATTCCATGTTTTTCTTGAACTCTATTTTAAGTTCAGTCCTTAATCTTTCCTCCAACGATCATTCAGTCCAATTACCATTAACTACAAATGACCGTTACGTGTTTTGTTTGTGAAATTAATAATTATTCATAATTCAATATAATAATTATTAATACATTGAAACTCATACGTAATGTGTGAAATCCCGAAGTCTCGTGTTCGAGTCCGGACATATTCATTAATTTTTATCCGTTAAAACTAACAGCTCCCACTCGGATATACATCAATGTAATAATGACAATGGTTAGTCTAGCATAACACGCCAATGTCCCCAGAACGATCACGAGTATGGATTCCTGGAAAAAACCACATTTGATGATTCATCATCATACTTATCCTTTTGTTTCTAATACCACGTTAATATGGATATAGATCTAAGTCATTCCATAATTAGCTTTGTGTTTCTCGTTATTTATGATTGAGCAAGATTACCAATTCATCTGAACTTATTCCAGATAGACCTTGGGCATGGCCATGCAAACATCTTGTCAACCTTACGAGGGGCCCAACAGTATTAAACTTCAAAACAAATTTGAAGGAAACAAATCATGTGTTGACTACAAGCATAACCTATAAACTTCGCATCACCTCTGAAAATAATCCTTATAACTACCAGTTACGGATAGCATTAGACTATCTCACAGAAAATGAGCTACATCCACAGTAGTTACCTGGTATCTCAAGTCTGAGGATAAATATTCATGATTTACTATAATGACAACATCCATAAGTATAATCATGTAATTGGGATTTTGTCATATATTCAATTTATCATTTATTGAATATCATGTGAATTTGGCATGTATACGCATCAATATACTTTAAGTATATTATACCAAAACTCAGATTTGTCTTAGTTCAATGATACTCCCATATCATTAATTGACAACGGACTATTTAGAATAACTTAAGTTATTCATGGATTTAACATGCAAATATAGGATACAATCTATTATTAATGAAAATAAACAAACTCAGTACTTTAATTCATTATTAAATAATAATTGCTTAACATCCCTTTATCCAAATACTAAACAGATCAATGCATGAAAATACTCGTTAATGAATTTTGTCTCAAGTAATACCAATCATACTTGTTGACAATTATGCATCAAGTAATCATACTTGTTGACAAGGCATTATTCAACTAACTTTGATACATTGGAATTTTGAGAATACTTATTTTAATAATTCAATTAGAGAAGTTCTTGTATATGTGCATTCAAATAATTTGATATAACCACATAATACATCATAAAGTGTATGACATCCTCAACATTCAATTTATGATAATTAAACTTCCAAACCTTTTAAAGTTTAAAGTATTCTTATTCTTTAACGAATAATGCAACTATGTTTTTCGTTAAGCATAACTAGTACACATGGCTATTAACAAGGATGAAATCCTTTCATAACTAGTATTGAGTGTCATCTCAATTTTATTAGCATCATTGTATGCAAACAACAATATGCTCTTTTCCGTAAAATTCAATGTGTAATGTTTCATGCCTTCCAAACTTCTAAGTTTGTTGGCTATGACAATTGAAAATTTGTCCATCTATAGAATCCAGAAATTGTTCCAGGCTGAGGATGTGATTCTATATCCAAATATATTCCTTTAGAATATTCATTACACAACTTATCTAATATCCTTCAATTAGATATCAATGTTGTCAAATCACCTTTTATCAAAGCATGATATAACAACAGCATGATGTACATGAAAAATCCTTGTATCCAACTTAAATTTCATTCATGTACTACATATCCATTTAAACTTTCTAAATGATATATCATGTTCTATTAGATTCATTTACCGCAAATGTTTACATCAATAAACATATATTTCAAGGTTGTATGTTTTACTTATTAAATCTTTCAAGTAAAGTTTCATTTCAAGTTATGACTTAACATTTAACTTATAGAATGTTACTTCCTATATGTTATATAACATATATGATTTAAGTAAGTAAACATAATACTCTCACTAGCTTTCCGAATTACTTAGGAGTTATCTTATTTTAAATTATAAATCAAACATGGATTTAATATTTAAACATAAGACTTATCTATACTACATACTAATGCATTTAGGACTTCTAAAAGAGGAAGTCTTAAAAATTATAAGACCAAAAACATTTCCCAAATAAGAAATAACAAGAAATGTAGTATAGATTGTTATTGTTACGTGGTTAATACATTTATGACTATAACAAGCCATTTAATAGACTTTATGACTATAACTTAATGACTAAGGGCATCCACTATGGTGGGTTTATGGAAAGGTCTAAGAAAGATGAAAAGGTTTATGTTTATTTCAACCATAGTGGACACTCATTTCATGTCTATGTGGCATGAAGAGGTCCTAATTCTTGAACCTCTTTATAAATTCAATACATTTAATGTATTTGTTAAAAGAGATATTTTATGAACTTGCAAAGGTTTATACCATAGTGAATGTAGGTTTATAAAATCAAAAGGTCTAAAATTTATTGACACATTAATGTATAAATCTTTGTAAAAGGTTTATCATAGTGGATGCTCTAATACAAAAATGACCAATGGTTTTACTATAAGGTGATTAAGTATATTATTAAATATAAAAATGAAAACGTTTATGCTGTTACTATAAGGTGATTAAATATGATTAAATGTAAAAAGCTAAAACCTTCATAATTCTTACTCATTCAATGTGATTAAGTATAAAAAATAAAACGTCTATGCTTTTACTATAAGGTGATTAAATATGAAAAACAAAACGTCTAATTTAATATGAAAAACTAAACGTCTAAAACCTATGTCATATCTTTCCATAACATTAGCTTCCCTCCTAAATATTAGCCTCCTTGAAATTATATTCCTTAACATTAGCAACCCACAATATCAATCTAGCCCCTTTCTTGTAACACTATATAATAGCAGCATACACCAAAACCTTTTGGTACACAAACAAATAAACACGCTCAAATTTCATCTGTTATAAGCCAAACATGGGCTATACCAATGTGACCCGACCACCACCAATGCCACAAACATGCTACAGTCCCCGGCCTATCTCTTTCACCCACCTCAACACCTAGGGTGGCCATCAAAGTTGAGCGTGAAACAACAATTGAAGTGACCAATATGATGCCATATTTATTTGCATATATGTACCACCCCGTCGTTGGGTTTCAAGGGTAACAATGCTTTTCCCTGACTAATTCAACAACAATGTACAACATCAACATAAAAAAGTTTTTGTTTTCTCAAATAAGTATGATACTATTACGTTTGACGTTTCAGGTTGAAAGCGTTTAAAAAAGAAAAGAAAAAAAAGTGGCCAGAAAACTTGCTATACTGGAAATGGGATGTTGTTCGTTGGAGGTGGATCACGTGATTGGTGGTGTTTAATGGAGAACTTTACCAGTGACATTTAGTGGAGTGGACGATTGATACGTGCAAGAGACCAAAGACCATTATCTTGTTTCATGTTACCTAAAATAAATAAAAATAAATAAAAAATAAAAGTTTTTGCATGTTAGACTAGGAGTACCATGCCTTAATTTAGGAGTCACGATTAGAAGTTTGTTCCAAGCATGTTTAGTTATCAGTAGCCATGTTCCCATGTTTTGTTTATTTCCTTAAGTTTAGCACATTCATTATGTAGTTGGTTTCCTATTTAAAGTATACTAGAGTTACATGGAAAAGAATCAGTGAAGAAAATCGATCTCATATCAACGACGGTTCAATAGTTTTCTCCGTACCGACGATATGTGTTTATGCAGGTCCAAAGAATTTATTCTTGTTCAGAGTTCGCTTTGACACCAAACAAGCTTGTAAGTTTATCAGTGCCAAACTCATGTATTGCATAGTCTTCTATAGTAATGGAGAATGATTCATCCTTTTAAAACTTGTTCCTAAAAATCTTTCTAATTATGTGATCAACACATTCAAGAATGCAGGTGAGAAGTGAATATAGTTGATGACACATTTGAGTAGGAAGATTGATTTGGCAAGAAGATATTTGATCAACTCATTCTTAAATTTACAATTACGTTATTCAGGTTTAACAACTTATGATTCAAGGAAGGACCAAGGGAGCAAAAAACTCGAATTGGCATTAATAATTAAAATTCATACTTGTCTTAACAATATATATATATATACATACAAGGAAATGTATCGGTGTCTATGTGTGTGGTTGCCTACCATGTGTGGCTGTTTTTTTTAATGAAATGTATATGTTTGTGTGTACAAATGTCTAAAATTAAAATGAGAAGGATACTTTTTTGTTTTGTGAAGAGCACATGTATATTGTGTGGACTAAATCCGGTAAACATAGAACTTTAAACAATTATTCATATTTATCTGTTTTCCCTCTATAATTTTGGATAAATAGACTCAACTTTACAAATTGGGTTCATAACTTAAAGTGAAATTATGGTGCTGACGTAATGAAAATATACTTCATCTGTTTGACTTGGTTTATAGAGTTGAATATTAATAATGTTTAAAACTACATGAGTAAAAAGCATTTTGTAATTTATTTGTATGAATTGAAACAACATATTTTTTGTTTGTTTGTTTTGGTGTGACATGAGGTCTATAAACGAAGATGGTGGGAATTGGGAAGAACAAAATGAGAAAACGCTTAGACGGTGATGTCTCACAATTTGACATCGATATACAGATGGGTGTTTTTACTATTTAGAATGAAATCATAATGTTATTATATACTTATAAGTTGTGCAGCTCCATTTATCTTTTAAACATATCTGCGTAGAACGAAAAAAAAAAATAGAAACTATTATGCTCAAGATAGGATATATAAATGATAACGATATTTTTATTTTTTATCTTTATGTTTACACATAATGCTTATTATTATTATCTTTTTGTCATGCTTATTTTTTGAATAACATTTTGTCGTAAATAAATAAAATTGAAAGGTACCCGCCGCCGCAACGCGCGGGTACCCGGCTAGTCTCCTTGATGCATGCATTTATCCATACTTGGATCCTTGCATTTTGTATACTTCCAAAGATTACATGAATTCATAAACTCTTAATTACTTATCGTCCTCGCTTAAGTAATTATACAAGAAAGAGCTTTATAATCCATTGTCAAATTCCATATTCATAAAAATGAATATGACAATTACCATCTTTGTATCTTTAATGTGGTTAGGAAAGAGTATTCAATCATAGTTAATTACTTAAGTATGATTAATAATCTTGTCATAAGACATACATTAAAATATGTATACAATTTCGTCCATATGATTCATTACATGAAGATTTAAACCTCTAGGGTTTTCCTTCTCTAGGAGAAACTCATCTTCATTAAGATAAACAAAGTTTTCAAAGTTGACTTATCTTTATGGACAACATCTTAACATTCATAGTATGAGCAATTTACCATAATTAGTGAATGCGTCATTATGATTAATAGGCTTACTTTGATCCTGTAATTCATATTACTCATCATATCAATCAAATATCTGAGACATCCCTGCGGATCTATGAATGAGAATTTCATCATGTTGAGGTTTAACCTTTACATTTCAAGCCTCATCATGATTTTCACTAGTGTAGTTTTAGAAGATTATGTATCTTGTAATTTTATCTTTTCAAGATAAAACTCCCACTTACCTTTAGTAATTTATCTATAAATACTTTAGCAAGTTGAGCAACACTTAATCGTTCTCTTTTGGGATATTACAAAACATTTTACAAAATCAGGACATCATATTAAGACTTTAATGTGATTCATCACATTCCATAATGTCTTATTTAATCTTCTAGGTTGAGTCTTATTGAGTATATACAATCCATACTCAATTTTCTAACCTTGATAACTTTTGGAAGAAAAGAAGTCATATTTATCTTATAATCAAACAATATAACAAGAGTTTGATTTTTCCTAACTGAACACACCACCAACATGTGATGTTTCATTAGAACTTAATATTGTGTGACAAACTTACAATATGTAAGATAACTTTATACTCTTTTTGGCTTACCTATTTACCAACTAAATCAACTTAATGGTATAATAGAATTTCCAAGCCAATTGCATGCTATATAACATAAGTACCCTTTGAACAAGTCACTTTATGTTCATGTCTTAAGAAAACATAAACTGTTATATTCCCACTATACGTTATAAATCATTGATCAGCTCAATATTTTTTGTTTAAAACATAACAAGTTTAACGTCTTACTTTATTAGGGGGTTGGCAACACTTGTGGCACCACACCACCATCCCTCACTCCCAACCAATCCCCTTGTGCCACATCATTCACCCATTTTTTTGTAGGCATCACTTGTGGTACCACACCACCATCCCTCACTTCATTTTTTTTTTCTTTTTTTTTTAATTCCTTTAAAATAAAAATAAAACTAAAATTCCATTAAATTTCATAAAACATTACATAATATTCCTAAAAAAACATAAAATAACATTACATAATATTAAAATACTAAATTTCATAATACTAAAAAAACTAAACTTCATCGTCGGAATCATCCACCTGGAGGTATGGTAATTGTTGAGCGTGAATATGCTCCATAAGATCAAATCGAAGATGAAAATGGGTGTTCTCATCTCGTATCTCGGCCATGGCTGCTTCATCAAACACCGGTTGGATCGGAGGATCCCGAATATGAACTGGCGAGATTGCGGTACCCGGCGTTTTTTATAATCATGTTGTGCAAAATCACACACGTATACACTATTTTGCTAATTCTTTCTACTGTGTGTGGCCGTAAGGGTCGATTCAGTATACCCCATTTACCTTTAAGAACACCAAATACCCGTTCAACATCCTTTCGAGCCGACTCTTGTACTTTCTTGAACTTTTTCTCTTTCGGGTCGGTTGGATATTTGAATGCTTTAACAAAAGTCGACCACGTCGGATATATGCCATCGGTTAGATAGTAGCCACGCTTGTACATACGGCCATTCACAACAAATGGGCACTTAGGTGCCGTACCATTACGCTCGGTTGTGAATAGTGGAGATTGCATCACAACGTTTATATCGTTGTTTGAACCCGGCGGTCCAAAGTACGCGTGCCATATCCACAAATCCTGAGACGCCACTGCCTCCATCATAATCATCGGGTATTGATGATCACCTCTTTTAAATTGACCCCTCAATTCCACTGGACAATTCCTCCAAACAAAATGTGTGCAATCCAAGCTACCGATCATACCCGGAATGTGATGTCTCTCTTCGTGTGCTTCGTACAAACGTGCAACATCATGGCTTGTTGGCGTACGTAGGAATTCTCGAGCATACAATTGAATAATAGCATCACAAAAAAATTGAAGGCATTCACGTGACGTTCTTTGTGCCATTTCTAAATATTCGTCAAACTCATCCGGTGGTGCACCGGTTGCGAGTTGTTTAATGGCAGACGAACATTTTTGTATGGCTGTGAAACTTTTTTTCGATCTAGCATCATAACCTTCTTGAAAATACTCGAATCTAGCCTCAATAGCGCGCGTTATTTTTAAAAATAAACTTTTAGGCATACGATACCTATCTTCAAAAAACTCATCGTCGAATTTGGGATCTTCACAAAAATAATCAAGATGCAATCTTTCTGAAGTTTTGACCCGATCACGTTTTACTGATTTGCGCTTCGACCGTCCCGTATCAGCTGCCTCATCTTCGTCAATCGCGTTTATCGTCGGACCACTGAAACGGCTCATCCAACAATAGAGTCGAACCAATTCTTTTAAATTCCATTTGGTTAAGTTTTTTTTTTTTTTTTTTTTTTTTTTTTTTTTTTTTTTAGATCGGATGGAATGGGGATGATTAGGAAGGTATGTTTTTTTTTTTTCTATGCTGCCATCTTTGCGTAGCTATGTATATATATACCAAAGTTAAAAATATATATATATATATATATATATATATATATATATATATATATATATATATATATATATATATATATATATATATATATATATATATATATATATATATATAACCGTTGCTTCCAACGTTCAAAAAAGGACTCAAACGGTCGAATTTTTCTTCCTTTCCCGTGCCAGAAAAGACCCCGTGCCTAAGCTTGCCATGCGGTACCGCAAGGAAGGCGGCGGTGTTCCCGCACGGTAGGGCGGTACCGCGGCCTCCATACCGTGAGCAATGCCGACCCCCTTATAAGTCTTGTAATACTTAAAAGACTTCATGTTTATAAGAAGATATAAATATATATAACTAAAGTATTTGTGAACACCACCACTTGGTTTCAATAGTAATTTCAAGTTAATTTACTACTCCATTTACTTATGTCATTTTATGAATTATCCAATTTAAGAAACTGCAAACTCACATAATTCCATTACATCAGTTGATCTGCTAGTAATGATATCATGTAGTTTACCTTTCCATTGCAATCTAGCCAGGTTACACCCTGACGTAAATTGTAAATTCAAGTGTTTCTTTTAATTTGAATATCATAAGACATAAAAGTAGTCTTTGTTATAATCATGACACATGTTCTACATAAGATAATCTTACAAATTAAATGTATAAGTCCTATTAGAACATAGATCCCTTACCTTGCAATTAAGAGAATCCTATAATCATATTTCTATGTATTGTTCTTTTGCACACAATAAACAATTCTCCCACTTGTGCATAGAACAATATCATGTAGTATATATACAACACAACATATGTTTGTTTATGTACTTCAATATGATTTGTGTCATAAGTAGATGTAGGACTACTTTGTTCTTGTCAGGAAACGCATATGGCTATCCTAAGAACATGATGTCTACAATTGGAAAGTAATTATCTTGAAGATAATCTGGGCTACTACACAGAAATTAAATCTTTTAGCTCCTACTGAATTAAAGAACATAACAATAACTCCATATTCAGTTACACAACACAATGCTCCCACTGGATTTGACAACATTGGACGTGTTTCAAAACCAGTGAAAACAATTTGCTTGTTTTTACTTTCCTACACATTTAGAAAAACCCATACGTAATAATTACTCATGTTCTAAAATGTGTATTCTACTATGTATATGATGGATTATTCATCATTATATTAACTTGAAGAATTTGGGCATGCAGCTTCTTCCTTAATAGGCCTACCATCCCCATAATGGTATGTAGCACCTTTAAAGCACAACAACTAGATAAAATACTAGCTTTGCCTTTTACCAATTTTGCGGTAATCTGTCCAGCTTCTAATAACTCATATTTTCCATTTAACCAAATGCCTTGTTTGTTATAGAAGAATTCATTCACCAAATTAGGGTAATGAAATTTCTTATGGAAATAGCATGTGCAATACTCTTGAGTTATATATTAGAATGTAGACAATTCTAATGTTCCTGTCATACCCTTCTCAATCATGAAAAGGAATAGGATTGAGTCTTATTCTTCTCTCATGGAAAATAGACTTTCTTTCATTTCAGTAAATTTTTCTCAATCAAACATTATGTTTGAAAGCAGAATTAGATCAATTTACCAATTTAAGACCAAACCACGTTTACGGCTTTAATGTTGCATTAATACATTAAAAAGAATTACAAAATTCAATTTTAGTATTTTCGATAATTAAATTTTCAAGAAAATTAAATACCCGTGGTTCATAATCATATAACCATTTAATTTTCACTGAAAAACTAGGATCCAAATTGACATAGGTTCATCACATCAGTTGATCTGCTAGTGATGACGGTATTCAATAAGGTACGAGTCGAACCTCAATTGTCAATATTCAATTGCAATTCCTAGAATCGATGGGATTTACATATTTGCCAACCGCAGTTGCAATGTAAGCATGTTTTATCCCCATCTTCTTATGCCTTGAGTGATCAGTCCCACTATCAACTCAATTAAGCTAACCAACTTAAGAAACAACAAACTTACATAATTCCATCACATCAGTTGATCTGCTAGTAATGAAATCATGTAATTTGCCCTTCCATTGCAATCTAGCCAGGTTACGCCCTGACGTAGACCCAATTTTTGGTGTTTCCGTTTCATTGGATGTCATATAACTTAAATTTAAGGGTAGTAAATTTTGATGTGTGTAATCAAAATATATGTACAAAGATGTCATGCATTCATCTTGTAGCATATGTTTCATGTAAAAACTTTTACACATTAGTTTCTTTACGAGCTTAAATCTCCAAAGTTTTGATTGAGGCGTTGAGAAACTTACAACTTTGCCTTAAGTGCTTCGTAGTTATCATGGTTGTTAGGGAAAACTAAATTTTGACTCACAGGCGAGCGTTAAGCCAGAATGGAGGCTATCTAAGGCCGCAATTTAATGCGAAGCCAACCTTATACCCACTTTAATAGCTTGTCAAAATTAGTCTCACCTTCCAACCACTTAATACAGTCGCGATCAATCAATCAAAAGTTCAAGATTTTTGTAAGCTCAAAACAAGATTTCACCATTATTAAGTCCGTTTAATATTTTATTTATGAAATTACCCTTTGTTTACTATCATGTCACACAACATATAAAAACAAAAGTAATTTAAATAAAATAAACAAACAACAACAATAATGGACATGCAGATTAAATCAAATTAAAACACACAATTGATTTTACACGATTTTAATAGGGTCTTCCCTAACTTTATAATTAATTCAATTTTAGTAATCTTTATTGCCATAATATTTACTAAAAATGTAACACCCCCAAAATTTGATACAGCGGAAGACTCAACAAGCTTTCGGGGTGCTACGGGGATTGGTATCCAACACAAGACATAATAGAACGAGATAAAGTAAACATAATAAAAACGCAACCAAAACGGGGTTTTAAAGTTTACATTTATCCCAACATCATTCAGAGTCAGGCCCAAAATAACATAACAGTAGGTCCAAAATTAATTATCAGAGTTTAGAAAAATAGATCCATAAACAATGAGCCTTAGCCGAGCCTTCCATTCCAAGCATCCATATCATCACTTAATTACCTGAGAAAACGTGCTAAAAGTCAGCTTTCGCTGGTGAGATCATAGGTTTAAATTCATCTAACAATATAGTGGACATATACGCAAAACGCTTGCTAGCTAGACTAAGGATTCACTAACAGCCTGCGGATACCCTCCGCTCCAATCCTAACACACGGATACCCTCCGTTCCAACATAGATATTCGGGTAACCCCCGCAATACCAAATAAATACTCGGATAACCTCCAAAGTATCAATAACCTATAGGTGCACACTACAGTATCTAAATAAGCCAACCTTGAATAGTACACACGAAACCGTGTGACTAAAGCTGACAATTCACCAATAACCAAATAAGCCAACCTTGAATAGTACACACAAATTATATGTGACTAAAGCTGACAATTCACCAATAACCAAATATGCCAACCTTGAATAGTACACACAAATTATGTGACTAAAGCTGACAATACATCCTAGTCCATACGCATAGCAAGTTTTAGAAAGAATATAGAAGCGATAATAGTCCACATAAATAATTTGCACGTTTCTCACTCCAAGTATTGAAAACATAGTTCAAGATTAAAAAGTGGGGCTATGACTCACCTCAAGTCCAGAAAATAGCAAGAAGAAGTCAGTAGAAATAAGATGTATAGTAACTCACGAAACAGCAACTACGGACTCGGCACGACCTAACAATATTAACTCGTTCAGAAATCATTTCCTCAAATTCAAAATATTCCCAAACCCGGACGAAATCCGTTTTATTTCCGAAAATCCATTTCGTATTAGTTTGCTGTATTTGCGTTTGGTATCCATACGGGTGGTGGGTCGACACAAAACAAACCAAAAAGGTCACACAAATAATAATAAAATGAACTATAGATCTAATATTAGCCCAATATATTATTTAAATAAATCGCCGAAGTTTATCAAATCCGTCGATTTAATAATCCTCATATTTATTTACGTAACATACCGTTCCAAGATTACACCCAATCCTAAAACACATAGCACATAAATACTATATGGTATATATCGTAGTTTAATAAATTCCTCATATACATCGTCAAATTGGCCAGATTTCCCGATATATGTATTCGCAATTTATTACACTTTACATATACCACAACCTATGGGCGTCGTAGGATACGATGCCCATTAATATATTCATTTCATATAGCCAAATAACCCGGTTCAACCCTATGGTTAAGTGGTTATTTAGTTATAGAAAACGTTTATATTAATCGTCATATATCCGTGACAACATGAAAGTCACAAATAAAACTTACCTGAACTCGAGTGACAACGACTCCGCATAACTCGATAAGTTTACTCGTTATATATATAAAATGGCATTTTGTTTAATATTTAGTAATTGTCGAGAGTTTCTCGTTTTATAACACATTTTTATAATAATAATACGTTCAATAATATTACGCCACTTTCGTAGCATAATATATATCTAGTCGTATTATTTATAATATGACTCGTGATTATTATTATTATTAATATACGCGCTTATATAATTATATATCCGTTATTCACGTCTATATATTCATATAAACGTTTCTATTATCAATAACTATTATTACGAGTTTTATTACTTATGTTTTATTTGTAAATAGTTATCGAGTCATACGAAATGGTCACATGTCCGAGTCATGACTCTCGGCTCATTGTCCAAGTCCAAAGTAATAAGCAAATGTCATAAATACAAAAGTATCTCCGTCCAACACAATCCCAATCCACGTGCTACAACAATAGGGTCCGACTACGGCACCCGACTAACCTATCTCCGTCAATCTAAGTGACCGTCTCACAATCGGTCCCCAAAACCATTTTTCGTCAACACTTCTTCAATATATACCACGAGTCCAAAATAACTCGTCATCCGCTTAAAAATCCAATAAGCCGAAATAATGATGATAACCAATCAATATATACACAAATAACCATAACAAATAAAAATTAGCCGAAATATATATATTTCGACATCAACCACGGTTCTCAAAAATTAACCGTACATGGGTCAAATATCAAGTCAACCAAAGTCAAATCATATACCAAGAGCCACGTGGGTCCCACCCGAGACCACTACGGTCGCGGCTAGCTCACACGAGCTCGACCCAAATGACCCCATTCGACCCATTTTGGGTCTTCGGCTCCCACAAGAGTCGACCAACACCAAAATAATCAAACCATGGGCCAAATCAATTAAGCCAAATAATCACCATGACCAAAAATGGTCAACCATCCAGAAAAACGGGTCAAAATGACCACAACGACCCAAAATCAATAAAAATCGAGGAGGGGGAGCCTCGGCTAGGGTCGACCACGCTTCAAAACCCAACCAAACATCAAAACCCGGATACCAAACCAAGATTTAACACGTTTTTAGCAAAACCCATTATCACTTTTATCCATTTTCTCCAAATCCGATCCATATTAATAAAAATTCGTGGGTTTGGGTAAGTTTTTCAACAAAAACGATGCACCTCGTGCACACTTACCCGTGGATCTACAATAATAAACCAAGAAAGATGGTGAAGGTGATGTGGGTGGCGTCGGTGGTGGTAGAACGAGGCAAGGGGGATGGTTTTTGGGCGCGTGAATCACCACAACGTAACAAGAAGAAGGTGGGGAGTATTTTGGAGTGGCGGTGTACAGTGGATAACAGCGGTGGTGGCCGGATTTTGGGTGTGGCCTGCGGTGAGGAAGAAGAGAGGAGAGGGAGTGGGTGAGATTGAGTGAAAATGATAAATATGGGTTAGGGTTAGGGTTTTTAATAGGGTATTTTCACTTTAGGTCCCTCAACTAAGTTTTCTTATTATTTGCACACCAAACCTTTTACTCCCAAGTTTAATTAATAAAAACGTCCCCTCACGTAAGTGAAAACTTACGATAAAAATATTGTACATCCCCGAAACTCGTTATTTTTCACCATTAGACGGGCTATATATATATTCCACCGAAATTTATAATAAATACGTTATTAAATGTCCAACGTATTAAAACTCGTAAGTTTTTAAACTTTTAAGTTTCCTAGTGCCAGAGTCAACGTAGTACTAAGTGAGAATTTAAAAATACATCACCGAGCATAATATCAAAATGAATTATTAAAATAATTCACGAATTCCATAACGTCATAAAAACATAATTATCCATAAAATAGGTCTTACAAGTTCGTTGTGAATAAAAATTCCAAATAAAAATTATAAACGAACATTAGCGTAATGCGGGTTTTCAAAATAACTCCCTAAATTGCCGGTTGTCACATCCTCCCAGTCTCAGAAGAAACCCGTCCCGGGTTTCACTCGGAACAATTTATCTACGAAGCGAAAAGCTTCGGATATCTCTTCCGGAACTCGTCCTCGCGTTCCCACGTAAATTCTGGTCCGTGTCGGGAATTCCAACGAACCTTGACGAGCGGAATGCGACTTCGCTTGAGTCGTTTAACTTCACGATCTAAAATCTCAATTGGTTCTTCCACGAAATTCAATTTCTCATCGACACGAATATCCTTCATTGGAATAATAGGCAACTCATCAGAAAGACATTTTTTCAAATTACTAACGTGAAACACGTCGTGAACTTTACTCAGTTCATGTGGTAATTCCAACCTATAAGCTACGGGCCCAATTCTTTCTAAGATAAGAAATGGTCCAATGTAGCGTGGGTTGAGTTTACCACATTTCCCGAAACGTATCACACCCTTCCAAGGCGAGACTTTCAGCATCACTTTGTCTCCAACCTGGAACTCTAAGGGTTTACGTCTCTGATCGGCGTAACTTTTCTGCCTATCTCTGGCTGCTTGCAACCGATCACGAATCTAAGCCTCTTTCTCTGTAGTTTCCAAGATAAGTTCAGGGCCTGTGAGTTGGCTATCTCCAACTTCTGCCCAACCAATAGGCGAACGACACTTTCTGCCATACAAAGCTTCGAATGGTGCAGCTTTAAGACTTGTGTGGTAGCTATTATTATAGGAGAATTCCGCAAGGGGCAAGTACTTCTCCCAGCCTTTACCAAAGTCTATGATACATGCACGAAGCATATCCTCTAAAGTCTGAATGGTCCTCTTACTTTGACCATCGGTTTGGGGATGATATGCAGTACTCATATCAAGTCTCGTCCCCAAAGCCGTCTGAAGTGATCGCCACAAAGCTGACGTAAAACGGCTATCGCGATCCGAAATAATAGATATCGGGACTCCATGACGAGAAATAATTTCCTTCACATACAACCTCGCAAGTTTATCCACGCTATCATCTTCACTAATTGCTAAGAAATGAGCAGACTTTGTCAGACGATCCACAATTACCCAGATAGCGTCACAACCGCTAGCTGTCCTCGGTAATTTGGTAATGAAGTCCATTGTAATCCGCTCCCATTTCCAGACTGGAAGTTCTGGTTGCGTTAGTAATCCTGACGGTCTCTGATGTTCGGCTTTAACCTTAGAACATGTCAAGCACTTACTAACGTACGATGCTATATCTGCCTTCATGTTTGGCCACCAATAGAACTTCTTAAGATCCTGGTACATCTTGTCAGACCCAGGATGAATAGAATACCTTGACTTATGCGACTCATGCATAATTAACTCCCGAATTCCTCCATATAAAGGTACCCAAATCCGATCTCCAAAACATAGCAATCCATCAGAACGCTTAACAAATCCTTTCTCATTCTCAGCCATCCTAAATATATTCTCAGCAGATCTGTTTTCTGCTTTCAACGCTTCCGTTTGAGCTTCAAGTATTTGAGACGGTAATGGCGATACGATAGTCATTCCCAATGACCTAACTCGTAACGGTGGTATTCTTTCCTTTCGACTAAGAGCATCAGCAACAACGTTTGCTTTACCAGGATGGTAGCGAATTTCACAATCATAATCGCTTAGCAACTCAATCCAACGTCGCTGTCTCATATTGAGCTCTTTTTGATTCAAGATGTGTTGTAGACTTTTATGGTCAGTGAACACAACACACTTTGTTCCATACAAGTAATGTCTCCATATCCTTAAGGCGAAAACCACAGCACCTAATTCCAAATCATGGGTGGTGTAGTTTTTCTCATGCTTTTTGAGCTGTCGGGAAGCATAAGCTATCACCTTCTCTCGTTGCATTAACACGGCTCCCAATCCTTTATGTGAGGCGTCACAATAGACGACGAAATCCTCGTTACCTTCCGGTAACGCTAAGATAGGAGCACTACACAACATCTTCTTAAGCAATTGAAATGCTTCCTCTTCTTTATCTCCCTATTCATACGTAACACTCTTTTGAGTCAATTTGGTTAATGGTTTAGCTATCTTCAAAAATCCCTCAATGAATCTTCGGTAATAACCAGCTAAACCCAAAAATTGACGAACTTCGGTTGGGGTTGTAGGTGCAGCCCAATCTTTTATTGCCTCAATCTTAGCAGGATCCACATGGAGTCCTTGTCTATCAATCACATGACCCAAAAATTGTACCGTCGGAATCCAAAATTCGCATTTCGAAAACTTGGCATAGAGTTTCTCCTTCCTGAGTAATTCTAAGATGAGTCTTAGATGCTCCTCATGCTCCTTCTCACTCTTTGAATAAATCAGGATGTCATCGATGAATACAATCACGAACTTATCTAAGTAAGGCTTACACGCCCGATTCATGAGATTCATGAATACCGCCGGTGCGTTAGTCAACCCAAACGGCATCACCTGAAACTCGTAATGCCCGTAACGGGTTCTGAAAGCCATTTTCGGAATATCTTTCTCGCGAATTCGAAGTTGATGATATCCCGATCTCAAATCGATCTTCGAATACACACTCGATCCTTGGAGTTGATCGAACAAGTCGTCGATCCTAGGTAACGGGTATCTATTCTTCACCGTTAACTTGTTCAGCTCTCGGTAATCAATGCACATACGGAACGATCCATCCTTCTTCTTCACAAATAAGACTGGGGCTCCCCAAGGTGAAGAACTTGGTCTTATGAATCCTTTTTTGGCTAACTCCGCTAATTGTTTTGACAACTCTTCTAGCTCGGTAGGTGCAAGACGATAAGGCGCTCGTGCTACAGGTGCAGCACCAGGTATCAACTCAATCTGAAACTCCACTTGTCTAGTCGGCGGGATTCCCGGCAAATCATCAGGAAACACATCAGGAAAATCACGAACTATAGGCACATCTCCAATGCACCTTTCCTTTTTCTTCGTCCCTCCTTTCTCAGAAATTTGAGCCAAGAAAAGGTAACATCCCTTCTCCATTAGCTTTGGTAACTTAGTGCAAGAAATAACTGCTAATCGGGATGGGCTCCTAGAATCCTTCTGATCTCCCAATATATTTAGGATTTCCTTTCCGTATGGCACACGCACGATCTTCTCGTCGCAAAGTATGTGAGCACGTTACTTCGACAACCAATCCATACCAATGGTAACATCAAAACTTCCTAACATGACGGGTAGAAGATCTATATTGAAAGGGTGGTTCAAGAAATTTAACGTGCAACCACGAATGATGGTATTAATCCTTTCTATATTCCCGTTTGCTAACTCAATATCATATCCAATTCCTAAGGCCATCGGGGGTTTCTCTAGTAAGGGTGCAAACGTAGTGGACACAAAACTCCTATCGGCACCAGTATCAAATAGTATGGAAGCATAACGATTATTGAGAAGGAACGTACCAGTAACGACGTTCGGATCTTCTCCTCTCTCGTTCCCGAGTGCATACACTCTTCCCTGAGCAGCTCCAGCTTCCACACGTTGGTCCCCATTATCTTGTCGTCCACGGTTTCCTCCAGCTCCACGGTTTCCATGATTGTACCCATTACCACCCGAGCCTTGATTTCCATGGTTCCACGATTCTCTACACTCGTTCCTATAGTGTCCCTTCTTTCCATACCCATAACAAGTAACATCTGCCTTGTTTCACATCTCAGGAGCAGCCTGAACCATAGCAAGAGGTCGAGCTCAACAATCCTTAGCTATGTGTCCTTTCTTTGAGCAGTTCTGGCATTTCACACTACACCATCCAGTATGATGCTGGTGGCAACGACCACACTTGGGTGCATCACTGTTCTGATTCTTCTTATCTCCATTCCCAATAGCATAAGCCTTAGCTTGTCTCTTGCTTCGGTGATCATTACCCTTAGAGTGTTGGTCTCTCTTTCTCTTTCTATTCTTCTCCTTATCAGCTCCTTCTAATTCCAACGAATCCATAAGTTGTTGAGCAATAGTGATTGCCTCATGGATGTTTGCAGGCCTAGCAGAAATCACATCATTCCTTGTAGCTATAGGCAACCCATCAGTATACCTCTCGATCTTTTGAGTCTCGGTTTTCACCATATCTGGGCAAAGCAAGGCTAACTCCTGGTAACGACGATTGTAAGTCGTCATATCATTACCTTTCACCTTGTGGTTCCAAAACTCAATCTCTAGCTTCTTAACCTCATTCCTTGGGCAATAAGTCTGAATCAGCAAAGACTTAAATTGCTCCCAAGTCATGGCATAAGCCACATCACTCCCAACTGAATTTCGGTAATTGTTCCACCAAGTTAAAGCTTCATCCTTGAAAGTAAAAGAAGCAAACTTTACCTTCGCATTCTCCGCACAACCACTGACATTGAACACTGACTCAGTCTTCTCAATCCATCTTACTAAGTAAACCACTCCTTCAGTTCCACCAAACTCAATGGGTCCACAAATCTTGAACTCCTTGTATTGACATCCATTAGCACGAACAGGTGGAAAAGTTCCAGCAGAATTGTTGGAATGATTTGACTCAGCTAGTAGTTCAGCAACTCTTTGTTCCACAAGTTGATTGATCATTGCTTGATCCACAGTAGGTGCATTAAGTGGAACATGATCATTGTCTCCCTGAACATCAACATTTTGATTCCTGTTGTTGCGGTTTTGTCAGGAGTAGGGGTTTCAACATTTCGAGTAGGTCGGCGTCCTCGGCGACCAGGAGTAGTCACTGCCGGACCAGTTCTGGTAGCTCTAACAGGGTTTCGTCGTGTGGCCATTGATCTGAAACATCACACAAGTTCATGAGTCTCCAATAGAACTTATCAATATGCTCAACAAAAGAAATTCAACGAAGCCAAGTCATGGAAAGAATAGCAACAATACACCATGAAACATCAATAAAACGGATAAGGACTCAATTTCCATAACAGCCAAAATCACATAATACCATATACTAATAACCATCAACCATACAATAGCGATCTAACATCGTTCCAACTACTGGATAACACAAAACGTACTAATCGTTCCAAAAGAGACGAATACTGAACAAAATGCAACAAAATATGATAACTAGCTTTTATAACCGAACACTCCTCGGTTAAAAAAGCAACAAGACAACATAACCCAAGCAACTAGCCACGCTGTTGGCGGAGGCTCCTCAACTCCTGCCTCAAGCCATCAAGATCTCTCCATAACGATCCTAGCTCCACGCTATGGGTGTCCCGGTCTCTCTTGAGGTCGGCCACCTCCTTCTCTAGCTCGGCATTCCTTTGCCATAGCTTGCGGTCAGCCTCTCGAGCAGTAACAAAACCTCGCTGCAAACTATCGATATGCTCGTGAACCTCCATCAAAACTCTCCTCATCTCGGTAGTCCTGCCCACAACCACAGTCATATCAAATCTCAGATCCGCTATGAACTCTCCAATATCCCTCTCAAGTCGATCAGATACACGTGCAACTCTCTCACCAAGCTCAGTAATCTGAGCCCATAACCTACCAATCTCACCTAACTCTGCATGCTCAGCAGAAACCTCAGAAGATGCATCCGACCCATCGGGACTACCAGGTGGCAACTCAACCAAAAACGGATGATCAGGTGAATCAGGCTCAATCGGATGTACAGGTGAATTAGGCTCCTCAGCCTGAGCTGGTGGTACTAACACATCATCATCATCAGGCATCTCATCCTCCTGAGGGTCATCCTCCTCCTCAGGGTCATCATCATCACCCTGCTCAGCCTCCTGAGGGTCATCCTCATGCTCAGGGTCATCAGCCTCATCCTCACCCTCGTACTCCTCCTCATCCTCATTGGAAGAGTACCTCATCAATCGTCGTCTCCTACTAGGTGAACCATGTGGAGATGTGGTAGGTGATCTAGGACGACGACGCAATGATATGGGTGGCGCCTCAGACAGGAGAGAGTGAGCATCAATCTGTAAAGGTGATGGAGTAGGGCGTACCGACATGCGTGCCGTAGCTCGGTGGGCAAAGTGTGGGGCCACACGAGCCAAAGCTTGATGAAGAGTAAGCTGCCTCGATGTACCAGGGAGCCCTAAAGAAGATGAGGGTCCCTGCGTAGATGCAGCAGGTAGTGCTGAAGTAGAAGCTGTCTGCGGCACAGTAGCTGAAAGCATGGCCATCTGGTAAGGATCATCAGATGCCATAGTGAACTGTGCAGGTAAAACCGGTGCAGTAAGAATATCCTCGACAACATCGGGCATATGGGAGGCCATGGTCTGTGACAACGGCGTAGGGTAGGTGTAAGTGTTTCAAAACAACTGAATCACAACTCAAAATACCATACCAAAAATCCTCATCAAATAATTCAAACATATAATCTCAATAAAAAGAGTTTCAAACACCGCATTACTAAAATGTTTATAAAACATTTAGACCATATAATTCCTCGAAACGCCATCTTATTACTAAAATCCATAAACCTCAAATCATCTCAAGAATCCCAAATCTAACAATCATCTCAAATATCTCATAATACCTCAAATAATAGAAGATGCTTCGGCTTGGCGGGCTGGCGGGCAGTGGTCAAGGATCATTTTCTATAAAAATTCGGTTATAGTTTAGGCGTTTTGATGAGTGTCTAAATACTCATCATTTTATACCAATCTGAACTGCCAAAACATACAAAAACACTCAAATATGCATCAAAATACTTAAAATATCTTAGAAGTGTGTTTTATATGTTTCAAATGCAAAATAATCAAAAACAGATGAAAAACGTATAAAGTTTGCATAATTGGCAGTTTCAGTCCCTCAAGTTTTATAAATTGGCAAAACTAGTCCTTGGTTATTCTAAAAACATGAAAAAGTCATCAAAGGTCCTTTTTAATCATAAAGTTACATATTTAGTCCTTTGGTGCAAAGTTTCACAAAATTACAAGTTTAGTCCCTGTACTTTGCAAATTGACATAAATGGTCCCTGGGATGTTAAAAACTTCGAGAAAATCAATTTTGGTCCTTGTTTTACTAATTTTTTGCAGGAATGGTCCTTGGGTGATAAGTTTGGTGAAATTACATAATTGGTCCCTGAAGTTTGGTGAATTGGCAGAAAAGGTCCTCGGATATAAAATAATGGGAAATTATCAAAAGTGACCTTGTACTATTCATGAATGATAAATATGGTCCTTATGGTAAAACTTTGGAAAATTACACAACCTACCCTCAACTTTGCATAATTTACAAATTTGGTCCTTGTGTGAAATTAAATCAAACGGACCCTTATTATTAAATACCCAAATCCAATTCCAAAATCCAAACACAAATCCTGGTCCAAATATATTTACCCAAGCCCAACCTTCAAGCCCAATCCCACTTTAATAAAAACGGGGTCAACCCCTCGTTTGACCATCACCCCCAACCTTCCACCTCACCCTGCTACTTCTCTCCCTGCCACCTCCACCTTCACCACTTGACTCACCTCACCACCTCCTCCACTCCCTGGGTTTGCCCCAAGAGACACCACATGGCATACCTACATCTAACTCCACCACTTGAGCCTGCAAAACACCCTGCAACACTCAAACACCACCTACCCTGCCCACCATCTCACCCAATTGTCCACCTCCACCTCCAAATCCACCAATAAAATGCTCACAATCCCCAATTGGTTCCAACCAATTTTCCCGCCAAAGGTTAAATGGAAGGCTCAGATTAAAATTGGTGATCCTAAGGCTGATAATAGAGGTGGGAAAGCTTTTGTGGGACCCACAAGACATGTGAGATACTATAAAAGGAGCAAGAGGCAGCAGAGGAACAAGTAGTAGATTAATTAGTGTAGCTTAGTCTTAGTTAATGTCATTCTCAGTGTAATTATCCTTTCCAGTTGTTTATCTTAATTAAATAGGAATGTAATCAGTTACTTTAGTATAATAAACTCTTTGTTCAATCTTAATTCCAAGCCTTCTTATCAATTTCAGTTTTTGGCAATTTAAGGTGAAATTGACAAATTCACTTAATCTTGTTAAAAGTTATGTTTTACTGTTTTACAAGTTTCATTTAGGTCACTAGTAAGCTTAGGTAAGTTATCTTAATACTGTAAACTAGTTTTAACATAAAAAGCAAAAATCACTAAAAATACAAATTAAATAGACAATAATTCAAAAAATCAGTTTACTTGAATCAAGAAGCATTGGAGCATGGTGGATTCTGGATTGCCATGGTACTAGAACTTCGAGGGAAGTATTAGGATTGATCTGTCCTTGGTTCTTGGTTTGAATCTCACTGGAACAATTTGTAAGCTTGTTTTTAGTTTTTAGCATAACACTGTTCATTAGTTGAATGGTACCCTTTCCTGTTTCTTTTTGCTTATTAAGTAAATATTAGTTATATCAGTGCCTCCTATGGGATACTTGTTCTTTGAATTTGATTAAGCTCATAATTTTTAGTCTCACAGTTAAAATTAGCATATTATGGAATCATGTTATTAAGCTGTTGTTGTTGGTATTTTTAGATTTAAATAGACTTACTATATCATTAAGTAACCTTGTGTATCAATAGTATGATCTAAAACAGTTAAAAACTTTGAAAATCTCACTATCACTTCTTTAAAGGGGTGTTTGGAACAGGTTTGTTCACTGTGATCTTGCCCTTGATTTTTTGTTGTTATGGCATAAGTAGGATATTACATGTCCCACTAGGTCATAAAAACCTTAAAATCAACAAGTTCTTTGTTAAAAATTCAAATTCCACTTTGAACCCTTGTTACTTAGCCACTGTTAGGGTCTAGGGGGTTTGATTTCATCATATCATCACACAAGTAGGTAGCATAGTTTATTTCACTCAAATTTTAGCTTATCATTACATTTAGAATCAGTTTTAGTCATTAGAATTTCATAAAAGTCAAACTAGGGACATAATCATAAAAGTCAAAAATTGCTTCATCTCAGATTTTCCAAAATTTCAAAGATTTGTTTTGAATTTTGTAGTGAGTTTTAGGACTTGATCTTTTTAAGAGTTGAAGCCTACCACCTCATATTTGAAATTCCACTCTAATCTTATTTTTGTGATTTTTTTCTCTGGGCCCCACAAGCTTGGAAAGACAGCTGCAGGGCTGAGCCCTCCCCTGCACCAGCAGGTAACCATCTATCACCACCACTTTGGTGGTGATTTGTGGCCACCACAGTAGGCCCCACACCTCAAGCCTTGGACCTTTGAACCCCCTCCTAGTAGGCTTCCAAAGTTGACCTTTATTTTGACCTAGGACTCAGTGGACCCCACTTGGATTTGACCCTCAATTCTGTCCCATTTCTGAGTTACTTTTAGTTTTTGCCAATTGCTTATTCAGCTTATTGGCTTATTCAGAGGTCACAAATTGCTTATTCTTGGTTTAACATGTCTACTTAACTCAGAGGAATCAAGTTTTATCTAGGTGGACCCCACATAAGCTCTTGTGAGCTTAATTCCATTTTCAGTCAACTAAAGTCAACTGTCTAGGATATTAGCTTATAACTAGCTTATTATTAAGTTCTAAATTAATTGTTTTTACAAAAGTTAGTTATTTTTAGGTATAAAATAGGTTGGTAAAAGAAAAATCCAGAAAAGACAACATAAAAATAAGTGATAGTTTCTATTTAATATAATTTAATTTTAATTTTCATTTTTAGATTTTTATTAAGAAAGTTGTGTTTTTATATTTTTATTAATTTCCTGTTATATTAAAGTATTTTTAGTAATTTTATTATATTTTTATAATTTCATTTAGTATTTATTAGATTAAATATTAGTTTAATTAATAATTAGTTAATAATTAAGTTTTAAATAGCATAATTAATTTTTATAAGGTAACATCTAGTTTTTATATTTTTCCTAGCTTTTAAATGTTATGAAATAGTTTTAGAAATTTTTCCATAATTTTCTAAGTTAATTTAGTATTATTTATAATTTAAATTAGTTTAAATAGTTTAATTAAGATAATTAGTTTTTAATTAATAGAAAATCTATAAAAAGACAAAAATATTTATTTTTAATTTTTATACTTTCTTCAAGTTCATTTTAAGTTTTAAAAATTATTTTTACAAGTTTTTAGTTTAATTTGTAGTATTTATCATTTTTAGGTTAATTTAAATTAGTTTTAATTAAATAGTTAAATAAGTTTTTAATTAAATAATTAATAATAAATAATAAAATAATCTAAAAAATAGTTTTCTTTTTAATTTAATTTTATTTTAAGTATAAGTTTATAGAATTTTCATTTTTAACCCATGTAGTTTAATTTTTCTTAAAACTCACCTTTTTCTCAGTACGCAGTCGCGTCTGATTTTTAATTTAGTTTACGTTTATACGTTTTAGATATCTAGGTTTTACGTAATCGTTCTAATAGTTTATTTAAGTTATAAAACCCTAGTGTAATCACTCACACGCACTTTTATACCTTTCCTGTTCACATTCACTCGGTCACAGATTCGTTTTTAATACATCACAACCTCATTGGGACATAACGACCCGGGGAAACACTGTATTCCACGGAAGCATTTGCCTCAGCTGTTTGACTATTATCATTGACCATTCACAAGTGGTTGACCAATAATCGTCTGACTGTTTGAGGTGAATCAAAATTTGGCGCCGCTGCCGGGGAGGTTGTGCGCATATTTTAAACGATTTTGCGTATTTGTAAATCTGAATACACATTCATTTGTATATTTATCCATCCTTGTTCATACTATTATCATATAAAAACAAAACAGTTCCCGAAAATATTTTAAAATCAGTTTTCAACGAACACAAAAAAAAACCAAAAATATTTTCCTTATTATTATTACTACAAAAATTTTCAAAAATACCAAAAATATCCATCTTTACCCTCCTACCTTTTTGATTCTACATTTCTTACCCTCCTACCCTTTGATTCTTTCTATGTCTTATTCTCACCCTCTTGTCTGTCAATGGTGTGGTAGTTCTTATAATGATGGTAATTGCCCCAGTTGTGGCATGGTAGAGTCGGGAAACGGGTCTGTCTATAACCAGAATCCCTATTCCTACCATAACACAACTGATTCATTCCATCAGCTTCCACACCATGAGACTCAGCAGTTTTACTGTTGTGAGTATTGTGGTGGTTCACACTACAGTTCTGATTGTCAATCAGGAAACACGCTTGTCTATGAGCAATTTCCTAATAACAATTATGACTCACAGCCACATCAGTTCAACTGTTGTGAGTACTGTGGAGGTCCACACTTTAGCTCTGATTGTCAAACAAGGAATCCATTTCCTTGTAACAATTACGACTATTCGTTTCAAGACCCACCTCCACAGTACCAAATGATTCAAGCAACTCCTCATATCCAGCAAGACCCTTATATAGAGGTTCTTGAGAAACTCAAAGATCTTAAGGAGGAGTTGGCTAATATTTCTCTTTGCCATGATCCAAGTTCTTCTTGTGTATATTGTGGGGGTTCTCACAATGATGATCAATGTCAACCTTTCGGTTTTGACACATCCACACCCCCACAGTTTCCACTCATTCAAAATTCTCGTGATAAATCTATCGCTGAATTACTTGCTGAAGAACGTGATTCTGGAAAAAGCATGGAAGAATTACTTGCTGAGCAAAGAGCGGCCAAAATACGTACCAATCTTCGCTATGCTGCTCTTTGTGATGACGATGATGACAGTGATGATGATGATAACATTGTTATCATTCAAAAAGAATCATCGAGTTCATCAGTTGTGATTCCTTCCATGGAAAATCAGGGAGATAAGAATACAGAGAAGTTACTAGCAAATGAACAAATGGAACTTGTAAAATCCATAACTGCTAGTCCTTCTCAACTCCCTCAGTCTGTTGTTATCACACCCGAAGTTCACACTCACTCTCTAAACATGGGGGATGAGCATCTTAGCACTATTCCTAATAAGGAATCGGACGGATTAATAAAGTCTAGTGTTGAGATCCTTGTCCAAATCCCGAGAGAGTCACAGGGAATTTCTGATCAAATGTGTGATATTCCTTTCACCCATGATAATCCAAATGATCAATTTGAGAATGTCTCTGATTCCAGTGATGATTGTTTATCTTATGGAGACATTGAGTATGTTGAGGTTTCACTTCCTCATTCTGATGTTGACCTCCTTCTTGAGGAGTTCACTAATGAACGTACTCACATTGATTCACTTCCATCAGGAAGTAATGATGATCTCTTCGATCTCAAAGCTGACCTGGACGAGGTCGAAGCTTTCCTTGCCCTAGATAGTTCAACTTCGTATGAAGTTGATGAAAACTATCTTGATCCTGAGGGGGACATTCTTTTTCTAGAAAGTTTGTTAAACGAAGATCCATCTCCCCCTCTTCCACCCAAACAACTTCATAATGAGGAAATCAAATCAGTTGAGGAAACTAATAAATTTCCTGAGATCAAGCTTAAGGGCTTGCCTCCTCTACTTCAATATGCATTTCTTGAGGAGGAAGTTCTTATCTTAATTGCTATTCAGATCTCTCTTCTTTCCTTCACCTACCGGGTGATTTCCCCTCTTCTTCACTCCCTCGGGAATGAAGACACTATCTTTGACCCCGGCATTCTCATTTATAAATTTTGAGCCGGGTATCTGTGTATCTCATCGGTGTGGAACTTTCACGTGTTTCAAATGTTTATCCAAACATCTTGAATGAAAGTCCGATGGAGATTGTTTCTTCCACATCATGCTTCCCCATGGACAAATGAATTCGGGGTCGAGTCAAGCTAGCGACTCGGTAAATAAAAACAGTAGCATGCTTATAGGGTTTTCACCCTAAGTGTGGGGGAGTCCCCCATGCTATGATTACAAATGAAGTGAAAAACAAAATGGTGTTTTCCACGCTTAGCTTGTAATGTTGCCCTTTTACGTTCAAAATGTCAGCATAATAGCCGGGACTTTGAATATTGAGGACAATATTCAATTCTAAGTGTGGGGGGGAAATTCTAGCGAATTTTATCACATTATATCTTCTAGTACCCCCGTTTTTGGCAAAAATTTAAAATTTTTTCACTTGAGCTTCAAAATTTTTGTGGTAATCAGTCCGCCAAAGTCTAAATGACAAATGGATTGACTAGTCCAGGAGCAAACGGCTCTTGGTAAAGACATCTCAAACCCGTTGATGGCTTGCAATTTGCCCAAAATTGTATGGTTCCTCAACTCCCCATATCCCATAAAGCGAATGAGTTGGCTAGCCCGCAAGATTATGGCTTGTGGTAAAGGCCATGGAAAAACCATAATTGGTAATCAGCTCACCAAGATGTTGACTATTCCATCAAAAGTGGATAGTCCAGAAGCAAACGGCTTTTGGTAAAGACAAATCAAATCCGTTGACAGCTGGTGGTTTGCTCAAAATCACACGGTTATCAGGTGTGCCACAGTTCTTACACCTGGCTACTCCAGAAGTAATGGCTTTTGGTAAAGAGACATAAAATCCATTAAATTTTCTCAAAAGATTGCTAGGGACTAGCAATGTTTTAGTGTGGGGGATTTATGAGTGTCTAAATACTCATCATTTTATACCAATCTGAACTGCCAAAACATACAAAAACACTCAAATATGCATCAAAATACTTAAAATATCTTAGAAGTGTGTTTTATATGTTTCAAATGCAAAATAATCAAAAACAGATGAAAAACGTACAAAGTTTGCATAATTGGCAGTTTCAATCCCTCAAGTTTCATAAATTGGCAAAACTATTCCTTGGTTATTCTAAAAACATGAAAAAGTCATCAAAGGTCCTTTTTAATCATAAAGTTACATATTTAGTCCTTTGGTGCAAAGTTTAACAAAATTACAAGTTTAGTCCCTGTACTTTGCAAATTGACATAAATGGTCCCTGGGATGTTAAAAACTTCGAGAAAATCAATTTTGGTCCTTGTTTTACTAATCTTTTGCAGGAATGGTCCTTGGGTGATAAGTTTGGTGAAATTACATAATTGGTCCATGAAGTTTGGTGAATTGGCAGAAAAGGTCCTCGGATATAAAATAATGGGAAATTATCAAAAGTGACCTTGTACTATTCATGAATGATAAATATGGTCCTTATGGTAAAACTTTGGAAAATTACACAACCTACCCTCAACTTTGCATAATTTACAAATTTGGTCCTTGTGTGAAATTAAATCAAACGGACCCTTATTATTAAATACCCAAATCCAATTCCAAAATCCAAACACAAATCCTGGTCCAAATATATTTACCCAAGCCCAACCTTCAAGCCCAATCCCACTTTAATAAAAACGGGGTCAACCCCTCGTTTGACCATCACCCCCAACCTTCCACCTCACCCTGCTACTTCTCTCCCTGCCACCTCCACCTTCACCACTTGACTCACCTCACCACCTCCTCCACTCCCTGGGTTTGCCCCAAGAGACACCACGTGGCATACCTACATCTAACTCCACCACTTGAGCCTGCAAAACACCCTGCAACACTCAAACACCACCTACCCTGCCCACCATCTCACCCAATTGTCCACCTCCACCTCCAAATCCACCAATAAAATGCTCACAGTCCCCAATTGGTTCCAACCAATTTTCCCGCCAAAAGTTAAATGGAAGGCTCAGATTAAAATTGGTGATCCTAAGGCTGATAATAGAGGTGGGAAAGCTTTTGTGGGACCCACAAGACATGTGAGATACTATAAAAGGAGTAAGAGGCAGCAGAGGAACAAGTAGTAGATTAATTAGTGTAGCTTAGTCTTAGTTAATGTCATTCTCAGTGTAATTATCCTTTCCAGTTGTTTATCTTAATTAAATAGGAATGTAATCAGTTACTTTAGTATAATAAACTCTTTGTTCAATCTTAATTCCAAGCCTTCTTATCAATTTCAGTTTTTGGCAATTTAAGGTGAAATTGACAAATTCACTTAATCTTGTTAAAAGTTATGTTTTACTGTTTTACAAGTTTCATTTAGGTCACTAGTAAGCTCAGGTCAGTTATCTTAAAACTGTAAACTAGTTTTAACATAAAAAGCAAAAATCACTAAAAATACAAATTAAATAGACAATAATTCAAAAAATCAGTTTACTTGAATCAAGAAGCATTGGAGCATGGTGGATTCTGGATTTCCATGGTACTAGAACTTCGAGGGAAGTATTAGGATTGATCTGTCCTTGGTTCTTGGTTTGAATCTCACTGGAACAATTTGTAAGCTTGTTTTTAGTTTTTAGCATAACACTGTTCATTAGTTGAATGGTACCCTTTCCTGTTTCTTTTTGCTTATTAAGTAAATATTAGTTATATCAGTGCCTCCTATGGGATACTTGTTCTTTGAATTTGATTAAGCTCATAATTTTTAGTCTCACAGTTAAAATTAGCATATTATGGAATCATGTTATTAAGCTGTTGTTGTTGGTATTTTTAGATTTAAATAGAATTACTATATCATTAAGTAACCTTGTGTATCAATAGTATGATCTAAAACAGTTAAAAACTTTGAAAATCTCACTATCACTTCTTTAAAGGGGTGTTTGGAACAGGTTTGTTCACTGTGATCTTGCCCTTGATTTTTTGTTGTTATGGCATAAGTAGGATATTACATGTCCCATTAGGTCATAAAAACCTTAAAATCAACAAGTTCTTTGTTAAAAAGTCAAATTCCACTTTGAACCCTTGTTACTTAGCCACTGTTAGGGTCTAGGGGGTTTGATTTCATCATATCATCACACAAGTAGGTAGCATAGTTTATTTTACTCAAATTTTAGCTTATCATTACATTTAGAATCAGTTTTAGTCATTAGAATTTCATAAAAGTCAAACTAGGGACATAATCATAAAAGTCAAAAATTGCTTGATCTCAGATTTTCCAAAATTTCAAAGATTTGTTTTGAATTTTGTAGTGAGTTTTAGGACTTGATCTTTTTAGGGGTTGAAGCCTACCACCTCATATTTGAAATTCCACTCTAATCTTATTTTTGTGATTTTTTTCTCTGGGCCCCACAAGCTTGGAAAGACGGCTGCAGGGCTAAGGCCACCCATGCACCAGCAGGTAACCATCCATCACCACCACTTTGGTGGTGATTTGTGGCCACCACAGTAGGCCCCACACCTCAAGCCTTGGACCTTTGAACCCCCCTCCTAGTAGGCTTCCAAAGTTGACCTTTATTTTGACCTAGGATTCAGTGGACCCCACTTGGATTTGACCCTCAATTCTATCCCATTTCTGAGTTACTTTTAGTTTTTGCCAATTGCTTATTCAGCTTATTGGCTTATTCAGAGGTCACAAATTGCTTATTCTTAGTTTAACATGTCTACTTAACTCAGAGGAATTAAGTTTTATCTAGGTGGACCCCACATAAGCTCTTGTGAGCTTAATTCCATTTTCAGTCAACTAAAGTCAACTGTCTAGGATATTAGCTTATAACTAGCTTATTATTAAGTTCTAAATTAATTGTTTTTACAAAAGTTAGTTATTTTTAGGTATAAAATAGGTTGGTAAAAGTAAAATCCAGAAAAGACAACATAAAAATAAGTGATAGTTTCTATTTAATATAATTTAATTTTAATTTTCATTTTTAGATTTTTATTAAGAAAGTTGTATTTTTATATTTTTATTAATTTCCTATTACATTAAAGTATTTTTAGTAATTTTATTAGATTTTTATAATTTCATTTAGTATTTATTAGATTAAATATTAGTTTAATTAATAATTAGTTAATAATTAAGTTTTAAATAGCATAATTAATTTTTATAAGGTAACACCAAGTTTTTATATTTTTCCTAGCTTTTAAATGTTATGAAATAGTTTTAGAAATTTTTTCATAATTTTCTAAGTTAATTTAGTATTATTTATAATTTAATTTAGTTTAAATAGTTTAATTAAGATAATTAGTTTTTAATTAATAGAAAATCCATAAAAAGACAAAAATATTTATTTTTAATTTTTATACTTTCTTCAAGTTCATTTTAAGTTTTGGAAATTAGTTTTACAAGTTTTTAGTTTAATTTGTAGTATTTATCATTTTTAGGTTAATTTAAATTAGTTTTAATTAAATAGTTAAATAAGTTTTTAATTAAATAATTAATAATAAATAATAAAATAATCTAAAAAATAGTTTTCTTTTTAATTTAATTTTATTTTAAGTATAAGTTTATAGAATTTTCATTTTTAACCCCTGTAGTTTAATTTTTCTTAAAACTCACCTTTTTCTCAGTACGCAGTCGCGTCTGATTTTTAATTTAGTTTACGTTTATACGTTTTAGATATCTAGGTTTTACGTAATCGTTCTAATAGTTTATTTAAGTTATAAAACCCTAGTGTAATCACTCACACACACACTTTTATACCTTTCCTGTTCACATTCACTCGATCACAGATTCGTTTTTAATACCATCACAACCTCGTTGGGACATAACGACCCGGGGAAACACTGTATTCCACGGAAACATTTGCCTCAGCTGTTTGACTATTATCATTGACCATTAACAAGTGGTTGACCAATAATCGTCTGACTGTTTGAGGCGAATCACGTTTATTTACCTAGTTCTCTATAACCTTGGCTCTGATACCAATATGTAACACCCCCAAATTTTGATACAGCGGAAGACTCAACAAGCTTTCGGGGTGCTACGGGGATTGGTATCCAACACAAGACATAATAGAACGAGATAAAGTAACCATAATAAAAACGCAACCAAAACGGGGTTTTAAAGTTTACATTTATCCCAACATCATTCAGAGTCAGGCCCAAAATAACATAACAGTAGGTCTAAAATTAATTATCAGAGTTTAGAAAAATAGATCCATAAACCATGAGCCTTAGCCGAGCCTTCCATTCAAAGCATCCATATCATCACTTAATTACCTGAGAAAACGTGCTAAAAGTCAGCTTTCGCTGGTGAGATCATAGGTTTAAATTCATCTAACAATATAGTGGACATATACGCAAAACGCTTGCTTGCTAGACTAAGGATTCACCAACAGCCTGCGGATACCTCCGCTCCAATCCTAACACACGGATACCCTCCGTTCCAACATAGATATTCGGGTAACCCCCGCAATACCAAATAAATACTCGGATAACCTCCAAAGTATCAATAACCTATAGGTACACACTACAGTATCTAAATAAGCCAACCTTGAATAGTACATACGAAACCGTGTGACTAAATCTGACAATTCACCAATAACCAAATAAGCCAACCTTGAATAGTACACACAAATTATATGTGACTAAAGCTGACAATTCACCAATAACCAAATAAGCCAACCTTGAATAGTACACACAAATTATGTGACTAAAGCTGACAATACATCCTAGTCCATACGCATAACAAGTTTTAGAAAGAATATAGAAGCGATAATAGTCCACATAAATAATTTGCACGTTTCTCACTCCAAGTATTGAAAACATAGTTCAAGATTAAAAAGTGGGGCTATGACTCACCTCAAGTCCAGAAAATAGCAAGAAGAAGTCGGTAGAAATAAGATGTATAGTAACTCACGAAACAGCAACTACGGACTCGGCACGACCTAACAATATTAACTCGTTCAGAAATCATTTCCTCAAATTCAAAATATTCCCAAACCCGGACGAAATCCGTTTTATTTCCGAAAATCCATTTCGTATTAGTTTGCTATATTTGCGTTTGGTATCCATACGGGTGGTGGGTCGACACAAAACAAACCAAAAAGGTCACACAAAGAATAATAAAATGAACAATAGATCTAATATTAGCCCAATATATTATTTAAATAAATCGCCGAAGTTTATCAAATCCGTCGATTTAATAATCCTCATATTTATTTACGTAACATATCGTTCCAAGATTACACCCAATCCTAAAACACATAGCACATAAATACTATATGGTATATATCGTAGTTTAATAAATTTCTCATATACATCGTCAAATTGGCCAGATTTCCCGATAAATATATTCGCAATTTATTACACTTTACATATACCACAACCTATGGGCGTCGTAGGATACGATGCCCATTAATATATTCATTTCATATAGCCAAATAACCCGGTTCAACCCTATGGTTAAGTGGTTATTTAGTTATAGAAAACGTTTATATTAATCGTCATATATCCGTGACAACACGAAAGTCACAAATAAAACTTACCTGAACTCGAGTGACAACGACTCCGCATAACTCGATAAGTTTACTCGTTATATATATAAAATGGCATTTTGTTTAATATTTAGTAATTGTCGAGAGTTTCTCGTTTTATAACACATTTTTATAATAATAATACGTTCAATAATATTACGCCACTTTCGTAGCATAATATATATCTAGTCGTATTATTTATAATATGACTCGTGATTATTATTATTATTAATATACGCGCTTATATAATTATATATCCGTTATTCACGTCTATATATTCATATAAACGTTTCTATTATCAATAACTATTATTACGAGTTTTATTACTTATGTTTTATTTGTAAATAGTTATCGAGTCATACGAAATGGTCACATGTCCGAGTCATGACTCTCGGCTCATTGTCCAAGTCCAAAGTAATAAGCAAATGTCATAAATACAAAAGTATATCCGTCCAACACAATCCCAATCCACGTGCTACAACAATAGGGTCCGACTACGGCACCCGACTAACCTATCTCCGTCAATCTAAGTGACCGTCTCACAATCGGTCCCCAAAATCATTTTTCGTCAACACTTCTTCAATATATACCACGAGTCCAAAATAACTCGTCATCCGCTTAAAAATCCAATAAGCCGAAACAATGATGATAACCAATCAATATATACACAAATAACCATAACAAATAAAAATTAGCCGAAATATATATATTTCGACATCAACCACGGTTCTCAAAAATTAACCGTACACGGGTCAAATATCAAGTCAACCAAAGTCAAATCATATACCAAGAGCCACGTGGGTCCCACCCGAGACCACTACGGTCGCGGCTAGCTCACACGAGCTCGACCCAAATGACCCCATTCGACCCATTTTGGGTCTTCGGCTCCCACAAGAGTCGACCAACACCAAAATAATCAAACCATGGGCCAAATCAATTAAGCCAAATAATCACCATGACCAAAAATGGTCAACCATCCAGAAAAACGGGTCAAAATGACCACAACGACCCGAAATCAATAAAAATCGAGGAGGGGGAGCCTCGGCTAGGGTCGACCATGCATCAAAACCCAACCAAACATCAAAACCCGGATACCAAACCAAGATTTAACACGTTTTTAGCAAAACCCATTATCACTTTTATCCATTTTCTCCAAATCCGATCCATATTAATAAAAATTCGTGGGTTTGGGTAAGTTTTTCAACAAAAACGATGCACCTCGTGCACACTTACCCGTGGATCTACAATAATAAACCAAGAAAGATGGTGAAGGTGATGTGGGTGGCGTCGGTGGTGGTAGAACGAGGCGAGGGGGATGGTTTTTGGGCGCGTGAATCACCACAACGTAACAAGAAGAAGGTGGGGAGTATTTTGGAGTGGCGGTGTACAGTGGATAACGGCGGTGGTGGCCGGATTTTGGGTGTGGCCAGCGGTGAGGAAGAAGAGAGGAGAGGGAGTGGGTGAGATTGAGTGAAAATGATAAATATGGGTTAGGGTTAGGGTTTTTAATAGGGTATTTTCACTTTAGGTCCCTCAACTAAGTTTTCTTATTATTTGCACACCAAACCTTTTACTCCCAAGTTTAATTAATAAAAACGTCCCCTCACGTAAGTGAAAACTTACGATAGAAATATTGTACGTCCCCGAAACTCGTTATTTTTCACCATTAGACGGGCTATATATATATTCCACCGAAATTTATAATAAATACGTTATTAAATGTCCAACGTATTAAAACTCGTAAGTTTTTAAACTTTTAAGTTTCCTAGTGCCAGAGTCAACGTGGTACTAAGTGAGAATTTAAAAATACATCACCGAGCATAATATCAAAATGAATTATTAAAATAATTCACGAATTCCATAACGTCATAAAAACATAATTATCCATAAAATAGGTCTTACAAGTTCGTTGTGAATAAAAATTCCAAATAAAAATTATAAACGAACTTTAACGTAATGCGGGTTTTCAAAATAACTCCCTAAATTGCCGGTTGTCACAAAAAAACATATCAATTTTAATTAAATCGCATAATTAAGCATGAAATCTATAAAACCAAATCACCATAATCCAAGACAACACATGCATGGTTTGTCATGGATGCCCACATTGCACATATTATAACATATAATCATGTCAATAAGGAACGCAATCAAAACGGCATATCACAATATCCATTTAAATACACATAAATATTACATGCAACCTAGGGTTTCTACAAGTTTTATAACAAAATTCAAAAACCCTGATTTTCTTTTCAAAAAAACATTCTCGACATATTAAAAAATTAAAATTCTAGTGTTTATGAAAAATTTAAAAAACATAAGAACACCAAGCATGTAATAATCATAACGATTCAATTTTATGTGTTTCGGTAATTAATTACAACGTATTAACGGCTCTTGATGCCACTGTTGGAATATGTAAATCATAACAAAGTATATAAACATAAAACACATCAGGCACGCATCGGAATAGGATCAAATACATATAATTGAAATTAACCAAATATAAATGAATGCGTACCTCTTTTGTGATTTCTAGCAAGAACAAGAAATCAATTGAACAAGAACAATATAAACCCTAATTAGGGTTTATGGTGATCGACTAAGGGTTTAGTCAAATAGGGCAAAACTTGTTAGCAAAAGTATGCCAACACTTCGTTCTTGTACACACGTATTAGTAGCGTTTCAATGAGAAAAGCTAGGTTCTTAATTCACAAACAAACCAAACACTATGTTTAGAAGATCGCGTAGGACCCTAGAAGGGTGTAGTTGATCAACTAAACAAGAATGGTTTTGAGCTTAGAAATCTAGTAGGAATCCTATAAGGGTGTAGTTCAATTTCTAACTCAAGAGGAGAGAAGAGAAGGAGATTTGGTTTGCAAGTGATGAGGCGAAAAATGATCCGTTTTTAGGGGGTCATTTAAGCCCGAATCCGACTTTATTTGATCAAATATTGCCCTAAATCGTTCCTTTTGTGATTTTAGGTGTTTGGAGAGTGAATTCTGGAAAAGAAGCCATTTTGGACGTTTTTGGAGCATAAAAGTGAAGAAAACGGCAAAGTATCAATTTTCCATGCTGAAGACACTAGGTGACGGCGTCAAGAGTTATACCCTGACGGCGTCAGACATCAAGAATTAAACACCGTAGTTGATGACGGCGTCAAAAGTCATCCTGACGGCGTCAAAGTACAAAGAATAAAATACCATGGTTGGTGACGGCGTCACATAGGCCGTCATAAGTAGATCAAGGCCGTCCGAGGAAGTATTTGGCCGCGAGGTGACGGCGTCACATTGTTGTCTTGACGCCGTCAGCCCAGTTTTCCTATATATAGTTTTCTAGTTTTTTCATTAGAAAAGAGAGAAGTTTTGGTGAAACCCTAAAGACGAATTTGTTGTATCTTTTACAGGTTTTTCAAGGGTTCCAAACCCTTGATACCTTGCATTGTAATTGAGATAAGTGTTCTTCTAATTCAATCAATATGTCTATGTGTTGGTTGTCTATATCTTGTTCTTGTCTTAATTCCATTATGCTAGGCTAGATCTCTTTTGTGTTTGCTTAGATCTAATGAAACCTAGATGTTGATTATGTGTTGATTACTTGTCTATTCTTGTCTTGGATGAATGATTTTATATGTTAGGCTTAAGAAAACTGGCAGATCTCCAAATGGTAACATGCTTGAACGTCTTAAGAAACATGAACCGAGGCGTACTAGGTCTTTATTGGTTGTATTTAATGCATGAGCCACTGTTTACAATCCCTATAGTTGTGCTGGGTCATGGTGTAGGAGGAGATAAGAGCTCATAGAGTTGGGGAGTTATGTATGCCACCCCACGAATGGTATTAAGGAATACAATCCGTCATCCATATAAGTATAACAAGTAATTAACGTGTAAAAGATATCTAGGGAGTAGTGAAGTCTAAGTAAACACAATTTATCCAATTACTGCTCACAACCTTAGTAATAATTAGTTTATTTTCATTTCCAGTATTTTATTTTGATTGCATCTTAGTTTTGGGTTAGTTGAATAGCAACTAATTCCGCCCATTCCTCCAAAACCCGAGATTTTACTTTGCTTTCATAAAAATATAAAAATACAAAAATAATCATCCCTCACCTTTAGAACTAGTAATTAGGTTTTCTAATCCTAGCGACACTATTCCTAAGCTGAACGATCAATCCCCCGGTACTTGTCACTATACTATACTACAACAATCAGGTACACTGCCTGGTGGGGGTTGTAAGCTTCTCGAGATCCTTCGAGGGTTAAAGCCTGTTGCGATTCCCACGCATCAAGTTTTTGGCGTCGCAGCCCGGGGAATAGTTATTGTCTAGGTTATGATTTCTTTTTATTAGGTCTACTTGCTAGATTCCTTTCTAGTAAGATTTTATTTTTATTTTTAGGTCTTCTTTAGTCTATCTTATTTCTTCGTGCCTTTGTTCGTAACTCTTTACCATCCGACATCATGGAAGGTGGTAACATCTTTGAACCCATCATCCCACCACAACAAAACCCACCATTAGAACCCCTTAGGCCCCGAACCTTAGGAGAGTATTCCCGACCTAGCCACCAAGGCTACCGAAACACCATTGAGCTCACCGGAGACAATGTGAACCCCTTGCGATCCGACACCATCCTGTTGGTGCAAAGCGGATGTGCATTCCATGGACTTCGTTCCGAAGATCCAAACCAACACCTTAAGGACTTCCTCAAAATCGTAGATTCCATAGACCTAGGTGTTGAAACTAGAGAGACTACCCGTTTACGCCTATTCCAATTCTCTCTACGGGATCAAGCTAGTCAATGGCTTGAGCGTTTACCCGCGGGATCCATCACCACATGGGACAATCTCGCCAATCGCTTCCTTACCCAATTCTTTCCGCCGGAAAAGACTGCAATGCTTAGAAGGGACATTTTGATGTTTGAGCAACAGCGGGGTGAACCTTTCTACGAGGCTTGGGCCCGTTTCAAGGATCTCCTCCACAAGATCCCTCATCATGGCATAAACCTTTGGTTATTAGTCCAGGTTTTCTACGACCATGTTGACTATCACACTAAGCGCACCATCGACAGGGCCGCGGGAGGTAAATTGCGTGATAAGAATGCCGAGGAGTCTTGGGCAATTATCGAAGAGCTCGCCGTTGATAATAATGAGATTTGGGAATTTAAACATACGATAGAAGTGGCCATCAATGCAGTCTCGACATCTGGAGGAACCACCGAAATCCCCGATGAACTCTTATGCAAACTTGAGGCAAAAGTCGACTATTTTGAGGAAAGGCAAAGGAGACCCTTAAGTCCTAGACAAGCCACTGTCAATTCTGTCTCAAAACCAACTTCGGCACCATTATCTGAGTCACCTTCTAGAGAACATGTCGAGACTTTTCAGAGGTGCACTCCACCCTGTTCCCCTCCCAAGGAACTTAGCTCGGAGTTTGAGGCTAGGATGAGAGAATATATGGCAACTCACTCTGATTGGCTTGCTAGATTCGAAGAAGCAGTTTATAAACAAAAAGAGGAAATGCAGGAGAAAATGAATGAGATGTTGAGTCTATTGGAGGAGTATACCAATGAGAGAACCCCCGAACGAATACTACTAAGGAAAGAAAGCGCCACTCCCACCACCCAATTCGTTAACTCCGTCACCATTATCCATAATGATAACGAGAAGGTAGAAGCTCCTGCTAAACAGACCTTAGAAAAACCACCAGAGTCCCAACCTTTGAGTTACTACCTGAAACATGATGTAAACAAAAACACCATAACAAATTGGATTAAGGGTGATAGGCATAACCGATCCTCCGAACAGGTTCCTGAGAAGGATGAAGAAGAGGAAGATGAGTATGATACGCTTCCTGGAGAATCAGTGGTCGAGAGGTTATTGGTACAGAAAGTGGCTACTAAGCAGGTAGCATGTGGGAATTTTGAAATACCAACGAGCATTGGGGACTTGAAACATCTTAGTGCTTTCGCCGACCAAGGATCGGAAGTAAATCTTATGCCCCTAACTATTTACATCCAACTAACGTCAAAAATGCCAGCACCTACTCATGTTAGGCTATCTCTTGTTGGACACTCGTACGTATATCCCCTAGGAATCGCAGAAGATGTATTAGTCAATGTTGCAGGATTCATGTACCCCGTTGATTTTATGATCATTGATGATAAAGGGGATGGATGCATGCCAATAATCCTTGGGGCACCATTCCTCACCACCGCTAGGGCTGTCATTAAGTATGAAGATAGGAAGATTGAGCTTAAATCTGGAAAAAGAAATATTAGTTTCCACATGACTCCGCGAAGTGGGCATGAGAATTTGAGTTGGAGAATGATCAAAAACAACATTGGCACGACACCCATTCGTGTTCAGAATAAAATTCTTGCATGGGAGGCAAGAATCAAAAGCTATAAGAAAGCTAAGGATGAAAGAAGAAAAGGCAATAAGGTTCCGATTGAACTCAAACATACTCAACATGAAAAAAATCATACACCATTTGAGGAAGGGAACTTGGTGCTCCTGAGACACTCGGAAATGACAATACCACCCGATAAACCAAGTCCTTGGTGGTATGGGCCATTCACAATCGAAGGATTGAGCCAAGAAGGGGTAGCTAACTTGAGAAGCAAATTAGGTGGGAAGGTAATTGCGAGTATCGATAGATTGAGGCACTACCACCATAACAGTAATGATCGCAACTACATGGGATATATCATTTCAAATGATGAGATCACGTGATAGCCCATGACTTTGAGTCTAGCTACAAGACTCGTAAATAAAGAAAAGCGCTTCTTGGGAGGCAACCCATGTTTTGTGTGATTTTATTTGTTTGATAGTTATTTGCTTCCGTATGCATGTTTTATTTTTATTGTTGGATGATCATGTTTCTCAATTGAAATGTGGAAATACTTCATTATGTTGTTTGGCCTAGTCTTAACTTCAACCTAAAGGTATTTTTGCAAAAGATAAGTGTAAGGGGAAACCCCAAATATGTTTTTAAGAAACAAACCGATCATGATTCTCCACAATATTAAATGAACATGTATATTCGTATTTGTTAGAGTCAAATGCTTGTATTGAGTCATAATGAAGTTTTGCAGGATTTTCTAGGAAGTAGGACAAAGTTTTTCCAGAAATTTTCCGGAAACTTAACATAAGAATTTCTGCAGGTCTATTCTGACGGCGTCAGAGTATTACTCTTGACGGCGTCAGGAGTTAAAAATCTGGAAATTTTACCGGTTTTGTTTTTCTAACGGAGTCTTATGGTTTTTGTGAATTATTAAGTTTTATAATCTCCAGGAAATCTGCAAACTTCATTCCAAAAGCATTATATCTTACTTTATTTTCTAGGATTTAGTAACTTATATAGGATGCCGCCGATTTTACGCGAGGTTGTCTTGTCTATTGTTGTCAGGATTTACAGGTTATTTTTGACAAGAAGATGATTTATATTCTGGAAGGGAAGCTTTGATTGTTCGTTTTCTTGGAGGAAGATCTAACCTGGCCAACCTATAATCCATACCGAGCGAATCAGGGGAGTATTTGATTTCATTCTCTTTACTTTTTCACTTTTACATTCTTTACTTGAACATTGGGGACAATGTTCATCTTAAGTGTAAGGGGAGGGTAAAAAGATGATACCTTACATATGCACTTTCGCTTGAGTTTGTTTTGTTTGATAGTAGATGTGTAATAAAACTATAAGAAATACTTGTTAGTGTAATTTTAGCGCCAAATTTAAAATTTTTTACAACATTTAGGAGTGAAACTTTAGCCATAGCAAGCGTCTCATGGATAGGAGGTTGTATGACTAGCATATAACCGTATATTCAGAAAAATTTTCCACCCAAAAATGTGAGGTTCGCCTTTAGATTTGATAGGAAAAGCATTTATTATTAGTGCTTATGAGTGTACCGGTAGCATTTAGATTCTAGAACTTGCGTTAGTGATGCATCCCGAGACCGCTAGTGAGACTACATTCGTGTAGTAGGGTTTACTACATGATAAGAGGCATTAGGATCACCCTTGTGTTAAACCCGTATCATAATTACTTGACCATTTAAGTCATATTACTTGGCTAGTTAAGTCAACTAATTTTTCCCACACCTTTAGCGTTGTACTCATTTTTAGTACACGAAACCCCTAGTACACCCCTCCGAGCCTATCTTTTCGTTTCTAACTTTAAGCATCTTACTTAAAGGAAGAATTTGTTACACCCCACTTAAATGTACACCCAAATCGCCTTAGCCTTCCGTGTATGCGCTCATTTTTAGTGCATTATTGTTATTTGTTAAACCCTAAGTTAACTTTCTAATTGATTACATGGTTGCTAAGTCGAGTCATATCCTTGTACATATTGTTTTGGGACGATTGGGACTCATGGGTAAGTACTTATTTTATGGAGTAATGGGGAAGAACATCATATTTTTACCCCCATATGTACGTTAATCTTAAAAGTGCTCCAAGTGTTTTGATTTTCTTAATTCGAGTCATTAGAATAGTTGAATGTAAAGTATGTAAAGATTCAAGTGTAAGGGGAATGCTCATACCCCTATGATGTATTATTTTGGATGGTAGGGTAAGAGTGTATGAAAAAAAAAAAAAAAAATCGAAAAAATTAAGAAAAAGAGAAAAAAAAAACATACGGACTACCATCCCGTTTTTATTCTATGTTCATTTTATGTTTTTGTTATTTTTCATTTGTTAGCTTAAGTCGAGTCTAGTCTTGGCTTAGCAACGCCATCTTGTACATGTAATTAACCAAGATTGTTAACTCGCCACCAGTAAAACTTCCTTTATCCAACAAAACCGTGTAATTCATATCCCTATACCTAACGTTACAACCCTTTAAAAGACCTCTTTGATAGTTTATCCTAGGTGCTTACGCCATGTGGTGGAGGTTTGATCCTTTCCCAAGCCTATGGTAATCTATTTTGCTATGACAGGTAGTGAGAGATATCTTCCATTTCCATAATGTTATATTACTTTATTACACCCGAGAGATGTGAGTATCTAAACACTATTTGTGAGGTGCTTGTGTATGACCTCCGTGCTTGTCTATTGGTCTTTAGTGGAACGATTATTTGTTGTAATTACTTTTATATTAGTGTTAAATGACCCCTAACTTGTCTTTTGAGTAGAATAAAAGCTCATTTGCTTGAGGACAAGCAAATCTCAAGTGTAAGGGTATATGATGAGGCGAAAAATGATCCGTTTTTAGGGGGTCATTTAAGCCCGAATCCGACTTTATTTGATCAAATATTGCTCTAAATCGTTCCTTTTGTGATTTTAGGTGTTTGGAGAGTGAATTCTGGAAAAGAAGCCATTTTGGACGTTTTTGGAGCATAAAAGTGAAGAAAACGGCAAAGTATCAATTTTCCATGCTGAAGACACTAGGTGACGGCGTCAAGAGTTATACCCTGACGGCGTCAGACATCAAGAATTAAACACCGTAGTTGATGACGGCGTCAAAAGTCATCCTGACGGCGTCAAAGTACAAAGAATAAAATACCGTGGTTGGTGACGGCGTCACATAGGCCGTCATAAGTAGATCAAGGCTGTCCGAGGAAGTATTTGGCCGCGAGGTGACGGCGTCACATTGTTGTCTTGACGCCGTCAGCCCAGTTTTCCTATATATAGTTTTCTAGTTTTTTCATTAGAAAAGAGAGAAGTTTTGGTGAAACCCTAAAGACGAATTTGGTGTATCTTTTACAGGTTTTTCAAGGGTTCCAAACCCTTGATACCTTGCATTGTAATTGAGATAAGTGTTCTTCTAATTCAATCAATATGTCTATGTGTTGGTTGTCTATATCTTGTTCTTGTCTCAATTCCATTATGCTAGGCTAGATCTCTTTTGTGTTTGCTTAGATCTAATGAAACCTAGATGTTGATTATGTGTTGATTACTTGTCTATTCTTGTCTTGGATGAATGATTTTATATGTTAGGCTTAAGAAAACTGGCAGATCTCCAAATGGTAACATGCTTGAACGTCTTAAGAAACATGAACAGAGGCGTACTAGGTCTTTATTGGTTGTATTTAATGCATGAGCCACTGTTTACAATCTCTATAGTTGTGCTGGGTCATGGTGTAGGAGGAGATAAGAGCTCATAGAGTTGGGGAGTTATGTATGCCACCCCACGAATGGTATTAAGGAATACAATCCGTCATCCATACAAGTATAACAAGTAATTAATGTGTAAAAGATATCTAGGGAGTAGTGAAGTCTAAGTAAACACAATTTATCCAATTACTGCTCACAACCTTAGTAATAATTAGTTTATTTTCATTTTCAGTATTTTATTTTGATTGCATCTTAGTTTTGGGTTAGTTGAATAGCAACTAATTCCGCCCATTCCTCCAAAACCCGAGATTTTACTTTGCTTTCATAAAAATATAAAAATACAAAAATAATCATCCCTCACCTTTAGAACTAGTAATTAGGTTTTCTAATCCTAGCGACACTATTCCTAAGCTGAACGATCAATCCCCCGGTACTTGTCACTATACTATACTACAACGATCAAGTACACTGCCTGGTGGGGGTTGTAAGCTTCTCGAGATCCCTCGAGGGGTAAAGCCTGTTGCGATTCCCACGCATCAGCAAGTGAACCAAGGGATTATTAGAATGAACGAAGGGGTTTGTTTATATACTAATCAACATCTTGGAGCACAAGACACAAACCCTACACCCTAATGGGTTGGGTTTGGCCGAACATGGGTTTTACAAGCCCATTCCATGTTTTTCTTGAACTCTATTTTAAGTTCAGTCCTTAATCTTTCCTCCAACGATTATTCAGTCCAATTACCATTAACTACAAATGACCGTTACGTGTTTTGTTTGTGAAATTAATAATTATTCATAATTCAATATAATAATTATTAATACATTGAAACTCATACGTAATGTGTGCAATCCCGAATTCTCGTGTTCGAGTCCGGACATATTCATTAATTTTTATCCGTTAAAACTAACAAAGTCCTCATCTCATAACAGATGACAAACCTCCTTGCTTCGACTCAAGCAGGAAGTGGCTCAATGTATACTCTTTTGAGCATACAAGATTTCCATCTGATGTAATTCACATGGACAAACCTAATATTTTAATTAAGGCGACCAGAAAGACAACAAACTACGGGATGTAATAACCGAACCCTCCTTATCATGAGGGTCCACCTACTTTAGTTAAAATGTACAAGTTTTAATGCAGACAGTACAGGCGGCGGCAGCTGGTCAAAGTCAACACACCCTCCCTAGGGAGGGTGCGGTTATCCTACCCCCAAACTACACTCCAAGGACAATGAATCTTCGCATGAAAGAAATAATTTATGTGATCATTGGATACACTGACTAATTTATGTTGTGTTTTTGATAGATGAAACGTCTTAATTTACTTGTAATCGTTGCAGAGCCGAACCACTCGTTAGCACTCTATAGTCTATACTATAGACCTTAAACTTATGACTATTTACATATCCGACTGTTACTCTTATTATCCAAGTATTATCTTACCTGTGTACAAATCTCATAACTAGAAAATGAATAATAAAAATTTCTCCGTAGGATTACTCTTGCGTCTGCCTAATTTAAGATCATGGAAGACAATTTTTTCTCTTGATATGGTCCAATGACCAAAACCATATCTAAAAGCCTCGATTAATTAATGACTGGTCACACATTTAATTTAAGGACCATTTTCTGGTATACGTCGAATGTGTATATAAATATAGCAACAATTGCCTAATTACTACGTTACTATCTTTTTGACCTTTGGATACATGCAAAAGGACAAATAACATCCCTAACCACACATGATTAAGTACTTAAAGTCAATGATAAGAAAGAGCTAAATAAAAAGGCTTGCGTGAATTTAACAATGCAGCCAATCCATTTGCCCTTTAATTAGAAAAATACTATTAATCATATATGTTCCCTTTTTTTGATGCATCATTGCTGCCAAGGGAGCAATAGAGCCCGTTTTAAGACCGTGAAACATCAAAAATTATTCGGGAGTTTTTAAATAATAATTTTGATCTTGTAAGTTAGCTATCATTTTGATTAGAGCAAATCTGGCATCTATTAAGACAATTAGACAAACATCGATGGTTAGGTCTTACGATGTGGCCGATAGTACTTGAGAGCTTATATGGCCACGAATGAATAAGAATACATGCTCCGTGTTATTTCATGTCGAAAAATATCGTTCACACAATCAATTCATGTAGTTAGATATACAAGAATGAAGCATTAATGTATTGATTTCAATGCTTTCAAGTTTTAACATAATCAAGCATACACTTCGAATTCGAATACAGAAAGGGACTAATCAACGAATAACAAGTTCGACTATATTAGACGTGTAACATGTCTATCTTTAGCTTATAAATGGACTTCTAGTTTTTGAACAATATTAATCGACTACAATTTTGCCTTTCTTTTAACAAACTTAATTGACCACCACTTGTAGTACATGTCCTTACCCCTTCATGCTTTTAACCGTACATCATTATTTGAATCTTTAGGGACCATGGTCTATACTTTTGAGTGAGACTTATGTAACATACCCCCTTATTTAATCTATGTGGTCTAACTTAGCCATTGATTGGTTTTGGACTTGGGGACCAACTAGTATTATTTAGGCCTTCAAGCATTTTTGTATGTGTTTCTTTGTGTATGTTATACGTGTAGTCGGTGTAGATTTGCAAGTGGTATATTATATTGAAGGTGGTACCGACGCCATAGGCACAATAAAATCCAAAAATTGAAACTAGAGAGATCCAATTGGCAACTTGCAATCTTATCTAGTCAATAAAAAAATTTGCACAATAAATAACTTAGATCATTTTAATTTATAGTTTATAGTTGATGTCTATTTTGTATTTTAATCTCATATAGTGAAATATCTTAATTGTCCTATTTGATAAGCAAACCTAATGTCAGATCCAAAAACTGTGAACAAGACCCAGAATTAATATCCTAAGTAGTTTATTTATTTAATCTGTAGTCGTCATTTGGTGCATACTAATAGACCGACATTAGTTGTTGGATTGATCAGTTTATGTACATTAGTTAATTATCGTATCAATAAAATGGTTTGGAACTAAAATTAGTACTTTAGTGTTTATATATGAAAGAGAATGGTATTGCAAATAATATGAAAAAATTAGAAAGGGCAAAAAATAATGATGCTTAGACATAAAAAAAAGAGTCAAAAGACTGTACCGTCCTTTTTAGTTTTAGCACTGTTTTGAATGCTTAACTCATGTGACTGATAATATGCCTAAATATATGTGTCACCATCTTTCTCACAAACCAATAATTTATTGTTATATCTATTAAACACATAATTAGTTTTTTAGACCTCCCAATTATTTTTCATTTAGCACCATCTTTGAGCTCTATGTAGCTCCATCTTTGCGAAATAGTCTAGTTTAGTTGACCAGTTGCTTAATATAGTAAACAAAGAAGAACCCACGAAAGTACAAATGAACCAGGGAACCCGGAACGTCACCCAAAAACCTGGGTCACGCGCCAATAACAACTTGCATGCCAACCTCTATCCACCCAATTTGAGCCCTTATTTTAATCCTACAACATACAACTCTTCTACGGGTCCCATTTCCCACCATCCCTGAATTCCTATATATATCTTCAAAAACCAAACCCGCTGTTCCTCAAACCTACAAACACACTTCATAGTATTTTCAAATACAACAACAATATAGTATGGGACTTCTTCAATGTAACAAACGATGGTCAAAAAACCAAGAAATCTCACCAGAAATAATCCAACATGATCAATCAAATTCAAACTCCTTATCTTCACAACAAAGCTTAGCATCAGTTTCATCCTTAACTACATCTAAACAACCATTAACCTCTAACTATCAACATGTCACCACTTACAAGGCACACACCTCATCGATATCTTCACTTACTATTTCCGGAAAGCATATATTTTCCGGATCATCTGATAACCAGATTCGGGTCTGGCCTAGAGACCCGAATTTGGCATCGTGGAATAACTTGATCGCGTATGGCGAAAGTTCTGTAAAGAGTATGGTTGTTTCTGGTGGCCAGCTTTTTACTGGCCACCAGGATAACAAAATCCACGTGTGGAAAATAGATAACCAGAATCTAAATTCCACACGTGTGGCTACTTTGCCTACGTTAAATGATCGTTTTGGGAAAATGTTCTTAGCGAAAAACTACGTCAAAATTAGGAGAAATAAAACATGTACATGGGTACATCATGTGGACGCTGTCACAGCTTTAGCATTGTCACGCGATGGGTCACTTTTGTACTCAGCTTCATGGGACAGAACATTTAAGGTATGGAGAACATCAGATTTCAAGTGTTTGGAGTCGGTTCCTAACGCGCATGATGACGCGATTAACGCGATAGTCGTATCTGCTGATGGATATATCTACACTGGATCAGCTGATAAAAAAATTAAAGTATGGAAAAAAGAAGCTAGTGAGAAAAAACATAAGTTAGTGGACACTTTGGAGAAGCATAAATCAGCTGTAAATGCTCTTGCTTTAAGCCCAGACGGGTCTGTCCTATATTCGGGCGCGTGTGATAGGTCAGTACTCGTCTGGGAAAAAGTGGTTAGCAGTGACGATGAAACTACACCCGCAACGCATATGGTTGTTGCGGGTGCTTTAAGGGGTCATAGCATGGCTATATTGTGTATTAGTGTGGTGGGTGATTTGGTGATTAGTGGGTCAGCTGATAAGACAATTAGGGTGTTTAGGAGGGGTATTGATGGAAAAAAGTATCATCGTGTATGTGTGTTGGAAGGGCATAATGGTCCGGTAAAATGTTTGGCTGCTGCAGTGGATAGTTGTACTTCTGGTGATGATTGTAGTGGTACATCTTATCTAGTTTGTAGTGGGAGTTTGGACTGTGATGTGAATGTTTGGAAAGTTTGGGTACCATTTCTTTGATTGGTTCTTGGTTTTCAGAAATTTGTTTATTTTGTTTTGGAGTATGATGTAGATATTGTTGTCCTTTAGTGAAATAGAATTGAAGTTTGTACACATTTTCTTGATCATATTAGAGCTTATTGTATGTTAAAATAATTATAGTTCATCACTCATGCTACAAGTTCCACAATATATCATATTAGAGCATATTATATGTTAATTCTCACCAAAATATATCATTCAAATAGACTTTATTAAAAAATAAATAAAAAAACTGAAAATCCGTTGTTAGAACTTAGAACCATGGACTCTTCACGAATAACCACGTAAGATCGAACGATATGTAAACAAATGAAGAACCGCTCACATAATTATGGATACGACAACTTAAAGATTCGTGGTTTTAAGCTTTTTGCTTAAATTAGAAGGGTAACCGAGAAATGCGATTTTGGATATTTTGTAATTAAAAGTTTTGACAAGCAATATTTTTCGATTATATAGTTTCCGTAATAATAACTTTACATACGGTGAGAAGTTTCACACACTATTTCATATAAAAAATGACAGAGTACTTGTGCATCATGATGCAATGGCGATACAAAAACTGCAGTCAATAATGTTATAAGGTTATGATGATTGACGATGAAAAATACTTGTTAGTTATAGATGTTTTGTAATATTCGTCACAATATTAAATAGCGTTATAGAGTAGTATACATTAGTTTGTACAATACATAATTAGTAACCTTATATATGACGTTATTTAACAGAATATAAATTACGATACTCTCATACTTTATAAATCACTTTAAAATCTTTGTACTTTGACATATATGAGTTTTTTAAATCAAATTTATTAGCAAAATAATAAGAGAATCCTTAAAATTTTACTAAAATAGATACATTGATGATAAGATAACTTTTAAGTACACAAATTCTTTTGAATGTCTATAAGTGAAAAATATTTGATATTAAACTTACATTACTAAATTTCTTAAATAATTATGTATATGGAGATTTAATGTTTAATTAACGTATTATATATAGCATTAATCATTGAACATATTGCATATTAACTTGTACGGAGTACTCGTATTACTTAAAAATGAATTAAACATTGTTTTAGAGGTTGTTTACTTTTCATTTATTGAGGATGGACGTGGGCTTAAAACATTTAGGGTGTGTTTGGTATGCTGTCATAAATGAAAATGGGTATGAGTTTGATAATACTGATTGATCCCTTACCTATAAAATATCTATACCTAGCTCTCTTGACATATATGAAGTATGGATTCTATCTATCAATCATTATCATAGTGATGGCCCCTCATAAATAAACACCTTTAATCACTTTTATAGTCTCGTTCTAACGTACAATGAGATACCAAACGCACCCTTACTCTTTCTTATTTTGGAAATCAACACAAGCATATCTATCTTTTTTAAGAGGCTAAATAAGAGCGTCTTGCTAAAAGTCGGTATAATCTGATGGGGTCGTAACATATTTGGTCTTATTTTTTAGAAACTTTGACCCTAATTAATGTGATCTAAAGTTCTGTGAAAAAGGCATATGAACTTTGGCTTATTGTCAATGAATAGGCTCTGGTCAACTACTTCAAGTCTTCGATATTAATTTGTTATTTAGTTTCATGCAAAAGAGTTGTTCAAACTTGAACATGATCCCAAGTGGTAAACTGCCAGAGGTTTAATTGGTTAACTATAACTTAATCATTAAAGTTAAGAAAAGAAAAGGCTTTCGTAATTAAGATAATATTATCTATTATGGTTGTTTAACTTGTTATTTTATCGGTCCAATAAGCGAAATTTTGATTTTTGGATGGGTTGGAGGGAAACATGCTTGTGTGGATCTGATCGGAGTTTCTCCTCTTGTGGGGTTGAGTAGTCGTGGTTTTACAGCCGGACATGACGCTTTGAAAGCCGCCTCGTGCAAAGTGACAAAACACGAGAAAGCATGCATTGAAAATCAACACGTGTTTATTCCTTTCGCGTTTGATACATTTGGTTTCCTTGCACCTGAGGCGGTGAAACTACTCAACAGAGTCCAACGAGTTATGAACAGTAATGTTATGACACATAGATCCACAAATGTAGTTTTCAAAAGATTTAGCTTTGCAATCTAAAAAGGGCTAGCGGCGCAGCTTGTTGCCCGTTTACCTTCAACCACTATGTAAATTCTATTTTAATGAAATAAAAATAATTGATAGAACTTACGTAAAAAAAAATAATAAAAAAATAAGCGAAATAAGAATTACTTAATCAGCGAGTGTACTTCTGCTCTATCTTATCATTAATCTTTCCATGAATATATATGCATAAGACAGATAGAGAGAAAAGAAAGAGTAAGAGTGTTCATGCATCATAATGCATGGGTCACTCATGTTTACTTTTCAAGTCTTGATACATGGTATTTCACACAACGTGCTGTGTTTTCTTTAGATTCATTTTGACAACTTAAATCCATGCTTGAATGGATTAGGAAGGATGGTACGATCTCAAGGACGACTCCAATGGATGAGACAAGGACGGCCGCTCAAGTGGGCTCGTTAAAGATGCCATTGCGGAGACTGAGACTTTGGTTCTGTCGTTAATGTTGGATATAAATAGGGTCCATCTGTGGAAACAAATTGAGGGTGCAAATAGTTGAATAGAAACGTATGACAATTTGTAAGACTATACAAGATACTTTCATAAAAACAATCATCATATATGATCAAGTTGTCATTTTTGCTCCAAGACTACTCCCAAATTTCCGTATCAAACAAAACATCGTTCTTAACTTTCGAGCGGTTGTTTGTTCTTTCATACCTTTATATTTGTCATGCTTACTTGACTCATTTTAGTAGATATATACTTGTCTTATACTCCTATAATATCTAGCTAGTAGATATGCTTAAATTATATGGTAGTTAGACTCTAGTACACTACTACTTGACTGATGGCATATTACTGTTATCCCTTGAAGTAGTAGTTCGTAAATTGGTACACTTTACTATCTTGTGGTACTCTTGTAATGTAAATGCGTGAACTTTGTATCTTACTAATAGTGACGTTTTCTACTAAATGCAAAATTGTTTCATGCATAACTAGGGATTATAGAATCACCGATCACGCACCAAGGGTTCAATTAATAGCCAGTGATTCTGAAGTCTGACTTCAAGTGACAAATTTTCGAACTAGTGAAATTTGGATGTGAATGCCAAGATGTTAACAAACGTCTGTCGGGAAAATCACAGTTGATGCGAGGAGTAAATTGTTTCTCAAAGAGTTGATATGTGATATCATTTTATGCGAGAAAGTAACAGTGAATATTTGATTTTCTTTTGCTTGAGCAATCACATTGCCCCAATAATCCAGCCAAGTTCCATTTTGTTATGCTTGTGTTTTTTCAGGCTTAGTATGCACTGGGCTTGAGGTGAAGAATTGCAAAGGACTGAAGGAGGGCTTAGCTTTTACCAATCTTAAATTTTACGGAGTATTAAAAATCAGCCCATGGCCCATTAAAAGTGTTTGGCTTTTTCAATAAAATTTGAACTTGACGACATTCATCAAATTTCAGGCAAATAATCTCATCAAACTTCCCTAAAAATCTCAAATTCATTAGACGATAATTCCATAGTTCACGAGGTCAAAAATTCATCATGTGAGAATCACATATTATTTGGAATTGTTGATATACTTCAATACTAAGGTTTTACGGATAAAATGCAACTTGTTAATTAGCTGAGTGTACTAAACATATTATTTGGTTGAACTGTAAACGAACCTGACGAACATGAATGGAGCCTTGTTTATGTTTGTTTGTTCAATTTTAACTGGACAAATAAACGGACACGAACGATTAAACGAACGAATTTGCTTGTTCATGTTCGTTTATTAAGAAAATGAGTTGTTAATGTCCGTTTATGTTCGTTTATTAAGAACTAAACGAACCATAATCGAACATAAATGAACGTAGAAAAAAATATAAACTTTATTAGATTATGCATAGTATTTTGTTTTATAAATGTTGTTTTATTTAAACAAACCGGTTTTAAAAGTATATATAACTAAAAGATGTGATATACGAACATTAACAAATAAATGAACATTAACAAACGCATACTCGGACGTTCATAAATATAAATGAATAGACGTGAATTTTATTCATCTTCGTTCATTTAACTAAACGAACGTAAAATATTGTTCATGTTCATTCATTTAATAAATAAACGAACTTTTAACCGAACGGTTTATGAAATATTTATTGAACGTTCAGTTCGTTTACAACCTTATTATTTGGAATTGTTGAAATACATTTTTTTTAATAACATATATACGAAGTTTTAATAATGTGTATTGTGCATATCATTAGAGATATATATTTAGGGAAGTTTGATGAGGTTTTTTTTTTTTTTTTTTTGTATTCGCCTTTCAAAAAATAGTTAGAGATATATTAATTATTCCGTTATTAATAATCATAATATTCTAGTAATACAAACAATAAATATTATTGAAAGTTTGTAGGTACAGTAAGAAAAAAAGAACAATATAATGGCTAGCTGGCTATATTTTGAAATGATTATTCCTTAAATCATCATAATAGTTTGTTATGATTGTAAGAACAGTTAAAGAACTATCAAACTTTTCGTCCAGTTTGGCTTATATTTGAAAGGGGATAATATGAAGTTAAAGTTAAGGAAAAAGAAACAATGTAAGTGGCACGCAGGTGAGTTTTATATACTAATTTCATCATGTTGATTGAATAAACATATCTTTTGAATGTTGACTTCATATTTGAATCATTGAATGTGCATAAATATAAATGGAGCCATGTGATTTTCATTTCTTATCGAGTCTAACGCTGCGTTCTCGAGTTTTTCTAGATGGAGATAGAAATGATGTGTAAAGAAGAGAAAAGAAAGGAAAAAGAAAGGAAATAAAGTTGATTTTATATTTCATGCTCTCGAGTTGAAATGAAAGGAAAGGAAAAGAAATAATGTTGTGTTCTCGAATTGGGAAGAAGAAAAAAAAAACATAATTACATTTATGCACTTTTTATGTTCATTTTATTATAAGAGTCGAATATGAGTAAGTATTGAAAGTTATACCCGTTATTATACACTAGAAAGTGCGGGTGTAGAATTGTTTCCGCCCAAATCCGCCCATAATTGGGCGGAAAATTCCCATAGAAAAATGATAAAAATTTTCCTTTCATTTCCTTTGTGTTTCCTTTACTTTCTATCTAAGAAAAACTCAAGAACACAATAAAATTTCAATTTCTTATAATTTCCTTTTCTTTCCTTCTAAAAATGAACTCGAGAACGGAGCGTAAGTTTCACACAAAATAATCATTTTAAAGTGACCAACCAAAATCATTTAAACAAATTAGTCCGATAATTCAAGCTTTTGAATTTTTATAAGCGTTAATTTTTTAATATCTCTCTCTCTCTCTCTCAAAAAAAAAAGTACTCCGTATAAGATAAAATATTCAACACCATTTGTCTAAAACTTATAAAACTGTATAGAATCCCATTTAAAGTTTTATTAAACTTTACTGATAAAATATAAATATTATTACTCCATCACTCCATGGTTAAGCACGTCTAACATACATGATAAAATAGGGTTGCAATCGAGTCGAGTTGAGCTCGAACTTGACAAGGCTTGAGCTTAGCTTGATAGCTCTTCAAGCTTTAATCATCCAGATTTAAGTTTGACTCGATTAGGTTTCGAACAGAAAACTTAGTTTGAAAAGCTTGAATATACACAAAATATTATATTTAATAGTAAAACTCATTAATAATGATATTTATAAAGTAAAATAAACTAAAACTATATTTGAAAACCAAATTAGATTAATTTGGTAATAAAACCAACAATAACATTCTCATACCTAAGTCTAACATTAGAATGAAATATAAGCCAAAGTACTAATTAATGTTGACATTGATAACCTAAATATAAACAAAAGCTAAAATTATGTAAGGCTTATCACAGTGGTGACCTATATTGCATCATCTTTTCGGTTGTCATCTCAGCATTTTCTCTCCTCAACCCATATTCATCTCTCTCATCACAGTGACAACCCATATTGCATCATCATTTGTTTTCCTTTTAAAAAAAATATATTTTTTAACACAAACACATATTTTATTAATAAAACGTAAATATTACATAAACAAAAATTTTATTAATTAATTTATTTCTTTATTATTTATTTCACCAATTTTTTTAACACCCGCTTCTTCTTCATTTCACTTCACATTTCATTGAAGCTTTTTTGTGTTCAAAATCATACCCACAAATCCCAGCAGTAACAACAAGAAGAAAGAAGCAACCCAGCAAAAGTAGAAGAAACATGTGTGTAAAAGTCGAGCAAATACACAACCTACTCACTTGTCATTTAAAACTCTTGCTTGATTAGTTTAAAAGTGGGAAACTCTTGCTTCAATATCGATTGTCTAAGCGAACGATTTGTGAAAACCATTGGCCCGCGATCGATATGGGCTAGTAGCCACAGTGGGACGATTGATATTAGAGATCGATCGATCGATCCACTCGATCGATGTTATCCGGTGCACTGCTAGTAGCCTAATAGTAGTATACATTTTGGTCTACTAATATTCACGATTCATAACTAATAACTTGTATTGGCTTCGAAATATAAAGCAAATAAACAACACTGTTGGTCTAAGACATCGTTGTTACAAGGAAATGCAACTTTATTTACCATATGAAAGTCCTTAAAGTGTACATTAATTAATTCTTTATGAACTATGAAGTAAGTCCTTGTAATTAGAATATTAGATTAATACTCAAATTACCTTTAGTTACTTATATGAATTTAATATGAAAAGATATGTATATTTAGGCTTGATAAAAGCTCGATAAAAGCTCGAGCCGAGCTGTCAAAAGCCTGAGCTTGGCTCGTTATATGTTTCGAGCCAATTTGTTGAAATTGAGCTTGGGCTTGGGCGAGCTTGATAAAAGCTCGATTCGATCGAGTCAAACACATGAGATTGACTTGTTTGCAGCCTTAGATTAAAGTCAGATAAAGTATATTTTGAAAAAGAAAAAAAATTATAAGATAAAAAATTCAACACTTAATATGATTTATATTTTGAAAAAGGGTTAATGGCATGTAATAGCTATGTACTTTCTCACTTGTGTCATTATCAGATATCAACCCAAAATATTACAGCAATACCCATCAAACTTTATAAATTTTTTCTATTATCATACGTTTGCTTACGTGGCTTAACAGGCAACCGGCTATACCGGTAATAAACAATACGTGGATTTTTTTTTCTTTTTTAAATGTTGACTTAGATGTTGACTGTCATTTAAAAGACACAGACACACACATTTCAACACAAAACACACACACATATCAAACCCACACATGAACCCTAATTTTCTAAACCTAAAATTGATCTCCCAATTCGTTAAATTTCATAGGGCTTTTTAAAGGTAAGTCTTTTGATTAAGTTATTAATGCATTTGATCAATTCAATTTTGTGTTTTTTGTTGTTACGATCAAGGAAATTAAAAACCATCCAAGGTTCTTAAAGAATTTACCAAGAGAGCTCATGGAATCAACTCAAACAAATTACTCTCAAAGAGACAACCGGACATTTTACCTACAGAGTGTGGACGAAATAATGAAGATTGTGGCAGAGGCAAGAAACCCTCCCCTATCATCAAGATCAGTAGGGTATTTTGGTTGGGGAGCAGAACAAGAAGATGAATTACTCTCAACCCATTTGAAGAAAGTGTGGGTGATATTTAATAATGATTCGAGTTTCGAAAGGTTGTGAAAAATGTGATTGATTGTGGTTGAGGTTATGAGTGAGCCGATTTTCGGTCTTAAGGGATAATCCCAGGAACATGATTTTAGTACAATTGCTATAACTGGTTTTAGTAATGGGAATAACATCCCTGCAGTAAACTGCAGGGTGTTATCTGCAGTTTGTTTGAAACTTGAATTTAACATCTTCACATTGCAGCCCTCAACTTTCATAATTTTACAAAAATGGTCCCTCGTTTATACCTTACAGCAGACATTGTTCCCTGCAGTTTATTGCAGGGATAATTTTCCCTTTAGTAATTTGGTTTCATTTGTAACATGTTTTATATTAACCATGATTTGACAAAACAGATGAATACTAGTTCTATGTGTTTATGTGGTCTTTTATGTTTCTGAGGTGGAAATAAGAGGTGGAAATAAGAGGTACAAAAAATGACGTGGAATTTACATCTGTCACGTGCCTGAATTTTGTAGGTAAAAAACGTGAATTTGTTGACATCAACACAAAACTTATAAAGTTGGATGGGTATTCTTGTAATATTTTGGGTTGGTATCTGATAATGGCACAAGTGAGAAAGTACGTAGCTATTACATGCCATTAACCCTTTGAAAAAAAAAGAAGTGGACCTCTCAAATAATAAGCAGCTGGGCAGCTAAAGGGGAATAACACACCCGGTATTATTTTAGCACAACAATTTGTGAAATCCACATGTCGGTTTAGCAAAAGCATGCTTACTTTACTCATCTCGAAAATATTCTAACTAAAGAAATAATGTCATTAGAATAGACTAGAAAAAGGATTGAAGTTCTTTCCTTTTATGTAAAAAACGAGTGGGGAATTGAATTTAGTCACAAATCTATTGGCTCAGTAAATAAAATACTAGGAATTATGACATGAGATAATGGAACAAAACAATGAAGGACATAATCTTATTTACAATACAGAAAATCTGAAAATTTGACTTTGTGGGATCCTTGGTCTCAAACATGTGTCTAACATAGAGGTTCAATGTTTTTTGTTACCTTTAAACATTCTTTTTTAGAATACAAAAAAGTTTGTTTAATTATTTAATATATATCTTTAACAGCGACTCATGTGCATAACATAGCTATTAAACTCTCTTAGGAATAATAAACAACAATAATATCTAGGATTACAATAAACGTGATTAAGACTTGTGAATGCAGTGTCTTTAAACATAATTTCGTCCAGACTAGTATGACTGTTTAGAGGATACAACAATTAATTCATGTATAAAACTTGAATATAACGAATCTGGTACAACATCATGTTGGAGCTTTGATGTGGATTATTTGTGGTTTCTATGTCTTCTAAAAAATATATATTATATATAAATAAAAATACATAAATAAATTCTGGAGGTAATCATTATTAAAATACAATAATAATTGCGTTTCTTAACCTTTTAAACACATTTCTTTATGCATACAATATTCACAAAACCAGACCAAAGCGCGACACTAATCATGTTTATGATGTAAATTGATTTTTTTTTTTCTTCTAAAAAATCCCGCAACAACTCGAGGGTTTATGTTAATCTCGTTACGAGAAGATATATGCAAATACTGAGTTCATAAAATATTGAATTTTTAATTTGATTAAGCTTAATTATAACATGGTTATATTTTTTTAACATTACTTTTCACTTATAAAGAGTTAGTTCAGTTTGGAAGAGTATTTTTGTTAGAGTATTACAATTATGTTAAAACCATCATCTAAACATGGCAATTACAGTTACGCGAGATTTGCTTAGATTCAACTAATAGAGTAACATCAATATTGATATTATTTTAAGTGTAGCTTAAAAGATGAAACCATCGTGCTAATTTTATATTGTGAAGCTAGTTACCTAGGGCTACGAGCACCATTTAAGGGTTAAAACATAAAACATTGAACATGAACATCAATACTATTTATGATGGGACTTATCACCACCCATCAATTATTATAAACATATGGCATATTTACCTAAAAAATTAAGTAAAAAAAGAGCAAAAAAAATTAAAATAAAAAAGTCTTTCCCGAAAAAAGCAAAAAAATAGTAAAAAATAATTAAATAAAAAAAAAACTAAGAGTTAAAAATATAGAATACGGATCCCTTGCAAAGTGAGAAAAATTACAAAGTGTACAAAGCAATTCATAGTGTGACATGTGTCCCCCACTTTAAATTATACATAAAATCCGCTCAGGGGTAATTTGGTCTTTTGACATGTTTTTTCTTTTCCACCTCAATTTTCAAACGCATATATCTCTTAAACGACAAACTTTTAAAAAAAACTGATTTCACCATAATTTTTAAAATTTGATTCTCTTTAATTTGGTATAAATCTTTTTAATTTTTTCGAAACATTTTTTTTGACATATTCATTGGGTAATGATTTTCTTGATGTTTTTGCTATTTTCGACTTTATTTTTTACCTTAAAAATTGTCGAATCATAATATACTTAAAACACGAAAGTTGTAGATTTTGATTCACTCTTTACCCAGAAATTTCAATCACTCAAATTCGATATGATATGAGTGGGATATCGCACGTTAAAGATAACGTTTTAGTCATATTTGTTGCACACAACGTGTTTGATGAAATGTTTACCTTAGATTTTTTGTCTTAAAATCGAGTTAAATGCACTTATTTTTGTCCCACAACGCATTATTAATAATTTTATTAATGTAACATTCAAAAAGTGATGTTTTTTTAATCATTATATTTTTAAAACATACATTCAGTTCATCAGTTAGGTTATTAGGTTCATCGGTTAGATTATGTTTTGTTCATCAGTTAAGTTATAGGTTATAGGTTCATCAGTTACTTTGGTTGATCAATTTTTTCAGATTCATCAATTTCAGGTTCATCAAATTTGATCAAATGTTTGGGTTCATCAGTTATTGACTAACTGATGAACCTATAATTATAGGTTCATCAGTTATTGACTAATTATAGGTTCATCAGTTGGGTTCATTGATTTTTTGGTTCATTAATTATAGGTTCATCAGTTAGTTTATTAGTTATTGACTAACTGATAAACCTATAATTATAGGTTCATCAGTTAGGTTCATTAATTTTAGGTTCATCAGTTTGTTTATCAGTTATTGACTAATTGATGAACTTATAATTATTTGCCATGTGTTATGTGTTTAGGTTCATTAATTAGTCAAAAATGTTACCATAAAAATTGATGAACCAAAGTAACAAAACTGATGAACCTAATAACCTAACTGATGAACTATATGTATATTTTAAAAATATAATTATTAAAAAACTTTACATTTTGAGTCTTACATTAATAAAATGATTAATAATGCATTGAGAAACAAAAATTAGTGCATTTAGCTCAATTTTAACACAAAATATATAAGCTAGACATTTTATCAAACACATTGTGTGCAACAAATATGAGTTAAACACCATCTTTAACGTGTGTTATCTTACTCATATGAGATCGGATTTGAGTGATTCAAAAACCTGTGTAAAGAGTGAACAAAAATCTATAGCTTTCATGTTTTAAGTTTTTAACGATTCGACATTTATAAAGATAAAAAATAGGGCCGAAAATGACAAAAAAAATAAGAAAATCAAGACCCACTTTATGTGTAAAAAAAGAGTTCGAAATATTTAACAAGATTTATACCAAATTAAAGAGTATTAAGTTTTAAAAATTATGGTGAAATCGGTTTTTCGTAAAAGTTTATCGTTTGAAAGATATTTGCGTTTGAAGTTTTAGGGTGGAATAAAGAAACAGGTTAAAATGACCAAAATGCCCCCTAACCGAATTTAAAAAGAAAAAAGATAGGGAATGGGTGGTGGACACTTGTCACATGGTGAGTGGCTTTCTAGCCTCTGTATACTTTGTAATTTTAGTCCCCTTTGTAGGGGATCGCACCTCTAAGCACATAAATTATCCCTCGTTAGTTACTAACGCCTGTTAGTCCCTATGGACTTAAAAGGACTAACGACCGTTTAATCCCTACGGACTTAATGAAAAAAAAAAAAAAAAAAAAAAAAAAAAAAAAAAAAAAAAAAAAAAAACGCTTGCTTGGTTAAGGGACTGGTAAATGCAAAATAGACAACTACATAGACTACTTGTGTAAGTATTAAGAGTTAAGGACGAAAGGTGCGACTGTGTGTCAACCACTGAGACGATTTACGTAACTAACTTTAAATATATTCTAAGGGCTCATTTGGTTTCTTAGAGGTTTAGGATTCGAATTCTGATTTGTATTTGGATTTGATTTGGATTTGGTTTAAGATTTGGATTTGTAGAGAGAAAAAAATATAATATATAATTAAAAAATTATATTTTAAAAGTTAGTTGATAAAATATTATAAAAAATTATTGACAGTGATAATTTTTTATTAATTTATAAAAAACGTTGTGAGAGTGTAAATTGGGTATGGGTTGACCAAAAGACACTATGTTAGCGTGGAATCATATTTTGCTAGCATGACCTACATAAATCTGTTCATATTTTGTACCAAACAATTGTTATTGAGTTTGAAATGATTTCTACTTACATAATGTTGTAGTGAGAGCATCATCGGTAGGGGTGTGATTCAGGCTGACCCAACTCGAACCCGGTCCGAACGTGACCCGAGTCAATTTGGGTCGGGTCAATCGGGTTCAAAATTATATTCAGGTCATTCGGGTCAATTCCGAATTGACCCGAGTTCTAAACAAGATCGGGTTTGAGTAAGTTTATTTTATTTAGCATTGAACCAAACCCGATCAACCCGAGTCAGTTAACACTAAACATATTGATGTAAAATGGGCCTGGACCCGAACCCGAGTTCTAAACAAGGTCGAGTTGGAGTATTTTTTTTAAGCTTGACCCGAATTGATCCAACCCCGACCATGCCAACCCGAATGACACCCCTAATCATCGGTGTCACCTTGTTATTTATTTAAGACAACTGAATCATCATCCTTCCTAGCAAACGACAAACCACCCTTTTTGTAGTCACTATTTAATTTTATTTCATTTTCATTTTCTTTAAATTTTTCATTAATAAGAAATAAAATTAAATTTACAAACAAATTGAAAAAGAGTACAAAAGTTTTCAATGAAAGACTAACTAATACAAACCGAGCATTATACAAAATTGATGGACTAACATACATGATACAATGACTAAACTAAGCATCATATAAAATTCAAGGTCTTAACTATAAATTTAACTTTTAAGAAATCTTCAACCTCTCGTTAGCTTGATAACTCCGAAATACACACATATAAATAAACCACAACACAAATACATTAAATTAATTCAAACACAATACAGATACACAAACCGCAGAGACAACTCGAATACATAAACTAATAATAATAATAACAATTTTTTATATAATACAACAAAACCCCTATTGAGAATTTTTCATTTAAAAAAATGCATACATACTTTATTTAGTAATAATTTTATTTAAAAAAATATATTTTCTTATTAGGTAACATTTTATATTTATCCCTAACACAAGTAGAAGATAAATACAAAAAATATAAATAAGACGCAATTAATAATAGGATTAAAATTTTTAAAGAATTATCTTTAATAATAAAAAATTATAATTAAACATCAGAAGTAAAACAAAACAAAGATTAAATTATTTGTTTTTTAATAAATAAAAATATATGGTTCAAAAATTTTAAAAAAAACTCGCGCGTGCGCGGGCATTATAACTAGTAATAATAATAATAATAATAATAATAATAATAATAATAATAATATGCCACATTTCCAATTCATAACAAATTTATAACGAATACAAGCCGGTAGCTTGGGTGATAGTGCAAAGGATGGTGTCATGGCGCCATTTTGGTGCACGCCAAAATGGCTTGGCACACGAGTTCAAGCTATGACACCCAATGCTTTAATTTGATTTAATAAGACTTCTTAAAGTGGTGACCTATATTACATCATTTTTTTGGCTGCCCACCTCAGCATTCTCTCTCATCAACCCATATTCATCTCTCTTATCACAGTGGCAACCCATATTGCATTATCATTTTTTTAAAACATTTTATAACACAAACACAAATTTTATTAATAAAACATAAATATTACATAAATACAAATTTTATTAATTAATTTATTTCTTTATTATTTATTTCACCCATTTTTTTAACACCCACTTCTTCTTCATTTCACTTGACATTTCATTGAAGCTTTTTTGTGTTCAAAATCATACCCACAAATCCCAGCAGTAACAACAAGAAGAAGAAAGAAACAACCCAGCAAAAGTAGAAGAAACATGTGTGTAAAAGTCGAGCAAATACACAACCTACTCACTTGTCATTTAAAACTCTTGCTTGATAAGTTTGAAAGTGGGAAACTCTTGCTTCAATATCGATTGTCTAAGCGAACGTTTTGTGAAAACCATTGGCCGGCAATCGATATTGGAGATCGATCGATCCACTCGATCGATGTTATCCAGTGCACTGCTAGTAGCCTAATGTTATTGGAAGAATGTTGTTTAAATATAAGAAGTCACTCCATATTCATAACTCTTGGTAGATTGATATGAAGCCTACTTAAGTCTATACTTTAGTTTTTTATATTTTGTAACATTTTGGTTCTAGGATTATTGCTATATGGTTTTGATTTCAAAGTGTAAATAATTAAGCTACAAGTTACAAACGAAAAAATAAAATATTATAAGCTAGAAGATTAAAACCACTTTAAAATAGTGCCTTTTTTTTCCCCTCCTCCAAGGTCTGTCTTGTGCACATGAATAATGTGTGAGGATGTTCCACAACCAATTTGTTATAAATTCAAGTCTTGTCTATTCTGAAATAGCTATTCGCTACTTAAAAACGTATTTTTTTTATGCTTTGCGGTTTAAACTCTCGTTATACCAATCTTGATTCCATTTGTTGTCTTGTGTGTGACTTCTGCTATAGCCCAACACCTTCATGCTTCGTGCATTATTTGGTTGCTTAAAATATTGGTTTAGGCTTTCAACATGGCAAGGTTTAGCAATTACCCTAAAAAATCTCACTGGTACAATCTCATGGATGGGTCGATTGAAAGAATTATTAGTCGTTCAAAAAACATGTTACGGTATAATGAATCGAACAACGATATGAGTAATATGAAAATTATATATATATATATATATATATATATATATATATATGGGGACTTTCTTACGAGAACCATTTTATCTGCGAGAACTGAGAAAACCACAAAAAACATGCATGCACGCCTTTTAAAATAAAATAAAAATACATGCAAATCATTAATAATCGTAAACATCCACCTATGTTCTTCAATATCATTATGAACTCATCATCTTTTTTCACAAAAACCTTACCCACGGTCGCAATATTGTCGTTGCATGTCTTATAAGAACATACATGCACACTTTTAAAGAAAAATTTTGTATTTTCAATTTCTTATCAAATTCTTTAGAACAACTATGTTTTTTTTAAAACATATGTGTTATTTTTAAAACATATATGCAAAAATACAATTATTGAAGGCGTGCATGTATGTTTTTGGTAGTTCTCTCAGTTATCGCAATTAAAATGGTTCTCGTTTGAAAGTTACACTATATATATGTATATATATATATATATATATATATATATATATATATATATATATATATATATATATATATATATATATATATAAGGATCAAATAGGAAGAATAATTAAAATAGGAATGATAAGAAGTAACAACAAACAAACATTTCAGATGCACCTACAAAAGTGGATGCATCTTCCTTCAAAATTTCCCTCCTAATTTGAAAGGTGTGGCTAGAATTACTTCTTTTCCTTCTTATTTTAATTATTTTTCTTACTTGATCTCATCCATATATATATATATATATATATATATATATATATATATATATATATATATATATATATATATATATATATAATGCCACGTCATTCCCAGTAATTCATTATCAGCCATGTCATCAGTATTAGTTATGAGTTAGCATATTTAATTTGTAAATTCGTATTTAACGTAAAGTCAAAAAATCTACCATAATGGGATTCGAACTTGGTGTCTACTAACATCAACAATGTCTCAACCACTAGAGCAACACAACATTTGTTTTAGAGTCTATAAATCAAAAATGATAAAGCTACAATGTTAATCTTAATCCCTACAATTTAGGTAACCCTAATAAAACATATACGGAACACAAATTGCATCATTCATAATATTATTTTTCTCAAAATTCTAAAACCCTAATGATGTACGTATATCTTACTTTTGTATGTATACTTACAGTAAATGATTATTAATCTGTTTTGTATGTGTGCAGGAATAGGTATACGTTTTTGTTTGATTTTTTTGGTATCACTTTTTCATTATACGTTTTTGCATGAATATGTATGCAATGAATGATCTTTTTGGTATTATGACATTGGAATCATATAGAGTCAATTATAGATGTATAATTATATAAAAACCTATGTGGTATTATTTTTCAATCAGGTATTATTTTTCTCATGTTTTGAATATAAAAACCTATGTGGTATTATTTTTAAATTACAGATTTATATATAACTGAAGACACTCCTTCAATTCAATCAGGTATTATTTTTCTTATGTTTTGATTATATTTTGAGTTGAAAATCTTGGTGATGGTACTGAGTTTACACCAGCTGCAGCTTTTCAGGAGCTTAGTGAATTTGCAATACAGAATTTAACTTCACTGTTAATTGGGTCTTTGCTTGTCAGCGCAAGGTATATAAAAAAACACGTATTCACTTGAAGGTTAGGCTGGGGAATACTAGACGTGGTGTCGGTTTCTTTGAAGGTTATAGTTTTTTCGCATTCCATTATATCATTAGTTGCAATTCCTGACAATGTGGGTAATTAAAGGCACTTTATGTCTGCAACAGGTTCGCATACGCCAATGATCATGAGAGGTAATTGGTATATAACATTAAGTAAATGTTCAATCTTTTTGCTTCTTTTTGTTAATGCTTCTGTCATTGGTGGTATTTCAGTTTTGCTACTTTGGGTAAAAGTTAATGGGCTGTTCCAGGCATGTTTTATGTCTCATGAGCATAACCGGTAAAAAAAAGCATATAAAAAAATAGCTAAAACGAAAATAGCTATACTACAGTATCAGTTAAGTTTTACATAATTGATACAGATTTGATAGTATTTTATTTAAGTTAGAGGTATATGATCTTAAGGCCCGAGAAATATACAGGAGTTCGTTATTTTTCCTACACTTGGCTCACACGTTAAGATTATTGACATAAAACCATTTAATGCACCTATCATTGTTGGAGTCCTCCTTTTTTTTAAATCTTATAAAACTATAAGCTATGTGATCTGAGGTTGTCGTGAAAGCAGGATACCGCTTTTCGTTTATGAGGTCATCACTTACGTCCAAATCACTACAACAACATGCAGAGGTGAGTTTACTTTTCTTTTGAGATATGGTGTTCCATTTCAGTATTTGAATGAATTGCAATATTTATTTCCTGTGTTATTGTATGTAAGTCGAGTGTGATAATTCTTATCAATGAAGCTAAACTCTATCGCTACAAGATCACTCCCAATTCTCCATATATTTCCTTCACATGATGTAAGTTATGCTTTTTTTTCTGATTATATATTGTTTATGCCAAATGGGATTTAAATTAAAGTTAACTGATCATTGGATTTAAAAACTAATGATTCTCCCTAATCCTCACTTATGAGTTTTTTGTTGTTGTTTTTCCATGTAAATGCTACTATTTTCTCATCTTTGTTATCAATTCTTGCTGATACTCTTTTTTTATTTCTTCGGACAGCAAATGATGGAGCTCCAAGAACTTTATAAGAACTTTATCGAATGATCTGATGCATTCTGGAATGCATGAAGGAGGTACTCACAAACAGTCTGATAGTACGGGTAGACAAAAGTGGTGGTCAGTTTTGGTAATAGTACATTGTTTAGAGGCAGCATGTGTAGGTCAATCTCTGAAACAATGAATGAGGTAGCGTCTTTGCTTGTCATATCCAGTTATTTTAGAGACAACATTTGAGGGTTTGAAGGAGACGAACAACTACAAGTTTATTTTTGTTGCAGGATCTCTCATGAAAATAATGGTCAGTTTTGGTATTTTGATTTTTGATGAAAATATATATATTTTTAGCAGATCCTTTAATAAGCATGCACATTCAGTCATTCGAGGTTATTTCATTGCTGGTGCGATGAATTTTAGTGAGTCGGTTTCGTTTTCTTCATCATTAACATTAATGGAATTTCATTCGTGACTAACAGTTTTTCAAATTAATTTACAGGTAAAGTTAGATATATTGAATCGTTTTGGATCAGAAATCATGCAATAATAACCTTACATCATGTTGCAAAGAACTACCACTCAATGATAGTAGCTGAGAAGAAGGTATACTATGTTACTTTTTGTTCTAGATTAATCGAAATTTTGAAGTTTATGCTTCAACTCTATTTAATTGACATGCATATACCATGTACAGGAGCAGCAACATTCAGAATTGCGTGTAAATAGTAGCTCTTTAAAACATAGAAAGCAGGCTAAGGTTTTAGAAGAAAATGTTCCTAAAAAAGACCATAAGTTTGTTCAAGAGGATGTTCTTACTGGCATATTCAATGTATGGAACTGCTCTCAAAACTCTTCTTTCAGTACCTTTGATCATATTGATTAGTATTTTTAAAAATTTGTCCAGGATGCTTTTCACATGCACTGCTGAGTTGCCATTAAATAGTTCAGAGATGGAGGTTTCTAAGACCGAGGTTCAAAGTCAACCTTTGACTGGTAGAGTTATAAAGCTTATGTTCCAGAGGAAGAGAAAAAGAGGGGCTACGATTGATGGAAGTGGCTCTAGCGAAATGATCTAAGAGAGCCAATCAGCTCCTATGAGCCACGTGAAGTTGAACTTGATAGGAGAATCTACTCCAAAAAAGAAATGCCTAGAACAGGTTGCACACCAGGTTGGTAATTACTATTCATTGTATGTCACATTATTTATCCCTTTCAATACATCATTACTAATCAAGGCCTGAATTAGCTTAACTGGGTTCATGCCACTGATATGAATTTTGGTAATATTTTGTTTATCAATCTTTGAAATATCGTAATTTATAGGTTCTGAACCCAACCGTGTTTGAGCTTCTATTGAGCATCGCTTGGCCGATAGCAGGCCGTCATGTGAACTTCTTGGCCACACCCTCCTCAGGTCTGTTTTTATTTATTTTTTGTGTTAGTCTCAACCTTAGAGACTTTGTTAAATTCCAGAGGTCTCAATTTCGACCCATTTGAATATTAATGAGTCGATTTGGGTTTTGTTTTATTTGAACTATTACTCTCTTTTTTATTTGTTAGGCTCTTGCTTTATTTCTTAAATCCCATGCTAATTGCAGAGGTTCAAAAGTAAACCCGCCCCATTTCAAATCATACTAAATAGGTAAACTGTTTATATCCGGGGCTTTTTAATCACTCGAGTGCACTAATGATATTAAAGGTCGTGGCACGTGTATTTCCTTCTAAATGTCTTGTCAAACTAAGAACATAGCAGCCTCCGTTGAAACTTGAACTTTGATGTTCCAGATGTAAACAGATACTATTGCAGAATCTACTGACCACAGGCCTCTAATTCTATAATATATGAGAGATTAGGTCTGCTCAGGTAAGTAATGTTAAACTGAAATCAAGTTTGAATTTACGCTCAAGTATTATTAAAGCTTAGTTCTTTCTATTAAATTTGATATTCTTGGAAGCTTTGTCTTGGTCTAAATATGTAGTGGGAGGCACATAATAGTTTTTTTTGTACTTAATAGTGATCAAGAGAGTCATAATTTAGGCTGCTGAGATCTATAATTAGAATGTCGGATTGCCAAGCCAAACTTGAATTATGGTCTCAACATAAAAAAAATATAGAAATGCTTCCTATTATTGATATTTACTAATTGATTGCTATAGGGACTGTTATTACTGCTAATGTTGTATCATAATAACGCTAGGACAAAATTTAATTCTTGTGTCTGCAACATGAAGCGTTCTAAGAACAGAACTGGTATTGTCATGAGCTTCGGGGAGGAGTACGTGTGACATGTTAAATTCAATTCGATTTATCATATATCTTGCAGGTGGAGGTGACAATTTTACTTATCCATGTGACAGCCGTTATGGTTCATTATCCAGAATCCATTTTGACCCAATGCGAATGCTGAGATTCAATAGGTTGTGGCAGCGAGGATAATAATGTTTGCTGTTATATACAATGAGATGATATTTTAAACGTTGCTGGAAAGAAATGTGATGATTGTTTTATATGTGCAGCATTGAAAATTCCAAATATGTAGATGCTAAAGATGGAACGCCAAAAAAATCATCGACTGGTCATCCTTAGTTGGCAAATGTAACGCCTCAAATACAGTTCCCCTGGTCTTCCCAAGGTATTAAGTCTCAGTTGACAAGGTATTGTCATGAGCTTCTGGGAGGAGTACGTGTGACAGGTAAAATTCATTCGATTTATCTTATATCTTGCAGGTGGAAGTGGCAATTTTACTTATCCATGTGACAGCCGTTATGGTTCATTTTATTCAGAAGCCATTTTGACCCAATGCGAATGCTGAGATTCAATAGGTAGTGGCAGCGAGGATAATAATGTTTGCTGTTATATACAATGAGATGATATTTTAAAAGTTGCTGAAAAGAAATGTGATGATTGGTTTATATGTGCAGCATTGAAAATTCCAAAAATGTAGATGCTGAAGATGGAATGCCAAAAATATCATTGACGGGTCATCCTTAGTTGGCAAATGTAACGCCTCAAATACAGTTCCCCTGGTCATCCCAAGGTATTAAGTCGCATATTTTGTGTAACAATTCACATTTTTCAGGATAATTACCATTCCCGGAAAATTTCACTATTCACTTTTACTATTCATTTTTCCCGAAACTTTTCCTGAAAGTTGATTTTTATTTTATATTCTCGAGTGATAAATCATTTCCATGGCAAATTAAAAGTTTAACTTTCATAAGCTCACTTTCGTGAAAGTTATTAAGGAATTACACGTTTTAGGGTAAAACGTCAATCAGAAATTCTATGCACAACGAAATTCCACCCCGTCAGGTGACCCCACATCAGAAAAATGTTTGACACACTCATGATTTATTTGAGAATTAATCGTGACTGAGAAAAACATGACCAAAAACTTCCCAGCAGGTCACCCATGTCGGTACTAATCTCACATGAGCACGCTTAACCGAATGGGCGATTAACCGTTAGACCACAAAACGAGTTTCTAAGACATTTTGAGTTTTCAAAATTATTAGAAAAAGTCAACATATTTTTCCCTCCTCCATTGACCAAAAATCATCCCTTGATGTTATAAGTCATTCCTTGATTTTTAGGCTTACGGTTTGATGTCTAAAAGACATTTAATACCAACCGACACTAGACTGAGCCCAGTCTAGACATTATAAGTCATTTTAAATCATTTTTATCACATTAGAAAAGTAACATTTTACTTTTCTCAATTTTATGCAATATTCAGCGTTTTACGCGAATTACGCGTTTTAGACCCGTGTTTCCAGCTTCTAGGAGGGTTTTAGCACCCGATAGATCCTACCACTCATTTTATATTTTATTATGGACTATATGGACATGTTTATCAATACTTTCAAGTTCCATAATTTTACGACACCCGGTTTTACGTTTTGAGGCTTAATCATTTACGATTGGCATTTCCCGGAGTCAAAACTAACTAGATTTCTTGGATAATACCATCAAAAGTCCACACTTGTTCTCCAAGGGTTGTGAACCGCCATAGGGGGGGGGTATTCACACTATGTGGCTCAATCTTATGCATTGAACCCTTAGATTTCATCCATGTGTTAACCTTGCTCACCAAGTGTTGACTAGTCAAGGAAAGTAACCTCCTCAAAGGCATATAAAGCCTCCCCCTTGCCCCTTTGTGCCGTGCACTTCCACACACACAAACACTCTCATCTTAGCTTAATTCCTTCCAAGTTTCATGCAAGATTCAAGTGATTCTTCAAGGTAGAAACCTTAGATAGGTTATCCTTCATCAAACACTTCCATAACCTCATATACTTGGTGATTTCTCTTGAGTTTAAATCCACTCATTTCACCTAAACCTTCATCATCCATCTTTCAAGAATACCAAGGGTAGAAAGATTGCATGAAGTGACAAAGGGTTGAAGCAAGTCTATCAAAGTCCTATCCTTACATGTTAACTTCCTTTCATCTTTGAAAGCCAAAAGTTGTGAGCCAAACCCTAACTTGATTCTTGTTAAATAATCATGTTCATGTTATTTACATATTATTTGTGTTATATATTGTCTTGTTATCATGTCCATGATGTATAAAAATGACCAAAACAAGTTATTGTTATTGATTGTTACAACAAGTTACTAAAACAAGTAAACTAGTGACTTTCTTGGTAAGACCTGATCAAAATGGTAAAAATATGATGTTGGATCATTACATATTACAGTAGAGGACTTAACAAGGAAACCATAGCAATTTGAACCACCCAAAACGAGTATACGAGTCAAAAGTTATGGCGATTTGAAATTACCAAAGATTTCCGGCAAAACTGCCAAATAGCTTCCTGATCAAATTTAGGTTTTGAAAGTCCCACTTCTGGTCCGATTCATCAAAAAGTTAAAACACGAAAGTTGTCCGAAACGACGTTTTCGTTCAGGAACAAAGAAGCTCGAGCCCTAAAAACGCTTTCCGAGTGATAAAATTCTTCAAATTCTAAACAGCCCATTTTTAGGCAAAAGTCACTAGATTATGGTTATACTTTGAAAGGAACAAGAGGTCTTATGACCTATAATCAAGACCACAAACATGACTAGAACCAAGGTTGAGTCTCATGACCTTGGAACAAGGACCAAAGGTCATGGCTAGGCCATGACGAAATGACCATAACAACTCACATAGGCGTAAACATGAAACAAAGAGTTAGGCGATAACTTGAACAAGCAATTTGGATCTACTTCACTTAAAAGGAAACCATGAGATTTTACCAAGAGAACATGGTCATTTAAGGCTTATGAAGCTACCCCTAATAACAATCTTCATGTACAAATAAATTTTCCTAAGTTTATTCAAATATCGGACATGTAACTTTTCGGATCAAAACTTATATCTATATATTTCATCAACTACTACAATAGTAGGGAGCCTCATGTGAGGAGTTCATTATGTAAGCCGTCGAGTTGAGTTGTGGATTTACGAGTTAAAGTGTCCTGGCTCCTCGAACGCTTACTAACATGACTTCTGAATTATGTCGGCCCGAACGGTAGTGAACGATATACAAAACATACATGTTTCATAAATCATTTCCTTCAAAGACTTACATTATACATCATACCACATCATGGACTATAATGCAAGATATATATATAGGCACTACTTCATAGTCTTTACTCCGATCCTAAGTCGCGACATTCTATTATAGGTTGCTCGTAGAAACCTTCACGATTCGACCGTTACATTCATTACTTGCTATCTTACTTAAGGTGAGTTCATAGCCCCACTTTACATTACTTCAATGTTTTACAAACCCTTGGGGGGAATACATGCTATTATTTTTCTACTCGAAAACAATACTTTCTACTGTATGTTATTCGACTATGTTTTATTATCACTAAGTAACATCCTTGCCAAACCAAGATCCCTTAGTATGAACCATTTAATCACTTGCGAGGGTTACTTGCAAGTGAGCGCGAATATTGTGAATAGTCCTATTGGGATTGACGAATCCCATTTGTTTTGATTAGTTCAAACAAATGCATTAATATTTGAGACATTAGGTATGACGGCAAAGTACCTACCGGGATAAATCTGCCAATCGATATTGGTACACGTTAACGTTTTGGTTTCATAAGCTTAGTGTATAATACATTTTATGGGCGTATAATAACGTAGCCTACCTGTTTTGTTTTCCAAACATTGGTGTGAGTCTACAGCTCACACTACGATTATTGTGTTCAAACGATTTACCTACAAACACTACGATTATGGTGTTCAAACGATTTACCTACAAACACTACGATTATGGTGTTCAAACGATTTACCTACAAACACTACGATTATGGTGTTCAAACGATTTAACTACCAACACATTGTGTTCAAACGATTTAACAAACTCTATGAATATCACTCAACCTTTGTGTTGACCTCTCAAGCATGTATTTCAGGTTCATGACGATCAAGGATGGCACGGAAGGACACGGATACTCAAGAGGGCTATAAATTTTATTATCATTCAAAACTCATTTATTATACATTGTAAACATGGAACCAATTGGGACCTCATTTTGAAATCTCTGATATTTATATAATTTGAATGATACATCTTTTAAAACGACTCAATTGGAGTTCGTTTTCTATTATTGTGACTATTGTGCCGTCGAGTAACACCCAGTTTGAATTCCGCTGCATCCATGAATTGGGGGTGTTACAGATTGGTATCAGAGCCATGGTTATAGAGAAACGGGTCTAAGTGAGACCTAAACTATAACTACAATCACAAACAAAAACATTTTATAGCCTTCCGCTCTCCGTGTCTTCCATCCTCCAGACGATTATGGACTTAGTAAGCATGTTATGCTTCACAAACATATTAGTATATTCACATATATACCCATTTTGAGCATTTCCCCGTAGACATTTTTGTGCTACACAAACATAATTGCATATTGATATATGTACCCTTAACATAATTGAGCATTTCCCCGTAAGCATTTTATGCTACATGAACACATATAAGTATATTGATATATACACACTAGGCATTTTATGCTACATGAACATATCTGTGTATGCCTATTCTAAGGCATTTCGGCACAGCCACACTCTCCCAATCATGTTCCTACTCCAACATTATATGTCCAAGACATTGTGAGATACAATGGTCTCATTCATTTTCCAAGACATTGTGAGATACAATGGTCTCATTCATTTTCCAAGACATTGTGAGATACAATGGTCTCATTCATTTTTCAAGACATTGTGAGATACAATGGCCTCATTCATTTTTCAAGACATTGTATGATACAATGGTCTTAATCATTTCTCAAATGTTTTGAGTCACACAATGACCTAACCTACTTCCCAGACATTGTGAATTGCACAATGGTCTAACCTACTTCCGAGACATTGTGTTTTGTGCAAATGGTCTCTAGAATTATTCCATCACATCATCAATATCATTTCTTATGATATCAAAAACCCGTCACAATCTATCGATTTCAAAACAAGAAATATGAGATTTCTAAAAGACAAACTAATTCATCATCGACAAAAGCTGAACTTTCTCTACATTTATCAAAGTTTTCTTCTGAAACTTTCATTGTTAAAAGTTCGTGATCCTGGCCAAGTATGTTCTATTTTAGAACTACTTAAAACTTCCTTTCCATACGTATCTACCCTTACTACCTTCTATGCAATGGAATATGAAAACATACGTTACAAGTCTTGTATGGACGGGACTTGCAACTTAAGGGTTTGACATCGCCTTTGTTTAGTGAACAGTTTCCCGAAAGCAACGGACATATCAAAAGTATACCTAGTTTAGGTATTTGAAAATTTTATCGAACCTTGGCTAAATATAGACTAGTCACCTATATTTAACCTAGGGACAGTGGAATATAGTCTGACTAACTATATTCGACTTAGAATTTTCAAATACTGAGAATAGTTGTACTAGGGTTATGTTTAGGTTGATTTCCTACTTGAACTCGATAAACCACCCGAATTTATTAAAACAATCTAGAGACACGATAATGTCTTACCACTCAGCGAAATCTTAACACCTTATTTGTGTTACCTAATTTCATTCTTGAAATTTTTCATTTATGAGATAATCCGAACGACTATCTTTGGATAGTTATCAATTCTTCTCTTCATCCCGTAGAAGTACCATCCTGTTTAGGATACCATTCCGTCATAAACTTTTAAAATCTCTTAAGATTTTTAAAGCAAACTCAACATCTATACCTAAGAGTATTAATGTTAAGCATACACTACACACTTTTGTTCGTCAACATATCACATCATTATCTTTACAATCGTTGGAACCACAAGCTCATTAACAGATGTTGATGCACTTTTAAAGCTCAAATCATCCTTAGCTACACCACAAGTACCCTAATCAGCTTTACAAGTTTGAATATTCATCTTGTACTTTTGCAACACCAGTATCATCTCGTAATACACTACCTTGTAACTCACCGACTAAGTACGAATGTTGTGAAGGATGATTTGTAATTATTTGAATGGATTGGGATGCCTTTTCATTTAAATAAAGACATTGTAAATCACTAAACCATAAGTTTATATTTCCTTATCTACATTGTTTGGGATGCCTCTCTATGTAAATAAAGAATTATAAACAAGTGGGCTTATTTGTATCCGAAATAACATAAGTATGAAGTCAATAAACACTAGATACAACAACAGATTATCTACTAGGCTATGATTGCAACGACTATCCCAATTTCCATTAGTACGAGGTTTACATTTTGGTTTTCATAATGATAGTGCAATAACAAACAAACTCATTACGAGGCCATGTACCTATATGCATGTGCAGTCGTACCAAACTCATTACGGGGCCATGTAGCCATATGCATGGGCAGCCGTACAATTCAAACAGGACTTGGTCCAACCACATGTTCAACGCTTATTCCATGATTCGATTCTTATATCAATTTCCATTTATTGGATTCCTATGTAAATTGCTATTGTTGTTCAACTGTTATATCAATTGCTATTGATACTTGACAACTATATCAATTTCCATTTTGATATTTAACTATATCAAGTTCTATTTGATATTCAACTACTATATCGATTCCTATTAATATTCGACTGCTATATCAATTTCCTTTGATATTCGACTATTACCATACCTTTCCTATATAAAAGGAAACCTCATCCTACACCATACACTGAAATGACAAATCAAATTACATTACCGGAAATCCCAGACTTTGGTCCTCATAAGTAACCACACATCTTTATCGACACCACTCCAACATATGATACACACAGAACTTCGGGACGAAGTTCCCCGTAAGGGGTAGAGACTGTAACAATTCACATTTTTCAGGATAATTACCATTCCCGGAAAATTTCACTATTCACTTTTACTATTCATTTTTCCCGAAACTTTTCCTGAAAGTTGATTTTTATTTTATATTCTCGAGTGATAAATCATTTCCATGGCAAATTAAAAGTTTAACTTTCATAAGCTCACTTTCGTGAAAGTTATTAAGGAATTACACGTTTTAGGGTAAAACGTCAATCAGAAATTCTATGCACAACGAAATTCCACCCCGTCAGGTGACCCCACATCAGAAAAATGTTTGACACACTCATGATTTATTTGAGAATTAATCGTGACTGAGAAAAACATGACCAAAAACTTCCCAGCAGGTCACCCATGTCGGTACTAATCTCACATGAGCACGCTTAACCGAATGGGCGATTAACCGTTAGACCACAAAACGAGTTTCTAAGACATTTTGAGTTTTCAAAATTATTAGAAAAAGTCAACATATTTTTCCCTCCTCAATTGACCAAAAATCATCCCTTGATGTTATAAGTCATTCCTTGATTTTTAGGCTTACGGTTTGATGTCTAAAAGACATTTAATACCAACCGACACTAGACTGAGCCCAGTCTAGACATTATAAGTCATTTTAAATCATTTTTATCACATTAGAAAAGTAACATTTTACTTTTCTCAATTTTACGCAATATTCAGCGTTTTACGCGAATTACGCGTTTTAGACCCGTGTTTCCAGCTTCTAGCAGGGTTTTAGCACCCGATAGATCCTACCACTCATTTTATATTTTATTATGGACTATATGGACATGTTTATCAATACTTTCAAGTTCCATAATTTTACGACACCCGGTTTTACGTTTTGAGGCTTAATCATTTACGATTGGCATTTCCCGGAGTCAAAACTAACTAGATTTCTTGGATAATACCATCAAAAGTCCACACTTGTTCTCCAAGGGTTGTGAACCGCCATAGGGGGGGGGGTATTCACACTATGTGGCTCAATCTTATGCATTGAACCCTTAGATTTCATCCATGTGTTAACCTTGCTCACCAAGTGTTGACTAGTCAAGGAAAGTAACCTCCTCAAAGGCATATAAAGCCTCCCCCTTGCCCCTTTGTGCCGTGCACTTCCACACACACAAACACTCTCATCTTAGCTTAATTCCTTCCAAGTTTCATGCAAGATTCAAGTGATTCTTCAAGGTAGAAACCTTAGATAGGTTATCCTTCATCAAACACTTCCATAACCTCATATACTTGGTGATTTCTCTTGAGTTTAAATCCACTCATTTCACCTAAACCTTCATCATCCATCTTTCAAGAATACCAAGGGTAGAAAGATTGCATGAAGTGACAAAGGGTTGAAGCAAGTCTATCAAAGTCCTATCCTTACATGTTAACTTCCTTTCATCTTTGAAAGCCAAAAGTTGTGAGCCAAACCCTAACTTGATTCTTGTTAAATAATCATGTTCATGTTATTTACATATTATTTGTGTTATATATTGTCTTGTTATCATGTCCATGATGTATAAAAATGACCAAAACAAGTTATTGTTATTGATTGTTACAACAAGTTACTAAAACAAGTAAACTAGTGACTTTCTTGGTAAGACCTGATCAAAATGGTAAAAATATGATGTTGGATCATTACATATTACAGTAGAGGACTTAACAAGGAAACCATAGCAATTTGAACCACCCAAAACGAGTATACGAGTCAAAAGTTATGGCGATTTGAAATTACCAAAGATTTCCGGCAAAACTGCCAAATAGCTTCCTGATCAAATTTAGGTTTTGAAAGTCCCACTTCTGGTCCGATTCATCAAAAAGTTAAAACACGAAAGTTGTCCGAAACGACGTTTTCGTTCAGGAACAAAGAAGCTCGAGCCCTAAAAACGCTTTCCGAGTGATAAAATTCTTCAAATTCTAAACAGCCCATTTTTAGGCAAAAGTCACTAGATTATGGTTATACTTTGAAAGGAACAAGAGGTCTTATGACCTATAATCAAGACCACAAACATGACTAGAACCAAGGTTGAGTCTCATGACCTTGGAACAAGGACCAAAGGTCATGGCTAGGCCATGACGAAATGACCATAACAACTCACATAGGCGTAAACATGAAACAAAGAGTTAGGCGATAACTTGAACAAGCAATTTGGATCTACTTCACTTAAAAGGAAACCATGAGATTTTACCAAGAGAACATGGTCATTTAAGGCTTATGAAGCTACCCCTAATAACAATCTTCATGTACAAATAAATTTTCCTAAGTTTATTCAAATATCGGACATGTAACTTTTCGGATCAAAACTTATATCTATATATTTCATCAACTACTACAATAGTAGGGAGCCTCATGTGAGGAGTTCATTATGTAAGCCGTCGAGTTGAGTTGTGGATTTACGAGTTAAAGTGTCCTGGCTCCTCGAACGCTTACTAACATGACTTCTGAATTATGTCGGCCCGAACGGTAGTGAACGATATACAAAACATACATGTTTCATAAATCATTTCCTTCAAAGACTTACATTATACATCATACCACATCATGGACTATAATGCAAGATATATATATAGGCACTACTTCATAGTCTTTACTCCGATCCTAAGTCGCGACATTCTATTATAGGTTGCTCGTAGAAACCTTCACGATTCGACCGTTACATTCATTACTTGCTATCTTACTTAAGGTGAGTTCATAGCCCCACTTTACATTACTTCAATGTTTTACAAACCCTTGGGGGGAATACATGCTATTATTTTTCTACTCGAAAACAATACTTTCTACTGTATGTTATTCGACTATGTTTTATTATCACTAAGTAACATCCTTGCCAAACCAAGATCCCTTAGTATGAACCATTTAATCACTTGCGAGGGTTACTTGCAAGTGAGCGCGAATATTGTGAATAGTCCTATTGGGATTGACGAATCCCATTTGTTTTGATTAGTTCAAACAAATGCATTAATATTTGAGACATTAGGTATGACGGCAAAGTACCTACCGGGATAAATCTGCCAATCGATATTGGTACACGTTAACGTTTTGGTTTCATAAGCTTAGTGTATAATACATTTTATGGGCGTATAATAACGTAGCCTACCTGTTTTGTTTTCCAAACATTGGTGTGAGTCTACAGCTCACACTACGATTATTGTGTTCAAACGATTTACCTACAAACACTACGATTATGGTGTTCAAACGATTTACCTACAAACACTACGATTATGGTGTTCAAACGATTTACCTACAAACACTACGATTATGGTGTTCAAACGATTTAACTACCAACACATTGTGTTCAAACGATTTAACAAACTCTATGAATATCACTCAACCTTTGTGTTGACCTCTCAAGCATGTATTTCAGGTTCATGACGATCAAGGATGGCACGGAAGGACACGGATACTCAAGAGGGCTATAAATTTTATTATCATTCAAAACTCATTTATTATACATTGTAAACATGGAACCAATTGGGACCTCATTTTGAAATCTCTGATATTTATATAATTTGAATGATACATCTTTTAAAACGACTCAATTGGAGTTCGTTTTCTATTATTGTGACTATTGTGCCGTCGAGTAACACCCAGTTTGAATTCCGCTGCATCCATGAATTGGGTGTGTTACATTTTGTTTTTATTTACCACTTTTAGTATAAAAAAACAAAGTCTTGCCTTCAGGTTATAAAAACATCTAATCAAGTCATAGGGGTAAATCTGTTACATAGTTGAAGTCAAGTATTAGGGGGTGTTTGGGTAAAGCTATTGGATTTATTTATGCCAAATAGGCTATTTTATAGAAGGCATGATAATACGCACAAGCTTTTTTACATTTAAATATCTAGAGCTGAATTGGAAAAGTAAAGAAGCTTGTGACTCCATTGGAGGTGGTTCACCTTTGAGAAAGATAACAAATCGACAAGTAATAAGCATTCCCAAATAGCCCTTTTAGAAGTTCATTTATTAATGCATTCAATATAAAAGTTGATACGTTTAAATATTAAGGCGTTTACAAGTGGTAAAATCAACCTACAGCACATTATGATAGTGCATTGTGAATTTACGATATGTGATATGTGTTGACATGTAGGGTTACATAGGACCAAATTGTCCAATTTCTACGGCTTGGTGGTACAAGTAACCTCTGCTTTATGAGTGCAACCAAGAATATGGGCAGAGGTGAAACCATAAGCGCAGTTACTCAGTTATTTAATTCAACTCAAAACCACCTGAAAATTTTGGTGAGGACTCAATGGCTGAAAGTTTGAAGGTATATTTTGTTATGGTTATGATGCTACATGTTTCCTTTAAGTATTAATGTGGACTACTTATTATCTTCTAATAGTATTTTAAAAATTAGGACCACTTATGATCTTAAAATGACTCTAAAATTAGTCAAAGACGCAATATCTCAATACAGTATCTGACTTTGCCTATGTCAAAGTCACTCTTCACTTTCACATTTTTAGTGATTCTTATTTCCCTTGCACAAATTATTGATTATTTATAGCTTTGAAAAATTAAGACACTTAAATAATTTGAAGGGAAAAAAGAAAGATAGGATTTGAGCTTTTTTTTTTTTTTGGGTAAAGGATTTGAGCATTTAGGTATCCATATACGTGTTTTGATCTGAGGCATTTGGGTATGCATGAGTTTTTTGGTTTGTTTGTATATTGAGAGATTTTTGTCGGTGCATGTTAAGTAAATGTTCAGTTAAATTTATAATGGATATGACCCCATGAATACTGAGTATTTCCTTAATTTTTGTTATTAGTTAATAAAATTAAGGTGTCTCATTAACTATGTTTTGTGTATAGTGTATGGGGTGGAAGATCAAAACAAGCATGATTAGATTCAGTCAACACCTATTTGGAGTAAAGATGAGTCAAATGTGCAGTTTTGGGATTGGATAGTTGTATGAGATCTTATAACAGATTACTTAGCTTAGAATTTGGATGCGTAAAATGTATAGTGCAATATAGATTGTGTACGTAGTAAAATACATTTAGAAACTGAACCTCCAAGAGTTATAACATTGAACTCTTTTTTTTAATAGTAAAAATGAAGCTTGCTGCACTATTATGGTTATGTTGAGGGTTGCTCGAAGTTTGGTGTTAATTTAGACCAGTTATAATTCCATATTCTTTTATTAATTGTTTCAAAGTAGCTTATGTCCACTCGCAATAATTAGATTTGTAGTTATTTAGATTATACTGTAAACACAAAGAACTTTATGGAGCTTGCAATTATTTAGATTATACTGTTTTGGGGATATGTCTTGAGAATTTATAGAGCTGTAAAATTTATAGCCATATATTAGCACATTATTATCTGAATTGAGTTCACTCAAGAGAATATAACTTTTCTAAGTGAAATTACCTGACAGAAGACAAAGCAATTGAAAATAAGGGTGTTGAGGATGAGATCAGAATCATCTCCATCAAGGCCGAAAAATGATTTTCCTTTGGATTGAAGTAACCAAATGACTGCAAACTGGTACACAGCCTGACCAAAGATGTTCCTCTACATGACATTGCTAATAAAATTTCCCTTTCTTCCAACTGAATTTCTTTTCATTAGCTCATCATTTGGAGGCTTGGTTGCAAGTGCCAGTGCCCCCAATGTATCCATGATCATGTTGACCCACAAAAGTTGAACAGCCGTGAGGGGAGCGCTCCCTAGATAAGTAATAAAGAATAGTAAGTATATATTTTTAGTAGTTCGTTGAAATTGACCGTTTAAACCAATGAAGCTAGATAGATTATGTAAGGACTTGTACCTGTCAAACAGGCTGAAGTGAAGTTAACTATTAAAGCAACAATCTTGACAGTGAGCTCTTACACCACCTCCAGGAAGCTCAAGCACTGCTCCCATTTGCTTCTTTGTAGAGTTGAATGGTTCAACCCTGAGGACTTTGGTTGCCTTGCGTTCAACTTGGAAATCACCACCAAGTTACAACCCAAACTCCAATATGGCTGTGTCTGTTGGCGAACCGAGTATCTCACGTTTTCCTTCTTTGTTAATCACAACTTCTTCTGTATTAGTGAATATTGATTGTACAAGAATCTTCTTAGCAATATTAGGAATGTGTTCAGCAGTGCCTACATTCAAACAATTGCATGATTTGACCACAGTCATGTAGTTGGTAGTCAACGTCCCCGTTTTGTCACTGCATATTGTTGTTGCAGACCCCATGGTTTCACATGCAGCCAGATTGCGGACAAGTGCTTTTTCATTCATCATCTTCTTCATGGCAAATGCAAGTTTCAATGTGACGGCCAAAGGTAGACCTTCTGGAACCGAAACCACAACGATGGTAACAGCAATAGCAAAGTATTCCAACAACAATAACGCATCATCACTAGACCAGCTCCATTGAGTTCCTTCTATGATCTTGCTGGCAAATAATTTTTGCACCAAAACAGCAAAAGTCACTATAGCGAAAATAAGACCTATCTTTCCAATGATAGTTGCCACTTGATGCAGGTTTTACCGACCATGTTTTAATTTTTATAAAGTGTCATTTTACTCACGCTTCTAGCCTTCTAACTACAAACTTTTTTTAACCTATATACAAGTTCTAAATAGGCAGGAGTGCAAACTTCAAGAACCAGAGACGGGGCTCACTATGATGAATTCCTTCAAGTAAGAGAACTTCAGCCAAAGGCAACTTTACATGAATCTTCCAATGATGACGATGGAGAAAATTTGAATGGGGAATGTGACACACCATCATCTTTGGCTATTGGTGTTGAAGATATTGAAATTACATGTGTTGAAGATGTACAATGGGGAATGCAATTAGGGTGATTGGGATAGAGGTTGGTACCTGCATAGACGGTGCATATTACTTATGTTGAAGATGTACATAGGAATATTCATGGTTACGATGAGTTTCATAGTATTTTGTGACCATCAAGAGGTGTAAGTTTCTCTTATGTGTATTCATTCCTTTTTCTTTTTCTTCTAAAAATAGAGTTCATACATGAGCCAATTGGGAGGTATGTTTCAAATTACCAACACATTAGCTATATGGTGACTTTGTTTCTAAAGTAGCCATAAATGCTTTTGATAACTAATAACTAATTAGACGCACATTTACTTTAATAAACTATGCTGTTAATATGTGTGCCGCAACCAATCACACTATTTGCTTGTAACACGGGTGTAAAATTCTTTTATAGGTATGATTCGTCAGGTGGGATGGTTAATAACATGTCAAAATTTCTAAGTAGTGGGTCAACTATTGCTTACACATGGCTGCAATAATTAAGTAGTGGGACAAAAGTAATTTAGGTCTCTCGGTCGGGTGAGATGGTTAACAAGTCATAATTCGTAATAAGTAATTAACGTGTCATAAAAAATGAAGATATAATTGAGAAAAAAGAATCAGAGATCGAAATTATTTTGCTACAATAATATTCTAATTTAATCACAAAAAACATGTAGGGTATGTTTGGCGAAAGTAACTGTTGCTGTAATTGATGCTGGTGCTGGAGATGGTGCTGGTGCTGGAGATTAAAAAAATAGATTATTTTTATAAGCTACATTAAGGGTATGTTTGGCGAAAGTAACTGGTGCTGGTGCTGGAGATGGTGCTGGTGCTGGAGATTATAAAAAGAGATTATTTTTATAAGCTACATAAAGTAACCTTTGGTTTTAAGAGATTATGAAAGATTATTTTTTTTACAATCTCTTATAAGTTATGTCTGCCAAACAAATATTATTTTTTAAGTAGCTTATTTTTTGAAAAAATAAGCACAATCTCCCAACAATCTTGTGTGCCAAACATAGCCGAAGTAACTTTTGGTTTTAAGAGATTATGAAAGATTATTTTTTTTAGAATCTCTTATAAGTTATGTCTGCCAAACAAAGATTATTTTTTAAGTAGCTTATTTTTTGAAAAAATAAGCACAATCTCCCAACAATCATGTGTGCCAAACATTCACGTAGTCTACTTCAGATTTATATTCAACGCTAGAGGGTATTCAATAGAGATTAAATTACATATGCATAAAACTAAGTTTTTTGTAATAAAATCAACAATAAAGACTACTTATGTCAACATTATCCTAAAACAACTACAAATAATCTATTGCTTCATCCACGGTATTAAAATTTAATATATTATAAAAGATTTTTTTTATATGATCAATTTGAGAGATGTTAATTTATTGGTCTGTATAGGTGGCCGTAACAATAAAGGTGAAACCAACCGTGATCAAATTGTTCTTACAAGGTAAACGAATTACACATTCTCCTAAATTAAAAAGAAAAAATATTGCACTCTTTAAAATTGAATAAAATGGGCTCCTTAAGTCACGGAATCACTGAAAAACTAAATTAAACTTGTCTACAGCTATGGAAATTGTTATAGTAGTTGCTTCAAGTACGTATATAATGTGAGTAAAACTCCAGCTGGGAGAGACATGTATGTCTGATTATATAATTGTATGACTTCATTCTTAAGTTTGATTGTAGGTGTTGAAACAATATGGGTTGCCACTGTGATGAAAGAGATATATGGGTTAGAGAGAAAGCTAAAATAACAGCCGAAAAAATAATGCAATATATGTCACCTCTATGACAAGCCTCACTAATATCAAGTGGTTAGAAAAAAGGGATTACACCAAGTTGAATATCAAGTGGTTAGAAAAAAGGGATTACACCAAGTTGGTACTACTCCTCGTAGTATTTTAGAGTCACTCAAGAAAGTCACGTGGCTTTATCTATCATATCTTTTATGTAATAAAATAAAACCTCTAGTGCCTAATTTGAAAGAAGAATATTTTCTTATTAGGTAATATTTTAATTATTATTTTTTAATTTAAAATTTAAAATATTTGTTTTATTGATATATTACACAAGTAAAAGATAAATACAAAAAAGTATAGATAAGATGCACTACTACAAAAGTAGAAGACTTTTGAAACATACAAACCCTAGATTGTGATTTAGGTGTTCCCTTGTTAAATTAACTTGATTTCTAGTCATTAGGAACCCATGGCACCCTAAGAAGGTGTATGGTAGGATTAGATTAGTTTTGTGAAGTTTGCAAGAGTTTTGGTTGAAGTTGGAACTAGTTTTGAACCTTGGAAATAGATTTCTAACAAGTTTATAAACATGCTGTCCCATTTTGTTATTTTCTGGAAAATCAGTAAACACCAAGGAACCTTTGGCAAAATTTTTAGAAAATACTTTCAAAAACGAATCCGTACGCGAAAGAACGGATTAAAAAGAGTTTATAACGAAGAAGTTATGATTTTTGCGAGTTTGTGGACGAAAAGTATTTTTCTGGAAAATAGTTGCTGTTGGACGTTTTTCGTCGGTCAAAAAGAGGCTTTAGACGTAACCCGGAGGAGCCGAGCTTTCCAAAATATATTACTACATACTAAGACGTAACCGTGGATATAAAGAACAAGTAAAACGGACATATAACGACAAAGATATTCACGTTTGAATATCGGCAAAACCCATTTTACTTTGACAGCTTTTGGTAATATTGACACAAAAACTACGTAGTAACTTTAGAAGCTAGAAATAATACCAAGTACCAAATTTTATAACTAATGAAGTATTAGTTATTACAAGTATATTTTCATCATTTCAAGGCGTTATTTCAAGGATTTCAACCCGAGGATTTCAATACTAACATGGAAACATACGATATATATATATAAGTATATATATTGCAACTAGCTTATTTTATTTTCTAATAGCAATATTTTTCCAAATTCTTGGATTATATATTTTTGATAACACAAGTGTTTTTCCAAAGAGTAGAGTGGTATAAGGAGCATGTGCATGTACATTCCTTTCTTCATTTCATGATCTAAAGTAGATCATATCATTCATTTAGGTTGCGGATAGAGTGCGCGCCTTATTTTAGTTCATACCTTTTTGTTATCATATCGCTTATATCAGGTGAGTATTCACGAACCCCTTTTTCTAACTATTTTAATCGCTTTGGGGTGGATGCATGAATTATTACTTGAACACTTTAAACATTGTTTTGAACTCTTTGATTATTATGAACTCTTTTGACTTGTCTTGACCTTATAACTTGTTTAGAACTCTTGAACTCAACTTGAACTTTTGAACTTAATGTACTGTACGTGCTATGACCAAAAGTCTCACCTTATTGGTGGAGCGTTCTTAACCCTAAAGTCTCGCCTTATTGGTGGAGCGTGCTAAGTCTCCCATGTTTGGAGCGTTCTTAATTGTATATAATAGTTGTATGATGTACTGTTCGTACATTCGCATTGTTCGACACCTATTAGTAGTATGGATAGCGCTATTAGAGGTCGGCCAACCTCTCGTTCACTTTGTTACGGGACGCATATTATTTAATTAGGGGCTTTGCATGGCATACATTATTATATATGTGGTGCTTATATTGTGACTTATTATGACCGCGGGTGCTTGACTACAAGACATAATACTTGACAACGCCTTTGGCTTGTGAACTTGCTCTAATGGTTTCTCATATTATATAAAACGTGTGTGCTCACCAACTATTTTCATAGTTGACCCGTTTTCTCTCATGCATTTCAGGTGATCGTCAGTAAGCTTGTCATCAAGGTCTTGCATAATGAAGTTTTCACATGTCACTACTGTTCATTATGTACTAAAATACCATCTTTTGGAAACTAAACTTATGTCTTAAATTGCCAATGTCGGCAATAACAATGTTGTAATGTTATACTTTTCCTTAATGTAAATTATGGTATTGTCTTATTTCTCTTTGGTGATGTATATCGATTTCGTTGCACCTCGTGTTTCCGCCTTCGGCGAGGGTGTGACAGATTGGCATCAGAGCCAGAGGTTATAGAGAATGCCGATTTTTCTAAAATAAAAATCGCAACTATAACCAAAGTAACATTTTTCTTAAATACCAAAAATGATACGAGTCGACTAGTCTTAGCATTGCATTATTAATCCTCAAGTATGCATAGCCTGATCACCTATGTATAATTCAGGAAGAATCATGCGATGAAGGGAGTAGTAGTCAAAGATCATGTTTGGTCGGGTCTAGAGAGTCTGGTCACCTGAAGTTGCATTGGTCGGGTGGGTATGCATAACCTGTTTATATGTTTCAGTTTCTGTTACCGTACCTTATATATGCCTTCATGTATATACTTTCTCCTTGCTACCTTACGCCCCGTTAGATTAAGCATGCCTTTGTTTCCATCATTTTGCGATCTCCATGTCACGACTGTTATTGTACCGTACATCCTCCGTCATCATTCATGTGTCGCTCACTCAACCAACTATTTTTGGTCTATCGCAGAGACATGGCCGCAATGAACACTCCGAATGACACTGCTGCTGGATTAGCAGACCTCCTCACTCAGATTGTTGCGCACATTGATGCTGGACGGACTAATAATGGAGCAGGTGCCTCGAACAACGGTCAGGGATGCAACTATAAGACTTTCATGACGTGCAAGCCAATGGAATTTTAGGGCACTGAGGGTGCCATTGGACTGCTATCATGGTTCGAGAATGTGGAGTCAAAACTCAGTATCACGAAATGTGCTGAAGGGGATAAGGTTGAATTCTCTGCGGGTCTACTCCAGGGTCGAGCATTGACTTGGTGGAACAACCAGCTACAGACCAGAGGAAGGGAAGCTGCAAATGGATTATCTTGGGAAGCGTTCAAGAAATTACTAACTGACGAGTACTGCAGAAAAGATGAAGTGCAGAAGCTGGAAGCAGAATTTTGGAACCACTTGATGGTAGGAGTAGAAGTTGACAAGTATACGGCCCGTTTCCACGAGCTGACTAGGATGGTTCCTCATATGGTCTCCACTGTGGAGAAGCTGATTGATCGATATATTTGGGGGTTGATCCCTGAAATCAGGAGGGATGTCACTTCATCAAACCCAACCACTCTGCAAGCTGCTGTGGGCATGGCATACCGCTTGACAAATGATGTGATCAGGTCTGGTGGACTAACGAAAGGAAACGATGGAGGACGAAAGAGACAGGAAGATCAGCAAAGAAGCCGTGATCAAGACCAACAGGACAAGAGACAACGAGTAATGGGAAACTACGGAGTAACAACTCAAGGGCCCAGAAGATATGCCGGTCCACATCCTATGTGCACTCGATGTAATTACCACCACTCAGGAGACTGCCCAAGATGCACCAAATGCGGACAGTCGGGCCACTTCATGCGAAATTGCTCAAACAGGACTCTGAACCAAGGACCAAGGCCAGCATGTTATGAGTGTGGAAGCTTGGATCATCTCAGGAATACTTGTCCAAAGTTGAAAAGAACTCCCAACCAAGGATAGAATCGTCCAAATCTGGCATTGGCAGTTGAAGGCCCTCAAGATCAGAATATTGAAATTCCCCCTGCACGTGGCCGAGCTTACTTCCTAGGGAATCATTTAACCCCACAGAATCAGGACAACATGCCGGGTACATTCTTTTGAACAACCTCCTTACTTCTTAATCTTGAGTGCATAACTTATTTTTATTTTTTACCAAGTTCACGACATTGATATAATCCGAGACCTAGCGTTTTCGACCTTAGTTGCTTCATCAAATTTAACAGCGAGCACATACACCTATAGAATGGATGAATTGAATCTCGAGGACGAGATTCCTTTTAAGGTTGGTAGAATGTAACAACCCGATATTTTCCACGTCTACGTTTATTTTCAAACTTTGGAAATTCACTATTCATCGATTACTATTCATCGTTTTTTATGTCCGTTTGATATTCTGAGAAACATTTGAAAATTTTACTATTCACAGAACACTATTCATTCCGGAAGAAATTCTACTATTCACGTGCATTATCAGTAAGGACCTCTCATACGGACTAGAATAGTCTGCATATCATCATAATGTCATTTACATGCTATACCACTCTTAGGATTCTCAAATTAATATATTTAGTATATTTAACGTTTTACGTATAAGTATTTATAATTAAACGTTAACACCCGGTTTATACACGACGAATATATCTAAATATTCCCACAATGGTCCCGACATATTTTTATATCCATTTTAATATCATAAAAGTTATAACATTCAGTTACCCAGTATTTTGGAAATTTATTTTATTTATAACGTACGCTTATGAATATAACGACGGTTTTCTTGAAAACTAAACAATAATCACCCGATCACTCAGTAATTGTACCCAACATATTTTCAACATATTTTTATCATTATTATGACTTTATTTTGTCCCGGTTAACTTCGTGAACATTTATTTCTATTAAACCCGGTACCCGATTTTAACAAATAACACAAACTAACACCTAAACTACATAAGATTTCTAATTAAATCACAAGTACCCCTACCCCCCCCCCCCCCCCCCTTGCTCTTTGAAAACCGGACCCCTAAAGTCCTCACTAGGATAATACTTACAATTTTTAACCCCATGCATTAATGTATACATTTTATACAATATAACCTATACAAGATAATTACATAAACTTCCTAAACAATACATACATAATTTTAGATAATCAAAAAGTATCATCTCATCTCCATCCCCATCAAACCCACGACCAAACCCAAAATACATGATCAAGTGAAGGTTTTCAAAAGTTTAAAGCACCAAAGTTGTTCATTTCGTGGTTCTAATCAAGAATATTGCATCAAATATACAAGAAATCCAAGGTTTCTAGTCATCCAATCACCTCATATTTCAAAGTGAGTATACAAATTTATTTTCAAGTTTTCTTCTAATTAACACTTATATCTCATGGTAATCATGCTTAATTTCATGCTCATACTAGTTATACCACTTTATTTTTGAAGACTTTTGAAACATACAAACCCTAGATTGTGATTTAGGTGTTCCCTTGTTAAATTAACTTGATTTCTAGTCATTAGGAACCCATGGCACACTAAGAAGGTGTATGGTAGGATTAGATTAGTTTTGTGAAGTTTGCAAGAGTTTTGGTTGAAGTTGGAACTAGTTTTGAACCTTGGAAATAGATTTCTAACAAGTTTATAAACATGCTGTCCCATTTTGTTATTTTCTGGAAAATCAGTAAACACCAAGGAACCTTTGGCAAAATTTTTAGAAAATACTTTCAAAAAAGAATCCGTAGGCGAAAGAACGGATTAAAAACAGTTTATAACGAAGAAGTTATGATTTTTGCGAGTTTGTGGACGAAAAGTATTTTTCTGGAAAATAGTTGCTGTTGGACGTTTTTCGTCGGTCAAAAAGAGGCTTTAGACGTAACCCGGAGGAGCCGAGCTTTCCAAAATATATTACTACATACTAAGACGTAACCGTGGATATAAAGAACAAGTAAAACGGGCATATAACGACAAAGATATTCACGTTTGAATATCGGCAAAACCCATTTTACTTTGACAGCTTTTGGTAATATTGACACAAAAACTACGTAGGAACTTTAGAAGCTAGAAATAATACCAAGTACCAAATTTTATAACTAATGAAGTATTAGTTATTACAAGTATATTTTCATCATTTCAAGGCGTTATTTCAAGGATTTCAACCCGAGAATTTCAATACTAACATGGAAACATACGATATATATATAAGTATATATATTGCAACTAGCTTATTTTATTTTCTAATAGCAATATTTTTCCAAATTCTTGGATTATATATTTTTGATAACACAAGTGTTTTTCCAAAGAGTAGAGTGGTATAGGGAGCATGTGCATGTACATTCCTTTCTTCATTTCATGATCTAAAGTAGATCATATCATTCATTTAGGTTGCGGATAGAGTGCGCGCTATTAGAGGTCGGCCAACCTCTCGTTCACTATGTTACGGGACGCATATTATTTAATTAGGGGCTTTGCATGGCATACATTATTATATATGTGGTGCTTATATTGTGACTTATTATGACCGCGGGTGCTTGACTACAAGACATAATACTTGACAACGCCTTTGGCTTGTGAACTTGCTCTAATGGTTTCTCATATTATATAAAACGTGTGTGCTCACCAACTATTTTCATAGTTGACCCGTTTTCTCTCATGCATTTCAGGTGATCGTTAGTAAGCTTGTCATCATGGTCTTGCATAATGAAGTTTTCACATGTCACTACTGTTCATTATGTACTAAAATACCATCTTTTGGAAACTAAACTTATGTCTTAAATTGCCAATGTCGGCAATAACAATGTTGTAATGTTATACTTTTCCTTAATGTAAATTATGGTATTGTCTTATTTCTCTTTGGTGATGTATATCGATTTCGTTGCACCTCGTGTTTCCGCCTTCGGCGAGGGTGTGACATACACATACATGCATAACATACATGTTCATATAAAAACCTGTTAAGTGCAATAGATCAATATAAAATGGTTTTATTTTTAGAACCCCGTTAAATGCGGGAACTGCGAAAACTCCAATTATGCATTAAAAAACATGCATGTTTATATAAAACATGTATGATTTCTTAAATACACCTTAATACGCAGGCATGTGTATTAAGGTGTATGTAAGAAAACATACACGTTTTATATGAACATGCATGTTTTCTAATGCAAATTTGGAGTTCTCGCAGTTCCCGCATTTAACAGGGTTATGAAAATAAAGCCCCATATATATATATATATATATATATATATATATATATATATATATATATATACATATACATATATATATATATGTATATACACAAAGGTGCTCACCATCAGTCTGATCGTTGAACCTTTGTGTAACTTCATTCAAAAAATAACGTCCATTCACAAGGTCTCTGGAATCCTGAACTTCAAGCCATACGTTACCTAGCAGGTATTCTTCTTCCATTGACCAACGATTATTCATTGTGAAATGCTTTTAGAGTGTGTGAAGAAAAGTATTGTATGATGTGTTATGTATAGGGGATAATATAAGAAGCGGGATATTTTTGAATTCAAAATTCAAACAGAAGGCGAGATAAATTTTAAATTCAAAAATTGAATACAAGGCGGGATCTTTTAAATTCAAAAATCAAATAGAAGGCAGAATCTTTTAACACAAACGTAACTTTTTTATTAATAAAAACATAAACGTTACATAAACAGAAATTAAAACATTACAATACTAAATTAAAAACTAAAACTTCAATTGTAATCTGAGTGATCCCAGGTCTGCGAGTTGTCGGAGCGGAAACCGTCGTCGTACGGATCAAAGCTCGCAAACCTCTCTTGTTTGATCTGAGCTTCCAACCTACTCAGCTCCCGCTCATCCTCAGAGTTCCAGCCATCATCAGCAGGTTTCACAGTTTCCTCAAAACTTAGCTGAAAGTTATCAAGATGAGGTTGTTGTTGTTGTGGCTCAACAACTGTTGGTGCATATGAACTTGATGCACCTTGCACAAATTGTTGTTGTTGTTGTGGTGCATCAGCAGCTGCCACATTCTCTTTAAAACTCCAACGTATCTTGTTGGATTTTTCGTTCTCTAGCTTCTGCACACAACCCCACAATGTTTCAACAACATCAGCGTCTTTGCGAAACTCATTGTACAAAAACTGGTCGATCACATATTTTCTGTCGACGGAGATATCTTTGCACTTTGTGTATCGTATTCTCATGCGTTGTTTGCGTTACTTCGCCAGCTCAAACTTCTTAATAACTTCGATAATTGCATCTTGGCGTTTCTTGTCGTCTATTTCGACTTGTTTCTGGACATAGTTTTGAACTTGTTTGACAGTGTGTGAAAGTTTACAAGTCATTTTTTTGTGTTTGATTTGTTGTTTGAATTATGTTTGAAAATGGGTTTGATTTGGGTATTTATAGGATGAAAGTGGTTAAAATTAAAAAATACATATATATTTTTTTTCAAACGGTATTTTTTTATTTTTTTTTATTTTTTTTTATTTTTTTTTATTTGGGACTAAATGAAATGTGAATGCTACAAATATCGTTCGTTTGAACGATCGATTATGCAAAAAAGAAGCCGGCGTTCGATTTAACTAAACAACACCACAGTGGGACGATCGATCTTGCAAATCGATCGATCGATCGATCTCCACACTTGATTTTTTCCGGCTCACTACTAATAGCCTGAACGAACTTAAGCACGGTTCAAAAAAAGTTTGTGCTAACAGTTTAAGATTTTAAAGATAACTTAATTAAATCATCGTGTTTGCAGTAAACCGTCAAAAACACATAAATAAATACAGACAATACCTAATCCATATATACATCAAATCTATGGTCCAAATAAGTGTCAAACAAACTAATATTAAAGAACATTTTGTGCTAGATTTTACGTTATTCCAGTTGATTACATCCCTCTTTCTCTGACTTTTGTTTATCTTATAATAATACTAAGAAAACTTGTCCCCCGCTTAAAGCATAGAATATGAATATTTATTATTTATTCTAATGCTAAATGCGATACAATAATTTCATGTTTTTATTATTTTAAAGTGCTCAAAGACTATTTAATAAACACTTGATTCCTTTGGTGAGAAAAAAGTTCATGATGTATCAGCTACATAAATGTGGAGGAGATCTTTGCAAATATTGCTTTATACGACCACTTTGACTATTTGCTTTTTTGTCTTTTATTGTTTTAATTTTGTCTTTCTCTGTTTATATAACGTATTTTTGATAATCACCACCAACACCCCATCAAAATATGGAAAGACAAATGTCAGAAGGGCCAATAACATAAAAAGTACTCCGTATTAAACTTGTATCTAATTTCAATTTAAATTACTCAACTTTTTTTTTTCTCAATTTATTATATCAAAGTTATTTTATTATGCAACTTAAGGATTTTTTTTTACCCCGTTAGCCAAGTAACCAGTCACTAAACCAAAATCCAAACACCCTTTCTCCAACATCCCATCTACTATCATCATCAAACTCCACAACAACCATCATATTTTTTTATCACAACTAATGAAGCCAAACCAATGGCTAAATCTGAAAATTTCACAATCCTTCGACTATTTAAATTTCAAAGCAACCCATCAATGTACAACTTCTTTGTACTCAGCATATATTCAGATGAAAAATGATTGTTGTGCCTACTACTCAAGCTTACAAATATACCTAATGATTTGATTGTATGATTTCAAAAAATGATTGGTGAAAATTTGGTGAGAGAAAGTACATAATAAAATTGTACAAGTGATTTATACATTAAGCATGTTTTTAGGCTTGTGTTGTAGATCTAAATAGCACTACTCTTTTCAGATTTTTGATTTGTTCTTGATAAATTAATGGCAAAAGGTTTAATGTTAAAATTTGATGACTCCAATAAGTTAAACCTCCTAATTTAAGTTTTGGTTTCTTATGGAAGTACTTGTGGCTATCGAATGACTATGGAAAACAATTAAAAACATTTTAGCTATTTTAGTATTTTGATGTATTGATGTCTTTAAGCACTTTAATTCATTTGTAGAAATCTTCTTGTCATGTTGAATGTTGTTTGCTGTCATTATGATTTTTTGTGAACAAACACGACATTTGAATTGGACCTTTCATTTTCTTATGAATTTGTGAGGTTGAAATGGGCTGTGATAAAAAAAAGAGAGTTTGAAGATGATTTGTGATGATGAAAGAAGGTTGAAGAAGAGTGGTGTTTGGATATAGGTGTAATAAAGAGATTAGGGGCGTATGGATGTACATGTAAGAAAGCGATATGGGTGTTTGGGAGTGTAACCTGCTCATCAGATTTTTATGACCTGAATACCTATTGATTGCCCGACATTGCAAGAAGAAAAAAGATTGACACATTAAGTTGAGAAAAAAAAAAAGTTTAGTACCTTAAATTGAAATTGTGTATAAGTTTAAATGTTTAATACCTTTTTATGCAATTTGTCCATTTCAGATATCATCTTATTTTCAACCTATGAATCTTTAGTCAGCCAATCTTCTATACTCATATAATAAAGTTTTTTTTTTTTTTTTTTTTTTTTTTTTTTTTTAATTTAATTTAATTTAATTTAATTGATCACAGTAGAGCTTAATTGTAAAATTGAACCTTTCTATTAACTAATAAAGTCAAAATAAACGATTGATACGTTCTATGAAGAAATTTGGTGGATAAAAAAATTGAAAATACTCACGGCCTTGTAAGCTTTTCTACTTTTTATTTTTTATTTTGGACTTAACTGTAAACAAAAATTATATTTTGTTTGGTAAATATAATTTACAATCAAACCTTAAACTTTTAAAAAGATAAGTGTAAAATCTAAATCTTAATAAGTTTTAAAAATAGTTATATATATATATATATATATATATATATATATATATATATATATATATATATATATATATATATATATATATATATATAATAATAATAATAATAATAAAAAAAAACCATATACTTTAAACTTTTTTAATAAGCAAAAACTACCACTAGATCATCATCATCATCATCATTACAATATTAAATTAATCGTTACACTAAAAAACACCACCAACGTACACATACATATTATTGACTATATGCGCAATATTAAATATGACATATATAAAAATTTATATTCGATTATAAAGTTAAATAATGTTAAAATATCACAAATAAATTTCTCAAACAATATGATTATTAAACGAATTTAATGATATTTTCAAACCAGAAAATATATAGTTGAAATATTATAATTAGTTATAGTCATTGTCTGAACATAATTCGCATTTAATAACCTATGCGTACACGGGTCACAAACTAGAATACGAATAATGATAAATTAGTTTAATTGTAATACCCAAAATCTATATACACACGGGAGTGAGAAAGAAATGGATTTTCGGATCACCTAATTCAATAGCTAAAAAATAGGTGGTATCATAAGTATCAAAATGAAAGCACAATGTTAGTCAAAATATGAAAATATTTAAACTAAACGGTCTTTCATGTTTTAATGATTACAAATATGTAACTTGTAACATATAACGTAAAATATGCAAGTCACTCGTAACCATAAATCGTCAAAACATGTATTCCTTAACACTTCTCGTCTTCGACGTCTCGAGTCTTCTTGTGCTTCAACAAATGTTCTAATTTGTTTGTTATGATGCATTATGATCAAAAACATCTAACAAACCATCGACAATTTTTAAAATATATTTTGGGGTCATTAAGTATTTATAATTTTAATCATTCTCTTCTAAAACCCTTTTTACATTCCATACAAAGTGCGGATATGAATTTATAAACTAGCCAAATAATCAAAGATGTTTTTTATCATACATAATGCATCAAAAGTCTTGCATACTTTTATAAATGTTTTTATCAATCTTATTTAACTCTTTTTTAAACAAAATGTTTTATAAAATTCATTTTGACCACTAGCTAGAATCTTCCACGTTGGGAAGTAATTCAAATCTCTTCTTTCATTAAAAGATGGATTAACCAGTTTTGTAATAATTCAAAACAAAAGAGGGAAATATCAAATGTGTTTTAGCACAAATGTTGGTCGACATTCTAACACAAAGGGAGAGGGTGTCGACTTTAAGGTATCAAAAAGACTGAATTATTACAAAACCCTAGACTTAGTTCATGTACTTTATAGGCCTCATATGAGATAATTACCTAACTTAAATATAAGATAAATACCATATTTAAATAGGATATTACTAAACATAAAGTGGAAAATTTATATATTTATAAGATAGAATATATATCCCATATATACATATCTTAATTAAATACAATCTCTTTTTCAATTAACTAGATCATTTAGGTATTTTTAATAATAAATACATAAAACTTAAGTCTCGCATTATTATGTGTGACCATATAAAATCATATATTAATGACTGTATTAATTATATATTATGTCATGCATATATTTCTACAACATGTCACCCCCCACAATTTTCTCACATTGTTTCAATTAAGCTAGCTCTTCTAATGAAACCACATCTACTTACTGGCTTATTGTTTATGCTGTTTTAATGGGGTACTTGCAAACATGGATCGATGTGAGCAAAAACAAAGCATAGAATCCTAGACAACTTTATGCTGTTTTAAAATACGTATGCAGCATATAAAACACGTATGCTAACTATATGACGCCAAAAAGATAGTAAACGACCTAGCTTAATAGTAGTATTTTATTATAGAAAGCCAATGGAGATGCTATAAAAGGGAGAGGATGGTACTCCATTTGGTACACCATTTTAAAAGCACATATACTTGTATAGTCAAGATAGAGAGATGGGAAAAGTTGTATCTAATTTTCTTTCGTTGACATGGGAAGGAAATCAATTAGATTCTCAGTATTCATCGATAAAAACGGATAAAAAGATTAGGTTATTCGGGTTTGAGCTAGATCCTCACAAAGATGGCTCAACTCTCAACAAACAAGGAGAAGGCGAAAGTGAAGAAAGTGTACACTCACTCTCAACCACACTCTCTTCCGAGAAAGAAAAGTCTCCCATGGTAGAATCCAATGATCAGAAGAAGTTGGAGTGCCAATATTGTTTCAAAAGGTTTGTAAACTCGCAAGCCTTGGGTGGTCACCAGAACGCGCATAAAAGAGAAAGAATGAAGAAGAAAAAGCTGCTATTACTAGCACATAAAGCCAGCATCGACTATTACCTCCAACCCTACGACCAGATTATTGACAATCATGGGACTAACATCAATTTCCATGGTTATTATGGTGATGAACTAAATGAACAAGACATTACTTTTGGTTGGTACGATGAAGATCTATTATCGTTTAGAGACACAAACAACTCTCCTTACAAACATGCTCGCAAGTCAAGAAGGATGCTATCTTCTTCATCATCGGAAGATTTGAAGCAAACGTATAAAGATTTGGATCTTCAATTGGCTTTATAAGTTCATACTCGACTATGTAACCATCCAATTTTTTAAAACTATTTTGATGTCCAAAATTAATCTTAGGATCATAACGTCTCTTTATTAGATTTGGTAATAAGTAGGGGTGTTTGAGAGAAAAAGATTAGATTCTTCTCAAGAATTCAATTTTCTCGTTATCTTGTATCAACAACTTAATGCATATGCAAATAGTATGGTTTTTTTTTTTTGGTTTTTCAAAGAGGATGAACATCAATAACTTTGTTGTAATTGGAATGATTTAACTTTTTTTTTTTTTTTTTTTTTTTTTTTTTTTTTTTTTTTTGTCTTTAGATTGATCAAAGCTAAGATAAATATATATTAAATCTCTTTGTTAAAAAACACATCATAACTACTCCTCTTATTTAATGGTAACTTATTGAAATTAATTACATTACGTACTACAGGGTATTACAAAAAGTTACATATATGTTGCTTGATTCTAAGGGTTTGGTTAGCAAGGAGCCAAAGGGAAGACATATATTTTCTTGGTACACTTTTTGAACAACTTAAATTTGAGATATATTTGACGACCAAATAATAAAATGCACCCTTGGAATATATAGTTTTGTGATTTTATTCAGATTTTACAAGTATAGCTAGTCGTTTAGTACGAATTTTGCATGCACACACGCATACAGACAAATGTTCCATGTTTAAATTGTTTATTTAGGTTTATACACATAAAATATTCCAATGAAAGCATCTGAAAAAGTCAAAATATGTTAGTTTGTCCAAGTACAATCTAATCCTTTTGTGTTTTGTGATCTCAGCACCTTCTAGATATCTTACTTCTGATATTTTTCTAACTCTAGTTAATAAAGTTGGTAGAGGTTATTGGAAGCAACTTAATATCATAAATTTGTTTATTCCAAACAATACTATTAACTAATTCAACAAATATAAAAATAGTTATGACATTGTTTTTTAGCTATTTGAATATATTATACTTGATTTTCAGAATCTTTTATAATCCTCGGCTACAATTAACTATAATTGATTTGTGTTCCATGTGATTTACTAGACAATATAATCTATCTTAATTAATTATGTACATGCACTAGTTACGTTTAAATGATTATAATGCACAACTTGTGAAATTCATGACGTTGAAGGTTGAAGTTGGATTACCATTTGAGGTTTTTTTAGTCCTGTGATTAGACATTTACGGGGTTTCTTAACATATCTAACTTGTGTGCGCCAAGAAATGTTAGTCAAATATAAATCCTTAAAATATATACAATTCTATATAGTGTTAAAACAAATGAAATTTACATCAACAAATACTTAAATATAGTAATATAAGTTTATTAAGTTGCATATTAGGTGGCGAGTATCCGTGCATATTGGCGGAAATTAAATTAAGGGCATCGTATAATTATACTTACGAAATTGTGATTTAGTGCTATGTTTACGAAACGGATATGTTTGTTAGGTGAAACTTTTAACTTTTAAATAATCATTGAAGGAAAGTATATGGTTTTAGTATAATATTGAAAGGAATAGAAGTATGTGTAGATTATTAATTTCACAAGAAAAAAATTTACAGTATATAATTTTATGTTTGTTGAAAACTTAATAGAAAATATTTTATCCATTACGTGTAAGGGATGCATGGTTTAACTATATATGAATAAGTTATCCTTTACGAGTTACGTACGTAACTTACTGAATCTAATATTGTTTGGTTAATTATTACTTGTAACTAGGGCTGGCATAACAGGTCATACGAATCTGTTAAGACACGAACCTGTTAAGGTCAAATACGAACACGACCTGTTAACTAATCGTGTCATTTTTCTCAAATACGAACACGACACGAAAATTAACATGTGCACCAGTTAAGACCTGTTAAAAAACCTGTTAACATGCATATTATAAAAGTTTTGACTAAAACTTAAAAAAAAAATCCTTAACAATACAAAAGCTCTTACAAATTTTAACTAATACATAATGATAATAATCCTTAACATTACAAAAATTCATAAAACTCTTAATTAAGTGAGTCGGAATTGTAATTTTAAGGATTATATATATATTATAATATTAACAGGTCTGACCTGTTAAAACACGAATATTAACAGGTCCAACCTGTTAAGACACGAAACATGTTAAGGTCAAACACGAAACCTGTTAAGAACAGGTCGTATCGTGTCGTGTTAACAGGTTTCGTGTCAAAATTGCCAGCTCTACTTGTAACTTACTAAATCTAATATTGTTCGGTTAATTACTTGTAAGTAGTAATCAAAGAGCCTATGTCTGCTATTTCATGTGTAAAAATACTTTTTGTGTATGTGCTCAAGTACTGATTAGGACATTATAAGACTGATTTGTTATCTATATTATCTATAATGGAAAAACTAACTTTTATTGAAAGTGAAAAGTGAAAACTGAAATATTGCACCGGCTGACCAAACTAATATACGGTTGGAAAATTAATTATGTGCCTATTAGTGAAAACCATCTATCATTATAATTTCAGAAAATATTCAATCGTATAATGTGCACGGCTAGAAACTTATGTCTATATAAAATTCCGTTGTTGTACACGGGTACTCATATATATATATATATATATATATATATATATATATATATATATAGGGGCACGTTCTATGCAGTACCAATATTAAATACAGTACTTTACAGTACCATTTGGACCAATAAGAATTAAGTATTATTAAATCCTTTAAATAAATTCATAAGGGTAAAATAGTAAAACACATTTTTACTTTTTATTGCATTTTTTAATTAAATAACGTTTTTATTAGCCCTAAAATTTTTGAAATTAAAAAAAAAATCAACTTTTTATTTTTTTCAACATACATGTTTTCTGAAAGTGCATATGTGTTTTGTTAAACATATTTTACTTAAAATAGTAATTGCACACATGTTTAGTCATTAGTGTACATTCTTTGATCTTCGAAATTCATGACAAAAACACAAACATATACATGTAATCTCTAAAAATTAATAAGAAACCAAGAACATGAATGATATATACAAAAATCGATATCAAGTAAAATACAATTCATCAAAAAAAATACAATTCAAGTACAAGTAATTTGTTAAATATAAATGTGCATGCCACTTAAAAACATGTGTGCCCTCTTCACTTTCTCATCAAATTTATTTTGCACATATCTGCACGTCTTCCAAGAACATAGGTGCACGCGAGGCTTTCTTATCAAATTTATTGTAGAACATGTGTGCACGCCTTACAAAAACATGTGTTTGCATTGATTACAAAAACTTCATAATTAAAGCACCAAAAACGCTAACCCTGTTTCGAAACAAAAGCAAAAAATTAAATAGTTAATCAAGTTAGCTAAAAAAATAAATCAACAAAGCATTAAAAAATTGGATATAGTTCATACAATGTCGAGGGACTTTTCAAAAAGTGATTACATATGCTAATTAATTAATGATAAAAATGAACAAGACGTAAATACGAAGAAAAGATAGATTACCACATGAACAAACTAATGTGGTAATGCCAAGCAAATACACACAGAAGAAAAGATAGTTTCACTAGCGTATATTTTGATTATAACACATATGAATACACTTCTATCAATCATAAAAACAAACATGCACCATTCTAATTATTTTATATCAAATTTAAAACATATATGCACACCCTTTTCTACTATTATTATTTTTGTAAAAACACTAATGCAATCTTTCAATATCAAGAAACCAATTAAATCTCAAAATAAGTACAACTAAACACAATTCGTCATTTCATACACATTAGAAAACAACTAACCAATGCTTTTAAATATACAAATATCAAATGTTGCATCTTTAATATGTACCTTGTATCAAACAGCTTTTGCAATGAAAATAAACTTGGGCATACGTGTACAATATTTCAACATACTACCAAAAAACAAACAACCACATCATCAACAAACAACGTATGCACGAATATAAACTTGAACAAAAGAAAATCTCATTTCTTTTTCTTAACCAACAATGATAAATCACAAATTTGTTTACGAGTTTCTTCCTCTTTTATTTATTTCTTTTCAACCGATTATCACAACACATAATAACCTTCTTCGTTGTCTTGATTTCGAAAGACTTTAAAACTCAAACCCAAGATCTTGAGTTCGAGTCTTTTGTATGTTTTCTTGATTTGAGTTCTTAAAAAACTTGAACAAAAGAAAATTACACAAAAAAAGCTCTTAATATAACTTTAAAAGATATAAGGGAAAAACGAAACCCATTATCGATCTATAAAAGATTCGAACCAAACAAAAAAAAAACTTACCCGAAACCATATCAAGATCTTTGCAGAAAACATCACAAGATAAAAAAGAAAAAAAATGCGTTGTTACTTGTGCGGTAGGAACAAAGAAAAAAAATTACGTTTCAAACAACAAAGAACCATACGAACAAAGATTTCTTTTTTGTTGAACTTTCTATAAAGAAAGAATGAAAGGGACAGTAGGGATGGGATCTATGATATTTTGAGATAGATCCACTTTTTGTGGTGTAAGAATGCAAGTAAAAAAGTGGAGCACATATTTTTTGGTGGTTGGGTTTACAGACTAAAAAGATGACGAAAGGGGTGGTGATGTGGTGGTAGCGGCGGCTGGCTTAAGGATTAGGGTTATGTTTGATAAGTTGGGGAGAGAGAGAGTGTGAAAGTGGGAGAGATAACATTTCTGAGATTTATTTTTTGTCAATATAATTCTACTAGTATCCCTTTAGAATAGGGACGGTTTCTAAATTGATGGAAGTCTCCAAAATACCCTTTTACATTTAATAAAATAAATATGATTTTTTGTTTAATTATATCCATGTCACTTTTAATCATGTCCATTGATCGTCTAATCTAACGGTTAGAAATGGTACTGTAAAGTACTGTATATAAGAATGGTACTGCATTGAATACATCACTATATATATATATATGAGATAGTTTGTTGCTATTAAAAAATATTGATAAATAGCATGATTTTTTTATGGCCTAGGGGTATTGTTTACGTATGTGACATACACCGAACAATAGACGGTACACATGTCCGAAAGACATGTACCGAAGAACTAGAGTGTGCATCCCTTTAATCCAGTTATCCAGCTTTACGCAGAAGTCCATTGCAAGAACTGGATTGTGCCGCCTAACTTGGATTTCACGAGATTGTGTCCCTTGCTTGATCTGACACCTAGTACCTAGACTAGGTGTAGCTCATCATGCTCTTTCCCAAGCCATAACAGATATCATGGTTGGGTTTAGTATAAATACCCCTATCTCATTTATTGCTAAACCAACTCAATTCATATGCATTTACTTATTATCCGGCCTTTCGGCATAATATCATATACATATTCTCATGCCGGTGCTTGGTTTTTGGATAAAACTCAAGACGAGGCTAACGCATGTTCTCACTTGTTTAGATGCTCGGAGGACGTCGCTTTATTTAGTCCGAAGAATCCTACACGTAATTTATCAAGGGAGCAAAACTTTAGTTTCAACAGATATAGAGGTTTAGGGTGCGTTTAGTTGGGGGAAAACACCCTTATTTTTCACAAAATGTTTTGTGAAAAACAATGAAAACAGAGATCGCATTCAAATAAACGTTTTTCAACAAAATATTTTGCAAAACACAAAATCCCTTATTTTCTAACTTAACAAGGAAAACTACAAAACAAATTTTAGTTGTTTTCCTTGTTTTCTCTTGTAACCCACAACCCTCTCTCCCCTTCTTGAAAATAGAAAATACAAATATCAACTAAACGCATTTTTCATATTTTCAAGTGTTTTGTGGAGATAAATTTCTTTTTTAAATTTTTACAAACTAGAGATAGAAAACAAGAGATTTTTTTCTCCAACTAAACGCACCCTTAGTATTTACGTGGAGTGGTTATGAAATTGCGCTTGCTCTTTTATTTATATATCCATTTATGTTGGTGTGTGTATTTTGACTTGGCTAGATTGGTGGGTTCGATAAAATTCATTTGGCGAAACCCGAAAGTAACAAAAATACGAAAGTCATAGCTAAATTATCATAGTATATATTCAATCAAACACTTCAATCGATCATATTAATATTTTCTTATATCACTCTCAAGCGTGACTCGTCTAGTCGTCTTTTTCTGCATTAGTTTTATTATCTTAATGCAACATCAGCCCTTTCCAAACTGTATTACTCAAACGCATTAAACGGTAATGTTACCGTTTTACTTTTTTTAATTGGTTGTAATGGTCAAATGGGCTCCGCATTCCTCGTCGCTTTCTTATCGCCTAACCAAGGAAAATCGAACCGATGCACTACCTTCGAGGTGGTGCCACCGGTCGATGAGTACCGTTGGAGTGGTCTTACAAGTACTCATAACACATAATTTGATACAATATATTGAGCTATGGCCTTTGATTGTTAATCTTGAAAAGGTTTAAATTATACCAAGATTCACACACACAAATTTTATTGCATAAAGATCGAAATCTGTTAGTATTTATTCAATAAGCAACAAATTACAACACTTTCACAAAGCACAATTTAAGTACTAACGCGCGCGCGCACAAAGTATCAGCAACAACATACAAGATGCACCAACTTATTAATTAAACCCTTTCTTTGATCATGAGAAACGAAATAGCCAAAGCAACGAAACCTCCAATCATTGCGGATGGAGAAACCATGGTGGATGCAGATGGTGCAGGAGCTGGGCCCATGTACATGTTGGGATCCATTGCACTCGTTGCAGCCACCATGGCAACAAAGCACACGACAAACACGATTGCTGAAGACCTCAAAGCCATTTTTCTTTATTAGTGATGGTAAAATTGTTGGAGATCAATATCTGTTGTGATTGATTGATAATAGTGAAAATGATTATGGTTGTAGTTATATAGAGGTGTTGATTTGGGCTGTGAGCTGTCATTGGTTTTGTAGTGATCGACGATGACGGGCTGCTACCGTGAAAACCCAAGCTAAGGGTCATGGGGGTTGACATTTACGTTGGTTTCTATGGCTTTCAAACACCGGAGATTACAAAACTTATTTATTTATTTCTACTAACAGTTGTATGTTTTGTTGTTTGTGAGCAAACCAAAGAAGACGTTGTTGTAAATAATTTTTTAAGACATTCTTTAATTTATCTTTGTGTAACTTATAAGTTGATGCATGAACGATTTGACCCAACTAATAGTACTCGATCATCCACTCATGTTGAAATGAGTAACGTGCTGCCAAAAATAATTTACTTCGACAAGGATATATATGTGCCACTAAATATATTGTCATTGGCTATTTGTTTCTAAGCAGAATCAATAAAAATCTTATTGTATATTTTTAAAGAATATGTTAACCGCCCGCTATCTGATTATAACTATATAAAATATTTTATTTCTAATCAATTTTAGGCACGCGTGACGTAGAGTTTATAAGAGAACGTGTGTTAAAAATACGGGAGGTGATTTGTACATTCTTCAAATTGATTAGCACATTTAAATTTAGAATGTCTTGACATTTATACCCTCACATTACTTATACACATTTTCATCTTGTAAAAGTATAAATATCAACACACTCTAAATTTGAGTGTGCCAATCAATTTAGAGAATGTGCAAATCATCTCCTTTAAAATACTGAGTACAATATAAGGAGGCGTTATCCGTACCCATCGTATTATTTTTTGCTTTTGTATTTATATTATATATTTTTTAGTTGCACCCCTTAAATGCCATAATTGGGAAGATTTTTTTTCTCCGATGCCTGTATGAAGCAAATCAACAGAAAAATACAACAAAAAGAAAAAAAAATATATATATCAAAATAGTTTATTAACATTAACAAACTGACAACAAAGTATACTAAATGTTTGTTATTCCCGAGACAAACTAACATAAAAATACACTAAGTTGGTCAGTAAATAGTTTATGAGAGAAAAAAATAGATGACAGAAGAAATGAAGATCATCTGAGGATCCTTATTACACCCGGTCTAATTTATATAATAAAATAAAACCTCTATTGGGAATTTTTCATTTCAAAAAAATCAATTCATACCTTATTTAATAATAACTGTATTTAAAAAAAAGATTATTTTTTTATATTTATCCATAACACAAGTAGAAGATAAATACAAAAAATATAGATAAAATACAATTAATAATATGATTAAAATTTTTAAATAATTATTTTTAATAATAAAAATTATAATTAAACATCATAAATCAAACAAAACAAATATTAAATTATTTTTTTTAATAAATAAAAATATATGATTTAAAAAATTTAAAAAAACCCGCGCGTACGCGGGAATTATAACTGATGGTTACACCATTAATCACTTTTCAGTGTTTTTCTTTGTGGGAGGAGCCCAAGCTGATAGACCACGAGACCAAGATCACCTCTATGCCAACCCAAACATTTTAAGCCCATCACCAACAAACTTTACACAAAACCATATTCTTCAATTAATTCATTTCTCCTTCATCATCAGACACACCATCTTCACCTCACTCCTATCCATTTCCCCCAAATTTAACTCACACTCATGGATTTCACTTCATCTCTCTCTACCTACTCTCACCCTAACCCTAACCGCACCATAACCACTTCTATACTCCTTCAACGCCGTCTATTTTTCTCTAACAGAGTGCAACACGCCATTTCACAACGACGTCGTTTCCAGTTCAAACCACTTGCGGTTAAAAATGCTTCTGGAAGGTCCGGAAGAAGCCGGAGAGCTTATACGGAGTCGCAAACGGAAAGTGTACCGGTGCCGGTGAAGGAGATTGCTTCGTTTGTGTTACCGGTTGGATCCTTCGTTGTCGTTACTTTTGGTATGGCTGTTAACCGTTTGTTACTTTATTCTGTTTATATTGTTAGTTAGTTTGTTATGTGATATAAATAACTAGATTTTGAGGCGTTTGAATGTGGATTGGTGAACTTGCTACTTATTATTCTGCTTGAATTTTGAATGTGAGTAGAGTTACGTTACGTGTTTCGAGTATCGGAGTTTGTTATGGTGTTAGAAGCATTTTTTTGATTCGTTACAAGTAGATGAGGTTTGTTAGGTTCGATTAGCGGAGTCATCAAAATTGTATGATAATCATGAGGTTGATGAGGCGTAGCGTGATTAGAATTAGGTTACGTGTTTTGAGTATTGAAGCTTGTTACGGTTTAGAAGCATTTTTCTATTTGTTACAAGTAAATGAGGTTTATTAGGTTTGGTGAGCGAAGTAAAGGATAGTAACATCGAAATTGTATGATAATGATGAGGTTGATGAGGCGTGTAGCGTGATTAGAATTAGGTTACGTGTTTTGAGTATCGAAGCTTGTTACGATTTTAGAAGCATTTTTTGATTTGTTATAAATAGATGAGGTTTATTAGGTTTGGTGAGCTTAAGTAAGAAACGGATAATGACATCGAAGTTGTATGATGGCGTGTATCGTGATTCGGTTGTATAATTCGAAGTGTATCGGATCAAGGAATTTGTAGAGTGTAGAGGTTGATAGTTGTGAGCCATGGTTGGTGATATAGTGATGAATGACGGCCTTAAGTTTGATTATTGTAACGTAGGGGTGTATTGTTAGTTAGTTATGAATATGAATAAGTAGATTATGTAATGTATGGTTTAGAGTTGGTGGTAAACTTGCAGATTAATAGAATCAGGTTTACCGAGTGAAATGAAACGTAGGGGCAGATATGTTGTGGTTTATGAGCATTGAGTTGCACAAGGTTTAATTTGCTGAGCTTAGTAATTGTGAATAGTTTGAGTTGATATTCGGTTATCCATGATATCGAAATATGTATGATGATGAATGAGGTTGTTGACATGTTTAACATGATTTTGATGTGTTGTTTTGAAGTCTGTAGGATTAAGGAAATAATGGTGGATCATGTTTATACTATGATGCCGGAGTTTGATTATGGTCGAATTAGTGGTAGGCCGAGTAGGTAGTATGACTTGGTGACTAGAATTTATTTTCATTGTACATAGGAAAGTATTTTTCTCTAGATTTGAATTATGATATCACCATTTCCCTCCGTTATACAAGTCCTGATTATGCTGATTCTATTTGATACTGCCATTTGTAAGGAACTACCTCAATAATAAAATTACGTTTGTAAAATCATAGTATATACTTACTAGAGGGTACTGTATAGTTAACAATCGTTTTATAATTTGTTATCATATATAGCGATATCTTTTCTTTCCCTCTTCTTTATATTTTCTTTGTTTCGTTATTTGTTTTTTTTTCGTAGAAGGTAATGTTTCTTGTATGGACATGTAAGAGAACTAATGCAATTGTTCCAACAATAGAAACTTCCCAATGGTTCACTAATTGATGTATTCAGCTGACAGTTATGTGGAAATTGGTGGAGAAACTGATGATGCCCAAGAAGTCAAAAGCTCCAGGGACGGAGAACAAACCAACTGAAGGAGGAGTGAAGTGGTCTTTTGCCGCTGGGTCAAACTTATTACCTAATTTTGGTGCAAAGATAGAAAGGGAATCCAAACTCCGACTCCATGATTTCGCCAAAGAACTTAGGTCATTCAGTATTGTTGACATGTCAGGTACATTCAAATAAAAACCATATACAATGTTATGAGTCAGAAATATTCTATAAACGTTCTTTTACACCCTCCATAATTTCCAATATTTTAACAATTTACCATTTTCGCAGGTCGCAACTTTGGAGATGAAGGAGTATTTTACCTTGCAGAGAGCTTAGCTTATAACCAGGCAAGATATTCCAATAATCATGTCTAAATTCTATTGTGCATAATTCCTCTCATTGTACATTACACTATGATGCTGTTATAATGTATGCAATTCTTTTGGTGGTGGGTAGTTGTGGCTTACATTTGTTATTGGGGAGTTCTAGAAGATCTATTGTTGCTTTTTATGGTAGTTTGCCATAATACGCTTCCTAAAATGTTGTAACTAAATTATATGTTCTGTAATGTTAAATAATGAATGGTTAGGCTCAGTACAAATCATGAAGAAACATTTGCTGAGTTGGATACTATAATTGACTGTGAGTTTATTGAATGTGAAAGCTTTGAAGTGTACTTGACCATCGTCAATAGTTTCTTTGCTTAAAATCATCAATTCACTGAAGAATCCTTCCTTCAAGGGGGTTTCCCATGTATTTCGTAATTTCACAAATGCATCCAAATATTACCTAAAAGTTCTATAGGATTCTTCATTTCTCTTTTTGCTTAACAAAGTAATTATTCTCATTCCTCAGTACCCTTGTATTCAAGGTTCTAGATATTATGATTTAATTGATCATTGTGTGACCTATGAAAGTAGATCAACATCCAATATGCGTCATGTTAAGAGTTTTATTGATACAAAATATGGGCATGTTGTAGGTAGGGGTGTCATAAATCTCGACCCGACCCAGACGCGAACCCGACTAAGGTTACTCGGGTCCAAAATCTAACTCGGGTTAATCGGGTCAACCCGATTACGAACTAGGGTCGGGTATCGGGTTCAAAATACTTGCCTATTCGGGTTCGGGTCAACCCGACTAACCCTAGTTTTTTTTTTTTTTTTTTTTTTTTTTTTTTTTTTTTGATTATTATTATTATTTTTCTTTCTATGGTGTGCGTGGTGCGTCTATACTCAATATTAATTTACTATACCAAATGTTTATTTATTACAGTTGAATATAATGTTTTTTTGCCTTTTACCCTTTTTGTTTTTAGCCATTGTGATTTATTGTATCTCTAACTCAGAAGGCACAAAGAGTCAAAGATACAAAACCAAAAATGAAAACTTTTACATTACACATTACACATTACTAATGAGTAACATTAAACTCTATATACATGAAAAGAGAAATTACACCTTTTGTGCTTTGATCACTTTCTGTAAGATGATCAGTGATTGCTGGTCTTATCAAGATTTGTGTTCCATTAATTTTTATACATTTGCAAATTGCAAATTTGCAACTAGCCTACTTGGTAACAAACAAATGCAACAAAAAAAATTAAGGGGGCGTTTGGTTCGGGGATATTGGGGGCATTTGCATTTAAATTGCCCCCAAATATCGTGTTTGGTTGACATTTTGGAGGAATTTACAATTCCACGAATTGCCCAAATGGAGTAAATTAGAATGCCTCCAAAAAGTGAGGAATTTTAATTTACTTGGAAATTTTTTTTATAACATTTTTTTCTTAATTGTTTTTTTATAAACTTTTTTTATAAACTTTTTTATAAACTTTTTTATAAACTTTTTTTATAAATTTTTTATTAACTTTTTTTATAAATTTTTTATAAACTTTTTTTATAAATTTTTATAATTTTTTTATACATTTTTTATTAACTTTTTTTTATAAAATTTTTATAAGATTTTTTTATAAACTTTTTTATAAATTTTTTATTAACTTTTTTTATAAATTTTTTATAAACTTTTTTTATAAATTTTTATAATTTTTTTATAAACTTTTTTTGTAAATTTTTTATAAACTTTTTTTATAAATTTTTATAATTTTTTTTATAAATTTTTTATAAACTTTTAAATAGAATATTTATGAAATTTATATTAAAAAAGTAAAAAAAAAAAATATTTAAAATTCCGGAATTTAAAATTCCGGAATTTCAAATTGTTGAACCAAACAGCCCCTAAGTGATTTATACATGTCCCTTTTACTTGTTTAAGATTTTATCTATTAAATTTAAGAAATTAAATTTTGGGATTATATAAATGGCACAAACCCGAACCCGACTTGACCCGACCCGATTTGACCCGAGTTCAAATTGGGTCGGGTTCGGGTATGTTTTTTAGTCTTGACCCGACTTCGACCCGAACCCGACCAACCCGACCCGATTGACACCCCTAGTTGTAGGCACTTACATTTTTACCACTGGCTACAGATAGATATATCATTTTATTTTATTATTTTTTATTTTTATTTTTATTTTAATTGCAACATTTCACTTTAGGGAAAAAGTTTTAGGATGAAATTACTCTTTCTCCCAACAGGCTTTACAAATCCGTTTTGGCCCATCTTTTTGTATCACTGTTGACTGATAGTTGGACAATTGAATAATAGCCTTACAATCATTCTGTAACGGAGGGACGGAGTGAGTACCATTTCTATTTTTTGAACCATGCAAGAACTAGACACAAAGCCCAAAAATCATGTAATAATGATATCTTGGACCCCACGCGAAGTTAAGTCATCTAGTTACGCAATGCGCCGCATCGAAAAGTTTCACTCCTAAAGATTTATTTTGAGTTCTAATGATATAGTTGCTACTTGCTAGTTTACTTTGTCCCCCTGGCTTGATGTACTAACTGCGGCTTGATGTACTAACTGCTTTCTTGCTTAATCTTTTTCCAGGTTGCCGAAGATGTCAGTTTTGCTGCCAATGGAATAACTGCTGAAGGAATTAAAGCTTTTGATGGTATTCTGCAATCGAATATTACCCTAAAGACTCTCAACCTATCAGGGAACACTATTGGAGATGAAGGAGCTAAGGTGAACTAATCTGTTACTTTGTTAGTATTAGCTAGTTAAGGAATCATAATATCTAATTTCGTTTCTGCTCTAGTTCTTGCAAATGTAAATCTTGTGAAAGAGTTGTAAGGCATCCCTATTCTACTTTTAAATTTTCACATATGGACATATTACTGCTTTATTTATTGATTTATACTGCTGTTTAATATTACAGATTTTGGATGTATATAATCATTTAATAGCATAGAATGTTCTCTATGCAGATTTTAGCTGATATACTGGTGGATAATACTGGAATTCTGAAGCTCCAGCTAAATAGTACTGGCCTAGGGGATGATGTTAGTTCTCTTCTAGAATTTTAAGTTTCCAAAAAAAATTCTGGTAATATTTAATAGCCTCTTGGTGTATTTCCATGTTGCAGGGAGCAAAGGCTATTGCGGAGATGCTAAAGAAAAACTCAACCCTGCGTACGGTTGAACTAAACAACAATTTGATTGACTATTCCGTGAGTCTTTGTTTTATCATGTTTATATGAACGCGTAGTTTTGAAGTTAATTGCATATTTCTTACATTTTATTTGGACTTGGTGGCAGGGATTTTCAGGTCTTGCTGAGGCACTTCTCGAGAATAAATCGTTACAGAGCTTGTATCTAAAGTGAGTAAAAGATCTTGTGATATTGTTTCACCATTACTGTTTCCTCCATATTTACTTATGCCAGCATGCTTTATTATGCAACTCACAACATGTTTTTTGATCCCAGTGGGAATTATGGTGGTGCTTTAGGGGCTTCGGCACTTGCTAAAGGGCTCGAGGGTAACAAAGCTTTAAGGGTACTTATCTTGTCTCCTTGTAACTTTTTTCTAAGAAATGTGATATGTTTGCTTTAGTTCTTTTATCACATTCTTCATGATGCTATATGAACCTGAATTCGTAACTTGTGCACAAACTAATGTACAATATACTTAAATATGCAGGAACTTTTTTTGCATGGGAACTCCATAGGGGATGAAGGAGTTCGTGCATTAATAACTGGCTTATCTTTGCACAAAGGTTTTTTTCTTGATGCACAGTTCTCCATCCTTTTTAATATGCATTAATTCGTTTCGGTGCATTTATATATAATATTGTGTTAGCCTGACATGTATAGTTCGTAAGCAGGGAAACTAACAGCTCTTGACATTGGCAACAATATGATAACCTCAAAAGGCGCATTTCATGTTGCGGAATATGTCAAAAGAAGCAAATCCTTGTTGTGGCTTAACATATACATGAATGACATTAAAGATGAGGTATACATCCCTTGGTAGTTTTAACTTCTAGTATGTGTTATCTCAAATTGGTATCATGCTATTGTTTAAATGTTCTTATTTTAAGCATTGACATAATTAAACATGCGTCAGGGAGCTGAGAAAATAGCTGAGGCTTTAAAGGAGAACCGCTCAATAACAAATATAGACTTGGTGAGTGTGAAAATACAAAAAACCTTGTTGGAAGTAAAAATGTCGATTATTTGAAATAAGTATGCACGTTTTATACTTCAGGGAGGAAATGACATACATGCTAAAGGGATTACTGCAATAGCTGAAGTTCTAAAAGATAACGGTGTGATAACAGCTGTAAGTCTTTTGCCAATCTTACCTGCTCCTTTTGTTGCAATGCTTCGCTTTTAAAAGCTTTGTTGTTTATCTATTTGCACGCAAAATGGACGATGTGCAGGTTGGGTTGACCCATTTTTTTAAAAAATTAGTTCAATAAACAAAGAGTTAGTGTGTCAAAGAGGACCAGAATAGCTGTATCATTCCAAGAAAAAACTATATTTTTGAATATAAGGGTTAGAAGGTTTTATGCATTAGAAATACACTTTGGGGGATTTCTGACCCGTTTCCTTTTAAGCTATTTTTTTTCTGGTTATCAGTGTGATCAGTTAGAGTTTAATTTCAAGTAAATGGGTCGTAATTGTCACCTATACTGCAAGGTAAATGATATTGTTTTAGGTCCTGAGAGTCCTTGTACTTTTAGTATATAATCAGATATTGCAATTTCATGAGGTCTGCTATCTTAATTTGTTCAATAGCTGAAGTAACGTAATCTCTCCCTTTCTCACGATAACAGCTTGAACTTGGTTATAATCCCATGGGACCAGATGGTGCGAAAGCTTTGTCAGATGTTCTCAAGTTTCACGGAAATATTAAAACTCTCATGCTTGGTTGGTGTAAGGTAAATCACATGCAGCAAGTTATTTAGCTTTATAATCTTAAGAAATCTTACATGATCAATCTCATTCAACACATTACAGATTGGACCAAAGGGTGCTGAGTTCATAGCAGATACTTTGAAATACAACAATACAATTTCAACCTTGGACCTACGAGCCAATGGGCTCAGTGACGAGGTTCACATTTGTGTATGTTATTTTAATCAGTTTCTAAGATCGGCAAGCTAATAGCAAGTTACTCGTGCAGGGTGCTAAGTCCCTGGCTCGCAGCCTGAAGGTGGTCAATGAAGCTCTTGTGTCACTTGATCTAGGATTCAATGAAATTAGAGTAAGAACGACCTTTCCTAGAGTACTTTCACTACTTTGACACTTCCATCTGTAGACGCTTACTTTTGATCATCTTTTGTACTTTTTGCACTAATTTTGATTGGATTTGGTAACAGGATGAAGGAGCTTTCTCAATTTCTCAAGCACTGAAAGCTAATGAAGATGTGAGACTAGCATCTTTAAATCTTGCTAGCAATTTCCTCACAAAGTTAGGACAGGTAATTCATCACTTCTTCTTTTCCTTATTATTTCCATAATTTCAAATCCTACATGATATAGTTTTTCCTGGATATGTCAAATATGATTACCAATTAATGGGTAAATATAGGGCGGGCCAAATATAATTATATATATTTAAGTTTTATGCATTAAATATACACTTTAAACGACTCTTTTGACTAGTTCTTCTGAAAGCTATGCTCTTATTATCCTTTAAAGAGGTACCAACCTGAAGTGACTTATTCATTAGTTATAATTGGGTACAGAACAAATTGCCACTCTAGTTTTCCCATATGCTAAAACATGTTTTTAACTTATACACGTTCAGCAATTGATAGCTGACCCTCTTATTTCACTTGCTTTTCCTGAACCTAAAGTAAATGTATAAATTGGTGCAGAGTGCTCTAACCGATGCAAGAGACCATGTGTTCGAGATGACAGAAAAGGAATTAAGTATCGGTTTTTAGTCATCTTAACAAACGGAAATTGTATACTGAGAAGTGGGTTGTTCAGTTCAGTAAGCATTCAGCAAGTATATCTTAAACTTGGAGCGAGTGGGCATCCCTCAACTGCAGGGATGTCTAGGAATTTTGTTAAAAGATGGCAGCTAGTGTCATTGAGGAACTTCCTGTCATTGATTTTTGTTCGCTTCATTTATGAAATAGTCGTAACTAGTAAGCACAGGGTTCGATCATTATATAGTCATATTTTGCTAAGGTACACTTGCTTTAAGACCGTAAATCTTTATGCTAAAGCATGTTGTCGTTCCTGCTCCGTAAAAAGCAGACAAGCATTGGATCATTTGTTTGTGTGTTGATCTTCACGTAACATCCGAAACCCGACAAACAAAGTGCTCTACAAGTTTATATAAACTACATATACTAAAACCAGAATATTGATTTTCTTGTGGATTAGATGTTAAATGCTTAAATGTCACAGTAGAGGTGTCATCGAAAATGGCTAGTTATGTGGAAAATTTAACTAGTTTTATTCACTTAAAAACATATTCCACTAACCAGATATTGGCTGGTTGCGTGAATGTGTAATTTTGTATGAATATTGGCGTACGTGTCAAGTGATGAAATAAGAAAACAAGCATTGGAAATTGGATTCCGGCTTTGAGTGCTGGACCACAGCTAATTCCAGAACTGGATAGACATTGCCGATCCTGAATCTGCCGCATCATATTTTCACTTGCCTTAAGGTTGACTTTTTAGTAAAGTTCAACCCAATTTTGGATCTCAAACAATACCAGAAAATTGTTAATTTACGCCTCAAAACCATATGAATATACCCGTTTATATATCGACAGTTGAGTTTCGTATCAGACAATGTCATAGACTCTGGCTGATTATATTTGTCTAATGAAATTGGGACTCGAGTATACAAGATAAAAAAGTTCCCAATTCATCTACTCAAACATGCATTTAAACTATGCAACATGCATATGTTCATTTCCTTAGGCAAGTGATCGTGCTTAAGAACCTGGTATACAATCATACTATTTGTAACATAAATACATTTTTCTTCACAAACTTTTCTGTCTTTTATACCGACTAGTTCTCATAATTTAAAGTTATCATATTCAGTCAGAGGGTTCACCAAACCTCTTAAATAGTATTTGTCATATTGTCAAGTACTCCAGTTAATTAAATAGTTTGGTAAAAAGATACAAGTAATCTCCAAACAGCTCTTATACATTTTGATGGCAAAAAACAGCTGGCAAGCTAAGTACTACATATTTGAGTGCATCCATTTTGGACTTTTAGTTTTAAATTCATGGGCAGGATACAGCTGGAACTAAAACAAAAAAAGACTTGTGGGCCTGATCCTATTCCCAAGGCCCATTTCTGTATATATCGACATCATTTTAATTTTTGGTCACGCTATATAAGAACAAGTGTCTTCCATTCAAAATCTCCATAAAAAAATGGCTTCCAACTCAAATTTGCTAAGTATCCTTCTAATTTCCATCTTTCTTCTTTCTGTTTCCCAGGTACATAACAAACCACCTTGCTACAAGATAACATTAATAATTTTACAATTCTAGATTTAGTGTACCTAATGCTATGTGTCACTAAAGGAACAACAAAAGTTTGGTTTCTTTTTAAAGCATAAATCTCATAACCCATATCAATGCTTTGAATTTCCATGTTTGAAAGTTCTCTATAATTGTTAGTTTATTTATTTAGTGCCTTTCATAAAATTTACGGATTATTTAGTGTGACTTTTGTTTTTGGTCACGTAATTTTATTTATGGGCTTTGCAGGTTTCCTTTTCGTCATTGTCTTTGTCTGAGGATGATACAGAAGCCCAAGCCCAACAGCTTCAGGTTTCTATTATACTCTGTTGAGTTTTGACTTTTCGTTCTATAAAAACTAAAATAAAACTGTACACTTTAAAAAATATAAAACTTGACAAGTTAAAAATAATAAAGAAAAAAAAAACTCAAAAATTACGGAGCAGATAAACATTTAAAAAAATAATGAAACATTAAATATAAAGTTTGTTAAGTCAAAAATATGAAACAAAAAATCATAAAAAATTGCATTATAATATCAATTAAATAGATTAAAAAAAAAAGAAAAAAGAAAAAAAAGCTAGGTAGGTAAAGTACATAACACTACCCAAATTGATTTACGCACTATACTGTATCACCATCGAGACATCGACATAACTAGTCAATTTTGATGATTAACCAATTATCTAATTTTAAATCATAATTAATGATTTTATTTTTATTTTATTTTCCTAAAAATAATTGCTTCATTCAACACATCTAGCATGCTAGTCTAAATATAAGTTCACAACACACAAGTATTGCACATAAAGTTTTCAGCTATCATTATGACATACATAACACGTTGTATGAGTGTATAAAAAGGTGAATACTAGTGAAGTGTTAATCCAGAAAAGTGCTAATCTTTCTACTCTAGTGAGTGTTGGTTCAAGTCACGTATGAAAATTTGTGTGAAAATGTTTTAGATACTATGAAATATTTAGTTGACTTAATAAACCAAATGAGTGACAATCCAAGTGTGTGTATGTGATTCATAGGTGGTAAAAGGACCAAATCGGAGGCTTTTCGCGTTTGTAGGTACATTTTATGCATTGTCGACATCTTAAAGATATATAATACTTTGTGCTGGAGTATGTATGTATAATCAAGTTTTCTAAAATGTAAAAAATATGCAGATTGTGGGAACGCATGTGCAATAAGATGTGGAAAGCATTCAAGGCCAAACGTGTGCACAAGAGCATGTGGTACGTGCTGCCAAAGGTGTAAGTGTGTGCCACCTGGCACTCATGGCAACAGAGAAATGTGTGGGAGTTGTTACACTGATACGCTTACTCATGGAAATAAGCCTAAATGCCCTTAAATAGATATGTTTGTGCATCACTTTCAGCTTCTTAAAATATTTTATATGTGGTGTTGATGTAATTTTATGAGTAAATTGCAAAAATCGTCCCTGTGGTTTGCAAAAATTGCATTAAACGTCCCTGGTCTTCAATAAATGCGGGCGGCCTCCCTATACTTATACTTTTGGGATCATTTTGGTCCCTGCGACTAACACCCGTTAGTCCCTCTGAGTTAGATGCTAACTTTTAGAGGGTATATTTGTCTTTTTGCATTGTGGTCCCTTTTGCCTATTTATTTAAGAACGAATATTTGCTTTTTCCCCCAAATCCAAAATCATATAAAACCTAATTTCTAAAACCCATCAAATTCAACAAATTCATAGCAATGGTTAATTGTTTTTGTGGCAATCAAGCCGTTATGCGTACTTCTTGGACTCACACTAACCCTGGGCGTAGGTTTTGGTTGTGTGCTCAGATTGTAAGTTTAGTTTGTGTTAATTGATTGTTATGTTTCAAAGTGTTAACATAATTTATGCTTTTCTTTCTTATGGTTTTAGGTGACAAATTGTGGTTTTTTCCTATGGTTTGATCCTCCCATGTGTGCAAGAGCTAGGGCTATTATCCCTGGATTGTTGACAGCAAGAAATGCACTAGAAGCACGTTTGAACACAATGTCAATTGCAAACCGAAGACTGAAGATTTGTTTGATTTGTAGTTGGTTGTTGTTTGTGTTTATAGTTTACTTGTAAACTGCTAAGTGAAAGTTTGCAATGTTAACTGCATCACTAGTTGGTCTTTTTATTTTGTAATGGTCAACAATTTTCAATGATATGTTAAGTTGATGTTATTAGCTTGATTTGAAATTTACTTAACCATAACATGTTATGCATAAAATGAAGACAACACCTGGATAGAGTATCAACTGGAAATACCAAATGGAAACATTACAAGCCATAAAATAGTCTTACAAAATAAGAGTACTAACTGGAAATACCAAATGCATAAAAAAAGTCTTGCAAAATAAGAGTACCAACTGGAAACATTGTCTACAAACATAACAAAACACAAAGTCTTGAAACCATAAAACATTCAAGATAAACAGTCTTCAATGTTGACTTGCTAGTTGACTAGCTGCTTGGCTTGAACCAACCTCATTCCCACCAGTTTGACTTGGCAATTGATTTTTACTTTTCTTGCTTTTACCTACACTTTGACTCCCACCAGCTTCATTAGTTATTCTTTGCCTTTTGGAACCACCAGTCTGACCTGCACTTTGACTCCCAGCATTATGAGTTGTTGGTGCTTTGCAACTTCTTTTATTATGCCCTTTACCCTTACACAGAACACAAGTAACTGTTTTACCCTTTCTTGACAGTTTTCCATCTTTAACCAAACAAACTTCCCCTGCACTTTTCCTCCTACTCTTTTGTGGCCTACCTGGCTTAGCAACTTGTTTAGGTGGAATAAGTGTTGTAGGACACTCATATTTCTCCCAATATTGCTTACCACTCACTGGATTAATTTTAAAGGAATAAACATTCTTCCAAGTATCAAGTTTATAAGACTCATGAACATAATCTTCTGGCAACCCAACATCCATGCCATTGTTTGCCATGTCATAAATAACAGCAACAACATGCCTGCATGGTATGCCAGAAACTTCCCATTTCCTACAGCTACATACCCTTTCATTCAAGTTTACCACACACTGCTCACCCCAGGCACCCTTGACTTGACACAACTCTGCCCCATTCCATTCAACTGAATAGTTAGCTGCAGCTTCTTTGGTAAATCTAAACAGTTTAGTTATGGCTGGAGTTAAAGGACCCTCACTCTTTTCAATAACCTTTTGGACAATCACAATCCTCTTCATGAGGTACTCTCTCACATACTCTAGGCAAGAAATAATAGGGCTATCTCTAGCATCCAACAACTACCTATTGAATACCTCACAAACATTGTTAATCAAAACATCACACTTTGCCCTACCTGTCACAGAATGAAACTCTACTCAAAACTATACTGAGACATATTCTACAGGACACATATTGCATAAGAACAGTAAACAATAAATTGTAAACAAAAACATTAAACTGTAATCAAAACCATACCAGAGAAGTGTGACCTGGTCCAGTGCTCAGGTTCTATCTTTTTTAACCATTCATAACACTTCTTGTTGTAACCTTTAAGCTCATCCATATGTTTGTTAAATTCAGGCTTGGTTAATGCTGAAGCACACTTCCACAGCATCTCTTTGTATTCACTACATCTCCAAGTCAGGTTCAGGTTTTCATGAATATGCCTTACACAAAATCTGTGCTCAGCTGAAGGGAATAGGTTGGCAATAGCTGGTAACAAGCCCTATTATCAATAATAACACTTAATTAGTTTTCCTCAAACAACAATATCAGAAATTAAGTACATACCATAAAAAGAAATTTAGTCAATAAAGATACTAACCTTTTGCCTATCTGTGATAAATGTGAAGTGTGAATTGCTGTTTAGATCCAAGTCATCGCCTAAACATTTCAGGAACCAAGTCCATGAGTGTTTTGATTCAGATTCAACTATCCCATAGGCAACTGGGTAGATTCCATTATTTGCATCAACACCAACAGCAGTGATCAATTGACCTATATATTGACCCTTCATAAAAGCTCCATCTAAGCCTAACAGATCCCTGCCACCAGCCCTAAAACCATCTTTTAAAGATCCTAAGCAAACATAAATCCTTCTGAACATTCTTGTTGGTGATTCATGGTTTTCTTCTCCATACACATCAATCTTTACTGTTGTGTTTGGGTTACATCTTCTCAATTCCATCACATAATCCCTCAATAAAGAGTATTGTAGCTTTGCATCTCCTTTTAGGTTCACCTCTGCCTTTGCTTTAGCCCTAAATGCCTTTGTTTTAGTAACACCCACATGAAACTTTTTCTGCATCTGTTCTTGAACAGCTCTCACAGGCATAGCCGGATTCATGACCAAAAGTTCTTGGATGTGTTTAGATAGAAAAGTGGAAGTACAAGACTTAATTTGTCTGCTTTGTAAACATTTATGGTCTTCTTTATAAGTCTTGACCAACCACTTCCCTTTTTCACCTTTTGAAATGTACAAAACCCAAGGACAATGTGGTTTGTCCTCTTGCCCTGCATTTTCCATCTTACCCTTACCTTTTTCATGTTCATTTACCAATTTGCCCTTCCCTTTACCCTGTGCATTGACCTCTTTGGCTATCTTGCTCTTGCCACCTTTTCCTATAATAATTCCCTCCATTTTTTTTCTTTTTTCAACTACTGTCACAGTATCCACCATCTCCCTAGTAGTTATTTTTCCTTTGGTCATTTTGATAGGCTCTGGCACCACACCAAAACACTGTGCCCTTACCCTTATTTTATCATTTTTCACAATCTGTATGCATCTCCTAGTCTCCACTGCATGAGCTCTAATCATCTCCTTTGCTACATCCCTATTTGGAAACTCTTTTCCAACAAAAAAACCTGTTGTTGAAGTTGAGTTACCAGCCAGTTTTCTTAATTTTCTAATACCCTTCATTCTTGCACTTTCTTCATCATCCTCTATATCACTTTCAAAAGAATCAAAATCAACCACTTCCAAATCATTTTCAGTCAAGTTTAACTTAGGGTTGCCACTATCTATAAATTCATCTTCAACTTCAAACCTAAAACCCTTCATGGGGACTTCAACCTCATCAACCATGTGTTCCTCATCAACTATATTCTCCACTTTTTTCTCAACTTCAGTCTCATCCTCACTCTTAGTGTCATTACCCTCATCCTCACTAGAGTCTGCATCATCAGTATCACCCTCACTCTCACCCTCACTCTCACCCCCACTCTCACCCTCACTCTCAACATCAGCATCAAAGAAATCCCAAGTCTCATTACCTACATTAGAAGGCCCAACATGTGTCTCCTCAAATTCAACTACATTGACATCAGGGTGCAAGTATGAAGTACCATGTTCAACATACACATAAATAATCCTATGCTTATGAACATACTTCAGCATGTCACTAATATCAGTATCACTAACTAAAGACCTTAATCCAGAATCCAAACTTTTCATAGGAAGCTTATAGTGATAAAACAATCTCTCTTGTAAACCTAAACACTGGAACATCACTGTGTCTAACATGTCAATCTTACATTGATCAATGTCTATTAGGTCCACAAAAGTTACCTCCCCTTCAACATACTTCCTCTTTGGTGGTTCTGTGAATCTTCCACCATGATGGATCATCATTGTAAACAATTGTGGATACGATGCTGTTACATTATCAAATAATAATCAATCAATAACAAATACTTGGAAACACATTCAAAAGTCTGAAAATAATTATACAAAAAGATTATTAGTTTTTTTACCATAAACTGAGTTCACATCAAAATCTTCTCCATCAGCTCTTATGTGCCAAAGCTGGATTGGTGGACTCATTTTGTGATTTTCTGTTATGCAAATCTTAGGGATTGTATGTGAAATGGAAATAAAATAATGAGGGTATAAAGAAAGTGGATTAGGGTTAAGTATTAGTTTAATCCGGGTATTTGTTTGTGTCGGGTTGTTTTTGAATAGGCAAAAGGGACCACAATGCAAAAAGACAAATATACCCTCTAAAAGTTAGCATCTAACTCAGAGGGACTAACGGGTGTTAGTCGCAGGGACCAAAATGATCCCAAAAGTATAAGTATAGGGAGGCCGCCCGCATTTATTGAAGACCAGGGACGTTTAATGCAATTTTTGCAAACCACAGGGACGATTTTTGCAATTTACTCTAATTTTATTAAGCTATTATGTCGTGTGTACAAGAATGTAAAATAAAATATTAAAATAAGAATGTTAAGTTGTTGGTTGTAACTGATGACTCGAGTGTTTTGTAAACTTTAGGACTATGGTTCGATATTCGAGTGTTTTGTTAAATTCCATGCATTAGTTTTATAACAACTTGAGGGGGTGTTTGTTTGATCTTATATGTGACTTATTAGTTTATTTGTTTCTCGATTTACATTACATAAATTTTTACTTTTTTAGCTTATTTTGAGACTTGTGGGCTTATATAAGTTTACTATGATATAATAAACTCATAAACTCACGTATAAGCTTAAACAAACACCCTCGAAGACTACAACAAAATACTAATGACGGCCAAAACTTAGATGTGGTATTAGAGCACCCGGTGTTTGTGCGCTGGTGTCGTGAAAAGTTCTTGCCACATTAGCATACTAATACCGATAGTAACATTGTTTTACTTTTTAGTTGCGGCAGCATTGAAAGGTGGCGTTTGGTCTCGTAAAAGATATATACAGTCTAAACTCCATGAGGTGGCGTTTAGATCGTAAAATATAAATACAGTATAAACTTCATAGGATTTTGTAAATATAATCCTCAAGAGACCTGGGTGCATTCATGAAGCCTCACGCCAAATCGATGTGACACGGCGTTAAGCTGGCGCCATCACACCTGACTCCATTGTGCATGTGTTATAGTTGGGTATATAACGAGATCAAAAGTGAAGTTTTGCCTTAAATGATTAGTGAGGGAGTTTTTTGATGTATGAATGATAAGGGAAGTGAAAAGGGAAATGGTGAGGTGGCATGACGTGAGATTACTTCAGTGCTATTTTTAGGTTTGCGGAGATACTGTGCAAAATTTAATTTAATTACAAAAACAAGACCTAATAACAGAAGTTAAATAATACTTTAAATAGATTAAATGAGAAACAATCATTATAAAACCACTTCTGCTAGCATTTTTCGATGCATGATAAATCAAATATTTGTAATCATTTTCTAGAACACATATGGATATATATACATATTATATATAAAAGTTGAGCCCCCAATAATTTGGAGGTCCTGTGCGGCTGCATACCTTATTCAACCTCGAATACGGTTCTGCACTGCTTTTTAGCTTTAGCTTGAGCCACCACACGTTGCCCTATTTTGTGAGGTTTAAAATACTTGTATTTATATTTTAGGAATCCTATGCCGTTTAGACTGTAATTATAAATACATCAAGGAGTTGTTTGGTTTGAGTATATATGAATCAATCAATCACATTCATATCCATATAAGATGTTCGGTTAGAGATTTGATACCAGTGTATAATATCAACAATGATAGATCCATAGTACTATGGATGGATGATTTTTCTCAACAATTACTGTGGGGTTCATGTATTTTTTATATTTACTGCTAACTTTTAACACTTTTCAAGTTATATTTTGTATTTTAACGATAAATTTTATTTTTTTGGCAATTGGATGAGCCCATTAAAAAGTGATACATGTTTCTTAAACTTTATAGTGCCAAACAATAACAATTTTTTATTTTTTCATTCGCTAAGAGGAAAATCTAGATTTTTCTTTGTCTTTTGCTAGACTCGAATCCGGAGAAAACCCTTCTCCAAACTCTAGAAGGAACTCAGGTGGCCAACTGATGAGTTGATTGACAAACAATAACAATGACATTAATTGTAATCAAAACCATATGTATACTATTGCATACCAAACGTACCCTAAATACCTTTCAATGGAGTTTAGACTTTAAACTCATTTGCACATCATAAGACTGCTCAAATAATGAAACTTGACCACTTGAAGCCGAACTTCAGTTAAATCAAGACATAGACAACTATAAGGCATGTTAATTGAAACTTTAAAATAACTTTCTAACTGCCAGTACTGCTGCATAGATGCTTGTACACATGAAACACGTTTTGGGTCAGCACTCACTCGACATGTTTGTCCCTTTTAGAAAACGTGAATACGGTGGAAACACCTTTCCGGCTTTAAACGTGAATACTAGTGGTTATCGGATCACAAAGACCCACACCTAAAAAGCCTCGCTCAAAATGATTTTTTACTTTTTAAGTTTCGTCCCACAAAAGGCATCAAATCATATCTTTTTCTTCTGGTTCTTTCTACTGGAGGTGGTTCTAATAGTGTCTCGTACACTCAAAATTGACAAAGCACAAAACAAATATCTAACTTTTACACTTTTACAGTTCTTTTTAGTACTTTTATTCTCACACGGAGTAAAGTTTAACTGTTTAAGTTCACAGGCTTTTGGTAGTTTTGCATTCCACGTAACAAAATCCGATACCGCTTGTGTATTTGTTAGCAAACTTTTTTAGTTCTACAATATATATCATGTTAATAAATAAGAAAAAAATAATACTTCATTATATAGTTTAGCCAAGATGAAGCAATGTATAAACTGATCATAACACTGATTATGAAAGTAAGAGAGAATATCATACTTTTTAAAACTTTAATGAATGCAAACATTGGATGGATTAGAACACCTTTTGGTCACATATATTAGCAGCTAGCCATATTGAAGTTATATTACAACTAACCTTGTCCATGCAATCAGGTTTCCTTGGACAAGGATACAACTACGAACACCTTTGTCGACAAGGTAATCAGGTTTAGATCGAGTATAGATTCACATTTTGGCCGATTTGAGGATTATAAAAGCGCGAAGACCTTTATTAAAAGCTCAAACAAACATACTTTACATGACTGGTCGTAAATTGCAATCTTACATGCATGGTCTCATTATTTTCTCCTATAAATACATCAAGAAATTTATCATAATAGTACCAACCAAAAACTATGGAGATAAAAGGCCATGTTTTGGTGTTACCATACCCAAGCCAAGGCCACATTAACCCTCTCCTCCAATTTGCCAAAAGACTTGTTTCCAAAGGCCTTAAAGCCACCCTTGCCACAACCCACTACACAGTTTCCTCCATCTCGTCCCCGTTCGTTGAGGTGGAACCTATATCCGATGGATTCGATGATGAAGGGTTCGCCAAAGCTAAGTCTGCAGAACTCTTCCTCGAGTCATTCAAATCCAATGGCTCACGAACACTCACTCAGCTCATCAAGAAACACCAAACCACAAAGGAACCAATAACTTGCATTGTGTATGATTCATTTTTGCCTTGGGCTCTTGATGTGGCCAGGGAAAATGGGATTCTTGGTGGACCGTTTTTCACAAACTCGGCAACAGTGTCTGCTATATTCAGCTTGATACATGCTGGGAATTTGAAGTTGCCAGTGTTATTGGAGGATTGTCCTGTAGTGATACCGGGCGTGCCTCCATTGAATTTGGAAGATTTGCCTAGCTTTCTTAACGCACCTGAAAGTTATCCGGCATACTTAAGGATGAAACTGAATCAGTTTTCGAATTTGGACAAGGCTGATTGGATCTTTAGCAACACTTTCCAGTCATTGGAAGCTGAGGTTATCCTTAAATGCATATGTTTATTATCATATCCACATAAAAAAACTCATATCAAGGGTCATTTCTAAATTTTTTATCTCTGATAAGAACAAACTTCAATTATCAAATTAAAGGTGTATACGATGTGAAGTTGATTATGGGACCATACATTTGTTGAGTTTATTTGGAATGTCATTTTTCAGTTACATGACCTATTATTTGATGATTTGTTAGATGCTTTTTTCTCATGTTTGACATACTGATACATCTGTATCCTTTTTGGAGTTACTAGCTTTGCAAATATGTTTGTCCAACATATATACAGGACCACAATTAAAGTTGTTGAATTATTGAGAATTTGAGATAGATGTGTTACTTACACCTATATATCTATTAACATGTATAAGTCCTTATGATTAAATGGATAATGTGCTAACAATTATGAATGTTGCTCTGGAAAAAACCGAAAAGTGGGTCTAAAAACTAAATTTTGTACTTTAATTTGGCAAGTATATAGTTGACGTAGTATATGAAAGTGCATAAAGTCCATAGTCCATACTAATTATGTTGCCTTTGCTTAACATGATCATAAAGTAGGTGGTGAAAAGTATGGGTGATCGATGGCCAGCAAAATTTATAGGTCCAATGGTGCCATCATTCTACTTAGATGGAAGAATCGAAGGTGACAAAGGATATGGTGCAAGTTTATGGAAACCACTTGACCATGGGTGCACCAAATGGCTTGCAACCAAGCCCAAAAGCTCAGTTGTTTTCATATCTTTTGGGAGCATGGTGTCACTATCCCAACAAGAAATGGAAGAAATAGCATGGGGTTTACAAGATAGTGAGCACTACTTTCTTTGGGTGGTCAGAGATTCAGACAAACACAAATTGCCCAAAGGGTTTCTTGAACTTATCTCAAAAGATCAAGAAAAGGGTATGATTGTGAATTGGTGCAACCAACTTGAAATGTTGGCTCATGACTCAGTGGGTTGTTTCGTGACACATTGTGGGTGGAACTCAACACTAGAAGGTTTGAGCCTTGGAGTGCCAATGGTCGGGGTTCCAAAGTGGGCAGATCAATTGACCGATGCCAAGTTTATAAAAGATGTTTGGTGTGTAGGTGTTAGGGCTAAGGCAGATGGTGAAACCGGTATTGTGACAAGGGAAGAACTTGTAACGAGTTTGAATGAGGTGATGAATGATGGGAAGAAGGGTTTGGAGATCAAGAAGAATGCTAGAAAATGGAGGGAGTTAGCTAAAGAAGCAATTAGCGAAGGTGGGAGCTCTGATAATGCCATTGATGAGTTTGTGGTAGCATTGAAGGACATACTCAAAGTGAAAAGATTGTGTTCATGTTGATTCTAGTGGATGAAGATTCCTGGCGCATTTAAGTACGAATAAGATTAGAAATTGTTCTATGCAGATTTGGTTATCATCGTGGGCGTGCATTAATAAAGGATGGTCTTGTTAGAGCAAACGCGGCGCATAACTTGACCAAAAGCTTTTTACTATTTCACAAATTCTTCCAATAGCTTTTTAAGTTGTTTTAGCCAGTGGCTTGTAATTTTTCAAGCGGTTGAAGATTTTCAAAAGTACTATTTTTTCATTCAATGTTATCTTTTCTAGTCTATTTTCTATTGTCCTTTTGTATATTTGAAAAGCTTTTGTAGAGCTTTGTGCATTGGGAGATTTCTTACAAAAAGCTTTTTGATAGTTTAAAATTAAATGTAGAAAGAAATAGAGATGATTAAATAAGAGCCCACTTAATACGCACAAATCCACTCAAACCTAGGTACATAGTTACTATCAATCTTGATTCCTCATACCGTTGATTATTGCTAAAGTGACAACCAAACAAACTTTAAACGTCTTGTCAAAGTGAAACACATTTTAAAGGAGAATAACAAACACACCATAAGTCATAACAATTCACAATAAAACTATTCTATCATTGATTCATTTATAAAATGAGATACCTTAATCGATAAAGATCTCTCATGTTCATTTGAACATGAGAGATAATGTTGTACTTATTATCAGGGTTTTAAATAGCGCGCTATAGCGGCGTTATAACGCGAGGTGTGACCTCTGCATTACGAAACAGGCTAAGGTGTCGTCTCTGGGCGTAGCGTGCAATAAAGCGCGCTATAGCGCAAGGCGTGACGCCTTTTTTTTTAAGCTTTTAAGATTTTTTTTTTTTTTTTTTTTTTTTTTTTTAATAAGAGATTTATTGGACTTGAGCTTATTTACAAGTATTTATTCGGGCTTAGTAAATTCATAATTGATTTTTAAGCCTATTAGCTAACTAATATTGATAACTCTATAAATATTTTTTGCAACTTTGAATCACGCCTTAAAAACGATATGACGCAACGCCTCATGCTAAAGCTTAAGGTTTGGCTATGCCGCTACGTCACGCTTCACGCTATTTATAACCTTGCTTATTACGATTATACATTTGTATTAAAACAAAATAAATGTTTTACAATAATGAGAATATACAATTCCAATAAACACAATATTACCTCTTAAAGAAAATGATAAACCCTAACCCATGTATTTTATATTTTTATTTTACCTCATAAAGAAATATTATTGGGTATAAAAGGAAAGTTTCTGGGTTTTGGATAATACACAGAGACAGAAACATGGCCTCTGCATTTTCCTTGATAAACCCTTCAACATTTTCATTTTCATCTTCCTTAAAACATATTTCAATTCCAATAATATGTTCCAATCCTTCTAAACAATTCAATCTCCATAAAAAAACCTCATTTAGATACTCCTTAAACCCTTCTTCTTCTAGAAGAAACCCTAAAACCCTAATTGTTAAAGCTGCTGAGTACAAGTTTCCTGACCCAATTCCTGAATTTGCCGAAGCTGTAAATATATTGAAATCCTTGTTTTTAGTTTTTTATGATTTCTTTTAGTTGTGTTTTGGGATTTGTAGGAGTGTATGCTAAGTGTTTGATGAAATGTCTGTGTTTTTTTGTTTGGTGGTTAGGAGACAGAGAAGTTTAGGGAACATTTGATCGAAAATCTGTCGAAAAAGGATGTGTTTGAGGATTCTGTTGATGAAGTTGTTGAGATATGTAGTGAGGTATTTTCGATACCCTACATTACATATATTGACTAACTGATTATTGTGTTTCAAGTAGACTATATCTATTAGTTTTTGGTGCGTAATTGTATTGAAACTGATTAGGATTATTTAATTTTTTAAAGTTAACCTGAGTTTTGGATAATAATGCAGGTCAAATAGATTCTAGTTAAGCATTTTTTCAGTGACATTTTACATATAAATCCTTGAGTAATAGTATAATATCTTCAAACCAAACAAACAAACACTGATTTTGGTGCTTAATTATATGATTTATTACATATTCAAACAACACAACATCTGATATTTATTCCGTATAAGTTATAACACAATCGCTTCCAAAAACACACAGATGACCACTTTTGAAACACAATGACAAAGCACCAATATGCTGAGATTTGACACCTTCATATATAAGCTATATATTCATATACACAAGAGTGATAAAACATTTCTAGTCGTTGATTTGAATGGAGAAAAGAAACTAGCTGCAATCATTACAAATGCCCTTTTGAGATTTGTGCATCTAAATTAGTTGTTGCACAACTATAATAAAATACGGTCGTTAATAATGTTATTCAATGAGTTTTGCTATTCCTTACCATCTGATTGCTTTTCATTTGCATATGAAATGATTGTATTTGAGCTGGGATTATGACAAATTGACAATATTGTGAATAGATCTTTGCAAAATTCATGAACGAGGAATATGGTGGCCCAGGAACACTCATGGTTGATCCTTTCTGGGAGATGGCTGATACTATAAACCAGAGTGAATTACCTGGTGGACCTCAAGCTGCTCGTGCTGCTGTTAAATGGGCGCAAGATCACGTGGACAATGACTGGAAAGAATGGAATGGCAATTAAAAGAACCGTAACCATGCACCGGCAACTATAGTATTGGATTGTATTTGTTTAGATCGATGTTAAACTTAGGGAGGCGTCAGCTGGCAACAAGAGAATGTGCAAATGTAGTGTGTTTTATGAATAGTGTAATGTTGTCATTGTAGAACATCATTACTTTCTTAGTTATGTTTTTTTAACAAGTATTTTACCTAGTAGATGATGTTCTGTAGCTCCACTCTGTTTCTATAAAAAATCATATTTATAACAGCGGAAGCAGATATGATTACAAAGTCAGCTGGGTTATGCCGAAAATTCACCAAGAATGTTTATTTAAATTTTGCATTTTCGAGCTGAATTTCAATCTAATTGAAGAAAAATTACTTTCGATTGTGCTTAGGATGGATGAACGAATGTTTATGTTCACGAGGTACAAAACATACGTTACTGATTTAGTGTACCGTATGAATTCAGGACTTCTCATATACCCAAAATCGACATAAAAGACACCAAGACCTTGTGTTGTACTGGTGTAGTCCTTGCGAAGCTCCTTACCTGGACGACAAAGGCTCATTGTTACTGTGGTACTCGGTATCAATATTTTATGATTGGATACTTAACATTCTCACTCAGTCACTTTGACTTGCAATGCTTATTCATCTTCATTGATCAGTATCATTTTCAAATTCCGATATTTTTAATGATTTGTTGATAACTTCTACTGTTACAGAATATTGATGCTTGCATTTGTTAATATTACGGCATATATAAGTTGTAATAGACGGATCACAATATCAATGGTTTACATAACTCATCCATTCAAGGATTATGGATACATTCGTATGCAGGCTACTACTATAGCACGATCCAAATAAGGTGGTTTTTGAAACGTGAAGCTAATTTTAATCTACAACCATGTAACTCAAATCTTGTATAATTCTAACCTTACCATGTAACTCAAATCTTGTATAATTCTAACCTACCATCAGTGCTGTAGCTGGGATTTTGAAGGCCCTTTGCAAAAAATTATATCGTAACTTTTGTTTTTTGAACAAATTTATGTCGTAATTGAATATGACGGTATGTCATTAAAAGTTCTAACGGAAGTGAATTTTGAGGCCCCGAATATACAAGGAGGTTTACATTTTGAGGCCCTCAATATTTTGAGGTCGTGTGCGATTGCACACCTTCGTATACGGCTCTGCCTACCATAGACTATTCCTTGAGAAAGTGATTGTCGTTACATTGTACACTATGAGTCGAGGTATGCTCAACAGTGGCGATTGGTAAATCAACACATGGTAGAAGAGAGACGAAAACGAAGTGAATATAGGGACAACTAAAGAACGTTTGACGGTACTAGGAAAAATACATGGGTTCTATATCTGTGGCTTCGTCATCTTAAAATAAAATATCAACCACGATAAAAGCCACTCGTCAAAAATGCACTCTTCTTGAATAAGTCATACTCCAACATATGTATTCATGGATCGTGTAACGCATACTATTATCGAAAAAAGTAATGTCTTCTAAAGCCGAAGGCAATGAAATATCGTATTCTTTTGGGTTCAACTTAAAACTATGATAATAAAAAAGAATCAACTTAAAACTATGATATAAAAAGTAATGTCTTCAAGCTTCAAGTTTACATAATAGGTTCTAGTTGTTAGAGTATGGATCTAGTGAGAAGAATTATTAAAATGAGAAGAGTGAGAAGAAATTCTAACCACATATTTTAAAAAATGAAAGAGAAATAATAGGAGATGCATCTATTTTTTGTGGATGCATCTAATATTTGTGGTTGTAATTTTTTCTCATTCTTCTTATCTTAATTATATTTCTCATTTGATCCTAAGTCCTAGTTGTTAAGCAAATATCAAATTAAAGAAAGGAACTAAACTAAACAACATGAAGTTAAAATTAAAAACTACAGCGAGTAAGGCCGAGCAAAACAGTCCGAAAGTCGAGTCGAACCGAAAAATTGAACCGAACCGGTGACTGAAACCGAACCAACAACATTTGGTTCAGTTTTTGGTTCTATATATTTATTTTCGGTTTTGGTTCGGTTTGAGGCTAAACTATATAGACCGACACAAAACTAAACCGAAGGAATCACTTCGGTTCAATTCTCGGTTGATTTCTTCCACAAAATCGATTTTCGGTTCGGTTCGATATTGACCAAATGCTCAACCCATTAGTTATCAACTCTTCCTGGATCCGATAGACAAAGTCAAAGGGTAAATTTGGCCATAAATTATCCGGTTTAACCCGCCAAACATCCCCCACCACCCCACCCCTTAGCGTAACCCTACCCCCACCCTCCACCCTCCACCCCTACCCTGGTCGGAAATCATCCCAACCATTGGCGACGTTAACACCGAATAAGCTGGTATAATTTTTTATTCAACATTTCACAGTATCACTATACTTTTAATATTTTCATGTTTATATCTGAAATGCTCCATAATTATAAGTATTATGTTTTAATTAATCATGTAAATATAGTCACTAGATGAACAATAAGGACACGTGATGATTAGTTTAGGCAGTTCATTAATTAATCTATATACCAATAAACTGTAAGTTTAATATAACAGTTAGCCAATAATAAAAATAGACAACATGTTTAGTTTAGTACTCCAATAAGAAAAGATTGGCTGTTACAGAAAGTCTGGAGAGGAACTAATGATCTCGTTATTTAATGCGGCTTTATTTGCAAGGACATGCTTGTCTAGTAGATTCCTCGCTTTTTCATTCAGAACAAGAGCACCTGTAAATGGATTGCTTTTGACAAGGTTTCGTGCTAGTTGTTGTTGCTGTTACTCTACTACTCGTAAAGCCAGTGGTGGTGTTGGTAAAGTTAAGAAGAGTAAGAAGTCGGATTCCAAAATGATGGGTGAAGAGAAGAATGCTTTCTTTGTTGTGCGGAAAGGGGATCTTGTTGGCGTTTATAAGAACTTGAGTGATTGTCAGGCTCAAGTTGGATCATCGGTATGCTCTTTCATCATGCTGTGTCTATAGTTTTGTTAATTTAAGTCTTAATCTGCAAACGGTTACCTTGTTATAGTGTGCGTGTTTTAAAATGTGTCAATGGAGTAATTAGGGGTTTAATGTAATGCTTATCCATATAGTCTACGCAAAGTTGTTGGGTTGATCTTTGATAGAGTGCGTTTGTTCATGAGCTGATAATCTTCGACCATTGGCAATGTTTGTCCGCATTGTTCATGATTAAGAAATGTAGGTAGAATCATGTTAGAGCTTTCTTGCTTTCCATAAAGAAGAGCATTAGCTATTGCTCTGTCTTTTACGTATATGCTTACATAGTTACTTTAATGAAATTAGTTGGTGGTGTTCTATGTATGATAGAACAGTTTAATGTAATACTAGAACCTCTAAAAGCTTAACTGATAGTATGCCTTTGTGTTAGATATGCGATCCTCCTGTTAGTGTGTATAAAGGTCACTCCATGCCAAAGGAAGCCGAAGAATATATGATTTCTTGTGGGCTCAAGAATGCTCTTTACTCAATCAAAGCTGCAGATCTAACAGAAGAGCTTTTCGGAAATCTCGTGCCGTGTCCTTATCAGGTAAAATAAACTATCAAATTACTTGTGAAATTTGAACTAATGGGGTTCTCTGTTTTGGCTGCGTATTCAAAATTTTGTTGGTTCAAGAGACACCTTGTTTCATTTGAGCACTTGGAAGGACTTATTTTTATGGTCTGGCTGATTAAATATTTCTGAGTTTTTTGAACAGGTAAAATAAAAAATTTTGCAAGCAAAATGAAATTTTCGTATAATGTTCACTTTGATAATGTTTTAGTTAGAGTTAAACAAACCAATAAAATAATTCTTGTCAAATTAACTTACTCGTAGAATATACTACTTTTTTAAGGGGTTCTTCAAATACTTTATGTTAGGATCTCATGTATAAAGTTGTAAGCTCTTCAATTGTTCAATTGCAACCTAAATAAATCTACTTTTTCTGCAGCAGCCACATTTTTCCTTAGGAGAACCGTCGAGTGATCATATGTCCAATAGAAGATTTCCAGAAGTTTTGGGATCACAAGCTGGGGTAAGATAAAGTGTATCAGATTTAGAAATGCAGTGCAGCTTTCTCCTGATGCTACAAACTCTATTTTATTCTCTTAAACTAATCATTTGTTGCTATATCCTCCTAACTTCTTCCTAGAACGCGTCCTATAATATACTTAGCAAAAACCGTACAACTATAAAAAGCCAATAGCACTTACACTTTTGACTTGTGTCAATTAGGAGGATTTGTGAAGAAATTTAGGAGTATATATATTATTCTTTATATGAATATAGGCACTTCTGAAATGTAGCTCCCAAGAACTAATATTTTCTAAATTTAAATTGTAATCATGGGAATGTGGTAATCTGACCATGTATTCAGGGTTATGATGTTATGATCCCACATCGCCCAAGTATGGGATTGGGTGGTGGTTTATAAGTCTAGGTGTCCCCTCCTCTTACAAGCTAGCTTTTTGAGTGAGTTCTACACTTGGACTTATGAACCGATACGAGCCTAGTATGGGATAGGTTCGTATCAATTGGTATCAAGAGCCAGCCCTACCGTTCGAGGTTCCAACACTCGGAGTGGTGGCCTGTGGAGTGGTGGCTTGGACCCGAAAGAAGGGTGCCAACCGTGACCAACACAGCCATGACCAACGAGCTCGGAGTGGTGGCCTATGGAGTGGTGGCTTGGACCCAAGGAGGGGTGCCAACCGTGACCAACATAGCCGTGACCAACGAGGACGTTGGTTCTTCAAAGGGTGGGGTATTGTTACGATCCCACATCGCCCAAGTATGGGATTGGGTGGTGGTTTATAAGTCTAGGTGTCCCCTCCTCTTACAAGCTAGCTTTTTGAGTGAGTTCTACACTTGGACTTATGAACCGATACGAGCCTAGTATGGGATAGGTTCGTATCATATGATGATTATGCTCCATTTCTGATGACACTGGATTAACCATCCTTTTATGCTTTTACGTTCAAAATACCATTAGCAAAATTCTTCCCTCTTTTGTATGTCTCTTCATTCACTTGTCACAGTTACGGTTATATCAAGTATTTTGCTTTCGGAGATGTGTTTTTTCATTGATGTGGTTTGTAAATTACGTGCAGGAATCTTTTGAATTGACATCCATGTCAAGTGATGCTTCAAGGAAACATGCTAAATTGGAACATCATGCGACTCAAGATTTAACTTCTAATGTGAGTAGCGATGCTAAAACCTGATGTATGCTCACAAATTTCTTATAAATAATATGCTAGTCAGATGAAACATCTGTACTTTAGCACTATCGAATGGGAATGATTTGTGGTTGGATGTGTTAAATAAAATGACTTTATTACCTTGTTTCTACATTACCTTTATATAGAAATTACATGCTGTTCATTTTGTTTGGTTTTGGTGTATTTTTACTAGTAGTCTGATACATGACCTAATTGCATTATTAATCTACAGCACAAATGTATTCTTGAGTTTGATGGCGCATCTAAAGGAAATCCTGGACAAGCTGGGGCAGGAGCTGTTCTACGTACTGAAGATGGAAATTTGGTATACACCCCTATAACTTGGCCTGTATTTGTTTCCCTCCCTTATGATACTCAATCGTTGTACTCCTTTTGTAGATTTGTAGATTACGGGAAGGTTTAGGTATAGCAACCAATAATGTTGCGGAATATCGAGCTATGATTCTGGGGTTAAAATATGCTCTTAGCAAAGGCTTTACAAGCATACGCGTAATGGGCGACTCCAAACTCGTTTGCATGCAGGTATCATATGATTCCAGACATTAGCTTTTCGTTTGCTTTACATGTTTGTATTGTCCCATGAATCATTGATGCCAAACCATAATCAAGAATCACAATAACTATATGAACAAGAATGGGTGAACCCTTTGATAACTGATATATTAAACGTATGGGTTAACTTTCTGTTTACAGGATCCTATCTATTTATACTACATGAAACGGTGCAACAAAAGACATGTCGCTTCTTCTAAACGTTATACCTATTCTAAACATTGTAACCTAACTTTTAACCGTTTCTTTCTTGGACCCAGCCCAATACCGGTTTACAACTTCTAATCTTTACATAATACATACTTTACTTTCTAAGAATTTACACCAAGACCCTAACTTTTGCTTCTATAACATTATGGTCCAATAGTTTGTACACACTCATGCCTCGTATACACCTACTGTTATAGTCTCTGCTAGTCCATGAAACTTCCTACAGTCTCCATTTTGTATGTCTTGTTCAAGTGTTTGTTTGGCCCGTAAGTATTATCTTATGTTGTAATTAGTGAAGGGCATTTAAGATATCTGGGTATAGTGTAACACCTTCTAAAACTACGCATCTTCTTAAATTTCATATTTGGAAGTACATTTCAATCCAAAATGATTTCTTTGTTAATTAGCTATCTTCTTGCAAATTATTGAAATGTTGATTCCGGTTTACAGAAGGCCCACGTTGTTGTTATATAGGGTTTTTTTTTTAGATATTTGACTAATAGCCAAACATCTCTATTAAGTTATATGTCTTCTCCAGTGTAAGTTTTGTTATTGTTGTTGTTTTGTTTTTTTTTTTGTTTTTTTTTTGTTTTTTTTTTTTTTTTTTTTTGTTTTTTTTTGTTTTTTTTTGTTTTTTGTAAGTTGCATTTTCATTGCAAGACGAGATGCTTATAGGATAAGAATAATTAATGGTACAGGTTCAAGGTCTATGGAAGGTGAAAAATCAGAACATCATCAAGTGGTATGAAGAAGCAAAGAAATTAAAGGATAGATTCCTGTCTTTCCAGATCGATCATGTTTTAAGGGTACGGACAAACATTTGATGTATTAATTTTTCGCCAGTGACATATAGTTTAAGAAATAGCCTAGTTTAAAAAAAAAATTATAGTGTCATCCAGTTCTAACTATAGTAATACTAATGTTATGCAATGAGAAGATAGATTGAACTTGGATTCTTTGAAATTTTAGGTAACTACGTTTTAAGATAAGATATGTATACTTATCATGAGTTAGTCTATATGGTCAGGGTTGCTTTACTGTTTTAGTTGCTATTTTATGCGTTTTTTTTTTTTTTTTTTTTTTTTTTTTTTTTTTTTCCTCTTAGCATTGTAACCCTTATAATAAAAGGTTTTTACCTCACAATAAATATCCATATTTTTGTTTAAACTTCACATGGTAAGAGAGCCACTTTCAGTATTCATGTATGCTGTAACTTGTGAGTTTTTGTGCTGAACGAATTTCCAATGCTGTTCGATAGAAATGACAATTAGTATTCTAGATCCAAACCTATCATCTTATTTTTGTGATAACTATGAACTACTAGCAAAATGTAACTTAGAAAACTAACCAGAACATCCCAAAAATTTTGTTGCACTTTTTTGCGATATAATATTTAGTTTTTCAACCTTTGTAAACTCCTTTTTCCTTTTCCTATATCTAGGACTTGAACTCAGATGCAGATGCTCAAGCAAATTTAGCCGTGGATCTTGCAGGTGCAACTTCTTACTATGTCACTTAACTTATGTTTTTGTTTTTTGGAAAATCAATGCTTACCATACTTATAATGTTTGCTGCAGATGGTCAGATTCAGGAAGTCATAACATAGTTTAGACACGAAAACAAAAACATTAATGAGGTCCACTGTCAGCAGATCTACAAGCCACCGAGTATTTCTACTACACATGTACCCTCCAACCTAAATTTCAAACAAACAATCAATCAAGAACATAACGACCGTTCAATATTTTGAAGATTATAATGTTTGCTTTTGTAAGCTAGCTCCCAATTAATTTATTTAGTACCTGTGGGGTATATTTGTGTCACTCTGCCAATGGGTTCGAATTATAGTTTTTCACTCTCATGAAGTCATGAGTGCATGAAAACTTGCGGAGTGTTTTGAAATCCACACGTAGACAGAATGTACTTGTTAACATTGCTGATAATTCGGCCTGGCAAGTTAATATCTATGCCAGCATTGGTTGGATATATGTAAACGGTCGTTCATTTACCCTTTTAAGTATATTGATCTCGCCATCCTTTTGTAACGGTGTTTGGATTTGTGTTTTAAACTTTTTTCTTACTGTAAAGTTTTGAATGAGTAATAGAGGCTTAAAGCCTTAAAGTAATCAAGATATTATGCTCTTTGGATGTGATATTATGTTGGACATACGTATAAACTTCAATTTAAAATATCATTTTATTTTTCTGTCAACTCTTGAAAAACTTTTGTTACTTGTCCTCAAGATCAAGATTATCTTAAATCGAGTTAAACATGATTAACCACGTTGAGTTTTGTTGTGAGAGGAAATGAACAAGTGAGCCTTTGATGATAGTTAAAAGAAAAAGTTTTATGCATTTAGCTCATTTGTAATTGGTGAACATGATTTTCATATTTAAGTTAACTTGAGAGGATGTTAATATATGTAATTGTTACTTGTTACTTTAATAATTCTTATATTTTAATAATACTAAATGATTACCCGAGCATAACAGCATAATGGCGACTGTGTATAGCAGCGTTAATTTGCGTGTGCGACTTTTTTTGTTATGTATATATAAGTGTGGACTAAGTGAGAGTGAAAAAAATTATTGATTTAAATTGTAATTAAGTATTTAAATATTTAAAGATTGAATAGACTTTTATAATCATAGATAATTTAGTATAACAACATTACTAATTTTGTAAGTTTTTAAATATAAACAAATGTGTTTTCTCTTGTATTATAGATACTAGTTTTTAAATATAATTATAATACTAGTCCTTTTAAGTTAGTATTAAAAACACTAATTTTAGAGTAAAAAGTTTTTGAAGTCCTCAAGCTTAAAAGTTCAATTGGATTTGTAGGAGAAGACTATTACAGGAAAATGATCATATTTTGGGTAATCATGGTTTTTGACATTTTAATTGATTAATTCACATGGTTTCAACTTATTGTTCCACAGACTTAAACCGGGTAAAACCTTTCATTTTTAGGAGGTTGGTGTAGCCACTTGATTATTTGCACCTAGCAAGAATTGAATTTGAGATCACACACATCATAGAGTGATAGCCACAACTCATTTTGAAACTAGACTGAGTGGATAAAAAATGTATCATATTATATTCTTCAGAGGGCAAATATTCTTTTGAGTTAAGCTAACATAAGCAGTTTTTGACACATTGATCTTGGATTGTTGTCATTACTGGTTATCAACATTTTGTACAAGACAAGTATACACTTTGGTTTTATTTCATTAGTTTTTAGAGTTTGATTAGATAGTCTTAATATTTAAGAGGAAATTTACACAATCACCACCAAAACTTGTAATCGTAGAATGTTCAAACTAGAGTATATTGCAAAAATGTTCATGCGATCACTTAATTGTAGACACAATCTCTATATCTTTGAAAGTGCAAACACAATTTCTAATAAATACAGCCAAAGCTTTTAAAAAAATTGCGTCCGAACTTTTAAAGTTGTGTTAGTACAAAACTTGGGCTCAATGCAAGACCTAGTTTAGACTAGCTCTTGATGGGCGCGAATTTTGAACTAAGTGAATATCTTTAGGGGTAAAGCTGCTAAGAAAGAAAGCAACACCGCTAGCCTCACCGCGGAAGAGGGTTCCGCGGTCAACCTCCGGTGTGAGAGGTGTATGTTTAGAGAGATAAAGTATGTTTTGTGAGATAGTAATAATGATGATACTGTTAAGAGTGGCAGGTGCCCTGTATTTATACCAAGGTTATTCTTGTCGGGTTTCTGGGATCACGTGTCATGATGACGACGTTTTTGGGCGGCAAACTCCCATGGTCAAACCTTGTTCTTGTCCTCTAGCCTCTGATGGCGATGCTTTTGGTAGGGAACTGTGGTCTTTCCCCGTTTGTAGTCTGCCTAGGTCAACTACGTGATAGCCGAAAATATTCCTTACTCTTTTGGGTTAATCCGTAGACCCGACATTCAGATCTGCTTCGGACATGAGGTTCTTCCATGCCTGGTTCCCCGTAATGAGGTATTCTTGTCTGGCCCGGCTTGGTGAAGCGGTGCCTAGTGTGGTCCGGATTGTCCATAGGTCGGGGCTATTTGTCTTATGAGTGTGGTATGTTAAGTCCGGGGGTACTATACGTGATCAAAAAGTTGTAAAGAGTACGTACGCCCGTAAATTATCCGAACCACAAAAACAATTTTTCCCTACTAATGGATATAGATAGAGATCCACAAGTTCTAAGAAACGAATTGGGCTAACAAAATAGGTCATGAAAAGACAGCCCAACCCACTAAAATACCCAAGCCGGTTAGATTTAAATATAGTTAGGGTTGGAAGGTGTTTGAAATTCTTTAACAACCCACCCAGCTCTAGGGTTTTAGAGCCTCATTTTCTCTCCCACCTCTTTCTTTCTGGTAACCGTTTCTTCCGTATTCGATTCATTATAATCTTTAGCTTATGCTTTTCAATATTGCTTTTTTAGCTGCCTTGATTAGTAAGTAAAAATTGTTTTTTTCGTTTGGTAGTTATTTAGTTATAAGTATTGTTATATTTGATTTACTTAATGGATGAGTTGTTTACTAATATACTTCCGTTGGGATATTTGATTAAGTGTTTGATTTGTATTTGATATATGTATGCTTGTTAGCAAAAAACTTGTGTTTGTCTGGCTTATTGGCTTATCGTAACTATGAAAAGCTGAATATCTTGGGCTTATGGCTTATTTGAGTTTATAAGCTTGCTCTTAAAATTTTTTTGAAATTTTAATAAGCTGGAAAAGTAAGTTCAAACAGACACTTCCTATATGTTAGTTTTTATAGGAAGAATGATATAATTTGTTAATTTGATTAGTTGTTTACATGAGAAAACTGCTTGACCTTGAGCTCCATGAAACCGTTGTATGTAGTTCAAAGTTGTATTAGTAACTGAAGCTTTTGTGGAATATTTATGTATCTCGTTATGTTACTAATACCAAGTGTCACCGACAACTAGTCTTATAGCTTCAAGTGGTTTTTGTGGCAATTTGATGAAGTCGTTTCTACCCGCAAACATCTGAATGCATTTTTTCAGTAGCAAATCTTATTTTGTTTCGTTGTTTATAGTTTCAAGTGGTTTTGTTGGCAGTTAAACTGTTTGTTGTTATTCTCTTGCTAGATTTCTTATTTGGATCTTTCATGATGCAGGCATAAATTTCAACCATGGTGCAGTATAATTTCAAGAAAATCACAAGAGTGCCTACGGGCAAGGATTTTGTTGATATAGTACTCAGCAGAACCCAAAGGCAAACACCAACTGTCGTTCATAAGGGCTATGCTATCAATCGTATTCGCCAGTTTTACATGCGGAAAGTGAAGTTCACACAGACGAACTTTCACGAGAAGCTCTCCACCATCATCGAAGAGTTCCCTAGACTCGATGACATCCATCCTTTCTACGGTGATCTTCTTCACGTTCTCTACAATAAAGATCATTACAAGCTTGCTCTTGGTCAAATCAATACCGCCCGAAATCTTATTGGTAAAATTGCTAAAGATTACGTGAAGCTGTTGAAGTATGGTGACTCACTCTATAGGTGCAAGGCCTTGAAGGTTGCTGCTCTTGGTCGTATGTGTACTGTCACGAAAAGAATTGGTCCTAGTTTGGCGTATCTTGAACAAATCAGACAACACATGGCGAGGCTTCCTTCAATCGATCCTAACACCAGGACCGTATTGATATGTGGGTATCCTAATGTTGGTAAAAGTTCATTTATGAACAAAATTACTCGAGCAGACGTTGATGTTCAGCCGTATGCTTTTACCACAAAGTCTTTATTTGTTGGGCATACGGATTATAAGTACTTGAGGTATCAAGTGATTGATACTCCCGGTATTTTGGATAGGCCGTTTGAAGACCGTAATATTATCGAAATGTGTAGTATTACAGCATTGGCGCATCTCAGGGCTGCTGTGCTGTTTTTTCTTGATATTTCTGGTTCGTGTGGGTACACTATTGCCCAACAAGCGGCACTTTTTCACAGTATCAAGTCTCTTTTCATGAACAAACCTTTGATTATAGTCTGCAACAAGACTGATTTGCAGTCATTGGAAGGAATACCGGAAGATGACAAGAAGTTGGTTGAGGAGATGAAATCAGAAGCACTCAAGACTTTAATTGGTCAAGGTGGCGAGGTTAGAGATGGTGCTGAAGTGCTTTTGACAATGAGTACTTTGACTGAAGAGGGTGTGATGAATGTTAAAAACGCTGCTTGTGAAAGGCTATTGGATCAAAGGGTTGAGATTAAGATGAAGTCAAAAAAGATAAACGAGTGTCTAAACCGTTTCCATGTTGCTGTTCCTAAACCACGAGACCATAAAGAAAGACCAATTTGCATACCACAGGCGGTCTTGGAAGCTAAAGCTAAGGAGGCAGCGAAGGAAAAGAGGAAGCTTGAACGGGATCTTGAAGAGGAGAATGGAGGTGCGGGTGTTTATTCTGCTAGCTTGAAGAAACACTATCTTCTTGAAAACGACGAGTGGAAAGAAGATAACATGCCAGAAATCCTTGATGGGCATAATGTGTACGATTTTGTGGACCCTGATATCTTACAAAGGCTTGAGGAATTGGAAAAAGAAGAGGGTCTTCTTCAGGAGCAGGAAGGCGACGAAGAGGAGATGGATGTAGAGGAGTTGACCCCACAACAGCAACAGGAACTTGCTGAGATCAGGAGAAAGAAAAGTATTCTTATTCGAGAACATAGGATTAAAAAGAGTACAGCAGAAAGTCGACCAATTGTACCCAGGAAGTTTGATAAAGACAGGAAGTTCACTTCAGAAAGAATGGGTCGGCAGTTGTCATCTGTGGGTCTTGACCCATCGAAAGCAATTGATAGGGCACGAAGTAAGTCTAGGGGTCGTAAGAGGGAGAGGTCATCTGACCATGGGGGTGATGAAATGGATGTGGATAACGATGGTTCAAACAAGAAGTTGAGGCTGAGGTCATTGTCAAGGTCTGGGTTGAGATCAAGGTCAAGGCCACCAATGAATGAGTTGGTTCCTGGTGAGGGGTACAAGGATTCTGCTATGAAGATCAAGGCCTTTAAAATGGGTTGGGATTCTGGTAAGAAGAGGAATAAAGAGGCTAGAAAGGGTGAGGGTGATAGAGTTATTCCTACACTTAGACCAAAACATTTGTACTCTGGCAAACGTGGCAATGGAAAGACCCAAAGGCGTTGATGAATGTCATGCTTGTATGCTGCTTTATAAGGGTAAGAACCGTTTTAAAGTTTAGCCTTTTATTATACATAAAGTAAGAATCTTTGCTGATGCCTATATACTTTATTAATCCTAACACATTATTCATAGATACTGAAAAGTAAAAATTTGGCTCTACTTGTGGTCATCTTCATTCATAGATTTTGTAAAGTTAAAACTGTCTCTTCTTGTGGTCACCGAAATTGCAACATTATTGTTAAAACTGGCTTGCTTTTAATTGGTCTTTTTTGTCTTTCACTTGATCACCAATTATTTTCTTTTTCCAGTTGTGTTTTTTGCAAGATCTAAAGAATTTGCAGTAACTATTTCACTTGTCATATAAATTACTGTTAGATTTCGCCTTATACTTTTGACTTGTTTTAGTTACTCTAAACTCACATTGCCTTTTATTTGCTCCCACCTCATTCTTTGTGGTGTGATATTGGTTCTTGTTATCTGATATTGGTTCTTGTGTTAATATTTACAGGAGAGGTTGCTGCTATGTTGGGTGACATCAAAGAAATGAGAGCCTATAATCTTGAGTTACTTTTTCAGTTAGAGAATCATCGATGTTTGTTTGTTTCTTGTTTCTGCTTATTACTTTTTATAATTTTGCCCATTTTGTTAAACAACTATGAACTTAAGATATACATTTGCATGATGCTGGGAAGATTTTTGAATTTACAAGCCAATGTCGGAGGAATTTTTTATTTTGATGCCTGAATATGGTATTTGGTGTTTGAAAGCATGTTATGCTATCATTGTAGTTTATCAAGCCATTGTGAACCATTTCGATATTCTATTGCTTAGTAAGTTGTCCGTTCTAGTTCATTGCGTGTCTTCTGTTTGTGTTAATATGCCTAAGTTGCTGTTTGATGATGGCAACCAAAAGTATTTTGTGAAGTGAAATGAGACAAGCTTGCTGATTTTAGATTGGATCTGTAAAAAACTACAGTTGCTTTAAGATTACATTTTTAAGCAAAAACCACTTCCAACTTTTTAAGCATCCTAGACTTTATAGTACAGCAGTACAGCTTACACGGTCAAACTGTTAGTAAGTGGGACGAAAAACAAAAGAGATTGGATTAGGAATTGGTTAGGCGTTTGAACTTCAACCTTGTAACTTATTTTCGCTTCTCTCTGTTTTAATTACGAGTTTGAATAACCGAAGACAATTAAAACTAAAATGGTAATTTATTAAAAAACTAGCAATGCTTTAAGATAACATTCTGAATCGGAATCCTGCAAGGCGGGAAAGCTGACAACACGATATGAAACCGGGTAGCTTTAAAGAAATCCTCTATTTTCAGAGTCTCAGGCCACACATGCCATTGGAAACTTTTTGTTTTCGGATAGCTTGACTATAATTTTTGTAGCCAATTGGCTACAATTCTCCATCAAAATACACAAGAAAATGAATTAAAGACTCATAGAAAGAAGTAAGGGACTCACAAAAAAACTCCGGGGGTGCTTGGTAGGGGGTTAAAGGGGTGAGGAATGAGTAAGATATTTAAAAGGACCCACATCACTCAATATATGGTGCTTGTTTAGGGAGTGCAAATGTGTTGATTACCCTGTAGTGGGTAATCAACCATTATAGAGTAAATTGAGTGGTAAGGTATTGATTACCCACCTCACTCATTCCTTTGCATTCATTTTCCTTATCCCTTTCCCACTTTGAACCAAGCGGACTCTCAAAGAAGTAAGGGACGCACAAATTGTAGAAAGTTGGCTGCAATGCAATTGTAGCTAATATATTCCCTAACTAAATAATTATATACATGAGAACAACTAGTCTAACACTAACATGACACTCACAGTAGAAATTGTTACTTAGTTACAGTTTCATAGCCAAGATTTCGTAGGCCTTGTCGTAACTAAATATGTGGGTAATTTAGCTTCAATTTTAACAAATATATAGAATATAAAATCATATATTATTACATTTTTTGTGGAAAGTAAATTTTAATGCCCGAATACATTTTGAGGACCTATAAGATTTCGAAGTCATGTGCAATTGCACACCAAGCATACCCTCGTATGTAGCTCCCTGCAATCCATACTCTGTCATCGAGTTTCCCATAAGCAATTACTAGTACTAATTTGTGCGACAAAAAGTGTAATCAAAATTGTGAGTCAACATGTTTTTTGTACCTTAAAAACATGTTTAGAATGTATTTTTGGTCACATAACATGACAACGCTTTTCAAAAAAAACCAAAAAATGGCGGTTATCCACAGTTCCATCATCTCCATTCCCTTAACCACATTCATACCTTCAGTTCCTCCGAGGACACCCTATACTTCACATTTCGCTACTCGACCCTCCCCCGGCTGCTTTATATGCCATTCTACATCGAAAACACGACGTTTCTACATTACTAAAGCAACCCCACCTCAGAAATACATCTATCCGGACCCAATTCCAGAGTTTGCTCATTACGTACTAAAATTCTCTTTACATTTTACCGTACATTTGTTACAACAACAAAACACATACTAACTACTGTAATGTTTTTATGTGAGGTAACAGGAGACCAACAAGTTCAGGGAAGAGCTTAAGAAGAGGCTGTACAAGGATAAGGAAACATTTGGAAATGATCTTGATAACGTTGTTGACGCGTGTACCGAGGTATTTCTTGGTTTCAAATTGTGGTTTTGATTAATGAGCACTACATGTTTGATGAAATGTTTTAACTATTTGATGAGGATCAGAAATACTTAGGTAAGCTTTTGCTTGGGCTTAGGCGTATTTTCGTTAATGGGTTATGGCTTATCAAGATGAAGCTCGTTTGAATGTTCAGATTAGCTTATGATAATAATGTGATCATTTTGAGGGTATAAACTTAGATAAGCCCATAAACCACACCAAAAAGGAGCTTATAAAAACACTATAATAGGCTTATTTTGGTTATATAAGCTAATAAGCCCGCCTGATGTTGAAATGAACAGTATGAAATACGATGAACAAGTAAAGGTCTATGAGTACTTATGAGAGAGATAGATGATCTCTACACGATGATGCTCACATAGTCATTTGTTGATTGTTTGTAATCTATCTCCCAACAAGGTCTAAAATGTATCTATCTCCCAACAAGGTCTAAAATGTATGAATACCAAAACTACCCTCTATAAACTAGACTAGCTCTAGAATTGGCGTAAACTAACTAACTTTAGCCTAACAGACCTTTGGTCCAATGACATTAATGTTGTGAAAGGAAATATTAACACAAAATCAAAACAACAATCGCAAACTATCATGTAAACATAAGGAAAGAAAATGGATGGCCACAGTGTATGTGGTTTGGCCACGATAATTTTCATTCACGAATCTTTCTCTAATACCGTATGTACAATAGTGGAGACACTCAAAACTTTCATTATTCTTGAATACCTTGAGGCTCTCACTGTATCAAATTGCAAAAACTGGACACGCTCATTGCATTCTTGCATATAACTTTCATTATAGATTAAGAAGTTCTACCTAATAAATCATCTTCCTGTGTATAATAATCAAATATTAAACCCCTTTTACTCTAGACTTGAGTAAAATACAAATAATTTGAATCTTTACGCCCCTTAAGATGCGAGTTCAAGTTTTTTCATAAATATTCTATTAGTATGTTAACTGTTTACGAAAAAGTAAACTATCAAAGGTAGTTGTATCTAAGTTGGAGCTTATATGATAAACTAGCTATAGGTTGGAGGCACTACAAATGATACTAAAGGGCTGTTCGAAAAATAAAAAAGAAAAGAAAAACAAATGGTATTAAAGGGGTGGCATCTTAATGTATAGTTGATTGGAGTCTTGTGCATCTTTTAGGATAATGATTATCCAAATGTGTCTGGGTTTTTGCTTATGGCTAACGAGCGGCGAGCAGTGGCGCAGCTTCTAAGGGGCGGGGAGGGGCGGCCGACCCCCCGAAATTTTTTTTGCGATGTAAGGGTATATAGTTTTCGTGTAGAAAAATTTCGGTATTTTCTGTTTCGCCCCCCCAATTTAATTCGGTTTCGACCCCCCATAGTGTTAGGAAAAAAAAAATTTAGATCCCGACCCCCCACTCAAAATTTCCAAGCTTCGCCCCTGGCGGCGAGCATAACATATTATAATTTTGCAGTAAACATCAATTGATAAACAATAGCTGAACAAGTAATAAATTGCAAGGTTATGTGTCTGTTAGTGACTTGATGTTAGTTCTTGCATAATGCCATATGTAAGAACTAAATACTCAACATTTAGCATTAAAGCGACCCGTTTGATTTCTTTTCTTTGTTTGTTGATAAATTACCTTCAGATGATGACAGCTTGTAGTTTTATCTCATATTCTTTAATTACCACGATTCATGTAGCACAAGCCTCGGGTTTTCTTGACATGAACAGATTGTAGGTGTACAAACAATATGTTTTAATATAAACTTGTTCTGAAATTTTAACATTATTTATCGATGTTGTTTATTCCGGAAATCACATCGGAAGCGAAATTCAACCTTTTGATATTTCTCATATAGTTCACGTGTATTCTTACCCTACATGGTGACAAGCTTGATGTCCTTAAATGTCTTTTACCTAATGTTCTCCTTGTCTTTGGGCTATTAACATCTGTATTGTCCTTCACCCGGTTATGGGCCAACGATTGATTGTTAAATGACTTTCCTAGCCCTCACAACAT